>CM055893.1:5674000-7113500 GCA_029582165.1 Portulaca oleracea
GGAATCGGGCAGCGTCGGCGACCATGTCTTCTCCCTCTCCCTCCCTTCCTACAACCTCCAGGGAGGCAGGGACCCATCGGCGACATCACCGACGAGGTGAAGGGTTGACAGATCGGGGTGCTCTCTAGCGACGGTGCTATGTGGAAGAACGAGAAACCTGCTGTTCTTCTCACCATTGTTGTAACAGCTTATAATTAATTAATTTTTCTTTATTTTTTTTTAAAAAAGATAATGGAGAGGGATATATTTGATACCTCTCATATTTGGGAGGGTTCTAATTCCTCTCATTTGGGAGCAATAAGAAACCTGCGGGATTATAATTCCATTCCTATTTATGTTCTCCAAACAAGAAAAATAGGAATTAGAACTCATCCCATCCCATACCAATTCCATTCCTCTCTCACTCACCAAACAGGCCCTTAGAGTTTGTTTTTCCAAAATGTACAAAAATCTACATTATAAATTCTATAAATAAGAGCAATTTGGATATTTTAAACAAACTTCCCATATCTTCAAATGTAAACTAAGCATTACAATGTATTTTTCCCAGAAAAAATTTTCCTGAAACAAACTTTCTCGGGATAAAATTTCTCGAGAAACATTTTCCTAAAAAAGAATCAAAACCACCGAGTTAAATTTAGGTTGGTCAAATTGGATTGGGTAATTCGAAAAGATAGAGTCGGATTATAATTGGATTTGACAATAGATATATGAGAAATATTATTTCCGAATTTTCCGTCAGTTCGATCAACATTAATTTGAACGAAAACCATAGTAAGATCCAAATATTTTCTGAATCTATTATAGTAACAAACCATCATTAGATCTTTAATCATGAGGTTTAACTTTAGGTTGAGATGGTCCTACATGATTTCATATTCAGGCTGAGTCGGAGGTCTTAGGTTTGAATCTTAACAGTTCCCATGTATAGTTGTGTAAGGTGAATGGGCCTTTGTAGTATCCACATTTCCAACTCAAATGAATATTCGCATGAGAGGGCGTGCTAAATTATAATACTATCATTGTGTCTTCAACCATAAATTTAACTTTTAGGGAGCATTTGGTTCCCAAACTTTCCCGAGAAAGTTACTAGAATTCAAGGGACCCAAAATTCAGATTATTTAGAACCAAATCTAAAGTTAAGATTCTTAAGTTTATTATTACCCGAAGTTCAGATTATTTAAATCTAATTTCTCTTTAAAATAGTGATGTTTGGACAAAATAAAATTGGCACACGCGACAAGCTAAAAAGACGTGGAGGTCCCTCTGCAGAGTTCACACAATCGCGAGTTAAATGTGGGAAACAAACACTCGCACAAACTCGAACAAAACGGTGACTGCTGGCTCCCTCTGCCCTCCTCTTTCCTTAAATTAAATATTTTATTAAATTAAAAACTCGCCTGCCATTTCACGAACTTTCTCGTCTGCCTCTGATCAGTCCTCATCTTCTTCTCTCCTCTCTCTCTCTTCTACGAAAACCCACTTCGCTAGAGAGAGAAACACAGCCACATACACATACGCATGCAAATGGAGTCTGAGAAGAGAGATACTTCGGCGGTGGTGCCATCGGAAAGTTCGCCGGCGCCGGAGCTGACGACCTTCTCCGGCAAACAGCATTCCTTGATTCACACCATCATCGCCGTCGCCATTTGGCTTGGCACTATCCACTTCAATGTCATCGTCGTCGTCTGTTCCTTTGTGTTTCTTCCTCTTCCCCAAGCATTGGCGTCCGTACTCTCTCTCTCTTTCTATGTCTCTAACTACTGCTGATTGTTCTGTTTTGTGTCAATTTGGCTGATTTTGGATGTTGATTTTGCTCTAGGGTTTGCTGGGTGCTGCTTTTGTTTATAGTCATCCCGATTGATGAGAAGGATAAATTCGGACGCAAATTGGCTAGGTGAGAAGCAAACTAGTCAAACACTGTGGAATCTGTAGTGATTTGGGGAATTTTCAGCTCGAATTGATGGTCTGTTTGGTTGGTTTCAGCTATATATGTAAGCATGCTTTTGGATATTTTCCGATAACACTTCATGTGGAAGACTATAGGGCCTTCGATCCGAATCGCGCTTATGGTAGTGTTTTCGACTTTGTTATCTTCTCTGATTGCTTTATGAGATTGCTTTTCGGATTTTTATGCTGATTACCTTTTTTTGTTCTCGGTTGCTCTTGGTGAAAAATTTGGGATTTCCTTTTGCTGTTCTGTTTTGAGGATTCTGAATTGCTCAGTATGATCCTGTTTGCAAAATTTTTAGTTCTTACATGTGATTGGAGCAAGATGATGCTACTTAATTATTAATTTGAGGTGGGGATTGCTTATCTGGTTGGAAAAGAGTATGACGGCAGTTTTCAGATTCGTGGGGATTTGGAATGTAAATAAGAGTTGTCATTGAAGGGTAGTGTATTTTATCTGAACAGGGTATTGTTGTCACGTAATGTAAGATTTTCTTGATGAAGTAACGTAAGGTTTCGGGGCAACCAATGACATTTATTTGTTGGACATGAGTAAACTTTACGTAGCAGTGTCTTAAAAGTAAAATTCACAATATTGATTGATCTCAACCAAACTATATGTAGAGGAAGAGCATGTGATTGGTTTGATTTAGTATGCTTTTCAAAAGCTGCCATACCTTTGCATGTGGGAGTTGGGGAGCATTTTGATATGCCAGCTAGTCATGGCATGTTATGTGAGTGGTTGGTACATGCAGAATTCAATGACTGACTGACTGCACCCTGCTTGAATTTGGCTGTGTGATTTGCTATTAGTTTTTCATATCTTCCTTGATTCTAATCATGATGACCATGTGGGGCTGTGTGCTGTGCCAGTTTTTGGTTATGAACCACACTCAGTTTTGCCGATTGGTGTTGTGGCGCTTGCTGATCTTACGGGCTTTTTGCCTCTCTCAAAGATCAAGGTCCTTGCAAGCACTGCCGTAAGTCCCCGTTTTTTAAAGTATTTACACTATGCCGATTCTATCAATCATTTTACAGATCCTCATCTGTTATCTCATGAAGTCTGTGATGACAGATTTTCTATACTCCATTCCTGAGACACATATGGACATGGTTGGGTCTTTCTCCTGCAACCAGAAAGAATTTTACCAACCTTTTGGCATCTGGTTACAGTTGCATCATCGTTCCAGGTGGTGTACAAGAGACATTCCACATGGAACATGGCTCTGAGGTATGATTTGTTGGCATCTTGAGTTGGTATTCATTTGACAGTGTCATACCATTGGGGGACTCTCCCCTCAGTCACTGGAGTGAACACTTGTTTGGGCCACGATGTTCTGGCCAAGCATGTTGCTTGATGCATTGACAGAAGGAAACAATGTAAATGGTAATTAAATTGTTGTAACTTTGTTGATGCTTCAGGTAGTTTTTCTCAAGAATAGAAAAGGTTTTGTTCACCTAGCTATCCAGAAGGGATGCCCAATAGTTCCAGTCTTCAGCTTTGGCCAGGTATTGTACTCTTCCCATGCTAGGTTTTATGCTGATCGTTTACTTCTTGTAGAGCATCTGAGTGAAGCTTGTCATCAACCCTCATTTCCAATAGCTGTTGAACTCCTCAATGATGGATTATCAATATTCTTTTGCAGTCAGAAGCCTACAAGTGGTGGAAACCCAGTGGAACATTGTACTTGAAGTTCTCAAGGGCCATCAAGTTCACTCCAATTGTATTCTGGGGAGTTTTTGGGTACGTGATATATCCTTCGAATAAGATACTCTAAATAGCGAATTGCTGTTCCTTTAATGTGTATCTGGTTAGGTTTCAAAGGAAATTAGAACTGTATCAATCATTCTGCTCACTGACTAAACAAATTCTCACATCTAAGTTACTACATGAGACTATTCCTTTCAGGGCTTTCCTGCGCAGCCAAAAATCAGAAGGATTTTTTATGTTTGAAATGCGTATTTAAACTGTGATCATGGGTGTCAAGATCCTGGACTGTGGGGCTAATGTATTGCAGAAAGGGAATGGGAATTTAGGACTTACACTAAATTATACCAACTTCAGGGTTTAGACTTTAGATTGAGACCTAGTTTGCTGATCTGTTGGAATGGGATTCTGGAGTGTGGATATGTTGAGTTTTCTTGTAACTCTGGTCAAGAATACTCCCGGCCATGTGCCCTTTTTGGATCGTATTGCAATTGGGTTCCCATGATGAATGTTCCTCAACATTCGACTTTATTATTTCTGTCCTTCCATTTACTTTGTTCCTTTTGTTGGGCTTGCCCAAGGAGTGTATTAGTGGGCTGGATTCAGAAGTTCAGAGTCTGTAGTAGAGGATGTTCTCTGAAGTTGTCACCATCAGAGTTATTAACTTCGTGTTTGCTTGACAGAAGAACCACATTGCAATATCCCCTTGCATTATTTTTTTGCTCTAATATTTTCGTCTTTCTTATTTGGGGAAAGTTGGGGTTGAGTATCGAGTATCAAGCTTAGTTATTGAGCACAAAAAGTGCAAAGGTTCTTGCATCTGTGGTGCAGGCTTGAAGCACATGGCCAAGCTTTTTGTATGCAAGCTGTACAGTTGCTTCAAAATCACTTGCAAGTTACGTATTTAACAAAATAGGTTTAATGATGGCATCAAACAATTGATATAATGCAATTAAACTATATGAAAAATACACACATACTGTTTAACATACAGACATGATACCGCTAGTAGTCATATTAGTCAATATGCTTAAGATAGTACTAGTGTAAGTCTAAAAAGAGATCAAGCAAGAATAGGGTAGCACCCAAAACAAACAAATTAATGCATGGAGAGAGAGACAACAAAACCCTAAAGAAATCGAGCACTTCAATAGAATAAGAAGAGGAAGGAGAAAGGAAGAGGGAGAAGAAGAGGCTAGGCTAGCCGACCAAATTGAAAAATAATTATGAGAATCATGAGTCATGATCAATGGAGAGAGCACAAGAGAGAGGGATGTGAGTCATGGGAGGGAGTGGAGAGTGAGAATTGCGATTTCTCAACTTTCCTTTTTCCTTTTTTAAATCCTAACTGAAGGAACACATTAAGATGTATCAACAAAATGCTTTTAGTTTCCACTTTACCTTGGTCGTAGGTAGTAAGGTTTGGTATTATTTCATTGTTATGGTTTTACCTATGCTCTTGGCTGTAATTAAGCTTAGATAAGCTTAGATAAGTTATATTAGAGGTTTCCTTATTGTGAGGAAACTTAAGTACTTAATGTATAAGTAACATGCTTGGTTGTTCTTATAGATCACTTAGTCTTGTACTGAGTGTTCTTTATGTGGGTTTTTGATAGTGAGCTTTCATCTTGTACTCACGACGACGACCTGGAACCAAGAGTTTAAAGATCTTCATATGTTTCTAGATTGGTTACAAATGGTGGAGAGTCTTTGGGTTTAAAGATATTCCTCATGACAAGAGAAGATGCAGTCAATTGCTCTTGAACTTAGGAAAAAGGCTTGTGTTTGGTGGTCTAATGCCCCAAGGACGATATCTAAGAAGGGATGACTCCCTGGGAGGTGTTATCTTGAGGAGGATGGGCCATATTCATTGGTGAGGTATTAGTAGGGTTGAAGGAAAAGTATGCTAATGTCATAGGCTTACACCCTCACACTACATTAGATGAACTAAGCTCTCTAGTACATAAGGTTGAGCTTCAATATAAAGTGAAAGGGATGACAAAGGGAAGGTACGAGCTTATAAGTCACAAAATCGTCCATACACATATGAATGACCCTACGAATGGTTAGTCATTCCTTTCAGACTAAATAATGCACCTAGTCAGTCTGAACAAGAGCATGTTAAGCAATTGGGACTTGTATTGGAGATGCTAGCCAAGAAAAACACTAATTCCAGAAACTTCAACAATGGACCATAAGCATTATTGGGAGATTCTTATTGCTGAATTCCCTTTATTCTAGAGCGATTGGTTTTGCCTTTTGAGCATCTTATTGCTGAATTCCCTTTATTCTAGAGCGATTGGTTTTGCCTTTTGAGCACCTCTAGAATATATACTGATCATGGAGACTTCAATGACATTCAATTTGTGTAATAATGATCTTAATAGATGGAGGTAATTTATTCAAGTGAATTGGTTATGCATACCCAAAGGAAGCATGAGCGAGCTATTGGTTTTCTAAAATTTATTGAGGTGCATTGTGGGACACTTGGAGATAGAAAAGACTTTGATGAAGTAAAGGAATACAACTTCTAGCCATGATGGTTAATGATATGGATCACTTAAGGAAGTGGTGCTCTTTTTGTCAATTTGCAAAGAGTCATAGATTGCTCCAAGGGTTATACATACCACTACATATTCCAAAAGGCCTCTGGGAAGAGATAAGCTTGAATTATATCATGTGCTTCTAGGAACTCAGAAAGGTAAATGCTCAATCAGAAAGTTAATGACTCAATTATGGTAGTTCGTGTACCATGTCACACTACTCATGATTCTTTATAAGTAAATGGTCTCTGTTGGGATTCACCTATGAGTAAAAATGTCCCACATCGGAAAAGTAAAGAGAGGACATCGTATATTAGTCAAGTGGGCTACTCCTCTTAACACCAATTGGTTTTAAGATGGAACCTCACTTAACTTGTGTACCATGGGCCTTGGTTGAAGTGGGCTCTCACCTTGGATCTCCCCAACAGTCTCTATTTGGAAGAAGTGATCAGATTACATGGTATAGCAGGTTTTATAGTGTTTGAAGGAGAGGTCAAATTCTGTAGTCACTTTTGGTTCACTATATGGAAGAAAATGGAGACTCATCTCAAGTCACTTTTGCTTGCTTTTATTTATAAGTCTCTTATTCTTGGAACTTGATTTTCATCATATGAGTTTATGATATTGTGCTTTGAGCTTTTTTTGACTAAAACTCTCTTCTAACTTCTGCATCTTGAATTGCAATTCAAGTGTTGACAAGTTAGGTTTGTTAACTAGAGCAAATGGTGTTTTTATATGTTGATTTAGCTATAAGCAAGTTTCTGCCTTGGCTGATTGTGGCGTTTTTGTAACAATCAAAGCTCCCTTATTGTTCTTGTTCAATTGTCTCTCTTTCCTTAACCTGAATTTCTTTGCTTAATTTGTGCGAATCTTTGAGAGTCCTATGTTGGATGCTTTGCGATTCACATTGTGATCTTCATGGCCATGCATACATCATTTTGTGACGGTCATGGTAAATTTGGAAGGAATATGAATTATTTGATCAGGTCTTTGCGCCTTAGATGATGTTTCTTCCTGTTTCCTATTTGATGTTTACTAGTCTAGAGTAGATTCTTCAAATAACAGAGGTTAGCAGTTTTGTGATTGCTTCAGTTGGATAAGTGAACTAAACTTACCATCTATGCATGCTTTAACTAAAGCTCATGCCTTGCAGATCGCCATTGCCATATCGGGTACCTATGCATGTTGTCGTTGGTCGTCCAATTGAGGTTAAGAAAAATCCAGAACCAACCATGGAAGAGGTACAAACTTGTACATTTTGAAATTACCTTTACTTCGCTTCATCCCCACATTGAGTTGGAGGGTTAGCTCTTTATAGTTCAGGCTACTTTTAGGCAGTTTCCATGGTGTGAAGGGAGGAACTAGATGAAAACCAGATCCTTAAAAACACACTTTCAAGTATTTGGACCAATCTAAGATTTTGTCATTTGCTAATGATTAGACCTGGCAACACTAATATGAGGCCCGAAACCCGAACCCAAAGAAAACCCAAACTTGAAACCGATCCGAACCGCAACCTGATTAAGATCTACACCCAAATGACCCCGAGTGAACCCAATTGGAAAAAACCTCACCCGTATAAAACTCACCCAAAGCCAACCTGCACCCGAACTGGGATTGGTCGATGCCAACCCGAGCCGATCTTCAACCTATTTGAACCCAAGCCGATTCACCTGATTGCTAGGGCTTCCAATGATGGTAGTCTTTTTTTTTGGTTCCCTTATCTTTTCCACATCTTGGCAGGTGACGGAAGCACATAACCAATATGTGGAAGCACTGACAGGTCTGTTTGAAAGGCACAAAGCAAGGGTTGGCCATGCCGATCTTCAATTGAAGATTCTTTGATTCCATTGAATGTTTGTTTACTTGTATATAGATGCTCATGCTTTAAAGTAGTGTTATATTGTATTTATTTTCCTGGGGTATTTTCCAGTTCAAATGATAAATGTGCATTTAGAAGTGTGGATCTCGTGTATATCATATAACCCAGTAAACATAGATTAAGCTCCAATAATGTTATTGCTTGTTTCCTTCCTTTCGCGCCTACTATATCTATGCCATCTTTGGCAACGATGCCACATTTCCTTTGAGTAGTCAGTTTGTCAGTTGTAGCTAAATTATCAAGAAAAATCCCATTGAATAGTCACTTCTGTTGTGACCCCATAGCAAACTCATGGAGATTATAGGTAATCCGATTCTTAGGAAGCCTCCTCTATTAAACATCCCTGCCAAGCTTTGAAACCAAAACAAGTACTACGACTTCCATGAACAAACAAAAACAGAAACAGAACCAGAGTATCATGAGTTGAAAAAGCTCTTCAGGAGTTGGCCAAGAATGAACAACTTGATTTCTTCCTTGGTAGAGTTAGGAGGGGTTGGGGGCCAAAAGCTGAGACAAAACGGGTGGTCGGAACTGGTGTTCCCCTCCACTACAAGTTCATGGAAGAATCAATTCTGAAACGCCAAACATGTGCTTGTAGCCTGTAATATCTCCTCCCAATGTCACAATTCCAATGTTAACTTTCTCGCTTGAGATGTCACCAAAGTTGTCGCCCCACGTGAGGACTCCCTCGTTGTCGACTTAAAGGTACACGAAACAATTGTGGGGTGAGTCTTGATCGACACCAGAAGCTCCATTGATTTGATCACGACGAAATTCTTAGAATATTTGAAGTGTCATGACGAATCTATGGTAGAGCTTGCCAATCCAATTGTTGGATTTAGGGGACAAACTGTTCACTCGACCAGCAACATCTACCTTACCACCCGACTCGAGCCCAAAGATGGAGAACCTACAATGAATGTTGACTTCATAGTCGTAGGCACACCAAATTCATACATCATTCTTGGGCATTCAACCCTCCATTGAGTCAAAGCGGTCACGATTCTTTACTTTCTTTGTCCCGAACGATGAGCGCAACCACAAAGTTATCGTAAAAAATACATGGTGACCAGAAAACGCCTTAGAATGCTATTATGTCGGCCTAAGATCGCTCATTCCTAAGAAAGAGATCAAGGAACGACGCCTTGAAAACAAAAAAATGAACGAAACCCAAGGGTGCACCAAGCTGACCTTTGTCACCAACAAAGGTTTGTATTACTACAACGTAATGCCATTCACTTCTGGCAGAGTTTTTGCGTTAATTTCGCTTCATCTCAAAAAATTATGAATTACATTTCTATCGCACAAATGTGGCGATACTTCAACTTCACGAGATAGACTTTATCCTCCAGCGAGCTCTCATATGTGAGACATACTACTAAACAACACTAAAACAATGCAAAATTGTAGAAATATAGCCCAACTCTGAGGCCATCCACGACACCTTCATTGAGGCCCTCCAGAATCAGAAGAGCCCGCCAGAAGACTTTTGGTTGAAAGATCAAAATTGAGAATAATATCAGGGAAGTTTTCAAAAATCATATCCATCTCACTTATGTTATCATATATTATCCATTGACACTAATTGATCTTCTTGCCTTGTAGAAACCGAATGAAAAAGAGTAAGCAGAAGCTGCCAGATTTTGTAGATTGAGAATCAGCACCAAAAAGGAAAACATCAACAAGAAAGGAAGGCAGAAGAAAAGAGTCGTTAACAATGATATCCTAGGTGTATAAATACAACTGCCCATCCTCCTCAGCAATCATCGATTCCAAGTAAGAGTAAATCGAGTGTAGGAATTTCAGTGAAGGAAATTCTAAGTGTAACCACTTTTGTGTTAAGTGGTGAGTTGTCTAACCAGAAGGACATTTCTGGTGAGGCCCTCATAGAGTGTAGCTAAAGTGAGAGAAGTTCTTCCTTTAGTGAGTTGTGAAAGTTTTCAATCTCCTTAGTGAGGTTACCCTACAGAAGCCTTGTTCAAGGTTCTGTCTTTGTAAACAGTTGTCAAGGACATCACCGTCTTGAAACTGCACAATTCTGTGATCCCCTCAATTCTCTCCGTACCTCAAGTTTGTTAAATAAAGAAATATTATTCAGTTTAATAAGTGATATTGACGTCCTTGTGTTTATAAGCGTAGAGTTTTTATATAAAACCATATTCACCCCCCTCTAGGGTTATTTCAAAAATTACAATTTACAATGAAAAATTGGACAAGACATAGCAATCAAAGATTGTGTTTGACATACTGGAATCAAAGAATGACCCTAGTAAGGATTACTTAGCCATGCCTTCTGATTCTACGTAACAAGAGGACATTATCGTACCCTTTAAACGGATTCGTCGCATCCAATTTACAGGACCCATGGATTGCCCAAAAATCATGAGTTTCTATGATGGAGGTTGTCAAGCTACAATCCAGAGGAAGAGGGTAGACCATAGAGTAACGGTAACCGATGCTAGGGAGTATGTCCATAGCATTATTACTGAACACTCACTTTGCCCTGCTCCGAACAACTGGGTTATTGTTCCTGCCATCATTATCACCACAATCAATCATGTTGCATAACAAATAGCAAACCGAATGGTGCACAACAACAACAACAAATCCCGGTATAGTCCTGCTATTTCAGAAGACAAAGCCTTTTGAAAAGCGAAAGCAAAACCATTTGAAATGACAGTGAATGATGTTACAAAGGAATTGACAGCATTTGCGACGCCATACAATATAATACCTATGTTCATTGAGGGTGGCATGGAATACTGAAGCAGAAGTGTAAAGACAAGCAATTTGTCATTGGAAGGAACAAGACCCAGATGCACAACACTCTTGACAACGACAATGCCAACCAGGGGAAGAACTACCAACCGAACTGCTACTATGCTCAGCACTATTCTCAGTTTGATTCCAGATGCTCTAATTCCTGTAAACAACACCAAAACTCAATCCCCTAGCAATTCAACTTCCTCGTCTTCGCCTTTGTAAAAGAAAAGGATGAGTTACCCCTTAGGAGATTCGCTCCGATGATTAAAGTAAGAGAAGGAATGGAGGCGTCTCCAAGCATGTAGGCCGAGTCACCTATAACATGGAGAGGGGCACTCCTTCCAATCAGCAAGTGTCGAATCGGGGCTATTATTCCGACACTAAACCCAATTATCTACAGCGAAAACAATGGAAAACGACGTCATCAGGAACAAAAGGAATTGATAAGCAGTAAAGCAATTCATGTGTTCAGAATGAAAGGAGGTATAATGTACCGCTGCGATTGTTGAAGGAGCAAACACTGCCTTGAGGTTGATCTTCTTGGACAGGTTACTGAAGAATCGCGGTATCCTATGTGATACTGGATTCTGTACATGACGCATTTTACTTTAGTCCATTACCATCAAAGTTCAACTATTCAGACTGTTTGCGACTGACCCCAGAAGTTAAAATCGTTTTACTGTCTACTACTACACGGAAAAGAAGCAGAGGAGGTTTACAGAGGCATTGACTGTTACCTATAAATGTCACATTTCTAGTATGTATGACAACACATAACACATACCATTGATCTGGAGGAACTTGAGAGTTGGCCCTCAGAAGGGATAAGACTATATTCAGAGGAAGGAAGGAGTCCTTCTTGAGCATCATCACTAGAGTCCTTTGAAACAGCTATCATTCCTGCTTCTGTGGCAGATATCCTCACAATGTTGTACACATAAAGCCACAAATACACTGCCCCAATCTGAAATGTTTTACAAACATAATCAACTCTATGTTATTGTTATGCCCCCACAACTGCATGTATATAAAGTATTCAATTCCTGATCCCAGAAAGTCATGAAAATTTGGAAGAAAAAGGTTTTTTTTTTTTTTTTAAAAAAAACATATATATCCTCTGAGATTTGGCTTAATTTCAAAGTGACCCAAGTTACTTGTAATTTAACTTTCATACCCCTCATCTTTGCTACTTAATAGATTTCTGTCCAAAACGTAGATTTTGAGACTCAAATGGATTGAAATCCATATACCAATGTGTTTCACATAATATTTTATTTCCTCTTTTACTTATTTCGGCCCAAAATTACATTTTGTAAATGTTTGTTTGGATCACAGTAATTCCAACTTGAAACGAAAGGGTTGGTGAACCTAAACGTAAAAGAAAATAAAGTGAAAGTAAAAATTATGGGCACATCAAAATTTTACTAAAAGCACAATGGTAGAGACATTTTGGTCCGTTTAAGTATGGAAAACCATGTTTTAATCCGAAATGAATTTAGTAACAAATGTGAGGGTATGAAAGTTAGGTTGCAAATTAGTGGACCACTTAATAATTAAGTAACATCAGACATATATACGTAAAATAATAATTCGAAAAAAAGTACATACTGCCAAGGAGAGGGAAGCATAAGCAAGGGCATATTCTTCACAAACATCAGGGTCTCCAAAAGGGCTGCCTTTTTCTTTGCACATAGCAGGAATAAGAATGATGAGCAAATTACCCATGTCCCCTGTTTACCACTTTGAATCAGATAAATATAAAAGACCATTTTACTATAAATTTTGCATAAGATGTATAATTTTGTGGTGATTATTTATCAATAAAGGGTTGACTAATATAATTTATTTAGGTTTGACTCTTATAGAAGTCAGCCCTTGATAAATTATTAGTCATATTCATATTTAAAAAGTCATTCTAATATCAATCATTAATCAATAGTCATAGTAAAATATTAAAAGATCAATATGTGACGTGAAAGTATCACAATAGATTTATGTGAGATAGTCTTATATTAGAATTTGTGAAATTTTAAATATATTGTGCTTTGTCTTTCCCATGTTGTAAGATTAATAGAAAGTTGATTTTGGTAAAGAAGATGTTAAAGACAAAGTTCATGCAAGGATTGTAGGTGGTATTGTGATCAATTATCCTAAATTGTTGAGTTTGTGTATATGATATTATATTAAAAAATTACTAGGAGGTACCCCAATATTTGGAAAAACTATTTTTCAGTATCCCAACTTTTCAAAACTCATTTTGAGGTACCCTTACTTTTTGGGGTTAGTAATTATTTGGTGCTTTTCTGGCCATCAATTTTATTAAGTGACCGAAATACCCTTATTCTTCTTCTTTAAGGGTATTTGTTAAAGAATGGAAGAACAAGGGTATTTCGGTCACTTAACCAAATTTATGACCGAAAAAGCACATAATAATTTCTAACCCAAAAAGTAAGGGTACCTCAAAATAAGTTTTGAAAAGTTTGGATACCTGAAAAACATTTCACCAAAAATTAGGGTACCTAATTTTTTGATATTATATGCATAAGCTTGATAATGCAAATTTCTACGTTATCTATTTATCAATCATGACTCATATTAGCATATCATTTTTGTCTGATGTTCAAGGGCTCACAGTTGAACCGATCCTAACAACACTAACATCAATCTTCAAATATGGTCTATACTTAGAGTTAGACAAAAATTTGGGTCCGGGTAATTTTAAGTTTAGACAAATCGAATATCGGATCAAAAATTAATGTCTCATACTCAGGTTTTTTGCGTATTTTTTGGGTCGGACAAATCAAACAAGCATAAATGCGTGTTTAAATTGGGTTCGGACAATAAAAATATGAAAACAATTGTGTTTAAATTTTTTATCAAATCAATCAATGCCAAAATTCAGTCGAAAGTTTTATAACCGTACCCAATTTAATTTGAATAGGACAAATTAGGGTTATCAAATTGGACAAATTTTTGCTAACCCTATCAACAATTCGACCAGAATATATCTATATCTATATCTATAACCTAATAAAAGCACAAATAAAGTCTTGTAGCAATTTACAGTAATGGCTTTATAGTAAATTCATCAACCTTTTGGTGTGATATGTGGTTGACAATCCACTTTCATTTTTCTACATTTTCATTTCCTCGTCCATTCATTCAACCCCTTCACAATTTACTCATCTTTCTCTCTGATATTCACCTTTTAGTTTTACATTTCATTTAATTTTACATCTCAAAGTTGTTTTAATTTTACATCTAAGAAGTTGTTGTAACTTACATTTTTCCCTTCATTGTACATACTTGCTCATATAATAGTAATTAAATTAATTAGTTAGTGTAAAAGTTGCATGGTATTAACTTTTCATTATTTAAGTCTGCCAACTTTTTTCTAAATAAATCATAATCTTTCTTCTTATTTATTTGTTACCACAACTAATTTTTATCTTTAATTAGTTGTTATTTTACATTATTAATATAACTTTTACCAATTTTACATTCATATTTTCCATCTTTCGCAATTAATTTTTACCTATTCAAGTAATTTTATTATTTTTTTCCTACCTTTAGTAGTTACATTGGTATCTTCTCGCCATTCAAATTGACAAATAAGAACGGACAATGAAAGTATAATTTTTGTGTTACTTTTGCTTATTGTGACATAGCAAATATTAAGGCCCCCTTCTTTTATGCGGTAGGTTGCAGTGTAGTGTCACACTGTACCGCAGTCTTTAATTTCTACCACACTTCACCACACAACACCACAATTATTACCAATATATCTATGATCTTTCTTTACCTTTAGCCATTTTTTTGAGGGTGCATATGCTTGCCTGTGAAGGCGGTGATCTATTATTTAAGCAAGGTTTAGTTACTTGTATGCTTCTGATGAAATATGATAATTAATTTCTAATGAAGGCTTACATTTTAGACTTTACCGGATCACGAGCTCCTTATTTTGTCAACCATCTTAGATTTGATTGATTGAATCAAACATTCTTAGACTATAATTTTAAAAGGATCATTGAATGATAATACACCGAACTTTATGGGTATTGGACAATAATGCAATGAACTTTTTTTTGGACTATAATACATTGAACTTTGAGGGTATTGGACAATAATGCACTCAGACCAATTCAGCTGGTGGTTGACGCGGTGGCTGTCCTACTTTGAGGTGTCGTTTTTCTATTTTTTTTCAGAAAATTTTTTTGCCGTGTAAGAAAGTACACATAAGCAGGATGACTTATATTTTTTTTTGAAAAAATACAAAAACGACACCTCAAAATAGGACAGTCACCGCGTCAACCACCAGCTGAATTGGCCTGAGTGCATTATTGTCTAATACCCTCAAAGTTCAGTGTATTATAGTCCAAAAAAAAAAGTTCAGTGCATTATTGTCCAATACCCCTAAAGTTTAGTGTATTATCGTCCAATAATCCATTTTAAAATAGCTTAAACTAATATTATCATAATCTATAGAGTTTACGGTTGCCAAAAATTTGAGTACATGCCATTTTTGGTTTGGACGAGTCATAGATCAAATCAAAATTTTATGACCAATAACTAAATTTTTGGAGGCTCATTTTGATTAGATAATTTCAACAAGTCTAAGTATAAGTTTTGGACAATAGATACAAGAAAAAACATATATCGGTGCCTAAATTTTTTCAAAAAATTTAGTCGAGTAACTTTTTTATAGTCCCATTATATATAAATGGTAAAGAAAAAAAATATTGCTACAAATGACTTCACATTTTATCTTCATATTTAGCTCCACCACGCGCAACGCGCGTGTGTTAACGCTAGTTATATCAAATCTACAAAACCCCTTTCCTAGATGTTATCTCATGAAACAAAGAGTCAAAGGAAAACAAGCAATATATATGGGGAAATTGGATTCTAATAATACGAACTTTTGGCCATAGAAGACTTAATAATACGAACTTTCGATTTGGTTCTGAATAATATGAACTTTGACCCCCTGTTGCCCCCAATAACACGACACCGAGTTAGCTTTATTTTGACTCGTCGGAAAAATGACATGGCGGTGGCTGGGTCTATTGACTCTGCCACGTCAGAAATATTGACTTAAAAAAAAAGCCAGGTCAGCCTTTTTTTTTCCCTCATCTTTCCCTTTTTCTTTTTTTCTATCCTCCCTCTCCTATTCTTTCGACCTTCTTCTTCAGAGCAGCCATGGCTGCTGACTCTCCCTCTTCTCTCTATGTTCTTCTTCTTTCATCCCTCTCCTTCAGTCTCCCTCGTCCCCCTTCTTTCTTCCCTCTCTGTTTCTCCTTCTCTTTAACTCGCTGAATCTCAAGTTGGGTTTTTTCAGAACTTGATTCTTTGCAAGGGGTCATCTTTAAGTGTTCCAAATCGTTCGAATTTCAAATCCCGAAACCCTAAAAACTCTCGCTCCTATTTCAATATCAAACTCAATTAACCAGTCTCAAATCCAATCAGATCGAATTCTCAAATGGATATCATCAAAAGCAGCTTCTCTTTCATGGTGGGTACTGTTTGCGGCGTCTATGTTTCCCAGAACTACAACGTTCCCAACATTAAGAAGCTTACAGACACTGGGATGGCCATGCTCAAGCACATTGAGCATCGAATATGGAATTTCACATGGTAATTTTGGGGTCGATTTTCTAGGTTTTGATGGTTTTGTTTGGATTTTGTTTGATTGTGAGATTTTCTGAATTTTGGGCAATTTGTGAATTTTGTTTTCTGGGTTTTCGAAAGTTCGGATGAACTTTAGGTGAGTTTTGAATTTGGGTTTCTGGGTTTAGAACCCTTCGTTCTCCATCTCCTCTGGGTAATTCATGCCTTCCCTGCCCTTTGTTTTTCGATTTGAGCAACAATAGCTTGTTTTTCTTGCTCAATTTGCAAAAGGGCATTTCTAGTTACTAATTCTCTTTATCAAAAGATCAAAACTTTTTCCATTCAATCGATGTTTTCTGTCTAAATTCCCACTCTCAATCGGTGAGAATTTTCTGGGTTGATGATGGCTCCTCTGAAGAAGAAATCAAAGAAACTGAAGAAGAAAGATTTGAAGAAGTTAAACAAGAGCAAGAGTGTCATTTTAGTTCCCGTTAAACAAGAAGAAAGATTTGAAGAAAAACTTTTTCCCTTCAAACTGAAGAATTTTCTGGATTGATGATTGTTGCTCTGAAGAAGAAGGTCGAAAGAATAGGAGAGGGATGATAGAAAAAAAAGAAAAAAGGAAAGATGAGGGAAAAAAAGGTTGACTTGACTTTTTTTTAAGTCAATATTGCTGACGTGGCAGAGTCAACAGACCCAACCACCGCCATGTCATTTTCCCGACGAGTCAAAATAAAGCTAACTCGGTGTCGTGTTACTGGGGGCAATAGGGGGTTAAAGTTCATATTATTGAAAACCAAATCAAAAGTTCGTATTATTAAGTCTTATATGACCAAAAGTTCGTATTATTAGAATCCAATTTCCCATATATCTATTACTTATATCTTGAGCAAAATATTTATCTATTTTATTATTTGACATTTATATTCCATTAAATTTAATATCTTGACAATATGTTTCACTTTCACGTGATTCTTTCATGTCCGCAAGTATTAAATACATGCATGCTCATTATTCATAAAACAATAATGTAGACAAAAAAATGTTGGTAGATCTACTGGGTTCTCCCTGAAATAGGGGACTCAATAGTGACCCGTCTTACCGATGAAAAAAAAAAAGATAATATAGATAAAAAAATGTCAATATCTTGCTCATAAGTCACAACAAAAGCGCGCTAGCTGGTACGAGGATATTTCCATTGAAAAATCTCTGCCAAGTACTTGTAGGCATAGTTATTGAAATCCCGTTCTTGATTAACAATCCTACGATTTTATGGTCAAAAATTTTCGATACGATTCAACTATTTACACACGATCTACGATCCTACATGGGCTAATTTCCGATCCTAATTTCCCCATAGTTTCGAATTAGGATCCCGATTTTAAAAACCTTGCTTGTAAGAAAACGATCCTGAGCTTGGGAGCTACATGCACCGTGCACAGATTACGTGGTTACTTCTTTTTTCTTCTTTTTATTTTTTTAAAAATAAATACAATGATATTTCTCTTTGAGTTCAATATATTTTAAGTTTTTGATCCAATTCAATTATACTTTTCATTTATTTATTTTTATTTTTATTTTCTTTATAATTTTAATTATATTCTTTTTACTATTTTGTAACCTTTTCCTGAATTTTTAGATACATTTTCAATAAAAATAGTTTATGAGTATTATGTAGTATAGATTTATGAGTATCCATATTATAAATTATGAACATTTCATCAGATATGTTATGAGTGTTGTGGTTATAGCTTATGAGCATTGTAATACAGATTTATGAGCATCCACATTACAAATTATGAACATTGGATGAGATATGATATAAGTATTGTGGTTATAGTTTATGAGTATTGTAGTATAGATTTATGAGCATTCACATTACAAAGTATGAACATATATGGGATTAGATATGATATATGAGCGTTATGATTAAAGTTTATGAGCATTGTAGTATAGATCTATGAGCATCCACATTAGAAATTATGAATATCCGATATGATATGATATGAACATTGTGGTTGTTGGGGAGATCCAAGGGGGGAGCCCACTTCAACCAAGGCTCATGGTACAAAAGTTAAGTGAGGTTCCATCTTAAAACCAATTGGTGTTAAGAGGAGTAGCCCACTTGACTTATATACCATGTGCTTTCTCTTTTACTTTTTCGATGTGAGACATTTTACTCATGGGTGAATCCCAACAATCCCCCCTTCACACATGAGTCTCTCCCCCTTGATCGGAAGCCTCTTTTGACCAAGGTTTCAAGTCACCATTAGGAGTCCATCATAGCCACACCTTACTCTACAGAGCCGCACCCTACTCCACCTGAGTCTCATGCCACCACTCTGCCTCAAAAGTCCCAGCCGCACCTTACTCCATAGAGCCGCACCCTACTCCACACGAGTCTCATGCCACCACTCTGAGCATTCAGGAGACCCAGCCGCGCACGCGCTATGGTCCCTGCTCCTGTCCACGGTGATCTTCCCGCACCTTGCACGCGCCCAGCCGAACGAACCATCGACTCTGATACCACTTGTTGGGGAGATCCAAGGGGGGAGCCCACTTCAACCAAGTCCCATGTTACACAAGTTAAGTGAGGTTCTATCTTAAAACCAATTGGTGTTAAGAGGAGTAGCCCACTTGACTTATATACCATGTGCTTTCTCTTTTACTTTTTCGATGTGGGACATTTTACTCATGGGTGAATCCCAACAGTGGTTATAGTTTATGGGCATTGTAGTATAGATTTATGAGCATCCACATTACAATGTATGAACATTGCATGAGATATGTAATGAGCATTTAAGTCAGTAGAAAACAATGACTTTTTTGTCCAACTCCAATGTCCAAATTTGTCCAACTCAGTTTAGACCCGGTTTTGTATGAACCCGATTGTGATATTGGCTGAATCGACAAAATATTCAGTCAAAATATTCTCTTTTTCTATTTTCCGGACCCGATTTTGATTGAATTTAGCTCCATCCGAATTGTCAATTCTGGTCCGACTTGAAAAAATTGGGTTCAGACATTAATTTCTCACCCAAATTTTATTATTGACTGATTATTTGATCAAATTTACTTGAATCCAAATTTTTACTAGTGCTAGTTGAAAATTTAAAACTGAAAGAAAAATGGGGGAGACCTGGGGGAGCACCATGCTATGTCCTCCTGGGAGCACAATCCACCCACTGCTATTTGACACCCCACCAGTAAACTAACTTTTACAATATGTTGTTTGATGGTTTATTCACCAAACACAATATAGCCACTCCATCCATTTCATATTATTCAAAAAATTACTTGGAGGTACCCTAACTTTTGAAAAAACAATTTTTTGGTACCCTAACTTTTCAAAACTAATTTTGGGGTACCCTTACTTTTAGGATTAGAAATTACTAGGTGAATTTCTGGTGAAACTCCGATTGATTCAAATCATTTTCGTCAACAAAAACAAACGGCATTTTCGTCCACAAATACACTTAATCAATTTCCCGCCTAAAACTCACCGGTGAATTGAAATTATTGGCCGGAAATTCACCTAATTATTTCTAATTCTAAAAGTTAGGGTACCTCAAAATTAGTTTTTAAAAGTTGGGGTACCGGAAAAACATTTCACCAAAAGTTAGGGTACCCCTAAGTAATTTTTTGCATATTATTTGTTCTTTTGTTGACTGTTACGGTCTCCAATGTCATTATTTACTTAACAATTTCTTCTATAATACTTATTAATAATAGTAATATTATATTTTTATGATCATATTTTTTGTTACCAATCTAATAATAGTAATTTTATTTAACGAATTATTATATATATTGAGAAATTTATAGTATTAAAAAAAAACAAAGTGCATGGGGGAGTAACAGTTAATTACCAGCAGAGCAAGCTCCAATGATAAGGCCTTTGAGATGCTTTGGAGGTTTTGTGACTTTGAAAAGTACCCATCCGAATACTGATCCAATTATAAATGAAATGAGGATATTTATGGGCATAAACCACCTGCATCACATTAAAAATGTTTGTAATAATTAACAAGATAATAATGCATTAGATTTAGACCGAAGTTAGGGGTGGCAAAAATATGATTGACCCGAATGATCGAATTTATCATACTCGAAAAAATCGGGTTTCGGATATGGTTTTTTACTGAATTTAACTTCGGGTCGGGTTCGGGTTTTGGTATTCGAATTGGAGTTTGGGTTGACCGAATCCGAATATGAAGATAGAGTTCATTAACTCACGTAAAAAGACTCAAATTTCATATTCGGTCAAGTTCAGTTATTCGGTCAAATTCGGTCAACTGGTGATATTTGATCAAAAAATCTAGTATTCAGTTAATTTTTAGTTTGGATAAAAAATTAAATTTGGACATTCGGTTAGATTCGGTCATTCGGATTTGGGTTCGGGTCTGGGCATTTTGTCTGAATTTAAAATTCGGTCAAGGTCCGAGTTTGGGTTTTTTGAGCGAATACTCGAATTGACCGAACCGATAAAACCCAGACCTGAATTTTTGCCAACCATAACTAAAATTAAGAGATTGAATGGAGACTGACAGTGGGAGAAAGCTTTCCAAGGTGAAGGTTTTCGCCAAATTCCCACCCACCAGTGAGGGGTTGAACACATAAAACACAACCTACCCAAAATAAAATCACAAACCTCAATTCAATCAAATTTTTTATTATCAGAATTCACAAACAAAACATAAAACTACAATTATAATAAATTTTTGCTAATTTTTTTTACAGATATTATTAAGTCAATTATAAGAAGCTTAGAATGCGTTGACAACACTAACAATTGTAAATGACACTCTAAAGGAATGAGCCCCATCCGAAGCATATTTTAGACATTTTTTTTTGTAAGTTTAAAAAATTATAGAGAAAACTAATATCTTATACAGTTTATATGTGGTATATAATAGCTATAGAAATTAATCATATCACTTTGTTTCAATTTAATGTGTAAACGTACATATGCTTTTTATTCTAAAACAAGATACTTAAAATATGTCTTGCCTTAAGATTCATATCATTTTTGCAGCATCTTATACTTAGCAGGCTGCTCCCCTACTGGAATGAGCCCCATCTGAAATAATTTTTAGACACTTTTTTGTAAATTTGTATAAACTAATGTTTTATATAATTTATATGTGGAATATAGTTATAGAAATCAATTATATCATCTTTTTCAATTTAGTGTGTAAACATATGATTTATACTAATTAGAGCTGGGAAAAATTTGTCCGACCCGAATTACCCAAATTGTCAGACCCGAAAAATCGGGTTTTGGACATAGATTTTTCGTCCGAATTTTGATATTCACCTAATATTCGGACATAAAATTTCTCTTTTTTCTATTGTCCAAACCCGATTTTAGTTTCATCTGAATTATCCGACCTGAAATAAAATCGGGTCCGAACATGAATTTCCTGTCTAAATTTTGACACTATCCGAACTTGTCCGACCCGAAATAAAATCGGGTCCGAACATGAATTTCCCGTCAGAATTTTGACACTATCCGAACTTGTCCGACCCGAATTTACTCTGACCCTAATTTTTGCCAGCGCCAACATATTTAAGATATATCTTGCTCCAAGATCCATATCATTTTGCTAATTTTTTAACCTATTTTAGCACCCTCTATCTAGTTATTTATCTACTTAGCTAATTTTTTTTATCTCTAATAATTTATCGCTTGTACAATTTCAATAACAATTTTATTACTTTTGAGTCTTTTATCCTTATAAATGACTTCGAAACCAATAATTTAACGATCACTAAGGACAATTTTATCATTTTTCTAAGTAAACTTAATTACGTATTACATTGATTTTTCCACTTTCTTTTACGATGATTCGTTAATAATTTTGTCATAACTTAACTTATGTTAATTTATGCATTCAAACCTGAAAATAACCTAACGAAATAACACTGTGATTATCGAAAGAGAAAAGAAGAAGTAAAAAAGACCTTGTTCAAGTGAGTGCGAGCTTGTTCACCGAGAATATCAACATTATCAAAAGCAAGAAGGACACCAACGGCGGAAAGCAAGAGGACTTTGACGACTGGAATTGAGGCTACTCTGAACAGTTCAACTATCTCCATACCAATCGTCATCAGAACAACTCCCTGTTTGGCTGTTGAGAGAAAGAAACAGAGAGAGAAAAAAAGAGAGAGAGATAGAGAGTGAGAGGGTGAGAAAAAATGGGTTAATTAGAGAATTTGGTCCATTCATGTCTTAATAGTAGTTCCCAAGTAGAATTAATGTGCAAAAAAACATGTGTATTTATTTAGGTGGGGCCCCACCCCTCAAATTCATGGTTGCTTTCATTCACTCTCAATAATACTAACTCCGTCCCAAAATGTTTGTCAAAATAATTAATTTCTTTGTCTCAATTTGTTTGTCACTTTTATAATTCCAACGATTGTAATTTCAGTTTTGCCCCTAATTAATAACTTTTATTTACTACCTCCATTCTTTTTTATCTGTCACTTACAGTTTTCTGTGTCAATTTTTAATCAATAATTTCTAATATAAAACTTTTATAGAAAAATATGATATTATACTTTTTTCAATAGTATTTTTTACTACAAATATAATGATATCAATTTTGTATGATGAATCATTATACAAATTAAGATATTAACGGTTAAAGTTTTTGCCACAATTCCCTAGGCGACAGATAAAACAAAACGAAGGTAGTATCATTTTTTGCAATCCCAACAACTATTACATCAATAAATATAGGGGCAATTTGGGTAAGGTTTGAACTTGACACCTTAATTCCAAGGTATATTGGTTTTGTAAAAATAGTTGGAGTGACAGAGAAATTGGGACGGAGTCACGGAGGTAGTAGTCATATTTGAGTTTTTGGGAAGGTTTTAAGAAAGTTGTCTTGAAAATGATAATTATATTGAAAATGATAAGAATAATAAATAAATTTCTATTTTGGTTATATACTTGTATTGGTAATAAAAGTACGAAGTAAATTTATAAAATTATCATTAATTCTGTTTTGAAATTGTAAAGTGATAGGTATTATGAAAAACTACTCTTAAACCCTTGTGATGCACGAATATATTAAAAAATGTGTTTAATAATTAAAAAGTAACTATAATATAAATTTACATACATATAAATATACATTCTAATTATACGAAAATAAAATATATAAATAACAATTTAATTAAAATATATGCATGTACATACCAATTTAAAAGGAAACCATAAAATGATATTATAAATTCAATATATATATATACGTACCAATATTAATAGAAACATTTACCTATTAATATTAAAACAAACAATAAATAGTAGTATATGAGAATTTGGTTAATATATCAGAGAGAATTTGGTTCATTCGCCATGTCTTAATAGTAGCTCCCAAGTAGAATGTGGGCAAAAACACATGTGTATTTAATTGGGTGGGGCCCCACCCTCAAATTCATGGTTTGAAAATTTTCCTAGGTCAACCTCCAACTAAATATGGAGAAATAAGACTATTTTCTTTTGTTAGGTTAAAGTTAACTTATCTAACTAATCATGACTTATCCAAACCTAGTAGAATTCCCAAAAAAAAATCCATTCTAAAAACACAATTCTCCAAGAAAGCATCCTAAATTATCATAACCTAACTATGAGTTAATTACATTTACCCTACCTGACTTATGTGGTAATAATTTTTACACACCCAACATTTGAGAAATAATTTTCACCTTACCTGACATTTAGGTCATAAATTTAAAGCCCCTCATGTATGTTATAATTGATTTTTTATTGACTTTTCCAGCAAACTATAAAAAAATAAATATGAAGTGACCTTTATACCCTTATTATTTCTTTTAACTTTCAATTAAATGTGAAATAAATATGAAGTATTAATTGTTATGACATTTTAAAACCCAACCACTCCACTGATTCCTCTGATTCCTCTCCTCGGCCCCCTCCCTTACAGAAAATGAAAACCTAACCCCTCCCGAACCACCGTGTTTGTCTTCTACTCTCCAACATAGCCTTTTCCTTCTCAAATTAAAGGGCAACATCGTAATTTCACATAGTGATATATGGATATTATTGTATTTTTCCATTTCCGATGACAAGTTACCGGATTCTAGCACTAAATATCACTTTCACTAAATGTCAGGTAGGGTGAAAATTATTTCTCAAATGTCGGGTGTACAAAACTTATTACCACATATGTCATGTAGGGTGAATGTAATTAACTCACCTAACTATTCAAACTTAAAAATAACTTATCCAAAGAACAGGGTCTAAGTCAACATGTGAAAATTGACTATTTCCCTAGTGTTTTTGATAACCAAATGCACCCTTATTAGCTCTCTTCCCGCCCTCTTTTACTCCATCCTTGCAATATTAATTGTCAATTTGCTGAATATCATGATGTTCAATATATTATTCTTTGATTGATAGTTTTTTTATATAATATTATATTAACAATTGTAATATTTATATTTTTATAATACTATTTTTTGTTACGAATATAATGACAGTAATTTCATCTAGCAAGTCATTATATGTGTTGAGAAATTTACGGTAAAAAATTTCATATAAATTGTCGTCTTTTGAAATAGCGTCGGTCAAAATTTAAAAATTTTTACCATAAAATATTATATAAGAAATTATAGAATTACTATTATTGGACTCGTAACGAAAAATACTATTATGAAAATATAATATCATAATTATAGAATTACCTACAAAACTCTCTGGTTCTCACTTCTTCTATTCTTTGTTTTTTCTCTTCACCTTTGGTGAACTTTTACATGGTCAGAGCTAAGGCTCAATTCTCTGAGGTTTTACATCAGTCCTTGCAAGTTCCATGAAAGATATTACTTTCTTCTCCTGTATTGGAGAGATCCAAGGGGGTGGCCCACTTCAACCAAAGCCTATGGTGCACAAATTAATTGAGGTTCTATCTTAAAATCAATTGGTGTTAAGAGGAGTAACTCA
Source organism: Portulaca oleracea (assembly GCA_029582165.1). Taxonomy (NCBI): domain Eukaryota; kingdom Viridiplantae; phylum Streptophyta; class Magnoliopsida; order Caryophyllales; family Portulacaceae; genus Portulaca; species Portulaca oleracea. The sequence goes on from CM055893.1 coordinate 5,699,422, forward strand.
CTATACTTATATACCACGTGCTTTCTCTTTACTTTTTCGATGTGAAACATTTACTCATGGGTGAATCCCAACATCCTGAATGATGAGCGCAACCACAGAGTTGTCAAAAATATTACACATTAACCATAAAAGGCCCTAGAATGCTATTATGTCGGCCTAAGATCACTCGTTCCTAAGAAAGAGATCAAGGAACGATGTCTTGAAAACAAAAAAGGAACGAAACCCAAGATTTCATGAGAGAAACTTTATCCTCTAGGGAGCTCTCGTATGTAAGACATACTACAAAACAACACTAAAACAATGCAGAATTACAATTTACAATGAAAAATTGGGCTAGACAGAGCAATCAAAGATTGTGTTTGACATACTGGAATCAAAGAATGACCCTAGTAAAAATTGCTTAGCCATGCCTTCTGATTCTACGTAACATACGGACATTATCGTACCCTTGAAATCGATTGATTGTCTCCGATTTACAGGAGCCATGTTTTGCCCAAAAACCATGAGTTTTTGTGATGGAGTTTGTCAAGCTACAATCCAGAGGAAGAGGGTAGACCACAGAGTAACAGCAATTGATGCTAGGGAGTATGTCCATAGCATTATTACTGAACACTCACTTTGTCCTGCTCCGAACAACTGGGTTATTGTTCCTGCCATCATTAACACCACAATCAATCATGTTTTTCCAGGTTAATGTCCAGTACCGGCTTTTTTGGGTATTTTCCGGGTTGGACAAGCCTAAGGTCAGGTCAATATCAAGTTCGGTAGATAGAAAAGTGCAAAATATTATGTCTAGATTTCCGGTCAAATAGGTCGAAGTCAAAATTTGGACCAAAAGTTTATTACCCCACATGAATTTTTCCCCGGTCGGACTAAACGGGTTTTTAGGTCAAGCAGTTTTTTGACAACCCCAATAGTGATGTTGTAAATACTATTAGAATGAACAACACGCAACAACGTACAAGTCTGCATATAGTCTAGGTAACATGGGGTGTGAGGGACCTAGATGTAGTCAGCCTTCATGTATGAAGAGACTGATTCCGACATACTCGAGACAAACTTTTTGAAAAGCGAAAAACAAAACCATTTGAAATGATATCTTATGTGATGCATATGATATAATACCTATGTTCATTGCGGGCGGCATGGTATACTGAAGCAGAAGTGTAAAGACAAGCAATTTGTCGTCGGATGGAACCAGACCCATATCCACTGCACCCTTGACAACCACAATGCCAACCAGGGGAAGAACTACGAACCGAACTGCTACTATGCTCAGCACTATTCTCAGTTTGATGCCAGATGCTCTAATCCCTGTAAACAACACCACAACTCAATCCCCTAGCAATTTAACTTCCTCGTCTTCGCCTTTCTAAAAGAAAAGGATTAGTTACCCCTTAGGAGGTTGGCTCCGATGATTAAAGTAAGAGAAGGAATGGCGGCGTCTCCAAGCATGTAGGCAGAGTCACCTACAACATGGAAAGGGGCACTCCTTCCAATCAGCAAGTGTCGAACTGGGGCTATTATTCCGACACTAAACCCGATTATCTACAGCAAAAATAAAGGAAAAAGACGTCGTCAGGAACAAAACAAAGTTATAACAGGTAGCAGTTCTTGTGTTCAGAATGGAATGTACCGCTGCGATTGTCGAAGGAGCAAACACTGCCTTGAGGTTGATCTTCTTGGATAGGTCATTGAAGAGTCGTCGTATCCTATGTGATACTGGATTCTGTATGTATGGGTGAAAGCTTAAATTGTCAGTCTTTACCCCTGAATATTATAAAATTTAAAGAGACTGGTTCCGACTAAGTCAAAACCAAACCAGTAAGTCAATAACCCAGAATCTCACCCAGGCGAGCTATGGAAGGGTCAAATATAGTAGTCTCACCACTAAATTTTGCAATTTAGAGAGATCATTCCTACCTATTACTCCACGGAAATGAAGCAGAGGAGGAAGTTCAATGACGCATTTTACTTTAGTACATTACCATCAAACTTGGATAAAATAACATTTTTTCAACTATCCAGACTGTTTCCGACTAACCCAAAAACTTAAAATCGTTCACCATCTACTACTCCATAGAAAAGAAGCAGATGAGGTTTAGAGAGACATTGACTATTCCCTATAAATGCCTCATTTCTAGTATGTATGACAAACACATGCCATCGATCTAGAGGAACATGAGAGTTAACATTTTTTTCAACTATTCAGACTGTTTCCGACTAACCCCAAATGTTGAGATCGTTTACGATCTACTACTCCATAGAAAAGAAGCAGAGGAGGTTTAGAGAGGGATTGATTGTTTCTTATGAATGCCACATTTCTATTATGTATAACAATTAACAACACATAACACATACCATTGATCTGGAGGAACTTGAGAGTTGGCCCTCAGAAGGGATAAGACTATATTCAGAGGAAGGAAGGAGTCCTTCTTGAGCATCATCACTAGAGTCCTTTGAAACAGCTATCATTCCTGCTTCTGTGGCAGATATCCTCACAATGTTGTACACATAAAGCCACAAATACACTGCCCCAATCTGAAATGTTTTACAATCAGAATCAACTCTATGTTATTGTTATGCCCCAACAACTGCATGTGTATGAAGTATTCAATTCCTGATCTCACAAAGTTATGAAAATTTGGAAGAAAAAGGACTTCTTTTTTTTTTTTTTTTTACATATATATACCTTCTGAGGTTTGGCGTAATTATAAAGTGACCAAAATCGTTTGCAACTTAACTTTCATATCCGTCACCTTTGCTACTAAATAGATTTCTATCCAAAATGTAGTCTTTGAGGCTCAAATGGGCCGAAATCCCCATGCCAATGTGTTTCACTCTCACATAAACTTTTGTTTCCTCTTTTACTAATTTCGGCCCTAAATCATATTTATAAATGTGTGTTTGGATCGGATCACAATAATTTTAACTTAAAATGAAACGGTTGGTGAACCTAAACATAAAAGAAAATTAAAACTAAGGGTCCATCAAAAGTTTACTAAAAATATATTGACAGGGACATTTTGTTCCGTTTAAATTTGAAAAACCAAGTTTTGATCGGAAATGTATTTAGTAACAAATGTGAGAGTATCAAGTTAGGTTGCAGACTAGTGGACCACTTTATAATTAGGCCAAATATCAGGGGTATATATGTAAAAAGTTCAAAGAAAAAGGTACATACTGCCAAGGAGAGGGAAGCATAAGCCAGACCATATTCTTCACAAACATCTGGGTCTCCAAAAGGGCTGCCTTTCTCTTTGCACATAGCAGGAATAAGAATGATTGGCAAGTTACCCATGTTTCCTGTTCACCACTTTGAATCAGATAAATAATGTGCACTTTTCTAACCAAGTATGTACAAAATGAAGGATATCAACAATCATCAATGCCATAAAAACTTCAACTGTAATTCAAGACTCACTGAACCTGTATTGATAGATTCATGATCTACTATTTTATCCACACTGTATCTAGTTATATGCAACAACCAGTCTGAATCTCTATGTATAAATTTCGACAACAATTTTTATGTAAGACCATCATACTATGAATTTATCATGAAACGTATAACTTTGTGGTAACGATTTATCAATAGTGGGTTTACTAGTAATTTATTTGGGTTGACTCAGATAAAAGTCACCCTTTGATAAATTATTAGTCATATTCGTATTAAAAAATCATTCTAATATCACTTATTAGTCAATAGTCATAGTAAATTAATATTAAAAGATCAACATATGACAGATCTGTGTCATGATAAATTTACATGAGATGGTCTCATGTCACAATTTGCAAAATTTTAAAGAGATTGTTCTTTGTCTTTCAGATGTTTTAGGATTAATAGAAAGTTGCTTTTCGAAAACAAAATGTTAAACAGACTTCATGCAAGCATCCTAGGTGGTATTATATTGTGATCAATTATCCTAAATTGTTGAGTTTGTGTATATGATATATATGCATATGCTTGATTATGCTAATTTCTACGTTATCTATTTATTAATTATCCGTGTATATTATTTTTTGTCAAATTGATCCGAACCTAACAACCCCAACATTAATCTTCAAATATGGTCTACAATTAGAGCCGGTAAAAATTCGGATTCGGGTAATTTTAGGTTCGGACAAATCGGATATTGAATAAAAACTTGATGTCTAATACTCATTTTTTTGCGTATTTTTCAGGCTGATCATATCGGACAAGTATAAACTCGTGTTTAAAACGGATTCGGACTAATAGAAATTTGGAGAGAAAATTGCGTTTGAATTTTCAATCAAATAAGTCAATTTCAAAATTCAGACGGAAATTCTATGACCATACCCGCACGTCTTTCCGAATTGAATTGAACAAATTCAGATTATCTAGTAGGACATATTTTTACTATCCCTATTTACAATTCTCCCAAAATGTTGTACCAAATCTACAAATCCCCTCTCCTAGATATTACCTCATGAAACAACGAGTCAAAAGAAAACAAGCTAGCAATATATCTATTCCTTATCTCTTGAGCAAAATTATTTATCTATTTTATTATTTGACATAATTTAATATGAACAATATGTTTCACTTTCACGTGGTTCCTTTATGTCCGGAAGTATTAAATACACATGCATGCTCCTTATTCATAAAACAATAATGTAGACACCAAAAAAAAAAAACAATAATGTAGACAAAAAAGTCACAACAAAAGCTAGTGGTGGTTATTTCCTTTGAAAATTCTCTGCCAAGTATTTGAATTTGGAATATTCAAATATGTGTAATTTGATAAAATCCTCAAACATTTTTCTCCACATGTTCTTTTTTCAATGTTGAAAAGAGCCGTGCTTGGAATTACTACCGTCCAATTGTTTCACTTTCAGAGATCATTTGTAGGGCAGTCCACATTTGTATTGATAATCATAATAATGCAAGTTGGAAATTGCAAAATTTCCAACCATATTATTCATAATAATATCTTTTAGTTTGTCATGGTACTATCTATTTGTCAAACAGCTGTCGCTGGTACACTATTAAAAATATGTGTATTACTAACTATTTTTTCCAATCAATTTAAAATGGTTGGAAAAACCAACCATTTTAACAACTATTTAATATTCCAACTATTTTCTAAAAAATTTTGTAGGAAAAATTATTGGAAATTCCAACAAATTTTGCTAAAATGGTTGGAAAATTTTCCTACCACCCTTTTTCCTACTATTTGAAGATGGTTGGAAAAATGGTTGGATTACTAACCATTTTTCCAACCAATTTCAAATAGTAGGAAAAAGGATAAATTGGTTGGAATTTCCAACCATTTTTCCCATTAAATTTTTTGAAAAATAGTTGGAATATCAAATGGTTGCTAAAATAGTTGGTTTTTCCAACCATTTTAAATTGGTTGGAAAAAAATGGTTGGTAATACACATATTTTTAGTAGTGGTAGTGGTTTGTATTGACGATTTATTATTGATTGACTAGATTGATTGTTTATATTAGTTGTTTGAATTGAGTATTTACATTAGCTGTTTGGATTGACTATTTTAAAAAATATTTGATTTATTTAATTATTTATGAATAAGATATTTATTAAAATTTAGTTTCATTTGTATTATTTATAAATAATATTTTTAGGATGACATCAGTGTAATTTTAGATAATTATTAGATTAAAATATCTTTTCTACAAAAAAAAAATCATTCTCTATATGCTGCCCTAATTAACTATCCTATTGGAAATTTACTTATTGGCACAAAGTATCCAACTAAATAAGCTATTTATCAAACATAAAAACAACCTATTTGACTCCACACCAATAAACTAACTTTTACAGAATGTTGTTTGATGGTTTCTTCAGCAAACACAGCCTAGCTGCTCCTTCCGTTCCATATTATTTATCTTTTTGTTAACTGTTACGATCTCCAATGTCAGTTTTTACTTAACAATTTCTTATATAATAATTGTAATATTATACTTTAAAGATCATATTTTTTTGTCACCGATCTAATAATAGTAACTTTATTTAACGAATCATTATATATATATTATAAATTTTATAGTATAAAAAAAAAAAAACAAAGTGCATGGGGGATTAGCAGTTAATTATTACCAGCAGAGCAAGCTCCAATGATGAGGCCTTTGAGATGCTTTGGAGGTTTTGTGATCTTGACAAGTACCCATCCGAATACTGATCCAATTATAAATGTAATGAGGATGTTTATGGGCATAAACCACCTGCACCACATTAAAAATGTTTGTGACATATAACAAGATATTAATGCATTAGATTTAGACTCAAATAGATGGGAATATGGGATGGAGACTGACAGTGAGAGAAAGCTTTCCAAGGTGATGGTTTTCGCCAAATTCCCACCCACCAGTGAGGGGCTGAACACATAAAACACCACCTACCCAAAATACAATGCCAAACCTCAATTCAATGAATATTTATTATCACATGGAAAACTTAAACCTAGTTCCACAAAATTGTATATATATGTATATATATATATATATATATATATATACATACTACCTCCGTCCCAAAATATTTGTCTGTTGACTAAATTTTGACTGTTAATTACTCACAAATTATAATGAATTAAAATATGAAATCACTACCATTAGAAAGATAATTTGCTAAAGATTACAATGACCGTAATTTTTATATTGTAACTCATTATATTTGTGAGTAATCAACAGTCAAAATTTAGTCAACGGACAAACATTTTGGGACGAGGTAGTATATTATATATATATATATATATATATATATATATATATATAGGAAAATTGGATTCTAATAATCCCTACTTTTGCAAATTGGATGATAGTGGTCCCTACTTTCACTTTGTATTCTGGTGGTCCAAAAATAAATAAAATTGGATTGTAGCGGGAAATTTTCGAAAGTATACCCTAAATATCATAGATTTTGTGTTGCATTTGATTCAAAACTTAATATAACACTTTACCATGGTTTTTAATGAATTTACAGCATTTTCTCCCAATTTTTTCATATTTTTTACTATTTTTTTACGATTTTTTCACTTTTAATATTTTTAAAAAAATCATAATAATTACTCGGAGTCTCAAAAAAATAATTCAAAAAAATGGTTTAGAAACTATAATTCATTAACTTTCTAAGGGCAGGAATGAAAAAACAAAAACAATATAGGATATGAATGAAAAAAATAAGAAGAATATGAAGGTGGATTTGGTACCACTACAATCCAATTTTTTTTTTTTTTTACCACCAGAATACAAAGTGAAAGTAGGGACCACCATCATCCAATTTACAAAAGTAGGGATTATTAGAATATTTATATATAAAACGTACAAGGGAATAATAAACCCAACAGACTTGATGAGCAAACAGGTACAACATCACAATATTATGAGACCCATAAAAGTACCAACGTACAATTACCACCGAGAAAATTGTAACCACTAAGATTCAAATTCTTTTGAGAACAATAAACTTCCCAAATCCATGTCACCTGAGCTACGAGCTCATTGGCGTGCTATACCAATATATCACCTTATATGCTTAATTTATCTTAAAGTAATGTTATATGTTTGGGGGAAGATATAATTTTTGTGTCTTACTTTTCATAAAATTAACACTTATAATAATTTTCGACACTAAGTTGTTTATATATATAACTAAATATCAATTATAAGAAGTTTAGAATGCGTTGAAAATTGAAACAATTACAATAACACCCTCCTGGAATGAACCCCATCCGTTAAGCATATTTTAAACACTTTTTTTTGTAAATTTGAAAATTATAGAGAAAATTAATGTTTCATACAATTTGTATGTAGTATATAGCTATAAAAATCAATCATTATCACTTTTTTTTCAATTTAATGTATAAACATGTGATTTTTATACTAAAACAAGATACTTAAGATATGCCTCCTCAATGCTCATATCATTTTGCTGTATCTTATACTTATTTCAGCTAGATACTACCTCCGTCCCTTTTTATTTGTCCAATTAACTAATTTCTCCGTCCCTTTTTATTTGTCTAATTACCTAACTTCTACATTTCCAATAACTATAATACCCATTTTATCCCTAATAAATGCACTTCTTACACCTTTCCAAGGATATTTTCAAGGATATTTTTAGCAATGTATAAATTTTTTGCTCAATTCCCTATATTTCTTGGTTTTGTGAAATTAGTCTCATGGACAATTAATCAGGAACAGAGGTAGTATTATTTATCTACTTAACTAACTTCTTTTATCTGTAATAATTTATCGCTTGTCCAATTTCAATAACAATTTCATTACTTTTATAAAATCTTGTATCCTAGATAATACGTTGAAAAGGACAGTTTTGTTATTTTTCTACATAAGCGTTTGTATTACATTAATTTTTCCACTCTTCTTTTTACAATGATAAATAAAAAAAGGATGGAGGAAGTCTTATTGTCTTAATTAATTAGTCCCTCAATTTGTCTCAAGCGCCCATTCTTTTAATCAACGAATTGAAGGGAGGTAGCTAATAGACTTGGAATGTTGAAGGCGATATGAACGAAGCACAATTAACATCATTAGAACAAAAACATGATTAACTTGTTAACTAATGGGCAAGTAAAATGAGAAAATTTGCACGTAATTCCTTCCCACATTTATAATTTCATTTCTCACCATCCCTGATCTTTCAAACTAATTTAATTTAGTAACCTTTTGTTAAAAATGCGATTTGTCATGATATTTATTTACTAAAATTGACAAATAATTTTAACAAACAGATTTCATCATAAGTGAGGCCTTTGCCGGAAAAGCTGCTAAATTAAATTGGTTTAAAAGGTCAGCAAAGTTTAAAAATATTAGGATTGAATTTATAAATACCATAAACTTGAACGAGGATATATGCAAAATTTCCATGAGAAAAGAAGAAGTAAAAAAGACCTTGTTCAAGTGATTACGGGCTTGTTCGCCGAGAATGTCGACATGATCAAAAGCAAGAAGGACACCGACGGCGGAGAGCAAGAGGACTTTGACGACTGGGATTGAAGCTACTCTGAACAGATCAACTATCTCCCAACCAATCTTCATCGATCACTGCCTACCTGATTTATCACAACAATTCCCTGTTTGGCTGCTGAGAGATAGAAATAAACAGAGAGAAAGAGATAGAGAAGACAGAGAGAAAGAGATAGAGAAGAGGTTAATCAGAGAGAGAGAGAGAGAGAGAGAGAGTGAGAGGGTGAGAAAAAATGGGTTAATCAGTGAGAGTTTGATTCATGTCTTTATAGTTCCCAAGTAAAATTAATGGGCAAAAAATAAAACACATGTGTATTTATTTTGGTTCGGCCCCACCCGAGGACTTCATGATTGCTTCAATGCCCTTTTAGCTCTCTTCCCACCCTGCTCTTATGTACGTTTGCATGTTTGGATGTTTCTGGGGAAAGATTTTCTTAAGAAAAATTTTCTCGAGAAAGATTTTTCCTGACTTTTTTTGGAAAACATTTTTTTGAGGTTGTGAGGGAAATAATGAGTCTGATATCAAAACTTTCCCCTATATTATGGAAAACTAAACATGAGGAAGTTTGTCGACTTGGAAAAGTTGACTAACTTCCTCGGGAAAAATTTTCAACCAGGGGTGCGTTTGGTAAGATTCCTAGGAAAAATTTTCCCGGGAACAAGTTTCCTTGGAAAGTTTTCCACTGGAAATATTTCCCCAGAAAAAATTTCCCTTAACCCCCCTAAGGGAAATTTTCCCTAGGAAAACCTTACAAATGGTGGGGCCTTTGTAAAAACTTTCCCGAGGTCAATGTAAAACCAAACATGAGGAAAATAAGTCAACTCGAAAAAATTGACCATTTCCCTGAGATTTTTGACTAAACAAATGCACTCCAAATGCCCCATTAGAGTTCTTTCATTGAATTTCTTACCGCCTCTTTTTATATATTTATTTTTTTAGAATAGTTTATTCATAAAGACATTACTAGTATATTAATTTACATATGGTTTGCTTTAAAAAAAATTGTAATTACAATTTTAAACCATATCATATCGCTTTCTTGTGAAGCACCTTTTTCTGACTGGGTGGGGTATGATACAATTTTCCGTCTGCTCAAGTTTTCTTTTTCCGCCAATACTAGAAGATACTAGTTTTCCACAAAAGAAAGTACTTTTAGAAGTAAAAAGTTTATTGAGTGAGCACTTACTTATTCTGGAGAATTTTGCTTTATATTATTTGTTTATGATCTTGTTTATGTTGCTACACCTACCTGGAGAAATCTGGTCATTTTTAGAATTTTACTATCTTTTTGGGGTTTGGGATCGAAACTTGAAAGTGAGAACGTCACCTTGCTTGATGCTTGATAGATTTGATCTTTCAACTACATCTTACGGGGAATGAGAAGTCACACTTTCTAATTCGTCAATGTCATGTTTCTACTCATAATCCATCCCAAGTACCAACTCTTGAGCTTTAACCATGCTTATATATGATTCAACTTCCTCATGCCTTCCACCTTTGTCCATAACATAAGTGGAATCTTCGTATGGCCAAAAGTATGAACCTTCGAACTTTTTAACTTTAATTCTTCCTACAAGAAAAAGTCACATTCCGACCTTCCACTATATGAAGGTAGACTATCTTAAAAATTCTTAGAAAATGTTTCGATTTACTTGAATGAGGAAAAAAAATAATTACATGTTGATCACAGCTACCATGACCTCTATCAAGTAAACTTGTCTCCATCTCCTCAATAAAGCTTGTTTCAACCATGAGTGTGGAATTGTCCTCCCCTCCAACAATTTGACCCAAGATCCTTATGCATCAATTATGGTGGCACTGGCATAGACCTATCTTGTTGACTTGAAGAGGTAATGCTCGCATGCTTATCCTTTGCTTCGCCTCGCTTTTCCACCCCAATCCCTGTCTCCACTACTAGTTTAGTCGTTTCTTTCACAGGAATTATTTGATCCTCCAGATACAATTAATTAGATTCGAAAACCACCTCCAAAAGTGTAACTTAGATGAATCACATTTGGTAACATTGTCTTGTTTGCGACTATGTACGTTGATTGCGAAGTGGATCAAAAACTTTCTAATTAGATTCTACTTGTTTAGACATTGCACAACCATCCAAGGAAGATTCATACTCCTATTCCAATTTTTTTAGCTCCTTTAGGACAATTTTGTTGTTTGGTTCAAACTTAAGCGCTATTTGTAAATCCATCCTAGCGTTTTCCACCACGCCCCTATGCAAAAAAGAAGGAGCCCTGGCCTGTAACATACTTTAACATTGTAAGCATCAAATTTCATAGCTAGATCGCAATGATTTTGCGCTAAGCCATATTGCTCTAGCTTTAACCAACAAATTTCCATATTAGAATTAAGAGTAGCACCAAGTTTAGACATAAGCTGTACAACCTGACAACAAATTGGTATACCCACGCACAAAATTGGATGACCCTTTCATACATATCTATAGCAACCGGAAAATCATAAGCCTTAATAGGAGGTTGCCCTTATCCTCGAAGTCCCTGACAGCCCAAATAGCTTCTCTTGGATGATTCATATAGTCAAGACGTTCCAATATTGCTCTTGGTAAATCATCTTTCAGCTGCGAGTAAATTAATTCCTCAAATGCCTCCTCAAATCTAGGATCCATATGTAAATTTTGAGCCTTCGCACCTCCAGACCTCCTAATGAGAATATACTATATGAACTATGCAATCCAATATATTTTGTTTACCCACTAAATTAAAACAAATCCAAACAGTCTTGTTCCCACGATAGTACATGTGACAATCTGATTGATATTACTCCAAGACACAATCAACAAAAGAAACTCACACATCAACAAAGATAAAACTCACGCCCACTATACAGAGAGACCACCAGTTAGTCACAGAACAACACTCCAATCACAGATTGTGTATCGAGGTCCAACGATAAGCACCAAATAACATACAGAAACTACACCGTCAGACCCAACTGACCTTCTAAGAATTGCAGACTCAACCAAGTTTGTCCCCAAACGAGCATATCTAAAGTAACCAAAATTGGTGTCACCCTCTTTATTTTTGATTAAAAAATCAAATATATATTTCCAAATCATACTGACAACAGAAGCGTACCGTCACCATGTGACCTCTTTCATTTTGGAATAATTTTTTTAGAATGCGTTTGATTATAAACATTTTGACAAAAGTAGGTCACTTTTTTTAAATTAGATCGAATTATATTTATGTTTATGATTTGTCTTAACATTATTTTTTTTAATATTTTTATAGGAAATTATGTTATGGGGAAAAAAGTTGTGTGGTCATTGGGGGTTGGTGAACAATATATGGGGTTCTAGTCTAGGATGTTTTACAAGTAAGTCCAAATGAGTATATACATACACTATCTTCTATGTCTAGCCATCGCAATTGCGTGTTCAAATCACCGGCCTCCCCTTCATTCATAGTATATGGCCATGTTGTACGTTAATATTATAGGCTTATAGTAATGCAACTTCAATCAATTGAGCATGTGTACGTCCTGTTTTTAATTGAATTCTCGAATTATTAGGTCCATGGTAGTGAATCTTTTGGATACGTTATTATTGAAATATACTAATTTGTTATATGGTGGGTTTTTATAAATATTTGATAATTTTAAAATTATTGATGAATTTTATAATAATATTAATAAATATTTGATAATTTTGTATGCAACTTTTGTTGCTGGATCTTTAGCCCTTTTGGGCCTTAAATAATCGAAAAAAATAATATTAATAAATTCATAATGAATTTAATAATTCATATTGATTAATTTTTTTAAAAAATTAATACGGGTAGTGTATTTAATTAGGTACAATATCGTAGACCATATAACGAATTAACGATTGAATTGAATTCGGGAATTGTTTCCTTAGTACGTGGGTGTTTTGCAATGGAAAGTTTCGTAGGAGTGGGGTTTAAGGTAGGTATAAAAGAATTTTGGGAGATTCTACCATCGTTGAATTTATTTTCAACTATGGTAGTTGAAATGTATAATTACCTTTAATTTTGCTATTAAAAATCAAAATTAATATATATATTCATCATAGGACTTGTAACAATAATTATATCTATATATTAAGTTATAATTTTTTACAAAATTGAATATTTTAAAGGAAATTATAACATAGTTGACCTTTTTTTCAACTATCGTAGTTGAAAAGTGAAAATACCATTAATTTTAACATAAAAATTCAAAATCAATGTAGGTTGATCTAAGTAACTTGATACAATAATTAACAATGTTTAGGAGGATATAAATCTTTTTAAAAAATATGATTTATTTTTAATAAATGAAAGGAATAAAATTTTCAACTACCATAGTTGAATTTAAATTCAACTATGGTAGAATTTTCAAAGAAGTTTCTCCTCATGAATAGATGAATTCATTTAATTTGTATGATATGGGGAAGTTTCTATTTTTCCTTGATTATTAAAAGCCTGCTAAAGTCAAATGTAACACAAGATAAATTTGTTGAGAATCAAAATATAACCAACACTACAAAAATTTAACTAGAAAACAACATTCTATTGTTGTTCTGCTTTATCGTCCTTTAACATCTGTTCAAAGTGCTTTACAGTTTCTTCCTTATTTCAAGTTTTTGAGAAGCTCATAAGGTTTCCAAACTCGGCCATTTTGTAAGCCTCTTGATGAATGCTACGGAGCTTGATTCAGGCAATCTGGAGCGATATAATTGTTCAATTCTTTTCTTGGCGGCGTCGAACACTCGTGTTCATTCATCTCATTTCTACCCGTATTCGCGAGAATCAAGAAATTGTGACGAGAATTTTCATAGAGCAACGATAAGAAGAGAATACTACAAATTTGAATGACAAATTTTGATAGCAGTTTTACTTTGCTACAATTTTGCATCGGTAACCTTAGTAATTCATTTAATGCTATTTTTGCTGATCTTTTATATAATTATATGTAACCTTTGTTACAAACTTTTCAATTTAGGGTGCATTTGGTTGGTCAAAAACCCAAGGGAAATGGTCAATTATTCCGGGTTGACTTATTTTCCCCATGTTTGGAAGGAGGTTGACTTTGGGAAAAATTTTACGGTGGGCTTACCATTTCCTACATTTTTCTAGGAAAAATTTCCCTTAGGGTGCGTTTGGTTGGTCAATAACCCTAGGGAAATGGTCAATTTTCCCGGGTTGACTTATTTTCTCCATGTTTGGGTGTGGCTTGACCTTGGGAAAAATTTCACGATGAGCCAACCACTTTCTCCATTTTCTTAGGAAAAATTTTCCTTATGGGGCCTAAGGGAAAAATTTCCCTGGGATTCCTACCAAATGCTCTCCTAGGGGGGTTTAAGGGAAATTTTTCTCGGGGAAATCTTTCCCATGGAATACTTTACATGGAAAAATTTCCCCGGGGTTCCTACCAAACGCTCCCTTAATCAGACTCTCGAGAAATAGGCATGTTACACGTGCATATATATATATAAACTTGTAAGTCACTTCATGGATTGTCAATCAATTATGAAATACAACCTTGCTTGAGCATTCGAGGGAAAAAGTCCAATTAATATAAAATTTGGGAGGAAAAGAGAAAAAATGAAAAATAAAATATAAAAGCATGAGAAGTGGACAAGAAATGAATATATGGAATAACTGATGATCTGATCCTCCACGCACTCTAATTAATTGAAATCTCTCTCAAAAAAAAAAAAAAAATTGAAATCTTTTTTTTTGGTCATTTTTTGGTCATTAAAAAAAAAAAATTGAAATCTTTGTCCCACGATACTAACAAACAATAATAGATGTCCCATTCAGTCTCAATAATGTTTTATTGATAAATACTAGATCTTCTGACTCAGATCACAATTTGATGCCTTCATCTTGAGAATATTTCTTTTAGAAAAGAAAAATTTTATAAAAGGCCCTGTCTTTTGGGTTAGGTTGGATATAATTCTCCTAACATATCCTAACTTATCCAAACTTATCCAAACTTAATACGATTCCCCAAAAGATATCTACTCTAAAAACACAATTTCCAAAAAAGTATCATATAACTTATTGTAGTTTATCCCAATTTATTCTAACTTATTCATCCAAACCTGAAAATAATCTAACCAAAGAACAGGTTCACAGTGCAACAAAAGGGTTTGTGAGTTATTAATGTAGGTCCCATTCTTTTTGGTGGTTGGTTGCAGTACGGTGTGGTGGAAATTGAAAAAGTGTGGTGGGTGATAGAAAGTTGTGGTAAAATGTGGGAAGTTGTGGTGAAAATAATTGTAAGTGGATTGGTAAAAATTTTAATAAAAAGATAAATAAAAATTGAAATGGTAGATAGTGGTGGAAATTGGAAAGTTGTGGTGCGGTGTGAAATCGCAATCAACCAGCCACATAAAAGAACGGAGCCTTAAGCCATGTTTAAAAAAATTAACTTTGTGAATAGTTGTTAGCTGTTTAAGAATATCTGAGGGTATATTGAGACTCTATTCTTTTATGCGGTATTTTGCGGAATGGTGTGGTGAGGTGTGGTGGAATTGTGGTGGGGTATGGTAGAAATGTGGTAGGTTATTGGTATGTGAGGTAGGTGAGGAGAGAGAATCTAAAAAGTTGAGTAGAAAAGTAATAATTTACGGTAAAATGTGGTGGGTTGTGGCAAATTACGGTAGGTTGTGGCACCGCAGTTTGCCAACTGCAGAAAAGAACAGGGCCTGAGTAGTTCATAGTGGTTGTATTTTGACTTTTAGCTTATAACTGTTTGAATAATGGATTAAAGAAATTTCGTTTGGCTAACTGCGAGTTTGTTTAGCTAATGAAACTAAAATTATAAAAAAGTACATGAATTATTATTATTATTATTATTATTATTATTATTATTAAACAAAGTGTCTTCACCAAATGTTTGTTTATCAATGGGATGTAAAGCTTGCATATTTGAACGACAGTTTAGAGGAGGAAGTGTGTGTTATAATTAGCGCTGACAAAAATTAATCCGATCCGAATAAAATTGGGTTGGTCTATGTTCGATTTCAAAATCGGGTCGGGTTCGCGTTTGGGAGAAGAAATTCGGACGTCCGAATTTTGTGTCAAATTCGGTTTGGACAGTGTCCGAATACTAGAATTCGGACAAAATATTGGAATTATGTATATATTTAGTGTAAATTCAGATTGGGTTATATTCAGACAAATCCGGGTTCGGATAAATTCGGACAATTCAGGTTCGGACACCAAAAAATGTCTGAATTTGAATTCAGATAGGATTCGAGTTTGGGGATTTTGTCCGAATTGTCTGAACCCAGTTTGACCCCAACCCGATCTTTTGCCACCGCTGGTTATAATGGCTTTGTTTTTTTTCTAGGGAGTGAAGACAAAGTATAGGCTTAGAATAGGTTTTTACGGGCTTAAGCAGGCACCAAGATTATGGTACAAAAGAATCGAATCATGTTTTGATTTCTGGAATGATGTATAGCGATTTTCAAGTTTTAATAATTATAGTAAATATGATAATTCCCACTATATTTACTGTACATTTAGTGTGATTGATCTGATATGTTGACTTTATTTATTTTTAAAAATACAAATTTTAAGATTTTTAAATTATACAAATTATGTATAAGTAATTAAAAAATATATTTTTTGGGAAGTGTTTGTTAAAGTAGGAAGGAAATGTAAAGGAAATCTTTCTCCGGACGAAACCCACAAGCACTGCTGCACCGATCTCCAAAATTTACCGGTGACCATTTTTTCTGTCGCACTCACCAAGAAATAGATTTTAACATAGTCTTGCCACCATCCAGTTCGTCTACGCCGACGCCCTCGCCACCGTCAAAAGCATCCGTTTCCATGACCGGCAATGGTAACCTCCGCCATTGATTATAACCTTGGTCGTCGTTGGGTTGGGCTTGTCAGCAGTCGGTGGCGATTGTTCATGCTGCGCGAAACCATGCCGGTAATAGTGGGGAACGTGAAACTGTGAAATAATGGACTTGAGCCCAATTCAACCCCAAAAGCTAGCTTAGGAGGTTGAGGCACCCAAGCCATTATAAACACCACAATATGGGTGTCAAAGGCCGATGTGGGACAACTCAACACGCCCCCCTCACCACGAGGTGCAGACAACTGCGGGCGCGACTTCAACATCAATGACCCTGTCTCTGATACCATGTGAAATAATGGACTTAAGCCCAATTCAACCCCAAAAGCTAGCTTAGGAGGTTGAGGCACCCAAGCCATTATAAACACTACAATATGGGTGTCAAAGGCCGATGTGGGAGAACTCAACACGCCCCCCTCACCACGAGTCGCAGACAACTGCGGGCGCGGCCCCAACATCAATGACCCTGGCTCTGATACCATGTGAAATAATGGACTTGAGCCCAATTCAACCCAAAAAGCTAGCTTAGGAGGTTGAGGCACCCAAACCATTATAAACACCACAATATGGGTGTCAAAGGCCGATGTGGGACAACTCAACAGAAACTGTAAATTCGTTTTCTGTTTTAAATTCTTAGATGCCATAAATTTAAAACTGTTTAAATCGTTTCTCAATAAAGGCATCTTGTTGGATGGATAAGTTAATTTATGTGGTACTTATGGTCTCTTGTGCAAAACTATGTGCAGTGAATGATTAATTCTTTGGTTTTTGAATTTCCGGCTAATTATAATAAACAAGTCGGAAATGATAAATGTCTTGGGCAAGATACATTAAGTAATGTGTCTTGCCATAACATAAAACCTATATATTTGTAAATTAAATTTTAAAAAAATTGCATGATTGACTACTATAACTATAATAATATATATAAATGGTATAAAATTACATATATATATATATATATATATATTTTAAAATTTACAAAAAGACGTCTAAAATATGCCCAACGTATGGGGTTCATTCGTTAGGGTGTCAATTTTAATTGTTGGCGTAGCCAACATGTTCCAAGCTTCTTATAATTGATAATATAGTATTTGTCAAAAAATTTGAGGTCAAAAATGATAAAACGTATTAGTTTTATAAAAAGGAAGACACTTAAGTAGTGTCTTGGGGCAAGACACATATCATCACCCATAAACAAATATTGGTAAAATAAATGAGAAATTTTAATATCAAAAAGATTTTTAAAATTTTTTTTATCTTATTTCATCAAAATCTCCTTCTGAGCCCCGATGCCAAAATAACCATAACTCCTTAGGATGACCCGACATAATGTTAGGTCCAAAAGGCCCTCGGGGTTGGTGACATGTCCCGAGTCTCTAGAGAGGCTAGAGACCCATCCAAAGGATGACCCGAACAATCTTGCAAGGCCTGGAATCAAGGGGAAATTGAACGTCCATGTTCAGGCGAGTGGTTACAACCCTCTTGGCGTGGGCAACGAGTAAAGAGTAAGGTACTCGAGCCTCTTCAGATGTCTCCTTATGAAGTTGTGTTTTATAAATTATCATATTGGTTTTCATTTACAAATGTTACATGATATGATACATTTTGAAGTACCTATCTAAGCCTTCTAAGATATTAAAATTTACAAAAAAATAATTCATCAACATTTATTTTAAAATACATTATAAATTTATCAATATTATTGTCAAATTTATTAATATTTTTAAATTTGTTAATTTTTTTATATAAATTCATCACATAAAACATCAATATATTTTAATACATGCATTAGATTTAAATAAATCCTCCAAAACATGAGGTATAATTTGAGCTTTGCACACAACTAGCTACTACAAAAACTCTTAAATAGTGAGATTTTGACATGTATACAGTTTGCGTGGTTTTATTGTAGGTTGTAGTTATTTATCTTGGGCATGGAGGCGTGGGCAGCATGTATTCAAAAGGAGGTTAAGGGGGCAGGGGTGATGGTATCCAGAGGAGGTCCTCAAATTTCTCACTTATTCTGTCGACGATGCCCTATTTTTCACAGTTTGCTGGAGGCGTAATCTTGCTTAGGGCTAAAGAGTGTTATTGATAGATACAATTACGCTTCGGGCCAGGTAATAAATATTAACAAGTGCTTCTCAAAAGGCGCGTCGGCGGGGGATAAGGATGGGATGAAGGTGATTTTTGGGTTTCAGGAGTGGCGCTTATTAATGTTGTTGTCCCCAGCAGGGAGAGTGACGCTTATTAATGTTGTCTTGGTGTCCCTTCATCAAGATTAACTCATTAGTGTTAAGGTTCTTCTAGAGCAAAGCTAATGGAGCAAACTCAGTGCACTGGACCAGGCAGGAGGCTATCTTTACACCTAGAGGGGCAGGTGGGTTGGGGGTGCGGCATGTGGGATGTTTTAATAGAGCCTTGTTATTGAAGCAGGCTTGGAGGATCTACAATCGCCCAAATCTGCTTATTGCTAGGGTATAGAAGGCAAAATATGGGGCCACTTCTCCAATTGAGAACCTAGAGGGATACAAAATCCCAGCGAGGAGTTCCTCCACTTGGAAGGGATTTTATTTCCCACGTTGTGGCAAAGTGTAGACATAAATTTAGGTGGTCTATTGGTGATGGTAAGCATATTAGTGTTCTGGACAACAGGTGGGTTCCGGGGGGTGGATTGGAGTTAAGGGAGGAGAGTAGGTGAGGTCTGCTGCAGAATATGAAGGTATCCTCATTGACAAGGTTGAAGGAGGGAGGTGGACTAGTTTGGGATAGGGAGATATTGAGACAGAACTTGAACCCAAGAGCTGTCAATAGCGTTTTGCAGTTGTTTCCTCTTGTCCAGGGATGCAATGGTCAATTGGTATGGGCAGGTAAGTCTTCATCGACATACAAAGTGAAAGAAGGCTATTTTTTCTTTTTGATGTTTGGAACAAATAGATGTGTTCCATCTAAAGTTTTGGAAATCTTTTTGGCATGTGGATATGCCTCCCAAATGGAAGGTTTTTGGGTGGAAATGTGTTCTGGATGCATTGCCAACAGGGCAGAATAGGGTCAAGCGAGGATTCACTGAAAATGGAATGTGTTTTTATTGGTGGTCATATGGAGACGGTGGACCACCTTTTCAGGTGGTGTGAAGTGGCAAAACACATATGGAAGGGGTCGATATTGAGTATTAATTCTGAGGCCAATCAGGGGGGTTGGTTGGTTTGAATGGTTGAAGGGATGGATGCATTACTTGAGGAGAGGAAGAGAGGAGAATGTCCACTGCGTGAGGAAGTTTTTTGGCATATTATAGACCATTTGGAAGACAAGAAATTTTGTATGCCTTAGAGAGGAGAGTTTTCATAAGCAATTACTGGAAAGGATGATTGCCAGTGTTCAGGAGGAGGAGGGACGGTGGGTTGAGGGAAGACTTGCAGTGAGGGGCGTTGCAAGGGTGTGCATTATCTAGGAGACTAATATGAGGTTGTGGAAGGTGGGAGAGTGGGTGGAGGGGAATCAGATCTTCCTGGTAGATGGAGCAAGAGATAAGAAGGGATGTAAGGTTGTATCTGCATTGGTGTTAATGGAGGAGAGCTTTGTATTAACTTGTGCAGCAGAGTGTCTTCTGACGGAATAAGTGGTACAAGTGGAGTTATATGCGGTTCTACTTGCTCTACAGGAAGCTAGGAGGAGAGTGCTTAGAGGGATGGTTGTTCACTCTAATTTTGTTTCGGTGATCAAGTGATTAAACGCACCAAATACAGCTCCGGTGGAGAGTAGGACAATGGCATATGCATATGTTGCTTTGGGGTATGCTTTTGAGTTTACTTTGGTCCGGAAGGTTAGTCGGCAAGTTGTCAAGCCGACGCATAGGTTGGCGAAACAAGCAAGGAGGAGTTGGGTCGGTTGATGATCTACCACAGATCGAGTACATTACTAAGTTTTTAAAGTTATTGCTTCGTATGTTGTTTGTTTTTGTTTGGCTTTGACTGTCGTGTTTGGAAAAAAAAACCCATACAATATAACTTTATAAAATATTATATGTGACTAGACTGTTTGTCATTGCAAAATAAAATTTTGTTGTAGCGAAAACTTTATGATATATATATATATATACATATATAGGAAATACCCTTTCCCTTGAGGGCCCCCAACTTCCCCACTCGCTGACGAGGAGTTTAAACCGCCTAACTTAGCGGCAGGGCGAGGGATATAAGTCTATGGTAGGTTTCGAACCCCCAACCAGTGTTTCCACTTCATCCCCTAACCAATTGAGCTACATGGCGTTGGGATATATATATATATATATATATATATATATATATATATATATATATATATATATATATATATATATATATATATATATATATCTTGGAATATAGTGCTCAAAGTATACTCTCTAGAGCACAGGAACATTGTGCGTACAAATTACATTGCTTATAAACATCATGAAAAAGTTGACAAAACTGCATTATAACGGTCACAAAACCTCAAAGAGATAGAACATATGCTAATAACAACAATAAGAAAAATAAATTTAAAAAGTATGATTACATAAACGATACTCACAAACTCTACTATAATCCTCTTAAGCTCTAGGGAGATAGAAATATGGTCATAAATGTAGAGGGCAAGTGTAAAAGTGACAAATTTACTCATAATTTTATTGAAAAATGTTCATAAAATTTCATTACAATAATCATAATTAAACTTGAAAAGAAATGCCCATAGACGGGTCTAGAAGTAAGAGAGCATAATACTCTCGAAAGTATAATCTAGCCAATTTTCACTTGGCATGACGTACAAGATTGAATTAATTGTTATCTCTAAAACAAGCTAAGGTTCATAATTTTGACCACATGCTCAAGTTGCCTTTGCCACCCTATTTATCGAGGAATTGGCATCATACGTATACAATAATTCAAGTTACTATCACAGATGTCCACAGACATACCATAACTTCAACTGTGTACGTTGTGAAATTGATCTAATCAATGATATCGATCATATTATCGATGCATGGAGATAGATGGCGCTGCCTAGCTAGCTACGCTGATGACACCAACCACATAAATAGGGTGGACCAAAGGGTCAGTGCTATGGCTGAAACAGCGTATGTCCACAGCATGATCACTGAACATTCACCCTCTCCTGCTTCGAACAATTGACTTATTGTACCTGTTTCATACATTGCAATTATTACCAGAGCATTTGTCAGTGGAAATATAACATTGATCAAGGATGATTATAACATTGGTCAGGGTTGCCTCTGATATCATTTCTCATTAATCATATTGTAGTTTTGTTGGCACTTTATTTTGGTTGTCTTGGGCTTTGTACTTGATAAAACGTTTCAAAGCCCACCTATCTTAATATCTTATGGCTTGTAATGGGCCGTTACTTTTGGCTTTTGATGGTGAATGAATAAGGCTCTACTTGGGAGGAGAGTAAAAAATGGGGAGTAGGAGTTCATAAGAGTAAAGGAGGGTGAAAGTATGAGAGAGTTCATAAGGGTAACAACTTACCCCTGCTTGGGAGAATATTTTGGAGAGTTCATAAGAGTAAAGTGTTAAATGACATATATACCCTTTTATATTGTATATAATTCAATTAGAGTTAAGGGTATTATGGTCATTTCCCATCGTATATACATTATAACTCAAATCAACTCTTGCTTACACCCCAAATTGAGGTGTTAAGAAACTAAGGGTTAAGAGGGGTAGAGGGGTGTAAACCTCACTCCCCCTTACCCTCTCTCACTCTCTCCCCAAGCGGGGGTAAGAAGGAGTAAGAACTCTTATTTACCCCTCCTAACCCTCCTTTACCCCTCTCCCAAACAGGCCCTAAGGGTCATTGCCCGCTACCTTTTCGGAAAAAAAAGAAAAAAAAAAAGATAGCCAAATGAAGTTTTCTCCTCAACATCCTAAATTTGGCCTATCTACTGGACTCGTAGCTCAAGGGTAAATATTAATAAGCTAAACCCTTGTTAAAGGGTAAGTATTCAAATGACGATGACAAGTATGATCTATCAAACACATAATTTTTACCTATAAGAAATATTTTACTTCTACGAAGAGTTGAACCTTAGTGAAAAGTGCGACAGATGGATGATATTCACTTAGCTACCACCTCTTTGGTTTCTCGTCAACAACCATCTAGTTCAAGTGTAGTTACAAACTTTCCCAAGTTGACATATTTTTCTATATTTGGTTGCATTTTGGCATTGACAATAACTTTATAAGGGGTTAACAATTTCTCACCTTCACTCAGGGATAATTTCACATAGGGAGTAGGGGACATTTTTCCCACAAAAATTTTTCCCATGAAAAATTCTTCAAACAAAATTTTATTCGGTTGGGTCCATCGAAGATTCGATAATCAGGTGAATCGGTTTGGGTTTGGTCAGTTGAAGATCGTTACAGATTGACATCGGAGTAATTAATTTCGTTTAAGTTCGGGTTGGTTCATGTGATGTCCTTTCCGATTGGGTTCTGGTTTGTTGGGGTCATTTGAAATGGATCTTAATCGGGCTACTTTTCAGGTTGCGGTTCGGATTGAGTTCATGTGAAGATCGGATCATCCATTCATTTTGGATACGGGTTCGATTTTTCAGTTTAAGTTTTGGGTGTTGGTTTAGTTCACTAAAAGTCTACTTCAAGGGATTTGTCCGCACTAATTAAACCAACTAACAGTCATCATGCCATGTCAAACTTACACACATACCTATAGTCATAGCAGGAGGTAGTGCAAATTGAAGCATTAGCACAAATTGATACAATGGATTGGATCCAACCAAGCCAAAGTGGTGAGCTCCTTTAACCACTGCTATACCAATGAGTGGCATTGCAAGGTACCGAACCACGATCACCCCTACGATAAGGCATGCATTTACTGCCGACCTTCTTAAGCCTGAACTCAGCAAAGTACGTGAAACAATAAGAACAAGTTGCATGCAAAAGTTATGAATTTACGTAGAATATAATACACAATTAGTTACCTCCAAGAAGGTTTGCTCCAACTATGAGAGACACACAAGGTACTGTCGCCATCCTAAATAAACAACCCCCGAAGTGAGAATAAAAGGAAAGTTAAAAACAACATAACAATAGTAATGATATGTGTGCAACTTTTGAATCTTAATGTCATAGTTTCAAAATCGTTTAAAACTTTACAATATGTGAAATATATACTTTTTTTTTTTTTTACAATGGTAAGTAGTCTCACCCACTGGGCCCCTATCTCAGGGTCTAACCCAGTGGGCCTTTATTGGACCGGGGGACAGGGATGTTGATTCCTTTGTTAAAGGCCCAACCTTCTTACACACAGCACTCCCGTGTACGCTAATAAGCCAAGAATGCTCCCCCCAGGATTTGAACCCTGATGGGAGAGGAGAGAAGATAGTGTTCCTTGCCACTAAGGCAAAGATCCAATCGACATGTGAAATATATACTTAATGCATACTACTTCTCCTCTTTTTTATCTGTCGCTTATATCTTCTTATAAAAAAACTTTCGACATTAATATCTCAATTTGTGTAACGATCCATCATATAGAATGAATGTCATGATTAGATTTCTAATAAAAATCCTATTAAAAAGAGTATAATATTGTAATTTTTTTTATAAAAATTTTATTTGAGAAACAATTGATTGAAGATTTATCTCAAAAAATATGAATAATAGATAAAAAAAAATAGCGGATAGAAGTCCTGATTGATAATTACTAATAATATTGGTATAACAACTTGGCATGGCAAGAAACTAATGCCAGATATATAATATGTAATGCAACCAGTTTAATTTTGTCATACCCCAATAATTGTGCAGTACTGTAAATAACTCGAAGAGGTGCATCAGAACCAATCATCAAGTGTTTCAGTAGAGGCACTACGCCAATCACAAATCCAATTATCTGAATATTCCACAACAAAATCATGTCTATGTGTTAGTAAAGACAACTAATGCTAATCTATGGGATACTGTACTTAGGACTCTAAAAAAAAAAAAACTATCCAATCTGAAAATTCGATGCAATCTGATCTAGAAAAAGTTGGGTATGGTTATAAATTTTTCATCTAAATTTTGACTTTGACCAATTTGATCGAAAATTTAGACACAATGTTTTCTATTTTTCTATTGACCGAACCCGGCATTAACCGAACTTAGATTTATCCAAATTGTCCAACTAGAAAAATAGCTAAAAAAAGTGGGTATCAGAAATTAACATTTCGTTCGATGTATGATTTATCTTGAACTGAAATGACTCAAACCCAAATTTTTAACCGCACTAATGACTACGTACGAATTCTACTTTTTCTTACCGATCCAATAGTTGTGGGCGCAAATAACATCTTAAGATTGATAGTTCTGAGCCTTCCTGTAATATCAGTCATGCATTTCTTGATCCTTTGAAATACTGGAACAGGCCCCACCTATATATACAATCACAATAATCAATACAGAATATAGTATCATATATTAGTGCACATCAATCAAAACTAGGTCAATTTTGTTGAGCCAAGTAGTAGTATTTTGTAAAATGTACATCACCATATGAACAATCCTGATTTGAGATCAGTTTATGTTTCCAAAGGAAGTTCACTTTCTTCCTACGTTTTTGGCCCACCCAAGATAACATTGAATTGAGCCCACAAATTTCAAAAGATGGATTAACAAGAAACAATATGCCTGCCCACCAGACCTATCGCGATTTGAGTGGACGGGCGGGTTACGAGTCGAACGTATGACGGATTCGAGTAAATACAGGTTTAATTTGGTGTATTTTAGGGTCGGATAAATACGGGCGGTGTATTTCAGTTTCTAGTAAACTCAGCAGGTTATGACTGCGGTCTTTTTCTTTTGTTCCTTTTAAAAAAATTATCTCTAAATACTATTTGTTTGTACAATATACATAGTAGAAGACGATTACCTTCTCGTAATGATATATGGTCCTAAAAATTTCAACTTAAATTAGAAAAATAACAAATGAATGAGTTGTGCCTATAATTCAATAGTCATGAAATCCAACGAAAAGTCACAAATTCTAATAGAACTGTATGAGGCGTTTGGTTGAGAAACTTTCCCGGGAAAGTTGGTTAACTTTTCCAAGTTGACAAATTTTTCCATGTTTGGTTTTCCATAGTATACAGGAAAGTTTTAATGTGGGGTCCATTATTTCCCTCACAACCTCAGGAAAAAGTTTCCCAAGGAGGGTTAGGGAAACCTTTCCCGAGAAACTTCCAAAGGCACCATAAAAAATAAACTTTTCAAATAAAATGGGCAGGTGGGGTTTGACCCATTAATTACGGATATTTCGGGTTGGTTCAAGAAAATCATGTTCAAAACCCAAAATTTTTAAACAGTTTCTATTCATGTTTTCGGGTCGGGTTAAAAATTGATATTTCTACTACCCACTTCCTAACAGTCAAAATAGTATATATAGGTAAGTAAAAATCTTTGACCAGGCAAAATATTTACCTTGTGGACAAGCAAGGGTTGTGTTTCGGATGCTCCTCTTGAAGAGTTGACAGCCACTATAGTGTGATGACTATCTCTTTGTCCGCTGTTGCTAATGCTCTTGTCTATAGATATTTTCATGATGACATACACATATGACCAAATATACACTGCCCCTACCTGCACAATTGTACATCCATTAATTACAAACATTCTTCTTAGACAATCAAAAAGTAGCTGGTACGTGATCAGAGTTGTATTATTTTTGGACAAATCACTTTGTTTTTTAGCAACTGGTATATTCATTATTGGTTGTTAGCAACTTATACTTGCCCGTCTAGATTTGAATAAATTATATTTACTATACCTGACAGTCTGACACAGTACGAATCTAGATATTCAATTTAGGGGTGTCCAATATATTTCTTATTACACAAGTGATTTTGAAAAATAAAATAATAAAATTTAAATAAATAACAATAAAATTAAAAATAAATATTAAATGATACACTCACAAGCTTAACAAAATTTCACGTCATCATATAAATTTGCTACTAAACAAATTGAAATTTCACATTAACTAGATATTTGTATCTTAAACTTATATCCATACCCAATTATCCAATTCGTTGACTTATACTTTTTGTTTATAAAAAAATAATTTGGCCTCCATCCTAATTAATTTGTCCAGTTTACTTTTTAACGGTCTTAGATCGCAACACGTTGACCGTTAATTTTTCACGTTTTATCTTAGCAAGACTAATAATATTATATTCAGGTAAAAATATTTTTCATCACAAATCTAATGGTGGTAGACTAGTAGTCTTGTATAATAACTCAACATATAATTTGTTAAATCAATGATCAAAATTTTAAAATTTTGACCTAACTAGTCAAACTTGGACAATTTATTTGGAACGGAATGAGTAATATTTTAAGGTTTTTGGGTTGATGTTGAATTAGACACCCCTATTATATATTTTGAGACTTTTTTTACGGTGTCCATTTGCTCCAATTAAGAAAATTTCTTCCAAATAATATTAGAGAAACACAGATTTTTTTTAGTTAGAGGTGTCTGTGCACACTCCTTCCATACAAAGGGATCCGCCTATGCCTGACATTTGTGGTAATAACTTTTGCACACCCGACATTTGTGAAATAATTTTCACCTAACCTAACATTAAGTGAAAGTAATTTTTAGTAGCAAAATCCGGTTACTTCTCATCGAAAATGAGAAAAATAAAATAATACCCCTATATGACTATGCGAATGTACCATGTTGCCCATAATATTGAGAAGGAATGACTTAAATGACCCTTTCATTGTTTTGTCTAGAAAAAGGTGTGTCGAAACTCCAAATAGAAAACACCAATAGTCGATTCCTCTCACACTTCTCTTCTTCAACACTCCCCTGTTAATGCCATTTGAATTAATATTAAGGTTAAAAATGACAATTCATATTAACTGAAAGTCATATGAATTAATATCAAGGCTAAAAATGTAAATTCATATTTATCTTTCTAATATTTATCGGAAAATCCGACAAAAAATCAATTGTAAAATATCTTAGGAGGCTTAAATTTATAAACACTTAATGTCAGGTAAGGTGAAAAATATTTCACAAATGTCGGGTGTGTAAAAATTGTTACCACAAATACCAGGTAGGGTAAATGTAATTTACTCATCTAGATTTGATGTTTGTATTAGGGGTTTTGGTTGTCTATTTGGAAAAAAAAAGAGTTTGGTAAGTTTTTTATGGAAATATTTTCTCGGAAAAAATATGGATTCATATTCCCCATAAGGAAAATTTTCCTTTAAAAAAGATGGGAAATTGTGGGTCGTTGTAAAAAATTTTCTAAGGTCAAAATACAACCAAATTATGACAAGTTAATTGATCATTTTTCTAAAGTTTTGAGCAACCAAACGTACTCTAACATTTGACAAATAACAATGCGAGGCATAAGAATTTAGGAGATGGAGAAGTTGGGAAAGAATAATAATATTACAGCCATAGAAACAGAGACATAGGCAGCTCCATCAGCCATGCAAACGGAGGAATCTCCAAAGGGGCTTTTGGGCTCGCTGCATATTGCGGGTATCACAATCAGAAGCAAGTTCCCCAGGTTACCTGTCCATACATTGTTATTTCCATGCCATGGATTTTAAACTTATCATAATAATAATACAATATATAGTCTTGCATATAATTATAGAATGTATAATTTAGGTGTAAATTAATGGTGCATAATAATATCCATACCTGCTGCGCAACAACCAATAACAAGGCCGTGCAAATTGGGAGGTGCTCGGCCAATCTTAACTAGTATCCATCCCATTATCGACCCTATTATGAACGTCAGCAATATATTCACTGGCATAAACCACCTACAAACATGTGCACATCAATGTTTAGTTCCACTTTGTGCAATTAATACATACGTTTATTTACAACTATTTTTTAACATTAGTATGGTCCATTGGGGAGTATGGATCTTGATATATTAGTATAATTTAACTACCTAATAACTAACATTAAGGAAGCACATTCTCTAATTAAGAAAGTTAAGAGACCGTTATTTCTTAATAATATATTTATTTTCTGTTATTTTATCTACGCTACCAAAAAAAAACTACCTAATAACTATTTATTGTTTGTAAAGAATGTGCTAATTTGAGAGTAGAGAATTGAGATGATAAAGATGAGCAAATGAATTGTTGTCTTAGCTTTAGTATATACCCTCAATATCTGCCCTCAAGTTAGTTTTCCATCCAGTGTCCTAAACCATAATTAGAGCCAAAATAGACACATACTAATACTAGTGTTCACTAGTAAGCTAATATATTAGCGCTCAACATCTCTATAATTGAATATATTTATATCTAAAATCCTTTATTATATACTTACAAAAAAAAAAATCATAGCAAATTAATGATAAAAATATGCCTTCTTGAGATGTATGCTGAATCCGTAGGCAACCTTTATGATATACTTCTTCCGTTTTATATTAACTGTTGCACAATAAATATTACACGGTTTTCAATAATCTTCTTAATTAACGGACAATTCCTCATATCATGGGTTGAGAGGAAATTACATAACGGTGGAGGTGAAAGAGAAATCAATTAAATGATTTTTTTTAAGGACCATGATAACCATCTTGACTCAAGATGGTTTTTAACCATCTTAAATTATTCATATTTTACATTTTTGTAATTTTTATTAATATTTTCTTTAATAATTATATATATTTATCAATTATAATAATATAATACTCATTAGCTAGGTGAAAAAATATAATTATAGCCTAATTTTATCAATCATAGTAGAAAATTTACATTTTATACATAGTTTTATATTTATGAAATAAATATAAATAAATAATTATTTTCAAATTGTTTATAAGTTGTAGTAACCCTAAAAATAATGAAACGTACCTTTAGAATGATTTAAATACACTTATAATTCACTTTATTAGTGATTTAGAAGAAATGCAAGATGGTTAAGAGGTATCTTGTGTCAAGATGTTTATTATTTTCGTTTTTTTTTAATATAAACCTTTTTATACCAAATACTAGAAAATTTTTAATATCGATAATTTCTCATTCCCAAAACTTCCACTATGTAATGACAATTATCGTGAGAAGGTAGCTTACATTTGAATCATTATTTCAAGGGTCACAGTCTTAGCCAGGTACGCACCCATGAGAGCAGGGCTGAATACGTAAAACACTATCTGCATTTCCATTCCAAAATTTCCTGAGTCAGTCTCCAATTAAGCCAAAAAAAAAAAAAAAAAAATCTATGACTATGCCATAATATCTATTGCATGTTTCATGTTCCCACGTTCCATTATACAAAGTTCATTACTTTTACCTGGCCTATTTTTTTTCATAATATTCCATAAACGTTGACTTTGTGAGAGATTAATACATTTGAAAAATTTTGAATGTTACTGTTGTAACATAAACTCACTACCATAGTTTATACTATAGATTTAAGTTTCTTGGTTGAGAATATTGTATATGATACTTAATGAAATTGGGCAAGGAGATCTCAAGTTCAAATCTTAGCAGTATTTGTGTTTATAAAAGAGTCATTGTTAATATAAACAGGTATATTAAAGTTATATCGGGAAGTATATGTATTTGAGCATGATAGAGACTCATGGTGATGTCCTGTCCAATAGCGCAACTCACGATTGCTGATCGGCTCTAATACCATATGTAACGTCTCAGCCCCTCCCAGGCCACGAACATTACCGATAACTGCTTCAAGGATCGTAATTGGCCCCACAAATCACCACGAGGCTTTCCAGCGTGTTTCGTCCTTGCTTACACGCTGCCTGGGGAAAATTCCTTGGATAACGTCACCCATCCTGAGAATACTCCCAGCCAAGCATGCTTAACTGAGGAGTTCCCGACGGATGAGCTACCTTAAAAGAAGGTGCACCTTGGTGATATAAGTAGTCATTTAAATCATTTTCAGCAACACTTAACCACAGATGTTACAGGAATATTGGTAATTAACCGTTGATATGAACGTTGTAGGACTATTCGAAGTTCAATTCTTATGCACTTGAATATGATTAGTACATATTAGCCTTAGCTTAGAGATCAAAGTTATAAAATGTTGAAAACAAAAAACAATGCATGTATATATACTTACATTGTTCAAATTATGTCTGGCAGTTGAGCTGAGGAGATTGATACGATCAAAGGCTAGAACCAATCCAATTGCTGTTAAAATCAACATCTTCAAAACCGGCATCAAAGCCACCAAGAACAATGCCACAAATCCCATTTTTCTATTTTTGGTTTTATATTTTCTTTCTTTTTTTGGGGTTTTCTTTTTAAGAAAAATAAAAAGAAACTAAATGGGATACTTTGATTTAGCACTGCATTAACAAAACCGATGGAAAATCTGAGTTCATTGCTTTGGTTCTTTAGGGTTTTATAGGACTATTTCTTTGATATTTTAGTTGATCAAATTATTAAATTTTGGGGACATTTCTTCGTCTTTACTAATTCAAAAACTTATCTGTTGTCTATTCATCATAACCAAAGCGTGATTGTAGTCGTGTTCATTTAACCCCTTGGTCATTTGAAAGAATTCTTCTATGAAATACTTTATGTTATAAATATCATCTTGTACACTTTCAAAGACAATTTTTCTTCAAAAAAAGAGTTGAAAAGCAAGAGATATACATTTTACTCTTTCTTTCATGAAAAAAGAATCAAAAATAAAATGGAAGAAAGTTCATGTACTCAAAGAAAATACATTATAAAAATTATAAATATTATTTTCATTGCATGATTCATGTTGTAATTCACATTGTCGATAAAGTTTAATTAGCGTATTTTAATTGTGTTCCCTGAAAAGTCTACCAAATTGAAATTTAATTCCAAAATTATGTGGGAAGCGTACGGATTTAAAATGTATAACCATAAAAAAAAACTAATTAATTTATCCAATTTGTTTGCTGCATTGACTTTACTAGGGATGGCAATGGAGGAGGGGAATCCCCATCCCCCCTACGACCCTCTCCCACTCTGAGAAAAAATCCCACCTTCCCCCCCCCCCCCCAAATTAAAATGGGGTAAATTTTGAAATACTACATGGGGATGGAGGCAAAATTTTTCTCATCCCCATCCCCGTTTCTCCATAGGAAAAATTACTCCGTCTACGTCCCCATATTACCGCCCTCAATTTTTATTAAAATACATGAAGTTCAAATTCAAGCTCCTTTGATTTTTTTTTTTTTTGGTGACTTTAATGAAAATTAGAGCCCTTATGAGAAAAGAGGATGCAATAATGTTACAAAAGGGGTGAATTGCTTTAGAGAACTCTTGATTGGCCTACAAGTACAAGAGATTCCAACAAACAAGTCTTTCACATGACCTGGATCAAATATGACTAGTAGAATTTGTGAAGAATAATAGCAGTAGCAGCATTATAGCATAGCTTCAGCAGCAGTAGTAGTATGTAGTGTTGTGTATTTCAAGATTAGTTATAATTAATATAATCTTGATGTAGTTTTTCTTTTTTCTGATAAAAAAAATGTAGTTTTTCTTTTTTCTTCCTTCTCTTCTTCTATATATAGTTTGTAGTTTCCTTAGGTTCATTGTATCTTTTTGATCACATATCAATAAATTTCATCTCCTCTCAAACTTTCTCATGGTATCAGAGCTCAAGGTTCTCATCTGAGTTCTTCCTTCTTGCCTTTCTGTCTGCAAATAATTCTAAAGCTCTCTTGATCTTCATAGGTTGGGGGGTCAGACGTTGAACTGAGGAAGGCATGGTAGCTGAAGGAGAAGAGTCGTCAGGAGAAGGAGATACAAGTGTTAATCAATCCAGAACCAAGATAGATGAAGATCTGTACAACAATGATCCTCTCCATCGACAAGGATTGGATCATCCAAGCCTTCAAATCATTAACATCAAATTTTCTGGAAATAAATTTCAAAAGAGGGGAAGAGCAATCAAGATTGCTCTCAAGACCAAAGTGAAGTTTGGTTTCATCACAGGAGAATGTGCAAGGCCCACTCAGGCTTCTTTGTCAAATCAGTGGGATAAATGTGACAATATGGTCATCAGTTGGTTGCTAAACTGTATGATCCCTTACCTTTCTGAATCTTTTCTTTATGTTAATACTGTTCGTGAGTTATGGATTGAACTTACTGAGCGATTTGGACAAAGTAATGGCTTCTTGCTTTTCCAGTTAGAGAAAGATATTGTACGTTGAACTCTTCCAAGGCAAAAACACATGCAGTAGCTGTATATATACTTTAAAAAATCAAAAAAATTGTGGGATGAATTTAGTGATCGAAATGTATGAGGTTCCTATGTGTACTTGCTCTGCAACTTGTCGACATGTTAAGGTTTCCCTGGATATGGAGCAAAGAAGAAGGTTAGTTCAATTCTTGATGCACCTCAATGATGAATTTTGATAGTATGAGAAGCCAAATCCTTCCAATGGACCCACTCCCCATTATTAACAATGCCTATTCCTTAGTTCAGAGCTGAAAGTCAAAAGATTGCCTCTGGAGGCATTAGCTGCAATAGAGAAATCGCTGCTTGTATTTCCAAACAGAACCTTTCTGACACAATTGGTTCAAGCTTTCTTGATAATGCACAGGCCTTGGCTGCTAATTCCAAAATTGGTTTTCATCAATCTAAAAATGATTATTCATTGTTTACTAAACAAATAAGGGTATGACTGTATTTGTATTAGTTTATGTAGATGATCTTTTGATCACAGGAAATGATGAGCAAGGCATAATTGAGCTCAAAGGATTGTTGCATCAGACTTTTACAATCAAGGATTTGGGATTGGCCAGATATTTCTTAGGCATTGAGATTACAAGGGCTAGTGCAGGTACTTTACTAAATCAAAAGAAATATGTGTCTGACATTTTGTTTGATGCAGGTTTAACTGGAGCAAATTCTACAAGGTTTCCTTTGCCAAAGGGATTGAAGCTGGCTTATTCCAAAGGACAGTTGCTTGAAGAGCCTGAGAAGTTTAGAAGGATTGTTGGAAGGCTTTTGTATCTGACTCTTACAAGGCCAGACATATCATATTTTTTCCAACATCTAAGCCTATTTTTGCAAGCTCCTACAGTTTCCCAGTACAATGCAACCTTACATGTTTTGATCGAGGTACCTCAAGGGAACTATCAATCATGGCCTTTTCTTCTCATCAAATGCAAATTTCAGCCTAAAAGCCTACTGTGATGCTGATTGAGGTACATGCCAGTTGACTCCCAGATATTTCACTAGTTATATTGTTTTCTTTGGGAAGTTTTTGGTTTCAGAAAGACTAAAAAGCAAAACACAGTTGCTAAGTCTACAGTAAAGACAAAATATATAGTTATGCCCACCACCACCTCTGAGCTGGTTTAGGTAGCCAATCTTATTCAAGATTTGAAGGTTCATGCGGAGCTTCCAACTATTTTACATTGTGATAATAAGGTAGTTGTTCATATAGCAGAAAATCTGGCTTTCCATGAAAGAACTAAGCATCTTAACATCGATTGTCATTATATAAGAGATAAATTGATGGAGGGATTTCTTAGTGTTCCTCATGTGTCTTCAAGTGAGCAGTTAGCTGACATATTAACCAAGCCATTAGGTGAAAGATAACATAATTATCTTTATGAGAAATTGTGTCTTATGAATGTTTTTCCATGAGGGGGGAATGTGAAGAATAATAGTAGCAGCAGTATTATAGCATAAGTTCAGCAGCAGTAGTAGTATGTAGTGTTGTGTATTTCAAGATTAGTTATAACTAATCTTGATGTAGATTTTCCTTTTTCTTCCTTCTCTTCTTCTATATATGGTTTGTAGTGTCCTTAGGTTCATTGTATCTTTTTGATCAACTATCAATAAATTTCATCTCCTCTCAAGCTTTCTCAAAATTGATTGAGTCATGGTTGATCATATTATTCTACACACTTTCCTAGTATTAAAGGTCTATAGTAGAGGAGACGGGGATCAGATCATGTGTCAGTTATACTGAAAACATCACATATTATGTAGGGACCTGCCCCATTTAGAACATATGAGATATGATTAATTAGATGATCCAAGATTCGCAAAAGTTTCTAAGGAGTGCACAAGGTAGAAAATATGTCGGCTCACAAGAAATTAAAGATGTTTAAAGAGTTTTTAAAGAGATAAAGCAAAGACATTTTTGGCTACACTAGTTCAGGAATAACAACAATTGAAAAGGAAATCCGAAAATTGGATGATAAAGTGGAGCGGTTACTGATGCGCGGTGGATTGATGAGTAATAGCTTGAGTTGATTAGGTTGAGAAGAGGAGAGAAAAACCAATGAACACCCATGAACAATAGAGTAGAGAGGGGAGAAAGACTCAATCATCCATGCTTGATTTTCATGAAAGTAACCTTGTTCTTGAATAATAGCAATGAAGATTAACTAAAATCATCCATTCAATCACAAAAGCTTGTAAACCAAAAGGGATTGGATATGACCTTGAAGCAAGGAGAGTCCACAACCTTAGGCCTAACAGCCCCACCATGATTATCTAGGATAATCCACCAATAATCACTAAAGGAATGACTTGAACACCACCAAAGATTGATTGGATAAAGTAACAAGATTTTTGGGGAAGAGGCTGGGAGAGCACTCTAGCATTTCATTTCAAACTCAACATATTCTGCCTTCAAAGCAGTGCCAAAAAAGTATTTATACAAGGTATCAAAAGCACAAAACACAGTCGTTTTAACACAAAATTTACGCCTAGAAAAGTAGCCGTCGTGGGCGCTACAGAGAGTTCACGGGTGTGAAGGAGCTTCAACGCAGCAGCATCAGCATCGAGCAGCGAGACGTCGCGGGGGCGACGGGGAAGGTAGCGGGCGCTACTTTGTCCTGCCCAAGCGTAGCGGGCGCTACGGAGAGGTCGCGGGCACGACAAGCTAGGGCAGCACAATGGTCGTGGGTGTGACAGGGCTGGTCGTGGGTGCGACCTCATTCTGTCCAAATTCCAACTCGTCTTCCAGTGTCGTCGCAGGCGCTACGAAACCTTCGCGAGCGCGCCTACTGGGCTGTTTTTCTGTCGACTTCAAACGCGCATAACTTCTTCATCCGAACTCCGTATTAGACTTACAAAGTATCGATGGAAAGCTCTCTATGTGTATTTTAAAATCCCAAAATTTGAAGTCCATCGGAGTTATATTGAAGGAGTTATGATCGAAATACTGAAGGCGTGTCCATTTCCACAACCCACATTGACCCCTTTGTACTTATTCTTGCCGAAAGACTTCGAACCCTTTCAAACACCCGAACTTGGTCCTGACAAGGACTCGTAGCTCCACTCCCATGGTCCGGGGTCCCACTTGAAGTGGATACCACACCCGATACCGATCAATTCATGCCTTCAAGGTCCCGGGTCCACCTTAAAGTGTACTCCACACCCGACCTTGAAGTCGTTTTCATCGTTTTTCATGGAGGGGGTGCGGAAAGGCTTGGAGACCATGGATTTCGAGGCTCGGGCCCCAGCGTGGTACGGTCCAAAAAGCAATGACAATGGAACATGTTCGGTTGTGGGGTTAAAAAGTAAGGGTTGTCGAATCCACAGGGATGGTGTGTTCGGTTTAGGAAATTGATTTGGTAAGGTTTCAAATGTGAAAAGCAGTGAATAGTAATTAAACTAAACTAAACAGGAATTGAAAGCGATAATTTCTAAGGAAAAGATGCATTGAGAATTAAAACTTATCCTAATCGAACAAGAACTAGAAACTGAACAAGAAAGCGAATGCATATTCAAGAAAGTAATTAATAACGATGAATGTAAAAACTGAACTAATTACTGAATCTAAGAATGAAAACATTAACATGGATTGCGATCTCTTCTCCTAATCAATCTTCTACTATTGAATCTTGAATCACGGCTTTTCCCCCGAACAAATAAAAAATGCGTGATTTGGATTACTAAGATTGCTCGAATCCTCACCTGAAGGGAGAATTCGAGAAACCTTAATCCTCCTCTTCACTAAAAAAGATAGAATTTGTGGGAACTAATACTAATGGAATTGAAAATAGCGAGAAAGAAGGTAAAAACGAGAAGGAACATAAACTTGAATTAAATTTCAAAAGAGTAACTTATAATGCGATGAATTGAGAGAAAACTTGAAGAAACTAAGAACTAATGAACTAAAGCTAAGTCTAAAACTAATAATAAAAACTAAAAGCTAAAACTAAAAAGACCATGTTACAAGATTTTGAAGTATTCTCAGGGCTAGCAGTGAATCATCTTAAAACTAATCTTTTTTACTTGGGAGGGACATAGATTGGAGTAAAGAGATGGGAGTCAAACTATAATGCAAATTAGAAGATCCTATAACCTATTTAGGCATTCCGCTTGGACAAAAAATGAAGGAGAAAAAAGGCATGGAAACTAGTGGTAGAGAAGACACAATCAAGGCTCAAAGGTTGAAAAACATGTATCCTATCACGAGCAGGCACATTTTTTTCGACAAGGGTTGTCTTGAAAAACAAACATGTTTGTTATCTGTCTTTAAACATAATACGTAAACATATGGTACCTCTGAGCAATATTTTTGGGTCTTGTGGATGAGAACCGAAATTTGGACGCTAAAAGGCTAGTGTTTCTATGGTTTTCTGGTTTTCTAATTTTTAGAGAGAAAGAAGACTCTCTCTTTCTAGAAATGTTTATAAGAAAACTACTATGATAGTATATGATAAAACCATCACCTTACATGTCAATATGTTGATGCTCTAGCTATATTATCAGTACCAACTATAACTGAGGCAATTATAACATCTAAGTTGAATGTTTGCCTATTTTGTGAGAGCGACACTAATGAACTAGGCCATGCCC
Source organism: Portulaca oleracea (assembly GCA_029582165.1). NCBI lineage: Eukaryota > Viridiplantae > Streptophyta > Magnoliopsida > Caryophyllales > Portulacaceae > Portulaca > Portulaca oleracea. The sequence continues at coordinate 5,737,053 of CM055893.1, forward strand.
TATTTCTATGTGAGTTTTCAAGACAAATTTGGGAAGGAATATTGCATGACATGGGAAACAATATAGATCAAACCAGCAACTGTAGACTTATGTAGGGATGTTAGTGTAATTCAAGAGCAAGATGAGCAGGAAGCTTTGGATAGCAACATGCTTTGTAATTATATGTGTAAAGGTTTGTAGAAGATTTAGAGAGAGAATTGAGGAATGAAATTTTGTGTATTATCCCATCATAATCTCTTACTACTGCATAGATACAAGTGGGATATCTATGATAGTATACAGTAGGCATAGAGAGTAACAAATCACCAAAACAAACTACTGAGCTGGAAGCAAGTGGTTGTTATTCTGTTACCCAATCAATTAATACCGCAGCCCCCCTCCCCCATCTCAAGGCAGAATTGGTGGATTGTCTAACAATCCTAGCCTTGAATATAGGTAATTAATTGTGTAGGAATTCACCAATAGGCTTTGTCGAAATATCATCTAATTGTTCATTGGTGTTGACAAGGGAGAGTAGTAAAAAACCTTCACAAAGAGATTGTCTCTAGTGTAATGACACTCAATATTGAGGTGTTTTGTACACTCATGGAAAATGGGATTAGTGGCAATATGGATGGCAACATTGTTATCGCAAAACATGGTGATAGGTAGCCATGCATAGATTCACACATAGATCAAGGAGCAAATGGGCGAGCTATTCAAGTTCGGATGTTGTAGCAGACATGGAACTATATTCAACCTCTACTGAGGATTTTGATATAGTTTTCTGCTTCTTTGTTTGCAAATATACCAAGTTAGGGGCTAAGAAAACACGATACCTAGTGAGGGATCGTACTGACATGGGGCATCCTGCCCAGTCTACATCACAATATGCTCGGACTATGAGATTTGAGCCAGCTTTATAAAACAACCCTCTATTGATGGTACCTTTAAGATACCTAAGCACATGAGTAGTAGCATGTAGATGAGAAGTCTTAGGACTTTGATTAAATTGATTGAGGTGTTGCGTAGCATAAGAAATGACAGGGTGTGTAATGGACCTAATGGTAAGGAGGACCAGCCTGCCAACAATTCTTCCAAAGTTCTTAGGATTTGTCATCAACCCTCTTGAAACTTCTTATAACTTCAAACCCTTTGGTAAGGGAAACTTCACAGGTTTGGTAACTAAAATCCCCTTAGCTTGGAGCATGTCAAGGATGAACTTTCTCTAAATGAGAATAGTTCCAACATCTGATCTGCGTATTCTAATTCCCAGGAAACATCAAGCTAACCCGAGGTCTTTTACGATGATGGCGTGATGCAATTTTTCCTTGACACTATGTAGTCCAACTACGTCATTTCCTATTACCAATGAATCATCGACGTAAACTAGAATATAATTGAACAGACCATTGGTCTCTCTAACAAAAAGAGACTAATCTGCCTTATATTGAACAAAGCCTATACTTTTGAGGAACTTGGTAAAATCGAGGTTCCATTGCCTCGAGGCCTCCTTGAGGCTATACAAGGACCGTTCCAGTTTACACACCTATCCCCGCTTAGCTTTGGTGTATCCTTTTGGTGGTTTTGTGTAGATCTCTTGCTCAAAAAATCGTGGAGAAATGCATTATTAATATCTGATTGGTAAAGAGGCCAGCTTATTGAAGTTGCCAAGGAGATGAAAACTTGAACTTTGGTGAGCTTTGCCATAGGGGATAAGGTGTTCTTGTAATCTTTATCTTTAATTTGCTCAAATCCACTAATATCCAAGCGAGCTTTGTACCTTTGCACTGAAAAATTCGGAATAAATTTGACTTACGCCCATTTGGATGAAAGAGCCTTTTGCCTAGGAGGTAGCTGTGTGAGGGTCCATGTATGGTTATCTTCAAGAGCCTTCAACTCTTGATTTATAGCATCCATTCATACTGAGAAAACTTTAGCTTGCCGATAACTAGTTGGTTCAGGAACATGAAGAGTATTGATAAGGGAGAAGATATAGTCAATTGATAAATTGGAAAAATGAGCTTGAGTAAACCCATGATGAGCACTTCTACTAATAAAGATGTGGGAATTTGATGGAGACGTATTGTTGGCTCTTTTGTGGGGTTCCGGCTAGATAAAGTCTTTGAGACACCCTGGAGGTTCTCTTGTTTGATTTGACCTTCTAAGAGGGTGCTTAGTGGGAGATGGTTTGGTAGAAGGTGGTAAAATGGGCTTAGGGTCATGAAGGTTTTGGGGAGAAATTTGACTTGTAAAGTCATATTCAATTAGAACATAGGGTAGAGGCAATTAGGTTAAGGTATGTATCGGACTAGGAGAAATTTGGCTAGTGGGGTTTGAATTAGATATGGGGTTAGGAGAAGGTTCTTGGAGGTGATCTGGACTTATGTCAAGTTGTGGCCAAAGTGAGGAAGTAGGGCTTTATGAATGGTCAATGGGGATACTATGATGTGTCTTGAAAAGAAAGACTTGCTCATTGAAAACCATATCTCTAATGTGGAACACCCTTCTCTTATCCAAATCATAGAGTTTATACCCCTTAACTAATTCCAAGGTTATAACCCAACATCACACATCTTAATGCCATGTAGAGCGTGTACGTGGAGGGGAGTAATGAAATAGCTTGAGTTGTTGATGTTAGGTTGAGAAGATGAGAGAAAACCATTGAACACCCATGAACTTTGATGTGGAAATGAGAAATGAGACCCAATCACCCATTCATGCTTGAATTAGTAACAATCTTCTTGATCAATGATTAATAACTTGGAAAAGGAATCAAAATCAATTAACCATGAGCTTGAACACTAGAAGGATTGGATATGACCTTGGATAAAGGATGGAATCCACCACCAAAGCCTAACACCCCACCATGACCATCATAAAGGAAAATCCACCAAATGATCAATAAAGGAATGACTTGAAACACCACCAATGGATTGGATAAAGTAATCAAGATTTTTGGGAGAAAACTAGGGGAAACCCTAACAAATGCATAAACATGTTCATAATCATCAAAACTTTCCTAGAAAATAAGCTAAGGGGGTATTTATATTAATGGGGAAAATTAAAACAAAACATTGCGTTTAACACACAAAACACGTGTCTCAGCAACAGAGCAGGGGAGGGTCGCGGATGCGACGAACTTCTGGAAACGGGCGCTGACAACCTGAGCAGGCAGAGGGAGGTTGCGGGTGCGACCTATGCTGTCGCGGGCGCGACGGCTGGGCAGTTTTTCTGCTGACTTCAAACATGCATAACTTCTTCTCTCGGACTCCGCTTTAGGCTCATAAGATATCTATGGAAAGCTCTATGTATGTACTTTAAGCTCTCAAAATTTGAGATCCATCAGATTTGTAATGAAGGAGTTATTACCCAAAAAGTGAAGGCACGTCCATTCTAATAACCCACGTTGACCCCTTTGTGCTTATTCTTGCCGAAGGACTCCGAACCCTTTTAAACGCCCAAAGTAGGTCCCGATGAGGACCTATAGCTCCACTCCCATGGTCCGGGGTCCCACTTGAAGTGGATACCACACCCAACGATGACCCGAATACGCCTCCGAGGTCCTGGGGCCACCTTAAAATGCACGCCGCACCCGACCTTGAAGTCGGTTTTTCTCTTGTTTTATGAAGGGGTGCGGGAAGGCTTGGAGACCATGAATTTTGAGGTTCAGGCCCCAGCCCAATACGGTCCACCATGTCATCAAATTTGTGGTTAACACCTATGTTGATGCTATCGCATAAGCACCCAATCGTTCGTAAATTGAAAAAAGAGGGCTTCTCCCCATATAACACCTCAAAAGGACTCTTCCAATTGAGATTCTCAATGGGTAGTCTATTAATGAGGCGTGTGGCAGCAAGCACACATCCCCCCGAAAAGTATTTTGTCATATTGGCTTGAAACCTAAGGGCTCAAGCCACTTCCAACAGATGTCTATGTTTTCTTTCCACAACCCCCACTACTAAAAATATACAAAAAATTACTCAAAGGTATCTCAATATTTGGGGAAACTATTTTTCATTACCCTTAATTTTTCAGTTTGTAATTATTTGGTGCTTTTCCGGTCATTAATTTTATTAAGTGACCGAAATATCATTATTCTTCTTCTTCAAGGGTATTTCTTCAAAAATGGAAGAACAAGGGTATTTCGGTGATAAACCGGATTTTTACGAGCTTTTAGCCTTTTTTTCTATGCTAGTTTTCACCTTTCAAAGCTCTTTTTCCCTAATTTCTAAGTTAGAATCACTTACTTCTTTCATTTATAACTAAAGTGTGTGAATTTCCTTGTATTTAAGTATTTTTTCCCCTTATAATTAAAGATCGGCACTTTTATGACGATAAAGAAGATGAAAGGAGGAATAATGAAGAAATCAAGAGAAGTCCAACTAGCACAACCCCTAGCACAAGTTTTGCTAAAGAAAAGAGAGAAAAAGGGTTTGGCACAGGCTATGCAAAGTCATTACGGCTGTGTTGTCGCCTGGAAATCATTTCTGCTGATTTTTCATGTTAGCACAGGCTGTGCAAAGTCAGCACAGGGTGTGCAAAGTCAGCACAGGGTGTGCTGCTGGCAATTTCGATTTTTCATCATATTAATTCCTAATTCTCGGGTTTCATTTTCATTCTATCTTTCATCTAGACTTTGAGAGAGTTTTCTCTCAAGCCTCTCTAGAGGCTTTTAGGGTAGTTTGTAGAATTAATTTGCTCTTGTTCATGGATCGCACTTCGGATTTCGCATCTAATTTCAAGACCAAGTTTGCTTTCTCTTTTCTTTGTATCTTTATGTTTACTTACTTCTTCGTTAGATTTATTTTGTTGCTTTTTAATTTCTTTAATATGTTAATTTGTTGTTAGTTTAGTGTTGTTTGGGTTGTGATCGATGTATTTGATGATGAACTAATTTGCTTAGGTTTAATCTACCAAATTCATGCTTGTAATGTGAGGTTTTCTCTTTGCCCACCACATGTTCGTTGAAATGATGAACTCAGTGCCATTGTCAGACCTAAGGGTCTTGATAGTGGTATTAATTGATTTTCAACCAAATGTATGAAGTTTTCAATGGCAGTTGGCATTTGATTCTTGGACTTCAAAAGCAAAGTCCAAGTACATCTAATATAATCATCCACTGTAGTTAGGAAATAGTGTGAGGCATCAATATTAGATATTTTATATGGTCCGCACATATCCATATGCACAATTGAAAAACAAAGCTAGTCTTTATTGCACTTATGTGAAAAGGCAGTTTATGGGCCCTGGAAAAAACATATGTCGCAATCAAAATGCTTGTCAACAGAATTCTTAGATTTAGGGATATAGCTCAACTTTGACATAGAGATGTGACCCAATGTGGCATGCAATACATCAATAAACAAAGTTTTGTTCTCTATAACACTTGTAGCTGAGACAAAACCAACATTAGGGATACTGTTAGCCTCCTTAGCTCCTTTTGTCCTTTGTGCTGTCAAGTTTTGGCATTCTGTGTTCATTCTTTGTAGTCTAGATGCTATCAAGCAACTGTCACTTCCTTACTACTTATAAGGTCCTGAAATATACATTTATCAAGATACATATGTAGGCATAGACTTTGGTCTGTTAATAGCTTGACAAAAGACAGAAGATTGTACTTAAAGATTGGAATATATAGGACTGTTTACATGTGTAGACACCGGATTTTGTACCGGGAAAAGTGCACAAAAATAAAACAGGGACCAACGAACAAAGAAAAGAAAAGAAGCTAGAATAAAAGCAAGGCCATTGGACCTTGCTCCATTTCCAGAAGCCAAGCCCAAACGCAGTGAAGCCTAAAATGAGTCGTGGAAAAAGCAAAAGTCGTTGGGCCTTCCTCAAGCCCACAACCATCTCGTGCGTCTGCCACTCAACAATCCGCGTGAAAGAAAAATGATTGGCCATTGGGCCTTCCTCTATGTCATGTCATCATTCTGTACGGTTCTCTGTCAATTCAATCCCACAATGCATGCGTGTACATAATTATTCCATGCATATTCTAAGGCCAAACGACCTCTAAGGGGCTAAAATAGTTGATCATGTTTGGTCCCATTTCCATCTCCTTCGCCCTTCTTCACCTATAAATACCCCTCTCTATCCCACCATTCGAACCAAGCAAAATCCATCCAAAAACCCCTCTAAAAATTCTCCAAGTGAATTCTCTCACCCCACTCTTCCATACACTCAAACACGACCCCGATACTAGTCTCAGGTCGTGATACAACGGAATTGCGACGTATTAAGATCGATGTTCTCATATCTCGCCTATCTCTTTCGCACTCATTGTGTCAAGTAAGGTCATCTTGTTTGATTCTTTAATCATCCCCTTTGTAATGATGTAACCACTCTTTAATGTTGCATCTTGTACATAAACTTTTATAAAAATCATTACATTTGCATGTTATGAATATAAATTTGTGAAATTCTTCTTACTTATTCCCGCTCTTTTTCATTACAAGATTGATTCTAATAGAGTCTGTTTTTAGTAGGGTTGTGGTTTTTAGTAGGGTTGTCGGTCCACGAGGATGGGTGTTAGGCTTGATATGGGGAATCGGTTTGTGTTTTGGGTTTTCCTCATTGCGGAAAGCAATAAATTATGTAAAGAAAGAAATAAAACTAACCTAGACATGAATAATCAAGAAAGCAATAGAAGCATCAAATCAAATAAAGCATGAAATTAAGAAAGCAATTAAAAACATGAATTAAGAACTAGAATGAGCAACGAAATTAGGGAGAAGAAATTATACCTTTGATGAACACAAACTTCTAACCTTCAATCTACACTTGGATTTCCCCGAACAAACAAGAAATCGTGAATTGGATTACCAAGGATCCCCAAATTCTCACTAGAAGTAGAATTGGTAACCCTTGACCCTCCTCCTCACTAAAAGTGGATTTGTGGCTATCACTAGAAAGCTTGGAAAACAAGACATCAATGGAGACTTGAGAGAGAGAAAGAAAGAGAGAGAGAGAGAGAGAGAGAAAGCTTGTAAATGCTTGAATGAGAACTTGCTTGAAAGAGATTGAGTACAAATTGCAATAGAAATGAAGAAAGCTTGAAGAACAAATGAAGAACAATTGAAAACTTGAAGAACAATTAAAGGATTAAGGCAAAATTAAAGAAAGCAATAAATCTAATCTAACCTAATTCTACCCCCTAAACTACTTAGACTACTTAATTATAGTGTTGAATACATGTGGGTATTTATAGAAGAAGAAAAACAAAACTTAAAACCCTAAATTAAGCTCATGAAGACGTCATAATTCCATGAAACAGAGTGACTCGGCGAGTCACTTCGACTCGCTTGAGTCGTGCTCGCCCCGCTCCCTTGGCCTATGTCTTTGCTGCCCCGAAATCTGGTCACGGGCGAGTCATTTCATGACTTGGGCGAGTCGGCCTTCTGGACTTCCTCCTCCTAAGCTGATTTTTGCATGCCTCATAGGTTACAGAAACAGGTCACGGGCGTGACCAAGACTGACTCGGACGTGACCCTTGTCTGTCCGACACTTTTGCTCTGTTTTGTTTTGGTTCTCAATTCGGGTCTCGGGGTGGCTCGGGAAATCGCTCGGGATTCCCTAAAAAGCCTCAATTAAGCCCAAATTCCTTCTAACTCCTTATTTTCCTACAAAACACAAAATTATTATATCTAATATATATAAGGGGTTAAAACGAGCAAATATACCCTATAAAAGAGAAGAAATTCGGCTCGGAACGAGACCGAACAATCTTGTACATAAACTTTTATAAAAATCATTACATTTGCATGTTATGAATATAAATTTGTGAAATTCTTCTTACTTCTTCCCCCTCTTTTTCATTACAAGATTGATTCTAGTAGAGTCTGTTTTCAAACAGGCGTCTAACTCTTGGACTCGTAACCTTACCCCTGGGCTCGAAATTCGGGTTTGTAGGCCAAAGTTTTTAATCATTTCACTTTTGGTTCATTGATTTACATAAATCAACTAGCGACTCCTTTTCTATCCTAACTTGCATAATTCGTTTTCTGACTTTTCTCATCGGTTCGATAAATCAAGACGATACATGTCTCGGGATTAAAAATCAAAGTGTCAAAGGACCAAAAATGGTCCTGAAATTGAGCAAGGCCCAATAGCCATGCTCAATTCCTTGCCCATTTTCTAGTCAATGGGCTTAGAAGGCCACTACACTGACCTAAGCATGGCCATTGGGCCTACAAAGTTAGTATAGTGTCCTTCTCCCCATTTAGAACTTTGATTAATGTCCCAGGTCAAGTATAAGTTCATATTTCAAACTAAGGTGGCTGTCTCAAATGAATTTACTAGCTTAGGATTGTTAAAGAATCGAAAGCTTTCCTTAAAAATTAAGGATTAAGCAACCTTAGTCGGCTCCCAATCACATTTAAGTAGCGTCACATGGAAAAGTCCTTTGACCTTTTCTAAGGTCCTACAACAAGGTGATGTCAGGTGTGAGAATAATAGTACCTCACATTCTCACAGTTTTTATGGGTCCATCAGGCATGGAAACGTAGATTGGATGAGGTAATGTTTTCATAGATGCAAATAAAGTAGAATCATATGACATGTGGTCACTTGCTCCATTGTCTACAATCTAAGTAGTATCAACATGTTGTATAGCACAACATATATTTAAAAAAAAAAAAAACCAAGGGTAGTATGGTTACCTGCTTTAAAATGAGCATGTTGTCCTAGGGATCCCAAAGGGTCTATCTGGCTGTCAAGAACCTATTTCCCTTTGGACGTCTTCATGATTTCTTGGGCAACAACTTGAACGAACCTGGTATCAAGATGAGGACTAGATTGTTGTTGTTGCTAGACTGAATGTGGTTCATCCTAGTTTCAAGAGGCGTGTTTTGTTCCACAACATTTGTTTGAACATTTGCAGTCATTCTTGTGTCTTTCTTCTTCTGTCCCTCCTTAGATCCTTCATACCATTCAAGATAACTGATTAGCTTAAAGCATTGGTCACCGCCATTTCTTATCCTCTAGTAGTAATCACAAAAATTGTTACTCTTATTCTTCTTGGCCTCCTTTCTTCCCCCATTTCCAGTCTTGGCCACAAGACCACTACTATTCTCAATTTGTACATTAGCAACTTGTTTGGAAATACAAGTTGGCATTTCTCCTGCAACATGCAATGCAAGTTTCCAAAAGCAATTTTTGACTCTCAACCCTCTGAATCATGGAGTAGGCCTTGTTTACAGAAGGTAGGGGATCCATTAGCAAAATGTCTTTGGACAAGTACATTCATGCACTACAACCATAACACTCAATTAAACCCAAAGTTGCTTTAACTTAGTATAATATACATCCAAAGAACTATTACCTTGATATAAATCATTTATGTCTTTCTCCAATCAGGAAACATTGGACCATTACTTCGTCCAAATCTTTCAGTTAATTCCTCCCAAAGCTCCTTTGAAGAATCAACATAGAAGAAGGATTCTGAGAGTTTTTGGAATCATGGAGTTTAGTAAGGAACTGATTACCATAGTATCTCATTTGAGCCATTGGTCTAGATGAACACCTTGATAGCTTTCTTTCTTGCAACTGCATGTGATAAAACCTAGCTTGACCTTCGTCCTGAGAGCAATCGTTACATATCTACTCCACTTCTGAAAATTAACTCCAGTCAATTTTATATTGACAATATGCAATATAGGATGATTCGAGCTCTATAGGAACAGTAGATCATTGTTGTAAGGATCTAGATTCACTCTAATCTCAGTGCGAATTGAGGATTCAACTTCTTCAGTTGCCATATCAAACAGGCTTTGATTCGAGAAATCGAAAGATTTATCAGATGAATTCCATCAAAGATCGAACTGAGATCGATTGATGAACACAATCGAAAGCAAGGAGTTCTAGGTTTAGAACCTGAAAGAGCTCTGATACCAAGTAAAGGTATGTAGAAGATTTAGAAAGAGAATTGAGGAATAGAATTTTTGGGTATTACTCCATCAAAATCTCTTATAGCTTCATAGATACAAGTGATATATATATATATATATATATATATATATATATATATATATATATATATATATATATATATATATATATATATATATAGCAAGCATACAATATGTACAGAGAGTAACAAATCACCACAACAAACTACCACACTGAAAGTAGGTGGTTGCTATTCTATTATTCAATCAGTTAATACTCCACAATATGGACCATCAAGAATCACAAAAATAGCGTTGTATTGAAGGCCAACAACAAAATATAACAAGGGTGCTCCAATAAATTTTGTACAAATTCAGGGCAACTAGTTAACTTTCATAAATTGTCAATGATTTTTTCTAAGAATGCCACCGCACGAGAGAAACAGATGGTGGCGGGTGTTTTTGGGATAAGTCAACAAAATGCAATTGGGAAGTATTTGGGTTGTCCTATTTTTAAAGGACGCCCGTCAAAGGATACTTTTGCTTACTTAGTTTCTAATGCGCAAGCTAAGTTGCAGCCTTGGAAGGCTAAGTTTGTTTCTAAAGCAGGTCGGATTGTGTTAATCCAGTCCCACCTGGAATCTATTCCGTCCCATGTTTTGCAATGCTTTAAGATACCTACCAGTACTGCGAATCAGATTGACTCGATCAATAGGACTTTCTTCTGGAAGGATTTAAACTCCAATAAAGGTTTGCCTATGGTCGCTTGGGATAAGATTTGTAGGCCAAAAGCTTTAGGTGGTTTGGGCCTAAGAAAAGCGGAGGCAATAAATACGGCTTTCTTGTGCAAACTTCTTTGGAAAGTAATGTTTGGTGAGGAACTTTGGGTGGACCAAGTCAGGGCTAAATATGTTAAAAATAAGGATATTTTTTCTATCAAGCCTTCTGCTACAGATTTTTGGGCTTGGAAATCAATTTTGAAAGTTAGACCTATCTTTGCGAAGAGTCTCCGATGGCAGGTAGGTACTGGTGAGAAAATAAATTTCTGGCTGGATAATTGGTGTGGACAAACGAGTCTCGTTGATCAAATTCATGGGTTTGATTTGTCCAGAATAGATCCCTCCTTGAGGGTGGCTCATTTTATTAAGGAAGATAAAACTTGGAATGAGGAACTTCTTGGGACGTTGGTCACTTCGGATGTTTTGGAATCTATTAAAACGATTCCAATCCCGTATAACCAGATGGATGACTCCATTTGTTGGGGTCTCACTAGCTCTGGAATTTTTACAACGAAATCTGCAACTTGGTTGGCTCATAACTGCGTTAATTCCCAAAATACATGGGAATTTAAGTGGATTTGGAAGTTGAATATTCAACCTAAATTGAAAGTGTTTCTCTGGAAAATGTGTCAAGATGCGCTTCCTGTTAAAACTCATCTTGCTTATCGAGGCATGAACGTTCTTACTTCATGCCCTCTTTGTAATTCTTGTCATGAAAGTGAGGATCATTTATTTTTGCATTGTCAGTATGCTCAGGAAGTTTGGCTAATGGCCAAACAACATGCTTGGATTCCAATTTCCCCGGACTTCAATGATACGCTTGATTCCTTTCTTAGCAGGTGTTTGAGATATCCATCCAAGTCTATTATTGAGAGAGTTGTTGCGCTGTTGTGGAGTGTTTGGAAGTCTAGGAATCTGGTGATGTTCAGTCAACAATCTACTCTTCCTGGTAGTTCGTTGTTGCGTGCTAAGCGAGCTTCTGCTGAATGGAGGATTAGGGAGATGTTGACTGAGTCTTTAGGTGGGGTGGCAACGCAGACTCTACCCACTAAGGAGGGTTTACGATGGGTGTCTTGGTCAAAGCCTTCTGAAGGCATGATCAAAATCAATTCTGATGGCGCCAGGAATGCTAATCGTGCAGGAAGTGGATACATTATCAGGAATGTTCAAGGACGGGTGCTTCGTGTGGCAGCCTTTAATTTGAGTAATTCCTCTGTCCTAGTTGCTGAAGCTGTTGCTATGCGTAATGGGATTAAGGATGCCGTCTCTAATGGTTTCCGAAGAATAGTCTTAGAAGGGGATAATCTCTCTCTTATTAATGCGGTAAAGGACATTTTTCATATTCCTTGGGAGATCGCGCAATTAGTTAGAGATATTCGAGCTTTTATGGGAGAGTGTGAAGAAGTTGAGATTCACCATAATTTTCGTGAAGGAAATCGTGCTGCCGATTGGCTAGCTAAGTTTGGTTTAAATGTGCAGACGCCTTATATTTGTAATTATAGTTTTCATAGATTTTTGTCAATTATTGTTAGTGAGGATGCGCTTGGGAGATCCCTTGAGAGAAGGGCTTCCTAGTGTCTGTTGTTTTACCCTTGTTAAAAAAAAATTAGGTGGACATAGCTAACTGGGTAATACGCTCGAAGGAAGGACTAAAATACTCTCCAGAATGATTGGCGATGAACTTGCACGTAATACTAGTACTATTTTCGTGGAAGTAGAAAAGCGGGATAGAGTCGACGATAAGTAGAATAAAATAGCAAAATTAAAGAGCGACAACAAGTTAGAGAAGGAACATGTGGAAATTGAGGTCGAACCGAAGAAAAAACATATTTGGGCCTATTGTATAAATATTCGAGATTTCGACTTTAAGGGATGGCCCAATGAAGCAAATGTGCTATAAAGTTTCAAGCAAATGTTAATGCTTTTTATGTTCTCATGTTTCCCTTCATGGGCCAAAGCTAACAACCTTTCATCTTTATTAACACTTTCTAGCCCAATGGGCTCAGAATGATCGAGGAAACAAAAAACCCCTCATTTGCGAAGGAAATTATCAGATACTCTTTACCTGCTTTGCTGCATGTTTCACGATAGCTTGACAAGTTAGAGTATTAGTTTTTTTTCTTTTTTTTTTTTGATGCGAAGTTAGAGTAGTTGGTCTACACTTCTTTTTGTTTGATTTCGTATTTTTTTTGTCAAATAAGATTATCTTTAAAAAAATGAATAACATTAGTTAAAGATAAATTTGGGTTAAGGCGGATCGAATCTGGGCCCATTTTGAGTTAATTATTTTTGCCATTTCAGGTCTAGGTCTCCGATTCAGATGGGTCATTCGAGTCGGGTCAGTTTAGCTATATCTAGCCTCATTTTGTTCACAATAACCCTTTTGGCGTTGAATAAGCAGGAAAAAAGCTATAAAATTAGTAAAACTAAAGCAAGAGAGCAAATGCTTAGATCTGAAAAAATCTCATCTGCAAAAGATACTGAAAGTAAAGGGTAAATTAAAGGCTCTAATTAATGATGATTTACCACATTCAAGCTTAATTACACATTTCCGAACATGGATGGAACAACACCACAAACACACAACACTAGTCATTAGTTCATTACTAATTATCACTGACAATTAATATCGGATTAATATACAATTCTATAGATGGATAATAATAAACATATTTTTGTGACACTACTATTCCTAAGATCAACACCATAATTAATCCTAATTACTAATTAGTTAATTAATCCTAATTAATCCCAATCCGATCTACATATCATAAAGATTAACCCCCCACTCCATGCAAGGCACATACTCGCTGTTATTTGCCATGTAAAACATGTTGTTATCAAAGCAACCTCCTATCCCAAATTGCTCTCCAAGTAGCTGAGGTTCTATCACATTATTAGCTTGATGATGATAATCAATGGTTAAGGATGAACTTGGGCTGTTGCTTGATACATTGTCTGCCATTGATGATGCTGATGATCTCTCTAACAGCCGTTGGATCTCCTTCTTTGCTTCACTGAGTTCGTCTTTCAGGCTTAGTACCTATGATAATTAGCCAACACAAAATACGGATTAGTTTTTATCTTCTAAAAGGTTATCAGATATATATATAGTTAAAACACGTTTGATAAAACACGTATAAACGAATTAGGTATTTAAAAAGGCGAATTCATTTTCTATGGAGGTTGCCGGATAATAAGTGTGTTCTTTTTACCTTGCAGAATCGTAATGTTTATTAATACCCGTTTTAAAAAGAGAACATAAGGATATTTGACATAAAATAAGTAAATTTACATGATTTTCATGTAGAACACAAATTTTCATGTACCACGTCTCATAAAAAGTCAATGTTTATATCGACGAATACTTGACCATATTTTTATCCATTTTTTCAGAATAAAAGGCGTACCATATTTGTACTTCAATTCTCACTTCATATTTTACCAAAATGGTATATTACTAAATTGTACGTATTTTAAATGTAACGTCTAAAAAAGGGTATGCTCACAATTAATGTGTGCTTAGCCATAGGGTATCATTAAAATTAGATCATGACAATATTAAAATACAATTAGTAATCTTCCTTGATGCTTCCTATTGATCATGATCATCACATCGGGTGATCACATCCATACACATGTAAAAATCTCATGCAATTTGGAGTAAACAAACAAACACAAAAACACAGAAAAGATTAAAATTTTATCATATTTATATTCCCAACCCTTAAAAAAAGTCATGTATTGTACGGATCCTTAATATTGAACACCCACAGTTTCTTAGCTTGTATTTTGTGTAGTACAATTAGGTGGCATTGGTTATACCTGACAATGTATGCCTGCATATAACTCATCAACTCCCAAGTCCCATCCTTTTCTGATCTACAGCTTTTGTCTTTTTCCCTATTTTTATCTTTGCTTGTGTACCATATGTCATATCATATTCTCCACGTTAAATTTTCATATTACATGATGTATGTATATATGTACATTGTATGGCTAGGGATATATGTTTAGATCAACGCACACCTTCGTTGAATAAGCTATAGTACATATTGACTACCTAATCCCCCATGAAAGCCAAGCCAATATGAAAATTGGTATAATCTAGTAACACACTCTCTGTCCTCAAAAAATTATCCAATTTAACTTTATACGATCTTCAATGCAGTATTTTGAACAGTAACTTTTAAAATTTTATTTTATCAATATTATAGTTTAGATACAAGTACAATTTTTAACGATAAATTAAATAATAATAGTACTCTTACACACTAAATCATTATGCAATCTAATGTACTAACACTCTAAACATATAAAATTTGATCTCTTTAGGCCGTGTTATTTTCTGCGGTTGGTAAACTGCGGTGCCACAACCTACCGCATTTTATTGCAAATCATTACTTTTCTCTCTCCTCACCTTTCTCTTTCCTCACCTTTCTCCTCTACTTTTTACATTCTCTCTCCTCACCTACCCCACATACTAAGAACCTACCACAATTCCACCACACCCCACCACAATTCCACCACACCATTCCGCAAAATACCGCATAAAAGAACACGGCCTTATTCAAAGAGAGACAAATTTCTTGAGATGAAGAGAGTAGTTTAATTTATCTCAAAGAGATTCTAAATTTACAGTCCAGATTTATAATTATGTGACATACATGCATCTCTTTTTTTTTTCTTTCACAATTTTCTTGATTTCTTAGTCTTTTTTTTATGATTTTCAAAAAATTTTAATCAGATTTCTTTCAGTGCCTATTTTAATTTTGAAAGTGAATTTTGTTAAAAGACTTTTCGTGAGGCATGAGCTTGGGAGTAGTAAAAAATAAATCAATTGTAATACAATATATAATGGAGTATTTATTTAAGTCCATCAAGTACTAAATCTTTAAAAAAATTATTAATTAATATTTATTATAAAGTTCATCATAAATTTATTATCAATATTGTGATATTCATCAACATTTACTCACTTTGTTAATTTTTTTTACAAAATTCATCACGTAAGAAATTGATCTCCACATTGTAAGGTATAATTTGTGAAAATAAACCGGAGATAAATAGGAGATAATAGATCAAGTAAAAAAATATTAAATGAGTACCTCAGTTTCAAGGCGACACTTTTGCACAACAAGCGATTCATGGTCATTCCTGAGCTTGGAGTACTCCTCCTCCAGCTTCTTGTTCTTCCATCGAGCCCTCCTGTTCTGGAACCAAACCGCGACTTGCCTCGGATCCAAACCTAGCTCCGAAGCTAGCCTGTCCTTACGTTCGGACTCCAACTTGTGCTCACACCCGAAGCTCATCTCCAGCATCTGCACCTGCTCCTCACTCAGCTTCCTCTTCTTCGCTGCCAAACTGCTACCTTCTCCCTTGTTCTTCCTCCTACGACGCCGTTTTGGCTGCTTCTGGGCATCTGCTGCAGCACATGGATATCAGAGATCAGTTAACACACACGCCTTCAACACATTCAATGAATGTACTCCCACCTTACCCTCTTCAAATTTAGAAAATTTTGATCATTAATTTCTTGACATTTATGATGTTTTATCATATGATGTTATCATTCCTTTCCATTTTACTACTATTCCCTCCGTTCCATATTAACTGTCGTCTTTGGAAATTGTACAATCAAATCTATAGAATTTTGACCATAAATTTTTCAATATATATAATGATTTGTTATATAAAATTATTATCATTAGATTTGTAACGAAAAATACTATCATAAAAGTATAATATTGCAATTGTTAATAAAATATTATGTAAGAAATTATCAATCAAAGAGTGATATTGGAAACCGTGATAGTCAACAAAATGACACTTAATATGGAATGGATGGAATATTTATCTTCTAGATTTACGTGTCAGTTAAATCTTAAAAATTTTGATTTTTAGTTTCTCGACATCCATAGAAGTATTATCATTAGATTAGTAAAGAAAAACATTATTCTAAGAGTGTACTTTCTTTTTTTCAAATTATTTGTCATTTTAGACATAATTTACAAAATCAAGAAAATTTTCATTTTTTTACATTAGTTTGAATAAAAAAAATATTAAAAAATGTACTTTAAAAGCTTAATTTGATAAATTAATAATTAATTTACTAGTGAAATTGTAAGACGACATATATTATAAAACATTAGTTAAAAAAATTGACAGATAATATAAGAAGGAAGGAGTAATACAGTATTGTAGTTTTCTGATAAAATATTATACAAAAAACGGTCTATCAAAGAAAAATATTGAAAATCATGACACCATTAATGTACGAAAAATAATATGCAAAGGAGGAGTAGTATTAATAATGTTTTTGAAGAATTGAATTACCTGGAGGCTGAGGGATCTGGGTGTAATCAAAGGAGGGGTAAAACTCAGACACAAGAGCCTGCCCTTGATCTTCAACTTGATCTTGCATGGTAATTAACTAATTAATTAATCACTCAGTCTTCCTGCTTAATCAGGATTAATTCTGTGATTAGCTTGCTAAGCTTAATTACTCTCTTGTATAGTATGAAGGTGTTGAGTTGAGATGATGAAGATGAAGATGAGTGAGTGAGTGTTGTAGTAGTAAAGAGAGTTAATGTGGGGGGCAATTGAAGGGGACTTGCATACATTTATAGAGGAGGAGGAGGAAAGGGGTATGTAGGGGAACTTGTTGACTAGTAGTACTAGTATTTGTTTATCTATTTACATTATTTTGTTTTTACCTTTTCTTTCTTTGGGTTTCTTGTTTGGACTGTCATGTTGTTTTATATGTACTGTTTCTAGAGCCTTGGGGTTAGGAAATGGGGGCTCTATTTCAAGAAATAACTGTTTTACTTTTGCATCAACTATTAGTTCACACTAGGAAAAAAAAACATAGTTTTACCGTTATATATGTGTACACACATATAATATACACGTTGACTCGTAAAATAATAATGAGTATCATTTTTTACAAAATGGGAAATTGGGAAATAATTTTTCTTATTTTTTGGTGTTTGATGGAAAGGAAATGGGAAAATTGGTTTTTAGAAAGATCATTTTTCCTCTTTTTATGTAAATTATTTTCTTGAATACAACATTACAAAAACTCATTTTCTTTATCCAAGTTAATCACACAACTCACTTCATCGCCCTCATATGTTTACCCTAACCCTACACGAATATCCTTCACTTCAACTATCTACCACTAATTACTCCGCAACTACCTCATAACTGTCATTGCCCTCAAGCAAGGTATTATCTTTCTCATCATTTTTCGGGGAAATGGAAAATGTACCAAACAATTGAAAATTTCTTTGCTAGGAAAAACATTTTACAAGAAAAACTATTTTCTTAAAAAATGATTTTTGTTTACACCAAAAACACCCATATTAAAAATACTCATACATTTTATTTTATTTTTTTTTATCAACGCATAAAATTGAAACACGATACTTAACTAGAGAAGTGAAGATGAAGTTAATTAGTATGACATAATAGATGCCATTGTAGCTAAAAGACTTGATTATTGACTAATTTCCTATCCATTATTTACTCTTTTTTTTTTACCACTTTGTGTACAATGTAAAAACTCTACTTTATAATTAACAATTTAGATAAGAATAATTGTGATAAGAATGACGTGGTGATAGGATAAAGTTGAGGAGGGTTAATGAAGGAGGAAAATGTCTAGGAGGGGTGCATGCATGGTAAAACGGTAACCAACTTCCAAATTTGGTGTGACGTGACTTGAAGAACTAGCTTGCAATTAGTTAAAGGGATCATTGTATATGAATGTTGTCTTTCATATCTCACACAAAAAGAATTAGGTAGTATTATATGTGTTACACTTAAATAGCATAAAATTATATTTATAAGGGAATGGATTTTTTTTCATCACATTGTCTTGATTAATGATAAAAATTTCTTGACTTTTTAATGATTAGTTCAATCATATAAATTTTATTTTTTTAAATTTAGTTAAATTTTTGCAAGATACAAATGAATTATGTAAGTTTACATTCTAAAATTTGTATGTTTCAAGATTGGAGACTTTCCTCTTGCCAAAATTGATTAATTTGATAAGACATTATAGTAGTAAACTATTATAGCCTTTAAAAAAGTTATTGTTTAATGAGTGAGCCAAGTATTCGTATCTTGTCATATAAGTTACCATTATAATATACAATAAGACCGTGTTCTTTTGTACGGTGGGGTACCACCATACCACTCAATATTATTCTACACTTTATCATATTATACGACACTTCACCACAATCATTATTAATATATCTCCTCAGGAAATTCTCTAGAATTCATACCAAATACTCTCTTAATAGGATATCATTCTCTTTTTTTTCCTAAGGTTTATTCTTGGGCTTGTGCATCCACTCATTCATATTATACCTTTTATAAACTTTGTTATCTAGCATATTTACATGAAGAGTAAGAATAACGGTTTTATTTAGTTTGGTTATTTCTACAATTTCTTTTCTTACCCATATTATCTATTTTAAATGTGTACTATACATAAATATGTTTGCCAATTTATGCAATTAGGATGGCGAGATATTCATAGAACAAGATCAAGCTTCTCCAATGGTCTATTAATGTCTCAAAAACTACATCATCCATTGATCTATACAACATTTTTTTCCTGAAAACACATTCAAAATAAATTTCTATAATTCAATTCAATCTATGTATTATATATGATAATAGATCAAAATGGGGACCTCCCTAAACCATTAAAAATTGAGGAATACAATTCTTCAAAGGGCAAAGATCATGACTTTTGAAGCAATTAGAAGGGTATGTGCACATTTACATCCCACAAATAGAAACCCCACATGGTAGGATATACATTACCAAAAGTCACATAATTTTTTTCATTTAAAAAAAATTACATAACAAAAAAAACCCACAAAATTTCAACCTTTTTTCCCCTCTCTCTTGGTACCACACAACCAATCTATTTATTTAACTTATCTTGACACCCCAACATTCTAGAATGGAGTAGTAGGGTGCAGTTTCTTTCCCCTAATTGGTAATTAAGTTACTAAATAAAAATGGGATTTTAATTATCACTTTTTTTAAAGAAAAAATTAGACTATGTTCTTTAGTTAGGTTATTTTTAGGTTTGGATAGATAAGTTAGGATAAGTTAGGATAAGTTATGGGGAATTATTTTTTTAGAGTGGATGCTTTTTGGGGGAATTGTGTTTGATTTGAGTAAATTTGAATAAATTAGGATAATAAATTGGGGAGAGAATTTGAAATAAAATTGGTGGGGTGGGATTGAGGATCCCAAACCCTGAGCCTGACCACCTAGGGTTAAGTAAAGAAAGAAAGTGTTTGGTTGAGAGTGAGTAAAACATATCTTTGGTTTGCTTTTGTTGTGTAATTGGGTGGTATTTTCCCCTTTTTTTGGCTCACCAAATTTCCTCTCAACCTATTTAAATATACATAGCCAAACGCTTCTTTTAGCCTTCTAGCCAAAGGTGTGGGACGCGTGGCTCGAGATGGTTTGAGCAAAAGCTATCATTTTAGTGGATAATACTATACGATTATGATCTGTATTTTAATTACCACTATAACGTAATTATGGGATGAGTGTAATTTACTCATATTTCCGGTATATTACTAAGATAATGCACTGTTAAGTTTCTTTGAGGTTATACATGCTAAATTGGAGTGAAATTTAGCTGTACTGTTGAGATTATGTTTAAATTTTAGTTTAGTTTACAAAGAAATTTTATCATTTTATGGCTTGTATTTTTTATAATATTGCCTTTAAGATTAAACGGAATCGTTCATTATAGAGGTGACTTTAAATTATAATGGATGAAAGTAAAATTTCTCATGAAACCTCCTTTACCTATTTTCTATGGAATGGTAGTCTAGTAGATACTAAATGGTTTCTAAGCCATAGATTGATTAAAACCAGTCACTCTAAATTACGAAATTTAGTGTTGAGACTGCTAAATTCAACCCCTTTATATTTGATTCAAGATGAGATATTAGCATATTGGTTACGATTTTTATTAAGGTCATGTTCTTTTATGCGGTATTCTACGGTATGGCGCGGTATGATGTGGTGAAATCGTGGCGGGTTGTGGTGTAATTGTTGCGGGTTATTAGTATGTTGTGGTGGGTTTTTTTGTATATATATAAATATTGTATTGGTAATTGTGAAAAAGTAATTTGTAGTGGGTTGTGGTGAATTGTGGTAGAATAATATTTTGTGGTGAGTTGTGGCAAACTGCGGTAGGCTGCGACACCGCAGTTACCAACCGCGGAAAAGAACAGGGCCTAACCAAGTGACTAGTTGAAAATGTGACTAGTTGATGACTACTTGTTAACATATTGTTATTCTGTTACTTGTTTGTTAGGGTCTGTTAGAGAGTTTGTTAGGAGCATAGCTTTACTCTATTTGCTATATATATACATGTATCTCTTGTACATCAATGGTATCTATCAATATAC
This sequence comes from Portulaca oleracea, assembly GCA_029582165.1. Classification (NCBI taxonomy): domain Eukaryota; kingdom Viridiplantae; phylum Streptophyta; class Magnoliopsida; order Caryophyllales; family Portulacaceae; genus Portulaca; species Portulaca oleracea. The sequence continues at coordinate 5,758,158 of CM055893.1, forward strand.
AAACACAATACTTCTCTACTTTTTCTACATATCTTCTAGTTTTCATGGTATCAGAGCAAGGTCTCTAATCTTGCTTTTCTTTCTATCTTTTCTGATCATTCTTCTTGCTGCTCCTTTCTTTTGTTGATTCATGGCGAATCCCATTGATAGCTACAATTCTGATCCATTGTATTTGCAAGCTTCAGACCACCCTGGTATGAAGCTGACAAATATCAAGATGGATGGGACAAACTTTCATCAGTGGAGTCGAGCAGCACAAATAGCTCTCAGAACCAAGGTGAAGCTAGGTTTCATAAATGGACAGTGTGCTAAACCTGCTTCTACTGCCCCTACCTATGATCAATGGATGAGGTGCGATAGCATGGTTATGAGCTGGATTTTGAATTCTATTGATGACAAATTATCTGAAGCTTTTTTCTGCATGAGTTCTGCTCAAGATCTGTGGAGTGAACTTGTGGAAAGATTTGGTCAAAGCAATGGACCTTTGCTTTTCAAAGTTCAAGGTGAAATCTCAGAGTTATATCAAGGAAATGATCGGGTGGCTGTCTACTACACAAAACTAAGGAAGTTGTGGGATGAACTGGCTGATTTGAGTAGTATTCCAATATGTGAATGCAAACCAACACATCCAGATTGTGTTACCATCAAGAAGATTGTTGAATTGGATCAGAAGCAAAAATTGATGCAATTCCTTCTGCATCTTGATGATAGCTATGATTCAATAAGAGGACAAGTTTTACTCATGGATCCTCTTCCTACAGTTAGTAAAGCTTGTCAAATGATTGAGAGGATAGAACAGCAAATGAAGGTGACAGGAGGTATTTTTGCTGGAAAAGAAATAGCTGCTGCAGTTAAGGGGGTGAACGATCAAGAAGGTGAAACTGGGAGTGCTTTTCTTGCTAGAGGCACCGGACAGTACAAAAATCAAAGGAATAGGAAGGAGGCTGCTAAGAAAGAAAAGCAGAACAAGTTTTGTTCTCATTGTCAAAGGAATGGTCATACTCATGGTTTTCCAGATTGGTACAAAGGGAAACCTAAGAATAAAGTAGCAGCAAATGTGCATGTTCCAGAAAATAATATTCAGGAAACACCCTTGGAGAATGTCAGCAGCAAGAATGTTTCTGGAGTGGACATGCATTTTTTGGTTCAGGAGGTGACAAAAATGATGAAAAATCAACAGGCTGAGAGTTCATCTGCTTCATACAACAATGGTTATGCTCACTTTGCAGGTAATTTTTCATCTGTTTGTGCCCATTTTAGTGCTTGTTGTGCAATGATTGATGAATTTAAGGGTTCTTGGATAGTGGACACAGGAGCTTCAGATCATATGACTTCTGATCTTTCTTTGTTTCATCATATTCACAAACTATCTAAACCCATTTCTATCACCCTTCCTGATGGTACGACCAAGCAAGTTACTCAGGCTGGTCAGATCATCATTAATCCTCACATTACTCTATCAGAAGTCCTTTATGTACCAGACTTCAAATTCAATCTTCTTTCAGTCACAAAATTACTTACAGATCTTCATTCTATTGCTATTTTTTCTCCTGAAAAATGTTGCATATAGGTCCTTTCAACTAAGCAGGTGGTTGCTGAGGCATACAATATTGGTGGTTTGTACAAACTTCCTCACAAAGCTGCAGTTCATTCTTCTACTGATACTAAGATATCTGCTGTCAATATATCTCTTTATAACTCTTCCTATAATATCCCAAGTACTGACATTATTCATGCCAGACTTGGACACACCTCTTTGTCTAAACTTCAGCACATAGATTGGTGCAAAGAACACATTTCTTCTGATATCAATTGTAATGCCTGTATCATGGCCAAAATACACTGATTGTCCTTTAATAAAAGTTCCATTCATACTACACATGCTTTTGATCTTGTTCATATGGATCTTTGGGGTCCATATAAGGTTGCAAACATTTCAGGTGCTCATTATTTTCTTACAATTGTAGATGACTTTACAAGAGTTACTTGGACACATTTATTGCAAAACAAAATCCAAGTTAAAAATGCTATAGTACAATTTTATAACATGATTCAAACACAATTTCAAAGAAATATCAAGATGATAAGAAGTGATAATGGGACAGAGTTTATAAATGAATTTTGCCAAGATTTTTTTGCTTCAAAAGGCATTTTACACCAAAGATCTATTGTAAAAACACCCCAACAAAATGGGGTTGCTGAGAGAAAACATAGACATCTCCTTGAAACTGCCAGAGCCATTAGATTTCAAGCCAATTTGCCAAAAATTTTCTGGGGAGAATGCATCTTAGCAGCTACCCATCTTATAAACATGTTACCTATGAAAAATCTTCAATGGAAAACTCCTCATGAAAGACTCTTTGGTAATATTCCCAATTATTCTGATCTTAGGGTTATAGGTTGTCTTTGTTTTGCAAAAAATTTGGGGATTTCTGACAAATTTGATTCAAGAGCTCAACAGTGTGTTTTCATTGGATATACTTTTGGTTTCAAAGGTTACAAACTTTTTGATTTAGAAACAAGGAAAATTTTTCATAGTAGAGATGTAATCTTTTCAGAAACCATTTTTCCTTACAAATCAAGCACCAATCATATTAAGCAATCTTCTGCTGTTCCTATCCTTCCCAGCTGTGAGTTAGATGGAGATCTATATTCTCAAAATCATCATGTTTTTATACCTAATCATTCTCATGACTCCATCTCTTCTCTTCCTTCTAATATCAGCAATAACATTTCTTCTGAATCTCCAAATACTTCCATTACTTCACCTAATCTTTCTTATTTACCATCTTCTTCTCCTGCTTCAAATACACATATATCAGATTCTTCATCATCACCTTCTCATTCTCCTTGCACACATGTTTCAGATTCTTCATTGTCTTCTAATTCTTCTACTTCCCTTGCCCCAATCACTTCCATCTCACCAAATATTCCTGTTCAGCCTGACAATTTTATTGTTCTTCCTACTATAGTAGAACATCATGTCAGAAGATCTTTGAGATCTCGGGTTACTCCAGCTTGGTTAAAGAATTTTGTACATCCACAATTACCTACTGCTTCAGCTTCTCCTATTACTTCTTCTTTGCCTGTTGCAACATTACATGTTTCTGATCCTAACATTGCTTCTCCTACATCTACTGCTTCCCAATCTTTCTTTTCTTATGCCAACATGGCACATTTATCCCCTTTCTTATATAGCTTCCCTTGCAAATGTGCTCCACAATCCTGAACCTAACACTTATAATCAGGCTATACAAGACCCAGAATGGGTACTTGCAATGAACAAAGAATTGCAGGCACTTGAGCAAAATCACACATGGACTCTCACACAGCTTCCCGTTGGTAAGAAGGCTTTGACCTCTAAATGGGTCTACAAAACCAAATACAAACCTGATGGAAGTATTGAAAGACACAAGGCTAGACTTGTGATTCGTGGTTTTGAGCAGGTAAAGGACAAAGATTATAAACACACTTTTTCTCCTGTTGCCAAGCTCACCACTGTCAGGTTTTTTATTGCTCTATCTACTGCAAAGCACTGGGATCTTCATCAGCTTGATATTAACAATGCCTTCTTACATGGGTATCTTGATGAAGAAGTGTATATGTTACCTCCTTTGGGGTATAATGCAGCTAAGCCTGGGGAAGTCTGTAAGTTGCAGTGGTCTCTTTATGGCCTCAAACAGGCCTCGAGACAGTGGAATGTAGAGTTGACAAAATTTCTTGTGAAAATGGGGTTTCAGCAGTCAAAGGAAGATTATTCTTTGTTCACAAAAAAGGATTCACACAAATTCATATATGTGTTAGTATATGTAGATGATCTTCTGATCACTGGTAATGATAGGGAAGGTATTTCCAAGTTAAAGATAGCTCTTCATGATGCTTTCACAATCAAGGATCTTGGTCTTGCTCGGTATTTTCTGGGCATCGAAATTGCTCGTTCTGATCATGGAACAATGCTGAATCAACGAAAGTATTGTTTGGACATACTTTCTGATGCTGGCTTAACAGGTGTAAAGGCTGCTGCTTTTCCCTTACCTAAAGGTCTCAAGTTATCAACTGATGTGGGTGATTCTATACCTGATCCTTGGGTGTATAGACGATTGATTGGGAGATTGTTATATCTCACTCTTACACGGCCAGACATCTCATATGCAGTTCAGCATCTTAGTCAGTTTCTCCAAGATCCGAAGCAACCTCATTATGAAGCTGCTCTTCATATACTCAGATATCTCAAGGGTACCATTGATTGTGGTTTATATTATCCTCGAGAAAATGATCTACACATTCGTGCCTACTGTGATGCTGATTGGGGGGCATGCAAGTTTTCTGCTCGATCTCTCTCAGGATATTGTGTTTTCCTTGGTTCCTCCTTAATATCTTGGAAGACTAAGAAACAGAAAACAGTTGCAAAATCTTCAGCTGAGGCTGAGTATAGAAGTATGTCAGCAACTGTTTCAGAGTTAGAATGGGTGGCTCATTTGATGGAAGATTTCCATATACCTTGTTCCTTACCTATCGATCTCTTTTGTGACAACAAAGCCGCCCTTCATATTGCCGAAAATCCTGTGTTTCATGAACGCACGAAACACCTAAATATTGATTGCCATTATACAAGAGATAAGCTCCTTGAAGGTTTTATACAGACCCATCATCTTGGTACACAAGAACAACTAGCAGATCTCCTTACAAAACCCCTTGGTGAAGCTCAACACTCTTATCTGTCTTCAAGGTTGGGTTTGGTTTCTTCACCTCCATTCCAACCTTGAGGGGGGGATGTTAACATATTGTTATTCTGTTACTTGTTTGTTAGGGTCTGTTAGAGAGTTTGTTAGGAGCATAGCTTTACTCTATTTGCTATATATATACATGTATCTCTTGTACATCAATGGTATCTATCAATATACAAACACAATACTTTTCTACTTTTTCTACATATCTTCTAGTTTTCACTACTTTTCCTTTCACTAGTAGAATTGGGGTCATTATGCGTCCGTCAAATGGCGTCTGTTTAGACGTCAGACGCCCAAACGTATGTTTTTTTAAAATAATGTGTAAGGTGGCGTCTGATTTAGGGGCAAACAGACGCCAAAATATTTTGGCGTCTGATTTCTGGGGAAACGGACGCCAAAGTGCAGCTGCTTTCTCGGCTGCTGTGAGGCTATTTCTTATATTTTTTTTAATATTAAACCCTATTGGCGTCTGTTTAACACTAAACAGACGTCATTCTGGGTAAAACAGACGCCATTCTGTTCAAAAATGGAGAAATTCTCTTGCTCGCCATTTTTGAACGGATCGGAAGAGAGAAAAATCGAGAGGTTAAAGAGAAGATTCAACGAAAGAGCATTTCAATTCACAAAATTTAGGTAATTTTATTAATTATTGTTGTTTTTTAAATTATTAGGGTTATGTTCTTTTGTAATTTTTGTTATAAATTTGTGATATATATATAACCGAAAAATATAATGAATATGAATTTGTGATATTAATACTTGGATGTTTTATATGTTTTAGAATTATGATTTTTATGAATTTTGGACATAAATATATGATATATATGTGAATAACGAAATATTATGGTGAATATGAATATGTGATATGAATTTTGTATGTTTTGTATATTTAGGAGGTTTATGGTATGAATTTTTTGATATAAAATTTTTGTTATGAATAACGAAAATTACGGTGAAAAATAGGGTTTTATGATATGAATTATGTATGTTTTTATGAATTTTTGATATAAATTTGCGATATGAATAACGAAAATAGTAGTGATTGAAATGGAATTTTTGATATGAATTTTGTATGTTTTGTATATATGTTTAGGAGATATAGGGTTTATGAGTTTTTGATATAATTTTGTGATATGATCAATGATAATTATGGTGAATATGAATTTGCATTGTGATATGTATATTGTACTCGACTGGATGATTAAGCATGAGTAATTTTAATTCATGAACAGATTCACGTACATTATGGAAGGGCCTCCACATCGATGTTGGATGTACCAGAGGTTTGAACCGGGAAGGAGGGTTATCAGGGAAGAATGGGCTGTTGGGGTATATATGTTTGATAAATTTGCAAAGAGTAATTCGTATGAGTATCCGAGGACTGGAAAGTATCGGTGTCCATGTGTGAAGTGCAAGAATAAGTGCGGATTGACTCCAGATGAAGTTAAAACACATTTGTACAGGCGAGGGTTTATGGAGGGATATTGGTGTTGGGTTAGTCATGGTGAAGATTGGCGTGAATATTATGATGATGACGATGACAGTGGTGATGATGTGGTAGGTGAGGGGGAACCGTGTGCAGATAGTTCGCCGACAAATGAGGAACCCAATCAGCCACCATTCATCGACAGAACGGAAGATATGATGAATGATTTCATCATGGCGAATGAGGCGCCTAATGCAGGAGCTCAACATTTTTATGATATGCTTCAATCTTCTCAACAGCCTCTGTGGGAAGGATGTGCGACCCATACTGAGTTGTCCACTGCCGTGAGACTGGTCAGTCACAAGTCGAAGCACAATTTGTCGGAGCAAGCAATGAACGATATCATGGAATTGATGAGTGAGACTTGTCCGCAGCCGAACCTAATGCCTAGAAACTACGATGAGTTGAAAAAGAAGGTTAAGAAGTTGGGGATGGGCTATGAAACATTTGATTGTTGCATTAGTGGGTGCATGATCTACTATAAGGACGATGCACATCTCAGTGAATGTAAATTTTGTGGTCACCCGAGGTATAAGCCACAAAAATCGTCGTGCGAAGACAAATAAAGGTGTCGTACAAGAGAATGTTTTACTTTCCTTTGGCGCCTAGGCTGCGTCTGTATGCATCGAAGAATACACCGGTCATATGAGGTGGCACGCGGAGAACAAGCGCGATGAAGGTGTTCTTTGTCATCCGTCGGACGGCGCATCATGGAAAATGTTTGACGGTAGATCCGGACTTTGCGAGGAATCGCGGAATGTAAGGTTGGGCACGTGTGCGGATGGGTTTAGCCCGTTCAACATGACAGGGAAATCTTATTCGATATGGCCGGTTGTAGTTACTCCTTACAACTTGCCACCCGAATTGTGCATGACAATGCCGTACATGTTCCTCACGTGCATTATTCCAGTCAGAAGAACCGGAAATAAAATTGATGTCTTCCTTCAACCTTTGGTGGGCGAGTGCGATGCTTATGGTTGGGAGTTGAAACGTACGACATCTCCAAGAGACTAAATTTGAACATGAGGGCATCGTTGATGTGGACGGTCTATGATTTTCCGGCCCTTGGGTTGCTTTGTGGGTGGAGCACGCATGGCGCTATGTCTTGTCCTGTTTGCATGGATGGATTGAAAGCAATGCGTCAAGCATGGGAGGAAAAACTCGTGGTTTGTTGTCATCGGCGTTTCTTGATAAGGGCATGCTTTTAGAAGGAATCGAAGGCATTTGAAAGGGCACACTTGCGGATAGAAATGTCCCACCGCGTAGGAAAAACGGTCATTCAATCTATGAGGAGGTGAAGGACTTCCCCAAGGTGACTACCCATGGGGACTTTGTAATCCCGGGATTCCGAGAGAATTCTCATAATTGGAAGAAACAAAGTATCTTTTGGGAGTTGCCTTATTGGAAGGATCACGTTGTTCGACACAACTTAGATGTGATGCACATTGAGAAGAACTTTGTGGACAACATCGTAAACACGGTGATGGGGTGGCCGTGAAAGCGAAGGATGATGGAAATGCAAGGAGGGCGTGGCGATATATGCGGTGCACGAACTCCATCTAGTGCCTGGTCCGAACGGTAAACCCTTGCAGCCAAGAGCCAAATATGTTCTTCCCGAGAATAAGCGATCACACGTCTGTGATTGGGCACAACAGCTTCGATTGTCGGACGCCTATGCTTCGAACTTTGCAAACTATGTCGATACATCAGGTAAAAGGTTTCAAAACTTTAAAAGCCATGACTGTCATGTGTTCTTACGGACATTAGCATTGCGTTAGGCCCGCACTTCCCGATGATGTGTTGGAGCCACTCGTTCAAGAGCCTGTGCGCCACAACATTGAAGCACAGTGATTTAGTCCGGCTTGACAAAGAAATTCGCATAATAATTTGCAAGTTGGAGACCATATTTCCCCTCGGCTTCTTCAACGTAATGGAACACCTCCCCATCCACCTGGTTCAGGAAGCATTTTTTGGTGGTCCTGTTCAATATCGTTGGATGTATCCTTTTGAGAGGTATTTCGGGTGGCTGAAGAAGAAAATCAAGAACAAGGCACACCCTAAAGGATCCATGGCTCAAGCGTACCTCATGTTTGAGATTTCCCAATTCGCATCCACATACTTTGGACCGGAAGTATCATCTTCTACATCAGCGGTATGCGTGAAGGCGTGCCAATTAATGTCGACAATGATCCTATGTTATTGTCGGTTTTCAAGACGATGGGACCCCGTGGGAGGTGTAAGCACGAGGTGGCTCGAGGATCGAGTACAAGCGGCGACACCGCACGCCCATTGAACTACAAAGAAGTCAACCACTACTTAGAGTAAGCCTTTATTCAACATTATGTTTACGATATAATATATATTCCATCCGTTCGATATAATTAATGAGCTTGTATCCCGCGCAGATTGTTTAAGAATTTCAAGTTGACTTCATTTCCTGATGCCACGGACACTCAATTGGATCAGATGATTGAATCGGAGTTCACACAATGGTTTTATCAGCTATCGGTGAGAATCGCACACCTTTTGAACAATTTTGATTTTTCCCATATCTAAACGAAAATTAATATGTTCAAAATGTAACTGTTAAAACATGTGAAGGAAAATTGGGAAGCATTTCGGTTTTACGAAGATGAGCGACATGACCACCTTTACCAGTTAGCCCGTATGCCTTCACCTAAAGTGACCACGTGGAGTGCATATCGAGTCAACGGGTTCTTGTTTCATACCCAAGCAAGGAGTAACTCTTTGGCTTCGTATAGTGCCGGGGTGTGTGTCAAAGGCACGGCTGGCGGTGGATTTGTTGATGACTTCTATGGCGTTCTCCAAGAAGTCATTGCATTAGAATATGTTGGGCCCGTCACTAGAAAGAGCATATTGTTCAGATGTGATTGGTTTGACAATACCCCGGTACGAGGTGTCCGTTCACCAAATTTATGCCCGTTTGTTGAGTTACACAAGGACAGACGGTACTGGAAGTATGACCCATTCATATTGGCGGGGTGCGCAACCCAAGTGTTATTCATGAATTACCCGGCAGGCATACGGGATAAAGCTAATTGGTGGGTTGTGGTTGCAAACAAACCTTCATATGCAAGCGCAGCAAGCGGTACACCCTTCCGTTGGCCCTCCAAGATGATCAACCAAGAGCTGTTGTCCCGATCAACCCCGATGACGGCACCGTTTCTCAAGTACTCGCAGTTGAAGGGGTGTACGATGAGGTTGCCGATATGGACAATACCCAAGTAATAGTGGTCAATAATACGTCCGAATTGAGCGAAGAGGAATATGGAGACAACGACGACGAATATGAAGATGGTGACGAGGGTGAGGATGAGGGCGAGGATGACAACGATGAATATTAATTAGTTGTGTTACACAATTTATTATAATATATAATTAATATTCGAATTTTGTATCCAAACATGCTATACATATGTAACGAATAAATTTAATCGATCTATATATTTTGAGACGCCCATTTCAAAACATTTATAATAATATAAATAAATAACAATAATTATAATAAGAAAATAAATAAATAAATAACCACAATAATATTAAAAATATTAAAATCTATAACATATTTATTAATAAAGTTAATTTAAAGACCTTTATTATGATAAATTTTTTTAAAAACATGGCGTCTGTTAGACTACTAAACAGACGCCATTCTGGTTAACAGTTCTGAAATGATGTGAGAGTGAGAACGCTGTCAGTTACTTTAATATTGGCGTCTGTTTAACACCAAATCAGACGCCATGTTGATACGAAATGATTTTTTGGACGGAAATTAAGGAAGGTGGCGTCCGTTTGACCAAATAAACAGACGCCAAAATTGGTAACAATTACGGTAAGATCTTGGAACCCTAAACATCAATATATTTAACCAACTTCGTCCGTTTATACGTATAACGGACGCCATATTTAAAATTTGTGCGTCCGTTAACACGATTAACGGACGCCATATTTGCTTCAATTGTCGCTGCAAATATTTTACTCGCAGCAGCCATTGACGAGGAGTAAATGACGAGGAGTAAGAAAAACGAAAGAAGAAGAACGCCGTGAGTACTGTGTGCGTTGAAGATCAAAACCAGTCAATCAGGTATGTTTTTATATATATTTTATGAATTATTACTGATGTCTAAGGTTTAGATATGATTTTTATATGTTTTTATATATATTTTATGACGATGAAGAAACAACGAAAGAAGAAGAAGAACGTGGCTACACTGTGTGCGTTGAAGATCAAAACCAGTCAATCAAGTATGTTTTTATATATATTTTATGAATTATTACTGATGTTTAGGGTTTAGATATGATTTTTATACATTTTATGAGTTATTATTGATGTTTAGGGTTTAGATATGATTTTTATATGTTTTATGAATTATTATTGATGTTTAGGGTTTAGGTATGTTTTTTTTATATTTTATGAATTATTATTAATGTTTATGATTTAGCTAGATATAATTTTTATATATTTTATGATTTATTATTGATGTTTAGGGTTTAGATATGATTTTTATATGTTTTATGAATTATGTTCGATATAAGGTTTAGGTATGTTTTTTATATATTTTATGAAATATTATTAATGTTTAGGGTTTAGATTTGATTTTTATATATTTTATGAGTTATTATTGATGTGTAGGGTTTAGATATGATTTTTATATGTTTTATGAATTATTATTGATGTTTAGGGTTTAGGTATGTTTTTTATATATTTTATGAATTATTATTAATGTTTAGGATTTAGCTAGATATGATTTTTATATAGTTTATGAATTATTATTGTTTATGATTTTTATATATTTTATATATTTTATGAGTAATTTGAATGGGGCATGTTTTTATTAAAATGCGTAGTTAAAATGATTATTTTTATGCGAAATGGCGTCCGTCATGAGATATTCTTAAGATGACAGGAAGAGATGGATCACGTGGTGGGTCTAGAAAGCAGGCGTGGGGTCATCATCGAACAACCCACCGTCACCATACATCCCGCATTCGATCCATCAGCGCATCGAAATAGATCAGTCGACCCTTGAGTTGATGCGCTTATTTGCGCCCGATGTCCAGCAGACGATGGGCGACTTTCAGTACATTCAGGGGTATGAGGCTTATCATCAGGGTGCCCAAACTGAAGGGGAGGGTGCCCAAACTGAAGGGGAGGGTAACCAGACCGATGCTAACGGTACCCAAACGGAAGGGGAGGGTACCCAAGCTGGTGGTACCCAAGCGAAGGAGGGTACCCAAGTGGTGGGACCCAAATCGAGGAGGCTACCCAAATCGAAGGGGATGCCGGGAGGATATTCTTACAGTGCGAATTGAGCTAGACGTTCCGGGAGATGCTCCAAAAACACCGGATGGAAGATTCATAATTGAACCATGTGGTGGATCGTGAGTATCAATCATGTCTCATTGACAAAACTTTGATTATATTATGAATTTATATATGTTTGTGTTTAAATATATAACAAATTTTATGACATCTAAACTGACATCTATTTCTTATTGGTTTCAGTGTATCGCCTTATGGAGCACACGCGGTCAGGTCCATTATGGACATCGTGAAGCAAAACTTCAAAGACTTTTGGCCTAAATGGGCTAAAGTGCCTTTTCAAACAAAAGAGTTGATATTTGAGGAGTTCAAGGTAAAGTTACGTATTTAACGCCCATGTTTGCGTATACTTTTATATATATATATATATATATGTTTATATACGTACGTATGGTTTAATTTATTATACTTGATGAAATTGATTGTCTAATTTGCATGTTTAATTTCTTCATGTACGCATATGGTTTAAATGTAGAAAAAATATTGGTGGGAACCCCAGCATGACGGATATATCCGTGACTGGTTTAGACGTCGGGTTATCAAACAATACAGCGACGCTATAGGCAAATCCAAAAAGCGTTGGCTGGCGGGTAAAGGCAAGCCTAAATGGATTGTCGACGACGAAATTTGGAAAAATTCGTCGAATTATGGGAAGACCCACGGTATGCTGAAAAGTGCTCCAACATGAGTAGGCGAGAAAGATGGACAAAGAAAAGGGCCCACCATCACACACAATGGGCCCAGTTCCATTCGGTATTGTTAGGGAAAAATTGGTAAGATAGTTGTGAATGTTTAAATATCATGCACGTATTTGATACTAACATTTAATTATATAAACACGGTTGTATTTGATGCTTACAGAAAAAGAAAAAAGACCGTGACCCAACCATATGGGAACAATTCGAAGCGACCCAGCTGAGGAAAGGCACCGTCGATGGGTGGACAACGAGTTCAAGGTCATTGAGGTAATTAAAAATCTTCATCATTGAATATCGACATGATTTATTAACGCATTTAACCTAAACTATAATTAATTCATTAATTTTATTAAAATACTCTTTTTATGTTTTACTAAATCAGGAGAAGATGCTTGGCGATTATGATACTTATAAACGGGAGATGGCGGCCAAGCAGCGAGAGGACGGTCAACCGGAAACTCCTCTCATGACTCCAGAAGAGTTCTGGTTTGATAAGCAGCTGCAGAGTCGGGGGCACGTCGTAGGCATGGGGGCTGTGGGGGAACAAATGAAGCAGCAGTTCCCCCACATCGCATCTAGGCGACGTCCACGGCGGCGTGGTGACTCCTCCTCCGTCGACATCCGAGCTCAAGTTACGGAGATGAACAGAGAGCTCCAGCAGCAACTCGAGCGAGAACGACAAGCTCGCGAGGAAGATAGGCGGAGAATGGAGCAAAGAATGGAGGAGCGATTGCAGATAAGGTTGCAGGAACAAATGATGGAGATGCAACGTTTGCGACATCAAATGCATCTGAGTCGAACGAATGGCGGCAATGCAACGCGAAATGCAAATGCAATACCAAGAACACCGGCCACCATCGCGCCTTATAATTGGCAAGCCCCGCCGTTGCGGATCTTGATGCGGGAGTCAGCCCTACACTGGACAATGGCAATACCCTCTTACGCCCCATCCGCAGCCAGTCCCCTCCTTATCAACCAACCCAACTGAGCCCACCCACCCTACCATGATGATAATAATGACGGAGAAGAATAATTTTTTTATTTGTATGTTTTAATATTTGAACTTAATCAAACACTCGACTTTATTATTATATGACGTAATATATTTGTCTTTGGTTTCGATAACCACTTGCTCAGATTCTAATAAGTAATTATGTTCACAAATACGTATATATGTCGTCCCATTTAATTATATAACTTAACGTACGTATACAAATTAATAAATAATTAAATATCATTCAACTGATATATATAAAATTTTTAAAAATACAATCATAATACTAATAATTTAATTATAACTAAGTAAATATCCTAAATAAATATCATTCAACACGCATATATATATATATGTTTCTCTTTAAAGATTAATAATATAATTATAATTATAGTTAATATTAATAATTATAATACTACTAGCATTATTGTTATAATAATATATCTAATTAATAATATTATTATTAACAATTACTATTATAATTTGCGGATAATTTTCAAACAAAATGGCGTCCGTTAGGGTACAAAACAGACGCCATTTTCAAAAGATCATCCAAATTGAATGTTTTCCCTCCAATTCATTTCTCTTTCAAAAATGGCGTCCGTTAAAGTACCAAACAGACGCCATAATTAAAATTGGCGTCTGTTTGGTACCGTAACGGACGCCATTTGTCTCTATAAAAGCACCATCCAGGTGAATATTTCCCTCCATTTCATTTCTCTTCCCTCCTTCATTCATCCATCAATTTTCTCTCTAAATTCCATATCCTTTCAATAATTCCCTCCACCTCAAATCAATTCACTCCACTAATTAATAAAATTTACGAATTAGATTGAAGATTGAAGATTGAAGATTGAAGATTGAAGATTGAAGATTGAAGATTGAAGATTGAAGAATGAAGATTGAAGATTGAAGATTGAAGATTGAAGATTGAAGATTGAAGATTGAAGATTGAAGATTGAAGAATGAAGAATGAAGATTGAAGATTGAAGATTGAAGATTGAAGATTGTAGATTGTAATTATTTTTTGTATCTTATTAGTTATAAACCAACTCTGAAAATAAATATTTATTATAATTTGTTTTTGTAATTTTTACACACATATATGTATATGAAATTGTACATTTTAAATCCATATAAACTGTATTTTTTTTCATTATTACAATTTAGTTTGTACTATATATTATGCAAACTATATTTTTTCGTTACTAATATATGTTTGTATTTTTTGGAGTTTTTATTAATGACGTATATAATTTGTTTTTGTATTTTTTATCATTATTAATCATAATATTTTTCATTATTAATCGTAATGTTTTTCATTATTATTGAAATAAATATAAAAAACACATAATATTTCTGATTTTGTTAATCGTAAATTTTTTTTTTAATTTATGTTTATGGTTGGCGTCCGTTAAATGCATAATCAGACGCCAAATAAATATAAAAAACACATATTATTTCTGATTTTGTCAATCGTAAATTTTTTTTTAAATTTATGTTTAGGGTTGGCGTCCGTTAAATGCATAATCAGACGCCAAATATAGCGTCCGTTATGCGTTTAACAGACGCCAACTCAGCTGAAAAGCCGCCTCGTAGAGACAGATCGGCGTCGATCTGACGAATGACGCGAAATATGGCGTCTGATTTTAACGGACGCCAACATCAGACGCCTTTTCAAAAAGGCGGAACAATATTTAGCGTCCGTTTATATCAGACGCTAAAATCATTTTGGCGTCCGTTTCACCCCTTTCCAGACGCCATCTACAGACGCATTTAGGGTTAAATTCTACTAGTGTTTTCACTATGACTAACCTTATCAAAAATAAATCATTTATTTCTTTATTTCTTAAACTAGCTAGGTGGGTGTTTGATTTCCCCTTTAGTGGGGGAGGAAGGATTAAACACAGTTTATGAATTTTTTTTTTTCTATTAACCATTTGCCAACCAATAATATCAGCATAGATTTAATGTTCTCATTTCCTCTACCATGGAACAAAAAGCATCTAGTTATCTTTTAATTTTCAACTTTTACTAGGGGGTTGGCATAGGCAAGAACTTCTGCTGACAAGCCTGGTTTGATTTTATAAACCTTGGTAATGCGAGTGTTTCCCTCACAATACAGTGATAGTATATTTGGTGAAAGAGATAGTATGAATGTTGCTTGTTTTCTTCATGAAATAATTGAACAATGAAAGTTTGGATGATTCTGTATATCATGGTAATATTTACTTCAAGAAGAATTCATCATACTCCCTCCTACCCATCTTATCTGTCACTTTAACTAACTTTCTTTTTTCCCATAATATCTGTCATCTTATAATTCCAATAACACATTAATTACTAATTTATCAAATTAACCTTATTAAATACATCTTTTTTTTTCAACTTTTCTCTTTTATTCACCATTTTTCTTTATTATTCACCATTTTATTCACACTTTTCTCATTTCCAACAATGTAAATTAATGTACATTGGAAATTTTCTTAGTTTTGTAAATTTTGTCTTAGGAGACAAATAATATGGGAAGGAGGGAGTATTAATTAGCAGCTATAAAGAGTTATATAAATAATCTCATTAGTCATTACACTTTAAAAATGATATAATTAAAGACGTCGAAGATTGCAGTTAGTATCCTAAAGAGCATTAAAAGTTTATAAGAAGTTGACAACAAATTTATAATTAAATTTTAAAATATGTGAATTTATATTGATGCTTAAGGTTATAATCGTTAGGTTATTTTCAATGTAAAGTTATGTCGATGTGATTAATGAATCTTTCTTTTTCTACAAAGATCATTATGCTGGAATGTTGGTATAGTACGCACAAAAATATTCTCTGTTTAAAAATGATACTATATTAACAAGAACAACAATATGAATTTCATATTTTAAAATTGTTTATATATGAGTTTTCTAAATTACTAGTCTTACATAGAGAAATTGTGAATTAATTCATCATACAATAATTCACCGCATAATTTTATGAATGGAGTTATAAAACTTTGATCTACATATAATTTGATTTTTCAAATAAAAAGTAATATATTTCTTGAAAGATTTACTCGTTTTACTTTCAGTCTACATTCACAAAACTCAATGTCCGAACGTTTATTTAAACAAAAGAAATATTAAAATACCTGAACTAATCTATATCCATAGCTAGCTACTACGTTATAATAGAAAAGAATTCATGCAAGCAAATCATGGCGTAAATATTTAAGTCCCTAAAAAGCATACACCCATTTGACCTATTATATGTGTGGATGATCTTGGGAATCAAGTAAATAAATTAGAAAGCAAGATTTATTATAACCATTGTTTAGGTAACAACTAAGCAAGGATTAAGCATCAAGCATGAGCATTAGCCAAGTAAGCCTTTCCCACTAATTACATTCTTTGGTTGTTTTCACATAGTTAGTCGTAATATTTATCCATTAATCCTCGTTTTGCACAATGGTAATAAAATTTAAAAAATGTTTGCCCTAACACCCTGGCATCTCAACCATTGGACAACGTGGCCTAGATTCTTTGAAATAACACAATTTAATTGGTGAAAAACATTTACTAATTAATTATACTTAATTGATCACCCAATTAAAGGGTGTTTAACTAATATGATCCAAGAGTACCACCAATTGGCGCAAAATTGGACCTACCAATTAGATAAAATTATAAAGTAAAAGGTGAAAAATATAGTATTTTTATGTAATGACCTCGATTTCTTACCCATGTTCCAAATGCCCAATCATATCACAACAGGTTTTGCCCCTTGAATTTGAGCTAGTCAAAAGCCTAGGGTAAACTCCTTGATTTTCACAATTTTAATTCGACTCTATTTAGATAATTCCATATTAATTATAGTATTTGAAAATTATATAGTTAAATTTCTAAAATTTTAAGCTTGTACAATAAGTTCTTATATAAAATTATTATCATTAAATTCGTAATAAAAATACTATCATAAAAGTAGAATATTGTAATTGTCAATAAAATATTATATAAGAATTATCGATAAAAGAATGATATTGAGGATCATGACAGTCAACCAAGTGATAGTTAATATGGGAGTGGGTAAGTTTGATATGCATGTGTTTGCAAGTGAAGTGGTATTAGGTTTAGTTCATCATACATAGTGATGTGAAAGTAGGGAAGAAGTAAGTAAGAACCATCCAAGGTAAACCAATAGATGAGCACATTGGGTAAAACTAGGGGATCTACATTAATTTATGCTTTAGATGAATAACAGTGATCTCCCCAAATGCTATAAAGCATAATACAAAGATTCAACTTTGTGGAAATTCTAATGACAAAGTTAAACACAGTTGGCTTGGAGTAGTCTAGAGGCGGTAGCTATATCAAAAGGTTTTAATTTCAAGACAGCATGTAGCGAGTGATGAAGCACATTGGACAAACCATGGTAGAAGGACTTGTCATGGTTTCTTGGTCAGTCATTAATCCGTGAAGTTGCTACTAGTATTACCTGCAGCCTAGGAATGGACTAAGGCGTTATTAGCCAAATTTATTGTGAGACCTTTATATTTATGATGGCTAATAATTAATTATAATGGTGATTAGCAATTTATTTAGGTGACTGATAAAAGTTAGCAATCGATGTATAATTAATCATACTATTCATTAAAAAAAATAATCCTCATATAACTTATTAGTCATAAATAGTTTTCTAA
Source organism: Portulaca oleracea (assembly GCA_029582165.1). Taxonomy (NCBI): domain Eukaryota; kingdom Viridiplantae; phylum Streptophyta; class Magnoliopsida; order Caryophyllales; family Portulacaceae; genus Portulaca; species Portulaca oleracea. The sequence goes on from CM055893.1 coordinate 5,776,097, forward strand.
TGATGATCATCTTCATAGAAAAATATGTTTGGACATAACTTTAACAAAATGCTATGACCCTCGAAATTGTGTTTTAGGAAATGATGACTTAAGAATATATTAAGTCCAAATCTTCATACATTAAGTTCGGGAAGTCAGAAAATCTTAAATACAACTTGTCTTTCTTGTAACTTGCACACACATATATATGTTTTTATTCTTTCGCCTTCAAATACAATAATTAAAAAGCCTAACCTCTAACAATCAAAGCTATCATTTTTTAGCTTGTGTTCACATTAGTATTTGCCATTTTATCCTTATATTATATTTCCTTTTTCTAAACATAAAGAATAGGGTGTTATTTGATAGTAGAAATTCTTCTTAGATGAGAAATGAAGGGAGTTTTATGTAAATAACTTTTGATAAATTATAGTGTTTGTACAATAAAAACGATAATAGTCTTAACATATAACATTTTTGAAAGCATCTAATATTAAAATGAAAACTAAATTAGTGTATATTATATTTGAAAAATGAGTATAATATTGTATATAAATTACATAAAATTATACTATTATTTGTAATTTTTATTGTTCATTAAAATATAATACTTGTGCCTTGTACAAGTATCCTATCCTCATAGTTAAAAAAAAAGAAACAAAAACCCTTGCCACAAGTTAAGTTGAACAGGATTTCAATCATTTGCCATTTGCACATCCTTGAATTCAACTGTATGGGGAAAAAAATACTAAAACAAAGTACCAAATAAGCGTTAAAGTCAAATTAAACTTGGTTAGTTGATTTTGCATCAGTTTAATTTAGTTTGAGTATGGAATATTCCAAAGAATTTTTTTTTTTGGTGCATACATTGATTACATTCCAATGAGTTTACCATGTTCTAATTATAAGATTTGATGAGATTTAATTGAAGCTCCACATAGGTTGAATGAATAACATGGGCAATAAAAAATGAAAATGTTCAATAAAAGACCATTGCAGATAGTTTTGCAAATCCACAATTTCTTGTAAATGCAAATTCTCGTGATTCTAATTATGGCTCTTATGATCGTTAGAGAATTGTTACTACTCAAGTGCTCAACTGGAGGGTGTTGCTAGAAGTGGAGATAATTCCAAGGAAGGTGGATGGGTTTCCTATAAACAATGTTGATCCATCGATTGACGTGGCAGCAGTTAGTTGTGACGGCAATAGTGAAGTCATTTCAAATGCTCCGTTGGTTTACACCAACCACGCAACTTTCTGTCGAAAGAAATCTTACAAAACTGCGTTGTCAACCTTCCTCCCCCCCCCCCGGCCGCCGCCTTATGGTAGCTAATAATACTACTCTTCAATTAAGTTACTTCCGCCCAAGATCTCAAAGTAAATGGCAAGAAGGAAAGGAAGGAAAAGTACACGTTGAAGACTAAATAGAAATTAGACAAGCAACCAGAGTTGTCGTCCATCTAAAGAAATAGAAACAAAGAAATTAAAGGGGGCGTATTGTCGTGAGGCACTAGTTTTGCAGGAATCTTCGACAAATTTTGATGGGATCTGAGTTATGACTTCGCTAACATATTGGTTGCAAAAATGTTGTGGAGATTAGTAGAAGCATGAGGTTTTTAAAGATTGATGACTCAAAAGAAGCGATGAGATTCTTTAAGAAGAAGTATCATGAAGAAAGAAAGGCTAGCATCCCTAGAATTTAGTTATATTTTGGTCACAGTTGCACGCTGCTACTGATTGTTATTTCTTGTATAGTTGTTTGTCATTTCTAGTTATTGTATTAATTAGTGTCTGTACTCCTCAACTTTTATGACTTTAAATAATTTAAAAAAAAAAAACCAATAACAAGAAGTAACACTTTGTCCGTTCACTTTTTAGAATTTGTTTTATATGATACAACTTTCTTAACTAGCTAACTAATCCTTGTCCAAGTACATGTTAACTTTTGTAATTAGTATGTCCTGTTTTACTTTTTTAAGTTTTTTTTTATATTACATTTAACTGAGCGATCGCTTTAAGATTTTTATAAAAGGAAAAATGATATATTATTTTAAGATGGAGAGAGTATATATTTAAAATGAGTGATGATATGAATCTTAATTTGGGACAGGTTTTAAATGAATCTTTTTAAAAAATTACTCTAAGATACTCTATGTTCTGTAAAAACTATTTTTTGGGATCAATCATTGAAAATTATAACTGGCTGAACAACATTGTTAGGTATCTGTTTTAAGGGGACAATCCAGCGGAAAGTATTTGGAATCCAGTGAAAATTATAGTCGGGGGTAGGTTAGTAATTTACAATTTTCGTCCAATTCCAATTACTTTGCTAACATATTAGTTGCAAAAAAATGTTGTGGAGATTAGCAGAAGCATGAGGTTTTTAAAGACTGATGACTCAAAAAGAGCGATGAGATACTTTAAGAAGAAGTTGCACAAAGAAAGAAAGGCTAGTATGAGGAACAATCTCCCTAGAAGTTAGTAGCATTCTGATCGCAGTTACATACTACTGACTGTTGTTTCTTGTATATTAGTTTGCCACTTTTATTGTCGTATTAATATTAATTAGTGTTTGTTCTCCTCAACCTTTACAGTTTTAATGATAAAAATGACCAATAACAAATATTAGGATTAAGATTCAGATCCTAAAACCACTTGTTAAGAATGAAATCCAGTTTCACGGATTTAATAACGCGATGGAAGCCAACAAGATAATTAATTTAGAGGTGTAGGTAATGAGAAAATAAACAAGAACAATATAGGGGCATGAAGACAAGACTTTTATATGGAAACCCAAAATGGGCAAAACAAAACACAAGAGCAAGATAAAATCCACTATAATAGGAGAGCTTACAAAGGGTATCTCAAACAACTTATAATGCAACAAGATCATGCAGAAAGATCTCAAACAGTTATAGCATAGTGAGAATAGACATTTCTCAAAGGAAGTGTAACGAGATATAAAGGATATTACAATCTCATAATGAAACTCTCAACCCAAACTAGAAAAGTGGAATAGAAGATATCTCATAAGGGTGCCTTAAATGCACATAATTTGGCTACAACAAACTAAGTTGAATACCCTAGTATTTATACCAAACCCCAATAGTCCTAAAATAGTCTTCTAACCGAAATTAATAGCTTGGAGACCAAGCAGTATCAATCTCAAAAAAATATTATTTATTTTCAAAACTTGAGTATGAATAGACTTAGACCTCTATCCAACAATAAGGTGTAACACTTTGTGGAATCAACTTTTAAAATGTGTTAATATTAGAATTTTCTCAACTAGCTATCAAGTCCTTGTCCAAGTACATGTTAACTTTGTAAATAGTATGTCGTGTTGTGAAGTATAGTTGCTTATCAAGTTAGTTTGTTTGTTTGTATGTTTGTTATATTTTCCCTCCTTTTCTTGTTAGCTATCTATGAGCTGATGTATGTGTATATATACTCCTCATTGGGGTCTCTGATAATCAATGATCTACATACAAAAATTCTCTCCAATCTTCAATCTTTTTTAGTTCATATTTCAAATAGTATCAGAGCCTTAAGGCTCATCTTTCCTGGTTTACACAAAGATCATCTAATCATCTATGGCAACTTGGGAAAACATCTATAATGATGATCCAATTTTCTTGCAAGCATCATATCATCCAGGGCTTCAACTGATCAATATCAAGCTTAATGGAGCCAATTTCCAGTGATGGAGTAGGGTTATGCAGATGGCATTGAGGACCAAGAACAAGTTGGGATTCTTGGATGGCAAATGTGTCAAGCCTGCAGAAGGTACCTCTTCATATAATCAGTGGATTCGAGTTGACAGTATGGCGATGAGTTGGTTGTTAGGTGCAATGGTTCTAGAATTGTCAGAATCATTTATGTATATTGATTCTGCACAATTCCTATGGTCTGAATTAGTAGAGAGATTTGGACAAAGCAATGTACCTCTTTTATACCAAATTGGGAGATAAATCACTGATTTGTATCAAGGTACAGACAGTGTGGTTGTTTACTATACAAAATTGAAGAAGTTGCGAGAAGAGATGAATGCTTATTCTGACATTCCTATATGTGGGTGCACTAAGACTTGTGAGGCACTCAAAAAGATGCTGGAAATTGAAGAAAGGAAGAAATTGGTGCATTTTCTAATTCATCTAAATGATGAATATGATTCCATCAGAAGCCAAATACTTCTGCAAGATCCTTTGCCAAGCATAAATAAGGCTTATACTATGATTCAGAGGGTTGAAAAACAAAGGCAAGTCTTTGGTAGTATTAGTTCTATCAAAGAATTTGCTGCAAACACAACTAAGCCTCTTAGAGAGGCAGACACATCAGGAGCTTTCTTTTCAAAAGGAGCGGGAAGGGGGAAGGTTGATATGCATTGTATTGCACTTATTGCAAGAAACAAGGACATTCTATTGATCAGTGTTTCAAGTTGGTTGGATATCCAGAATGGTATGATAAGTCAAGAATAAATAAAGGGAGAGTTGATGGAAATATCATCAGTACAGAAACTGAAGTTACACCCTTGGATGATCAAGAAAACAACAACACCAATGTCAATTAGTTAGATGCAAGTATGATACAGACTTTGGTAGCTCAGGAGATGATGAAATGGATGAAGGTTAGGCAAGATTTTAACAGCTGTGGGTCTAGTAGTGGCTCTAACTCAGCCTTTGCATATTTTGCTGGTAAGTCCACAAGCTCTCATTCTAATATTGATCCTGTTGTTAATAGTGAATTCTTGAGTTCTTGGATTGTTGATACAGGAGCCAGTGATCATATGTGCTTCAACCCCAAACTCTTTTCTCATTATCACCTATTTCTAGACCTACTCATATCACTCTACCTGATGGAACTCTCAAAACTGTCTCACAAACTGGTCAAATACAACTTACCTCTCATTTAAATCTCAAGAAAGTTCTTCTTGTTACTAAATTCAAGTATAATCTTCTTTCTGTTAGTCAATTGGTTGCTGATCATAGCCTATATCTCACCTTTTATCCTAATAGTTGTATATTCCAGGACCTTACAACTAATAAGGCTCCAAGAGAAGGTGATCTATATAGGTTATATTCAATAGATGATGAAAGGGTCAATGAAAGCTTTAGCAGATTCACATCTCAGTTTATAGATACCTATAAACCTAGAATTTCTTCTAAGCCTTCTTGTTTTTCATATAATATTGTCAATTCTACTGTTGATACTCTTTATGCTCATTTAAGGCATATTTCTTTGTCAAAGATGAAACACTTATTAGATTGTAATATCCAAATTCATGATAAATACAATTGTGATGTTTGCATTCTTACAAAATCTCATAGATTACCTTTTAATAGAAGCTCTATTACTACTCAATCTCCCTTTGAATTGATTCACATGGATTTATGGGGGCCATACAAAACCACTACTCATTCTGGAGCAAATTATTTCTTAACCTTAGTAGACGATTTTATTAGATGCACTTGGACTGTACTTCTTCGAAGTAAAGATCAAGTTGCTCATACTGTCATTGATTTTTACAAAATGATTAAGACTCAGTTTAATAAGAAAATTCATCAATTCAGAACAAATAACGACACGAATTTTTTTCCAAGAAAAAGGAATTTTAATACAAAGATCTATGGTTAAAACTCCCCAACAAAATGGGGTTGCTGAAAGAAAACATAGACATTTACTTGAAATGGCTATGACTATCATGTTTCAAGCTGGATTTCCAAAAGCTTTTTGGGGTGATTGTGTTCTTGCTGCTACTCATCTTATAAACTAACTTCCTACAGCTGTTCTTAATTGGAAAAGTCCTTTTGAAATTCTTTACAACAAGAAACCAGATTTAAAATATTTAAAAACTATTGGATGCCTTTGCTTCACTCATAACACAGACATACAAGACAAATTTGCTCCTAGAGCAACAAAGTGTGTTTTTATGGGTTATACTACTGGTTTAAAAGGTTACAAAGTCCTTGATTTACAAACCAAATGAGTTTTTCACAGTAGGGACATTATTTTTCAAGAACACGTCTTTCCTTTCAAATAAGGTTTGGCACCAAATATCAATACTGATGACACACAGGGAGAATCTTTGTTTCCTTTGCATGTTCATTTTCCTGATGATGAAAATTTTAATTTCACTCCTCAAGCTACTACAACACCTGTTGCTCCTAATCAATATCATAATGCCCCTAGTAATTCACATCATTCTCCTCTTGATTCAACACAAATAGCTTCTACTTCCACTCAATCTCCTTCTAATACTTTACAACATGTTTCTTCTTATCAGCCTATTCCTACATCTCAACCCTCTTGTTCTCCTTCTCCTGATTTGAGAAGATCTACTAGAACTAGAGGCCCTCCCTCTTGGCTAAAAGATTTTTCTTATACAGGAAAACCTAAACACAAAAGCTACAACAGCTTCCATTTCAACTTTATCCCCCCGCCCAAGCTTTCTCGATCAATAGAAAAATTGACCCTCCATGCTGAATCCCCCTAATTTTTCTACACCTGAAATACCACGTTCTATTCTTGATCAATCTGACTTTTCTTATTTTCTTCCTCATATATGACCTCTCTTGCAAATGTGTTACAAGTCCCTGAACCAAGCTCCTATAAATAAGCTAGACAATATCCTGAATGGGTAAAGGCAATGATAGGGAGCTTGAAGCCTTGGAAACAAATGGGACTTGGATTCTCACATCTCTACCTCCTGGGAAGAAAGCTCTCTCATCTAAGTGGGTTTACAAGACCATGTTTAAGCCTGATGGGTCTATTGAGAGACATAAGGCTAGACTTGTGATTAGAGGCTTTGAGTAAGTCAAGGACAACGACTATAAACATACTTTTCTCCTATTGCAAAGCTTACTACAGTTTGTGTTGTTATAGCTCTTGCAACATCTAGGGATTGGCCATTATTTCAGCTTAACATCAACAATGCATTTTGCATGGATATGTTGATGAGTAGGTGTACATGGTACTTCCTGATGGGCATCATAAAGCTGCTTCTGGTCAGGTTTGTAAGCTGAGAAGATCCCTTTATGGTTTGAAACAGGCGTCAAGGTAATGGAACTTAGAACTTACTAAGTTCCTGATTGGCAAGGGATTCTTACAATGTAAAAGTGGCTACTCAATTTTTTCCAAGGAAGTTGCGGGGAAATATGTCTACATACTAGTTTATGTGGATGATTTTTTTATCACTGGAGATGCTCATGATGCTATTCAACAAATTAAGGTTGATTTACATTAAGCATTCACTATCAAAGATCTGGGAATGGCTAAGTATTTTCTTGGCATTGAATTGGCTCGATCTTCTGCTAGTATTACCCTCAATCAAAGGAAGTATGTCATGGATATTTTGCAAGACAGTGGTCTTACTACTAGCAAGCTTGCTAGGTTTCCATTACCTAGAGGTCTCAAACTTGATACAAATACTGGGATTCCTTTGTCAGATCTAGAGCCTTATAGGAGGCTCATTGGGAAACTTTTATATCTCACACTCACTAGGCCTGATATATCTTATGCAGTACAACATTTGAGTCAATTCTTGCAACATCCACTGGCAATCAATATTAGGTTGCTCTCCATGTGTGAGATATCTCAAGGGTTCAGTGAATAAGGGGTTATTTTACTCATCTTCCTCTGATCTTTAGCTCACAGTATACTGTGATGTTGATTGGGGAACTTGCAGGATGACAGTCGGGTCCCTTACAGGGTATTGTATATTCTTGGGTTCATTCTTGATTTCTTGAAAAACCAAGCAACAAAAGACTGTGGCCAAATCATCTGCTGAGACAAAGTATAGGGTCATGTATTATACTACCTCTGAGCTTGAATGGCTTCAACAGTTGCTGCAGGAGTTGGGTGTCAATGTCTCATTGCCAATTTCACTTCATTGTGACAATAAAGTAGCAATGTACATCGCAGAAAATCCTGTGTTCCATGACAGGACCAAAGACCTAAGGATTAACTGCCATTATACATAAGATAAACTCCTTGAAGGTTTCTTAGCCACTCATTATGTTTCCTCTCATGATCAAATTGCTGACATTTTGACTAAACCATTGGGAGAAACACAACGTAATTATCTTTCCTCAAGGATGAATTTGTTGGACAATCCACCAAATCCACCTTGAGGGGGATGTGAAGTATAGTTGCTTATCAAGATAGTTAGTTAGTTTGTTATATTTTGACTAAATGATCGTTTTAGGACTTTCATAAAAGAAAAAAATATCTATGGTTATGAGACAGAGATACTATATATTTAAAATGAGCGATGATATGAGTCTTAAATTAGGATTTGTTTTAAATGTATTTTCCATCAAATTAATTTTTGTATGATTTTTGACATTTATATTTTGATAGGTGTGATTAATTGTGGGTTATAAATATAATGGGCTTAACACTCATTGGCTACATCACAAAATATAAACGTCATTCTAATTGAATCAACTACATCCATCAGAAATATTCTTTTATACATCATTGTTTTTATCATGTTTGCGTGCGTATGCCCAACTGCTAGATTATTTATTCGGATGTCAAATATAGTGATTGTCTGCTGCAAAAATACATCATGAAAGATTGGACATGATAAAAGTAATTTTCTAACTTGAATTCGTTAAAATTTAGTGACCAAAATTCATATTTAGGGTCTGTTCTTTTGTACGGTGGAATATCAGAACTCACCATACTACTCAATATTCTTCCATATTTTATAAAATCATACTACACTTTACCACAAACATTACCAATATATCTCTTCACTTTCTCCTCTACTTTTTACATTATCTCTCATCACGTACCATATCAATCACACCTTCCACAAATTTTATACCATATCATTCCACACATTACTGCACTTTCCACAATTTCCCCATACTGCACCATTTCTGTACCAATCGCATAAAAGAACATGGCCTTATTAGATTCTAGTTAGAGTTGGCAAAATTTAGTCTGACTCGAAAAACTCGAATCATTCGACCCAATTTCCGGGTCTGGACATAATTTTTTGTCTAAATTTTGATGTTGGCCAAATATTTGGACAAAATATTTCACCTTTTTCTATTATTCCAACCCGATTCTAACCTGAATTTAGTTCCGTCCGAATTGTCTGATTCGAACAAAAATCGAGTTTAGACATAAATTTTTCATTTAAAATTTAACATTGATCAAATTTGACTGACCCAAATTTACTCGAACTTGATTTTTTTTGTGGGGGTTTAATTCTACTTGATTTTTTCCTTTTACACATGCCCGAGAAGAGGAGAATATGAGTGAGTGAGGGATAGCGTGGGTGGAACATTCAACACGTACAGTTGAAAAGAATAAGAGTTGAGAGAGTAAAAAAAGGAGAGGTTAAATCAAATGGGGAAGGAGGGGGGGGGGGACATGGGGACATGAAGAAGGAGGAAGAGACAGATGTACACGCGTCCAAACCCCTAGGGAGGTTGTTGTGTACTAGTACTAGGTAGGGGACCACCCTGCTTTTTATCCATCCATCCACGTGTTCTACTTTAACATTTCTCCAATGTCTACATCCTCGCTAAAGAAATTATGTTAAAAACTTTAATAGATAATATTTTATTTTATATAATAATTCATCATATAAAATTGAAATATATAGGGTGTTTGGCTACTTAATTTTTTGGGTAATTGTTAGTTTTTTGGATAATTTTTAACTTTTTAATCAAGGTGAAAAAGCTACTTGAGGTATTTGGTAAGTAGCTTTTTATATTAGCTTTTTGGACTTAATAAGCTAGTTTTCAAAAGGCTAGTTGATGAAGTTTTTTGATGTAACTTTTTATAAAAAGCTACTTACCAAATATTTTTCCTACAATCAGCTAACTCAAATAGCTAAAGTCAAACAACTAATCCAAACAGCTATTAGCTAACAGTTACAAGCTACCAACTATCAGTTAGTTGCCAAACAAGGTCATAATATTATTTTTTAAATAAAAATTTTATATTAAAAATTATTGATGAAAGATCAACATTTCAATGAGATTTGGATGGATTGGATTGGATATTTTTTTAGGAAATTGTGTTTTTAAAGAGAAAAAATGTTTACAGAATTATGTAAGATTTAGATTAAATTGAATTGGATTTGATTGGAAAGAGTTACCAATCTAAAAACAGGGGCTAAAAACTATAAATGACTGATAAAAAAAATGGAGCAAGTATTCTCTAATCTCTGCTCACTCAGTCATTAATCCAGTGGTGTACGTCATTCATTTTTTCTCTGCTCGTAGACTCCTACGCCTCGAAATTTGAGTCAGCCCTGCGACTCTGGGGGGTTGGGGTTGTTGTCCCATCAGAGGCGTCCACCCGACCGCACTCCCCTCGTGCTTTCTGGGTCCCACCCTCTTTTATCGCTATCTGCCGCCACCCTTTTCCTTTTTTACTGCCTTATCATACCTTCTCATTTTCCAGCTCTCTAAATTTTATTCTATTTTTAATTACTTTCATTTGTTCCATCCCACAAAACTAAGCTTCGCTGTAGATTTCCTGTTTTACTTATTAATTTGGTTATAAGAGGAGAAAATTCATTCTCTCTCTCTGTTATTGAGTGTCAATTTTTCTAATTATTTTATTTTTTTATTTATCAACTTTAGATTTTCAATAATTAAAATACTCATATTACTTTTAATTTATGAATATGGTTTTTATTTTATCTTAAAATTCTCTTTTCTTCTTCTTTTTACTTGAATGAGGGGTATACTTGTCCATGCATAATTTTTTTCACTTTATTTCCAAGGCACATTGATTTTGTAAAGTTAGTTTTTATGACATATAAAAAGGGACGAGGTAGTAAAAATTAGGAAAAAGTTTGATATAAAATTTGTAAATTTGTTAAAAATTGTTGAGAAGTACTCCCTCCGTTTCATATTAATTGACATTTAAACTAACTTTTTTTGTTTCAAAATAATTGTTACTTTTCATTTCCCAATACCTAATTTAATTATTTTAGCTTTAATAATTATATTAACTTTTTACTTTTTCAATTAATAAAAACTACTCTTACTCACATTCTCTCACTACCTATATCTTGATATCCGAAAAAATACCTTGAAAAATAGTGTTATTTAATTATGTGGGTAGTGTTTTTAATTAAACTTTGGTATGTGAAAAACTTTAAAATATGTCAATTAATATAGAATGGAGGGAATATTATGTTAAGTAAGGAGCAAACTCAAGTCAAAATTTTCGATATTTAGATGTGCGCTCAACAACAGTCCACAAAATTTACAATTATTTAAAATTTGGGTCCATTGACACACATTTTTAAAATTTGGATTATTATTATCTATCCAATTACACAAAATATGGATTTTAGAATCCAATTCTCCAAATAGGTACTCCAATCTTGGGCAACTTTTGTCATCATTAATTTTTCATGATATCTTATTCATCACTTTATTCAATTCTCCAAATATATATCATCTCTGATTCATATTATTTGACTCTATGATCAAAATTTAGAAAATTAATGAAATAATATAGTGAAATATTGTGTTGTATAATTATAAAAATATTATTATTGAATTAGTTTTGCACTTTTTTCCCTTTTTTTCTCACGTTGTATGTGTAAAGAAAAACCAATAAATAATAATTAGCTAAAAATTTACATTGAAAATATAGAACAATAATAAGTATTATTAGAATAAAGGGAATTAGTTAAAATGAGGAGTATGATAAAAGGAGGTACTTGATGTTTTGATTGGGTAACAGCTGTTCATTCACCCCTACCCAATGAATTTTATCCTATTCATGGTAGGTGCTCATGTACATGCAGTAGTAGTACAATCTTGGTGCTTGTTTATCAGTGTCAGACCATTTCTAACACTCATGTCGTGGCTAGAACTGATAGGGCTGTTCATAGTCCAGTCCGGACCGAAAAAGGGACTGGACCGAGGGAGGTTCGGTCCAGACCTCGGTCCAAAAAAATTTGATGTTCGGTCTTCGATCCAGTCCATGAATCGAACTGAAAGACTGAAGTTACTAAAATTATAGGGTTTCCTTATGTATAGTCCAGTCCGGACTAGACCGAGGTCTGGACCGAACAAAGTTCGGTCGGTCCAGTCCCGGACCGAAAAAAGTTCGGTCCAGTCCTCGGTCCAGCTTAGTCCTCTAGTTCGGTCTTCGGTCCAATTCGATCCAGTCCAGTTCGGTCCAGTCCGGACCGATGAACAACCCTAAGAACTGATATGCTCTCTATACTTTACTTGTATTCTATTGGTGGTAGGTCACTTAATGGGCACCCATTTGGAGACGTATCAATTGAATTTAGTGATCTAGATAGAGAGACATTTTTAAAAAGTGAATTAGATTTACCTTATCTGATCTATTATGAAATAATTTTTACCTTACTTGATATTAAGTGAAAGTAATTTTTAGTGGCAAAATTCCGTTATTTCTCATTAGAAAATAGAAAATACAATAATACCCCTATACGACCATGTGAATGTACCATGTTGCCCATAATACTGAGAAGGAAATGACTTAAATAATGTTTTCATTGTTTTGTATGGAAAAAAGTGTGTCGAAACTCCAAATAGAAAATACCAATAGTCGATTACTCCCACACTCCTCTTATTCAACACTCTAAATATTAAGGGTAAAAACGTCAATTCATATTTAATTGAAAGTCATATCAATTAATATCAATGGTAAAAAAGTCAATTCATATTTATCTTTTTAATGTTATTCCGGAAAATCCAACAAAAATCAATTATGAAATATCTTAGGAGGTTTAAATTTTTGAACACTTAATGTCAAGTAAGGTGAAAATTATTTCACAAATGTCGGGTGTGCAAAAATTATAACCATAAATGTCAGGTAGAGTAAATGTAATTTACTCAATATTTAAATATAAGTTTAAAAGTTTGTTTCATAAATTTATTCATTTCCTTCTTCACACAAGAAGACTGAGAAATGATGAGAATTTGACCTTATAATCTCCAAAATGAAAACTTACAATAATACAAATGAACTTTAGTTCGTTGACATTATTTTGGTCATGTTTGCAATAAATAATGTTGGGTTTTTTTGAGGCCCATTAAATCCTCCTAGGGGTCCACAATCGGTTACGAAGGAATGAGGTGCATATCACATCCAAAGAGGCGCCACCCGTCCCTCAAACAGAAGTTGGAACAAAGACGCGTGCCAGAGGCGTCACCGCGCCAAATGAGACGCCACCAAAGATCTGAGGCGCCACCTGCATCTCCAACGCGCCACCTGCGCTAGTTAAGCTGGTTGATTGGGAAGACAAAGTTCAGTTATTACCATTAGAAATACAGTTATACCTAAATTGGAAAAGTTTTGGTACATGAGACATATTTTGTAAAGTGATGGGGATAGTACAGCGAGAATATAACGCATCGAGTTAATGTTGGTTTACAAAAGTAGAAGGCGACTTCAAGATTGTTGTATGATAAGATGATGTCGCTTAAGCTTAAAGGTAAAGTCATTCTATCGTATAGTAGTCAAATCCTAATGTTATATGGTTTAGACCATAGGGTTACAAAGAGATCGCATTGTCAAAGATTAAATGTGGTATAGAAATGAGGGTCTTTGGTAGATATGTGGTTCACCAAGTTGAATAGGATTGAGAATGATGTGTGTCATGGTAAGTTAGTGGTTGCCTCTATTAAGGGTAATCTGTGAGAGAATGGATTAAGATAATTTAGTCATGCGCTCAAGAGGAGTATGGATGCTCCCATTCAGAGATGTGAAATATATGATTGTACTTCCACCACTTCAGCATGGGCGTGGAAGGCCTAGAAACTCTATAAGGGAGGTGATTAGATCGAGGTTGTTTGAAACAGGTAAAAGAAATATATCACACTTGATAGGGGTGTTTAGGGGGATAATATTGGTAGTCAAGTGAGGGGGGGGGGGGGGGTGTCGTTATGATGCCTTACTTTACATTTCTACTTGCTTTCTTATGCTCTCCATGTATTTGTGTTTTTTAGGTACATATAGATTACTACCTAACTACGTATTCATTGCTTAGAGCACACATGTATAAAGCTCTCTCTCTCTCTCTCTCTCTCTCTCTCTCTCTCACTCTCCCCCCCAAGTAGTTTACTTTTGGCTTTCAAATTAATTGATTTTTTCCTCGGTTTTCAAGGGTTTTCTTTGTGCATGGAGAGAATGTTGCTTACATCTGAATCACCTCAAACGTCATTCTAGTGGGATCACATTAGGATTTGTTGTTATTGCATCTTACAAAAATCATGTGTTACACCCCAAAAAATCACTTTTGATAATGCTCATAAGATTTAACTTTTTCATAATAATTTTTTTAACATTGACGGTTTTTTTTTTGTTTGCACATGAACAATAATTTCATTACAAATCTAATGGTAGTAATTTCATAACCCATCATTGTATGTATTGATAAATTTATGGTCAAAATTTTTAAAATTTCAATGTGCAATTTTCAAAGACAGATAATTTATATGGAATAGGAACATATAATTAATTATTGTGAATAAATTGATACAATATGGAGTAATTGCTAAGAATATAAAGTAGTACTATATTAATTGTTATTTTGTTGACTATCATGATCTTCAATACCATTTTTTGATTGACAATTTCTCATATAATATTTTATTAATAATAGCAATATCACAGTCTCTAATGTCATTTGTTGATTAATAATTTCTTTTATAGTATTTTAGTAACAATTGTAATATTATACTTTTAGAGTAGTATTTTTTTGTTGTGAATTTAATGATAATAATTTTATACAGAAAATCATATCATTATATATATTGAAAAATGTAAAGTCAAAATTTGTAATGTTTAACTGGATAATTTTTAAAGACGATACTCCCTCCGCTCCCATATTAATTGTCACTTTAACTAATTTATTTTATCCCAAAATAATTGTCACTTTCCTATTCCTAACACCTAATTTAATTATTTTATATTATTTATTAGAGAGAGAAAAGCAAAATACAAACTAAGGCCTTGTTCTTTTATGCGGTATTCTGCGGTATGACGCAGTATGGTGTGGTGAAATTGTGGCGGGTTGTGGTGAGTTTTTTGTATATATATATATATATATATATATATATATATATATATAAATATTGTATTGGTAATTGTGAAAAAGTAATTTGTGGTGGATTGTGGTGAATTGTGGTAGAATGGTATTTTGTGGTGGATTGTGTAAGCTACGATATTGTGGCATGATTTCTTGGCCATGAGAAAGAATCTGGCGCAAGTTATTATAATTATATATTGGTATGTGTGAAAATTTCAATTCCGTCAATTGATTTGGGACGGAGGGAGTAATTAATATGAAATGTAGATAATATGAAATTAAGAAAATTGTTAAAATAATAAAATTTGTGAAACTGAGCGAGTATATCTTTTGTCGTATTGTTGTTGTGATCGCCAAATTTAAGGATGGGTCTAAAAGCCATTAATGCATTGGTTATCGAATGCATACGGCTCCTCAACTTATTGGCGGAGTACATTACTGAAAACAATCCTTCATTATTTCTAACTTTCCAACATTGAGTTGATTCAAGTGTCCTAACTTCTACTCATTTGTCTATCCTTTAAATACATATAAGTCAAATTATCAAAAAAAAAATTATAAGTCAAATTTCTAAATTTTTACTTATTAATATATATATATATATATATATATATATATATATATAAGGGTTACTGATTATTAAAATTATAAATAAAGTTTACAATAACTTTGAATATGAGAATTTTACCTTAGAATTTTATAAAAATAAAATATAATCCTTTTGCTACGTATTCAACATATTGATTAGATTGATCCTAAAACAACTTTCTTTTACAACCATTCAAAGACTATATATTCGAATTGCAAGAAAAATACGTGGAAAATGCGTGTTATCACTATATAGCCAACATTTAAATTATAAAATAAAGTTTACTACAACAATTAATGAGCCTCAATAATCTTGCTAATTTAAAGTTTACATGAATTCAAATGTAAATAGTTTTTCCCCTATACATGGAAATGTAATAAAAAGGGGTTAATTTTGACGAACTAATATATTTGGCATATCAAATTGTAATATAATTTAATCATGGATTATTTGGTTTTAAAATCTCCAACTTTGCGTCTTGTTTATCAGAATATCCCAAAATTTATTTTTGACGTGAATATACTAAACTTTGGGAGTTGGTATTTATTAGTATCCCAACGCTGAATTAACATCAATTAAATTTGGATTTTTCTACAATGTAGTGGTTGTTTTTCGGCTAAGACACACTTCTATTCTACAAGTCACCTCAAAAAACATTGTTACATCAAAGACAATCCTGAGTTTAATTGATGTTAAGTTGATGTTGGGTTACTACCAAATACGACCTCCCAAAGTTTGAAATATTTATGTTAAATCTGAAGTTCGGCATATTATGATAAACAAACCTCAAAGTTGGGGATTTTAAAACCTAATAATCTTTTAATCATTGGACCAACAAACTATGTTGTTGTAGAATGTGAGAATTTGTTATCTTTTATATATTGAGAGTAACATTTCAAAGAAAAATCTTGCACGATTATGCATTAGAAAAGAAAAGTAATTAGAAAAGAAAAGTATTTTTTTGGTGAATTCTCATAAAAGAGAAAAAGAATTGAACTAATCAATTCAATCGAATCTACAAGATATGTTTTCGTAAAATCAAAGTTAGTTGAGATCTCTTCCTTAGTCAAGTTTAACAATATCTTGATCAAGATTGCACTATTTGCGACAAAGAACAAAGGGACAAGGCATTCAAACTTCACCCTGAATATGGTAAACTTTTGGCCCATACATGTAGGAACTAATGAAGATTTTGGATGCTAGAAGAGCATGCATAATTCTATGGATTAATCTCCACGTCAGCAAGTGTTTATATAGAAAGACATGAAAGCCAAATGAAGAAAGAAAAGTTGCTCCTATTCCCAAGCTGCATCAGGAATGAGGCATCAACCCTTTAAAAAAAGGAAAAAAAAAAGACATCATTTATTCCATTGAAACCAAAACCAAGTATGGGATGTAATTTGTCTAATTTAGGAATATCCCACTCATGTTTCCATCTTGCTTAATTGGTCAATATCTTATCCATCTAGTAGTTGTGAATATGAGTAAGCTTTAGTATGAATGGTCCCCCTCTATTTTGGCCATGATGAGTGTCAGTTGTTTTTTGCTGTTAGCTATTTCGTCATGTAAGGAATATTGTGCCCTAAAATCTTTTAAATTAGGCATATAATCGAATTTCTATTTGTTCTCAGAAATTATTTAGCTTTTCTTATTATGGTGTGTTTCCTAATTATATTAGATTTGGTGAATCTAATTGAGTGGGGGATAAGATTTGGTTTTTGTATATACCCAAGGTGCTGAAGGTGTTATATGTGTCTCGTGAAAAGAGCAATGAGTGTCTACTTGAAGAGTATATGATATGTTACTGTAATGTCCGGCTCCTCCTGGGCCGTAGATATTATCGATAATCGCTTCAAGGATCGTTGACTGGCCCCACAAATCACCACCAGTCTTTCCAGCGTGTTTTGTTCTCACTCACACGCTGACTGAGAAACTTCCCAGGAGGTCACCCATCCTGAGACTACTCCCAGCCAAGTACGCTTAAATGAGGAGTTCCCAATGGATGAGCTACCATAAAAGAAGGTGCACCTTGGTGATATAAGTAGTAATTTCAATCTTCTTAAGCCACACTTTAACCATATACCCAGAGTATTACAGTTACTTATGTCTACTGCAAGTCTGCTTTAACGTCGTTTTCCTTCCCAATAAATGGTATGAAAGTGGGTTTAACTAAATTGAAGGAAGAAATTGGTTGTGAGATCTAAGAGTGTTAGACCGATGGTGACATAATTGTTGGTTCAAGCAGTCCAAGGCAAATGTAAAATGGTGGAGATAAATCAATAGAGTGCAAACTATGACCATTCAAATAGATTGGTGGAAACTTCTAAACATTGACCGATTGTAGTCTAAGGGGGAGTTTACTAGGAATAGTCGAAATCTCTCATAGTGGTCACATGTTTGTATCCTGATTGTGTTAGGAAGTTATTTAGTTTTCCTTATTTTGTTGGATTTTCGAATTATCTTAGATTTGGTGAATCTAATTAGAGTGGTGGCCAATGTTTGATTTTCTATATATACCCAAGCTGCTGAAAGTACTAATTAGAGTGTCTCTTGGAGAGGATACTCTTAAAGTGCATCACGACAGAAAAGTTGAGGATTCCTTGAGGCTCTTTCCTCAAGAGAGAGGAGAGATATGCGAGTAGATAAATTTAATAGGGTTTAAAGAGTTATTATAGCGAGAGTCTTGATAGTATTATTCTCATGTAATTCGGTGTATTTGGGGTAGATTTGTACCTCTCTTATTGATCTCTTGAAATATTAAAACTAGATATATTAAAATGATAACGTCCAAAAATTTAAGGAATGTAAATGTAAAATATTTATGAGGTGGTGGAATCAAATCCCATTACATACAAAATTTCTTGTGTGAACTTCTGCAAGATCTTTAACAAGGTAGTAGATCAAAATTCCTCTTCCTTTTGACTTATTAAACCTCAATAGACAAATTAACCCTAAGATATGTGCATAGTTAGATGGGCCTATAATTTTGACCAATACTCTCTTCGTCCCAAAATACATATCAATTTGACTAAGTTTTAATAAAAAAATTACTCAAAAATTATAATAAGTTATAATATAAAATTAATATCATTACAATTTTTAGTACAATAATCATTCTAACGGTAGTAATTTTATATTGTAATTTATTGTAATTTGTAGATAATTAATGGTCAAAGGTTTGTCTAACTGACATTTATTTAGGAATCAGACAGAGCCCAAAGGCAGTAATTTTAACCAGTAGTTATGTCTGTATTTTCATTGGCACATCGCAAGCATTTGACACGTGAAAAGATGGGGGAAGTCTAGAAACAAAAGCCTAGAAAAAAAGGGGCATTAGACACTGGAACTTGGAAGACATGATCATGAGGGTGTCATCTAAAATGAAATTTTTTACATTTTTTACTTTGAAATTTAGGATAATTTATTTTTTGAACCCTTAATTTTATTATTTATTTTTTTAACCCTAAAGTTTATGGGTTGAATAAAAAATGACCTTAAAGTTTGCAGGTTGACAAAAAAGGTTCGTGTTTATTTTTCTTTTTCTTCCCATATTTGAATTTATCTCCCGATTAGTGTCAAACTTCAGGACTAAGGTTAAGGCTGTGTTCTATACTGCGGTTGGCAAACTGCGGTGCCACACGGTACCGCAGTTTGCCACAACCCACCACATTTCACCGCAAATCATTACTTTTTTCTCTCCTCACTTTTCTCATCTACTTTTTACATTCTCTCTCTTCACCTACCCCACATACCAATAACCTACCACAATTCCATCACACCCCACCACAATTCCACCACATCTCACCGCAAAATACCGCAAAACACTGCAGTATAGAACACGGCTTAAAACTAACATTAAAGCTATAATACACATTGTTTATGCATGTCGGAACTAATTAGACCATGAATTAACTAGGGTCTAAGTAGTTCTGACATGAATAAGAGAGATGTATACAGCTTTAATATTAGTTTTAACCTTAGTCCTGAAGTTTGGTGCTAATCGAGAGATAAATTCAAATATGAAAAGAAAAAGAAAAATAGTACACGAGCCTTTTTTTTTCAACCTACAAACTTTAAAGTCCTTTTTATTCAACCCATAAACATTAGGGTCCAAAAAATAAATAATAAAACAAGGGTTCAAAAAATAAATTATCATATACTTCATGGTCCAAAATGCAAACAATCCATCTAAAATATTCTGAAAATTTTTGTAGATGTGAAATATGATTGATAAGTTTTCTTTAAAAAGAAGTTCTTGGACTCTCATTTGAGGAATAATCTCAAATAAATTTTACTAATCAAGGATAACAGATATCAAATTATCCATTTCGAATATGTTCATTAATATGAAATTCTTATACAGGAAAATATTTTTGCCTATATTCAAAATTCTTATACACTAATTTTATATAGGAAAATAAAATTCTTATATTGGAAAATAGTTATTTCTGCCTATATTGGAATGAACAGTTTGTATGATTATACTCTTTCTGATCTTATATAAATTCCGCCACGTTTTTCTTGACGAAAACTTTGATAGTTAGTCTTTCAATATATACAATAATTCATCGTACAAAATTTATATAAGTAAATTCGTACAATAATATACTATTAGAACAATATAAATTACAATCTTCTGATAAAATATTATGTAACAAATATTTAAATAAAATAGATGAAATAAAAAAATGTAAAATATAATTATTTTTAGACCGAAGGAGGATATGCCTTTAAATAGTTACCATTCAAAAACCTTTGTGCTTGGGCCCTCATGATGCCCCCAAAAATTCATCTTTCTTTTTACCTGTCATTTCATTACCAATTTCAATTCCACAGCTTATCCAACTGCAGTAAAAAGTAAAATATCCAAGTCAATTGAGTTGGTTAATATTACAAGCAACAGAAAAGGGTTTACTAAACTAGGGTTTATGTGAATAGGATGCCTCTTAAAGTTGGTAACAAAGGGATAAGGATGACCCCAAAATGACAAGAGAGAAGGGCATGCATGCATGTGTTTTGTGAAAGCAAGGACATTTTTGGAATTTTATAGAGATGCTTCATCTAAGTTATCCAGCCGTTTTACCATCATTTTACTGATTAATTTTATTTAATTAATTACCATATTTAATTCAATAATTATGTACTAATCTGAGACTTTTTAATTGGGTAATCAGTGAAGGATTTCCTGGAAGAAGGTGCGCATGAAATGGGGGAGATTCCTTTCATTATGCTTTTCAATTTTTATGTTATTATAATGTTTCCCATTTAAAAATTGCATGTAAATATATATTATTTCATCGATATTGAGGGAAAATGTTAATATAATTATAGTGCACATTAGTCCCGACAATGTCCAGCACTGCTTCCTCATCTTCCAACTTTCTAATTTGGGGCTAAACCAGCTAGCAGGTTACCCAATAATAATTCAAATTTTGAAAGAGATTTTGAGCACTTAAATATAATAATATTGAGGTTTCTTGATTAAGAAAATTAAGCCATCACGTTGGAGGATAAGCATGCAGATTAGATTAATCACATTTGCTTTGGAGTTCACAATCATGATTAATGATGTGAAAATGCATGTGAAATCTCTTGATTAGCTTTGAGTAGCACATGATATATGCATCTAATTAAAATTAACAAGGTTGTTCCCCTCACGGAAAGTATTTTGGTTTCATACACTAATTTGTACAGAGTGAAACTAACAAGCTTCAATGTGCATGCATTGAGTTGTTTATTAAGACATTGTAATATAATAGGAAATGTGTTGTGCAAGATGCAATGTGTATGTTGAAGTAGCTTGGTAAACTTAGGTTTTGCACTAGTGGGTTTGGTCTTGATTTAAAAGCATTGGTACTAAAAGACTCCTTTCACCATAAGTGTAATAATACTCATGAAAGAGAGGCTTTTGGAATTGTGAGAAAAATTTATCGTCATTATTAAGTGTAATAATAATCAGTTGTGCGTCGTTGTTTGTGGCGGCGATTGATTTGGGAGCAAAGCAGTAAATGACAATAGAAAGAAGATGAGAAAATGAGAGTGTAACAGAATCTGTTATTATGCAGACTAAGGCAACAAGAGGAGGTATTTATACACACAACTCATATAAGAACCAGCAAAGCAAAAAATAGAATAAAGAGAAAAATGAAATTCAACTTTTCTCAACACTCCCCCTCAAGTTGGAGTCAGAACTCCCAACTTGGACATCAGAGTATGATGTTGTGCTACAGACAATGGTTTGGTAAAGATGTCTGCGAGCTGTTGTTTAGTATGAACATAAGTTGGTTCAATTTTGCCTGACTTCAACAGATCTCTGATATAATGACAGCCCACTTCAATGTGTTTCGTCATTTCATGAAACCCAGGGTTGTTGGCTATGTAAAGAGCTACTTGATTATCACATTGCAACGTGACATGAGCCAAAGAGTGAAATTACAAATAAAGAAGAAGAGACAGTAGCCACACTATCTCACGACAAGTAAGGGCCATAGCCCTATATTTTGCTTCAGTTGCAGATCGGACAACCACCGACTGCTTCTTGGACTTCCATGGAATGAGAAATGCTCCCAATAAGACACAATATCACGTAGTTGATTTGTGACTTATAGCACAACTTGCCTGGTCCAAATTACCGTAGGCTGTCAATACAGGAGAAGAGTTGCTTGACATGAAAATTCCTTGAGTAGTTGAACCTTTGATGTATCTAACCACTTGCATAGCTGCTTTCATATGTTCATCAGAATGATTCTGCATAAATTGACTCAGCATCTGCACTGAGTAGCCGATGTTTGGCCTGATAATAGTGAGATAGATGAGTTTGCCTATCAATCTTCTATAAGACTCAGGTTCAGACAAAGTAGAACTAGTTTTTAGGCCAAGTTTCGCATGAGAATCAGAGGGAACTTTGAGCTCTTGCTTCTGCCATTCCAAGTTCTGCAATTAAGTCCTCAGTATACTTTCATTGGCACACAAAGATGCCCTGTTAAGATCTTGACACTTAAAAACCCAGAAAATATCGCAAAGGACCTAAATCCTTCATGTGAAACTTCCCGTTGAGGAAGCATTTAATCTTTACCAACTCCTCTGGATCATTTCCAGTGAGTATCATATCATCCACATAAACAAGCATGGCCACAAACTGAGACCCATTAGCTTTGACAAATAAAGAATAATCTGTCTTGGACTCTTTGAAACCATATTCCAACAAGGCTGCCGAATGCTTAGTAAAGCACTATCGTGGAGCTTGCTTGAGGCCATATAAAGATTTCAATAGATTGCAACATACTTGTTTCCCACTCCCCTTGTTTAGCAAAGGCATATGAGGAGTAATCTCAGTACCCAAACCTGAGTATCCTTATGGCAACAATATATAAACGTCCTCCTCGACGTCTCCACGAAGAAATGCATTAGAGACATCCAATTGATATGCATGCCACTATCTAATGGCAATCACGGCCAGAAAAGTTCGAACCGTTGTCATTTTGGCAACTGGAGCAAAAGTCTCAACATAATCATCCCCATACCTATGCTTGCAATCTTGAATCACCAACCTAGCTTTGTTCCTCTCTATAGACCCATTAGAGATATATTTGGTTTTAAACAACCATGTGCATCAAATCGCAGTTTTACCAGGAGGTAAAGTAGTAACAGCCCAGGTGTCCTTCTCCTCCAAGGCACGAAGTTCTTGATTCATTGCTTGACACCATTTAATGTCAGTAACAACTTCAGAAAATGAACGAGGATCAGAATTGACAGCCAAAGCAGCTGCAAAGGCTGAATACATGTTGTCAGAGGCAAGACATGCAGCATTACTGACATAGTCATTGAGCCAAGCGAGTGGTTTAGAAGGTCTAACAAACCTTTTGGGAGGTGCAACAGGCCGAATAGGTGTAGAGATAAGGATGGTGAATCAACAGGATCATCCTATAATGATTCTTCAGTAGGTAAAAGATTAAAGTAGTCATCAGTCCATGTAGGTACCCCAGGCAATAGACTAGGGACTAGTGCATGTAGTATTGTAGTGGTGATGAGATGATGACTTGAAAGGAAAAATGTGCTCAACAAAAGATACATCACGAGAGACAAAGGTATGGTTGTTGAGAAGATTAAGACATTTGTACTCTTTTTGAGGATGAGGATAGCCTAGAAATAGGCAAGGAACTCCTCTAGGTTGGAACTTGTCAATGGCACGAGTGGGATTGAAAGCAAAGGCGAGACAACCAAAGGTTTTGAGGTGATCATAAGATGCAGAATGTTGTAGAAGAACCTCATAAAGAGTCTTATCACACTTGACGCTCTTGGTCGAGACTTGAGTTCAATGGCTGGAAATATTGTTGACGATTGGAGCATCAATTCTATGATACATCCCAAAGTCAAGTGATGCTCGAAGACCATAATTACAAGAGGTTTGGTTGTACGATATCATTAACTGAATTTGCTTTGTCTACACAAGACCGTAGTTATTAAAATCCTGATCCGGATCAACGATTCTAAAAGTTTGCGATCCAAAAAGCCTCCATCGATCCAACTCTTATTAGGATCTTAAAGTAGTTAGGATCGTACGATCCTAGTTTTGCTTTTATATTATATGTTAGAAACGCAACACGATTCTACAATCCTGCGATTCGATCAATGATCCTACCGGAATTTGATAATGTTTGCGCACATTATCATCTTTAAAATTTTGTCATAACAATATAAATTTTGTATTAAAGTTATCAACTGATATACAATTTAATGTATTGCTTCATTACTAGTGAATAAAATGTTAATATTTTAACTATCATTGAACTTTTTTTGATATTTTCCTATTGTATTAGAATCTTATGATCCTCGATCCGATTCTACGATTCTGATCCTAACTATGCCCATCGATCCTAACTAGGATCCCGATTCTAACAACCTTGCGCAAGACGTGAAGTATGGTTGCTTGAGATAGCCTAATTTGGGCTTGATTGTTCTTGTTGAGGGTATGGACACATGGTCGGTTACAAATAGTGTCGTTTATTTGAATAAGGTGTGAGTTGTATGTGTATTATGTATCCAATTAATCTATAAGAATGAATAGTTCAAAGCTTGTATACTATCGCATTCAAGTTAATTGAACTTATATACACTAAGTGAGAATTCAAGTCGAAAGACACTTTCTTAACACATACTAATTCCTTGAGTTCTCGGATGTTCAAGTTCTGTAGATGGTGCCTTAATTTGCAGGGGTAACTTTGCCAAAGTGTTCCCATAATATTTCAAGTAGTTTTTGCACTCTTAAAATGACGAGGGTTTATTGGAGTATTTTAAGAATTGAGGGATTATGAGGGACTATTGTGAGGGTTTTCAGAGAAAATAACTGCATATTGTAATTACAGCGGAAGTAAACGAGATGATGGAGATACAAAATTTAGGAATAAAAATTAAGCAATGAAAACGAACAACATATTTACGTGGGAAACCGAAGAACTCGGAGAAAAACTCACGGACGGCGATGGCCGGAGATAATCCACCATGAGAAAAAAGGAGTACAAATTGATCACTGTCACAAAGTGTGATACGATCTACAATGGAGATTACAAGCAATCTCTCAATCTCTCAACTCTCAATATCTCTTTAGTCTAAGATACAGAAGTGGAGAAAAAAACTGATAACTAATAAACTCTCTCTTTCTCATATGATGACTAAATGGAAAGAACTAGGTTAAATAATATCAACCCACATCACACACAAAAAGGAAAACTGACGCGGACAACAAATGACTCAGGCACGAAGAGCTCCTGAATTGATGTAGGTGCGTCTCAGTGCAACTAGCGCCTAAGAGGCATAGGTGGCATCTCGGCCCAGTTGGCACCTCTTCGAAGCAGCCAGCGCCTCTTGTGTGGTTTTTGCTACATCCTCTGTTTGAGGCGTGGGTTGCGCCTCCCGGGACGCGACCTGTGCCTCCTCCTTTCTTAGACGATTTTGGACCGTAGGAGGATCCAATGGGCAACAAACACAACAATCTCCACCTTGGACCATGATCTGACTCATCGGTCCAAATAAGCTCCTCGACTGTCGCTATCAACATGCCCCTCTGTAGGGCGTAGCCCCGAAGGGCTTTCACATGTTCAAAACACCAACTAAGTCCAAGAAATGCTCGAATTTAGCTATAGATAAAGGTTTAGTTCACATATCTATAGGGTTCTCAAAAGTATGAACCTTCTTCACCACAATCTCACCAGCAGCAATTGTATCTCTGATGATACTTGACATTATTGTGCTTGGTCTTCGAATGGTAAGCGTCATTCTTTGTCAGATGAATAGCACTCTGGCTATTAGAATAAACCACGGTCTCACCTTGTGGTACACCAACCTCCATGACCAAACCCTCAACCAAATAGCCTCCTTCACCCGTTCTGTAGCAACAATATACTCAGCCTCAATAGTAGAAAGTGTTGCTATAGACTAGAGTGAAGCCTTCCAGGACACTGCTCCACCACACACAGTGAACACATACCATGAAATTGAGCGTCTCCTATATAAATCTCTACCATAATCAGCATCCACATAACCTGCAACATCATACATTGCAACATTACCTCTATCATACAAGATGCCCTTCTGCAAAGTTCCCTTCACATATTGAAGGCTCCAATTTACTCCTTCGCAATGCTCCTACCTTGGATTCTGCATATATCTACTCACCACAATTATTGTATAGACAGGTCAGGTCTAGTGCACACCATATCATACATCAAATTATCAGCTGCACTAGCATATGGAACATTAGACATCTTCCTAACCTCTAAATCAAATTTAGGGAAACACTCACTAGACAACTTGAAACGTGTAGCTAATGGAGTTGAAGCTGCTGACTTACAGTTTTTCATATTAAACCTGTCCAACACTTTTTTCAGATACCTCTTCTGAGACAGGAACAACTTCTCCGCCTTTCTATCTCTCTGTATTTCCATCTTGAGGATCTTCTTTGTTGCGCCAAGGTCTTTCATCTCAAACTCCTGACTAAGTTGAGATTTCATCTTCCTGATCGGTGACATGTCCCTGTATGTTATCAACATGTCATCAACGTACAACAGTAAATATATAAAAGACCCATTCTCAAATTGCCTGAAATACAAACAGTTGTCATACTGACTCCTCGTGTACCCTTGCCAAATCATAAAGGTGTCAAACTTTTTATACCATTGCATGGGTTCCTACTTAAGTCCATATAAGGACATCCTCAATCTGCACACTTGTTCCTCCTTACTAGGAACAACAAAACCCTCTAGTTGCCTTATGTAGATCTCTTCCTCCAACTCGCCATGAAGGAATGCAGTCTTTACATCAAGTTGCTCTAACTCCAAGTCAAATAGAGCAACACAGGCAAGCAAGGTACGAATTGATGTGTGACTTACAACTAGCAAGAAAACTTCATTCTAGTCAATTCCCTCTCTCTGGTTACAACCTCTAACCACCAATCTAGCTTTTCACCTTGCACTCTCAACACCAAGGATACCTTCTTTTCTCTTGTACACCCATTTTGCAGTAAGAGCTCGTCGCCCTTTAAGTAGCTCATAAAAGCTCCCATGATTGGTTCATTTTCATACTCTCCGTCTCTTCTTTCATGGCTCCTCCAGTTTGAGGCATTTGAACAAGAGATGGCTCCCTATAGGTAGAAGGTTCAACACCTTCAGGAGTCTCCTCTATAACACTCAAAGCATATGCAATCATTACATTGTCTTCCTCAACATACCGAGTTGGTCTCCTGATCTCCCTCCTAGGACGATCTCTTGTTATTCTATGTTCTTCCTCCACCTGAGGAACATCAGTCTCAACCCAGGCTCATCAACCTGAGCAGTCTCAGGAGAAATATCAGCATCCCACTCCTAATTGCAAGTTTTCGTAGCTCCACCTTGAGCCTCAACCTGCTCTACCTCAAACTCAACTCTCTTAACATCCTCCTTCTCATTACCTACACCATCAAAAGTAATAGTAGATTCCACTTTAGATAACATAGCAGCTTCATAAAGGTTACATCTCTAGATTGTATGACTTTCTTCAAGTCAGGACACCACATTCTGTATCTTTTAAACTCAGACCCATAACCTAGAAACATGCATTTAACAGCCCTAGGGGGCAACTTCCCCTCATTCACATACACAAGACATCCAAAAATTCTCAAATTAGAATAGTTCACTGGATTACCTGTCCATACTTCCTCTGGAATCTGGAACTCAATAGAGGCATGAGGTGATCTGTTCAGCAGATAACATGCAGTAGCAATGGCCTCTACCCAGAATGATCTGCTCTTCTAAAGTCCTGCATTTGAAAACATACATTCGAGCTTTCTCTAGGAATGACATGTTGATCCTTTCAGCTACATCATTTTGCTGAGGTTTACCTACCAAGGTTCGATGCCTAGGAATCACATGCTCCTCGCATAACTCAATAAACTCAGAATCAACAAACTCCAACCCTTTGTCTGTCCTGAGTTTCTTAATCTTCCTGTCTATTTGATTCTCCACCAAAACTTTGAACTTCTTGAAGTATGAGAATGTCCCATGCTTGTACCGTGAGAAGTAAACCCAATGATGTATGAGAATGTCTCATTCCTCGAGAAATCTTCCACAAATGTCAACATGTAATGCTTGCCACCCAATGATGGCACTCTAGTAGAACCCAACAAATCCAAGTGAATGTAGTCAAGGGTCCCTGCCGTTGTATGCATAGCCCTGGAGAAACTGACCATCTTCTGTTTCTCATAGACACAGTGGTTACAAAACTCCATCTTGCCAATCTGTGCGCCCCCAAGATAACTTTTCTTGCTTAGTATTAATTGACATTCTCTTCTCTCCTAAGTGGTCCAATCTCACATGCCACAATTTTGTGTTGTCGGCCTCATCAAGATTTGAAATTATTGCGGCAGTTCCTGTCACTGTAGACCCTTGCAAGATGTATAGACTGTCCATCCTGATTCCCTTCATCAAATCCATGGAACCCCTGTACACTTTAAGGACACCATCTTCTCCTTTGTACCTGTAACCGTTAGCCTCAAGAGTACCCAAAGAAATCAAATAGCGAGTCATCTTAGGAATATGACGAACCTCTTTTAAGGTTCTAACAACACCATCATGGGTTCTAATCCTAATGCTACCAAACCCTACAACCCTGCAGGTTGTACCGTTGCGGATGACCATTATGCAGAATCAAACCAGTCCTTATAAGGACATATGAGGCAGGTACACCCAGTATCAAGAATCAACTCATCTCTCTGGAGAAAAACCCACGGACGACGATAGCCATAAATAATTCACTATGAGGAAAAAAAAGGAGGAGTACAAATTGATCACTATCACAGGGTGTGATACAACCTCATGGTGATTACAAGCAATCTCTCTATCTCTCTCTAGTTTAGGATACAGAATCTCTCTTTATATGACGACCAAAAGGAAAGAACTAGGTTAAATGATATTAACTCACATCACGCACAAAAAAGAAAATTGACGCGGACAACAGATGATTAAGGCGCAGGGAGTGCCTCACTTGACGCAGGTGGCGCCTCGGCATCTCGATGTGGCTGGGCCTCAATGTCTCGGCGTAGCTGGCGCCTCTTCGAAGTAGTCAGCGCCTTCTGTGTACTTTTGCTACAGCCTTTGTTTGAGGCGTGGGTTGTGCCTCCTGTTACGCGGCCTAGCCCTCCTCCCTTCCTAACCAATTTTGGACCTTAGGAGAATCCAATGTGCCACAAACCCAACAACTATTAAAGTTAAAAATTCACTAGTATAAGCTTAAGGTTGATCTGGATAGTTAAAGGAAGCCCTTTGAGCTGGATTAGGTGGGAGACAACCCATGTCAAGAGTGACACGGATCGTGTCACTGTCCAAAAAAGTCGGAAAAGAAGGAACAAGCTGACACAGACCGTGTCTATACTAACACAGGCCATGTCATGGGAGACGCTTACCGTGTCAAGTGCCTGCCTTCCTTGATTTGAATTTTCTGATTTTTACCCTCTCAATAATCCCACGTTGGGATTCTCAAACTTTGATTGGTTTGATCAACCAATAATAATCTAATACTTGTACTAATCCCTTGGATAATGCCCTAGGATCATGCTTTTCAAAAGGAAAGTTATGATGATCCTAAACACTATTAATAAGTGATGAATTATCATTCATTCAACACACCATTCTTCTCCTTTTTTCAAGTTCTAGAGTTTCAACACACTTTTAAGGCATTGACTGAGTTTCTTTTACACGTCTTGCGTCTAACGTCTTTCTTCACAAAAAATTAGATTTTGTCATTGAATCCTTTCATGATCTAGTGAATAAGTCTTAATCGAAGACGAGTTTAACACTCAACTCTTAGCCAGCCAACTAATCTTTCATCCATTGTTTTTGGTGACCATGCAAACCCTTTTTCCCTAGCAAGCTTTCCTATGCTTTGAAAATGAGGCACTCCATTGACAAATAAGAAAAATCACTTTTTGAGTCAAGCGCCCGAAAGTTTTGAAAAGCAACCCTAACCCACACAAAACAAACCCAACATAATGCAAAAGCAAAACTCTTTTTGTGATTCTTAATTTAACAATTGGTAGACAACTCCTTAGGTTATCGCTTTCAAAAAAGTAAATAGTCCACGTTAACAAGACACTAAAAAATAAACAAGATTACTGTTAAATCCCCTAACTAACAAACAAATTAAATATTAATTAACACAAGTTTATATTCATAATTGCATGGACCAACTAGCTTTACTAGTATCCTCTCTAGCTATTATATCTTTGCAAATCAAAGATTTGTTTATAGGCCAAATCTTAAGATACGCAAAACCTCTGAATATTTAATCTTTTGAAAATACTTAAGATATGGATAATTTGTTGTCAGCGTGGTTGGTTAACATTAAGTTTGGGAACTGAACTGTGTGTTACAGTTGTTTTTACTGTATATTTTTACATTTATTTATAAGGTGTGTGATTATCTCATGGTAAATTATTTGAAGATAATTCATATTTTGCTTTTATATTTGGAGCATATATTTTACTTAATCACATGCATATTCTTTGATCACTTGTGATTGACTTTCTTGAAGAAGAAAAAAATTTTGATTGACGTGGAATATGTCGCAGACTAATAATAATAAGCTTTTGGTTAGGCTTAGCTAAGATAAATTGTTATTTTCCCTCTTTACGGTCTTTGTTTGCAAGGGGGAATATGTTGGCCCTCCTCGATCAAAATAGCGGTTTAAACAAATGATAGTAAATTGTGTAGTAAATAGCGAACATCTAATTAAGTTAAATTGTATTCGATAAATTTAACATTGAGTTGACTGACTTGTATGGATTGACATTAACAAAAACATGGATAATTTCCAAAAATAAATATTTTAATGAATACAGCATATATATTTTCAGTTTTCTTCCCTCCTTCTTTAATTAATTGTTTCTTTATAGATATATAAAATACTTTATTACATTCTAATTTAATTGTCTAAACATAACATTATTTCATTATATATATTTTACCTCATTCAATCTTATACATATATACAAATTGTATTTTACAATAACTTTTCTATAAATTTTCAATAAATCTTTTATTTTCTGTAATAAATATTTTTATTAAACAGAGTCAATTTTTGCGTATTCTAATAAATCTTTTGTCAGTTGTCACTGTGGAAGCATCAAAAACATACAAAAAAGAATTGAGTCAAAACGAGATGGAGAAAGAGGACTTATTATTCTCACAAGCGCTCAAAATAAATAGAATCAAAGTCAATCAAATCGTGACCCAACTGGTAAATTACAACTCCTAATCGGAATTGGTCTAAAATGAAATGTTAACCAAACGATCTTGAGGATAAACTACGACTCCCAACCAGTGAGGGTAAAAATATTAACTTCACATAGCTTTGGGTTTTTGCAAATTTTCTGTCAACGTATTGCATAGAATACCAGGAAAAAAAACAATTGGGATATGGGGACAAAGACAGTACAATTGAAATAAAAATTAAATATAAAAAAAAACAAGTGGTGGATAACTTAAATTAATATGTTGGAATTCACTCATAATTAAATACCCACATCACAAATCTAAAGTGAAAGGGGCATAGTATATATAACTCAAGCAAATTACTAATTTTCTAAGGCATAACTTATTATCATAGACTCTGATTGAAATGAGTTCTCACCTCAAATCTCCCTCCATAATAAATACTTCCTATGTCTCATAGATATAGTCTCTTCGAATACATGATTTATTTTTTTTAAGTTAACATCATTAATGTAATAATTTCGATTGAATTTATGGTGTGTTTGGTGTAAACAAAAAATAATTTTTCTTATAAAACAGTTTTCCTAAAAAGTAAATTTTCAATTGGTATTTTCAATTGTGTGATACATTTTCGATTTTCATGAAAAATGATGAGAAAGATGATATCTTGCTTAATGACAATGGCAGTTGTGAGACAATGACAAAGGAGAGTTAATTGTAGAAAGATGATACTAGGGATACTCACGTAGGGTTAGTAGATATGGGGAGGTGAATGAAATGTGTTGTTTGATTGACTTGAGTTAGGAAAATGAGTTTTCTTAGAGTAAGACTTAAAAAAATAATTTCCATAGGGGAAAGGAAAAATGATCTTTTTGAAAAATGACTTTCAAAAATTGAAAAATTATTTTCAAAAAATGGTTTTCATTCGGCCAAACACATCTTTAGAAGTATGTTTTTTTTGAGCAAGACTTTAGAACAAAAAGAAATGAATGGTGACTTTTCCAAGTGGAGTGTTTGGCATGCAATGGAATGCAATGTTTGAATGTTGTAAATTGTCATGTCAAAAATGGAATTAGAATTTATTAGAAAGGGGAGGAGGTCAGGAATGTTGTGCCATTCATTAGTATCTTCCTAACTTTATGCACATGATCACCACAATGTTATACATTCTCATTCCTCATCTTACCCTCATTCATTGGACACAAACACAGTGCACTATATATAATTTCTTGTCTATATAAATTGATAAGTTTCAAATCTTAAGTCTTTTCAGGGCATTGGATAGAGATTTAGGATAATTAGATTTGAATCTAATATTTTATAAGACAATTATACTAACGCCTCATTTTTTTATGCGGTAGATTACGGTGTGGTACCATACCGTGCCGTAACTCTTTAATTTCTATTACACCTCACCACACACCACAATCATTACCAATATATCTCTTCACTGTTCTCTCCTCACTTTTCTCCCTTAATTTTCATATTCTCTCTACTCATTTACCATAATTCTCACCATAATTCACAACACTTTTTCAAATTTCACTGCACCGCACTATTATCACACCACAAACAACCGTATAAAAGAATGGGCCTAAGTACATTCACACCTTATTTTATCATGAGACTTTTAAAATGTTGGATTTCAATTTCAATTGAGCTTGTTAATTCACTCATATAGTCTACGACTCCAACATTTTTAAAATAATTATCATTTTGAATATAGTGTTGATAAAATTTTAAAAGTTTTGATAATTAATTTTTTTATACATAACAATTTGTTAAGTAAAATTATATTGTAATAAAAGAATACAATTACGAAAATATGATGCTATATTATAATTATTGATAAAATATATAAAAAATAATTTATTAAAATAATATTAAAAAATAATCGATTGAAAAACAATAATAAAAGTTACAAGAAGCCAAAAATTGAAGACAATTAGGTTCTGTTTTTTAGGTTGGTAAGTTAGATTTATTCTTAACTTTACCTTACCTTACCGGATTCCCTGAAAAACACTCGATCCAAAATCAAAATTTTATCCTTACCTTACCAAACCTAACTCGCTCCTATCACTTTAAAGAACAGGGCCTTATTCTAGAAGCAATGAATTACTCCCTCGGACTCAAATAATTTGTCTCATTTACTTTTTTACGGCTTACAAGATAATACTTTAACAATTAATTTTTCACGTTTGATATTAACAAAATTTATAATATTATATTTAAGTAAAAATATTTTTCATTACAAATTTAATAATGATAGTCTTGTACAATAATTAAGTACTCCCTCCATTCCAAAATATTTGTCCCCTTTGATTTAACACGCATTTTAAGAAAAATCAACAAATTAATCTTGATTAACAATAAAATACTAATAATACCCTAAGTCTTAAATTCAAAGCTACTATTTATACTTTTTCCTCTCTATGAAATAATGGACTTGAGCCCGCAGTTGTCTGCGCCTCGTGGTGAGGGGGGCGTGTTGAGTTGTCCCACATCGGTATTTGACACCCATATTGTGGTGTTTATAATGACTTGTATGCCTCAACCTCCTAAGCTAGCTTTTGGAGTTGAATTTGGCTCAAGTCCATTATTTCACATGGTATCAGAGCCAGGGTCATTGATGTTGGGGCCGCGCCCGCAGTTGTCTGCGCCTCGTGGTGAGGGGGGCGTGTTGAGTTGTCCCACATCGGCCATTGACACCCATATTGTGGTGTTTATAATGGTTTGGTTGCCTCAACCTCCTAAGCTAGCTTTTGGGGTTGAATTGGGCTCAAGTCCTTATTTCACACTCTCATATTTAAATACTTTTAAAATTCAAACTAAATGTATTTTAGTAATTTCAATAAAATAAAAATTTCTATTTTAGAAAAGTGAACATAATTTTGGAACATCTAAAAATGAAATAATGGACAAAATATTTGAGCGGAGGGAGTATATAAGTTGATAAATGAATGGTTCTAAATCCAAAAAAAAAAATTAAAAATTTTGACCCCATGAGTAAAACATAGACAATTTATTTGGAAAGGGTGAGTAATGATATAAAAATAGAAAGAGAAAGAGGAGGAAGCAACAGGGGATGCTTCCCTTGTTTTAAACAGTATTCTGTTCTCTGATTTTTTTTTTTTTTTTTCCATCAATCAGGTGTCCCAAATGCCAAGGCATTGCCCTTTTCCAACCTTTCTGTCCTCTCTTTGAGGGAGAGGTGGCACCCTAAGAGAGGGTATCATTATAATTAATCATCCCTTAATTACCAAGGATTAGTTATATGCACGTTATCTTATTCTTCCATCCATAATTATGCATGTATTATACTCCCTCCGTTCCATATTAACTATCGTCTTTGGAAATTGTGCAGTCAAACTTCAAAAATTTTGACCATAAATTTCTCAATATATACAATGAATTGTTATATAAAATTACTATCATTAAATTCGTAACGAAAAATACTATAATACATGTATAATATATAATATTACAATTGTTAATAACATATTATGCAAGAAATTATCAATCAAAAAGTGATATTGGAGACCGTGAAAGTCAAAATTATGACAATTAATATGGAACGGAGGGAGTATTAAGACCATTTAGAAAAATTTGTTTACTTAAGCCATATGAGGTGGACTAGTGAATAAAAAAAATGTTACTGGAATACTCCCTCCTTTCCATATTATCTGTCACTTTAACTAACTTTATTTTTTCACACAATATCTGTCACTTTATATTTCCAATAACACATTAATTATTAATTTATCAAATTAACATTGCTAATTACATCTTTTTCTTCAACTTTTCTTTTTTATTCACCTTTTCCTTTTTTTATTCACCATTTTATTCAATTTTTTTACATTTCCAATGTGCTAAATTAATACACATAGGAAGTTTTCTTGGTCTTCTAAATTATGTCCAAAGTGACACATAAATTGGGAAGGAGGGAGTAGATAATAAGAGAGCATTTGGTTGGAAAAGTTAGTCAATTTTTTCAAGTTGACAAAGATTTTCCTAGATAGATCGGAAAATATTAACGTGGAGCTCATTAATTATTAATTTATCAAACTGTTTCCCAAGAGGGAGCAAGGGAAAATCTTTCCTGTGAATATTTTTCATGAGGAGTTTTTCCGAAAAACTACCAAATGCACATAGTTATGAAATTATGTATTTTTTTGTAATCACTATAAATATAAACATATAAAACTACACGTTGGAGGAGTAATACATTTTGGTAGAGGCTCATAAATAAAAGGGAAAAGTGTGACACAAAGTGTAGTTTGATGCCCTGCTGCATTGAGCATAAGGAATTTTGTAACTTATGATCGCCATTAAAAGCAAAGGAACCATCATCAATGCCATAGCTCTGCTCATTAGCCTTTTCTTAGAGGCTATAACTGAAGATGCTTGTCACATTTGATTCTTGAAAAATAAAATGTTCAGAAAATTATTTATTTTCATTAAACTAGTATAAAAGTCTGGCTCTCTCTACCAACTTTTTTTTAAAATTTTCTCCCTCAATCTTATCTTTTTATTGAGTTTGTAATATATTTTTCCCCTCTTTTTTCTCAAATTAGAAAGGGAAACGTTAATTGATAAATGAATATTAATTTCTTACAATATTTTCTATTTAATTGTTCTTCCTTTATTTTTTAAGTGTTGAACAAAAAAAAGTTTATTTTTAGAAATTTTCTTTTCATTTTATTTTTCAAGGTAGAGCATAGCCTTAGAGGAAAAAAAAAACATAGCACAAATACCTGCAGCTTGCCAAGCAACCATGAAACTAGACTATCAGAAACCAACCTAAAACATGGTTGGCCCATCATAAATACCATAAGGCACAGTTGAAGCATGAAGGGCCCAAACATGCTCAGAAAAGATTCAACTTTGTTTGAACCGATAAACGAAAGGGAGGTTTTCATTGTGTAAAAGATCAAGGTGGGGTTATCAAAAAAAAAAAATAAAAGGACCAAGTTGAGATGCATAGCATACCCTCCATCATTACTTGGAGATTCAAGTCTGACAACCTATTCACACATTTATACTGACAATCTCACAAATTAGACCTGACAAACGAGTGAATTGGTTCGGATTCAGATTAGGCCAAGATCGGTTCGAGTTGGCGACGGGTCAACCTGTTTCGGTGCGAGTAGGTTCGGTTAAGGTGAGGTTCAGACTGACTTCGGGTGAATCTTATTCGTGTTTGTTCGGGTGAAGTTTTTTCAAATTGAGTTCTGGTTTGATTTTGGGTCATTCAAATGTAGATCTTAATTGGTCACTTTCCGAGTTGTCATTCAGATCAATTTCAGGTGGAGTTCAGGTGAAGATTTGGTCATCCCCTCAAGTGTCAGTTTGGATCTAGGATCCGTTTTTTCGGTGTGAGTTCCAGGTCTCAGTTCAACTTTGCCAAAGCATCACAGATGTAGGGAAGTATTTAAGCTTGAGTTGAGATTGTGCGCGGAAAATTACTCATGCAAAAATCTAGGGTTTTTGCAGTCTACTTGTTGAAATGTCAGATTGTCCTTAGGCTATCAGCAATGGCATACTTTTTGGGGGAGAATGGAAGAGAGAGTGTGTAAATAAAAAGGAAAAATAAAAAAAGAAGACATACCAAGTATGATCAGGCATTCTTGTACTGTTTTGAGAACGCAGGAGAGAGAAAAGGAGATGTGGAAGAGAGAGATGGAGAGATAAGGAGAGAGAAAATATTAAATAGGAGAGAAAATATTAAATAAAACTGATTTTGTTTTATCTTTTTCTTTCTTGTACTTTTTTAATAATTATATATTACTCATTTCTTATTCCATTCTTCAACCCATTCTTCACCAATAACCATACCCATTCTCAACTACCCATTAAAATAATACTAAACCTACTATTCATGTACTTGTCATTCTCCATTTTGAAGAATGCCATTGTGGATAGCCTTAAGAACCCTCCCTCATCTTCAATGTACTTGGAAATATACCAAAGACAAGTCATCCCGTACTGTTGTCTTTTCAATTTCACGCTCAAGACTAGAAGATGAGGGAGGGTTCTTAAGGCTATCCACAATGGGTATTAAAATAATACTAAACCTACTATTCATGTACTTGTCATTCTCCATTTTAAAGAATGTCATTGTGGATAGCCTTAAGAACCGTCCCTCATCTTCAATGTACTTGGAAATATACCAAAGACAAGTCATCCCGTACTGTTGTCTTTTCAATTTCACGCTCAAGACTTGAAGACAAAATCTCAGGAATCAAACTCCATAAAATACAATAATTCCTCAACAAAATCTCAGTTTCATCCTGTACTTGATGCATTCACTAGTACATTTTGATCCAACTGAAATTAACGAGAAGTTTCTTCATCCGGGCAATAATGTTCCCAATTGAATGATGATAAACATATATTCTTAACTGCAAAATAATCATAAAGCTCACCCAGCAGCTCTCGCTGCTTATGTACAAAAAATTACAACAGAAAAAAAAAATTGAAATGAAACCGGTGCATCTCTACAAGCCGCGAGATTTTACGACCAACTTAAGCATTACTTTCCTTGTGGATCGACCAAGCAAACCCCTTCACGAAGCAGTTACCATAGACGCCAAGTCCAATTCTTCATCAGAATCGATCACTTCCTCAAAGTCATAGTACGGATTTGCCTGTAATACATATTTCATCGGACAAACATTCATATATATTTCATCAACCGGCTAAATCGTTGGACCGTTTACATCGGATTAAGAGTATTAGACCGTTTGACCAGTTCCATCGGATTAAGAGTATTAGACCGATTGACTGGTTTACCAGTCAAATTACGCTAAATCGGCATAACCCACAACAACAAACTCCTAGGGAAAAAATTACATTAGCCAAGCTGTAGCGCTACTAGGTAAGCTCATACTGGGCTGATGTAAGAGACTTAGGAAGGGAAATGAGGAAATTAATCTTGTAATAATGTCATATTGAGCTGAACAGGTCTATCATTTCTTGAAATGAATAAACACATACCTTAGGTCTCGGAGTGACTGCCACAAAGCTGTGGAATTCAGGAGTATCAAACTTAGGAGGCTTCAGCACAATATAAGCTCCTTTGTTATTGTACCTCTCTTCTGTAGCCTGCAGTACAATAAAATGCATTACTCCTAAATGTAATATAGTAGCGCGCCGATCAAAGGGAAGAAAGTTGGAAGTCTGTAGGACATCTTGGTATCTCAGACTTCCTAGCCATGTAGCTGCAACATATGTGTAGAGTGGTATGTTTATGCAGCAAATGCCAGTAATATTAATGGAAAACAAAAGCGATGATGGGAACAGTCTTGCAAAGTAGAGGTCAAAAAATGATGTATTATGCATTTAGCTTCTTTCCACTAGCATGTAGAACCAAGAATTTACTCGTGCAAACAAGCTCTTCAATCTCGATTGGTGAGACTAATGTCAGCTCCAATTAATTAATTTTCTGATTTCAATCTGCAATGCATGGGAAGTTGAAAAAGCAGTCGGAATAACCTGGAACTGTGGGTAATCTGGAGCACTGAACAACGTGATCAAGGTTCCAGACTCCACAACGTGATCAATTGTGTAGCCTTGATCCATTCCTCCAAGACCAGGTCGCTTGTCCCTAGCATCAGGTCCTTCATGCGATCTGATAATCAACTTACAAAACAAAAGTCACGCAGATCTGCACAGTTAGAACTAGAACAAATAAACTCCCATGTTTATAAAAACTAACATAAATGAATTGGCCAAAATAGAAGAAATAATCTGCCTTCCCACAAGGATAATTTTATCTGCCTTTCTATCACAACCCAGTACAAGGAATACTACAGTATGAAATCACGCGTTAACGCTTCTTGATCCACAACTTCCACAAAATGAATCTAAAACTCCTGCCAACCCGAATCCTCTAGTCATGTCTACTCACATTTGAAAAAAGTAACAACCATCCCCCGTATTGTCCCACTAACACTAGGTCTGAGGGAGTCCAGAAGTAGGCAATCTTCCTATGCACGGAAGTGCATGAAGAGGCTAATTCCGGCAGACCCAAGAGACATTTGAAAAAAGTAAATAACTACCAAAATCCACAAGAACATAAACCGAAGGGGCTTAACATAAAAAGATTCATCAATTTACCTTCAGATTGAACTTCTTCAAGAATTTATCAGTGCAATCAGGACCCCACAGTAGGCCAATGCCTCGTTCCTTATTAGGTGAAAGTCCCATTTTGGTTGAAGGATCTGACCATAAGACGTCACCTGGAATCAAGTTCAAACCTTCCCAAGGAGGGTCTAGAACTGATCTCCTGGCCTTAGATAGTTCCTCAAAGGAGCCTAGTGACAACTTGCCATCAGAGTTCCCTTCAGAATTGACAGTAATCCTACGGTTTCTTTTCTTCCCCTTCTTTCGTTTTGAAGGAACAGAATTTACACTGCGGAAAAGTCCTCCGTGAGCAGTGTAAACAGAACCAGCTATGACAGTTGCCAAAGGGAGACCCTCAAAGCATCCCAGGCATTTGCGGTAGACATGCTTTCCTTGATCACCGTATTTGGTCATAACTTCCTTTTCAAAACCATAGACGCTAGTGCAATATTTCGACTCATGGTTTCCCCGCAGAAGAAATACTCTGTTTGGCAACAATATCTGAAAAAAGCAACAAAAAGAAGGAAAATAATGACAAAATGTACCGGGCAATATAATCAAAAGATATTATTCATCAATTAAAATAGAAAAATGATAACAAAAGCATAATGTAACTTCCCCATATTAAATATTCAAGTTAAACAAATGTGATCATGATACAAGTTGCAGGAAGATATGATTATGTACAGGGTTCCCCAAAGTGTGGTTACCACCAAAAACCAAACCACGCCACATTGAAAATGTGTGGTTAGGTCTAGCATCACAGTTACCAGGTCCATTTCATACTCCCACAATCTGCATGCAAGGAGCAAGTGAACCAATGCTAAACTTAAACAATAGTAAAAATGAATTAGCGATTCACATTCCAGAGTAAATGATCTGGGAAACATTCTTGGTAACTATCTGAAAAGTTATGGTAATGGTTTATGGTTGACTGAACTTGTGAAATCTTACAAGAGCCGCGGTTATTGTTTAAATTAGTTGTACTAGGATCCCAAATTGCCAAGTGACATAAATTCTGCAAATTCTTTTTCATCCTTGAGATATAAGTTATTATTCATTTTAAAATGGTCAACAAATCTACTACTCTAAGTAAGTCCTCTCCCCAAAATGCAATAAATTTAAACTAAAATTATGTAGATAATAAATAGGATTTAATATAACTGGACTCTGGACCAGACCTTGTAAATTTGGTTTGGCTTTTGATTGGGTTTAAAGAATTTGGTTACGCTTAGTCACTTTATGAGCAAACTAAACTGCATCGTGTAGAACCCTAACTATGCAGCCATGTTTCCATGCCCTAGTAGCACCTCTACTGCACACATGATTTTAAATATGCCAACACACTGACATCCATTCATAATTGTAATATCAACTTAGTTATTTTATAATAAAAATAAATAAATAAAATCCAGAGAAAAGTGCGCCTGGGGCATAAAAAGCCCAAAAGAGCCTAGGCCACACCCCCTTGTGCTTTTTCACATCAAAGCCCATCCCCGTCCAAAAGCCTGGGCTTTGTCGGGCTTTTTTTCGCTTTTTAGAGGGGCGTGAGTGCAGAGGTCGTGGCATTTGCACCCGAAGTTGTCGTTGCTTTCTCTTGCTTCCAGATAAGTCTCTTCTCTTCCTCTTCCACTCTCCTCTTTCCTCTTCCTCTTTCTAACTTGTCTAGCTAGCTTTCTCTCCCTTTCTACTTCTTCCTCTTCCAAGTTCCTCTTTTCTTCTATTTTTTTCTTCCTTGGTGGAATTCATTGTTTGCCACATCTCTTTCTGTTCTTTTCTTCTCTTTTTTTTTTTTTGGCTAATTAATAATCGAGCTCCCTTCTCTATTTCTTTCTGGTTTCTGATATCGTGCCCCAAACCCCAGGAGTCATTGCTCATTTTTTGTCTTCTGTGCTCTCATAATCTAAGATTGTGAAAGCTCAAGCTTGTTCTGAAGGTACTACATGCTGACTGTTTGTGTATAATTCTTGTGATTTTCATTGTTGTCCTATCCAGCAATGTATTGCTAATCACACAAGCTTTTACTACACTAAGAAATATCTGAAATGCTTTGCAGCTATCTTGAAGCACCTGGTAAGGAAAATCGCAATCGAAGAAATATACGCTTCAGGTTTCCAAAATACCACCAGAGAACAGACAGCTTACTTATCTTGTTCTCAAACTTGCCAAGTGCAACCAGCTCAAAAAGGATTGTCAGGGACCTTTTGTCCATTTCAACTTTCAAACAATCCTGTAGTCCTACTAATTCTGGACTTTGTTGGAATCATTTGAATGCCACACAGAATAACATAAACCCATTTCATATTATGTCAAACTTTTACCAATTTCTAGAAAGCTCATATGGGCAGGTTGAATCAAACAAGTTCCACAATCCTTAAAATAATGATCTGCAATCTGCCTAACCCATAGCACATCGCTTCTCTGAGCCAAATTAATTTTCTAATATTTTGAAAAGGTTGGCTTTTGTCAAAATCAATGTCACGATGTTGAAGATTAAGTCTACTAGCAGCTTCATCACTCCAAGTAGTTTAAATCAACAAAGAATTCCTATTCTGAGATCCAACCTTCCTCTATTCCTCCTCCAGCCCTTCTTACCATGATCAGAGCATAAATGTGTTTATACAGTCTCCAAATTTCAACTTTCAAACTGCCTAGAGTGGAATCAGTCGACCTTAATGAAGCTCTACTAACTCTGATATCAATATTGGATTTGGGTACTAAGTAATTTGTGGCTATAAGGCTGGCTTAGTGATGTATTTTGGCCCACGCCAAATACATCAAAGGAGGCCCATGATGGTGAACTGCTCAACCTAGGTCTCACCTTTGGGAACCATAGGTTCATAGAAGGAGATGGAGGCTCACATAGCCATGGGCTTGCTTTTGGAGACCCAAGATTCATGGAAGATGATGGAAACCTATCCATGGCCAGTCCAAGTCCACAACTAAAGGCCCAAGTACAAAGCCCAAGTTGAACTTCACAGTTTGGACCATTTCAAGATGAAGTTCACATTTCTGATCATTTTGAGATGAACTTCACATTTCTGACCATTTCAAGAAGAAGTTCACAGTTTTGGCCTTTTGATGTATTTCTTTACATTTCTAGGGTTTTATTTACATTTCCAGTTGTGTGAGGTGCCAAGTAATATATATAAGCTTGGACACCAAGTCGTAGGAGTCTAAATTAATCTAGAATAGTCTAGAATGTTCTAGAATGATCTAGAATGTGTGTGTGTGTGTGATTGGCGTGTGGTGTGCTGGATTAGGCGCCAAGCTATGTAGTCCTAGATAAGGTTGGCTTATTTTGTAACTAATCCATCTTGGATTAGGAAAGCCAAGTCCTAAAAAGATTATTATCTCTTGTAACCAACTCCCCTTAGGATAAGGAGTCCTAATCCAAGGAGGAGATGGAGTAGATGG
This sequence comes from Portulaca oleracea, assembly GCA_029582165.1. Classification (NCBI taxonomy): domain Eukaryota; kingdom Viridiplantae; phylum Streptophyta; class Magnoliopsida; order Caryophyllales; family Portulacaceae; genus Portulaca; species Portulaca oleracea. The sequence continues at coordinate 5,818,996 of CM055893.1, forward strand.
CATCTAGTATTAGGAGTCCTTGCCTTGCATGCCAAGTAATAGAGTCCTAGTAGGAGAAGATGGCTTGCACGCCAATCTTGAGAGTCCTAGGAGGTTTAGGACTTTAGTAGTATAAATAGCTAGGCTTGTAGCCTCTCAAAGGGAACCAACTTTGAATTATGAAAATAGTTAAGCTTTTAGCTTTCTCTCGAGTGTTTGGATAAACTCTCACCCTCTTTCTTCTATTGTATCTTGGCATGGCACCCAAGTGGTTAGGAAGAGCTTGATCCTAGGTTGCAGTCTAGATCAAGTTAGCCCTAGGTCGTCTTTCTTGTGGATTCAAGTTAGAAACCTAGAACTATCCGTTCTTATCTTTCTGTCAATACAGTTAAGATAATTACTTCTTTTATCTTTCTATCAATATAGTTAAAATAAATCTTTCTCTTCGTTTTCTTTCTTTCTAGTTTGATTAAATCAAAATCCAAAAACAAGTCTTTTCTTTTCATAAAAACCAAAAAACCCAAAATATCTTAGTTCTCTCTTTCTCTCAATCTCACGCCACTCTCTCTCAAAATCTCTCTCATGCATTCATCCTCTCTTTCCCTCTCTCAAAACGTCTCCTCCAATTTCTCTCTCAAACCCTAATCTCTCCCTCACTCTTACTCTCTCAAACATCCTTCTCTCAAATCTCTCATCCATACTCTCTCCTCCCTCACAAAAGACCTCACGTCAATCCCAAAGTCCTCCCCTATTTTTCGTCCATCTCTCCTCTCTCAAACTCCACAAAGATCTCATCTTTCTCCATCTCAATTCTCTCCAAGACTCCATCTTTCCCTCATGAAGCACCCTACCTTTTCCCCTAATTCACTTGAAGTGTCCCATGTTGAGATTGGTTGCACGTCTCCCTTGATGTGTAATTGATCAAGATACAATCTTTGATCCCATTATACATCACTTAGCCACTATACAATGGGCTTCGGAAAAATGAGAATTATGAGCAGAATTACCAGAGACAGGCTTGGCCAAAATATTAACTACAGCGAAACTTGCATTTCTTGACTGGTGCAATGCATTACAAGTACAAAAGGTCAAGCTCCACTTATAGACCTCGTCGCTGTCTTGTGTTTGACAAAATTGAGAAGTTTTCTTGATTCAATTTTTTCTATGGCTATTTCTTGAAATTTTCTTTCCAAACTGATCATAGCATCTCTAGGCTATAGCTAGATAATATACCTTTATGGATAGATTTTCAGTAACAGCTTTTTGGACGATATCTACAAGGGAACCAAAAAAAGAATGAGTGAAATGAAGTAGCTCTAGACTCCAATCAGCCAACAAAAGGTGAAATTTATCATAGTAAAGAGAGGCTCCCGCCTAAAAGAAGTCCCCCTCCCCCTCTCATCCAAGGAATCCAGCTAGATAATATACCTAAAATTTACATATAGCACATTCATACATATAGCTAGATAATATACCTAAAAGAAATCCCCCTCCCCCTCTCATCAAAGCATCAACTACATTATAGCATATTCGTAGATATAGTGCTAGAGCTATCAGATTAATGCAACAACTAGAATAACAGTACTCTCAATTCACTTACTTGATTGTCAAAATCAACTACACATAGCACTTTGGTCTATAAATAGAAGTTGGTGTCTGGAACACTTGATGTAAATCTATCCAATAAACAACTGGAAGCTCCATTCTATCATTCATTAATACCCCCCCCCCCCCCAACACACACACACACACACAAAAAAAAAAAACAAACCTACCTGAAAGATGTGGAAAAAGAAAAAGAAAAACAAAAGTTTAACATAATGTTTTATCCGACGATTTCTATGCCAACGAAATCAACGTACACCGAAAACTTAAAAGGTAATAGCAATTACAGGAGCAACCTTGTAAATGTTCAACCACTAATTGAATATTCAACTGTCAATTGCCAACTACTTCTCATGGCACGATGATATATTTTAAAATATTATTGTGCATATTTTCATAATATCTAAGAGAGGAGTTCATAACAAATTGGCACTTGAGCAATAGTGACATAATAGTCCTACAATTTCCTAAATAGGTTAGTAACTATGTGGGAGAGTAGAGAACCGAAACATTAATAATACACCAGACCTCGTTTGCTCTTCATTAGCCAATCCCACATTTTTGTAGGCCAACTAATTGAATTGGAATCCCAAAATTTTGAGACTGAACTTTACAAAAGAAATTGCTCATATTTTTCCATCACTCAAAGATTTCTTAGAAGATTCTAGCAGCCAACCCAACTCAAGAGCCTACCTTTTCCTAACTCTATTGATGTCAGACTGCCTCTCCATGGCTGATTGCCTCTACTTTATAATGCATTAGATTTCCATGTCTATTTTATCAATTGCTATACTATTTTAATATTAATTAACTTACAGTTACCCATTTACCCCTGTATGTATGTAACTAATCTCTACTCTGCAGTCATAGCCTTGCAAACTTCATCCTCCGACATACAGATGTGAGATACATTTCTTAAGGGTCTAGCACAAAATCTTCACTTGCCTTATGCAAAGTCACAAAATTCACACCATACTATAGCTGGTGTTGCTCCTTCACGTTTGTGATGCTACAAATCCCACTTCAAAAGACAAAAAGATCTCTGATTGATTATGTGTATTATTTTGTCCAAAACATTTTAAAGGAAACAAACACTGGAATTATCAGTTCATCTTATTCAGATTCAATTAGCAATTTGCCTATGACTCTATCAATGTCCACAGCACTAATTGCAACTTCCATAAGAATTTCTTTTCTTCTTTAGTAAAATTGAAGTATGTTTCAACTCCTAATCAAGGATACCCCCCCCCCACCCCAAAAAAAAAATTAAAAATTTAAAAAAAAAACAAAACTTCAAGAAAAAAAATCTACCACTCTGCCATACTCAAATGTACGGCGTAGTTAATAGCAAAGTGTCAGAAACAGATGGACCGACCTCAACTCACATCCTGTCTCCCAGCAAGACAGAAACTTTACCACAGGAAGATTAAACTATTCATGAGTTTACGCAGATTCTTCAAGTAACAATTAACACAAACAGCAAGCATTTTGAAAACGACAAAATTCTACCAGCAACAAACCTTCCAGGCAAGCAGCAACAGAAACGTTTCGAGCCCCCATGCCCCTCGATCAACATAATCACCATTAAACACAAAGAATCGATTTTCTGAGGGATACCCAGCATCCTTCAACAAGAATAGAACATCGTGCAACTGACCATGAACATCTCCAACAACAACAACGGTCGAATTTTCTCCAACATCGTCAATTCTAACGCAATTGGGCTCTTTGTGAAGGATCTTCGATCCACAAAGAATTAAGCGGTCGAAATCGGGGACGGGTAACACCGAGGGGAGTCCCGAAGGGGGAAGATTCCGAGAAGCCCAATCGAAGGCGGCCATGAGAGAGTAAACCCAGTCTAGGGTTAGGGTTCCGTCGGGGGGCCATTGAATCGGGATCTGAGAGGGTTGATGTTGATCTGACGGCGTCAATTGAGTCTTAGGAGGAGGAGGAGATGGTGATGGGGAGGACGAGGATGAGGAGGACATAGAAGTGATCGTTGATGATGTTGTTGGGGGAGTCGTAGTTGTAGGGTTTGTGAATGTAGCCGAAGAATCGACATCCAATTCCATAATTGAGCTAAATTAGCTGCTTCAGTCTGATGATAGTTTGGAATTCGTGGATTTTAATGGCGAAATTTGCAGATTTTGTGAAAACCCTACTGGAAGCTCGAGACTGGAAACAGCAACGGCGATTCTTACAGGCTTCACACACACACACACACACACACACACTTATCTGTTTTTCTTGTCTTGTACAGAGTACTTGTGTATCAGCGTGAAATTTGGACTAATGTTGGGTAAATGTACTAATGGGCCTATGGACTATGGGTTAAGGCCCAAATACAGCCAAAATCCTATCTAACTTACCTCTGGTTATAGACGGATCGGACGTCCAAGTTACCTCCAATTATCTGGTGTTTGAAATTCATTTTAGCTCTGAGTACTGTTAAAATTAGAGTTGGAGTTGAAGTTGGAGGTTTTCAAATTCAATTTGACTCCGACCTAATGTTATCCTTAAACCAGTACGTAAATAATGCAAAATGCAAGATTTTATCCTTTGTTATCAAATATTATAATTATGATGATATTATATGAAAATATTTTGTACTTTTTATGTAAGACTCGTGTTGTGTAACTAGAGAAAATACTCTTACAAAGCATTGTTCGAAAGATGGAAAAGGGAGTTGGGCAATGAGACTCTCAAACTTGCTCTTAGCTTAAAATATGTATGTATATGATACCCAAAACGACCATTTTTTGATGGCAAGCTCACTCCTAATTTTGTTATCCCTTAACAAAGTTAGTCATGCAGTGTAAGATTTGTCGCTCGGCGGCCTCCTAACAGGTGAGATAAAGTTCAATGTGGACGCTACGTTAGGGGAGAATTATCGGGTTTGAAAGTAGTTGCACAAGATTGTCTGAAGGAGGTTATAATGGTAACAGTGAAAAGACCCAAACCAAGATGGACATCAAATATAGTTGACGCAAAAGCATTTCCTTTGGCGTTTGAATCTTGCGAATAGATTTCTATTTCACTAAGAGATTCTAGAGTCTCATTGTCTCGGTCTTACCTAGCACATAAAGAATCTTATTATTTACCTTAACGAGTCCGATTTAGTCATAGATGAGTTAGTTTTTCTGTTTCTTTGCAAGTTTGTTTTTGTGGTTAGAATCTAGTTAAGAGAGATGGAAACTTACAACTCATTATCTCGTTTGAGTCATTTCTAGTGAGTTAGAGTAAATGCAGTTGGAAGTGTGTCTTCCTATAATTCTCAACCCTGTGCTCATCGATTCTGTGATCAATAAAATCACTTGTGCTTTGTCCCTCAAAAAACAATGCAAACAAATTATTATATACAAGATTATTATTGATAACAATATCCTAGCTTAATCATCCTGAGAGTTTTTTTTTTTTTTTGTAGAAGAAAAATATATAGTGAAGAATCTTAGTGACTCTCTGAGGACCTCACCATATCCGGCAGTGAGGACGTCCAGTTCCAGTATGACGATTTTGTTTGAAAGATCAGTCAAAATTAAATCAGGGAAGTATCTTCCAAATCATAATCTTATTCTTTTCCTTCCATTTCTGAGTTGATATTATAACAGTTCATATTCTTTTCAAATACTAAAAAGAAAGGGAAAGAAATCGTTGCAATTGCCAATTATGTGGAAGATTGAAGAATAATTCAAAAAAGGAAACAATCTTCTCTAAAGGAAAGTGGACGTTGCTGATTGAAGCTCTCAAGCATAAATACTATCAACCCCTTCCAAGAGAAGAACGGATTTCCAAGCAAGTAAATCAGTGTAGGAATTTTGGTTAGAAAATTCTAAGTTGTAGAAATATTTGAGTGAAAATATTCTGAGTTGTAGCCACCAAGAAAAGTGGTGAGTTTGTAGCCAGAGAGTGTTTCTGGTGAGGACCTCTAAGGTCGTGTTTAAAGTGGGATAGGGTTCTCACTTTAAGTGTGCTCCTCCTTTGTAATCGCCTCTTCTGTGAAGCCTCAAGCGCAGAAGTCATCCGTGAAGACTTCTGTTTCTGTAAGTCCTGTTGAGGACCTCAGAATCCTCAATAGTGTCGAGTTGTAACCTCCTTCCTTTTAGCACTTTAATTCAATCAATAAAGAAATATTATTCGGTTTATAAAAATGCTATTAATCCTTTTTGTGTTGATTAAGTGCAGAATTTTTATACAACCCTATTCACCCCCCTCTAATCTAGGGTTATTTCAATTGGTATCAGAGCGGGTCCACAAATTCAAGAGCTTAACCACTCGTGGAAAAGATCATGGCCGCTATCAACACAAATGAAGCCCCTCAAGGACGCTCATGGACAATAGCTCCACTACTTACTGGAGAAAACTACAGGTCGTGGAAAAGACAAATGGAGGTCTTCCTCAAGGACCAAGATGAGGACCTCTGGACTGTGGTTACCGAGGGAGATTATCCTACTCCTACGAAGAAGAACAGTGTTGGTCAAGATGTCCCAAAGAAAAGATCTTAAATGACCAATAAAGATTGGAGCCATTGAGAAAAAATACTCATGCCCTAAACTTGATTTATTGCAGTTTAAATTCGAATGATTTTGAACGTGTATCTAATTGTGAAACTGCGAAACAGGTTTGGGATTACTTGATAACCTCATATGAAGACACAAGTCAAGTAAAGGATACCAAAGTAGATGTCCTTGTCCAAAAGTATGAGGCCTTCAGAATGGATGAAAATGAGACTATTAAAGAGATGTTCAAAAGATTCAGCAGCATCACCAACCACTTCATATCTCTGGGAAAAACTTACCCAAATGAGGAATAAGTTAGAAAGGTCCTCCGATGCCTGCCTAGAAGAAAATGGGGTCTAAAAGTCACAGCCATTGAAGAAACTCAAGATCTCAAGGCCCTCAAACTGGAGGAACTCATTGGAAAACTATTGGCCTATGAGATCCAATTGAATGACCTCTCATAACCCAAGGGAATTGCCCTCAAGGCAGTACGTAAATCTGACTGTGAGTCAGATGATGATGAGGAGGAAGATACAATGGCAATGATAGCTAGAGGGTTCAGAAGTTTATACAAGAAAAATCCGACCTTTCGAGGATACATCAAGGATGGACAAAACAGAAAAGCAACCTCAAAAGGTAAGTCCTCATTAAGAAAAGATGCTGACCCATTTACTTGTTTTGTTTGTGGCAGCTCAAAACACCTTATGAAGGACCACCCTCACGCCAAAAGAAACAAAGACAAGAGAAACAGTCGGCCTCAATGGCATAACCATAAGGCAATGATGCCAACATAGAGTGATAGTGATTCCAGTGAAGGCCACAATGAGGTAGAAGAAATAACAAATGTATGGCTGATGGCAAACACAAGTGAGGATCAAGATCCAACCTCATCTCATGACGAGGTAAACATTGATGAGCTCCTCACTCTTCCCTCTTAGCACCTTGCTCACAAAAATTATTTCATCTCTTCAAATATTCTAGATCCTTAATAGAAAGAGTCAAGCATCTTACGAAACATGTCAATCATCTTAACGAAACCATAGAGAGCTTTAACACTAGAAATGACCTCTTAGCAACTGAAAATGTTAGACTATCCATAGAGGTCAAAGACTGCTATAAGGACATCACTCAATTATCAAATGAGGCAGTCATAAAATCTCATCCCTACCAGAAGGAGCCCATCCTTCCCACACCTAATACACCACCTCTCAAAAACTATTGGTCCAAAAGTCCTCCCATCCATACCAACAAAGGACCTCTACTTCCTACCCCAAACATTCCACCTCTCAGAGGAAACTATCATAGAGGACCTCCAACAGCAAATAAAATAAGGACCTTACCAACTCCCATGTCTAAAGGAACTAGACCTCCGTACAGTACTAAAATTTGGGTCCTAAAGACCTCACTATAATGATCTCATCCTTGGTTAGAGATCAAGAAAGGTATAGTGTCCTCTATTGTAGGTATGCCTAAGACACATTACCAGATATCCAACCAAGTTCTACAAACTGAAATCAACAAGAATAGAAAAGTGACCTTTGGAGACAAAATCCAATACAAGATCCTAGACATTGGGAAGGTCGCGAAACAACGCCACCCACACCATTCGAGGAGGAGCCTTCTATCATGAGGACCTCAACCTATGCACAAGATGTCAAATTGAGGGGTAGTCCTATCATCCATCCTCCCTACATGTGGTCACTCTCCTCCTCCTAGGTTCGTCAACTCACTGCATGTCTGGACCTCTCTGATGTCCTCATCAGCACGCCCTCTCGGGTACCTCAAAATTTAATCAGGGATCGGTCAAGATGTGCTCATCATTTTTTTCTTCCTATCTCTCCTTCTCCCTCACTCTTCCTCTCTTTATTTTGGCCACACAATTTAGTGCTTGTACTCTCTTGTTTCCTTTCTGTCCAAAAGACAAAAAGGGGGAGTATTAAGTTTGTTGCGTTGCTCTGCTATATACTGTGTATCTATGCAAAAGGAGAACAAAGGAAATTTTGTCTTTCAAACAAAAAGTGGGAGATTGAAGAATCTCAGCGACTCTTTGAGGACCTCACCATATCCGGCAGTGAGGACCTCCAGTTCCAGTATGACGATTTTGTTTGAAATATCAGTCAAAATTAAATCAGGGAAGTATCTTTCAAATCCTAATCTTATTCTTTTCCTTCCATTTTTGAGTTGATATTATAACAGTTCGTATTCTTTTCAAATACTAAAAAGAAAGGGAAAGAAATCGTTGTAATTGCCAATTATGTGGAAGATTGAAGAATAATTCAAGAAAGGAAACAATCTTCTCTAACGAAAAGTGGACGTTGCTGATTGAAACTCTCAAGCATAAATACTATCAACCTCTTCCAAGAGAAGAACGAATTTCCAAGCAAGTAAATCAGTGTATGAATTTTGGTTAGAAAATTCTAAGTTGTAGGAATATTTGAGTGAAAATATTCTGAGTTGTAGCCACCAAGAAAAGTGGTGAGTTTGTAGCCAGATAGTGTTTCTGGTGAGAACCTCTAAGGTCGTGTTTTTAAAGTGTGATAGAGTTCTCACTTTAAGTGTGTTCCTCCTTTGTAATCGCCTCTTCTGTGAGGCCTCAAGCGCAGAAGTCATCCGTGAAGTCTTCTGCTTCTGTAAGCCCTGTTGAGGACCTCAGAATCCTCAATAGTGTTGAGTTGTAACCTCCTTCCTTTTAGCACTTTAATTCAATCAATAAAGAAGTATTATTCAGTTTATAAAAGTGCTATTATTCATTTTTGTGTTGATTAAGTGCAGAATTTTTATACAACCCTATTCACCCCCCTCTAGGGCTATTTCATATAGATTACTAATGCTACTTATTTTCAACTTTTAGTGTGTCTCGTAATGAGATTTTAATATCTGTCAAAGTCGGTGAAAGAAGAAAAATATAGGAAACAAATCTTCTTGTTTTGATTTGTTTCATTCATATGGTGTTAGCTAGTTTACCCTTTGTCGTCTTTACATGATGTTATTTTTCATTTCCAGATCCGCGTGCTTCTTCTTCGTGTTAGCCTAGTTGATCGGGCTTGTTTACCTACCGTTGAGAACACCCCAACCAGATACAAACGTGTTTAGTTGGGAATATCTCAAGATGAGTAACCTCCTAAAAGTTTCCTCATGCAGCGTTTGAGCGATGACGAAGCACATTGGAAGAACCCGCAGTGATTTGTTGGGCGAGTCATCGATCCTTGAATCAGTTCTCGTTAATGTCTACAGCCTAGAAGAGGTTGGGGCATTACAGGCAAAACCTGTCAACCAGACCATGGTCTCAAGTGTTTCCGTTGAAATGATAATAGGTTGCTTGATATGTCATTTTGACTAACCCCATCACAAATATGACCAATTCTTACTTCTTTACATACTAATCTCCCTCTCTGTGTCTAATTAGAGAATCAATAGGTAAAATTAAACCAAAAGGAAAGCCAGGTCCCAAGAAAGGTGGTGACAGGAAGGTTAGTGTAGTTATTGACTGTTTGACAGTTTGTTCTTTGGTGGGTAAATGCCATTATTTTTACCCATTTTTATCCAATCTAAATTATCTTTTCTTAAAAAATTAATTTGACCAAACCTCACCTAATATTACTATTCAAGGCCAAATTTAATCAATTGTACCCAACCTTATCTCTAAGGTCATCTTTAACCATGATCCAAGTTGGATCGCTCGTTGACGTGGCGAGTGATTCTTAAGTGATCTTGGAACTTTAAAGGTGATCCAAAGAGGATTGATGTGAGAGAAAAAAAATTTGGGATGGAGGTGATCTTGTGGATTGGAAAAGAGAGTGATCCATGAATGGATCATGAGTAGATCATGAGGTATTTCCCTTTTTTTTGCCTTGAAATTAAATTACCAAACTCAATGTTTTTATTTTTCCTTTTTTTTTGCTTGTTGGGTGGTGAGTGATCCTTAATTTTGGATTGTCATTATTTGGGGTTTGCTCACACCTAATGGATTGCATCACTTTTTGGTGGTGGACCCCTACCAATCCAATCCATTCACGGATTGCCTTTGCAGATGGCCTAAAAACCAACACATCTTGAATCCTTATTTACTTTCTTAATCAGACACTAATATATATATTCAGTTGTCATTTTTCAACAGGAAAAGTCTTCTGTTGTGTTGAGATTGAAGAGGATAAGGCCTAAGGGTGCATTCCTAATTAATCTCAGAAAACAACTACTTAAGTCCTTCCCTGATAACTCAGCCGATGGTTATTTACTACCTACAAGATGTTAACATGTTAATTCATGAATTTGTGGTATGTACTTGTAACAAGTGTATGTATATCTATGGATATATAACCATGGAAACTGATGCAGCATCTGAAGCTGCAATTATCAAGAAATGGCTTGAACTCCCTCCGTTTCATTTTAATTGTCGTATTTAGAAATTGTTCAGTCAAACGTTAAAAATTTTGACTAAAATTTTTTTTCAATGTATACGATGTCTTGTTACGCATGATTACTACCATTTGATTTATAACAAAAAATACTATCATAAAAATATATATCATAATTGTTCGTTTAGTATAACATATAAGAAAATTATCAATAAAAAAATGACATTGGAGACAGTGACAGTCAAATATATGACAATTAATATGGAATAGAGGGAGTATTTTATAGTGATAGCTATGTTTTTTTTTTAATTTTTTCAACTAGATTATCTTTAATTGCTTGCATTAGCTACATTAACGTACTTGAATTAATTTTTAGGTTCTCATCCTAATAATAATTGAAAAAAATATTTTTGTCAAAATAATAATAATAATGATAATGATAACAATAATAGAAAACATTAAGAATCCTAATCACCAGAAGTGAAATCTATATGTCTGTTTTTTTTATAGTATAAAATATCCAACCAAAGCCGTCCAAAATAAAAATAGACCCCACCAAAATGTTAAGTCTATGGCTCCTCCTGTCTGTATTCCACCATAAAAAAAAGTCTCCCTTCAAACCTTCCCTCCCCACCAAATCAACAAACACTGCCTCCCTCTCTCCCTCCCCTGTTTCTTTCTCCACATCATTCACCTCAACAAAACCATCCAAACAAACCCACAAAAATTTTGCAGAAAGGAGGGTGATGATCATCAGCAAGGAACAGTGAAAATTAACCATGTGGGTAAATGGTAATTACAGGAGGGTGGTGAACAGCAGTAATAATAATGGAGGAGGGTTCAGGGTAAACATAAGGAGGCTGTCAATCCAGAGGTTAAAGCTCAAGTTTCTGGGGTTGTTCAGAAGGTGGAAGAGAAGTTACGATCGCGCGGTTCGATTCTTGAAGCTTAGAAGAAGATCAAAATGCCATGAAAAGAGCAGTAGAATGAAGAATTGCAAGTATTTAATAGGAGGAAGAAATGCAACAATGGAGGAGTATGGAAGTTTGTGTCGAAATAACTCGTTCTACAGTGAAGCCATTGCTGATTGTTTGGAGTTTATAAAGAGGAATTCTCTCTCCCTGGATGATGATCATGAAGCTGCTCCTATGGTTGCTCTTCTCTCTTAGTATTAATTCAATTCTCATATTCATTCCTTTTGTATTTTGATCTAGGCTCCTTTGTTTTTTTGGAATATAAACTAAGTTTTCTTGACATATATATCTCGTTTTATGTTAATTTTTATTATCTTCGTAGTTGTTGTTGTTATGGTTATATATCTTGGTAGCAAACTAGGTTGATAGAGGATGATTTTCAACTCAAATTTCTGAAGATGCTTTCGAGGGTTGTTTGCATTTTGAACTCTAAAGCATAGGGTAATTAATTTTCTAAACATTTAATAAGTTTGTCATGAATTTCTAATGGTATTTGTGAGGAGCTTATGAATGAAGTTAGTCAACATAATTATACATTCAAGTTTATTATTACTTTATTAGGTATATATAATTGGAAATATAGTAAGATGAGACAGGTATCAATGTATAGCTTGTAGTATATGAAAATACTCTAAGATAATATTGTTGTAAAAGTTGTGGTTTTTTTTTTTTAACATAGCTCATGTGATGGGAAAATCAGGCTTATACATCAGTCATTGCTTCCAAAAATTGATCATGGGACACGTAGAATATTACAGTGTAACAAATATCAATTGAGCTAAGAGCTCACTGATAACAAATTATTATGGTTGTATGTGCGTATGTGATGAGATTTAAATTTTAAACTGTGAACTATACATGAAGAACACACGCCAATTATAAATGAAAAACACAGGTAAAAAATAATTATGGTAGTATGTACAATATGTGATGGGATTTAAACTGTCAAATATAATTGTGAACTTCTTTATTTTTTTTAATTTTAATTTTTATTTTCTGTGTGTATAGTATGATTGTGAATCCCATTGGGCCATTGTGGTTTAGCTGGAGATTGTATGATACCTACTGCTATGAATGAATGTCTTTCATCGTTGACTTTCTCTTTTTCTTTTCTTTTCTCTTTAATTTTAAAAAACTGTTCTTTGGATTGGTAACTCTTTTCAATCAAATCCAATCCAACCAATTCAATCCAATCCAAACCTTACACAATTCTAAAAAAAATCATATATAAAAACACAATTCTCCAAAAAAGTATCATAACTTATTTAATCCAATCAAATCTAATCCATCCAAACTTCATTTTATCCAATCCAAAGAACAGGTATCATGATCAAGCTAACACGTACATATGCGCAATATTGTTATTCAGGATAGATTCCTTTATAATGGAGTTTGCAATAGTTTGCCATCATAAATTACTTATGCATCGACAGTTTGACCCCCTTAACACTTTTCTGATCCCTTGTTTATATTTTCTTTAAATTAGAGACGGCAAAAATTTGGGCCGGATTAATTAATTTCGGGTTTGGACAAATTGGAAGAACGAAAATTTGATGTCCGATATTTTTCGGGTTGGATAAATCGGACAAGCATAAATTCAAGGTTTAATATCGGTTTCGAATAATAAAATTTTGAAAAAACCCGTATTTGAATTTTCGGTCAAATCATTCAATGTCAAAATTCGAACGAAAATTGTATAACTGTACCCGATTCTTTTTAGGTCGGATAAATCTGAATTATTGTGTCGGACAAACTTTTGACCATCCTACTTTAAACAGGGGAGAAAAAAAAACTCTTAGGTCAAATACTCAAACTCATTTAAAAAATATGGAGTACATGGAATTCGGCTATTTTGTCAAATTTACTACCAGTCAAATTGATCCTTTGAACAATCGGTCCAGTCAAGCCATGACCATGAATTAAATGAATACAAGCTTTTGAAGCAAATTAAACATATACTTATTTATAAAATTGATAATACTTCCATGACTACTCATTTTCCTTCTATAAGCCTCTTCAATGCTCTGCACAAAATTATGTTTAAAATCTTGGTTAATAGATTAAGGTATATTCTCAATAAATTTATTGACTCAATCCAAAGTGACTCTGCTCTGAGTAGATCCACTCATAATAACATTCTTGCCACAAGGTCTTACAACTTTGCCAAAACCTTAAGCGATGTGGTATCAAGGTGGATTCTAGTTGTATCTTCTCCTATAGTAGTGATAAAAACAACGGCCATTTTTTCCTCAATTATAATTTTGCAAAGGAAATTAGATATCTACTTCGCCAATATATACCTTAAATGATGTGTGTGTATACATACATACATACATATATACATACATACATACATACATGTGTGTATATGGTGTGTGTGTAAGGCAGCACGGTGCACAAACCCTGCAAGCGGGGGTCCGAAGAAGGATCACATCACAAAAGTGTAATGTAGACAAACTTTATCTTATATATATATATATATATATATATATATATATATATATATATATATATATATATATATATATATATATATATATACATATACACACACATATATACATATATGTGTATATATGGTGTGTGTGCGCGCGCGCGCGCGTGTAAGACAGCATGGTGCACAAACCCTGCAAGCGGGGGTCCGAAGAAGGATCACATCACAAAAGTGTAATGTAGACAAACTTTATCTTTTATATATATATATATATATATACACACACATATATTCATATATGTGTATATATAGTGTGTGTGCGCGCGCACGCGCGTGTAAGACAGCATGGTGCACAAACCCTACAAGTGGGGTCCAAGGGAAGGATCATACCACAAAGATGTAATGTAGACAAATTTTATTATATATATATATATATAGGCAACTGTAAGAATATTTACTCTCCACTACTTGTTATTAAAAATTTAACTATAGAAGAATGTGAGTTTGGATTGAAATTTTAATTGCTGATGCGAAGATGAAGTGGTGCAACTTAGGGTGGCAATAACTCCCGTGGTTCAAGGGAGGTTTTGATGTGAGTTGGTAGAAAGTAAAGAAAAAACAAGTTGATTAGCCACCTAATTTGTTGGAATTATTTGACAAATACTCCCTTTTGTCCCTTGATTTTATTAAAACTGAACCAGAAGATGCTACTTGAATAATAATACTAGATGATGCTACTTGAATGATAATGCAAGACTTTCGAAAATAAAGATGGAGGGACATATGGATTCAGAGAGGGTACCCCTAGGAATGTTGACATTTTTAAAAGGAAAATTGACCAAATAGATAGACTGATTGATGGATAATTCTCTTTTTCCATTTCCAAAATAATGATTGGATTCTAATAATTTTTGTCTTGGATGATTGGACAATAATATTTCGAATTTTAAAAATATACGTCAACAGTTCCAAATTTCAACAAATAATATTTATTTGGTACCAAATCTAACTCCATATTTTCATTTTGGAGTTTTTTTAAAGCTTTAGGTTTTTCTTTTTCTCACTCATGCCCTTAGAAAGATTATGACCTATAGTTACTAAAAACAATAATTTTTTTCAAAATCCGAATATTTGTTATGATTTTTTAAGAAATAGAAAGGGTACAATCATAAAAAAGAATAGAAAAAATGAAAGAAAATTGCTTGTAAATTGACTAAAAAATGTAGGGAAGTGTTGTGCTAAATTTGGGAACAAGCACAACTCGAAATCCTTGATATTTATTATTTAGGGTATGCACTCAGTAGTGGTCCAAAAACAATAAAATTTGTCGAATTTTGGGACCGTTGATGTACATTTTTAAGTTTAGATTATTATTATATAGTTGCTCAAAGTAAGGATTATTATAATCCAATTTGTTTTCTAAATGAGACAGGTTTAACATCTTTCTACATAAATTGATATTGCATACAAAAAATTTTTTAACTGATATTGCGTACATTTCCGAAAAAAGGTTGTGACATAACCCCTACAGACATAATTTTTTAACAATTGTCAAATGCTACGATGATACTGTGACAAAAGAAGATGGTGGATCACAATTGACTGTTACTCAGTCGTCCAAGGGGGAAAGTTTGGAAAACACTAGTTCTTTATACTTAGCAACTATCTTGACCTCATGATGCTTATATGGCGGGAAGTGAACCAGGTAACATGACCAATTAAGGAAATGGAGTCCATGAACCCCATCACATAGACACCGCAATCATATCCAATGTGACAAAGACCACACTGGTTAAGTGAAAGAAACAAATACAATAATGCAATAGACGCGGACATGGAATTAGTTTACTAACTTGTCCTCCCTAGGACATGATTTCTTGAAAATGACTCTCCATTCAGTAGGCTGATCGATGAGAGAACAACCTTCTAAGCAAGCCACCAATGTCGACGCCTAAATATGGGGGTAGCAGGGAAATGCAAATATTAGGTAAGAAACGAGTACGCAATGATGCTCCAATAACCGTTAGTCTTATAATAAGTTAAGTAAACCGCAAACATTTTGTTAATGACTGTAAACCATGAAACATACCACTTTCTTCTTAACAGAATTCATCTCTTAAGGAGTTGTACCTATCGGGTCCAACAACAAAATTCGTTGGTCCTTGAATCGCACCAAGCCAGAATCAAGTGCCTCTTGGACTCGAAAAGCACATGCATTAACATATAGGAATACACGCACAACATGAGTATATATGTAATGGCAACAAGGTACGAGCAAACAACGTTTATTGGGTGGTTAGAGTGGGATACTAGTTTGTGTGGGGGGGGGGGATGCATATACAATATGATGTAGCAGTAAACCTACTACCATTACAAACCTAAACCAAATTGAAGGAAAAATTATAACAAATGCCAATTAGGTCAATTCATGTTTCTCCCCAAGGTACACATGCCCAAATAACCTTGTAAACATGCCTGGATTATCCAGTAATCCCTATGTGGCCACACAGATATTAGCTAATTTGGTTACACACACATAACCATTCTATTGCAGAGTATAAAAGGTAGTTCCTTACCCTTTGACAGGGCCGCAAGCGCACGGGTACTATTGTAGCAATATCAAGGTCGATCCCACAGGGACTTAGTCTAGTAACGCAGTGAACTATCCCTCTACTTAATTGCTAAGCCAATCAGGTTTGATAATTTTTAATAATTTCTAATGAACTAACTAAAACTAAGCTGGACAGGAAAGGATTAACTCGAGGTAATTCGATGGATGAAGTCTTCTAGGGTTTTACTAACCTAACAACAGGGTCTGAAAGCCAAATTAAAGCATGCACAAGAAAGTAACTCAAACGAATCAAGAATCGATAACCTCTAAATTCTATCGCCCTTTCGATGCTAAATAGAATTATCCTGACTAACCTAATCAACAACTTTAATCACGCTTTTGGGTTAAGCGAATTGAAGGTCTAAGCAAGGTCGGGTTATCTAATGATTCCCTAGTCTACTACTCCTTTTTCAACTTTCGTAGGCCTAGGTAGAAGGGTTGGTGGTCAAATTCCCCTAATTCACCTTTCGGTACTTCTTAGGTTAATCTCTGAATTACAAACATCTAAGGCCTTAAGAACATTCGTAAGCAAGAAAAATGCAACCTTCTATTGATTCAATTGAGAATTCAAGTACAAACTAAAACATTTCTAATCAAACTCCATATTGATGGTTCATAAAACCCTAGAAAGAACGAAATTTACTCACAAGTATTCATTAAAAACAAGAAATACGTTCTAAACATGGTAATCAATTCTAGAATTAAGAAAGAGAAAGTGAGAAGAGTAAAGCAAACACTAAGGAGAAATTCGTAGGATCCTCTCAAGAACTTCACAAGAGTGTTACGTGCTTCTTCTCGAATTCCAAATCTTCAATGCCTTCGAATTGATTTTTGATGAATGGGAGTGTTTTTGGTGAAGAATTTCCCTCTAAAAATCCCCGTCTTCTGCCCAGAATAAGTGCTTAACTGCTGTCTAATTCTTTCCCCAGTTAATTCCCGTGAGAATAATCGCATTGGAGAAAAGCGTCACAACCACGGTCTGTGGCTGTCACCACGGGCAGCCCGAGGTTGGCGCTGTCTCGCTATTTCCTGCTCGTTTCTTGCTGAAATGTTTACCATGGTCTTATCAACGGTAGTTGATGCCCGTGGTACCCTTGCCCTTACCCAATTTGCTCCAAAAATCAACTTTTTGGCCCTAAACCTGCAAATCATTGCAAAAAACGCAAAGACCAAGCGTAAATAGAGAAATGGGGAAGATTAAACACCTTTTTAGCCCAAATTTACCATGATTATGCTTCTAAAACACCTAAAAATAAGTGCAAATAATGCACTTATAAATCCCTCCATGCTAAAACCTTGCTTGTCCCCAAGCAAGTACTAGACTCAAAACTAGGAAAAACAGACTCAAGAGAAGAAAAAGAAAAGAAAGACTCGAACATCCTATGTACAAGCCCCCTCAGGTAAGCTTTAGCAGAACTCTCAAACAACTAGGTCCAACCAAAACACAGCCCAAAAGCGATTAAAACATTTTAGCACAAGATAGAGGGATATTTTCGAAAAAGATTTAGGGGAATCACACCATCGAGATCAAATTAGTCACCCTTCCGTCACCGAATTAGCGAGAAAACACATGTATGAGTATGAAACTAAGACGGTTGAGAGCAATCCTCACTTTTGGGGATGTGGAAACACTCCTCTCATGTGTTTTCAAATTGAATTCGATGTTTGGTTCTCTCAATACTCTAGCCTAGGAAACAATCTACCATATGCTTGATGATCATCTCAAATCTCTACCGCTATATACAAAATGCAAATGACAATCAAGAGGTCTTTGAAAGAGTTGTAACGGGGGCTAAGGTTAGGGGTAAGGGACGGAAAATATTTGGATAAGTGGAGCTCGAAGCCAAGCTTGAAGTTATACTTTTCCAACCTCACTCAATGTCATTGAACCTTACTTGCCCATAAACAATCATAACATTCCCGAAACATTTATTAGAAACCGCCTCATTACTAGACTCCTCACTTGCCATCACACTTGTGCTCCCTTTTTTTTCTTTTTTTTATTTTCTATTTGCTATTGAATTGTTCTCTCTCTTTTTTCTTATTTGCTTTTCGATTCATGCTTTATTTCTCCCTTTTTTTTCGAAGCAAGTGATTGGCAAGTGAAAATCATATACAAAATTAATTACAAAACTTGGCGGGTTTTGCTAACATAGTCACTACATTGATGCTACATAAGTGAGAAAAATCCCAACACTTCCTATTCATGACTTTCCCAACACACTATTTTGCAAATGTATTCACAAGTAACCCCATCAACCACACTCAATATACTCCAAGTAATGGCTTAAGGTAGGAAGATATGTAATTGGCCAAGGCTTATAATTTCAGGTTATTCCAAGAAAACGGAGTAATCAAAGGCTAGAAGAAGGGTTAAAGGCGGAGAATTACATGAATAGGGTGGCTATTTGGTTATGTAGCTACAATAATTGCGAATGAATGCCTCAATCATGTTGTCAATGCATGATGCAAAGTGCAGTTTCAAAGAGATGAAAAGCAAGTTCTAGAGATCGCAACCAAGGTTGAGTCACACATGGAAATATGAGACTAATGAAAATGATTAGTCATTTTGGCTTAGTGGTCTCACGGATTTGTGCTCAACAACCAATCAAAGAACATAAACATACAAATGCTAAGCTCACATCAAAGGGTCAAGAAGGGCAATAAATCTTCACTATCAAGATGTAATCCCAAATCAAGATGTTTTCGAAATTTCTTTTCAAATCTTTGAATCACTAACGGGCTACACAAAGGCTAAACAAAGCTACAAGAAATACTACCTAGCTTACAATCATCACTGGAGGCTTACCTAACCTAATCCTAAAGCTATTCTAATTTTTTTCTTCTTGCATGATTTTTTATAATTTTTTTTTTGGGCTTTTCTATGTTTTTCTCTTTTTTTTTCTATTTTAACTAGATGAACTAAATGCAACTAAACTAAATGCAACCTACATGCTTAAGTGATTACCTATGAAGAAAAACAAGAAAATTAAAGGAAAGAAAGGACACACCTAGACTAATGAAACACCATTATATGCCGTGCAAACTATATGCATGATGCAAAGATATGTACAAAAGTATATACACACAAGTCATTCTCCCAAAAGTTATCACCAATCATCGAAACATGTCAACCAAATCAACAAGACAACCAAATCACACAAAACCAACCAACCCCTCCATGCTAGGACACAACATTTTCCTCGATGCTAAAAAGAAGCAAACATCATAGGGGGGAAGGAAAAGTCAATGAGCAAACATCATGCATCAGGAGGGGGCGGAGGGTAAAGGTAAGGGATCTGAGCTCCATGGCTCTCAAACCAACCACGCATCGCGGATAAGCACTCGCTCATGCTAGTCAAATGTTGGTTTTGCGACGCAATCATGCCCCGAAGCTCAGTGTGCTCCGATCGGACATACTCCCCAAGGGAGGTTTGCTCGTTGCGGATCTCGCGAAGTGCAGTAGAAAAGTCATCCATGTTGAAAGGGTGGGAGGAGGAAGGGCCAGGTGATTGAGGGGATTGGGGTTCGTCATGGTCGGACTCAGGATCATACACGATAAGGTCTAGGGGAACCGGGTCTCCATCCCCTCCCGGTAGGTAGGAGAAGTTGGCCCGGTTTTGGATAGTCGTTCGGGCCACATTGGGCAACTGCATGAGCTGCCGATTAGGGTACCTCCAGTAAATGCTACCACCCCTAGAAACAATAAAGAGAATGGTGGTCAAAGTGCTATAGTCAAGCCTCTCATACCTGGGAATCCTAAACTCCTCATTCGGCATGACTCCTAGAGATTTGGCACTCCTAGTGACAATCCCCCCGCAAGTGATCTTACCCTTTTTCCTATTAGCTATCTCTTGAAGATGTGTAATTAAGAAAGAGTCGGGGTCCATCTGCCTACCCTCATACATTTTCCTCATCAAAAACAACTCCGCTACCCGAGGCATATTCATGCTATCATCTCTCGTGAAAAAAGCTCGTCGCAAAGATGCGTTGAGCTAACCTAATCACGGGGTTTTTGATTTCGGTCGCCTTAGACCGACTAGAGTCGAAATGTTGCTCCCCGGTGATCATTTCCCATAAAGAATCCGGGTCATACCTTGGAGGCACACGACGCTCACTAACATCAAGGGGACGCGGGAGGTGGAAAATGCTATTAAAGGTACTCAAATTCAATTGATAATCTTGGCCACGCAAACGGAACCTAATGACCCCCTCTTGGCAATTACGCCCATTTTGAACCTCGGTGTATAGGGTGCTCAAGAACTCCAAAGTCAAGTCCGAACAGGAAGGTTCTTTGATGTTTAGGTAATCACCCATCCCCCCTCTAACAAACAACCATTTAATGTCATCCAAAACCCCCATGGATTGTAACAAAGCATCATCAACATAACGAGTAGCAACAAAACCACAGGATCTCAAACGCAAGTAATTAGCAGGATGCATTGGGCTATTGAACTGAAAAGGGATAGGATCATTACCGTGCTCCATAGCAGCGCGGTTTGCGGCTCGTTGAGCACGAAGCTCCCTCGGATTTGGTTCGTTGGAGGACCCAGCAGCATCGGTTCTTCTCTTTTTGGGTGCCATTGCAACTTGAAGCTCCAACAATGGTGATTTTTGGGGAAAATGGGAGTGATGATGAGTGTAAAAATGGAGGTTATGGGTGAAATTGGTGGCTGTGGAGGCTAATGTGAATGGTGAAGGTGGAGTTTGTGGTGCGTGGGGTTCGAATTGGTGGTTAGGGTTAGGGTTCGTAGTGTGATGCGTGGGGGAGGTGGGTTAGTGAAATGGATTGGTTGTGAGGAGGGAAGAAGAAGAAGAGTAGAATGAGGATGGAATTGGGGTTTAGGGTTTGTGAAGAATGAAGAAGAGGAGGAGGAGGAGGAACGAACAAAGAGGATGGAGTGCTAGAATGGGAGCTAGGGCATGAAAAAGAGGTGAATGAGGGAAGAATGAATGAAACAAATGAGAAAAAGGGGGAAAAACCCCGTCTTCATATGTGACAGGCCGGCCACATGCTAGGTCGCCACCACGCGGCCGTGGTTGGCGCTGGTCTGCAAGTTCGCGTGCTCTGCTCCCCTTTTTTTCTTTTTTTTTTTTGAATTCCAGCCACCGCGGTCCGTGGTTTTCACCACGGGCAGCCCGTGGTTGGCGCTGGAAATTGAGTTTTGAGGGGAAAAATTGGAGGAAGGGAGGGGGACGAACCACGGTCCGAGGTGAAAACCTCGGGCAGACCGAGGTTGCCGCTGGAAAAGCTGTTTTTCTTGATCGAACGAAATCCAGACCACCACGTGTAGACGCTGAATTTTGTATCTATTTTATTTTCTTTTTTTTTTAGTGTTAGTTTTAGAAAATAGGCTAACCGATAAATGGCACGCAAGCCTCTTTCCACCGAAAACTCCAAAAAAATATACAAAGCCCAAATGCCGAACTGGGTTCGGTGGTGGAGCTCACTCAACACCACAGAACCGTGCAGGTTCGATGGGCGGCTCGGCTCGCCCACAGGAACCCGTCTGGGTTCCTGGGCCCGAGGCCTGTTTTCCTTCCAGGAACCCGTCTGGGTTTCCTGTTGATTCCCACGGCGCCGCGGCTTAACCTAGCCTCCAAACCCTAAACCTAAACCTAATTCCCCCCTATAAATACCCACCATTCATCACCCACAAAAAGGACACGGGAAGATACTGGGAGTATTGACACTAGTATATTCCTCTCCTCTTCTCCCTCCATTGCGTGCTTTATTTTAAGGTTAGCATAGTTTTTTTATTGTAATGTAATCCTATTAGCTTTCTTTGTATTTTCTTTGTTTTTTTTCGTTTCTTTTTGCATGACATTAATGATAATATTATGAGATTTATCTAATTCCTCCCCCCTTTTTCAAATCTGTCACTTTAATTTAATTCTAGTAGAGTCCGTTCTCTTGAACGGGCAGGTTTGATGATCTTTATTGTCAAATCTGTAACCTTACCCCCGAATCCGCCTTTGGGTTCGTAGGCCGGAGTCTTAATTTTTCGTTGGTTTGTTGTTTTATCCTTAAATTCAACTGGCGACTCTAACCTTTTTTCCCCGAAAATTCTTTTTTAATCCTTGACAAGGAACCCAGACGGGTTCCCTTGTTTTCACCACGAGCCATAGGCAGGAACCCAGACGGGTTCCTAGCCCTGTTTTCCCCCTCTCATTCTCCAAAGAACCCGTCTGGGTTCGTTGCCTTGTTTTCATTTTGTTCTCGTGGAACTCAGATGGGTTCCATCGAGTTCTCATCTGTCTTTTTTTTCTTTTTTTTCTTCTTTCCATCTTTTCTTTTCTTTAATAAAATTGAGTTTCGGGGTTAAATCAATTTGTCAATTAAAAGTGTCCTTAAAAGTTAAACCTTTAATTAAGGATAAGCAATCCTAGTCGGCTCCCAATTTAAAAAAGAGAACTCCTCTTTTGAGTAGCGCCGCGAAAAGATCGGCAGATTTTTTCGGGGTCTACAGATTGGCGACTCCACTGGGGACTTAAACTTAAAAGAGGGTAAAACTTGAAAGGGTTAAATTTTAGTGTTTTTGTAAAAAAAGGAGGAATTAATTTATTTCATATTTTTATCATTTTTTTAGGCATATTGCATCCAGGCTACTCTTGGGCCTTATGGCTGGGGAGCACAAAAGCGTTGGTAGGTTCTAAAACTAGGATTACCCTCTGAGAGCGGTCACTACTTGTGGGATGCACTTACATACCCAAGCCTTTGACTCATTCTCTCCCGTGTTACACTCTAAGGGTTTCCAAACCCAGAAGAGCAACACCCACACATCGCTTCCTACGTGCGTAGGGGAATGCACCGGGCGAGAACATGCGATGCGTTATCTCCTATACCTAAAAACCCTAAGACCTAGAGTCATGGTTAGGTTAATCCGCATTTGTATGCTATGTGATTTTATTTTGTTTTAGAATCCATGTATAAGTTGTAAAGTTTTATTTTTGTATAGGTTGTAGAATTTTATTTTTGTAAAGAGCTCATGTATATCTTGTAAAATTTTAGTTTGTAAAGAGTTTGAGTCCATGTATATGTTGTATAGTTTTATTTCGTAAGAGTTTCAAGTCTATGTATGTTATGTAGTTTCATCTTGTAAAGAGTTTTAGAGTCTGGTTATAAAGAGTCTTCGAGCCCGAGTATTCAACCTTTTTCATGAGTCGGAGTCGTTCTAGTTCGCGTAGGAACACGCAAGAGCAGACTAGACACCAGGAACCCAGACGGGTTTACGGCCAAGTCCGCCCATCTGTGTTGGTGATCGCTTGGTCTGGGCCCATTCTTGAAGAGAGAACCCAGACGGGTTCCTGAACCCTGTCTGGCCTTCTTTTTCTTCTTCGGGCCTGACTGCTTCACCCCACTGACAATGATCCTATTCGGCCCTTTATGACATTCCCTAAGTCTAATCCCTATTGCGTCTGTTACTTGAATCTGAGCCCGAAACCGAAAGCAATCGTGACTCGATCCGAGTAAGGACCCAATAGACGATTAATGTTGTCAGTCCGCATGCTAGGTCGCATATTGCATTACATAAGTTCCATGTCTCCCATCATGTAGGTCACATATTGCATTGCATAAGTTCCATGTCTCCCATCATGTAGGTCGCATATTGCATTGCATGAGCATCATATCAGTTTTAGTCATAAGGTAAAAAAAAAAACAAAAAAAAAATAAAAATTAAAAAAAAAAACAAAAAAAGAGTCCTTGACCTTTTCTAAAAATCGACCCTTTTTTCCCGACTTAACTTGCTTCACTTAGGAAAATCTAGATGAGATCTCAAAAGTTTTCAAAAACCTTTTCTTCAAGCCTTCTGATTTTGAGACAAGTTATAAAAGACGTATCTGGTTGCTTTGACTATCTTAGAAGGTATAAATGTGCGTGCCGCAAATCTTTGGGCTAAGCTTAGTTGATTGAGCCCGTCCCGTGAGTCCACATTGCCTAAAACTTGAATTGATTACTTTCATCAATTCCATGATCCCTTGAGCGACTCACCCATTAGTTGCATCTCTAGAACTTGTTTTGCATCTTGCTTAAGACTACATGTTTGCATAGCACGCAGTGACAAAGTGATTAAGGCATTCGATTTTCTTAAGCTACATAGCCAAATAGCCTTCCCTGCATTGTATTTACCGTTCTTTTTGCCCCGCCTAGCCTTTGTTCATCCCTTTTTCATGATTGAACCACAGCGGTACAAGCCTTAGCCTCTAATATCCAGTACCTTTTTACCTTGCTTGGTTGGAAAAGAGTCTGTCATTTTTGGAAGGAACAACTGCTTTCGTGTGAGCAAAATATGAAGCTTGGGAGAATCTGAAAGTCCCATATCTTGAGCGAATTTGGTTATGCTGTTCAAAGTCGAGGTTGTAATAGAAATTTCTTCTCCCTAATCACCCAAAAAAAAATCAAAAAAATCAAAATTTTTTTAAAAATAAAAGAATGTTAGGGAGATTCAACTTAAAGTCCAGAAAACTTTGACTCGGTTGTATTCGGTTGAGATGTTTTAGGATGGAAGGTGAAACGCTTTGCATACATTAAGTGAGAAGGAGAGTTTAGAGGATTTCATTGAAAATCAATCCAAGCATGGCTTTTAACTCCTCATTCCCAAATTTTACCGCTCCTTACCCTAGCCTAAGCCCCGTTACAACCCGAAAAAGTCCTTTTGATTGTCACTTGTGCATTGCATACCAGTAGTGGAGAGCGAGGTTCTTACCAAGCTTATGGTAGTTTGCTTCTATTAGTTTGAGTATGAGAGAAACTCACATACATATTCAAAATTGAGTGTTTGAGTGTTCATTCTTTCCTATGAGAGTTTTGCTCTTTCTGACTAGCTTACGTCCATAACCAACCGCGCATATTGCATTATTCTTGAATGTTGGCGGACTTATGCCTCGAGTTACTTGTTCTCCCTTAAGATTCGAAAACTTCTTCCTATCTCTTTCGAACTGAGTTTTGATCTTGTCCAGATTAATCTTTGTGCTTGCTTGTTAGTTCGACTTTGTGTTGATCGAAAATTCTTTATCTCGGATTGTTTCAGTAGCATATAGAAAGTCATAACTGCATTGCATAACACCATCATTACATGAGCATTGCATCAACAGTCTGCATTAGTACATAAGTATAGAAAAATGCATTTAGTACATCATTGCACAGCATTGTCCTAAGTACATAGCAAAGAGTCGTGTATAACATAGCATAAGAATCCTGCAGACGCATCGTTCTCAGTCGTCATCACGGCAGACCTCTGTGTCGCCACCGCCACTAGCGTTTTCAGCTCCATGGGCCCCGCTTCCGCCAGATCCAAAGTAAGTGTGCCACCGGTAGTAAGAGGAATCTACCACCTCTGTATCGCTACCTGAGCCAGATAGGTGCAACACTTCGGCACCACCTGCATTAAGCCAAGAATGTTCGAGTGACGCCGGCTTAAAGAAAAAAATTTCAATCGAATTTCCACTAAGCCGGGGGCTATTTGAATCCAAAAAAGGAAGCAAGTCACTGCGGCAACTATCAATTGACTCCCAGTTTAGCAAGAGTTAAATCAAACTGCCACTAAACTGGGGGCTATGCAGCCCAAGCAAGGGGACAAATCAGCTGGAACAGTCTGCCTAGGTCCACAAAGTCCACCATGGAAAAATTCAAGAAGGGGCAAGTCACCACGACAACTATCGATTGATTCTCAGTTTAGCAAGAACTGCCACTAAACTGGGGGTTATGCAGCCCAAGCAAAGGGATCGAATCAGCCTAAAAGCCAGAACGAAAGACAGGTGTGGGCCTTCTTTCATTCCATCTGGGCCGGGCCTTTTTCACCAAACCCAGACGGGTTTGCTGGGTCGAAAATAAGCAATCGAGGCTATTTTTGAGCCCAATACAAGCTCATGCTCATGAAGTTATGCCCAACTCGAGCCCGTTTTCGAGACACAAACCGACAGGTAAATTCTCCGACTCATTTTGAATTTCAAATAAACTGATGCCTTCTCTCTTTATTTCTTGCAGAACAACGCACGAAATACAGCGACCGTCATCGGGCCCTAACAATACATGACATCAGCCGTCGCCGGGCTAATACGCGACACTTGACATCAGCCGTCGCCGGCTAATACGCGACACTTGACATCAGCTGTCGCCGGGCTAATACGCGACACTTCACATCAGCCGTCACCGGGCTAATACGCGACATTCACCATCAGCCGTCGCCAGGCTAATACGCGACACTCACCATCAGCCGTCGGCCGCTGTCTGCGACACTTCACCATCACCGCCGGGCTAATACGCGACACTTCACATCAGCCGTCGCCGGGCTAATACGCGACATTCACCATCAGCCGTCGCCGGGCTAATACGCGACATTCACCATCAGCCGTCGCCGGGCTAATACGCGACACTTCACCATCAGCCGTCGCCGGGCTAATACGCGACACTTCACCATCAGCCGTCGCCGGGCTAATACGCGACACTTCACCATCAGCCGTCGCCGGGCTAATACGCGACATTCACCATCAGCCGTCTCACCATCACCGCCGCTAATATCGACACTCACCATCACCGCGTCGCCGGCTAATCTGCGACACTCACCATCACCGTCGCGGGCTAATATCGACATTCACCATCACCGGCCGCTAATCTGCGACATCACCATCACCGTCGTCGGGCTAATACGCGACATCACCATCATCGCCGTCGCTAATACGCGACACTTCACCATCACCGCCGTCGCTAACTGTCGACATTCACCATCAGCCGTCGCCGGGCTAATACGCGACATTCATCATCAGCCGTCGCCGGGCTAATACGCGACACTTCACCATCAGCTGTCGCCGGGCTAATACGCGACACTTCCTCAACAGCGGCCATTGTCGGGCCTTCACAATGCGACAAGGGCCATTGTCGGGCCTTCACAATGCGACAAGGGCCATCATCGGGCCTTCACAATGCGATGAACGACACCTCAACATCGACGCAGGACCTAGCTTCCAAGCGTGCTTCTGATTCATATCCAAGATCATCAAGACTACTTTGATCATCGTTTTACTCAAACTCGATCAAAGTGGGGGCTATCTGTAGACGCTGAATTTTGTATCTATTTTATTTTCTTTTTTTTTTAGTGTTAGTTTTAGAAAATAGGCTAACCGATAAATGGCACGCAAGCCTCTTTCCACCAAAAACTCCAAAAAAATATACAAAGCCCAAATGCCGGGAACACAGGTTGGTGGTGGAGCTCACTCAACACCACAGAACCGTGCAGGTTCGATGGGCCGGCTCGCCTCACAGAACCCGTCTGGTTCTGGGCCCGAGGCCTGCTTTCCTTCCAGGAACCCGTCTGGGTTTCCTGTTGATTCCCGCGGCGCCTAGCCTCCAAACCCTAAACCTAAACCTAATTCCCCTATAAATACCCACCATTCATCACCCACAAAAGGACACGGAAGATCTGGAGTATTGACACTAGTATATTCCTCTCCTCTTCTCCCTCCATTCGTGCTTTATTTTAAGGTTAGCATAGTTTTTTTATTGTAATGTAATCCTATTAGCTTTCTTTGTATTTTCTTTGTTTTTTTTCGTTTCTTTTTGCATGACATTAATGATAATATTATGAGATTTATCTAATTCCTCCCCCCTTTTTCAAATCTGTCACTTTAATTTAATTCTAGTAGAGTCCGTTCTCTTGAACGGGCAGGTTTGATGATCTTTATTGTCAAATCTGTAACCTTACCCCCGAATCCGCCTTTGGGTTCGTAGGCCGGAGTCTTAATTTTTCGTTGGTTTGTTGTTTTATCCTTAAATTCAACTGGCGACTCTAACCTTTTTTCCCCGAAAATCCTTTTTTAATCCTTGACAAGGAACCCAGACGGGTTCCCTTGTTTTCACCACGAGCCATAGGCAGGAACCCAGGCGGGTTCCTAGCCCTGTTTTCCCCCTCTCATTCTCCAAAGAACCCGTCTGGGTTCGTTGCCTTGTTTTCATTTTGTTCTCGTGGAACTCAGACGGGTTCCATCGAGTTCTCATCTGTCTTTTTTTTCTTTTTTTTCTTCTTTCCATCTTTTCTTTTCTTTAATAAAATTGAGTTTCGGGGTTAAATCAATTTGTCAATTAAAAGTGTCCTTAAAAGTTAAACCTTTAATTAAGGATAAGCAATCCTAGTCGGCTCCCAATTTAAAAAAGAGAACTCCTCTTTTGAGTAGCGCCGCGAAAAGATCGGCAGATTTTTTCGGGGTCTACACCACGGTCCGAGGTGAAAACCTCGGGCAGACCGAGGTTGTCGCTGGTCTGCCAGTTCTCCTCAACGAATGAAGTCCAGGCCACCACGGTCCGAGGTGAAAACCTCTGGCAGACCGAGGTTGGCGCTGGAACTTCTTTATAAGCTGGTTGTTGAAACGCCTTCCACTTTTTTTTTCTTCTATCTTTTCACTCAATTTTTTTCTCAATTCTTTTCTCTCAAAACTCCCTCAAACTCTCATGTTTCTTCGTTCTTTCTAACTCAAACACTTTTCACTCATTAAACCATCAAAACACCCTCAACCTAACTCCTCCATGCTAATTTCCTTGCTCAAACTCCACTCTTTCACTTCCTCGAACTCTCTTTTTTCTTCATACTCACGAATACTCACAACTACTCGCACTATACAAACGAGAAAAACGGTTAAAACAAAAGAAAAATCAAAGAAAAGAAACTAAAAGACATGAAATGAACTAAAGAGAGTAAGAAAACAAGGAAAGGGGAAAGAAAAGAAAAGTAAGAAACATAAATCCTATAAAAGACGAAAAGAATGAAAGGGAAAGAAAAGGAATTAAAAAGCTTGGGTTGCCTCCCAAGAAGTGCTAGTTTAACGTCTTAAGCTAGACGATACGTACCTCAAGTCATACGGGATCGACGAGGACATAACATGCGGCCTTCTCCTCAATTTGGCTCGTGATGTAAGGCTTAAGTCGCTGCCCGTTGACCTTGAATGTGCCGGTAGACTCACTCCAAACTTCCACAGCTCCATGGGGATATGCTTTCATAACTTGGAATGGCCCGGACCACCAGGATTTCAGCTTTCCCGGAAATAATCTCAATCTTGAGTTAAACAAGAGGACCATGTCGCCTTCCTTAAACCTCTTTGGCAAGATGAACTTGTCATGCCACTTCTTGGGGCTTTCATTATATATCCTCGAACTCTCATAAGCTTGCAACCTCAATTCCTCCAATTCTTGCAATTGAAGCATTCGCTTCTCACCGGTTGCCTTTGCATCAAAATTCAGAGTTCGGACAGCCCAAAATGCTCGATGTTCCAACTCCACGGGCAAATGACACGGCTTCCCATACACCAATCGGAATGGAGTGGTGCCAAGGGGAGTCTTGAACGCCGTACGGTACGCCCACAAGGCGTCATCAAGCTTCAATGACCAATCCTTTCGAGATCGGTCAACCGTCTTCTCGAGGATGCTCTTCAACTCCCTATTCGAAAGCTCTACTTGCCCGCTTGTTTGAGGATGGTAAGGTGTTGCCACCTTATGGAACACCCCATACTTCTTCAGAAGAGTTTCTAGCGGCCGGTTACGAAAATGGGTGCCATTATCGCTCAATAAGGCTCTAGGAGTGCCAAATCGAGCGAAAATGTTCTTCTGAGGAATTTGATGACGACCCTTGAGTCATTGGTCGGAGATGCAATCGCCTCCACCCATTTGGATACGTAATCCACAACAATAAGGATGTAGAGGTTCTTGTGAGATGGAGGGAAAGGACCCATAAAGTCTATCCCCCACACGTCGAAAAGCTCAACCTCAAGAATTCCACTCTGGGGCATCTCGTGCCTCTTGGAAATGTTACCCATCCGTTGACAACGATCACATGCTAGCACATACTCCCTTGCATCCTTGGTGAGGGTCAGCCAATAGAAGCCGGCTTGCAAGACCTTGGAAGCGGCTTTATCGGGGCCGAAATGTCCACCATAGGTCGTGGAATGGCAATGATGTAGCACCCCTTGAACTTCTTCCTCCGGAATGCATCTCTGGTAAACCCCATCGGCACATAGCTTGAAAAGAAGTGGTTCTTCCCAAACAAAGCTCTTCACCTCGAATAGGAACCTCTTCTTTTGTTGATATGATAAGTCCGGTGGCAACACTCCACACACAAGATAATTGA
This sequence comes from Portulaca oleracea, assembly GCA_029582165.1. Lineage (NCBI taxonomy): Eukaryota > Viridiplantae > Streptophyta > Magnoliopsida > Caryophyllales > Portulacaceae > Portulaca > Portulaca oleracea. Next base: position 5,849,564 of record CM055893.1, read on the forward strand.
CGTAGTCGGCATACCATGGAATGAATGGGGTACACACGGCCATGAGCTTCTCTTCCGGAAAAGAATCATCAATAGGGAGCTTCTCCTTCGGAACATCCTCCAATCGAGAGAGATGATTGGCCACCACGTTTTGCAATCCGGGCTTGTCCCGAATTTCCAAATCGAACTCTTGGAGTAATAACACCTAGCGAATGAGCTGAGGTTTAGAGTCCGACTTCTTCATGAGGTGTCGAATGGCGGCATGATCGGTGAATACAATCACCTTGGAGTTGATCAAGTATGGTCGAAACTTCTCCAAGGCGAAAACGACCGCCAAGAACTCATTCTCCGTGGTGGCGTAGTTGACTTGAGCCTCATCCAGAGTTCGGCTCGCATAATAGATGGCGAAAGGCTTGCCATCTCTTCTTTGCCCTAAAACAACCCCCAATGCGTAATCACTCGCATCACACATCACTTCAAACGGCAAACTCCAATCCGGGGCTTGCATAATAGGCGCAGTGATCAAAGCTTCTTTCAACCTGTTGAAAGCACTCAAGCAAACATCATCAAATTCAAAAGGCACATCTTTGACAAGCAATCGGGTGAGAGGTCTAGCAATTTTTGAAAAATCTTTTATGAACCGTCGGTAGAAACCAACATGTCCAAGAAAACTCCTAACACCCTTAACAGAAGTTGGAGGTGGTAATCTTTCAACCACCTCAACCTTTGCTTTGTCAACCTCAATGCCTTTGCTTGACACAACATGACCAAGGACTACACCCTCTTGTACCATGAAATGGCACTTCTCCCAATTCAAAACCAAATTCACTTCTTCACATCGAGACAACACTTTAGCAAGATTTCTCAAACAATGATCAAAAGAATTGCCATAGACTGAAAAATCATCCATAAACACCTCCATAATGTCCTCAATAAAATCAGAGAAAATAGCCATCATGCATCATTGAAAAGTAGCGGGTGCATTACACAACCCAAATGGCATTCTCCCATAGGAAAATGTACCGTAAGGACATGTGAAGGTGGTCTTTTCCTGATCACTAGGGTGGTTAGGGATTTGGAAAAACCCGGAATACCCATCTAGATAACAAAAGAATGAATTATTCGCCAGTCTTTCAAGCATTTGGTCAATGAAAGGAAGAGGGAAGTGATCTTTACGGGTGGCATCATTCAATTTGTGGTAATCAATACACATCCTCCACCCCGTAACCGTCCTGGTAGGAATCAACTCATTATTCTCGTTTTTCACCACAGTAATCCCCCCTTTCTTTGGCACAACATGCACTGGACTCACCCACTCACTATCAAAAATAGGGTAGTTAATCCCAGCATCAAGTAATTTCAAGACCTCTTTTTTTACCACCTCTTTCATGTTAGGGTTTAACCTTCTTTGTTTTTGAATGGTGGGTTTATAGTCATCTTTCATCAAAATCCTATGCATGCAAACTGAGGGACTAATTCCTTTAAGGTCATCTATGGTATAGCCAATGGCCTTACGATGCGACCTAAGGACTCTCAACAATGAATCAATCTCAGCATCATTCAAGTTTGCATTCACAATCACAGGATAAGAACAATTGGGGCCAAGAAATTCATACCTTAAGGAAGAAGGGAGAGGTTTCAGTTCTACCTTCGGAGCTTCCTTCTCGCTCGAAGCTTGCTTGCTTTTGCTTTCAACCTCTAGTGCCTCCACCGTTTCCAGCGTTGGTGGAACTTCTTGGGATGCCTGCAAGAGCTTCACACAATGGGCAACCTCGGGATCGTGATCCTAGGTTTTACTGTTAGACAATAAACAAAGCTCAAGAGGATCGTGAGAACGAATGTTAGTGCTATCTTCCCTAAGAATGGAATCAATGATATCCACTCTAAAGCAATCATCAGAAAATGTAGGGAATTTAGCAGCTTCAAACAAATTAAAATTAGCTTTCTCACCTCCTATACTAAAGGACATCCTACCATCCTTCACATCAATGCAACACCCAGCCGTAGCCATGAAAGGTCTACCAAGAATAATAGGGGTACGGGTGTCTTCCTCCATCTCTAGGATAACAACGTCAACAGGAACAAAGAAGCTACCCAACTTAATGGGGACATCATCTAAAATTCCTATGGGAAACTTGACCGATCGGTCGGCCAACTGGAGGGAAATGGTAGTGGGCTTTAGTTCACCCATACCAAGCTTTTGGGACAAAGAGAGGGGCATAAGACTCACACTAGAACCAAGATCACATAATGCACGATCAATGGAGATCTTTCCAACTTCGCAAGGAATGGTGAAGCTACCGGGATCCTTAAGCTTCGGGGGAAGCTTATTTTGGAGCACGACACTACATTGTTCCGTCAATGCCACTGCTCATGCTCTTCCAACTTCCTTTTGTTTGTCAAAATTTCTTTCAAAAATTTATCGTAGGAAGGCATTTGAGACAGGGCATCGGTGAAGGGAATGTTAATATGAAGTTTCTTGAGGACCTCCAAGAACTTCCCGAATTGCTTATCACTCTTAGCCTTAGCCAATCTTTGAGGGAAAGGCAAGGGTGGAGTGTAAACTCTTTGGGGAATTTTTGTTGCATCCTTAGAAACTTCTTTTTCACCTTGCACATTAACATCAATCACAGGTTCTTTAGGAGGCACATTTACCTCTTTATGCACATCATTACTCACATTAGCACTCACATCATTCACAACATTCTCAACATCAACAACATTCTCAGCAACATCATCATCATGCACATCAACAATATGCTCATCACACACACCCCTAGGCCCCGCCAATTGCGTCCTGCTTCTTAAGGTTATGGCATTGCATTGGTCCTTTGGGTTCGCAACAGGTTGGTTAGGAAGCTTTCCTGGAGGAGTGGTGGAAGTACTAGCCTGACTAGCAATCTGAGATTCAAGCATTTTGTTGTGAGTGGCCAACTGGTCAACTCTATCAACTAAAAGCTTGATAGTCTCTTCTTGTTGATTTTGAGACACAACCATATGTTCCACCAATGCCTTCCAGTTAGGCTCTTGGGTTTGTCGAGGCTGGGGTTGGGGTTGGGCTTGTTGTCTTTGGAAACCAGGTGGTCTTTGGGTTTGTTGTTGTTGGTGTGGTCCCGTGGGATTGTTATTCCGATAGGAAAAATTAGGATGATATCTAAATCCCGGGTTGTAAACATTAGAGTATGGGTCAAAGTTCTGTCTTAGGTTTCCAATATAATTGGTCTGGTCCGAAGTCTCGGGACTAGCTAACCCAACAGGACAAAACATGGTCTCATGCTCGAATGAATTACAAGAAGCACACGGTAGGGGAGGATTGGGATTTACATGCAAACGATCTATCTTCTGAGTCACAGCATCTATTTTAGCAGTCAAAACAGTAATGGCATCAACATCATACTTACCTCCCGTTCTCGAGAAACGGGGCTTGGACCATCGATGACTGTTGAACGCCATTTGCTCGATCAAAGAATAGAGATCATCGACCGCTTTGTTCATGATGTTCCCCCCAGCTGCTGCGAGAATCATCGCCCTCAACTGATGGGCACCCAAGGCTCAAGACCATGATGTGGACACCGGCGAAGTAGATCCTTGAACCGTTCCCAAGCCTCGTACAGGTTCTCATCCGGCTCTTGGACGAAGGTGGATATTTGGTTGCGGAGGCTTGTCAGCTTACTTGGCGAGAAATATTTGTTGAGAAATGCGCTCGCCATCTGATCAAAAGTGGTGATGGAGTTCGGCTGAAGAGAGTCTAGCCACTCCCATGCTCGATCCTCCATGGAAAACGAAAATAACCGCAGCTTGATTGCATCCGGTGAGGCCCCGTTCGCCTTGAACGTATCGCACGCCTGGCGAAAGAGACGGAGGTGACGGTTGGGGTCCTCACTAGGGTGACCACGAAATGGCGAAGCTTTGACCAGATTAATCAAGGAATTCTTCAGCTCAAAATCATTGTTGGCGATGTTGGGAGGGTTAATGGCCGTGGGAGGATCTGTGACATTTGGGGCTATGTATTGTTCCAATGTCTTCGGCTATGCTTCTCCACCGGCCATTTTCGATTGTGATGCAGACTCCTCTTCTTGCTTCTTGCTAGCTTTCTCTGTTCGCAGCCTCTTTCTCCGAGAACAGAAAGTGCGTTCAATCTCGGGGTTGAACTCAAATTCCGGATATTTTTGCATACACCAAGAGTACCTAGCAAAAAAAGAAATGAAAAACAATCAATCACAAGTAAAGGAAAGAAAAAGAAAGAAAATAAAATTTTAAAAAAAACAGCTTAGCCAATCTAAGAGTCTTCGCTTAATGGCTACTAGGGACAAAGTCCCCGGCAATGGCGCCAAAAACTTGACAGGGTTGCAAGCGCACGGGTACTATTGTAGCAATGTCAAGGTCGATCCCACAGGGACTTAGTCTAGTAACGCAGTGAACTATCCCTCTACTTAATTGCTAAGCCAATCGGGTTTGATGATTTTTAATAATTTCTAATGAACTAACTAAAACTAAGATGGACACGAAAGGATTAACTCGAGGTAATTCGATGGATGAAGTCTTCTAGGGCTTTACTCACCTAACAACAGGGTCTGAAAGCCAAATTAAAACATGCACAAGAAAGTAACTCAAACGAATCAAGAATCGATAACCTCTAAATTCTATCGCCCTTTCGATGCTAAGTAGAATTATCCTGACTAACCTAATCAACAACTTTCGTCTGCTTTTCAGGTTAAACATAATTGAAGGTCTAAGCAAGGTCGGGTTATCTAATGATTTCCTAGTCTACTACTCCTTTTTCAACTTTCGTAGGCCTAGGTAGAAGGGTTGGTGGTCAAATTCCCCTAATTCACCTTTCGGTATTTCTTAGGTTAATCTCTGAATTACAAACATCCAAGGCCTTAAGAACATTCGTAAGCAAGAAAAACGCGACCTTCTATTGATTCAATTGAGAATTCAAGTACAAACTAAAAGATTTCTAATCAAACTCCATATTGATGGTTCATAAAACCCTAGAAAGAACGAAATCTACTCACAAGTATTCATTGAAAACAAGAAATACGTTCTAAACATGGTAATCAATTCTAGAATTAAGAAAGAGAAAGTGAGAAGAGTAAGCAAACACTAAGGAGAAATTCGTAGGATCCTCTCAAGAACTTCACAAGAGTGTTGCGTGCTTCTTCTCGAATTCCAAATCTTCAATGCCTTCGAATTGATTCTTGATGAATGGGAGTGTTTTCGGTGAAGAATTTCCCTCTAAAAATCCCCGTCTTCTGCCCAGAATAAGTGCTTAACTGCTATCTAATTCTTTCCCCAGTTAATTCCCGTGAGAATAACTGCCAACGCGAGGAAACAGCGTCAACCACGGTCCATGGCTGTCACCACGGGCAGCCCGAGGTTGGCGCTGTCTTGCTATTTCCTGCTCGTTTCTTGCTGAAATTTTTACCATGGTCTTATCAACGGTAGTTGATGCCCGTGGTACCCTTGGCCTTACCCAATTTGCTCCAAAAATCAACTTTTTGGCCCTAAACCTGCAAATCATTGCCAAAAACGCAAAGACCAAGCGTAAATAGAGAAATGGGGAAGATTAAACACCTTTTTAGCCCAAATTTACCATGATTATGCTTCTAAAACACCTAAAAATAAGTGCAAATAATGCACTTATCACCCTTATTGATGCTCCTATTATTGGAAACATTATAACAACACAACTAGATGGAAATTATATCTGCCTCTTCTCTAACACCTCCACAAACTCCTTCGACAAAAGTTGAGATATTGTGTACTTGTGAGAGCGATTCGGATTAGTCAGTGGATTTGGTTGGTTTATCAGAATTCTCAAACTTGTATACGATATGGTCCTTCCCCTTGAGCATTCCAACGTAGTACCATTGATGCTGAGTAGAAAAGTTTTGATCAAAGTATACACACTAGACATATTGTTAGGTCATTCATATAAACTAAATCACCCATTAATATGCGTACGTTGCATTTTTCCTCATTAACAGAGCAACCATCATCCTAAACTTCTTCACTTCAGCAACTTCTTCTTTACTGAGGGAGGGGAGGGGGGAATGTGACAGGGCCGCAAGCGCACGGTGTACGTAGTAGCACGTCAAGGTCGATCCCACAGGGACTCAATTAGCAGCTCAATAAATAATCTCTATCACGATTGCTAAGCTAATCAGATTTGGGTTTTGGAAAAGGTTTAACAATTAATTAAACTAATAAAGCAGGAAAAACCAATCACAGATTCTATCAAGAGAGAAAGATTTCTAGGGAGATACTAACCTAACAACGAGTTCGATTACTAAAACCTAGCCTGCACAATCATACATTCAAGAATGAATCAAGAATCAACAACCTCTGAATTCTATCGCCCTTTCGATGCTAAATAGAATTATTCTAAACAACCTAATCAACAAGTTTCGTCTGCCTTTTAGATTAATCAGAATAGAAGGCCTTAAAAAGTCAGGTTATCTAATGATTCCCTAGTTTACTACTCCTTTTTCAACTTTCGTAAGCCTAGGTAGACAGGTTGGTAGTCAGATTACCCTAATTCACCTTTCAGTAGTTCTTAGGTTAATCTCAAACTCATGAATATTCGAGCGCTCAGAGAACACACATGAACATGGAAAACACAACCTTCTATTGATTCTAATCAAGAATTCATGCACAAACTAATAACAATCAATCAAACTACATTGCTTCGGGTTGCAAAACCCTAGAATTCAAGAAATCTACTCACTCATATTCAATGAAAACACAAAACAAGTTCCAAACATCTTAATCGAATCTCAAAACTAAGAAGGAAATCGAAAAGAAAGAATAGAATTGCGAAGAATACAACCCATCGAGTCTTTCGATCCCGGGGTAGAAACCTTCTCCGCGAACGTCGCTCCTTTCCGTTGCGAATCTTGATCTTGGTTTCTCTTGAATCGATTCAGTCTTGAATCTTGATGGTGGGGAAGAGGAGTAGAATGGAAGTATTAGGGCTCTCTTTTCTCTCCTTGACGGCCAAAGAATGAAGGAAAACTGATAGAATATGACTCCCCCTTGAAAAACCGTCGCTTCCTCGCTTTTCTACTCGCGTATACAACCGCTCTACATAGCCAGTCCGCCTCGGTCCGTACAAGTCCGTACACCACGGACCGTGGTGATCACCACGGGCTGCCCAAGGTTGCCACTGTTTCGTTTCTTTCTTCTTTCCTTCGCAAAAAATGAGTTGGGCACAAGGAGCTGAACCGCCACGGACCGTGGTGATCACCACGGGCTGCCCGAGGTTGCCACTGCCCGGCCATTCCTTGCTCCTTTCCATCCCAAATTTGTACCACGATTTGGGTTTGACATGTAGAGGTCCGTGGTATATTCACTCTTGCCTGAAGTTGAGAGAAAGTTGGTGTTTTGGCCTCAAAACCTACAAATTCACATCAAAAACAACACCACCAAGTGTAGTAGGGAAATTGGAATAAAAATCAAGGTTCACACACAAAATTATCCCTAATTCACTATTGAAAACCCCCAAAAACATAGTCATGAAACGCAGTTATCAGAATGTCATATACAACATGACATGCTTCATGTATCATATAGTTGACAATGTCAGACAAATGGGACAAAAGAGGTGGACATCTTTGATTGTGTTTGGATAAATCCTAAATAAAAACAAACACAGGCTACCCCCGTAGACAGCAATTGAGAATGACCCCCGATTGAAGCTTTTGCTTCTTCGTAGCTACTCCCCTCGCCTTCGGTGCAGGTCCCTTACTTACCGGTATCCAACACGTCTCTTGCATCGTCGGGCACCCATATTAGTGTCACTTGTGTCCTAGTCTTAAACTTGCATCGTTATCTGTAGATTTTTTTACGCTCTTTGTCTATCGACGTTTATAAATTTCACTGAAACTGGCAATTGATATAGCTTTCACCGAAACTGACAGTCGATGGTACCTCAGGTTCCTCCTATTCAGAAAATGCGTTATGGTCATCAGTTGCCAACGCATTCCTCAATGTCGGTGAAATAGACTTAGGCCTCCATATACCCCCCGCAAAGGTGTAGAAAACTTTTTCCACCTTTTTCAACTTCCGTGCTGCGGGCGTTATCTACATTTCCGCTATCATCCACTTGCATGTGAGTGTTTCCTAGCAGGTTGTTGTTTGGCTAAGTATCTGGGTGTTTTGTTTGGCTAGACAAACACTTTGATTTTGTCGTCTCGTTTCATGGAGGTACCTCATCCTATGCCCCCCCCGATTGCTTGGTACGGAGCACCACTATCGTTTCTCCCATCTTCCCCTCTTTTCAACTATGGTCTTTTTGTTGGGCCAGATGACATAGATGGGGGTTTTGCCGTCCATATACCGCTTGTATTTGATAATGCATTGTTTCCCTTGGCTTCCTACCACCACCGACGTTGTTCCCCTCATTCTCATGTACCCCACTATCCAGTTCTTGTATTTGCCCAGCCGATAAAGGCGAAGGTTCTACCGTGTCTGACCTTACATGTAACTCCTCACCATCCTCCCCGGCTTGCCCTTCAAATTCATTCACACTTTTCTCTCCCATTCTTAACTGAACTTAATGGAGCTCCTCCCTTACCTCATCAAACATCTTCTCAAGTTGTTCATTGTGCTCATTCTTTCTTTTAAGCTCTTCCCGCAACTCCTCAATTGTCTGGCATTGTTGTTGCAACTATCCCCCCCTCATAGTAAGAGATTTATTCATATGAATGTTAAGATGATATAATAACATAAACCATTGACATATATCACTTATTACCACCAAAATTATATCAACGATGTTCTGATACTTTCATTTTAATTTTCACATCTGTAATACAACCGTCTTCACCCAAGTTATTCCCTCGTACAAATTTTAAACCATTGCAACTTAAATACCAAGGTCGAAAAAGTTAAACACAATACTTACCTGCTGCTCCTCCACAAAGTTCAAGTAGCTCGGGCATCGTAGAACTGCTTTACAAAGGGTTCCAGTACGTAGCTCTTCATCTGTGAAAATTAACAGGGGTCGAACCTGCAACATTGGTTGTTATACCGATACCTAATAATGTATACCATATTGTCTACGACAGGTCATCCATTAGAATATATGCACGCAAATTGACATCCACAGTACCTCCTCAGGGTTTAGCCAGAAAATTGATTTCTACTCCGTGTTTATCTTGTTTTCCCCCTTTTGTTCCCCATTAACCCTCCTCTTCAGCCGCCTCATATTCGTGTCAATATTTGGACGGGCCCAATTAGGAAGCCTTGGAAATTCACACTTCTAATTTTGGGGGAATATGTAGCTTCATTCGTAGTACCATCCCTACAGGAAATAGATTGAATCATTGCAGTGCAACGCACATTATACCCCTAGCATTACCAGATACACAACACCTTAGATGACATGACTACGACATACCAATAAAACTGGGATGCACCCTGTTATGTACACCTTTGTGGTGCATCCATACCTCAATTCCCCATCAAAATGTGGTGGTATTTGTCCAGGCCTGACACGAAGAAAGAGTGTGCAACCCTTGCCTATGCATATTGTCCCATCTCGCTGACATCTCTAGTTAGTCGTACCATTGACCACATCAAGGATGCCCCCGGTGCAGTAGAATGGAACGAAAACTTCACCCAAGCATCAGTATTTTCATCATTCTCCTTCTCATGACAGAGCAACTCCAATTCAATGGCATATGTAACACGCGTGCTTTAGACATCTTTCCCTTTGCCTACTCCTTCACTTGCGCCATCTTCGCCCTAGTTTCTACCTCCATCACTGACTGCTCGCCCTTCAGTAACTTCGGACAACACCTGCTCTCTGTCTTCCACCGGAAGGCCTGTCAACATGGCCACATCATACACACAAAAGGGCAACAAGTTTTGTCCAATTAGAAACCCCTTATTCTGCTCCTCCAACTTTCTAACAAATATTGCACCAGATTGTAGTCATTCCTTCCATCTAGATACTTTACCATTGGTTCCCAAACAGTTTCATCCAAGACCTACTAATGTCTGTCACCCAGGTGCCTCACGTATTTAATAAACCTTTCAGGTGAACACTGTGTTGCCACCTGACAGGTTCATCCCCCCTCGTAACCATCTCCTTGTTCCTCCTCCTCATCCTCATCCTCATCTCTCCCCTCCCCCCCTAATTCCGTGTTCAAATTGATCGTTTGGAAGTTCAACATCCAACTACTCAAAAGTCCCATCTCCGTTCGTCGTTTCCCCAACCTTTTTGCAGAAGTTCTTTTCTTCTCTTTCCCCTCATTTCAAACACCAAAATTAGAACATTGTACGAACTCCCTAAGTTCAAATTTCAAGCAACATACATTCTTGATCAAAAAACAACAAGGACAATGGTGACACTCAACTTTCAGCTACACATAACATAAATTACGGTCAACATTCGATTGTAAGTAACATATTTTCTGAATTTCAAGGAAAGAACATACTTATCATACCAGTTTCAATCATATGTCACCTTTCACCTGCCGGTACACCACCGGGAATCCAAACAATTGTCCTTCCTCGACGAAGGTAGTTGTATCCTTCAAGATTTTCTATAACTAGCAACCTTCAAGTTTTTAGCTGCAAAACTACCTACCCGATGACCCCATTTACATAGGAAGAAGATGTAAACAACCCACTATAAACAATTTAAATGCAAAGTCAATTTCATTTGGGCATTTTAGTTAATTTCTCCACCATAATTTGTAACTTCTACAATGCCCGAAGGCTAGTCCATAAACTACATCTGTTGGATTAAGTAGAGGCAAATATGTCCACACACTAAAAATGGCAATTGGGTCATTTACTGCTATGCCCATCAACCCAAATTGATAGCGTAATTCACAAATATTTGGGTTCTGTGGCCATCAACTTAATTTCCCATTTTGTCTTCATCACCAGTTTAACCAACTCTGAGTTTTCAAAAGAAAAGAAAAACAAAAAAAAAGAAATTTTAGCTAATATGAAATTATTAGGATCCCAACTGTTGGGTTGGAGTGTCGAAAACTGGTTAACTGTATTTTCAGTTAGTTACATACATTTGCGGTTTAAGAATTTTATAAACCTAAACTGAAACCGTATTATGCAGTTAATCGCATTTGGAAACTAGAAACCGAAACCAAACTGAAACCGACGATTAACCGCATCAAGAATGTGGTTAACCGTTTTTTGAATTCGATTTACGATTAATCGCGGCTAACCCGCGATTCCTAAAAATTTAAAGTAACAACAAAGAAAGAAAATTAACATTTTACCTTAAAATTTCAAATTTCGGTGCTAAATTATTTAAAACTGATTAACTACAGTTAATAACTTCAAAAAGATGCAAAATTGAAACCTGAATCGGTCAAACTGTTTTGGTTAACCTAAACCACAACTTTCAAAAATCCAAACAATTAACAAATTTCACCGGTTCAATTTTTGCAGTTTTATGTTTTGATTTTTCGTTACGGTTTATCTTGGACGAGTAAATTACATTTACCCCACCTGACATTGTGGTAATAATTTTTAGACACCTAACATGTGTGATAATCTATCTTGGACTCCCCTACCCAAGGGGGCTAAAACCTAAAATGCCTAAATTCCACTTACAAGAGTACAAGTCAAAGCGTAGCCCCTTTTTGAATTTAAGCATCTATCTAAGTATCAATATGCGCATAATTACGTGTTAACTGCAGCCACCCCTCCCCAAACGCCAAACTCATCGAGCTGATTTGGTTTTGGGGGCAAGCCAACCGTCAGCTCAATCATCCCCATTTCGTAAATCCCTAATTTTCACTCACTCAATTCAAGCTTCGAATCGAATCTTTCTCCTCCTAATTCTTCTCCTTTTATACATTTCTCCCAATTCAATTGCACCCCTCCTCCCATGGTTTTTGCGAAGCCCACCAACCACTTAATCGGTTGACTGCTTGATTGACTTCGCAAAACCCCAAATCAGATGAACCCTAGTTTCCAATTCCTCTTAATTTGCGTTTTCTCCATCATCATTGCTTGTATTGCCATCTCAAGCGATGTCGTTTTGACCTCTGCTAGGGAGTTGGCTGTCCGACGTCCCGGGAGCCGATCTCTGCTGTCTATCCCACCGTTAAGTCTCTATCTCTCTCTCTGCATTTTATTTTTCGTTTTGGTTTTTCTGATGATGCTTGATTTTTCTGGTTGTGTGTTTATGTGGGTGAGATAATTTGCATGATCTCGCATGATTATACGAGTACAATACATACTGTAGGGCTTATAGAATTCGTCTGCCCGTGTTTAATGTCGTATGAAATTTGGTTTGCTTTTGGAAAGCTGGTAACTTTTACGTGGTTTAGCTCTGTATTTCCCATGTTTGTTTGCGTGATTTGGCAATCTTACGTGCTTTTAAAAGATGGGTAATGAGAATAGAGGTAAGTGATAGTCTGGAAGAGAATAATGTTGTCTTGGGCATAGTATGAGATCTAATTTCTCATCATTTTTTCATGTAAAAATGGATAAAACTAATGCTATAATGCTATATATCCCTGTGTATTGTATAGTGATTGTGAGGCTTTAGAGAACTCGTGTAATTATGAGTCCAAACATCAAATGATTAGCTAGATTAGTCATTGGAGCATGTGACACCTGAAGGGAAGTATAATTAATTAATAATAGTCATGGTCATGGTCATTGGCATCCTGTTTTGGCTTAATCTAAATCTCCTATGGTACAGCTGCACATATTTGTGATGACTAATTAACTCTTATCATGTCTCCTGTTATTCAAAATAGAGATAGCAGTATTATAAACAAACACGATTCGGGTATACCTCACATTTTGTGGAAACTAATTTTAGACCCCAATGTTTCTAGAATGTATGTATAAACAAACATATTTGTGATGATTAATAAACTCTTATTATGTCTCCTGTTCTTCGAAATAGAGATAGCAGTATTATAAACAAACACGACTCGGGTATACCTCACATTTTGTGGAAACTAATTTTAGACCCCAATGTTTCTAGAATGTATGTATAGGTCCCTATGTTTTAAGGTTAACAATTGCTAAGGCCTACGGTACAAATCTGATTATTTGAATATGTTTTCCACGAGATTACTTGGGCTACTGAAATGCCCCTCATTTTTTGAGTGTTGACACTCGTGAACAATAAAACCTTCAAGCAACATCCCACCAAAATCTCACAGAAATATGTTCAAATAATCGAGTTTGTCCCCTAGCACTTGCTAACCTTAAAACATGGGGGCTTATAAATACATGTTTCTAAAAACTTCAAGCAACTTCCCACCAAAATCTCGCAAGAAATATGTTCAAATAATTGAATTTGCCCCCTGGCAATTGCTAACCTTAAAACATGGGAGCCTAAAAATACATTTTAGAAACATGGGAGCCTAAAAATGGTTTTCACAAAACGTGAGGTACGCGTGAGTAGTTTTTTGAATTATAAAAGTGTGATGCATGGATTGCATGGCAAAAAGCTGAAACTAACAAGTATCTCCACATCCTTTTTGACAGCATGGGCACTTGTAGTTGTCTAAGTTGAAATAACCCAAACAATAATGTGAAAGTTCAGGCTTTCTGTTTGTTGTACGAGCTACTGCTGAGAATGCTCCCCCTGCCTTTTCGGCACTAGATCAATGCTTGTGCACCTGTGGCTTGTGGCTGTCATTCTTGCCAAATGTTCTTGAAAGACTTCTGTTTGATACCCTTAGATCTTACTGGGTCTATCCTTTTTATTTCAGGAAACAGGATGTGGAGCTTGTAGCTGCACCTAATGGCACTGTCTATCTGCTGTTTAGTGATTCTAGAAAAGTAGTATGGTCTTTTCCATCGGGACCACCTATCCACTCATCATACCAGGCTCCTATTCAGCAAGACGAGGAAGCCCATACTGCAGGAGGGTCAAGCCGACATTCTTTTGTAGATTGCGGAGATGACTGGGCATTGTATTTGAACAACCAATATGGAAAACTGGTATGTCACATCTTCCACTCTTTATTTATACAAATGGATGTGGATGTTGCGTTAGTTGCTCTTCTGACCCCTTAGCTGATGATCATTCTTGCCGCTGTTAGGCTTCTCACATTATGTCTTGAGCGCACACACATACATAGTTCAGATTGGCTAACAGTCAAATAGACAGGTGCATGCTGACACCCCCCGAATGAAAGAATGACTTTTGTGGCAGGTTTCTTGAGAGTTGAGCATGTAACTTCCATTTCTACAAATATTTTGCCAAGGCAGCCTACTGCCATAATATTCTCCTGTGAAAGCTTTTTGAAACCTCTTTTCTGAATTCATTATAGTTGAAAGCTGGGTTAAACTCAAATGACATGTGGGTTAGCTCGGTTATCATCCCTGTTCATTGTTAAACGATATGGCGAATAACATAGCGCTTAACATCCATAACCCCTTGGCAGTTCTTCAGTGCTGCTGTGCATCCATGTTTTTGGCAAGGAAAAGCATAACCTAATCCTAATCCGTCATAAGTGGTTATTTCTTTAGTTTTTGAGTATGTGATATGTGCACTCTGTCTTGTTCAATTCCTGAAATTCTTTTGCTTCTCTTTGGTTGGTGACACGGACATGATCCAGAGACACCCAATTCTGTTTTTCCTGTTCTTTGGTTCATCCGAATCATTAAGCTTCTCTTATTTGCAAATGTGTTACTTCATAGTTCATGCATGAATCATGATCAGGAGATTGTACTTAATAGACTAAGTGACTGTTATTGAACAGAAACTTGGAGGTACCATAGAAGACTATGTCAAAAGAACACCGATTTATGAGGATGACGAAGTTACAGTAGGGTCTATGCATTCTACTGTCTACAAAGTTGATCTCTGGACAGGAAAGCTTATTTATCACTATGGGAAACCTGTATTGTCAAGCAGTTCACAAGGCATTAAACCAACTGTTTCCAGAAAAGGAGAAAAAGAGAGAGAAAATTCTGGCTTTCCAAGTGAGAAAGCCTCTGATATGGAGCTGTACATTGAAAGAATAGACTATTCACTATCAACAAAAGCTTTTGACAAGCTTTTGTGGAATCTAACAATTGGTTCCTTCAAAGCTAAACTTCGATGTAAGGGGACTGAACATTTGGTCGATGGAGCATCTTTGAGCGTGGAACATAGACTTGGCGTGGGTTCTGAAGGTCATAGGATTGTCTCATTGCCCTGTGAACATGAATTTCCCGTTCATCGTTTCCACAAGCAGAGTGTATTTGAATATTTTCTTAGGCGGGATGGAGTGCCAGACTCTTTAACGGGACACAAAATGCTTCCAGATGATGCTCAGGGTGAACGACTTTCCTTGCCACACGAGGAAGAGAAAGGAGCCTTTGCATCTACTCACAGTCCATTTCGTCCTGCACCTCGTGATATTCGGGAAATTCAGACAAATATCAATAAAAATAGGGTTGGCGTCCTGTCTATGGTGAGAAGGTATGGTCCATGGTCCTTTGCATTGCTTGCTCTGCTTCTCTTTGCCCATGTCCGTCACAAACGGAAACAGCTAAATGTTCAGCCGACAACTTCGAAAAGGAGACGATCTCGTAGAGCAGGTAGGATCATGTCAGCCTTAGAGGAGGGTCAACCTAATGAGAATGCCTTGAAAAGATGGATGAATCTCAATAATCTTGTTCAGGGTGACACGAATGGGCGAACTATTGGTAGATTGTTTGTCTCCAATAGAGAAATAGCCAAGGGTAGCAATGGCACTGTCGTATATGAAGGATTTTATGAAGGTCGGAAGGTGGCTGTTAAACGGTTGGTTCAGGCTCATCATGATGTGGCTTTTAAAGAAATTCAGAATCTCATCGCATCTGACCGCCATCCAAATGTTATTCGTTGGTATGGTGTGGAGTATGATCATGATTTTGTGTATCTCGCTCTGGAACATTGCTTTTGCAGTTTAAATGATGTCATAGAATCATATAAGGATTCCTCTCAGAGCTCATTGATCATTGATCACAAGGCATCAGGAGCAACAACAGAGTATAATGATAGAACAAACTTGGTGAAGGCAACCATGCAAGGCATTAAATTATGCAAATCCAATGGCTATCCTTCTGCCCTGCTGTTGAAATTGATGAGGTTGCAACCTGATATTTTCCACCCTGCATATTTATATCCCAATAGTTACTTGTTACGAAGGTTTATTCATCTATTTGCATGTTTGTCTAGGTTGAGCACATCTTGTGTCACGCAAGTGAGAAATACAGTAAGATATAGAAAGCTGCTGTATTCATGCGAAAGGCTAAAATAACTACTCTAGTCCCATTAAAACAAATCATGAAAGACTCTTGTTTGAGAATTAGCATTGGAAATGAAGATGAACTTAGTTAGTTGTTTTATCTTGAGAAGATAACATTGTGACCATCGATTAGCTTTTACCAGCGTGTTTGAGTTCAGTTTAGAGTTGAGAGGGGAGAGGGAGTTAGGGAAGGTGAGCAAGGGGAGGGGAGGGAAAGGGAAGGGAAGGGAAGGGAAGGGAAGGTAAGGGATCAGAGTTCATTTTGATAGAATACTCTGCTAGTTTGGAAAGTTCTTAATTCTTAATGTTAGTTGAGCCCCCAACGGAGGAAGTGAAGGGAAATATTGAATCTCTTCCCTTCCCCCTCTTGCCCCCTGATTTTGAGGGTTCAAAGAAAGGGGTGAATGGAGGGGCATGGGGTTCCCCTCCCTCCTTATCCCTTCATAATCATTTTGTTTTCCGAAACAAGGGAAATGAAGACTAATAAACTTTTTTCACACTCCCAAAAAAATAAATAAATAAATAAATAAAAACAATGGCCTTAGTGTGATGTAACTTGCCCTTCATAGAATTACTTATGTACTAACTTCCCCCCCCCCCCCCAACCAAAACTTATCGTTATGTGACCAGACCAGATATGCCCTAGTTTTTTGTTTGGTACTTGCTACTTTTAGTCTAACTCTCTCTCTCTCTCTCTCTCTCTCTCTCTCTCTCTCTCTCTCAGCTGGAATCAGCTTCTTTGCTTATCGTTATGTGGTGTTATGGTGGCCAGCAGGCAGAGGTGTCTTTTTTTTTTTTGGGGGGGAGGGGAGCCTGACTCCATGGAATTGCTAATAATTTATTTTCCCTATTCATTCATTCTTGCCATCTTCCAAAATCAGAGGAGTTGTGGTATTGAACCCCTAGGTAACACCTAAACTTTAACTGAGCCTTGGTGCTTATCATAAGGGTGTTTGTTTTTTTTTTTTTTTTTTTCCTGTGAATGCCTCATTGTGAATATGATGATTATCTATACATATAAATCCATCAAATGTAGTTTACATCAAGATATGTTAGCTGCTTAGAGATGTTGGACTCAAATGTGTAGTTTGCTAGTTTTCTCCAGACTTCAAGACTTACATCCTTGCACCTTTTGAGGTCTATAGTTAGTCTATTGATCGAGCTGCAATTTTTTGATTTTGTGAACTGTTTCCAATGCTGATGCAGGGATGTGGTTTCAGGGCTTGTTCATTTGCATGAATTGGGAATAGTCCATCGCGACATAAAACCACAAAATGTGCTCATAAGTAAAGACAAAACTTTCTGTGCGAAGCTTTCTGACATGGGAATTAGCAAGCGGCTTCCAGCCGATATGTCCTCTTTGGGACTTCGTGCAACTGGTAGGAGGTCCTTTGGCTGTTCTAGAATCTAAACATATCTTGCATATAATTAAGATCAACAGTGTCAAAGGTTTTATGTTAGAAAGTGCCGCTTTACTACTCTCTTGTTGTCTCTTTTATTGTTAAAACAAATATATCAACATAATCTTTCTTGTTGTTTTACTTGGAGTTAGGAGGCAATTCTCAGGCCCAAGCTTGTGATTCATAAAAAGTTGTAATAGGTTATGTTCTATTAGGGAGCAATTGGTTTTGTGTCTTCAATTCTTAGGGATCATTAGTTTTTGCATATTCTGGAAACAGTGCGACATTTTCTGCAGTTAAGCCCTCTAATTGACTAAGGTTTACAATTGCTTTTTTAGCATTTAACAGCTGCAATTCCATAGAAAATGCCAGTGCGCTTAGATCCCCACCCGTGGATTAAGGTTCTGTACTTGTGTGCAGGTCATGGAAGTTCTGGATGGCAAGCTCCTGAGCAGCTACTTCATGGAAGGCAAACACGGGCGGTTGATATGTTTAGCTTAGGATGTGTTTTTTTTTACTGTGTGACTGGTGGTAGACATCCGTTTGGTGATCAATTTGAACGTGATGCTAACATTATCAAGAACCAAGTGGATCTCTTTCTGGTGGAGAATATCCCAGAAGCTCTGGAGCTTTTGTCTCGCCTACTGCAACCTGATCCTGAACTAAGGTGTTTGTTCTGTTAGTCCACTGCCAGCCCTTCACAACTTGGTTTTTCGGTTCTTGACTGTTGGATTCTGTGCAATAGATTTAGCTTGCATTTATACTTTCCACAC
The DNA here is from genome assembly GCA_029582165.1 of Portulaca oleracea. Taxonomy (NCBI): domain Eukaryota; kingdom Viridiplantae; phylum Streptophyta; class Magnoliopsida; order Caryophyllales; family Portulacaceae; genus Portulaca; species Portulaca oleracea. Next base: position 5,867,945 of record CM055893.1, read on the forward strand.
AATTTATCCAATTTTTGTCTTTGCATGACTTCTTCCTATGAATTACCCTGACATTTTGACCTGTTGTCTTCTGAAAATGTTACTATATTTCTAAAGTACACACTTTTCCAATTTAGCTCCTATTTATGCCCTATTGAGTTTGTCCAAAAAAAAAACAAAAAAAAACAGAGAATGTTCAGCTTTATAGGCAGGGCTTCCAGTAAGAGGAGGCTTTGCTTCCATCAAGAAAAATGTAAAAACATGCGATGAACTTCTTGTTCTATTGTGTTCTGAAGTTTATGTTACTAGTTTCTTCTTTGCAAAGAAATTTTACAGTCTTACCTTTTGATTCGGTGTTGTTACCAATTAATTACTGACATTTCTCGCACCATTGACAGGCCTAAAGCATTGGAGGTTCTACATCATCCACTATTTTGGAATTCTGAAATGCGATTATCATTTCTCCACGACACTAGCGACAGGGTTGAATTAGAGGACAGGGAGGCCAATTCAAATATCTTAACAGCATTGGAGAGCATCAGTCCTATAGCAATTGGTACTAAATGGGATGAAAAGATGGAGCCGGCATTTCTCAATGACATTGGCCGGTACAGACGTTACAAGTACGACAGTGTAAGAGACTTGCTGCGAGTCATGCGGAACAAGTTGAATCACTATCGTGAGCTGCCTACTGAAATCCAGGTACACTTTTTTTCGGTGCCCTGCATTTTCAGCGAGAGATAGGCCCTATATGTATGTTCACTTTTGTGTCTGTTGTAATTTTCCATTTTCAGAGACTCCTGGGATCGGTACCTGATGGTTTCGACGAGTACTTCAGCAGCAGATTTCCCAGACTGCTGATCGAGGTGTACAAGGTAGTCTGTAAATATTGTAGGAACGAGGATTGGTTCAAGAAATATCTTAAAGGAAGTGCACTTTGAACCTTCTGTTGGTCAAGACGAGTTCTATGTACAATATGATGTCAATATGGTATCTTCAAAGAAAGTGCACCTCTGAACCTTCTGCTGGTCAAGACAGGTTCTATCTATGTACAATATAATGTAAACCACCATGTTTGTGTTGTAGTTTATAATCTCCCACAATTGAGATGTAACAAATGTTATTTACTTGTATTTGTGCATATGTGCTTGTAAGAAACTTAGAAAATGATAATATCCATGCACAAAGTTGGCAGTTGCTATGAATAAGAAATGGTTCTGGAATGGAAAACAAAATTGAAATTAGATTCAATCACTTTTTAAACAAGACACGCCATGTAGCAAACAAATGAAACTAAAGTATGTTAGTGCTCAAAATGAGTAGTTGTTATGACTAAGGAGTTATGGATAACTTGACAATTCCAATTTGAATCAACTTATTTGGCATATTTTTCATATTAATAATATAAGGAGTTCGTTTCTGTATCTACTTTATTAATATGATATTTTCTGGGTTAACCAGATAAAATCTGGCTACAACTACCTAAAAATAAGCAACAAAAACAACATAGATCTATCTGGATATTTAAACGCCCAGAAAATCTACAATAAGAGTAAGTTTTGCAAGCACCATTGGCATTATCAATGGAGTACTTGAACAAAAATATCACTCATTTTTAAAAACTGTCATTATTATCATTCAACTTTCTAAAATAATCAAAAATATCATTGAAACCTGCTATAGCATATAATAGATTGTGAACCAATTAAAATATTGTTTAGACAAAAATATCACTCAACTTTTCAAAAAAATAAAAACATCACTCAACTTTCCAAAAAAATAAAAACGTCACTCAACTTTCCAAAAAGTAAAAAATATCACTATCGTAAATTAAAATAGAAAAAAATGTCAGTATCTTTTATTTATTTAAATTAATATATAAAAATATTCAAATTTCAAGTGGAGATGCACTAGAAAATAAAAAATTTGTTTATAAATTATGTAATTGAAAATTTATTTTTTTACGATTAAGATTTTATATAGTAATGTTTAAATTTTATATTTTCTCTATAAAATTTTATTTTATTTTATTTTATTTCTTAATTTATTCTTAAAATATTTATAATAATATTCTCTCTATGACTTGTTGTCTGTCACCTTTGTCTTACTATAGTTTGCAGCACATTGCTTGAACATTGAAATATATATATATATATATAGATATATATATAGTAATTCTTATGTAAAACCGTCTTGCCATAAATATATATATAGTGTAATTAATTAATTTTATTATTTGAAATAGACGGTGGTATTCCGTAGTCCGTACATCTGAGGTTGAAAATGGGAATGAGCCTGAATCTAAGCCCAACCACAAACTCCGTCGTGTCTCCAAATCCAAACCCACCTCCGACGGTGGCGTTCACGACCCCGGAGCACTACGCCGCCCGCCTCGCCGCCCATCTCCGCCGCCGCAACTGGACCCCACTCTGGTGCCCCACCGTCGTGGTGTCGCCCACTCCCGCCGCCCTCCTCGGCGACATCTCCCGCCTCAACCACTTCTCCGCCCTGGCGTTCACCTCACGCGCCGGCATCTCCGCCTTCGACTCCGCCCTCTCCGCCGCCTCCCTCCCGCCGCCCCTGTCCTCCTCCGGCGACCAATTCCTCATCTCCGCCCTCGGCAACGACGCCGAGCTTCTCACCCCGGATTTCCTCTCCAAACTCTGCCCTACTAACCCCGACCGAGTCCGACTCGTCCTCCCGCCCGAGTCCGACTCGACACCGAGTGGACTCGTCCACTCTCTTGGGCCCGGGATGGGCCGGAAGGTGCTCTGCCCGGTTCCCCTCGTCTTGGGCCTGGAGGAACCCCCGGTGGTGCCCGATTTCATTCGCGATTTGGGCCGGATGGGCTGGGCTCCTTATCGTGCCAATGCTTATATAACCAAATGGGCCGGCCCGAACTGTGCGGATGGGCTTTGGGCTGTGGAGGGTGTTGTGGATGGGATCGTGTTTACGAGTACGGCGGAGGTGGAGGGGCTGTTGAAGGGGTTGAGGGAGCTGGGCCTTGAGTGGGAGGATGTGAGGAAGAGGTGGCCCAAGTTGGTGATTGCGGCCCATGGCCCAGTAACGGCTTCTGGGGCCCAGAAGTTGGGGGTGAAGGTTGATGTGGTGAGTTCCAGGTTTAGTAGCTTTCATGGGGTCATTGAGGCCTTGAATCACGCATTTCATTTTGATCAGAATCTTTAATATACATTTAGTGATAGTATTGTTCGAGTTTTTGTTTTTGTTTATCATGGTCAGTTTTCTACCTTAGTTCCTCATTATTTGTCTTTTTTTAAAATTGTACAGTTAAATTTAAATATTTTTACCATAAAGTTCTTAATATATACAATAACTTGTTAAATAAAACTACTATTATTACTACATAAAGAAAAATATTATCTTAAAAGTATAATATTGCAGTTATTAATAAAATAATTATATAAGAAATTATCAATTAAAGAGTGACGTTAAAAACCGTGACAATTAACAAAATGACATAATATATAACAGAGGGAATAATATCCTTTGTTTCAATGGCTAATCATTACTTTACATTGTGTTAGGATTGTTATTAGGAGCATCGAAGTAGAAAAAAATGCTATGCCTACTCCCACATTGATAAAATCAATGTTCAACAACCTGCTTAATGACAGGTTGACAATTCTTTGTTAAGCAAAATTTAAGTTATTTTCAGTTATTATAATATACTGGTATTTTAAAGTTAGTCCACGGGTTGACATAGAAAGAAAAAGGAAGGAAACAAGATGCAGTTAGTAAATGGGGATGTCATTCAACTAAACTGATTCACCATTACATGATTACAAGTATCCTCCCTCTGAACCAGACCAAGGACTTAAACATTTATAACAAACTAACAACTATTGTGAATACAACTTCATCAAGGATGCACAGTGTTTTGCACCGGACTTAATCGATTCTATGGCTTAAAAGCAAAAAGACATCATCTTTGATTTACAACATTCAAGCTATTATTACAACAATACACGAGATCAATTTACACTTCTTTACCTACTTAAACATCATTTGGGGAAGGCACGAGAAAAAACAGCACAGTTTGTGCGATGTCCAGCCCAACAAAACCACGAGGGAGAGGAGAGCTGGATGCACATGATACAATTACGAAGGCTTTCAGAAAGTTCCCAGGGAAGAAAAATAGATGGCTCAATATATATACCTAAAAAGGTCAACTTTCAAAACTGTTTTGAATCAGAGATTTCTCCTGGACAAATCGTCGACTTTGCCTACTTGGAGCAATGCATGGATTGGTGCTGTTCTCTAAAGTGAGTATGTCAGCTTCAATTGATTCGTCTAGAAATTTTACACCCGATTGATCTCGTTACATGGCGTGGCATCTCTCTGATTCCAAAATCTTCCATTAATTTACAAGACATTTTGGCTGTTTATGAGCTATACTGACAGCTGAATCTTCTACAAAAAGCATATTCAATAGAGTTTGTGACGATGGAAACAACAAACGAGCATGATCGTCGGATACCTATGACATGTTTGAGCAATGATGTTAGGAGAGGATGCAATCTATAAAAAGCAGTATCACGTTTGACAGATATAAAAAGCAGTGAAATTGTGGAGTGGCAAAATGCATATTAATATTAGTCGTTCATTACTATCTTTTGCAGGCAGTAAAGAAAACCAAAATGAATGAGACAGATGCCCTAGGAGTATTTCCGTAAGGTTTGGCTCTCTCACTTTCAACAAGAAAAGAAAAAAGGTAGTATGCATCGTAAAACCACAGATTCCAATAAGCCAATGGACACTAAACATGCCAGATCCCCCCCCGAAACACACACACACACAGAGAAGAGAAGGCATGTATCCTGCAATAAATATGAGCCAGTAACCTAGCTTAAACTATGCTATACACTGAAATGTCAGGCAGGGGGTTATTGAGAAAAATGGAATAAAAAGAATATCAAAAAAGAAAAAGCCATCTTGTGATCATGATTATAGCACACCATGAGCAAAAAGGATCAGACCAACAAAAGCTAAATGACCATTGTTTTTTGTGAATCTGATCATGGCTTATTATATTTGAATACATAAATATTATATTATCAAATGCTACACAGTATGCAGCTCGAGTTAACAAATAATCTCTCGAAATAAAAGTTTGACTAACCTGATGTTCAAGCAGTTCCTGTAATTAGTCTCTCCCTGTCATCAAACTTTTTCACCTTCAAAACGCCAAATAGAGCTTGGAGGCCGAAAAGAGCACCCACGGCATAAGCTACAATGGCAGGGATCTGAAACACACAATTATTTAGTAATTTATGTTGAAACTTGCTTATACATAGCAGTGTGACAACCTGAACAGAGGGAAAACCACATACACACACACACACAAAAAAAAAAGGCAACTTACCCGAATTGAGTTTAGATACAGAATTGTAGCCAGGTTGACCAAGGTGCCAGTAACTACAGCCTGTTAAATTTAGCAAATCAAGACAAAATTAGTTGTTACTGTTTAATAGCCTTACTAAACCAGCACTGAATAATAAAAAAAAAAGTGACAAATACATAAAGACAGTATAATTCAAACACTCAATCTTCACTATTGACCATTGGCAGATTAACCAGCATTTCGCTGTTTAGAAGTTCAATCTGGTATTTCTAGAAATGAGATTTTTTCATTAAATTCAAAAACATAATCGACCAGTTCACTCACACATCCTATTGTCTTTTGCACTGCTGCAACACGCTGGAAGGCCCTTTCAGACTCCAGCGCTCGAACACGAAGCTTCAGATCCCCTTTTTCCTATGAGAAACACGGGAACATGTCAAAGCATGTACAGATAATAAAACCGAAATAGGAGTCATAGAACCCACAAAGACATTAATTTCACAGGCCAGTAAAGATGACTACCAGTCGTTCAATAATTTGAGCAAGCTTTTCAACTCTATCTGCTTGTCTAAACAAGTTATAGAAGGCTTGAGATTGCCGATCCCATCGCTTTCGGAAATCCTATCAAATGCGAAATTTTAAGTTAGAAAGACCCAAAAAAAAAGAATGGATTGAGTAAATTGTAACTAAAGTAACTTTTACTTCTAGAAACATGTACCTTCAAAACAACCTCAACACCAGCTTGTCGAAATTTTAGCAGTTCTAGTGCGTAGCTGCAATGCGTTGTAATGACATGCATCAGCCATTACTTATTAAAGGATCAATGTCATCTTCTCAACAAAAATATATATACAGAAAATGCTCAACTGCACACTTACGGTTTAGCAATTTCAGTAATATCAAATCTAGGATCAAGCCCTTTCCCAATGCCATCTAAAACTGCAAATAGACCCCGTCAAAAAAGTTTAGCTTCAAAGCTAGGTTGGTCAAATCTGAGATGAAATACAAAGTTCCTCATCAAGTACCAGAGAATGCTCTAACAACAAAAGTAAATGTCGCAGGAAATCTGAAAGGTTGATCAGCAGCAATCGCTAATAAATCTTCCCCTGAAAAAGGAAAAAAGCGACAGAATCATCGAGCAGGACTACAACCAAAGTCTGAATGGTTTCTCCAACTTTAAGTTGTCCATCCTAATCATCAATACACAAGAATATAGATTGAAGCAGACAGGGAAGTAGCGTCATCTTGGCATTACAATCTACCAACCCAGCAGTCAGATACCCTGATACTCACATATCTCCTGATCATAATTTTCTTTTCCAATGCTTTTTGTATTGTAATGCCTTCCCCAGATTTGGGTTAGTGATCTTAGCTTTCTGTCGAACTAGTTGCCTTAGTTGTGCTTTCAGACAGTCTATTGATTATTGTGCTTTTTGTTGGCAACTAGTTGCCCAACTAATGTTAACTTTGAATTTCTATGTGAGTTTTTCTAGTTGCTGCCGTTTGAGATTTACCAATTGCGGCTAGCCGTTCCTTTTTCTTCTGAATTTTCTCCTCCTTGGTTAATGGCTTTTTGAACCCAAGTTCTGCTGTTGCCATTTCCCTCTCTTTTCTTTGTGCTGCCAGACGCTCCTGAAAACTGCATAAAGGATCAATTCCACAGCTGTCATGACATCTCATTCTAAAGTGTCAGATTGCTTTTCTTTTTTTTTTTGGATAGGAAAAGAAAATTTATATATGTAGAAAAGATCAGATGCCTAGGAAGCATCAAAAAAATTATGTACAACCAAAACATAGACTATCCACAAAATCTACTACATCAAAAGAGGAAGAGCCAAACTTCCCATTAACCCAAAATCTACTAATGTCAGATTGCTTTTCTTCACAGATAATAGATACTCTGCAGTCAGAATCCTTTACTTTCTTAGACATGGACAGGACACAATAATGAATATTGGACGAATATATTTTAAATTCCAATAAGAGAAAACGTGATGACAGAAATCCCGGTAATTAGTGAAAAACTGAGTTTGAGATTCTGAATTACAAATATTACTGCCAATGCTAACTGCCAGAACAAAAGCTCAAGTTTGACTATATGTCGAAGGCTGAAAGCTAACAAGACAACTTGCAGATTTCATTTCAAGCAGGTAATGGTCAGAAGAAAATCTAGTTCCCAATAAGAAAATTTCCAGGCATTCATCCAAGAAGTACCTGTTAAGAAAGAACTGTGCAGTTCGTCTAACAGCAGTCATATCCCCAGTAGGCACAAGAACACCCATTTGAATCATGGCTTGAAGGACCTGTAAAGGGGCCATTTTTCAGACATAACAACCAAAATGTTACAAGAATAATTCTGGCTGCTGACCCTGAGCTAAGGAAATCTGGAAAGATTGTGGTGGGCATCAAAACGAAGATAGAACCTTATCTGGATCCTTCTCATAGACTCCATAAAATGCCTCAAGTAGACCTTCTCTGATGTTCGAACTGATACTGCAAGATTGAATGATGGATTTTTAACAAATGATCACCTCAAAAAGTTCCATGCCATAAATAATAATGTTGGAGAATTCACCTTCCCATCATGCCAAAATCATAAAATATCAGTCTTCCGCCATTTACATCATCAACTGCAATGTTTCCAGGGTGCTGCCAAGAAAGTGATGTGTCAGCACTCATCAACACAAAAAGAGCATTTTCAAACTGAAGCTATATACAAAGAAGAATATTAGTAGCGCTTGTACATTATCCCATGATAAAACAGAAAGGCAGGTCAGGAATTCTAACTAACAGTACCTTTATGAAAGAGACTTCAGACTTTCCTCATCGTAGTTACTTTGAATCAACTTAAAGTAGTAAGTAATTCTAGATGACACAATTCTTGCACATCACAAGTATTTATTGAAATATAATAACTTCTTCACTTATACAACATTTCCATGACCAAATTTTTATTTAACTGAATAACCCGTACTGAATAACATACCTGTAACAGTAATCATCGTGCTTTGGAAAGAAGCATCCAAATCACTTTAATATCCTATATGTGGTGCTAGTGGTCCACCTCAATTGATTAGGTCAGACTAATTTTACTCTGTGACCCCACCTTAAAACTTAAGATTAACTGAAATGCAGTAATTGCATTAGCTCGGATGAAGCAGAAGGAAACCAGCAAAACAGTCAACAGTGCCAAAGTATGTGATGAGGATTCGCAATAAAGAAATAAACCATACACACACTCAAACACAAACTCTTCATGCACTCCCGTGCATACGGTGAAGGATGCCTACATCGAGATACCCTCAGAGCTCGCGTTAGCGGGACTATACTCAGGTTTTGTTGTTGTTGTTGTACACACACGCGCGTGCGAGCGCTCATAAAAGCTCGTATCCTCTTTTCGCTCTCTTCTCCAAACTATTATATGCTTGTTTTCATCTTTAGAGTTTAGATGGAACATTGGATAATAACTTCCTATTTATTGATCATTGCATGCACGGAAGGTAGATATGTCCCACTAATGACCCAAAAGTGAGACACCTCACAAGCCAGCTATCTAGGTAAAATATGTACTTCATGACTGCGCATGCACAACCACCAAAAAAAGAAAGGAAAAACAAACAATACAGCCTTCTTTTGGTAGATGTCTCCTCTAAGAGAAAAGCAAATTGATAAACAGCTGCAGTTCAAAGCCTTTCTATCCTATGCAATTGACCATGGGAGACTGTGGGGACAGTACCCACTACCTACCTACTCAAGAGACATTACAGCATTTACAGCGTGTATTACACTCTATCAAACGAGTCGCTAGAACTTACAGGATCAGCATGGAAAAATCCATGTGTAAGTATTTGCTCCAAATAAGATTCAACAGCATAACGACCTAACCTGTGGGACCAAATATAAAAATGACACTCGTCACCAAAATGGAAAAATTATCCATATTAAAATCAGATCCACATAAAACCTTAGCTGCCTTAGATAATGCATATCAATATTATTAGCTTATCAAACTGCATCCAAAAATTGAAATAATACAAACCTTTTACGGTCAACGCCCAATTCATCCAGTGCTTGAATTCTGTTTATTTTGATTCCTGGGACATACTCCATGGTTAGAACCTACAACCAAAGCAAAATGTCTTAACAAGGAAACTAAAAGATCAGAAGATGTGCTTGTACTTGCACATATTTAGAAGCACGCTGTAACCAAAGTTCCAAACCTGTGGAGTTGTATATTCCCAGAAAATTTTAGGGACCTTCACATAATCCATGGTTTTAAAATTGCTGGCAAACAGCTCCGCGTTTGCTGCTTCTTTGGTATAGTCAATTTCCTGAAAATAATTAGGGTCAGTCTAAATCAACTTCACTGAGCATTTATGTGCAGACTACCTAAATGAAACTTGAATTTATACCCTATTAACATAGAACAAAAGCACTGACATGCATGACTACCCCTAATTTGACAGTGAATCTATTAGTTGATTGTGAAGTAGGCAGAGGGGATTCATGGACAGAATCTGCAGCTAAACTCCAGTTGTTAGTTGTTTAAAAATGTGAGAACACTTTATCTTGTCCTTGTTTGCCAGCCAGCCCTCACGCTTAATTCATCCAACCAAGTTTCAATCAAATACAGAAAGATACACAGACACAACACATATCTGATAAGGCTCACTCGCATGGACACTCACAGCTAGCATTTCGACCAAAAACAGCTAACCATGCTACTTCTGTCCTTTGCTTTCCAGTTAGCCTTTCTGACACAAAATTATACTCACTAAACTTTGAAGATCATGAGTCATGACTTGTGGATTTAACCATGCATAGCCTTTTTTTCTTTTGGATAAGTAATCAAAAGATATATCGCAAGAACGCCAAAAGATGCTGTCTGTTTACGAAAGGGGGAAACCCCCCCCCCCCCCCAAAAAAGTAAAAAAAAAAAAAAACCATGCCCACAAGCTCTTATCAATAATAGCAGCGAAAAATCAAATTCCTATCACCCTTAAGCACCACACTCCAACTATACAACATCATCAAAGAGTAGAGCCTAAAAGCATCAAGTGGCCCAGCAAATGGCTAAAGGAACCAAACTCCAAACACCACGAACTCAGCCTTTCTTCATCCTTCTCCTCCAAGCCACCGACACATCATTCATACTACTCACTTGAACCCAAGAAACCCCCATCAACGAATAAGTAAGGTTCCAAAACAAAGAAACCCAGACACGTAATTGATCCATGGACTCTTCCTCACAACACATAGATGTTAGAACACCTACTAAGACAACTAAAACTTTTGTGTTTAAGCATGTCATCTGTAGGAACATTACCTTTGGTGGTTACCCAAGCAAAGGAACAAGCTTTAGGGGGGAGCCTTAGAATTCCAACAAGATTTTTGTGAGGAACACCACTCCATTTTGCTCCCCAATAAAAGTACTACAAAAGCTACTAACATTGAAAAAACATTTAGTCATGAGGCCAAAAAATCTCATTGTTACCCTCATGCAAAACCACCATCCTAGCCATCAAAGTGATAGAGAACAGGAAATAAATAAAAGCTAAAGATACGAATTCAACATCCTCGTGTTGAATTCAAGAGGAGAATTCAGCATCCCCGTGTTGAATTAAGGAAAAGATTAGCATCCCCGTGCATAATCAGTAAGAATTGTATGTATTCAATATTCAATATCAATGTAATGTGTCTCATAAAGGCTAGCAAAGCGCTTATTTATAGGTAAACAACCTGCCTAATACTAAACCTAATAGAAATAGGAAACTAGAATTATATTCCTAATCAAACTAGGAAACTATAATATTCCTAACAAGAATAGGAAACTAAATATAATAAAATCATAAATCTACTAAATATTATTATTCCTAAATATATTAATATGTATCTCTATCATTCTCCCCGGCTTGAAAAAACTCGCCTCCAGAGAGTTTGCATAAAGGTACTTAGTCAGCAAATCAACGCAGGGAATCTCCCAATTGCAAAACACACGCCCTCGTATTTTGTAGAGTCGTAGAAAGATCACAATCCTACGGAAGAAGAGCATATCCACTTCATAATAAAGATGAAAAATTTGCACAACTCTCAATTTCTCCCGAGAAAGTAGTAATTCGAGGAGGGGATGTCGCTTCTTGCAAGTGAAAAATTCATCAAGGACAAATGAATCCACACAGTCGAATTTTTGTATCCTATAGTCATGAGTAGTGGCTGAGTACTCATCTTCAAGAACTGCTTCAACATCTTCACCATTAACAACAAAGGGCATAATAGGAGGCAAACTAGGTACCATAACCTCTGAAGTTGTAGGACGACCTAGGGCACAAGCCGAAAACGTAGGAGGTTCAAAAGTACCTTCGGACAATATCAAATCCTCAACATTGGATATAGGATGAATAGATAAATCAGGAGGTAAATCAAGTAAGTTCGCATTGGAATGAATTTGTTCACCCTCGGTATGAGTTGAAGATTGGACCCAACTTATAGTAGATGGAGGACTCACTTCCTTCTTACCAACTAGAACTTTCATGACTCATGAGTTCCCTCACGATCTCATGAATCGTTTCCTTAAGTGACTCCCGAAAATTATCTAGCCAAGGGGTAATTCTTTTGTCAAGTTCGAAGCGATCTTCCTCACTCTCTTTCTTCAAAGTGTCCATCTTTTCACCGATTCTCTTGTCACGCTTTTCCTGCTTGCTTCACGTGCCTCGATTCTGTCCAAGAGCATCCTTGTTTTAGGAAACATTAAAGCCCATTGTGATCATCCTGGCGACCTTCGTGGGAGTTCTCGGCGAGAGAATACCTCCAAGCAGTACAAAGACGGCGGTGTGCCCCTTTCGCGAACTAGGGTTTCGTAGCGGATCAATTGGAAGCAATCAGGCGCTTTAGCACAAAATTGGCGATCGGTGATCGGTGGTGGTGCGTGGTGGTTTCAAAGCGAGGGACGGCTAGGGTTTTTACTGCGGATGGTTTTTTTTTGCGTGTGTGTGTTTTACGAAAGTTTGGCAGCGGAAAAGGAAAAGAAAAAAAATTCAAGTGAAGGCTTGGAATCGAGAACTTACTCTGATACCAATTTGATAGAGAACAGGAAATAAATAAAAGCTAAAGATATGAATTCAACATCCCCGTGTTGAATTCAAGAGGAGAATTCAGCATTCCCGTGCTGAATTAAGGAAAAGATTAGCATCCCCGTGCATAATCAGTAAGAATTGTATGTATTCAATATTCAATATCAATGTAATGTGTCTCATAAAGGCTAGCAAAGCGCTTATTTATAGGTAAACAACCTGCCTAATACTAAACCTAATAGAAATAGGAAACTAGAATTATATTCCTAATCAAACTAGGAAACTATAATATTCCTAACAAGAATAGGAAACTAAATATAATAAAATCATAAATCTACTAAATATTATTATTCCTAAATATATTAATATGTATCTCTATCACAAAGCCAACAAACTTTAAATGTTATCTTCTTCCCAGCTAATAAGCCAACAAACTTCAAATGTTCTTCTTCCCAACCAATAAAGCCAACAAACTTCAAATGTTATCTTTTCCCCAATTGTTAAGAGATATCATGAAAGTCAAATATCAATGGATAAAGTCCCCATTCTATGACACGATTTGTTGAATAATTGCCTCCTTCACCCTTGTCATCCCATAAGCAATGAGGGATTGTTCTTTAAGAAGACGATCACCACTCCAAAGATCAAGCTAATACAAGACCCTAGAGCCAATCTTAACCTCAAAATGACCTTGGGATTTGAACTGCTCAAGATTCACTGAGATGGACTTCCAACCACAAACCCCGTGAGGACAAGAACTCTTCTTACTTCATCATCCCAAATCATCAACTCCATATTAAGCCTTGATCACATTCTTCCTCAAGGCATCATCCTCCTCAGCAAACCTCCAAAACCACTTGGACTTTAGAGCTTCCTTCAACACATGGGTCTAATGCCAAGACCACCCTCAATCTTAAGACAACAAACGTCATCCCAATCGACCAAATGAAAATTATTGCTAGAATAGTTGTTCAAAAGGAGTCTGTCATGCTTCTCTAAACAACTCGCAATGGAGGCACACATAGTGAAAAGAGACATGAGCAAGGCTCCACAATTTCAATAAGGTGAGACAACCCCCTCTAGACAAGTTTAGATTCCCATCCTACCAAAAAACCTCTCCACTATAGGATCCCAGACGAGTAAGCTATTATAAGATGTCCCTAGAGGAAGATCAATATAACATGGAGGGATATAATCAACCCCACACCAAAAAAACTGAGTCTGAGGAACCTCACCAAGAGGAATGAATGCACCTTTTGATTAGTTTGCCCTTAACCATAAATAGAATGTTTGGCTATGCTTCATTATCTAAATTAATTTTTTAAAAAAAAATCTCTGTTTAACAAAATACATATTACCACAAGTAGATCAAAAAGAAATATCTGCACCGTCAAGAATGACGGCAGCAGAGAGAAAAATAATACGTAATGAAGGTCACTGATACAACTTTAAAAGGCCAGAATCTGAGAGAGAACCTGATAAAGTACACTTGCACATTCATCATAAATTGCAACCCAATCCCTCTTTGCACCGTCTGACTTTGGGTCAATTTTCTGAAGATACTCAGCAATCACCTGTCGACAAATAAAGCTGAGTTACAGCATAAATTAATGCCAAATTCATAAAAGTGAAGAGGTAACAACAAGGAAGGAAGTATAGCCTCCTACCCTAAAACAAATTTAGTTGGCCATTTTGTTTTAAGTTGAAAATTTGCTAATATGTATATTGTTTTATTATATTTGAGGGAAGTGTACACACAAAAAATTATCATGATTATGCATTTGGTTCACAAGTATATTCAGTCTCCAAACCCATCAAAACATCGTAGTTTTGCTCCCACAAGGAGATGGTGGTGGAGTCGAACTATTGCCATTGTCACTGCTGTCATCATCATTTACTTTTCCTTTATTTTTTATTTTGTTATGACTAATAATTAGTAGTATCATTTTCCAAATATCATTCTGTTTTCGACATACTACAGTCCTTCATTCCTTCCAGACAAAGCAAATTCCAAGATAAAGCAGGACTTGGAGTTCAATATACTAACCCGGAGATTTTTGAGATCTATATCAAAAAGATCCTTGAGCCCAGGCCTTTGCACTTTAACCACTACTTCCTGTCCCTTTACTCTAGCTCGGTGGACCTGACCTACAGGCAGAATGCATCACGCTACCGTTGAAAGTTTGATCAGTTATAACTTATAATAGGATCTAAAAAGCTGTAACACTTACCAAGACTGGCAGCTGCTATGGGTTCATAGTCAAAACGTTCAAAGATATCAACCAAGGGGGCTCCAAGCTCTTCCTGGACAATAGCTACAGCAGTCTCCGACGGAAAAGGTGGAACTTGATCCTTCATAATAATAGAGCCATAAAGATCAGCGTCTTCAGGATGTAGACAACGTAATTGGAAAGTAAAATAGCGAAAGCACTAATTAGTCATTGTAACTTAAGACTAGATCCAGCACAGCACCATGAGATACTGGCCACTCTAGTTAGTTCTTGAACACAATACGGATCACCCCTTAATCATTTCCCTTAATCATTTCCTATCTGCGTCATCTAAACTGGAAAAGTTCAGGCCATAATCTCTAACAACTTATTACAGTTGATTCAAGTTGTTATTCAAGGTCACTGATAATGATGTTTTGCTGAAAAACTATTTTGTGGGTCTCATGGAATCGGTCTCTCTATGAACAACAATGTTTATCGAGGTAAGGTTGCTCACTTCTGAATCTCCCCAGAGCAGCAAAAGGGTGACCCACACTAGGAGTTGTTGTTCACTCTCAAACAAGGAGCACACATGACTAACTGGACAGAAGATATTTTCCTTGCTTGAGTTCCTTAGTCTCAGAAGGGGAAAAAACTCCCTTGTTTTGATGCATACGAACACTCGTGCAATTCTAAAACATCTAAGCAATCGAGAAATCCATGTTTCTGAAATTTAATTGATAGAATGAAAAGTGAACTAAGACTAACTGCTACAATAGATTATACACAAAGAAACACTATTTCTTCAATGGGTAGGAAAATACACAGATTATGGAAAATAGAGCTTCCTGTTCCTGAAATTGCCCCTTCCTGTATCTTCAAAACAAAGACTGACCTGAAGTTCTGACAGTTGGTCAACATATTCTTGTGCAAGAATATCAACCCTAGTGGAAAACTGCTGGCCAAGTTTGATGAATGTTGGACCAAGCCTCAAGATGTTTTCTTTCAACC
The DNA here is from genome assembly GCA_029582165.1 of Portulaca oleracea. Taxonomy (NCBI): domain Eukaryota; kingdom Viridiplantae; phylum Streptophyta; class Magnoliopsida; order Caryophyllales; family Portulacaceae; genus Portulaca; species Portulaca oleracea. The sequence continues at coordinate 5,883,577 of CM055893.1, forward strand.
ATTTCGCAAGAGCTACCCTCCTCAACTTTTTCTTCTCTTCTGTCATCCCCCCTGAAATATTACAAATAAATTTTTACTTCAACATTAAAACAGAAGAATTGCATTTGATTTCAAAGCAATTTAAAAGCATACTCCAGGAATGACCAATATTACAAGCTAATAAGGGGATCAATACCAATGATTGATTCTGCCAAATTACACAGACAGACAAACCATACAAGTGATAGAACAAGAGAAGGATATTGCTACAGCTTTTGGTTACAATATGATTTAGCATAAAGAACCCAGAGCTTTGTGGGCATCCTCCCACATCTGAACAACCTGGTGATTTCAGGAAAATCATCTCATATGCAATGAAGACCATATATATGCACATGGTATGTACTTAGTGGTGTTTCATTAACCCAATATCAGATACAGAGGTGAATGCACAAGTTGGCACATAGAATCATAAGAAATTAGGAAATTTGATGAAAATGATGCTCCGGCTACAAATTTAATGTCCCATCTCCTCATCAGAAAAAAGGAGGGATTAAAAAAAAGAAGAAATAGGCCATGATGAACATGAAGAACAGAAGAGAACTAAGTTGAACAGTCAGTTAGGGAGTTTAGATTCATGTACCTTTGTATGAAAACTTCTGATTGTTCAACCAAGCTCTAAAAATAAATGTTAACACAAAACCCCAGATTTCTACAGTTCTTTGTATTGTTGAGTATGTTTTAAACCTACTCCAACGGCCTCCAGGAGCAACCGAGACCTGAAAAGGCAGCATTTGATTATAACAGAATTTGCAGGTTGCCAAAGAGAATAAACCAAGATGATCCTAATGTGACTCACGAACATAGAACAGTATAAACTTTAGCATAGTAGAGATACGGGTGTAAACATGTACAACCAACAAAAATACCAGTACATTGTAAATGTGATTGTGTGCAATGAATGACCATTGTGTCTAGGGTCCTAACATAACCAAAGGAAAAACAAATAAACCTGCTTTCTTTTTTATAAGTAATCAAAATATACACTAATGGCCACCAAGGGTTGCCGTTACATTTACAAAAAGGAAGCGATCTCAAGAACCCACAAAGCCTTACATCCATGGGCTCTCTATAGTCAACTTATAAAGATCCAGAAAGTGATATTTGCACCAGCATCAAAAACTTTACACTGACGAAACAAAGTTCTCAAAAAATAAAGCTTAGGATCATTTAGAGTCCTAATCTTGCCAGCAGAAGGCTGAGAATTTCTCTCCTTCCAAGTGCACCACTAAATTGTTAAAAAGCTGTCAAATTCCACACTGTGACTCTAAAAATCCAACACTTCTTCAATCTTCTTTTCAAGTGCCTTGAACATGACTTAACTCATGAGGCTATACCCAATTAACCCCCATCAAAGAAAACATATTCCAGAAAACAGATACGATCTAAAATGAATAAGGTCGTTGATAGTCTCTTTACTTTTCAAAACACATAAAACACCTATTAGTCGACTTTGGAATTCTCCTTTTAAGCAGGTCTTCAGTAGGCATCTTTCCTTCGACGGCTGCCCAAACGAAAAAGCAAACTTTGGTGGGAGCTTTAGACTTCCAAATAGTTCAATAAGGGTACTCAATTTGAGTCAACTCATTAAACATCTATTTAAAAAACATTGTTCCTAGTGAACTTCCCACTTGTCTGAAGAGGGCATAGAATGTTATCATGGCCTTCACAAGCAACCTTAAAATCAGCTAGTTTTTCCAAAAGATTCAGCACACTTTCATCCTCCCAACCAGTCATATTTCTTAAGAAAGTTATGCTCTTGGATTAGTTGGATAGTGGCCTCTTTCAAATGAACCACCATAAAAAGATCAGCGAATTGAGACTCAAATGCCTGATCTCCACATCATCTATCGTGCCCAAACCATCATGTTGCACACTTGCACCATGACCAAACCAGCATCATACTTCATACAAAGACAGCCAACATTATCATAATCAATTAATCATCAAACATCCCAACTACATATATGTAAAATCTAACTTCCAGCAATGGTATCAGAGCTACGACTCAAGCCAATTTCCAGCGCACTACAGTTATCACAGAAATCAATTTCAATGGTAGAAAATGCAGCAACAAACACGAAATCAGCATATTTTTCAAATCACAACCACAAATAGCAACCAACAGTTAATAAAACTAAAATCTAGTAAAGGAAAGCAACAAAACAAACCTCCAATTGATCCTTTCCACTTTGCTTGAACCAGGCTTCCTCTTGCCCAATCTGCTCCACCGTTTTCTTCTCCTTCTCCGTCGTGGTCTCCATCACAACTGCTTCAACCTTGACCTCGGGAACTCCCTCGACCACAACTTCTGCCTCGACTCCAACCAAATTTCCATTGCCATTGCCATTTTCACTACCATTGCCATTGACATACTTGAGCATGCTGCCATTACTAGCTCCATTTCCATTTCTCAAGTAACTCTCCACCGAGCCATTCGCATTCCCATTCAACGAAGCACTCTCTACTCCATTAACGACCGTCGAATCCCTAGAAGCTCGAATTCGAAGGAGTCGAGTTCGATTAGAGCTCCGCAAGGTGTTAATCTTAGAAGACGAGAATTTGAGCCTGCGAGACTTGGCAGAGTAGCAAGGAGTACGCTGGAGCAGTGCATGAGAAGTCAATGATAGAGAAAGCGCCATGGATTTGAGTACAGCAGGAGAAGGAAGCAATGGAGTTGTTGGATTGGATGGAGATTGAAGCTCAGATGCTCATTTTCATGGCGGATGATCACCAGAGAGTTGCGGAGAAAGAGAGAGGGAGAGGAGTGGTGAAGAATGAGCGAATGAAGACGACAAAGAACTTCGGAAGTTCGACTAGAAATTAATCAAATTATAAAATGAGGAATGGTGGGGCTGTCAAAAATCCGTAGAACCAATAGTCCTTATTTGTCTAATCTCTATGTTTCATACTCCCTCCGTTCTTTTTTGTTTTATACGTAGTTTACGTTTTTCAGTACCAAATTTTAATTAATGAATTTTTTATATAAAATTTTTAATAAAAAATATAATATTATATTTTTTTAATAGTATTTTTTATTACGAATCGAATGACATTATTTTTGTAAGATAAATCATTATATAAATAAAAATATTAACGGTTAAAGTTTTTAATGCAATTTCTTAGACAACAAACAAATAAAAATAGAGGGAGTATTAATAATCATCCTTGAAAATTGTATTGTCGACTTTTAAAATTTTTAATTACAAATTTTTCAATATTTACAATTAGTTGTTATGTATACCATCATTAGATTTATAACGAAAAAATATTATTATAGAAGTATAATATTGTAATTGTTAATAATATACTCTTCCGTTCTATATTAATTGTCGTCTTTGAAAGTCATAGTCAGATTTCAAAACTTTTGGCTATAAATTTCTTAATATACACAATGAGTTGCAATATAACCGTCATTAGATTTGTAACAAAAAATACTATCATAGAATTATAATATTGCAATTGTTAATAATATATTATGCAAGAAATTATTAATCAGAGCGTGACATTGAAGATTGTGAAAGTCGAAAGTATGACAATTAATATGGAACGGAGAGAGTATTATATAATAAATTATCAATTAAAAAGTGAAATCGTAGACTGTGAAAGTCAAAAGTACGACAATTAATATGAAATGGAGGGAGTATAATCGAAAATTTAATCACAACTTTTTTAAAATATCTAGTCTAAACCCAATTTGACACAAATTTATACTTATTCAATTTGACCGACCCGAGTTCAACTTGAAAAATATTACTACCTCCATCCCAAATTGTTTGTCCATCTACCTAATTCCCTTGTCTCAAAATATTTGTCCATTTTATAATGTCAATGATTGTAATTCCTATTATACCCCTAATAAATACCATTTTGTTTCTTTTTTATTTTTCTTTACATGAGAAAAGTAAGTATAATTCTGGTACATTACACATTTTTCACCCCATTTCCCATAACTATTGGACTTTTAAATATAATTGAATGGACAAACAATATGGGATTCCAATTTGTCTGGATCCGAATCTGAAATTACCCAAAACCGATTTTTGACAGAAATGAGAAATGAAAAAGAACATGGAAAAGAAAAAGAGATAAAGGGGGTGGAGAAGGGGATGCCACGTGGTAGGGAGAGAGATTAGAGTTGGGATTATCGAAGCTTCTCATTGGTGGACACACTGTATGGTGGGTCCCACTACTCACAACCACAAATCTGTTTGTTTGAAGCACCACCAAATTTGAGGCAAGGATTCTCTGCTCACCTTGATCAATTCGAGAGGAAGGAAAAGGGCCATGTTGTCGCATCACTAATTGTGTTGTACGCGCGATTTTTTTCACAAGGAAATTATTTTTTTACAAGGAAATATCCTTGATTAGGTTTTAGATTTTTTTAAGCAAAACATCATTGTGGAACATTAAACAAAGATTAACAAAAAAAAATATATTCCCTCCGTTCCATATGAATTGTCTGTTAAAATTGTCTGTTGATGTTGTTAATTTTTTAACATATACAATGTTTTAGTATACGAAATTTTTATTATTAGATTTGTTGGGTTTATGGCCCAAAATCAGCCTCTTGATCCCACAATTATTTATTTCTTAATTGTATTAGGATATTATTTAGGTTTTCTTATTATGTTAGGTTTCCTAATTGTATTAAATTCCAAATTTAATTGGAGTGGGAGCCAAGTTAGCTATAAATATAGGTTGTTATCAACTTATACACTTACGGCATACGACAAACACACATTGAGGGCATTCTTCACCTCTACTCCATCCCTAGGTTGTGAAAGTCCTTTAGAGAGTAAGTTTGTCTTCAGTATATTCTCGTTGTGCTATTAACCCTTTGTGATCTTGCCATTGATCCCCTTGCGTTATATAGTCTGTGCTATTAACCTCTTGTGATCTGGTCGTCGATCCTCTTGCGTTATATAGCCCATTGGGATCTCTCTTGTAATCTCTCCCCTTATACTAGTGGATTATTGCTCCGTTACCGTCCGTGGTTTTTTCCCGATTTGGGTTTCCACGTAAATCGTGTGTCTTTATACTCTCTATCCTTTAATTACTGATCTTGTTATATTTCTTCTCAATTTATACATCCTGATAATTTTATCTTCCGCTGCAAATACTAGGCCCTATATTTTACCTCGATCCTAACGATTGGTATCAGAGCCTCATAATGGTATCTGAGTCAGGCCTAACAAGATTCATGATGAAAAATATTATAATAAGAATATAATGTTGTAACTTTTTGATATATTACAATAAGAGAAATTTTTACTCAAAGGAGGACATTTAGACAATTAATATGAAACTAATGGAGTACATTTGAGAAAATCAACAATTGAGTTTGATTTGTTAGGAGATAGGTATATCAATATACTAGCATAAGAACACGCTGTTATTTCTTATATATTCATATCGTGAAATGCTTATTGTTATTGTATAATTTGTGGAGTGTAATATGAATTTAGGTTAAATGTGAGGAAAATGAGTTAATTAAAAGTTAGTATGTTTAAAGTTTGATACTCCCAACAACGGTCAAATAAATTTATCTTATAATAATAAGGTTGAGTTTTTGGATGCTAATATATTGAACTTTTGGGGTATTGGACAATAATGTACTGAACTTTACTTTGGGGGTGTTGAACAATAATACACTCAGTATGATTTTGGCAATAGCTAACTTGGTGGAAATCCTATGTAGCGGGTGGAGGAGATGGATTGGTCCAAAAATATTTGTCTTCTCGGTCTATCACGTAAGATTGTCACCAAGTTCGCCACCGTCGAAATTGTCTCGAGTGCAGTATTGTCCAACACCCCCCAAAGTTCAGTGCATTATTGTCCAAGATCAAAGTTCAGTGCATTATTGTCTAATACCCCAAAAGTTCAGTATATTAGCGTCCAAAATATTTGGTTAAGAATATAAAGGCCTAAATCATCATTCAATTTGAATATAAGTCGATTCAAGTTATCTTTGTCAAATATAAGTTGCTAATGTCGATGAGCTTAAAGCTAATATGATTAGTCATATTGATAATACCAAACAGTTGGGTGCAATTTTGTTACAATAGACTACTGATTTTAAAATATTATACCAGACTTTGTTTTTTTTTTTCTCTTTGTTTTTCTACCGTGCTGTAAATACAAATTTCAAGTCTAAAATAAATAAAGACAGAAAATTGAGAAACAAATTAATTTTTATTAATATTTGAATGTATGGGGTAGAATCTCTGTATTAAACACAATAAATTAGTCCTCTGATTCGATCTCCTGAAACTTGGGTGAGTCGAGGGCGCGGACGCTCGATCTCGATCTCGAATGTAGATCTAGCTGAAGAACTCTTGTAGTAGTTCTTGAACTGAAGGTCTTGAGCGTTGATCTCCTTATTGCTTGGTAGCTGGAGGCTGCTCGAAGGTTGATTGTTGGTTGTAGTTCTCCAGGTTCTTGTATGCAAGGGCCTGAGTGCTTAATCTCAATCGATGAACCAGACGAGGAAGACGACCGCAGTCTTTGATGCGAAGATCCGAAGTTGTTGAACCAGCAGGCGTTGGTCATTGGTGCTTGATAGCTGGAGGTTGTTTGTAGTTCGATCTTCTGAAGGCTCTGCAGTTCTTGATCTTGACGCATAGAGGCTTGGAGACTCGATCTTGAACTTCTGCAGACTTCGATTCTTGGTACTTAGTAGTTGGAGACTGCTAGCAACTTGATCTTTTGAAACCTTTAGAGTGCATAATGCCGAATGCCGCCGAGGGTTTCAAAATGAAGGGGGGACCCCTATTTATAAGCTCTGGAGGCCTAGGGTTCCCGCTAGGTTTTGGAGGCCTAGGGTTTCCGCTAGGCTTTGGGTTTGGGCCCAAATTAATTAATTATTTCTCTAACTTTAAATAAAGAAATAATTAATATTTTCTGCATCATCTTTGACATGTGTCATGATATTATTGGTCATGATGCTTTTCCATTTAAAATTCAATTAAATGGACCGCCGTAATTTATTTAACGCGTGGCAGATAATAATTGACCAAATAAATTTAATTTCTTTTCCACGTGTCAATTTTTAATTGGTCGACAATTTTTTGCCTCCTACACGTACATCCCAGTTTTTTACCGTCCACAGTGCTGGCGGCGGGTGTCTAATGTCATTGTAGGCACTAGTTTGGCAATTATCAATCCGATCTTTCTGTTTTGATTCCTTTTTTCCGTTTTCTTAATGTTTGGTGTCCTTTCGCTTGTGGGGGTTTGGGGGCGAACTGTTCCAACTCGTTGGCAGATTTTGGGTTGTGGACGCATCTCGAGGTTTCAGCGTATTAGACTAGAGTCAATTACAGTGGCACCAAAAGCATGGCAACTCTTATGGCTCCGAGGAGTTGGCACTGGTCCTTCTAGTACATTTTGGTTTATGTTTTGTGATTGTTTATGCAATCTGAGTTGATTGTTGATCGGAGGGTATGGACATCTTGTTAGGAAATTATTTAGAAAATGGGATAAATATACATGACTATAATATCAACATAAGACAACTCATATAATATCAATCGGACGAAAAATTATACAACCCTTGTGTATCACATTACAAAGAGTGTCACATACATACATCGTGTATAAACAATAAACAACTTAAAAATACATATAAAGAGAGTAGAGTTTTAGAGATAGTCTGATTTGGGTAGAGCGTGCACGTAGCATTGTCCTAAGAGAAGAAACGCCCCCACTGCATTGGTAATATAATTCAAGTGCGGTCCTCCCCCAAAATACTACAACCCGTTGAATTCCTTCGGATGCAGCAAGAGGAATTCCCCGAACCAATTACTTGCCCATGCTCGAAAATTAATAGTCTAGATGATAAGGTTTTATTAAACCAAATACCAAAAATATTGTAGTGAAATACTAACACTCAAACGGAGAAAAGTGATTTTTGATTAAGAGTATGATGCTCTCGTAGAGCTTATGTGCTTACCCCTCAACCTTCTTTTTTAACCTCACAAGCAAGAGGCTTCTTGAATAAAGGGAGCCTTAGAACCTTACGGTTGACCACCATAGAGATGCTTAAAGAAAAGGTATATAATCCCTATAAAATCTCCACTGCAACCTTCAAAAAACGGTTCAAAAGACTCAGTCAAACCACTGTAACATAAAGTTGTTAAACCTCCATTTTAATAACAAGACCAAGTCAAATAAAATATAGGAGAAGAAAATAAAAGGAGTTGGGAAAATAACATAAGTTTTAATACATAGGATTGAGTGAGTCTGATGGGTGGTATGTAACAAAAGTTATTACCGATAATGGTGGGCATCACACAATCAAATTATTAAATTTTAAACCACAACTTTCCAGCACATCTACATGAAGTTTGGGGTTGCAAGACCGTTCGTCTCTCGATTACTGTTTTAGTGTAGTACTAGTGTTTTCTTTATATAGTGTTTTTAGTCAAGTGTGGTGTTGGGGCCTTAGTTTAGTGGTGTAGGTTTGTTGGGTGTAGTTCTTTCGATAGTAGTTTAATAAGTTAACCTTTGGAAGCTGCCTGTAGGGTTATGTATCCACACATGGATTTTTCATCTACTTTTTATCCTATGGATTCTTCTACTGGTGCATTTGATGAGGAGCTTCTAGCTCACTTGCAGCAAATGAGTCACCTAAACGAGCTATAGAGAAAAACAAAAGCAATTAAGAAGGTTGGAAATAAGTGGTTTAAGTTGGGATGTGTTGAGATGCGGTAATGATGTATCCCAAAGTCTCACAGTTCCATGAGGTCAGTCTGCCCTTGTGTGAGAATGATTTCAGGGAGTTGTCAACTTTGGGTGTTTCAGTCTGCCTGAATTTAGCAGTCTCTTGTTTAAAGTTTAAGAATTTTAATTGGGTATTCTCCTTTTGTAACAACACCTTGGATGTTGACCCTGATAATGTTAAAGTTTTGTTTCGAAGGGTTGTCGTTTTTGATAAGCTAGCGGAAGTAGAGAAAGTGTAAGAGACCTTGAGCGAGCACTCAAACTTGATTCCACAATTGAGAGGTGATCAAAGAGCTTATAAGAGTTAGTGACACGATGCAAAGACAGGTGCCCATTGAAGCTCCGCCGATGACATTAAAAAAAAAGATGCTTTTACTCATAAGTAGATGGGGTTATGAGAGAATGATAGATCAAGGAGAGGAAAGACAACAACTCTTCTTCAGCGGAGATGAAGGAGGAGGAGGAAAGGAAAGATACTGCATCTTTGCCACCAAATATGGTTGAAAAAGTCCATACCATTAAGGAGATTGAAGAGAGTCTCTCCTAAGCTCAAGAACTAAGAGAATTTGTGGGATTGTCGCAACTTTCAGCAATTTTAACGACTCTTTCTTCAGAGTCTGAGTTAACCGCTATGTCATGTGTGGAGGATAGGTTTAGTTTTAGGCCTAGTCGCATAGGGGATCTTCGGCGAAGTTTCGTAATCCTAAGGGAAACACTTCATGATGTTTTTCAACACTGAAATTTGTGAAGAAAGGGAGCGTTGAGCAAATTCCTTTCCTTCAACCATCCAGATTATGAAATGATCATTGCATGATCCGATCAACTTGAGTTTTATGATAGTTTGAAAGGTACCATCACAATAGTTAGGTCAGGATCAATTGAATGTCAATAACCTTGAAGACTAAGATATTCAACATATAGATCAAGATAAGGAAGCGGAAGATTGGATGCAAGAAACGGTTCAGCACAAACGTGATGATTCATAAGGTCCTTGCAAGTGGAGTAAAGGAGATGAGGACACCAAATTAACATCACTCAAAGGCGAGAGAGATGAGAAAGTTGAGTCTGCATACCTCAACAGGTTCAACACTTTCCAAGGGTACAGTCTACTAAAAAATACAAGGTTCACAAGAATCCAAACTAGAACTTCACAAATAAAAGCATGAGAGAAAAGAGGCATAGGTACAAAAAGCAACAATCAAGTAGGACCAATAGAACTTAACACAAGGGGAAGGATCGTATGACTCTACCAAATAATATGTTACTCCTAGTTTCTTACAAGTTTCAGTCCACCGCCTGGCCACCAGGATAAGGCGACAAAGGTTGGCCTAAATAGTTTATTTTCCTTGATCTCTTGCTCCATTGCCAAAAAAAACTTATGTCAAAAAAATTACTTTCAAAATATATAAAAATATATGTTAGGAAAGTGTCCTAAAATCACCAAGTTTCTTGATCTCACAATTAGTTGTTTCCTAATTGTATTAGGATATTATTTAGGTTTCCTTATTATGTTGGGTTTCCTAATTGTATTAGATTCTAAATCTAATTGGAGTGGGAGTCAAGGTAGGTTTATAGGGAGTTTTCCCTATAAATAGTGGGTCTTGTTCGCCTTATTTGGTGTGGCCAAATTTGGGGCACCTCCTATGGGAGGAGGTGTATTCAGATATTCTGAAATTTCGTATTCCAACTGGTGAGAGAGTTTTGTTGATAGTTTTGTTGACTAAGAGCATGTATCTCTTTCGGATGGATCTCTTTCGGTGTTTGAGATCTTTGTAATACTCTCTTTGTTGGATCTCGGGAGGAGATCGTTCGTTGTACTCTTTGCCATAGTGGATTCGTTTGTGCTTGTGTCGGCCGTGGTTTTTTCCCGATTTGGGTTTCCACGTTAAAATTCTTGTCCCCTTAAATCTTGTATTTATTTTTCTCGATATCCAATAGTCATCTTCTTATTTTCGCTACCGTTGATCAATTCTGCTCTTATTAAAAAACCCTAACAATATATTTTAAAATGACCTCTCGATTTAATGATTCTTTCCGCCTTGCATTTCACGTTTTTGTTCCATAACTCACTACATTCAATATGTGATTGCTTTACAATGACATTACATTGCATCCAACCAAATGTCACGTTAGACATCAATACTCCAACTTATGGCATACAACTTAGTTGCTCATTTATCTTGTAAGTTGTATCATTGTTTGATGAACTTCTGCACTAGGAGGAAAAACATTAACAAGTGGTGGGGCTTTTGAATCACTAACCTTCAATTTTAAACATACATACATAGGGGCCATGGTTTATATTGGGATACTATTGGTGGTTCTTTGGTGTCTTAGGAGTGTTTGTACAAAACTATCTCTCTAACTTTTCATTTTAGTCAAAAATCTTATTAACCTTTGAAGTCACTCAATTTTTCAAAAAAATAAACCATGTCACTAACTTTATAAAAAAGTCAAAAAAGCTATAGCAAGTAAAAGTCACATTTTTTTACGTTTTTGGAAAGTTAAATGGCATTTTTGATTTTTTTAAAAAATTGAGTGGCAATTTTGACTTTTTGAAAAGTTGAGTGACAATTTTAATTTTTTTAAAAAATTGAGTGACATTTTTTACTTTTCTTGAAAGTTAAGTGCTATCAATGACAAATTTTAAAGATCAATAGCATTTTTTACTACAATGGAAAGTTGGGTAACATTTTTATCCAAGCACTCGACCTCCTAGTGTAGAACCATCTCAACCAAATGCTTAAACTGATGGTTAATGGTTATAAGCTCAATGATAATTTTATACTCTAACACGCCCCCTCACGCAAAGGCCCTTTAGGCTTGAAGCGTAGATGCTGCAAAATCCCCCTTCACCTTGTGCAAATGAATGAGTATTGAAAATCGAATATAAAACCACTTGCTCAAGTCTAACTTTGATACAATATGGAACCATCTCAATCAAAAGCTTAATCTAATAGTTGTAAGCTCAATGATGATTTTATACTCTAACACCTAGAGATGAAGTTTGCTTCACTGCATAAGCCCAAGAGGAAATTGCCAATGCTTTGCTCAGTTCGGCCAACATCAAATTAGCATTTTGCTCGAGTTTGCCAAATGCCAACAATAGCCAGCCAAGGTCTTAAAAGAAAAACCAAGATAACACAGAGATGCTCAAAGACAAAAATTAATAACTAAATCCCGTCAAAAATAGCAAACCTTTGTCATTCATGTGTGCTGTGTCATAGCCTGGATACTGAAGACAGAAAAATATTATAGTTACCAGAGCTACAGCTGAAGTGACAACCTGAAACTGAACGGGGACTACTGATGCTAGCAAAATGCCGTCCTTCAAAAATTCACCTTGTCGTGACTGAGATTCTCAACCTGTAATTTTACAATTACATCCGCTAAGCGCTAACTATCAGCTAAATGTTTATTATCAATTCCAGAGTGCGAGCTTTCACTAGAATATTGTATGCCTGTATGGCCGAAAAAGGCAGAGCAGAATAATGCCCTCTTAAAATCTAATCAGAGCCTCAGATTCCTATGACAGTATTCGTTTTACACCACAAAATGGAGAATTCTTGTGCAACTTTCCTGGTCTATGTGAACTGAGACCCTTCAGAAAACTTCGTGAGCCTTCCCGTAGTACCTGTTGATGAATGGAGCCTGCAAGGAGATGGTCTCATAATTATACAAATTGTGATGCTCGCTTCACAGTAAAAATGTGTTTAAGATCAGAATGAACAGAAAAACGATGATCCTACAAATATGTTGGAGCCAATAAATAAAGAATGCTATACATTCCCACCAGAAAGAATACATTTTGCACACAACACAGCAAAGATCAGAGTGGTTGATCACACCTAAGCAAATATATGCAAAATTACACCTGACAAGTAATGAACCATCATGAAGTAGTCCTTAAAATCTACCCAGTTTCTGAACAAAAACTGAGACATGATGTCAAGATCACATATCTATGGGAGCTAGGGGGGTGAGACGGGGCGACCTCATGTCTCCACTTCTCTGTCATTTTAATAAGTGGCTATTGGGATGAGAAAGAACTCTTTCCCCCTTGGCGAGGGATTGGAAATCGCTCTCGTCCAACCAAAGATAATATTGATTGCTCACCCCGTCACCCGGCATCAGCCTCTTCACCCACCAGGGTGGAATGACTCTTAACGAGGTTGATGGACTTGACTTTTTCTAGAGCTGGCAAAATTTTGGCCAACCCGAAATCCGAATTGTTCGACTCAGAAAAAAACTAGCCCGGACCGTCTGAACTTTTATATGGACCGAATATTCGGACATCATATTTCTCTTTTTTCTATAGTTTGAACCCAATTCTGACCCGAATTTATCTCCGTCCGAATTGACCGACCCGAATAGAAACCAAGTCTAGACATGATTTACCCGAACCTGAAATTTGCTAGCGTTAACTTTTTCTATGGTTACACTGTTACACAAATGTCTGACATTTCCAAGGAAGTTGGTCTAGCACTTTTCCACAAGATAAAGAAACCTAACCCCACACATCCATCTCATAAGGCTGCCTCCCCCCCCCCCCCCCCTCTTTTTTTCTGAAAAGTCAAAGTCAATTCTACAGCATTATTTATCATCTTCCTCTCTCTAGAATGGCAGCAGCAGTGGGCACTCCATCTCCCTCCTTTTCTCACTAGCACAAAAGGATCTGGATTTTTCATTCGTTTCTTTTTCAGTGGTTTCTTGAAAACTATGGTCCAACCGGAACACTTCCAGTTCAACCAATGGATCGGATGGGGTCCCCCGGCTTGATCAGTTTTTGGTAGTATGAAGGGCTGGGAGTTGATGTGCCACCCGAACTGCCCTGGCAACCGATCACGGTCAAACCAATTGTAAACAGCTCGGACAATTCAGGTTTGACAACAGTCATTGCACCTCAGCTGAAACAGACAGATGGACCCATACTACCCAAGAAAATGGAAGCACGTTCAGGAAATGCAAGCTCAATCTAAACCATATCAGAACAAAGAGTACTTTCAGCAAACCCATGGAAAACTAAACCAAGGAGCAGTCATCTAAAAAAATCAAAGCAAGTTAACAATCAGCTATACTGCACTCCAGAGACAGATGTTTAGAAATTTACCTTAACACCTGATACATCTGGTGTATCTGGGGTAGCCACAGGATAGAATTTGTAGAATCTAATATTTTCTATGGCAGCTCTCTTCTCTGCACTCATATCTTCTCTTGCTTTTTTACGGGCTTCCCTTGCCTGCAAGAAATGAGGAACCTTGCTTAACATTCAGAAACAAGGATCCTTGTCAATCCACTGTAATCTAACGCATACCTCTCTATTTGCTTTTCTAGCTTCCCGTACTTTCTCCTTCAAGAAGTTCTGATGCAATTGGACAAGTTAAACACATTCAAACTTTCCCTTTAAAAAAAATAATAATAAAATTCAAGAGAAAGATGCTCCTATGGTTCAATCTCAAAACCTGGAACTCCTCCTTTTGATCTGCAGAAAGCTCCTCCTCTTCAATGAGTTTATCAGTAAATTCCTGGAACATAATGGGGTAATGGCAAAACTTCACTTAATACGGGGTCAAAGACTCATGTAAGGCACTATACAAACTATATGAGCAAGGCACCATTTATGTGCAACTCTTTTACTCAAAGAACCGGACTAGTCAGTATAGACATAAACAATTCACAGGCACAGCAGCAAACAACTTAACCATGGAGACGGCATGTGAATACTGAATATCAGCTTCATACCTCAACTTCATCGAACTCCCAATCAAACTCGCAAAAGACCTGCATTAGACAATGGATGAAAATGGGGGGAAATGATCAGAATCTAAAAGAATCTTGGTCGGACAAAAGCATGTTGGATTTCAGAAACATTCTAATTTCAGAAAGGCAGAGAAACTTGAGAAAAAGGGGAACAGGGAAGGAAAAACACTCCTAGTGTTTATATTTATTGACAATTAAATAAAATTATTGGAATAATTACAGAATGGTATGAAGCTTTCATCCCAAATAAGCATATTACATCCTGAAAACAGATCATCCACAAAATCAACTATATTGAACAAAGAGGGTACTATTCTCATCTTTCCCTAGGTATCAAGACTTTTCATAATTAATCTTATGGACATTCAAAAAGAGCTTAAAAACATTAACAGAACTCTTCTCACTCTCAACCAACTCTCCATCTGATTTTCCTGCCCAAGATAAACTTTTTGAAACCTATCTCATCGCTTCATACAGCTAGATTGGCCAAAACCCAAGCAAAGCCCTCACAGCTTTCCATAAGATAAACTTTTTGAAACCAATCTCATCGCTTCATAGAGCTAGAAACTTCTCCCTTTTGAGCTCTTGATCCACATTTTTTTTCCTATTAATAATCCCAGCAAACATGTCACTGGTCTCCAATTGGAAGAGAATAGTTGCATGTAGAAGGTTATTGTCAACTTAGACCAAAATGCATTATTTTCTACAGCAATGCCCAATAGACTTCCGCAAGATGTATGTTTTATTAGATCCTAAACACCTGTTTTATTTCCATATACAACTATAAATTGTGGGGTATATGGTAACAAGGACAAGAGATCTTGCAAGGTCCTCAAAACTTTTGACACAACCTTGCCCTTAAACAGTCAAGACTAACAGAGAATCTGAGATTACAGGCACTTTCTGTAAGACACCACAGAAAACACTCTTCTCCATCACAAATTTTTTATAAGCCATTCCTCTCTATTACAAACTTCAAGCATGTACTCCAGAAGAATTGTTTAATCTTACCGGCTTTGGTTCTATTGGGTATAGAATTTGTACAGTAGTACTTTGCTCAAGCTCATCTTCCTGTAAAGGGTTGTAGAAATCTGTCAAAATAAACGAGTTTAGCATTCTGCTGCACACAAACAATTACACGATACCACTATATTGTTTACAGATAAAGCTTATTCATCAAGGCTACAGGGGCATACTATGTACCAAGGACAAGAATTCTGACTTCAGTATTTCAAGGAAACAGAGAAGGGATAGAGACAGGGAAACATCATTTCCAAAAAAAAACCCTAATATTCCAATGGGTTATGTGAAATTGAAATCACAACACATTCCAGGGCAAAACATTCTTCAATCACTTCTACCAAAGAACTTTGAGTGTTAATAAAAGAACCCGAAAATGCGAGTTAAATATAGCATGAAATAGCTGGCAACTTGAAGCTCACTCATAAACAATTTTTTCTAATTTTGAAGCTTTGTTTGCAATCAATAAACCTGAATGAAAACCTCACTCATTCAAAGCCAAGAAATACTCACAAGGCAAGCAGTACTCAAACTTCTTAACCCGAGCTTCCGTGAGATGCATTAAAGCAGACCTACAGCAATATGGAAAAATAAGAAACGTCCTTTAATTTTCTTAGAGCCAAACTACATTAGCAATCAATAAACCTGATACTCATGCATTCAAGCAAAAAAGTATTAAGAAAATTCCAAATAAGGGTATGTAAGAAAATTCAAATGTACCCACAAATAGCAAAGTCTTATGCAGAGAACGCAACTATAGTCAAACTTGCACATTAAAACAGTAAACAGAAGTATAAAAGAATCATAAATAAGGGTATGCACAGAAAAACAAAACTATTGTCAAACTTGCACATTAAACAGTACACAAACAGATGCATCTTGGAGTAAAAAGGCCCAAGGAGCAAAGCATTTGGAGCCCGGGCATGGGCTCTTCGGAAACAAGGCACGCTTTTGCTCAGATACTTAAAAATAATTCTTTTGCCCCTTTGGCCTTGGCTTTCTATAGGAAAAAGATATATATATGAATAATAAAGCAAAAGAAGTGATGCTCAGCTAGCATTATACAAAGTTATACAATAAGCTAAGCATAGCATCAAATAAGTGGTTAGACATTATCATAATAGTGAACACACGATTCAAGGGTATTAAAATAAAATATTATACCATCATAATATACATTCCCTAAATATTAAGTTGTGAAATTGAGTATGAAAAAAATTACTTGATGTTAATACAATAACCAAAACCACTTAGACACAAAATGCATAAAGTAAGATGTCCTATATCTGAATAAAATATTGTCCCGCATACTAACCTTTTCTTTAAAAATTACAAAAAAAAAACTGTAAAACAAGAAAATGAAGCAGAGAAAAAGGGAAGGAATAGCATGTGACATATGAGGAAAAAAAAGAGAATACAAGCAGATAAAAAGAAGAAGAGGCACAGAAGAGCCCATGCCCAAAGCCTCAATCATTGTTGGCCAA
Source organism: Portulaca oleracea (assembly GCA_029582165.1). NCBI lineage: Eukaryota > Viridiplantae > Streptophyta > Magnoliopsida > Caryophyllales > Portulacaceae > Portulaca > Portulaca oleracea. The sequence goes on from CM055893.1 coordinate 5,900,601, forward strand.
GTCGGCCAAAATCCCTCACATATGGTCAACTGATCCTCCAATTGTTAGACCTGAGGTTTTTTGAATGATTGAGGACTTTTGCTCAATATATGGTCATATGAGTGAGGTAAGTATCAATTTAAGCATATTCTTTTTTTTTTTCTCCCTTCTCCTGCTCTACCACTAAAGGGATCCAGAAGGTGCTGCCTGCCTCATGCATCTTGTGAATTTTTCTGAAGCTTTGAAAAATGTCCCTTGTGAATGAAGGATCTACAGATTCATCTCAAACAAAGAGAATTTAAGCAATGAGCCCATACATGCAAAGTTGGCATGTCAAGCAAGCAAAATGTTGCATCTTACAATAAGATGGCACCCCTTGATCTTAATGTTCAACAAAAAGGTTCGATTGCTAAACCTAAAAGCCTAGAGCCCAACAACCCTGTGCACTTGGCCAGTTGAGTATGGAGGCACTTGAAAATGTTAGAGGAATTCCACAATATAGAGTTTTCAAACTTTGATAGAAGCTCTAGATATTTGTAAATGAGCATCATAGATTTTTAATAAAGTTTTGAAACTTCAGAAGGCTCTAAAAGTTGTAGCTACGTCTTGAAGAGTTGAAGTTGTAGGAAAAATTTGTAGATGAGATTTTAACATGTAGATCTTCTAAAATTGTAAACATAATCCTAAAACTTTTAAAAGAGTTCTGCAGTTTCCAGATGAGAATTTAAAATTCTAGAATAGTCTTTTAACTGTAAATGGTGGGATCAAACCTTTAGAAGAAGTTCTAAAGTTTTTACTTTAAATGTAGAAATGTTGCACAACTTTTAGCAAAGCTTAAATTACAATAGAACTAAGAGCTAAGAAACTTCACAAGACCAAAATTAAAAGCCAAAATGGATGTCCTCTTTGTTCATCGAAGCATTTTGCGAGCATATCTTGGCACTGATAAACTTTGTTGCACACTAGTGATCTTAGATTATCAAGACATTCTTCTACACTCACAGATGTTTTTCAATTATAAACACCCCAGCTCAATCATGAATGTACTAGCATACAGGCAAGCTAGACCTGTTTTCAGTGAATACTCCTGAGGCTACTGACAGTTGTGGTTAGATCTTTTTTTTATGTTGGGGGGAGGTAAGAAATTCCACTTAGATATTTTAAAGGGAAGCATACATAATACAAAACAAAAGCTATGCCTTGAAGGAGCCCAAGAAGAATCTTCTTAATGGAGACAGGCGATAGCCCACAAGGTAACGTATAGCACACATAACTTTTCCTAAACAGGTGCCAAAATTCAACGCAGGAAAAAGGTGGCAACTGGCAAGACATTTTGAAAGACTCGAGCACCTTGGGCCAAAAGAAGTAAACAAATAATAGAACATATCAACCAAATCTCACTGTGTATGCACCCCAAACAAAAACAAAAAAAAAAAAGAATCAACATGAGGGCTACAAGGACCATTAAAATATATATAAATAAATGAATAAATAAATAAATAAATAAACCTCTTTAAGGTCAAGGGCTTCTCAATCTCTAAGTTCTAATAGTCAATATAGAAATGAAGGATATTACATTAAAACTCACCAAGTAAATAAAAGACAAACATTCATAGACTGAAGTGGAAACTAGAACCCAATAAATCCTCAGAAGCTACAATTTTCTTTAAAGAGCTATCAACCAACCTTCTTTGAGTGCAACGCAGAATAAATATCTCTGATGGTTTTAATCTTTCCACCATCCTGCCCCTGTAGATTGAGATCAAAGTACTGTCAAATCTGAACACTTTGAACAGGCAACAAAAGGGTAGCCTGCAAGTACATAGGAAACCAATGGAGTCAGGTACCTCTTTTCCAAAGGAATATATGGAACCCAGTCCATTTTCATTTGCTTCATAGGGACTATTTCTTCAGCCTCCCTTTGAACTGAGTTAATTCCAATCTTATCTGAAGGTGGAAAGGGAGATACAACCTGCTCAACACGAGCAATCAATCAGGATGGACAAACTCATTGATAACAAACAAGTCTTTCTGTGATATAGATAGTTATATCAAATCCTCTAAAGGAACACTTGAGATCTAGCCCAACAAAGCAGTCATGCATTATAACCAATACTTTCTATATCTCTACGTAATAAAAGAGATTAAGGAGCAAAGTATCTTTAAAATGATGGTGTAAATGATAAGCAGATAACTTTGCCCTGAACATATGCATCAAAACAAAATGTGCCCTGAACATAAGGCACTGTAATCATGGCAATCAAAAGAATTATTTCGCAAACCCGTCACAGTCACAAACTAGTCTCTATGACTCTACACAAAAACACTGCGTCAATAACTTAACAACAAGCCAAAAAGGAATCCATTTCACTTTTCATCAGACAAGACAAACTGCTTACCGCTACAACAACAGGAACATGAGTTATCTTCATCTCATTGTTCAAAGGAACCATTTGAGCTGTACAACCAAAAAAAACAAGTGAATATATGGTTCTAATTACTGAGTATGGAAAGCATAAAGTTTTAGACTTCCCGTGCCACTCCACTCTAAAACAAAATGTGCAAAAAAGTACAATCATTACACCACGTCAACAAGATTCATTACGACAACAAACCCATATTGATATTCCCAAACAAAGAAATCCAGAATGCAGCCTTATGACAGGCAAGCAAACAGATGCCTAAAGAAAAGTAGCAAGTATAAAGATACATACGTTCAGTACAACCAAACAGATATACTTTCTTTCCATGTAGCACTCCTCCCTCCTCAAAAGCTCCCTGTTAAATATAAAGTAGTTCAATAAGCACTCCACGGTCCAAGAAAAAATGATGGTTTAAACAAGCATGTAGAGTGAACACCCAAGTTAGTCCGTGTGACTTACCTCCAAATTTGTAAAATTCCAGTTGTACTGGTAAACCAAGTGGAATTGATCCCACTGACAGTCAAAAGATGGGCTTCAGCAAAATGATCTAGTAAAACTAAAATTAAGCCAAAGGCATAATGTAAAGCTCATAGAAATTGGCAAACCTCGGTACCAACAGGAAATACTTCTTTCCACAAGTCCTCCTGCGAGAGGAAATTAACAGAAATGTTAACCCTATATAAACCACACAATGCAAAACAAGGTTATCAGAAAAGCAAAAAAGGGCAAAGAAGTTGTATTCCAATGCTGAACTAGATTTTAAACTTGTGATTTACATTAGAAATGAAAAACCTAGTGATAAATCCAATGCACACACTCAACAACCCTAATAAGCTAGTAAGAAGAAAGCAACACCAGTTTACAAAGAAAAAATCAAAATACGAAAAAATTTGAGGGATGAAAATGACAAAGCAGCCACGAATTTAATTAAGAACACAGGAACCCACTTTAAACACCTCTCCGAAAAGCAACCAGCATTCCAAGATAAACAAAGAATTAGCGAACAAACAGTGCAGAAGAAGCTGGAAAATGTACCCAAAAAAATCAGCATTGCAAAGATATTCGGAACCCTAAACCCCACTAAGAACAAAAAGTAACCCACTCCGAAAACCAACCAACATTCCAAGATAAACGACGAATTTGCAAACAAACAGTGCAGAAGAAGCTGGAAAATGTACCCAAAAAAAAAATCAACATTGCAAAGAAATCCGGAACCCTAAACCCCACTAAGAACAAAAAGTAACCCACTCCCAAACCCAACCAGCATTCCAAGATAAACGAAGAATTTGCAAACAAACAGTGCAGAAGCAGGAAAATATACCGAAAAAATCACCATTACAAAGAAATTTGAGCAGCCAAAATGACAAAGCAGCCACGAATTTACTCACGAACACAGGAACCCCGCTTTAAACAAAACGTAACCCACTCCGGAAACCAATCCGCATTCCAAGATAAACGAACAATTAGCGAACAAACAATGCAGAAGAAGCAGGAAAATGTACCAGAAAAATCAACATTACAGAGAAGTTCGACCGACGAAAATGACAAAGCAACCACGAATTTACTCACGAACACACGAACCACTCCAATCAGCAACCAGCATTCCAACATAAACAAAAAATCAGCGAACAAACAGTACATAAAAACATGAGAATGTACCAAATTCCGCTTCTCTTCGAAGTACTCGGGCTCATCATCACGCCTGGAAGTTACCCGTCGTCGCTTCCCAACTTTGCCTCGCTGCTTACCTTCCTCCTTCTTCTCCTCCTGCTTGTCCTCCTCTTCTTCTTGCTTGTCCCCATCTTCCTCATGACTCTCACCAACCTTAGCTTTGCCCTTGTCTTTGCGTCGAGCTTTTCTGCTGGGATCTTCCTCTTGCTTCTCCTCCTCCTCCTGATGATCCTCATCAACCTTTGCTTTGCCTTTGCCTTTGCCTTTGCCTTTGCCTTTGTCTTTGGCTTTGGCTTGAGCATTTATGTTGGGATCTTCATCAGCCTTGGCTTTGCCTTTGCCTTTGTCTTTGGCTCGAGCATTTCTGTTGGGTTCTTCCTCTTGCTTCTCCTCCTCTTCCTGATGATCCTCCTCAACCTTGTCTTTGCCCTTGTCTTTGTCTTGAGCACTCCTGCTGGCTGCTCCTCCTCCCTGAGCTCGCTTCCTCTTCGCCATTGATGAGCAAAGGAAAGCAAGCTAGAGGGAGAGTGAGAGAGAGAGAGGATGTAGGGTTTCGGGAGAGAGAATGAGAATGAGAGGGAAAAGCGGCGGGATGAAAATTTGGACAGTGAGAGAAAGAAATGAGGGATAAAATTTGAAGGAAGTTTTCAGATAAATTAGACGCGGGATGAGAGAGATTAGATTCAAGTAGTAATAAACAATGAGATGGAAAGTGCTTGAATTTTGAACATGGCGTTGTTCTTACGAAGGTCAAGAGTCACTACTATAGGGGGATGAGGGCAACTACTAGTAGTATTCTCACCATTTCCCCCAACTTTTTAATTTGGGGAAATTGGGGAAAAAGTATTGGGAATGAAATTGTGAAAAGTTAAATGTGTTTATAGTGGTGAAAGTACATCATTGCCCCTATTAAATGATGAATATTAGAGTATAAGTATTGTAGAGGAAGTTAAAAATCACATATGTACCCTAATAAAAGGTTGTTGGGGAAGAATAAAAAACGAGATTGAGGATGGGAATGAGTGGAGTTGTTGGATGATTTGAACGGGAGTAGTCGTGGTGTAAAAAGATACATGTGTTCATAGTGGTGAAAGTAGATGACTGTCTTTGTCAGATGATGGATACTGGAGCACAGGTACGGTAGAGGGAGTTAAAATATGGGGTGTGCAATGGCACAAGTACCCTTGGTAAAAGGTTGTTGGGGAAGAATAAAAATCAAGATTGCGAATTGGACAGGAGCAGTCGCAGTGGTGCCCCAGGTGGTCGGCGACTGAGTTCGTGTCTGGTGGATTTCGTCGATATGTGTCAAGTAGGAATTCACGTCACATTAGCAACCAAGGTGAGTGACCGACTTATTCAAGTAGCATACTTTGACATATGGGGGCGGTGGTCAAATTCAATTCGTATATCATGACTTGATGTTTTGTAGGATGTGTGTAATCTCAAATGTTATGATCCCTTGATTTCTGTTTGTCATATGCATACCCTAGTGTTGTGGGTCTTGCCTTCATTCGTTGGGGGAAAGAGTTATCCATACTTTGAGCGCAAGGTGTTCGACGAAAGTCCCGTGAGAAAATTAAGTATTGCTTAATTAGTTTTACTGTTTGAAGTTTGAGTAGTATTTGTGTCGTTTAATATCTAATAAATTATGCTAGAAAATTTTCGTTGTGTAACTGTGGAGTAGATAGCAGTGATTTGTGATACTTTCACAATGGACTAAAAAATCTAAGAAGGAAACATTGTCAAATATATACTAAACTGGAAACCAAATGTGATACAAAGTTGGTGATTCAAACCCAATGAGGAGTGTATTGATGTAAAAAGACATGTGTTTGCAATGAAGTGGAACTCAAATGTAAATATGTTGTGTAGTTTGGTTAGATGAAGCGTAGAGATGGCAAGGAATAAAGGAACAAGAACAAAGAGGAAAGTCAAACCGAATGATGAGGATAAAGAGTGGATCGATAAAACTTTAAACAAAGCATACATTTCGGGGTGGTCGGAACTTGAGGACAGTAAATTGTAAGATAGAATTGGGGGGTGAACAGGGCGAAGAAGAATGACAAGCATATGAGGGCGGAAATAAAGGGTGTCGGGTGACAACGCGATGTTCACCTAAGAGATTAGTCAAGTATATGACGGATTTGGAGGCTAGGCATAGGGCAACGTAGGCTGGAACAGTTTGAGAGCACGTGGTAAATTATATAGGGGGGAAGGAATGACCATCATTTGATGTAGTTTTTGGTGGAGAGTTAGAGCGAGGAGAATGAGGGGTCTGTAATTAGGTAGAACTTGTTTCCCTTTTTTGTATATGATGTTACATTGTTAATTAGGTTACCTATGGAGGACAAAGAGTTGTTGTCTAAGGCTGTTGAGGGTGAAGAGTCGGAGGGTGGTTGTACAAGATACATGACACAAATGAAAGAGCGAACAAAGGAACAAGGGTCGAACAATACGACAATAGCATATGTCACCTTACGGAGGTGATTTGTCGTGTGGTGTTGATGAAACAAAATCTTGAGTCGTAAGTGAAATTCATTGTCACATACTACTTCATAGTATACCTTTTTAACGGCGGGGGCGGGGGGAGAGTAAAGTTCTTTGTCGCATGTTATTTCACAGTGTACCTTTTAACCGCCAGGGGTTGGGGGACATCCATGTTGGGGTCAGTGGTACGACTAACCTAGGACGTTGGGGCAATGGGTCAATATTTAGTATGCTTAAGTGAGGGTCGTGCACTCCTTCTTAGTGTCGGCTTTGAACTATGCCCACTAGGTGTTGATGGGGAAGTTGATGTATGGGTGCAAAAAGATGGCGTATATGACCAGATGCATGCTAGTGCAAGCGGTTTGTTGAATGGTGTCAAATTAGTTGTCGTGTACCAAGTAATTTTGGTTTTGGTATTTTTTTGGGGTCTAATATATTTTGTAATGCTTTTGTTTATGTATAGGTGGTACTATGAATGAAATTGCATATACTCTCGGTTGGACCCGACGAAGCGAGTATTTCCTAGGTTAGCTAATTGGGTCCGACCAAAGACTAATCAGGCGAAGAGGCCAGGGTTGAAGAGGAAGATAAATGGAGCACGGGAGGGCTAGAACTAAAAATGTTGAGTGGAAGGTGATTTTCACGTTTCATCCTCATAAGGTACGTTAATAGTTGTCTTTTTTTCGTTGTACATGTTCTGAAATTTGATTCATGTCCTGCAATGGAAATTAAACCCGCCACTTATTTATATTGAATGTCTATACTGGTCAATTTTGCAGGTTTATCCCCTGCCACTTATTTATAATGAATGTCTATACTGACCAGAGTTTTGACTGTCTTATCTTTTGTGATTGGTATGGGGTAGGTGACTTGTTGTAGTGGGTTGTATGTTTGGAAGAGCTTCATTTATACAGACATTTAGAAATTTATTAAGGCCCTTTCAACCCTCATGGGTTTCTTCTTTGAGTTTGGAGTTTTTTTTACTGCAGTCTTTGGATAATCTCATTTTGGTTTGTTGTGGTCTTGCTATGGCTTTCAGCTACTCTTGCGGGGTAGTCGAATTTGTCTGATAAGGTCTAGATATACTGGAAAAAATCTAGAAACTTGGTTTTAAGTTGATTTTTGAACAACTGAGGAGGTTATTGAGAATTACCTCTTCATTGTTCGTGGTTGTGTATTCTTCTTCATCACTTCTGGCTATAAGACAAAGGTTTGCAATTTCATTTTCATCACTCTCACTATTGTTGTCATCCATATCATTCCATGGAGCAACCATGGCCTTGCGACAGGGTCTCTTTCCTTTGTTGTCTCGTTTTTCTTTGTTTTTTCTTGCTTGAGGATATTCTATGATCATGTGATCTATTTCACGATAACCAAAACACTTAGTAACTTCAGAGTCATCTTTTGAGGGGAATTTACCTTTCAGTGTTGATCTTCTGGATGAGGATTCTTTCAGGTATCCTCGGAAATTGGGATTCCTTTTGTATAGTCGCTTGAATCCTCGACCTCTTCTTCAATTCATCCTCAAGGTCCTTGCTGACTTTTAGGGTAATTTCCTTTCTCTCGTTGTCATCGAGGAGTTGTATTTCATGTGCCATGAGTTTTCCAACAAGTTTTAGTTGAAGTGTCTTGAGATTTTGAGCTTCCTCAATTGTTGTTACTTTTGGCCCTCATTTCCTTTTTGGCAAGCATCTGAGGTCCTTTCGGACCTTCTGTTCATTTAAGTACATTTTTCTAAGGGATTTGAGATGGTTTATGATGGTGTAAAAACTTTTGAACATGACCTCGATTAACTCATTGTCCCCCATCTTGAAGGTTTCATACTTCTGAATGAGTATGTCTATCTTGACTTCCTTGACTTGACTGGTTCCCTCGTAGATAGCGATGAGAAAATCCCAGACCTGTTTAGCTGATTCACAAGTAGGCACTATCTCAAACTCGTTAGAACTAGGACTGCAAAACAATAAATTCAGTGCTCGAGTATTTTTCTTTAGTTTCTCTTTTTCATCGTTTGTATACTCAGATTTTTCTTTAGGAATTGTGTTCCCTTCGATGTTTTTCTTGGTAGGCATTAGATAATCGCCATCAATGATGACATTCCATATATTTTCATCTCGGCCCTCAAGAAAAACTTCCATTTGCCTTTTCCAGTTTATGTAGCTTTCCCCAGAGAGAAGGGGAGGTCTGGTCCAAGAATGTCCTTGATTGTTTCACCCAGCCATAATCTTCGCCACCCAGTGTTAGTGTAACACCCCATATATATGGTTAAATATGGCTTAAAGGGATTAAAATGATTACTTATATCACCAAGGTGCACATTCTTTTATGGTAGCTCATCTCTTGGGAATTCCTCAGTTAAGCGTGCTTGGTTGGGAATAGTCTACTCTCAGGACGGGTGGCCTTCTGAGAAGTTTTCCAGGCAACGTGCGAGCGAGGACGAAGCAAGCTAGAAAGGCTCGTGGTGATTTGTGGGGCCAATCAATGATCTTTAAAGTAGTTATCGGTAATGTCTGCGGCCTGGAAGGGGTTGGGACGTCACAAATGGTATCAGAGCTGACCCACGACCTTGAGTTGCGCTAGTGGACGGGGGATTGTGGCACAACGAGAACATTGTGCGCTTAAGTGGGGATGATTGTAACACCCCGGGTATATGGTTAAATGTGACTTAAAGGGATTAAAATGACTACTTAAATCACCAAGATACAACTTCTTTTATGAAAACTTATCAGCTGGGAACCCCTCGGTTAAGCGTGATTGGTTGGGAGTAGTCTCGGGATTGGTGACCTCCTAGGAAGTTTTCCCAGGCAGCACGTATGCGAGGATGAAGCATGCTGGAAACACTCGTGGTGATTTGTGGGACCAGTCAATGATCCTTGAAGCGGTTATTGGCAATGTCCGTGACCCAGGAGGGGCCGAGGCGTTACAGTTAATCTCTTGATATTAGTGGACCTACTATAATACCAATTTAAAGAACCCTAAAGGGGGTTGAATAGGGTTATTGTAATTTTATGCACACTTATGAGAAGGACGTTAGAGTTTCTTAACTTACGTCAAGAAACAACACAAAATGTAATAAGAAAACAACCTTTTCTTTTATTCATGAACAATAAGGACATTACACTTAAGTAAAAGACTAAGAAACAAACTCGTTGCTCAAGGGGCATAGGTCATTGAGACAACTACACATAAAGTTTTATATATAGTGAATGTACTAACTCAGTTTGGTGCTTACAACAGCTCACAAAACCTAAATTTTTTAAGGTTATGCTACAAAACAACTCGCCAAATCCTTTGGCTACAAAACAAATTGAACACTAGTCTCCCTAGTGACTATTCTCAGAAATCCTCTCAATGATTTCCTACTTCTCGATTTCTTTCTTGGAATCGATAATTTAGTTAGTGTGAGGCACATCAGCTTTACAGTGGACTTTGAGATCCGTTAAGATCATTCTTCAATTCCTCCTTCCAAATGTGGTCGGCTGAGATTCTTGCCTTAATCCAGTACGTTTCTCTTTCCTTGTTTGAAATTCTTTTCCTTTTCTTCATTTAAATACTTGTCTTGAAAAGAAGGTAAGATTAGTGTGAGTTTGCAAATAGTAGTGATGAAATGGAAGGAGATTAGGATTTTTGATAATTTTGCCTTTCACAGCAACATCATTGTTGATGCCCTTGTTGTATGCTCGAACGATGTCCTTGACTTGTTGGTCTTTAAAGTCCTTCGTACCTACACAGATAGGGGTTCTACAACGGGCTTGGTAGGGGTAGAAAATAGAATATGTTGAAGAACATATGGTAAACGACTAATCCATTATAGTCCTTCACGCTTCAACATTTCCCTACAATACAAGTAAATGAACAATATGTAATCAAATAACCCAACAATATTTTTCATAAACATAATGAAAGAGAATTCAAATAGGGATACTAGCATAATAATTACTGGAGCGGGTGAGGAGGGATGAGAATGACAAAAATTTGGAATCGTAAAAACGAAATTGAAGAGAGATATATATTAGGGGGTTTCTACCATAGTTGATTTTATTTTCAACTATGGTAGTTGAAATAAATGTCAGTCGTTGGATCTTAAAATGATGATATCAAATTCTAATTTCACGTGTTATAGCCAGTTGCCTCACTGTACATATGTCAGTCACTCCCAACAACCACTCTGCCTCCAACTCCCATCTTATATGTGCATTCTAATCCATGGCTGACCATCTCAGCATTGTCCTCACCATGAAGGATCGCGACCAACGAGATAATACGAATAAATTAGGGATTGGAGAAATGGTGGGGGTTGAAATTGGATGGGATCGTTTGAATCGAGAGGACAAACGGTCCTGATTTGAAGAAGATGAGCAAATAATGGAATCAAAGATGAAATTGAAAAGAAGATGAAAGATAGAAAATGATGAACGACATGAGATAAAATACCAGTTTGGATGGATGGATGGATGGATAAGAGATTATCTCCCTCTACTTTGTTTTCCAGAGAGAGAACTATTTAATGATGATGGAAAAGTGTTTGTGGATATATATGTCATATGTGAAAGCATGACCAAAGCAAGTAGAATTAAAATCCAAATCTCTAATAATATCTTTCCATCATCATTTTATTAGTCAAGTCAGCCTTTTGTCTTTCACTGACCAGTTTCTTTTATCTAACAACTTCACATTTGTACTCCACACTTGCTTTTGTAGATGGAGCTTCCACATTTGCTTTGTTCCATCTACATGTAAAGACCTTTCTAACAAGGAGACAACTATTTAATGGAAACTCTCCAACTCTCTCTGTTTTGCTTCTTCAGTTCATTTATTTTGATTGGTTTTTCTCATTCAATTTCTAGCTGATTTCCTATGAGGAACCTAGAAAAGAAGAACTTTAAATAAATGAAGGTGGGGGAGGTTTTTCTCATTTATTTTGATGGGGAGGGAGGCGGAGGTGGCGGCGGCGAAGGGGGAGGACTAGACGGAGGTAAGGCCTTCAGGGAGGAGGTCAAGAAGGTAAGGAGGAAGATGGTGATGAAGAGGCTGTCGATGGTGCCGCTGGTGGTTTCCGGGCGTCGGACTGTTGTCGGCGCTCATGAGCTACATACATGGGTTGCCATCACTGGCACCGAAGGGTACTAACTGCGGTGGACATCGGGAAGTTGTGGTTGTTAACAGAGCACTTGGGTTTTTGGGGTGTTAGCAATTGGAGTTATGGGGTCAAACTGGTAATTTAACCTAAATAAGAGACATCTCTAGTTTGCAAAACCAACTAAACGTGGGTGACGGTGAAGAGAGACAGTTGTGAGAACAGAGAATATGTAAAAGTTGACCTACTATACAGGTTACAGGTTATATAATTTAAGGGATGAGATTTAATCTAAATCAATCAAGGGTAGATATTTGTCAACTACCATAGTTGAATTTAAATTCAACTATGGTAAAATTTTCATATATATTATGGCAGATGTAATCGTAATTAGTAATTCAATAGAATGCAATACTTATTTATGAATATAAAGAAGAAATTTTGTGATGTTGGTTCAAATCAGTGGCGGATTTGTCGCTAAGCTAGAGGTGTCCACGGACACCCTTAGCCAAAATTTTTTTTTGTGATTCTTTAATATTATTCGAAATTTTTTTTCTTAATTGGAACAAGTAGACACCGTAAAAAAGTCCCAAAAAATATAAAAGGGGTGTCCAATTTAGCAGCAACCCAAAAACCCTAAAATAATATTTTCTCTGTCCTAATTAAATTGTCCACGTTGATTAATTAGGTCAAATTTTTTAAATTGTAATCATTAATTTATCAAATTATATGTTGAGTTATTACAAGACTGTCACTATTGGATTTGTGATGAAAAATATTTTTTACCTGGATACAACATTATTAATTTTGTTAGGGTAAACGTGAAAAATTAACGGTCAAAGTGTTGCATCGAAGATAGTGAAAAAATAAATTGGACAAATTAATTGGGACGGATCGGAGAGAGTACCAAATTATTTTTTTTATAAGCGAAAAATGTAAGTCAATGAATTGGGTAATTAGGTATCAGTACAAATTTAAGATATAAATATCTAGGTAATGTGAAATTTCAATTTATTTGGTGGGTGATGTGAAATTTTGTTAAGCTTGTGAATATGTCATTTAATATTTATTTTTATTGTTATTGTTATTTATTTAAATTTTATTATTTTATTTTTAAAAAGTGCTCATGTAATAACAAGTATATTGGACACCCCCTAAATTAATGGTCTGGATCCGCGACTGGTTCAAATACTAGTGTCATATATTCCATGCTATCTTGCTTCATAATAAAATAAGGGATTCACATTTTTAATACGCCCAAACAATATTTGATATAGAAATGATACCAAGCTCAATAGTACGGAGTAGAATGCGAGATGTTTGGCTTTACTGCTTCTTACTTCAAGTCACTCATCCAAGTTAATACGAGAAATGCTACCAAAAGATTGATTGAAGAGAAAAGAGGATTTCAGTAAATACGAGGATAAAAAATGTAGATGAGATAAGCATGAAGATGAATGATTGGAAGGCTTGGGGAGAAAGAGCTAGTAAGACGAGCATTTTTTATTTTTTTTTCATTCTGGCACAATAACATAATTATAGTTGTCATTTTATGGCTTTCTACTTTTTTTTTTTTTGCCAGAATAGACAACACAACACACAAATATACAAATATAACTAGTTAAACTAAAACTAAAGTACAAATATAGATAGAGAACCCATTGAAGAGCCTTCTACGCTTCACTTGACTTGTTCCGCCAAAACCTACGCCAGTTTAGTCTCATCACGGGCCCCTTTTGGATGATACCCCTAACCACACTGTGATAATCTTCTGACGACTTCCAACTTGCTTGTTGGTCACTTCGGTTGAGATGCTTCTTCAAATGAATACGAGCTACCCAGAACAAACTTTCCACCTGCAGCTTCCTCTTGGTACTTGCAACACAAACATCTTGACACTTAGAAGTAAGTAGGCCATCCTTACATACTCGATAATGTCTCCTTGAAACCTTGCACCCTCCTCTGGATGCAACAAACTTAAAAAGACCATCCTTTTGTTGTGATTGTGGGATCGCTCTTCCAAACTCATCTGGCACCTCTGAGGAGGTATCCACTTCCTGAGTGACTATGGCTTTTATAGTGTTTGAGTTTTGTCGCATAGGAATAGCGAGGACCTCATCCACTATCATATACTCCACACCCCTACAAAAGTTGGCGGCAACTCTCATTGTCATAAAGATCATACTCCTTGGATCATAGAAGGTCACTGTCTTCTTTCGCAACACCTGCTCATAAGTGTTGTTATCTGAGATGGACAATGTATCACCCTATGCCTGTCTTAATAAATTTTTTAAACGATTTAGCAACTGTTATGTCCTTTTTGACTGGATTGAGAGCCAGAGATTGTGTAGGACTTAGACAAGTCCTATCCTTCACGCATAACATTGAGGTTAATCTGGGGGAAAGGGATGAAGTCCTCTCATACCCCCCCCCAATCAGTTTCACTCCCCTGCACCTTGGAGTAACTCTCTTGTACTCCACTTTACGTGATTATCTTATGTTTCTTTAGCCGGAGACTCAGCAACTCAGTTCCCAATCCCTTTACTCCATTGATGTTAATTTTTGAATCGCCTTGCGAATCTCGTATATGAAATGGTCGTACATTCTTGTCATTTTCCGATAAGAGGGTTGTTTTTTGTGCCTTGTTAAAGGTTTTCACCCACTCTAGTTATTTCTTAGCCTCCAGATTTGACGGATCTATCTCCAACACCCGGGTAAGCGCTTTCCCCGCTTCATCCAAACTCCCTAACTTAGCATAGGCAACACCACTTCGGTATAAAGCTTTCACATTGTTTGGTTCAAACCTTAGCACAAACCTACACGCTTCAACGACCTTTGAAAACCCTCCCAACTTCAATTCACAGGCAACAAGGTTCAAATTAAGCGACACAGTCAACTCCCACAGTAACAAGTACTCCAATTCGGACCATGGTTCGCTAACACAAACACAAACAAGTTGTAGGCCTTTCCCATATAAACGGACGACACTAGAATACTGTCCTGTTATGAATAATTGATTACCTTCCTCTTTAAACTTCTTCGCCATAAAGATGGCCTGACTAGGATGATCCATATGCCCCAAAAGATTTAACACATTCCCATCAAACTCAGTATCCCATGATGCCATAATCTCACTCCAAGGAGTATTCTCTCCTATCCTAAAACAAGACCATGCCGAACTGAAAATACCTCACACCCAGCTGTTAGAGACAAGCTTGGTCAATCTAGCCAACAACAAGACCAAAGACCAACCAAACTTCCACCTTAGCTAAAGCCAAAAGATAAAGTACCAAAACAAACTCACAACCAAAACCTAAGCCTCCTAACATTATGCAACAACAAGACGAGAATCCAGACCACGCTTACAAATTGATGACCAACATTGCAGGTAAAAAGTGAGGAAGAGAAAGAATCGTGCACCTAGTTCATCAAACTTATCTGGCGCAACCCGATCGTAGCGTCAACCCGGTCTTCAAACGCCCGACGTTCCGTAACATATGCGCTCGTGGGAATACTCGCCGGAATGACGCCTAAGCAGTGGGCAACGACCCCCACAAACCTACCATAGACTTCCTGAAAATAAGACTAGAAAAACTACCTAACAGAGAAAACGGTTTAAAGGATCAGGTAGGTTAGGCGATGGTGGTGCCATTGACAACCACTAAGCGGCCATCACCGGCGGCAACGGAGCTGAATTAAGAACGGAGTGCCAGAGGTTAGGAGGTTGTTGAGCAGAGAGATTTTTCGTCCTTTGTGGCTTAACTAGTAACTAGTAACTAGTCATTCAATTTCCTTTGGGTTTTGGACATCAATAATACCAACTTTGGGGGTATTGGATATTAATAAAATAAACTATTTTCTTGGACACTAGCAGTACGAACTATTGACCTATTTTCCTCTAACAGTACACCGTCGAATTGTTATGGTTTTAACTCATCGAAAAGATGATGTGGCTCCATAATATGTGACATGGAAGGCATGTTAGTGTACATGTCAACATTTTCTACCCAACCTCCGCCTTCCACGTAACACATCATGGAGCCACATCATATTTCCGATGAGTTATAACTATAACAACTTGGTCGTGTACTGTTGGAGGAAAATAAGTCGATAGTTAGTACTACTACTGTCCAAGAAAATAGTTTGTATTATTAGTCTCCAATACCCCCAAAGTTGGTATTATTGGCGTCCAATTACTCATTTCCTTTTTACTACTATGGCTTCCTACTTTGGATTTAGTGTATGGTTTCACACCCCCCTCTTTCTTAATAAATGTAGTAATTTAGTTGTGGTAGTAATTGATAACAGTTAAGGCCTCTGCTTTATAGGTGACGTAAAGTTTAAAATCTAGTTTTTCTTTTTCCTTTGCAATTTATTTTTACCCCTTATTTTCTTTGATAGTTATATTAATATGCCATTATATATTTGATTCTTTCCCTTATTTTTAGGATGTGTGGCTATTATGTACAAATCAGTTAGTGTTTATCCTCTAATTATTCATATATTTTAAATTGTCATGAAAGCTATTTTGATAAAAATATAAATCTCTCATCTAAATGAGTCTGAAAAACTACATATGTTTCTAGAGATATTAACATTTATAGAGTCGTAGGGATAATTGGACAAAGAGACTAGAAAAAAAATCATCCAAAAAATGTAGCATTTGCATGATAAAAGTAAACAAAACTTGACAAAGAAAATTGTTGAGTCAACATGTATATGTTATGTGAGTTGTGTAACATCAACTAACATGTATGATAAAATAAGGGACCAATATTGCTCTAACTCTCTTTCGGTGACTCTAGAAACCTCTTCATCGTCATCATCGCTCATTCCTTTCTTACCGTTTGCAGCGCCGGCGACCGCCGTAAACGGCGGTCGGTCGCTTATCACTTCATCGTTTCCTATCTCTGTTTTAGGTTTCGGAGTTTGTAGCATTTATTTCTGGGGTTGTTTCTTACAGTTTGTGTTGTCAACGGTTGGGTTCTTTGGCGCTTATCAGAGTCTTTGGTCCTGGTCGTCAATTCGAGACTTTTTGATGATTTGGTCCGGTTGTTTGGGGGGTGTCCGTTCGGAGCGTTTGGCAATCTGGTGTTTAAGCTGAGCATCACTTGGTTGTTTGGGTGTGCTAGTACGGGAACAATTTTCTACTGCCTATCATTTCTTACAGGTAACCTATGATTCTGCTATTGACATTTGTAGTTGAGACTATCTACAGAATTTGGGAAAGTTTTGATTGGGTTTGAGGCAGTGGTGGCTTCTAATTGGGTATTTGGTACCTATTTAATCGTTAATGGTGTTGTTGGAGTTTTATCCACTTTGGATGTAAATTTTGCTGGAGTGGTGTTAGGTTGACTTCATAATTCTTATTGACATACAAACAAAGATACTGGAGTTGGTTAGCTTCAAAGGGCTCAAGATAAATTTTGCCTAGTTTTTCTAGCGTTTGATCAATAGGAGGCAGGGAGTTCACGTAGTTGACACGTAGTTGAAACATGAATTGTCACGAGTAGTATTGGAACGTTTGGAACATATGAGTCATCTAAGAGAACCTATTTGGGTTGCTCGAGACTTTAAAGATAAGATAAATCTCCTGTTTAAAAGACTTCTGATTTTTTTGCTGTTATATACATGTATGAGTGCGCAATTCAATTTTTATATGTGGGTATACCAATCTACAGTCAGGATGCGCAACTCATGTTTGAACTGGGAGTTACTCTCAATTCCAATCTGGCTGAATGTTGGTTGAAGCCAGAGCAATATGAATTAGCGCAAAACCATTGTGATTTAGCGATGAAATTTGATGCGTACAATGTTAAAATGCGCTACAGGAGAGTCGTTTCTTTTTTGCATAAAGGCATGGTGGAAAATGCAAGGAGGGATTTGCAAATTGCTCTAAGATTTGAGCTAAACAACAAAATTGTTTTGAGAAAACTAAAGAAATTGGAAGAGAGGGCATTCATTGGATAGAGGTGCAAGTTCAATGCAAATAGATGCCAATCACAAGGGGTTTGATCTGTTGTGTGATCATCGTAGTCGTAAAGGAGGGGGTGACATCCAAAGTCGGTCAACTAAGGCAAACAATAGTGATATTCCCATAGGTACGGTAACTCTGAGTTTCGAATGTAAACAGACGTGTAAAGAAGATCAAATGATTCCTCTAAAGGATAGTCCTCAACCGATAGGGGAGATAAGACATGGGGCGGTACACCGAGATGGAATAAAGGACGAGCATGTACAATACAATTATGTTGATCAACGAAATGGTGCCGAAATCCAAGACAAGAAAATGCCTTCCCTTGGACTTGCGTCAATGGATGAGGATGAATTAAGTTGTATAACTTCTTGTCCCAGAGGAGTAGAAGAGAGTTTTATGGTGAGCGCTAACCTTGTTGATGAGATGGAAGTAAGTTCAATTGGTAAGGAAGACGGTGGTGTGATCGAAGTATGGTTACCTTTTCATGCTCAACTAAACTGGGTAGACTTTTGAGAATGCCCAAGGTGGTCTACCATGAGATAGTGAAAGGGAAGAATGTGGGATTTTCTTGCAAGCAACGTCAAAGTTTCCTAACAGTTAGAAAAGTTCCTACAATTGGTCTAAAGGAGATGTCATTTCTCACACAAGGTGACAGTGAAGCTGGCGGGGAATGTGAATCAGGTAATGAATCCTGTATAAGCATGGTCAAATCACAGGAGTTAGTGCATCGAATGGATACTATGCAGCAGCAAAATGACCCCAACGAATTGGGAAGTGTGAACTCTCAATCCTCACAAGGTGTGGTGGATAAAACAAATTTATCATGCACTAAGGAGGATGATGATATAATATTCAAGTCTCGGTCCCAGATTTTGAGGAGCAAACAGAACTCAAAAAATGGTGCACTTTATCCACGTCGGCGCCGCAATACAAACAAGTACAAGTCTAAGTAATATAGAGCAACGCCCCCCGACAAAAACAACGATGTTCTGAAAAAATCTGTTACTGGTAACCATATTTTCTTTTGCAGGAAATTACTAGAGGAGGACGTTGAAGGAAAACGGAAATTTGAACAGATAGAGGAAGACATTATACCTCTACTTTCGAATAGGCGTTTCATAGGGAAGCGATGTGATAAGGATTAAGATTATATTTATGGGTGTGTAAAAAATATTAGTGTATTGACTGAATCAAAACTCTAATTGCATAAATATTAGTGTTCGGTAAGCTAGCGTTTTAAGGAGCGTTAACGTTTTAAACAGCGTTTTGTGAAACGCTAATAAAGTTAACGTTTAGCGTTTTGAGTAGCGTTTCATATTTTTCTGTTAAAAAATATCCTTTGAAATTTTATCTTTGGAAATTATTGATATCCTTTTATGTCAATTCACATTAGTCACTTTAACCGCTTAATTTTCCGAACACAATTCTCATTTGAACAATTATCCACTATCCGCTATTTAAACCGCTATCTGTTGCTTAAACCGCTATCCACTACATATACCTCTGTTCCCCGTCTAAAACAATAATTTTACCAAACAAGGCTGACAATCAATATGAAATGTGGTACTGTATATAGTTAACCTTGGATTTTGTTTTGTTTTGTTTTTTTTTTTGCCATAATACTTAGATTTTTTTCCCCCCTAAAGATTGTAGAGTTCACTTCCATTTGGGGGTTGGGAGTAGCTGCGCTGTACAGTCTCGAGGAAGGAGACGAGCAGATGACGTCAGCTTTGAGATTGCATGCTTCCAACACCACAACCGGCCGGAAAAAATGGAGCTTCCATTTCGCCGGAAATCGAACACTTTCTTCGCCGGCGGCTTCTCTCCGGCTTGCACCACCGCCGCGGAGGCTCACCGTATTGTCCTTGCAACCTCCTCAAAATGCCGCGACTTCGTCTGAGCCTTCGATTTCCTCCGAATTCACGTCATCCGTTGGATCTCCTCCGCTCCAAAGCTATCAGTTCAACCTCACTCAACGGAACATCAACGTCTTGTATGTTGCTGCTTGTGCGGTATCTTCTCGCTCTCTTCAATTTTAATGGATGTTTATCATTTGATTACCCGCATGAGGTCGAATTGATTAATTTCTGCTTAATCTTCGATATTCTTGACAACCATGGCTGGAAGTAGTTGATTAATCTACTTTTTTGGAGTGGTAATTGCTTCTGGCGAAATTTGGGTATGTTATTTCGTTCCAGATAAGGATAATGATTCATTTTAAGGGGTTTCGGCACCAGATAATGATAATTGTGATTGAATTATAATCTAAACCGACTTTTTGGCTATTGTTAGGCTGAAGTTTTATCACATTAACCAAACTACGCCAGAACCAAAATTTGGCATCGAAAATCTGAGGTGATATCGTAGCAAGTGCTTAGTACCAATGAGCTAGCATCATTTTTTTTCATTACTAAGTACGTCGTACCAATGCCATGTCAGTTTTAAGCTGTTGGAATTTGGCGCTGTCTTAGCTTGAGAAAACATGATATAGGTTAAGCCTACTAGGGTCAAAAAGTCAGTCTAGATTATTTTCATCCCAAACTTACAGTACGGATTATTTGGCACCAAAAGCCTGTGTTTAATGAACGTCGGGACTTGATTACTTATAATGAGCGTGGAGCTATAAAATGTCAGCAATTGATTGCATATAAGGCTAGTGTTTTTCATTGAAGAGTTATTTTTTAGCAGTCATTTCATTTGCTTGAATGGTGGTTTTCTCGGTGCAGGTTGCAATCTCAACTACTTGGCTATTCTGCTCTGCGATTCCGACACTCCTGGTTTGTCCATTACTCCATTTTCATTTGATTTGTTTTGAGGTGCAGTTGTATTCATGGCTTCCCTTTTAGAAAGTTTTGCTCCTCCACTTCAAATAAACCGAAGTGAAGATAAATCCTTGCTTGAGAATTGACAATAGAAGACTTTTACCCCTCCACTTCAAATACCGTGCTTGAATTGCTCCTCAAATCTTCAATATTTTCTCACACTTCTCACTAATTGAAGATGGATGAATATGAATGATAATGGGGATGAATGAAGATGAATATGGTTGGTGAATGCAAGGTGGAATGATCCATAAAACAGTTGTAGCCTGTATGCAATCAATATATGGCAATAATGGGCGTGAAACGACAAAATTCCAACAGTAATGTATCAACACGGACGGTTTTGGATCAACACGACCCGTGTTGACCCCAACACGACCCGTGTAGATATGCCATGATCCGTGTTGGCACCCCTACTTATAGTGCAACGGATGCACTCTTGGATAAGGTGGATATGATTGATGACTTTACAACATAGATAAGGTAGTCGGGATATCCAAATAACTATATCTGCATGAAAAACATCTGTGAATTAACTTGGAAGAGCGCGTGAAAAACATGAAAACCATAAAACAACAATTAGGCCTTGACACGGACCGTGTCAGAGCAACATGGACCCTGTTGCCAAAGACACGATGTGTGTGAGGCAATCTGCACTGGTTCTTGTTCTCTGTCACCTTACACGGACCATTCCTTACTTTGCACGATCCGTGTTGCCCTAGATTAGGCCTTTTGGGCCCGGAATGTCATCCAATGACTTCTTATGGTCCTTTTAGCTTATCTTACCTTTGATGCTTAGTTTTTCATGCCTTTTAAGCTCATCAAACACACACATACACATGAAAAACATCAACAGGTTTTAGTTAACTGGATAGGTTACCCGTAATTGTGGCCCTTTAATTGGAACCAGCCTTGTTATTTCCTGATGCAAACTGCATGGTTTCAATCAAGGTAGACCTAGGCACTGTGATGTCTTGAAGTTTTTATTTCTTCACTAATTTTGTATTTTGTTTGACTTTTTTTTTTATTTATTTGTTTGTTGTTCAAGTCCTTTAAGAGAGCGGCAGAGTCAATGGAGAAGTTAATGGATGTCACAAGGGAAGAGCTTCCAGGCACAATGGCAGCTGTTCGCTTGTCTGGAATGGAGATCAGTGACCTAACAATGGAGCTAAGTGACTTGGGGTAAACATCAATGACCTGCCTCGTTGTTTTTTTAACTGTCTTAACTGTGAGCTGGGCAAAACAAGTCTCAAACCTGCTTCTATACTCTAAGTTTTGCTTTCCATTCTGTCATGCTCCTTTAACTTTCTGACAAATGTTGAGTTTCCTTGAGAGAGTGGGTTGCGAAACAGCACTAGTCGTGATGGTAACCTGTTTAATTAGCATCCGTCATTGCCCCCTTTCCTCCAGAGTATAATCCCATGAGTATCAAGTTTTTACCATGTTGTTTGGGGAGTTGGTATACATTTTCACATGGCTATTTTCCTCATCCTTTCCAGTTGGTCTACGGTCTACCGTTTGGCTGCCTTGAAATAGGGTTCCTGTGGGGTAGGCCTGTTATTTGACCATAAAAATGTGATCATGCAGACATAGTGAGAGTTGAGAAGTATCACAATGTGATAATGCAGTTGCATCAATTTTGCCTAGTTTCATTGACATTCAAGTGGAGATATGGAGAATATTTTGATGTTCAAACCGATGTTTGTGAATTTGCAGGTTTTGTTCTGATACAAATTGTCTTTCGTTGCAGTCAGGAGATAACACAAGGTGTAAGAAGCTCTACTCGCGCTGTTCGGATGGCAGAAGAAAGGTTGCGTCGTTTTGCGAATGTGAATTCAGCAGGTTTTATTTTCTCACCAGACATGGTTTACTGAAATGCGATCAAATTCATCTAGAAATTTGAGCTTTTACTTAATCTTTACTTTATTAGCACCAATGCAGGAGGTAGCCAGAATCAGGACCTCAACAGCTGAACCCAGATTAGCCAGATCTGCAAGAAGCATTAAAGAGCAAATTGTGAAAAGTCGGTCAGTGCTGCAAATGTTTTTCGCTCTTACCAGTTTTTCAAAGTTGGTCATCAATTACCTTTCAAATAGGTCTCGACGCAGGGCCATGAACAAATAATTACGCTGGTGAGAGCTTATATAATATTGACCATCTCTCACCTGCATTTGTGCTTCCAATTTTGAGTTTGTCTTCGCTGATTAGCATTTTTTAGAGTAGCATCGTGAGTTCTATCTGCTGTATGTACATGTAAGCACTGTAAGTTGCTATTCAGAACAAATTGTCCTGTTAAAAGTTTGTTTTCTCAAGATTTGGTTCCGTGGTTATTATGCACAAGATAAGAAACCCTTTGTCGGAATCAAGTACTGCTGTTGTCCAGAATGAGACAGTCAATCTGGGAAGGATATATGGCATATAATGGTGAGATTGAAATGAAAGTGAGCAAGATAGAACTCTAGAGTGGAGAAATTGGATTGGACACATCTTCGAAAAATTCCACTAGGAACCCTCCAGACTGCCCTCGAACGTGTTTCCCCTGGGAGTTTGTTGTTGTTGTATATGCATGTTGCTGGGGTGGTCTGGAAATTTTATGTTTGCCCCTTTCTAATTTACCATGCGCTGACCCTCGATTTGGCATTGGTTGAGGTGGTCTTTGGTACCCTTCTTCCTTTTTTTCTTCCAGAGCAGTAATGCAGTATGTGCTTCTGGAAGGAACCAGATGAAAATGACATAATACAGTCCTTGTTGAAAGAATGCTATTACTTTCCTGATTTAGCTGACTGACATTGACTCATCCAACCGACTCTTATGACCAGGAACATATGCTATTTTGCAAATCTGTATTTGTTGAAGAGAAAAGATTTGTGCTGGGAATATGGTCATTGGTTTTGTCCCAATATATTGAGAAAGTTGGTATGGCATTTTGGGATTTGATCTTCTCACTTCAACTCATGTTCTCATTCCATCACATTCCCCAATTTCTCTTCATGCATGTCAACTTCAACATATCTCCATTTCCTCCCCTAGACACCTACTACCATATTCTCTCTGCCCCAAAATCCAGTTCACCGTGATCGCAAAATGACAGCTAGCCCTAGTGCCCAACGGGCTCATCTGAGGTCGTCAGGTCGGGCATTTGAGGTCGGTCCTGATGCTCGAATCGGTCAGATTCTTGTGATTTTTGTGCTCTCATTTGTCCTTGCAGTGTTGTATTTCTCCAATGTATATCATGGGAGCTTCCATTCTGTGTTTTTGTTGTTAGGTTGATGTTGGTTCTTGAAGCTCAGTTTCAGTAGCATCTGGGATCTGGGTAGGGCACATCTTTAATTTGTGTAGTTTCTTAACCTCTTCAGATTTGATTGGGCTGGGTAATTTCTCAGGGGGTTGTTCAGCTTGTTCAAGGTGGTGGATTTTCCTTGCTCAAAGCCCTTAGTTTTAAATTTTAATGTTTTTCGCTCGGGTGATTCTACCGTAGTTGAAAATATTTTTCAACTATGGTAATTGAATAACGTATTTCACCTGTTAAAAGTCAAAATTAATGTATATTGATCAAAGTGACATGTTGTAATAAATAATGACATTCATTAAAAATTTGAAATACATTTTTTTACAAAATTTATTTTTCTTAAGGGTATTCTACTATAATTAGAACTTTTTAACTATTATAGTTAAAAAATGTGACGTACTATTGGTTCTACCCTAAACGATTGAAATTAATATTCTGAACTTTCAACTAGCATAAGTGGAAAAGAAAAATTCAACTATAGTAGAATTTTCATTCTTAGTGTTTTAAGTTAGTTTCAGTTTTATTTTTGTTTACAGTTAGAGTTGACAAAATTTTGTCCGACCCAGAATACCTAAATTGTCCAACTCGGAAATAATCGGGTTTGGATATAGATTTTCATCCAAAAGATTGATCGAACTGATCGAAGATTCGGACATAAAATTTCTCTTTTTCTATTGTTCAAACCCGAATTCGACCAGAATTTAGCTTCGTTCCAATCGTCTGACTCGGTCTAATCCGAAATAAAACTGGGTCTGAACATAAATTTCTCATCCGAATTTTGACATTGGTAGAATTTGTCCGACTCAAATTTTGGCCGGAGTGGTATACGTTGTCAGCTTGGTGCTGTGGTTGTATTTGGTTTGAAGATATCCTGGTGGTGATCCTGTCTCTTTCGCCTTTTCGTTTCCGCCAAAAGCCGTGGAAGCTTCCTTGATTGATCATTGAGAAGCTGTTTGTCCACCTGTATGGATTCAGTATCTTACCTTACAGGCTCATGATCTGGATTAGTATTTGTTTAAGGGAGTGTTTGGTTGAGGGGTTTTCAAATTTTATATGGTGTGTTTTTCTTTTTCAAGAAAATATTTTCAGGGAGGCTTTTCTTCAGAAAGCCTTGTTTTGGATTTATTTATTTATATTTTTTGGGAAAGAATATTTTATAATGTGTGTTTGATTTGTATTGAATATATGAAAGAATTTATGGGAAGTTTGATTTAAAATGTCCACTACCCATATTGATTTATAAAATAGTTTTTAGGGTTTTTCTTGGGAAGTTATGTTATAAAAAAATTTACTTTCGTGCAAAAAAGAAACTTTTCCAACCTTCCCATCCCATGGTTTAACAATAATCCATTTATTTAATTGCATGTTGGAGGAGTTCCCCTCTTGATTCAACATGCTTTGCTAATAATAAAAGCCATATTCTTTTGTACAGTGCGGTGTGATACTACAACTCACTGTATTATATAATATTTTTCCACATTTTACTACAATCATTACCAATATATCTCATCATTTTTTTCTTTCATCACTTTTCTTTTCTACTTTTCTCATTCTAACTTTCACCCCAACTCACTACATTTCACCACAATTCACCAGACTTTTTAATGATTTTATTGTACCACTTCATCACCTCACTCACCCATCACACAAAAGAACAGGGCTTAAGAGGCCTTAGAAGGTCTTCCTTTTTTTTTTTTTTTTTAATCAACATGTTATGACAAAAAAATGTATATTGAAGTTTATACATAACCTGAATTCTTCATGAGGAACTTCTCCTAAAGGCCACGATCCAAAAAAGGCTTACATGAGATGTCAACACAACATCTGTATTTGGTTAATGATATATTGATAAAAATAAAGATGAGAAAAGATCAAATGAGGGAGATACCCTTACATGTATGAAGAAATCCTTGAAAACACACAAACATGGTTTTCCTTCCAAGAAAATCTATGATACTTATTTACAAATACAACTAAAATAGAGCACACATAGAACTTGTTAGTTTCTTCTTAAAATTGTATGTGCATATCTCTTTTGAATTGAAGAGATCACATTATTGAATATGCAACACTAATAAATAGGTAAATAATTGATTATCAAAATATTTAATTCTTGACCTAAATTTCACTGTCTCAACATAATATTATGATACGAGAAGCTTCAATAAAAGATACTCACATAATATTAAATGTAACTCCTACATTTATTTTGAAAAATGCATGTGAGCTAATAATTGCTATGGTTTATTGTCCTAGTTACATAGTAGTAGCTAAGTGTTTTCTAGTTATGTTACTAAGTTTAATGCATACACAAACAATACCTCCAAAAAAGTAAAAAGGAGCATACTAGCACTGACAAAATTCTGGTCCGGGTATGTTTGGGTCGGATAAATTCAGTCAATGTTAAAATTCATGTGAAAAATTCATGTCGGGAATCGGTTATACTTCGGGTCGGACAGTTCGATCGAAGCTAAAATCGAGTTCGGACAATTGAAAAAAGAAAAATTTTATGTCCAAATATTCAATCAATATTAAAATTCGGACGAAAAATCTATGTCCAGACGCAGTTTTTTCAGACTGGACAATTCGAATATTTCGGGTCAGATTTTCCTTTTAAGATTTGTTTTGGGACGGGAGGGGTGGTGGCCGGGAGGTAAAAACTAAAAAGGAAACCATGCCATTTTTTCTTAAAGTTGTTAGTATTACACCATTTATTAAACGGATAAAACAAAATTAATAATACGGTTACGCACCATGTGGACCCATAGCAATATAGTATGCTATTTGTTTCTAATTATTTCTCTATTTAATTATTATTTTTTTCGTTAATTATTTATCCATTTTCAATAATAATTTTACTATCTTTATCTTTATAAATGAATTCGAAATCAATAACTAACAATAGCTGAGGGTATTTTGTCATCTTAGTCTATTTATATATAAATTTGTTGTTGTACTCCCTCTGTTCCATATTATCTGTCATTTTTGTTGATTGTTACGGTTTTTAATGTTAATCTTTGATTGATAATTCTCATATAGAATCTTATTAACAATTGCAATAACTATACTTTAGGGTAATATTGTTTGGTTACAAATATAATGACATTTAATTTTATTTAACAAATCATTGTATACTGAGAAAGAAATCTATGATCATTTTTTTTAATTTGACAGTACAATTTTGAAAAAGGATAAATATATGAAATGAAAGTAGTATTGACTTCTGTACTTTTCTTCAAAATAACAAATAAAAAGGGACGGAGCGAAAACTAATGTAAAAAGTAGGGGTGGGCATGGATTGGTTAACCGATCCGATCATAAATTCGGACCGATTAACCGTATAATCGAATAATTAAAATTATCATCCGTATCTGATCCGAAAGTTTCGGCTGACCGGACTTTCGGTTAAGAGAATTGTCGGATAACTAAATTTACGATCCGTATCCGATCCGAAAGTTTAAGTTAATCGACTTTCGGATCGGATAACCGTACATCCACGGATTATAAGAACACTCGCGCAATCATAATTATTGTCCTTACCTTAATGGATTCAAAGTTGTAAACTTTGTATATTGTGTTACATTTCTAAACTAATGAGTACTATCAACGTTCTTTTTTTTTTGATAATTAGCGGCCAACGAGCCCTTTTATTCAATAACCAAAAGGCGCAAAAACGCACCAAGCTGAAGGACAACATTGAAATAGTTTCACACAAAGATGATGAACTAAGCTTGAAACAAAGCTTCCAGAATTACACAGCAACTGCAGATCTAAATGAAACAACATCAGAAAGATTGCAATGCAAATTTGAAACTTCAGCAGCTGCCATCAACTATTGAAAATGATAGGAATTAGATGAAAGTTGACAGCCAGCATGTCCACAGAGTAGGGATGTTTGTCTTTCCATTCACTAGACCATAATGAGACCCTCCATTTCACTTTTTGCACCACAAGTTCCTTGCATCTAACTTGATTATCAAACACCACAGCATTTCTGTGAGTCTATAGGGACCACACCACGGCAAAGAATGAAGCAATCCAGCAGTAGGTCCTGATTTTGTTGTAGAATTTGACACAAATCCACACTTCAAACATTTTTCTCAGAGTTGGTTGCTGTGGCAGAACTTGTCCCAGAGATTGCATGATTTCAGACCACACAAACCAAGCAAATGAGCATGTAAGCAACAGATGATTGTCGCTCTCAGAAGCATTGCCACACAGAGGACAGATGTTGAGTGATGCATCAATGATACCTTTTCTGACCAGAAGCTCTCTTGTATTGAGTCGACCCAATAAGGCAATCCATAGCATAATTTCAATTTTGGGGGGGAGCAAGATTTTGCCAAACTGAGCATACCACAATGTCAACACTAGCAGCACCATAGACTATCACTTCTGACTTGTTTAAGACAACATGAACTGAGAAAGAAGAGGATCCATGCCAACTGATACAATCTTGTACATCTTTATTGGGATGAACACCAGACAGCAAGACTTTGAGCAGCAGCTCAGCTTCTAATTCCTCCAAAGAGAGCTCCCTTTGCCAAGCTAGAACCCATCTCCAAGAGAAGCCTTCAAACCATCCATGATCTTGAATAGAGCCCTTTTTGTTGTCAGCAAGTTGATACAGAGCTGGAAACTTCAGGTTAAGGGCACAATTGTTTAACCAAGCATCTAGACAGAAGTGAATTTTTGCTCCATCCCCTAAATTGATTTTCAAATTTTCTTTAATGACTTGTTGAATGATAGGGTCTTCTTGAACAACTTTCTTTATGTCGTTCCAGGGGCTAGCCATCCAAGGCTTACAATTGGAAGGAATAAGAGCAAAGTCTTCAGCATGTATAGATTGGACCACCTGCTTCCATAGCATTCCTTCTTCAGTTATGTATCTCCACCACCATTTAAACAACAGTGCCATGTTTTTTTATGTGCAAGTCTCCAACCCCAAGACCACTTCTATCTTTTGGCCTTTGTATGACTTCCCATTTCACAAGAGCTTAAACTTTTTTTTTTTATCTTTGTCTGCACCTTTAGCCCAGAAGAATCTCATTTGGATGCGATTAATAGCTTTAGCCACTGTCTTGGGAATTTTGAAAAGGGACAGATAATATAGTGGAAGACTATTGAGCACAGACTTGATAATAACTAATTTACCAGCCTTAGAGAGACAACATACTTTCCAACTAGAAAGCTTGGATTGCACCTTATTCAGGATGGGAGTCC
The DNA here is from genome assembly GCA_029582165.1 of Portulaca oleracea. Classification (NCBI taxonomy): domain Eukaryota; kingdom Viridiplantae; phylum Streptophyta; class Magnoliopsida; order Caryophyllales; family Portulacaceae; genus Portulaca; species Portulaca oleracea. The sequence continues at coordinate 5,929,549 of CM055893.1, forward strand.
ATGAGCTCTTTTTCTTCATGTTAGCATCTAGTGGGATGCCAAGGTAAACAATAGGTAGATTGGTGAGTTCACAACCCAACTTTTTTGCCATTAACTTTCCCCACTGCTCATCTTTGCCCAACACAATAAGGGAGGATTTGAAATAATTGATGGCTAACCCCGTAAACTCTTCAAAAGATGCCGATGCTTATTCCCCAGATACCGTCATTGCTTCTTCTCCGGGAAAAGAAGTTCATGACACGTGGGCCTTCTACCTCCACGCGGCAAGGCCTTCAAGTTTATGAGCTCAACCTCATTGGCTTGGGAGAAGATGATTGTATCGTCTGCAAATTGTAAATGAGTAACTTTCAATTTTTTCCCACCCACAGTGAGACCACTGTAATCTCCTCGGTGCACCCCCCATTGAATCAAAAAGTTCAATACTATCAACGTTCTTTAATAGTTGTTACTTTAATAACTTTTTTTGTCTTATAATACTTGTCATCTTACAATTTCAATGCAACTTTTTTAACTACTACATTTTTTATTAATTCTTTTGACACAAGAATAGAAAAAGTAGGACATTTTATTGATATTAATATTTCACAACTTTCCATATAATACAATACCCAACTAACACATTTTATTGATTTTTTAAATTTTTATCCAATGGACAAGTAATATGGGACGAAGGTAGTGCTAATTTACCACAAAAAAATAACATTTCAAGGGTTCAAAATTGTAAATGAATCATTTTCGGATTTTGAATAATCGGCTAATCGGATTTTTCAACCCTCGATCCGTTTTTGATCCGCGATCCGGAAAAAATTTTTTCGAAGCAGTTAACCAATCCATCAACCTCAAAAATTATCCGCTAATGATTCATTTTTCGGATTAGATAATCGAATTTTTGGATCAGATAAAAGATTTCATAATTTTTAGCCCAATTTAAAAAAGTTGCTGAATCTGAACTAAAGTTTTTCCTACTTGTCCCACCCCCATCCCCACCGACCCACCCAGGCACCCACCCACCTAACACAACTACAAAGTTCATTGCAGCCTTCATAATCCTCCTCCCTCACCAAGAAGATGGTTCTGGTTCATGATTCCCATTTACTACTGTATTTATTTTGCTTAAAATACAAACCCAAAATTGATTAAAAAAACCCAGAAATAAACACAAACATTAGCCTTCAATTCATACACTTGTCACTTTCTTCAATTTTCAAAGAATGTGGCGTGGGAACAACTTGGGTTGGCAAATCTGTTGCTGAATGCAACATTCAGCAGCACTTGTATTATTTTTTCCCTTTACACCAACTCTAACTTTTCTATCTATCCACCATCATTTGCATCTGGGTTTTTTTTCCCAGATTGACAAACACCCTTTTACTCATCTCAATGATCTTCCATAAACAAATCTCAAAATAGAACAATGTTTGGATTTGGGGATGAACTTGTCATACAGAGCTATCGAATACCATGGTTGATATGGATCCAGATTTTGGTCACTTTCCTTCTAGCACTTGTTATATTGCTCAGTTTTTTCGATTTCTTCGAAGTTGAATCTTCCCACAACTCGGATTCTCTAACTTCTGCTGATTTTCCTCATTTGGAGCGTCCTTCAAACTGCGACGCTAGAATCCAGGTATGATGTTCATCTCCTCAGCAAAAATGCATGTTCGTAATGGTTAGATGATTTGAATTGTTGAGCGGGTTCTTTTTGCATGCTTTACATTTATGTAGTTTTTGTCTTTGTTTCTAAGAAATTGGGCTGGGAATTAGTTTCCATCTCTGTTTAATTTGCTTCTTGATAATTATTTCTAATTTGGGTCTGGTTGAATGATTTATTGCTTTGGTCTAGCTTCTTCATCTTTGAATCTGTATTGGTGTTTGGTTGCTGGAAATCGAGATGATTGATTTGTTTTTCTGAGGTGGGTTCAAATATTCAATGAGTTCATTCTAAGCATCTGAGTACTAGAAAGAATGCTGTTTACTTCTGAATCATGCACTACCTCCGTCCCAGAATATTTGTAGATTTGATTAAACTTTGATCGTTGATTGTTCACACGTTACAATGAGTTACAATATATAATTAACACCATTTTAATTTTTAGTAAGGTATCTTTGTAATGGTCATAATTTAATATTGTAATTCATTGAAATTTGAGAGTAATCAACGGTCAAAGCTTAATCAAATGGACAAATACATTGGAATAGAGGTAGTAGTTCATTTGGCACCTTATGGTGTGTTTTCTTGGTTGAGTGTTAAACATGGATCCTTGTTTATGGTCTGAGACTTTTTGTGTGCAGTCAATGAGTCAATTAAGCATTAGTCTGATCATTCATTTCACAAGGAGCTATGATAGTATGTGTTAGGATTCTCAGGGCGTAGTTAGCAGACAAACAATAATAAGGGCGAAAAATAAATAAAGATTCGACACAAGGAATTAACGTGGAAAAACCCAAACCGGGAAAAAACCACGAACGATGCACTATCAGAGGATTACAACAGTGTTTCAGAGATTCCTAGACCTCCACAATCTCTCACAACCTCCCTAGAGTTCTGACACGAGAACTCAACACTCACAGATGAGCCTCACACAACTCCCTCAGGGACACAGAGATTACAGGTCAATCTCTTGTGGTATAAGATGAAACACTCTCAATTGCTGTACAAATAAACCTAGCACCTAGGCTCTATTTATAGTACAAGGCTGACACAATTTTAGGATTAATAGAGTCCCTACAGCAAAAGAATTACAAAAAGGAAGTGGAACAAATCAACAACCTGATTCCCACTCAAACTCTTCTACCTTGCTCCCCAAGAGACAGAGACCAACCCAAAATTGGTCTCCACATTCAACCCAACAATCTCCCACTTGGAGACCAATTGTAAACGTAACCTTCGTCGATTATCATCAATCACCACTTCTACACCTCCTCGAATCCTTTAGTGCATCCATCTTGATCTTGTTCAGCAAAGATCAACAGAGGTCCCAGTTGACCTCCCATCAACTCCTCTTTTAGCAACAGGCTCCGCCAGGCCCGATCACGCCCCTGCAACTTCGACATACGCATCATCGTCAACAACTTAGGGGAATTTTGGATTGGGATTTTACCTCGTGTTGAACTTGTCGAATTCTCGTGCAGGTTAGATGCGTTCCTCGGCTGACCATCCGTTCCCGTAGCCTCGACCGGAAACCTCCTCGTTTCTGGTACCCTTCTCTAATCAGAGAAGTTAACACGCCTTTGACGAGCATGAACCGACATGTTAGAGTTATCAATGACAGAATATAGCTTCCCCTCTTTCCTGCCATTTGCAATTATCAGAGATCCTTTCGCTATCCTCCAATGACCATCTTCAAATCTCGTCGTGAACCCCTCCTCATCCAGTTGACTCACAGATACAAGGTTCTTGGTCAGACCCGGGACATACCGAACATTCTTCAACCTCCAAGTTCCACCCTTAGAAGTTTTAATGTTCACATCACATCTTCCTAGCACCTTTAAGTTGTGACCGTTTGCAAGCCTAACCCTGCCAAACCTCCCACTCACAAAATTGCTAAAGGCCTCTCTGCTAGACGAGGAGTGAAACGAAGCACCCGAATCTATCACCCAACTCCCTTCTGACTTGTCAACACTAACAGTTAGGGCATCACCAAAATCCTCAACAGAATATATTGAGTCCTGATCATTATGGCTGCTCTTCTTAGGTTTGGGACAATCCCTACGAAAATGACCTCTATCACCACAGTTTCAACACAACACTTGCTCCATGTTTCGACCTCTAGATTTTGATCGACCCCGACCCGAACTCCCACTATTTCTCCTACCCACGGCGATAAAGCATCCCCGAAGACCGGACACATCGAATCTTTCCTGCGAATACTTTCATTCGGACAAAGTCTCTAATTTCCCAAACTTCAATTTCTCATCCTTCTTAGTTGAAGAAGTTCTGAAGTCACGAAATTTTCCCAAGACTTAGGTAGGGTAGCCAATAGTATGTTAGCGTTCATCTCATCGTCGAAATTAAATCTCAGAGGTTAACTTTGATAGTATTATATTCAACTCATTCATACTATCATGCATATCACCGGACTCTTGCATCTTAAATTCAAACAAACGACGTAACACATATACCTTGTTCACCACCGTGAAGGTTTCGTATGTGTTTTGCAAGGCCTCGGCGAGTCTTTTCGTTTTCGATCTTCGACGTTGAAAGCCACGTTCGAGCTAGCGTCCACTGGCCGTCTTGAATGCGACCATCAAGCTCTTCCCATCATACATTTCCATCTCTTTTGGCTTATCACCCATCGCGAATGACCTTTCTTTGGCGGAGCACATCCTCAACGCGTCCTCCACGTGCGTAGTCTTTCCCATTGAATTCGGAATCTTCACAATAGCGCCCGCCATTGCTTTTGATCTGCAGATCAACCACGCTCGACCAAAGCTCTAATACCACTTGTTAGGATTCTCGGGCGTAGTTAGCGGACAAACAATAATAAGGCGAAAAATAAATAAAGATTGGACACAGGAATTAACGGAAAACCCAAACCGAAAAAACCACGAACGATGCACTATCAGAGGATTACAACAGTGTTTCAGAGATTCCCAGACCTCCACAATCTCTCACAACCTCCCTAGAGTTACAACCTGAGAACTCAACACTCACAGATGAGCCTCACACAACTCCCTCAGGGACACAGAGATTACAGGTCAATCTCTTGTGGTATAAGATGAAACACTCTCAATTGCTGTACAAATAAACCTAGCACCTAGGCTCTATTTATAGTACAAGGCTAACACAATTTTAGGATTAATAGAGTCCCTACAGCAAAAGAATTACAAAAAGGAAGTGGAACAAATCAACAACCTGATTCCCACTCAAACTCTTCTACCTTGCTCCCCAAGAGACAGAGACCAACCCAAAATTGGTCTCCACATTCAACCCAACAGTATGATATTGAGTGTGACATTAACTCAATCTACCCTTCTAATTCCTTTGGATTTGATTGTGAAAAGGGGGGGTGGGGGGGGGGGGGGTTGTATGTGGGTGTCAATTGCTAGGGCTTTCACTATCAGTCTATTCATGATCTAAATGAATGTTTTTTAGTGTTCAACTCACTGGCATCTCCTTTTCCAAATGGGTCCATGTTGAGTGTTCTGGGTTATTGCTGAATGATGAGTATTTGCAATTTGCAAAGGAAATGGGAGAAATAGATTAAGAGGCTTCTAGGTCTTTTGAGAATTAGTGCCCTTCTTCCTGATTATGATTTAATTTGTGATAGACGACAAAACGAATACTCTGAAATCGAGCCAAGGGTGAGGTATGGAACTATGGAAGGTTCGGAGGTAACAATTTTATCCCTATATTTTGTAATTTAGAGAGATTGGTTCCAGTTGAGCCAAGATTTAGAAATAGTTTGCTACTGACTACTCAATGGAAAACGAGTAGAGGAGGCTTGATGATAAAGCATTTTACTTAAGTCCATTCCAATTTATTCCATGAACAAGGTTGCCTACATTTGGATCTCTAGACCTCGCTCAAAATGTTTTCCCTAGGAATTTTTCGTTGTTGTACTTGACTAGACAACTCACTCTTATGGCTTTCCCTTTTGTCGTCTTCCTTTTGGGATGGGGATATTCCATAGCATTTGAGGTTTGTGGCCATTTAGTGAAGGCGTGTTAGGTTGCTTAAAGCCTATCATTGCGTAAATTTGTTACTAAGTTAAAGAGATGGTACATTCAAATAGTACATCATAGATGGGAATGGGACTCATGCCGTAATGATTTGCTTAAGTGCATGATTCAGGGATACTGAAAATGGAACTAAGAAAAGCAACTAGAATGGAATTTGACCCGACACCAAAAATTGACCCAAGCCCATCCAAAAGTTTAGGGTTAGACTCAAAATTTCTAAACCTGAAACCTAAATAAATCCGAACCCGACCTGAAGCCGACTCGCCTGCCCAAATTGACAGGTGTATAACAAACACATGAGCATTATTTTATGGCTTATGGATAATGTGTAGCACATTGAATTAAAACCAAAACCAAAACCAATAATCATACTTGGAAACCCTACCCAGGTAGCAAGCTTGATAGAATAGGGATCCTACATAGGGTAATTAGGATGAGAATAAATTCATGTAGGATCGTGGATCGAAATGTAGATCGATCATAAAATTGTAGAATTGTAGATCTGGATCGAGATTTTAATAACTATGCCGGGTAAGCTACGGAGAGGCCGAATGTAGCGGTCTTACCCCAAAATTTTGCAATTTAGAAAGACCAGTTCCAATTGACCCAAGATTTATAAATTGTTGGCTACCTATTGCTTCTTGGAAAAGAAGTTGAAGGGGGTTTAATGAGTTATTTTACTTTAGTCCATTACCATCTAAGGATGTGTTTGGTAGGACCCATTTTCAGTTGTTTGGCGGCCAAGAAACGGGGAAGATCATTTCATGAAAATCACTTTTCCCCCTCCCTCTATAAACTATTTTCTTAGGCCCAACCTTAAGAAAGTCCATATTATTCCTCGCAGCCCAAGTTCCTTGCTTTCGTTCCTATTTCTACTGGAAGCAGTTCATTTTCATCCATCTCTTTCTCTCTCATCCGACTCCTCTTTCTCTCTCTTCCTTTCTTTATCTCGTCCTAACCAAAAGAGATTTGTATGTATATATCTACCAAACAAGTGAAAATATCACTTGAAGTCTTATTTTTCTGGAAACCATTCTACAAGGAAACCATTTTCATGAAATATAATTTTCACTTGCACCAAACACACCCTAAATCGAAAAAAGAAAATTAATTTTTTCAAGTGTCCAGAGCATGAGTATCAACATTCATCTGTTTTCTGAATATGTGTCCATTTTTCTTGGTGGCATGATATTAAAAGGAGCCAATTCTGAAAGGCGCGGAGCAGGGAAACCATGATGCATGGGCAGGGATCGCTGCAACTACGAGCGGGGACAGTTCGGAAACGGATGGCTCTTCTGTCGAGGATCTAACTCCCAACACAATCTCTGAAGGCTTGTATCACCCGTGTCGTTTTCTTGATCTTGCTAAGGAAGCTTTCCTCAAATGTTTAGGTTTAGGTTCGTTACATGACTCTCCTCCTAGAGAACAAAGACATGAAGACTGATTGTATGTTTAATCTGATCTCCATTGTTTTAGTTGTGTACATATTTTGTATTTTATGTTAGCTGCACCCTTTTTTGCACTTGAAATACCTTTGTGTCACATTCAGGCCTGAAAATTGGCCTGCAGTGATGACTGATGGATGGATGCTTGACTCGTCGCTTCGAAATGAAACAATCCAAATCCAATTGGGTAAAATCTCAGCCTTTACACGACCCGTTTGAGTTTTGACTGTTTGTTTGAGCTAGATTTTCGTACGTAGCGGATCGAGGATCAAATTTGCGATCGAAATGATGAATTCATGCACGGGATCAATGGCAGTTACTTTGTGTCTGATCTGTAATTAGAGCTGTTGATCAAAAACTCTAGAAAAATGGTCAATTTTTTCAAATTGACTTATTTTTCTCATGTTTGGTTCTGTTTTGAGTGTGGGAAAAATTTTACAAGGGCCCACAATTTCTAAGGGAACTTTTGGTAAGAATCTTAGAAAGATTTTTCCGGGGGAAAATCTTTTCATGGAAAGATTTCCTTGGGAATGGAAATTTTTTCTAGGAAAGGTGGGAAATTATGGACTCCTATAAAATGTTTTCTAAGGTCAAAATACAACCAAACATAGAAAAAAACAATTTTACCAAGATTTTTAATCAATCAAACGCACTCATGAAAATTTCTCTTAGGGAGCGTATGGCAAATTTTTCTAGGGCATATTTTCCCATGGAAAATTTCCCACAAAATTTTTTTCTCATGAAACATTTCTGTTCAGTTCTTACTTTTTTTTTGATAATTAGCGGCCAAGAAGCCCTTTTATTAAGATAGAAAGAGTCTAGAGCAAAACACCCCAAACTAAAATGCAAAGCAACCCAATAGACACCAATACCACAAGAATAAACAACCACCTAGATATACATGAGCTCAGAATCCTACACTGAATAACATCAGTGGATAGAGGGACCAAAACTCAGAAATTGGATTCAACAGAACTAGAGGATTCTTGATGAAATTTTCACTACCACAAAATGGGTTTTCTTAGGTTCTCCCATTCCATTTTTTTGGGATTTTCTTTGAGTTCATTTTTTTACTGTTTTTTTTTTCTTGAGTATTACATAGAGAATTTGATGGGGCAAGGAGGGTTTGTAGATGTGTACAGAGGAGAGCTAAGAAATGGGATTAGGTGGCGATTAAGAAACTAATGAAGTCCGCCAATTCAATGAGATTGAAATGGGTATGTAGAGGTATGCATGGCAACTTGCATGTATTGAGTGCACAAGTGAATAATTAGTCCTCAATGGATGTCTTTTGTTCTCTGAGCAGACTGAACTTGAGCAACAATGGAAGGAGGGGAAAGGGGGCGGATTTTCTTAACTTTTAAAGAATAAAACAAAGAGGGAGAAGAATGGAAGAGGGGGTGACTTTTAGTCTCTTAAAAACAAACAAAAAAAATTTGCAGTCAAGGTTAGTTATAGTAAGGGCATGATGGGTAATTCATGAAATAAAATAACTAAGCAAATCTGAAAAAGTATGATTAAATGTTTATTGCAAAGATAAGGTAACATATTTAATACATTTGCTATAGGTTAGGTAGGGTAAATGAAATTTTCTAAATATTAGGGGCAAAATCCTCTTTTCATGATACTTTGTGGGGGGTAAATGTTATTAGTTCAATTAAAAACCATCAGACCAAAGACTCTGATGGGGTGAATAGACCCAACCAAAACACCAATCCCACGGAACCAGCAGCTTCTACTCCAAAATCCATGGCAAAACTAATGAGATTCATGAGAATGAAATCCACAAGAAGCAACTGCCAATGTACAGCACCACACCCACCCAATTGAAACCAAGAAACATCATCCCACATACTTCAACTCTATTTGTCATTCTGTAGGAGCAGAACTTTTAACCTCCTTTTAGAAACCGAATGGAACAGCTTTGAGATGCTCAAATCCAACTTGCTGCAGTTGCACAGAAAAGGAGCACTTCCATTTCATGATGTTAGAACAAAAGAAACTTGTCTCCATCAAGCACCAAACCCCTGAGGAAGCTGCTGCAACATCATTCAAGAATAGTAGGCCAAAGATAAAGACCACTAAACTAATAACGAAATCCCAACCCTATATCTCATAAGAACATCGGAAGCAACAATGTAAAAATGTCCAACACAGCATAACTCCAGACTCCAACAGCAGATCAGCACTGAAATATAAATACATTACCTCACCGAACCCATACTCCAATGAACTAAAACTGACCATCTTGTGTACACTCATTACTCAAAATGTGCAAGACCAGCATAGCAATCACCATCAGAACAAGCAACCAATTCAGACCAAAGACCATGGTTTATGAACCCAGAGCCCACTACAGCCGAAGTCTTCATCAAACTACACCATGCCACCCACCAACCAAAAGAGAACTCCCACGGCTAGAAATATTCACCAAACCAGCTGCTTTTACCAGACTTTGAGGATAACACCAAATAACAAATGCTCCCAAAAGAGAAGAACATAACCCACAACAACCAAACACGAGAATTTAACCAAACATCACCCACAGATCAGAAGAAATCACCATAAATCAATGCATACAAAACTGACCAGATGTAATCTGGTATCACCACAGTCCCAGCCATGCTACATACCATTACTGATCAATGAAAAGCTTCATACTCAGGAGAGTGAGGCAGAAGAAATTGAGGTTGACTTCTTTCTTCTTGCACTTTCTTTTGCCTTCTTCCTATTTCTTGGAGAAAGCTTGTCTTCTAGGTATTTTATGGGATTGGTATTCCTCTTGGCTCTCATAAAACCAGTGTCTTCACTATACCTGATTGTTTTTTCTATAATGAAGTCTCTAGCATTCACAGCTGAGTCACAATCAGATGAGATCGAACGCTCACCATCTGAATTGTGAGAAATGGGAAGAGTGACATGATTAGACAAATCCGTATCTTGGTGAAGATTGGAATCATTTAACACCTCAACAGATTTTTTGACACCCAACGCATCATTGCTTCCCAAAGCAGCAGTCATATTAATTAGCTGTTGATCATTGGTAACAGGAACAACAATCAAAGGAAAATTGGTTGCAACCTCAGGCCCTTCAACTACATCAAACCCAGATCCTCCCGTATCGAGAATGACAGCCCTTCGGGATTTTAATAATTCATTTTCCGAAGGTTCAATCCGATAATTTAAAATTCTACGCTCCTCAATGCAACCACTTATCGATTTCTGAACCGTCAAAGCAACCGACCCGTCTCTCAGTCTTCCTTCATCTCTGGATCTGCATCAGCAACTGGAGAATTTGGAACATTTAGGTTACTACCATGGCACTCTAGACCAACCTCATTTAGATTGTCCTCACTGTCACTGGAGTCAATAACATCATCACTACCAGAATCATAATTCCGACTCAAAGTAGGAGGAATCAGATGACAGCTAACCTCCCTGATGAAAACCTTGAAAGCACAGTCATGAATGTCTAAAATCACCTCACCATCAATTCTCTTAAAAATGTCAGTCAGAATCAAAGCTCTCATTGTTTTAAATTGATTAGTAGACGATATACACCTGGCTAGTGATAACAATTTGCCCCATGGTTGAGCACATCTTTCAAAATTCTCCCAAACCCAACCATAAGGAGGGATTCCAATCATATCGACCCAAACTCGCCTTGACTCAGACGACTCATAAACTGACCAAGGTTTTATCTCAGAAAATCAATCCCTAAGTTCCATAGGATTGGCTAAAGCTTCTTGCATCTCTTGAATCGAAGGAAAGGTGAGGATGTATTTGACACCGCTAAGCGCTGAAATCTTCGAAATGGGGCCAAAATTATCTTTGATCAAGTAGGCCAGCACATCAAGATCTGTAGGAACACTTGAAGAGCAGATTAAGCTCCTTGACAACCATTCAACGAAATCTTCATTGATAATACCAATAACCCTAAAATCAGCAGACTTCTTAGGAGAGTTTCGAGTGGATTTTGGAATCCATACTTGTTTGCTTCTTTTCTCTCTAACCGTCTTCTTGGCCCAGTCCACCACGATTCTCTTTCCTCGGATTGCTGCACCATTGAGGCGACTTATACATCTCAGAGCTTCATGACTTTTTACAACTTCTATGAACCCAAAATTTGAATATGCTCTCCACCTCTTGAAGATTGAGGCAGACTTGATAGTTGCGTAATTCTTGAAGATACCACCAAGCCCAAATTTGTCCAACTCTTTCGGGAGGTTTCCGATGAAAATCGTTGGTGAATTACCCCTCCAACCTCCCTTCTCACTTCCTCTTTCCACCCTCTCTCTCTCTTTCTCTCTCATCGTTCTTTAAGTGGGGTCTAATGGCAGTCCTTACATTGTATCTGTACAGTTCTTACTAAATGCCCTCTAATTGATTGTTTGTTAGGTATCTCTGAGATCGCCGTGAAGTGCTTCTGCCACAGGTGTACAAATCGTGGAGAGAATTTTCTGGCCCCTCGTTTGGTGTATTACGTGGAACCATCTCAACCAAAAGCTTAAGCTTATGGTTGAAGTTCTATGAATGATTTTATACTCTAACATATGTAAGACCGTCTTATCATAAATTATCGTAAGAAGTATAATTTTATAGTGTCTATTTATTAATAGAGGGGTGACTAACAATTTATTGTATTAAAGTCATCCCTTAATAAGTTATTAGTTACGTTCATATTACAAAATCATTTTAATATCATTTATTATCATGATAAAATATTAAAAAAGTTATTGGAATCCATCTCACGATAAATTTACGTTAGACGATTTTATACTAGACTTTACGCTATCCTCTTATTTGGTGAAAAGACATTAACTGGGTTTTTGATAGGCTGTTAAAGTTTTAATCGATCAATTATTCAATTTTGTCCAAATTGAACAAAATTTGGTATAGTCCACTTTTAAAATTGATAAAATTGGCCTATTGGTCATTGTTTGGTTTAAAATCGGGCCAATTAAAGTAAGAATAACCGGGTATGTGTTCTAGTTTTGGGAGGAAATTTGGGCTCAGTCATTTCAAATAATCGGACAATGTTCAAACACGGTTTGTCAGCAAATTTGGGTGGTCATTTAAGTTATCTTTATGTATAATTCGGACAATCGGACAATGTTTGGCGATTCCAACATCAAAAGTATGAATTCGCCCTTATGTAAATTTGGACATCGAATATCCAGGTCCGGATTTGAGTATGGTTTCATTGTCCGAATTGCTCATGAAGCAGTGTAAACGGGGTCTGAGTAATAGACTTGTAACTGAATGACAGATTTGATCAAACCTAAAATTACACCTTAACAGAAATTTTTTGAGGACCAGCTTCTTTGTCATTTTTTTGAGAAACGATAAAATAATAAATCACTATTTGTGGTATTATATTTTGGTTGCATCGGTTTAATTTGTATTCGAATCAATGGTTGGTGTTTGTATTCTTTTGACCTCTTTACCGCACTTTTGACTTTTTTTTAATACATGTTTATTACTCCCTCCCTCCTAAATAAATGGTTTATTTTGTTTTTTCACGGTATTTGATGTTATATTATTTAATGTTATACTTTGACAAGGATTTATAATATTATATATAAATAAAAATATTTTTCATCACAAATCTAATAATTATAATCTTATATAAGAATTCAATATATAATTTGATAAATTAACGGTTAAATTTTTTAAAATATGACCTCATAGATCAAACTAGGGCAGATTATCTGGGATGGTGGGAGTATATAAGTTATAACTATCACCGGAAAGAAATTAACTGTTTTGACTACAGAATGATTTGTCATCCACCCAGCAAATCAAGTAAAAAATTCTTCTAAAAAAGGGAATCTAAAACAAACGAATATTCAAAAAGAATTGGAAGACACTGAAATGCTCTTGTACAACAACTGTTCAAAATTAGAATGGAGTTGTCAATTGCCAACTTTCCATCAAAGTAGCAAATGTATATATACATACAAACATACCCACATCTTCATTCAAACTTAACCCATAACAACATCCTCACCTCAGTTTTTTTTTTACCCTCTCTTACATACCTTTTACCAACTCTTTTTTACCATCCAATGTTGTCTCTTGTGGGTTTGAAAAACTTGAAGTTGATCACCACACAAACCAAAATGCCATTGCTAACAACCAAATCCAAAGACACAGGATCTTCTTCTTCCAAAAGTTTACCCGAACCCGCCTCCGAACAACCCACCATCTCGCTCGAACAACCTTCGCTTAAGAAAAGCAAGCTAAAGCGAAAAAAACCGAAGGCGGTCAAGGCTCTACAATCCATGATCCGATCGTTACCGATTATCGCCCCGTCGGCCCAATTAGCCCTACAACAAGGAACCCGGACCCGGGTCACGGGTACCTTATTCGGGCACAAAAAGGGTAAAGTAACTTTATCATTCCAAGAGACAACCAAGAGTTTACCCACATTGGTGTTGGAGTTACCCATGCAGACATACATGCTGCAAAAAGAGATGGGGGTTGGCATGGTTAGAATTGCCCTAGAATGTGAAAAAAGAGAGGATGTTGTTGTTGTTGATGGTAAAAAGTTGATGGAGGAGCCTAGATGGAGCATGTTTTGTAATGGTAAAAAAATTGGTGTTGCAGTGAAAAGAGAGGCTAAGGAGGAGGACTTGCATGTCATGGAGGTTCTGAAGGTGATCACCATGGGCATTGGTATACTCCCATCATCATCATCATGGGATGATGATGATGATGGTGATGGTGATCATGGTGATGATCATGAGGATGAGTTGTCTTATGTGAGAGCTAGTTTTGAACATGTTGTTGGGTCGAAGGATTCTGAGACGTTTCATATGATGAGTCCTGAGGGGAATAATGTGCCTCAGATTAGTATATTTTTTGTCAGAACGTAAGGGTTGTGAATGTTATGTATACTGAAAATAGTGACATCTTAATGCATGGGAATGATTGAATGAATGAACTCAATCGATCTCCTTGTCCCCAGTTTTAGATTAAGTTACTTACGTGATAAACAATTTGGTTTAGAAAATACTCCCTCCAATTTTATTTAATTGTGGCTATATTTTGCGTGTCGAAAATCTTAATCGTTAATTTTTCATTATATATGACGATTCATGGTAAAAAACTGTATCATTAGGTTCGTAGTAAAAAAATACGATTAAAAAAGTATAAAGTTAAAACTTTTCGATAAAATATTATATAAGAAATTATTGAATACAGATGAATATTGAAAAGCGTAAAAGACAGTTATTTATGGACAAAGGGAGTATATTGGTATTTGTTTTAAGGGATTCACAAAAAAAAAGAAAAGAAAATTGTCTTAAATAAGAAAAACAAAAACCAATACTTCACAATCTTACTTAGGTGGAGTGCCTGAACAAAAATGTCACTGAACTTTTTAAAATAGTAAAAAATATAATTGATTTTGACAAACTATCATTATTACCACTTAATTTTCTAAAATAGTAAACAATGTCATTGAAACATGCTATAACAGGTTGTGAACCGGTCAAAAGATTGTTTGGACAAAAATGTCACTCAAAATTCCAAAAATGTCAAAACCGCCACTGAACTTTCCCAAAAAATAAAAAAATGCCACTAACATCAATTAAAATAGAAAAAATGTTACTAGCTTTCATTTATTTAAATTAATGATGTAAAAATATTTAAGTTTCAACTGGATATTCGCTAGAAAATATTTAAAATTTTTGTAAATGTAAATTTATTTTTTTATGATTAGGATTTTATATAGTAATGTTGACCCCTTTTTTATGTTTTCTCTACAAAATTTTATTTTATTTTATTTAGTTTATTCTTAAAATATTTATAATAATATTCTCTCTATGACTTATTCTCTGTCACCTTTGCCTTCCTATAGTCTATAACACATCACTTTAACATTGAATATATATATATATATATATATATATATATATATATGTATGTATTGCAACAAAACCAAGGCTATATTATTAATAAACCCAACCAGCGAGAGTACAAACACCCCCACAAAATGGGGTAGCTATATATATATATATATATATATATATATATATATATAATTTTTAGGATCCAACTGTTTCCTCCATCCCACATTGCCTTATCCCAGGCCCCGTCGTAGTAGTAATGTGCTTAGACTGGTTCCCCCATGCCTAACTTCCAAATGAAATCCTTGTTTTCATCCTCCCTCCCAGGAGATATTGTACTTGTCATGTTGTGTTGGTGTACTGGTTCAATGTGTGCTCTGATCACGTGTAAGTCTAGTTTAACCCAGCTCATGAGTTCCTTCAAGGAAGAGAGAGACTTCTTGAATACCTTTCTATTCCTGCCAATCCAAATATTCCATACGATGCAGAGGAATTCCTGGACCAAATACTCCCCAATCTCCTTCTGGTTGACCAGTACACTCAACCAATTGTGGATCCACCTAACTAGTATGACTTGCGCAAACTGTTGGTTCGTCATACCCAGGCTAGAAGCAAACCATAGAACTGTGGTCCACTCACACTCTTTGAAAATATGTTGGTTGGTTTCTTGTACCTATCCACATAGACTACAAAGTGGGTTCATGTCTTTGTCCCAACTCAACCTTTTGTCCGCAGTTAGGTGTCCGTTGTTTACCACTTTCCAAATTTTCCATTTTAGAGGTGCATCCAACCTCAACACTTTCTTCCAGTTCTTTGCTTCCTGGTTGGAGATTCTAGTGCCCCATTTTCCTTCGTCCCTCGCCCTTTAATTTTCCCACATGTAGAGATACCCTGACTTGGCTGTGTACACACCATCATGAGTTCTTCCCCATTATACTACATCCTCTTCCTCCGTTGGCCGCACCGGGTATGCCATTATAGCTCTGGCCGAGTTGGTTGTAAAAGTACGACGTAATAGCTGACAATTCCACTCTCCAGAATTCCAATCACCAATTTGTTTATATGTGTTTTTTCCCACTGTTCTCTGATGATGCCCCCTCTGAGCTCCAGTATGTCCATACCAGCCCATTGATGCTTTCCAGGATTAGTCCTTTCCTACCAGACCCTACTCCGAGTTTGATTCCTTCCTTAATGCTTTTAATTGCCCTGCAAAGACTATTCCAACCAGGGGATCCTCTCTGTGGAACTCCAGTCTCCAGGTTGAGTGGTGATTCACATTTGTATCTGGCTTTATATATTCTAGCCAAGATACCCTTCTTGTTGATCTCTAATCCCCAAGCCTGCTTTGCTAGTAGGGTGTCATTCATTTAGGCAGTTCTTCTCAGTCCTAGTCGTCCCCTTCCCTTTGGTGTTAATATCTTCTCCTTTCTAACCCAGTGTTTCCCTTTATTGTTGTTACTAGTCCACCAGAAAAAAGCTTATCATTAGAGCATCCACTTTGTCCGCTAGGCTTTCTGGAATTTTGTCCTCTTTCTCTATAGGTTCTGTCATCTGCAGGCGACTGCCGCATTCTTACAATTGGATGTTGAAATCCCTGTCTGGGGTCTTGTCTACCTTAGACTGACATAATATGCCTGTGAAGGGCTGACAGCATCGAGTTGATGAGGACTAGTATCCCCGCCGGTGAAAGTAGGGATGTCTTCCATCCTTGAAGTTGTTTCTCAATGTTCTCCAATATGAACCCAAATTGTGATGTTCTATTCCTGTTGACCACCGGAGGGAGTCCTAAGTACCTAGTGAAGGACTCCCCTATTTGATACCCGAATAGGGTTTTCAGACCTTCTCTCTCCAACGTTGTTACATTTTGGGAGGCCATCATATGGGATTTTTCTATGTTGATCAATTGGTCCGTGATGAGGCAGAAATCATTAATAATATTCTTCAAATTGAGGCAGTGTATGGTGGAGAGTTATGTGAAGAAGAGAGAGTCATCCGCGAAGAACATGTGAGTTAAAACTGGACTGCCTCTTACAACCTTAACCCCTAAAATTTGCTGTCTACTCTATGCAATTGTTAGATTTGAGGCCAAGACGTCCAGACACATAATGAACAAGTAGGGGGAGAGAGGGTCTCCTTGTCGTAGTCCACCCTCCAGACTAAATGATGGGGATGAGCTTCCATTTATTATGACTGAATACCTAACGGTGGTTACACACTCCATATTGAGGCTGACCCAGTGTGTTGGGAGCTCAACCACCTCCAATACTTTCCTTAGAAAATCCCAGCTGATGCGATCGTAAGCCTTGTTGATGTCCACTTTGATGGCTGCAAATTTTTTCCCCCGACGTTTCCCATGGATATAATGAAGAACCTTATGTGCCAAGAAGCAATTATCCCCCATCTTCCCGGTATAAAAACATTCTGGGTTTCCTCCACTAACTCTTGAAGTATACTTCAGAGTCGGTTCACCAAGCACTTGCTCACTAACTTGTAGATCACATTGCAAAGACTGATTTTCCTGAAATCTGCCATCTTCATTGGGCTGTCTTTCTTTGGGATTAACGCAATGTGAGTGTAATTAATCTCTTTCAAGATTCTTCTTGAGTTAAGCATATGCAGGACAACATCAAATACCTTAGGCCCAATCGTCTGCCAAAGTTTTTGAAAGAAGCATGCCGGTAGTCCATCTAGGCCTAGTGCTTTGAATGCTTCCATTTGTTTGAGGGTTGTTGTAACTTCCTCCCTCTGGAACGACCTGGAAATGGCTGCAATGTGCTGGGAGAGAGAGATTTGTTGTAGTTCTGTAAAAATCTATTCATGGTTCTCTCCTTCATCGAGGACAACTCCACGTCTGTTTTGTTAAAAAGGGACTGAAAATAGAGCATGACTTCCCCCATGATTTCTTCTTCTTGAGCAAGCCAATTTCCTCCCGCCCCTTGTATCCCTTTTATACGCGTGCACTGTCTTCTGACCTGGAAGTGCCGGAAGAAAAACTTGGTCATTTGATCCCCCTCTAAGGTCCACTGTAAGCTCTATCCAGCGGCTCAAGAATTAACTCCTTGTTTTTTCTCTTGTTTGACCAAGTATATAGCACTCCTATTGTTGGGACGTCCAACAGTTGTACATCCGACTTCCATGCTATGAACTGACTTTTCCCCTATATGGCTTCCGAGCTTCCTAATTTCTGTTGGTTGTTCTCTCCACTTGGTTGAAGTCCCCCATGATGACCAAAGGCATGGTGATTCTAGCACACACCCTCTATATTTCATCCCAAACCTGATCTCTTTTGTTGGTCTCAGGGTGTCCATTTACAAAGCAAAAATAGTTCAACGGTTCCCTTGATTCATTCACTTCACACAGGACTACATTGGCACTTCCATACAAAATAGACACCTTACAATGATATAACCATCTTAAAAACTATCTATAAATAGTAGAGAATCACACTTGGTAAAGTCTTGATCAGACGCTTACCCACCCTCTGAGAGATTCATTTACCACCTTACTTTATTTCTTTAGATCATCATCATCACTTCCGCCATCTTCTGGCACGCCTGCAATATTCCTCAAATTAACCATCACATCTTTCATTAACTTCCTTCGAAGCCCATGCACTTAGTAATGACTCCTTTAATCTCATCTCTTGGATCTTTATTTGGGCCTCCTACTCTTCCATTAGAGACATTGACTGCATCCTCCAAAACGTCTACTCAATCGTCTTCCTACACTGTTCTGATCTCCTGATCTTCACAATCTTCCTGCTACTGTTCTTCCTAAGACTTCAATACACTCTTTGTGTTTCTGACGAGCTTTGTGGCCTTACAGATGCCCACGTCACTTGGTAGTTGGGAGATAGACCATTAATGTGGCTGTTTAGTAGTACGTGGGAGTAAAGACGGTTGGTGCCATTCTCGTCTCATCAACTTCAGGTAGGATTCTCTTTTTTGTCTAAAAACATTTGAGAGTTTCTCTCACTAGCACTTTTCTCACTAACGAAGTGCATATTCTTACTAGAGTTTAGTTCGAGTACAATGAATTTAATAGTATGTTATGTTGGGCTATATATTTAAGGGAGATTTTACCATAATTTTTTTTTTCATTTGTCACAACCAAAAAATGTAACTATAATTGATTCTACCTTTAAAACAAACTATAATTGATTCTACCTTTAAAACATTGAAACCAATGTATATTCATCAAATCAAGTATTTGTTGCAACAACTAACAAGTGATTTTATTTATTAAGACATAATTTTTTTTTTGCAAAATTTAATATTTTAAGTATTTGTTGTTGATACGTATATTCCATTAATAGTTGGTAGAAAAGGGAGGAAGTTTAATTTTGTGATGCAAGAAGGTGTGACAATTATTGTAGGTATGAATGGAAAAGTATTCAAAAATATGAAATGGTTCATTTATTGGTTAAGTTTCATGAGAATATGTTTGTTAGGTCATTTGGTGGTGGGAAAGAGGGTGGGAGCTTGGTCCTCATTTTGAGTGGTGAAGATGGAGTCATAAATTAGAGTGACCAACATATTCTGACCCTTAGGTGCGAGGATTTCTTTTCTTTTTAAATATTACGGAGAGTCAAGAATCGACGGTGAAGCATTTCAAGAAAAAAATTTAAAAAGAAAAGAAATCTTCAACACAAGAGAATTCTTGTAAACAGATGCATTAGTTGGTGGATCAAATGTTTCTTATCCTCATCTTTTATGATAATGTAGGATTGTTAGTTTAAGATAGAACTTTAATTTGATTTCAATCTAACATACTTATTAGGGGTTAGTGTAATTGAGAATAAGATAATCTCATTTGGTTTTGATGTAATTTAATCTAGGAGCGATGTAATTTGGAATAGGAGAGGGGCGGTTAAGCAAAGAGGGGATGCATTGCCGACGGAAGGTAAACACTATATATATGACCAAATAAATGGTAATACACTATCTGCATTACCAATGAAAGGTAAAACGCTCTATCTCTAAAACGTTCCTAGAGACAAATAATTATATAAGTACAATTGGTATCTTAATCAGATCGAATGAGTGCATCAATATTTCACTGTCATGGTAACTTACAAAGTCGCATCAAATATAAGCCGAGTAAAATAATAAAGCTCACCTTACTTGAGAATAAACTTATGAGTATTTCGTAAAGACACAATAATGAATAAATTTGAACGTGATCAACAATAATACTTAATCTGCTATGAGAATTCAAATTTTAACAACTGATGATATTCGACAATGCACATATGCACAAAAATGGAAGAAAGAACTAGTTGAAGCCAAAATTACCTAGAACTTTTTGATTACAGAGTATTTTATAACTATGCAATATGAAACTTTTAGTAAAAAACTAGTCATTTATGAAAACTGAGTGGTAGATCATGGTGAATAACTGCCATAGATCTCGATTATCGATGAATTTATTGCAATAGATGAATGTGTAGTTACCAGATTGATTCTAGTTATCAAAGAACTACACTGTACAAAGCTTTTGTACGTATTTGTATAAATATAATATGACTTTAGGTCCTTTTTTTTTTTTGCCACACAGACAGAAACAACTAAAACGAAATAGAAATACAACAAAAAATTGTCTAATAAAGAAGCACTCCTGCAGCACTCCTATTTGCCTGCTTGGCCAAATCGTGAGCAGCCATAACAATCCCCCGAGCAACCTTAACTATCCTCCCAACTTGGAAAAGATGAGTTAAATGACAGCAGTAAATAGCCAAGCCACGTCACTCCACCGGGGCTCTCATAGGATTCTTCATCCACAGAATGACATTTCTACAGTAAGTGGCAACAAAAACCTCCCTTATACGCTTCCTATGTGCATGCCACAAAGCACAACTCACAGAGAGTAGTTCCACCTTGAGAGTCGATTCCGCCCATGCATTCTCCACACCCCACCACTCCTTAATTCCATCCCTTAACATAACCCAGGCCGCAGCAGCCTTACCATTCCCCCTAATCCAGGCTCCATCAACCACTAAAACATTCCCAACAGTCTGATCAAAATCATTACCCTACCATATAAATTCCTCCTGGTTATTTGCCATCCTCAGAACCTCATTCTGTTTCATAGACCCGTTACAAATCCTCTTCGCAGCACACCACCTTGCTTCCTTACTATACGCTATGGTCAACATCCTTTCCATGAGGCCAACACTGGCACACTCCCCCCCAAGACAGACATAATTCCTAGTTATCCACACTGCCCATAGACAGGAAACAAACATCCTCAAACAGTTGGCATCCTCAGTCTTCTTCTTGTTCAAGTACAAGATCCAACCCTACAACCATTCAAATCATTTTAAATCATGATTAACAGTGCAATCTATTCCGAGAACAGATCTTCACCATATTCTTATAGCCACATCGCAAAAGCGGAACAAATGGTCAATTGTCTCAACCCCTTGTCCACAGTGGCATTCCCCGTGTTCAGGGCATCTACGTTTCATTCGATTCTCTCCAGTTAGAAGTGCATCTGTTGCGCACTTCCATAGGAACATTCTCCACTTCGGAGGCATATCCGAATGCCAAAGAACTCCAAAATTTTGTTTCCTCAACTGAAGGGATCTCACCACCAAACTCTTGACGAAGAAAAAAGAAATAGCCATTCTTCACCGCGTACTTTGAAGATGAAGGACCTGGCCAAACAAGTTCATCCTCCAACTCCTCAACTGTATGTTGAGGGGGAAAAGATTTCAAAACAGAACTAACGATCCTTGGTGAAAAAGTTTCTCGCAAAGCATCCCTGTCCCACCTTGGAAATCCATTTCCTGGAAGAACGAGAGAAGATATTTTCCGTCCCCTCAATTCCTCAGGATCCAACCCCCCAGCAAACTCCACTCGCCCTCTGGAATCCATCTGCCATCAGTGACATCTATCCTTCGCCCATTCCCAATACTCCACTTGAGATGATTCCAGCTTTGAGAAATAACCCAAGACATGGCTTTCCAGGCCGGAGATGCACTCGCCGGAGCTTTGTAATTCTTCTCAATTCCAATCGGCGATTCCTGCCCATACTTTGCCTTCTAGACTCGAGCTATCAAAGATTATGGATGTTTATGCACTCTCCAAGCTTGCTTCAATAGCAAAGCCTTAATCAAACAGCCAACGTGCCTAATCCCTAAGCCTCCTGCACCTTTGGGAGCAAACACAACAGATTGGTTCTTCCAATGAATGCAAGAAGATCCATCCATCCTACCCCAGAAGAAGTTCAAGACCAAGGATTTTATTTTACCCACCACCTTCTTCGGTACCAAATAGATACTAAAAATATGTTGGTGTAGTGAAACCAACATAGCATTAATAAGTACAATCCTACCGGCCGGAGAGAACAATTTAGCCTTCCAACTCTGTAATCTTCACTACACATCCTCAATCATAAACCCAAAAAAAATCCAACCTCCTTCTAGGAACCAAAGTTGAAACACCCAAGTATGTCTAGAAATAACCACCTTCTGGGTAACCAAAAATCACTTTCATTCCTTCCTTATCTTCCTCTGAAGCACCCTTGGAGAAGCAGACAACTGACTTCTGAATATTCACCACTTGTCCCGACACATAATTATACTTGTCGATAACATTCTTCAATGCAATACAGGAAGAAGCATTCAACTCCGTGAAGAACATAGCATCATCAGCAAAAAACAGATGAGAGATCAACGGGGCCTCCCGAGCCACCCGAACACCTTCTATTTCCCCCCTTTCTGACTCCTGATGGATTAGACCAGACAAAGCCTCCATACACATTATAAAAAGGTAAGGAGATAAAGGGTCAGCTTGGCGTAATCCAGCGGTAGGAATAATTTGCTCGGAAGGAGATCCATTGACCAGGATAGAGTATCTAACTGTGGAGACACATCTCATAATCAATTGAATCCACCTTTCCGGAAACCACATACGTTTGAGAACAAATTCAATGAAGTCTCATCTAACTCTATCATACGCTTTACTCATGTAAACTTTCAACGCCGCGTACTGCTTCCCTCTGCATTTATTTTTCATCATCTGTAAAATCTCCTGAACAACCAAGATGTTGTCCTCCTTCAACCTTCCTGGCACAAAAGCCGCCTGTGTATCTGAAATTATGGACCCCATCACAGGTCTCAATCTCTCTACTAGACATTTAGCAACAATCCGATACAGTACATTACACAGGCTAATCGGACGAAACTCCCCCACCCTCTGAGCCTCAGGCTTCTTCTTGAGCAAGACTATGTTTGTATTATTGAGTTTCCCAAGCAGATGGCCTCCATTAACCGCCTGTAGAACCGTATCGACCACCCTATCTCCTACAATATCCCAACAAGAACGAAAGAATTCCGGCGGAATCCCATTAGGACCTGGACTTTTGTTCCCCTTCATTCCTTTAATAACCTTCTCCACCTCATACCTGGTAAAAGCCTGCAAAATCCCCATTTGCTGTTGGGCAGTTAGGCCCACCTTAATGGACCCAACTACTTCCACCATATATCTCATTCAGATAGAGGGAAGATGCGTTATAGGCCGGTATATCTGCGAAAACTCCCTAACAAACTCAGCTAAAAAATCCTCGTCGTCGAACAAAACTAGACCTAACACCAGTAGCATGCTGTTTATTTTGTTATAGGCTTGTCGCCGTTTAACATGGTTGAAAAAGAAAGTCGTGCCTTGGTCGCCAAGCCCTGCCCACTTCATTTTGCTTTTATGGATCCAAAATTGATGGATTTCATTGAGCATGGCCTCCACCTGCTCACCCCTACTGATAACCCTCGCCATAGCAGAGTCCTGCATACCAAAGGACTCAATTTGGTTCTGCAGAATTTGAAGATCTTCCACCGCTTGAGAAACCTTGAGTCCCTTCTGTTTCTTCCAATCCAACAACAACTTTCTTCCCCATTGTCTGATCCTACCCAACCATTTAACACATTTAAACATTGGGCTTCCTTGTATCTGGCCATCCTGCACAATGTCTTTAACACCTTGTTGGAACTCCTCCATTCTAGTTAACCATGGGTCAACCCTAAAGGGTTTCCTTCTAGGAGGAGCTGGCCTTTTTATATGAAGGGTGAGATGCGAATGATAGGAGAAGACAATAGGATAATTGTGGAAAAATGAATCTGGAAAAAATCCAAGCCACCCCTAAGACGTATAAGCTCTATCAAGTCGTTCAAGAATAAGTTGATCATCCATACTGTTGTTTGACCAAGTATACTTGTTCCTTGTGAAAGGTAAATCAGTAAACCCCAACCCCTCCTTCCACCGGAGAAATTCCACACGCCCCTAAGGCGTTTGAGAGCCACCAAACTTTTGGGTTAGGTCCTCCACCTGATTAAAGTCCCCCAACAAGACATAGGGAGCACCTAACTGACCCAGAACTAAAGAGAGCCTCTCCCATACCCCCTGCCATTTACATTGACAAGGGTCGCCATAGACAAAAACAATATACCACAACCCTACATTCATTTCATTACATTAAGCTATTACAAAGTTGGACTCCATACAAACCGACACTACAACTATTACCTCCCTCCATCCTAAGACAATACCACCAGACCTACCAACAGAATCATCCCCAGAAACACAAGAAAATCCCATTTTGCGTACAAAAATTGATGCTTCATCAACAAATTGCTTGGTCTCAAAAGAGCAGACAACATCAAGCTTAATGACACTTGCTAACCGGTGGATATAAGGAACTGCAGAGAGGTCCGCCTGCCCAAGTCCTCTGCAGTTCCACGCTGCTACTATCATGGCATTAGAGGAGGCATTTCTGAGGCTGCCTCCGCCACCTTCTCAGTAAAAAGATTGATCCATTCCTTTCCTCTTTTCTTCTCCCCCAGCTGCAGACGAGACTCAAAATCATGTTGCATGGATCCCATTAAAAGTTCCATTTTCTGCTTCTTCCTTCGCAGTTGCTCCAACTCATCCGCAAAGACATGAAACGCCGACGACACTTCTTCCCCTTCCCCTAATCCTTGTATTTCTTCACTTCTACCAGGTCTCAACCTTTTCCGTTCCCGTTGCACAGTCCGGCCCTTTGTCGAATCCCAGGAACTTGTTCGAGACGACTCTGATTTCTTGAATTTGACCACCATCTTCATACCAACAAAAGTTTCCTCCTCCCCCCAGTTTTCCTCAACAGTCTAGTGTGCATATACAGGTGGCCATTCAAAATTTTGAATAGTTTCAATAGCTGCCTCATTCTATCAAGGTAAGGTATTCAATCAATTACAGATACGGTTATTAATACGAGGCCTAGTGAGGCATGTCATCATGGATGATTAATATATTTCAAAATTTTGAATAGTTTCAATAGCTGCCTCATTCTATCAAGGTAAGGTATTCAATCAATTACAAATACGGTTATTAATACGAGGCCTAGTGGGGCATGTCGTCATGGATGATTAATATATTATTATGTTTATTTGGAAAAATATTATTCATAATTTTTATTCTAAATTTTTTTGGTTTAAAGGCGGCTATGGCCATCCCTAATCCTTATATAAATCTACCAGTGCATCAAATGATGAATAGCTACGTTATTGTACAGATATTTTAATAGGCGAGAACGACATAAAACTTAAATAATTTCTTTGAACTTTTATCAATGTCTTTCTCAAGAAATTGCTTTCGCCAAAGGATTTTAAAATTCAAATAAGTGCAATTACTATATTATTGTTATTGCTATTATTATTATTATTGTACTAATAGAGGAGACAAACTAGGGTGAAATTAAATAATTTCTCGGAAATTTTATCAATGTCTTTCTCGATAAATTGCTTTCGCCAAATAATTTCTCAGAAATTTTATCAATGTCTTTCTCGAGAAATTGCTTTCGCTAAAGAATTTTAAAATTCAAATATAGTACAATTACTATATTATTGTTATTGCTATTATTATTATACTAATAGACGAGACAAACTAAGGTTTTTGTATAGGAGCATTATTTGTCAACCTAAGGTTCAAATTCCCTACATTAACCCCACAACAAGGCCACCCCACCACCATTGAATTGATACTTCAATTTGTACAGTTGCACCCCTCACACTCAACGAAAGGAACAATGGAATCCAAAATTCAGCGTGCACGTAGCCTATCTCCATTTCTCATCCTTTCCCTGCTGACGTGTATTCTTCCTTCTTCTCCCACTTTTTTTCGTTTCTGATACAATGTTATTTATCGAAAATGATATAAATATTGTGATAAGATATATTTTAAATGTATTGTCCTATTATTAAAATTATATTATTATATTTTAAGTTAAATAAAAAGATAAATTCATGAATTTTATAACTATAATATTACATATAAATTGTGCAAAGTTATATTTTTATTCATTATTTTTTATATTTTCAAAAATTGCCTAAAATATGCGTAACAAATGAGAATGATTCAACTAAGGTATAGTTTGTGCTCATTAATATAGCGAACGTACCAAAACTTCTTATAATTAATAATTAATGCTTATTATTAAAAAGTTGGTGTAAAATATCATTAAAAATATTAATTTGAGAAAGAGTAGGGGTAAGACTCCTAAGAACTGTCTTGGAGTAACACTCCTATCATCCCTTTATAATTTGTAGTGTGTTTGATAATTGATAGTTTTTCGAGAGAGACTTTTTAAGAATTTTTTTCTAATTTCTTTTTAACTTACCTTTAAAAAATTGGTAGGTCATACTGTGAGATAGAGTTGGAAAAAATTTGTCCGACTCGGATTACTCGAATTATCCGACCCGGAAAACTGGATCTGGGCATAGATTTTTCGTCCAAATTTTGATATTGACCGAATTGACCGAAGATTCGGACATAAAATATCTCTTTTTCTATTGTCCAAACTCGATTTCAACTTCGTGTGAATTGCCTGACCTGTTCGACCCGAAATAAAACCGAGTCCGGACATAAATTTCTCATCCGAATTTCGATATTGTCCGAATTTGTCCGACTAAAATATATTCAGACCCAATTTTTTGCCCGCGCTGCAATGTGACGAATAACGAGCCCTACAATAAAAATTTCTTTTTTTTGATAAAAAACTGAATATAACAATAAAAAAATTTGTCAACAGTTAACAACTCTACAAAATTTCTCGACCAAACAGTGCCTTATAGTTTTATACTCCTCACACTCTACCTAATCTTAATACCCACCAATTAAAAGTTCCTACAACACGTACACCACTTTCTCCTCCAAATTAAATAGAAAAAAGTTACATTATTGACTTCTATAACTATAATAATATATATAAATGGTATAAAATCACACACTTTTATCTATATTGCGTCTAAAATATGTCAAACACATGGAGTTCATTCCAGGCTTTTAATAATTGATAATACATAACATCTATCCAAAAAATTAAAATTAAAAATAATAATAAGTATTAATTTAATTAGGAACAGGACACTTAAGAGTGTTTTGCCCCAAAACATGTATCATCCCTAAAAAAAATTATCAACTTATAAAAAGTTAACAACTTCCCTACAAAATTTCTCGACCAAACAGTGCCTTGTAGTTTTATCACTTTTATACTCCTCACACTCTACCTAATCAATGATACCCACCAATTAAGTTCCTACAACACGTACACCACTTTCTCCAAAAATCAAGATTCCTCCAAATTCACAAACAGAATCCTCTCTCTCTCTCTCTCTCTCTCTCATGGCGGCTGCTGCGGTGGCGCGTGTGATACAGTGCGAGCTGCCGGCGCAGAAGCCGAAGGTGGGGGTTGAGACGAGCTACTCTGCAGGGTCAGGGGGGGCTGATCAGGTGAAGGTGGTCCTACAGCCACGTCTGTGCACCCTTAGGTCGTACGGTCCTGATCCAGGTGGCGTCCTCAGGAAGACGACAACTCAGCTGCCTAGATCTGCCAGAGTGGATGCCACGTCGGACGAGCTGGAGTTGACGCCATTTTTGGAGAATCTGTATGAGTATATTGAGAGTACCAAGAACAGCCATGATTTTGAGATTCTCACTGGTCGCCTTGCCATGGTATGTTTTATGTATATATATATGTATGCAATTATGCATATATACACCTTCCTCTACTTTGCCAAGGGTGTGTCAAATTTATGGATAAAAAATAGTTAGATAAAAGTTAATTTTTGGTAATTTTTGACAAATTTACGTTAATTTATCAATTTTTTTATTTTTTATTTTGATAATTTTTCATAACTTTAGATAATGATAAATTTTGATAAAGTGGGAAGTTACCCATGAATTTGACATGCCCTAAGTATTACACTTCAAATATATTAAATTAAATTTCACCACTTCACTCAAAATAATTCAATTTTTATATGGAATTCTTTGGAGCGACTTCATGGAATCGATCTCCATGGAAATTTTTAAAATGAAATTAATGAATATTTATTGTAAAATTCATGACAAATTACCAAATATTAATGAATATTTATTGTAAGTTTCAGTATTTTGGCAGTGCATATAGGGTTGTCAATAATCGGGTTCGAGTTGTTTTGGGTTTGGATGAAAATTTGATGTTTTATACTCATATATTTTGGGTTATTTTGGTTCGTACGAATTCGGACTAGCCTAAAATTGGATTCATTCGACAAAAATGAGAAAAATATTGTGTTCAAAAGCAGAAAAGTCAATCAAGATTAAAATTCAGACGGAAAATCAGTGACCATACCCGATTTGTTTCCGAATCAAATTGAACCGAATTTTCAGATTAGACGATATTTTGACATCCCTACGTGTATGCAATTGTAAATTAAATCTTCTTATTCTATCAATCATTGACATGTAATCGGTTGGAAATAGATGGTATTCGCGGCGACAGTCGGGGTAGAGCTTGCAACAGGGAACTCTGTATTCAAGAAAATGGAGTTGCAAGGAATTGAAGAAGGCATAGGAGCATGCTTGGCAGCTGTGACTTGCGCCGCTGTCTTTGCCTACTCATCAAGTGCACGAAAGCGGGTGGGCCGCATTTTTACAGTCAGCTACAACGCCTTCATTGATGCCCTCATCGACAACATTGTTGACAACTTGTTTTACGACTCCAATCTCGATGATAGCTGCAATGACAAAACTGATCTCTAGATATTTATTTGTGGGGAACCTTACAAAATGTATCCATGTATATATATAGACAGATGAAATTCCTATATATATCTATCCATGTATGTAGTGGAATACATCTTAATTTGGCTCGTCTCCTTTACAAAGAACATGGTGATCGAGGCTGTAATCATACGAGACACCATAGTTGGTTAACAGTCCATATACTTGTACTACACATCGGTTTTGTTACATTTCTATAATGATATATATTCTTTATAGGTAATACTGGATGGGACTAGTTAAGCCCGAGGCATGTAAATGTGTACTAGTTGGTTGTGTTTACATTATTAAAAGATTGAAGATATAATACAATGAAGATTTCAATGGTTTTAATGTTTTATGGTAGATTCCTTTTTAAAAGTCATGTTACAAATTGGAAATAGTAGAAATTGCTCAATAACTCTTTACATATGAAACTTCTACAAAAACATACACTTTAATGGTGACTAAATTTATGTATGATAATGAATTGGACAACCACATATATATGATATATAGTAACAAAATCTTATATGTGGTTTGTGATAACTCTACCACGTTAAAATCTTTTTCGTTCATACACACCACTAGTCTTAACTTTAGGCAGCTAGAATTGACCCATAAGCCTTTGGTCTTGAACTTCGATGTTTCTAGTCCCTACAAATACCCCTCCCTTTTGACTAAAAAGAGATGATAGCCAAGTGACAATTACCCCATCTTCCAATCTTGTTACCAATGTTCTAGTCTTGGAAGCAAGGGTGAAAAATAAATTGTTGGGATTGATGGACATGCTTGTCATGGGCAGTTTAATACCATTCCTTTATCCCCTTCGTGTAATGCTTATTGGTTGTTACCCTTGAGAAGAAGATTCGACAAGTAGGCCAAATTTGTTCGAAGAAGATTCGACAAGTTCATCTAGTTTATTTTTCGTGGTATATATTACCTTTGATTGGTCGATAATATATAGATTGTACTTGTGGCCGCAGTTAGGGTGGAACTAGCCACGGGGAACTCTGTATTCAAGAAAATGGAGTTGCAAGGAATTGCAGAAGGCGTAGGAGTATGTCTAGCAGTTGTGGTTTGCGCCGCTGTCTTTGCCTACTTGTTAATTGCACGACAATGGGTGGGTCGACAACATCGTTGACAACTTGTTTTATGACTCGAATCTCGACGATCACTGCAATGGAAAACAGATCTCTAGGCATAGATATATTGGGAACCTTATAAGATCTATCCATGTATATATATATATACAAACAGATGAAATGCCTATATATATATCTATCCGTGTATGTAGTGGTATGTGCCTTAATTTGGCTTTTGTCTCCATTACAAACAACATGGTGAGGTTGTAATCGTATGAGACACCTTAGTTGGTGAACAATCCATATACTTGTAGTATACACACAATTTTGTTATATCTCTGTATAACAGTTAGAGCCTAACTGATGCTGTTAATGGTTGTTAGTTGGTTAAAGGTTGTTATAGGCAAGAATAGAATTAGTTAGAGATATTTATCTCTCTGATTTCTTCTACTTTCAGTGTATATAAATGCACCTCTTGTATACATTGTATTGCAAGTTCTACATACACATCAATACAACAAAAATTCCCAAATCTCTTTTACTGTCTAGTTTTCATGGTATCAAAGCCTATGGAATTATGATTCTCTAGGCTTAATCAATCCTCGTTGATCTTGATTAATACTTCTGATCATTTTGTTCACAATGTAAATTTGACTCTAGAGCCCATAAATGTGTATTTCTTGGATATACTTTTGGCCTCAAAGGTTATAAACTATTTGATTTACAAACCAAGCGTATTTTCCACAGCAGAGATGTCATCTTCTTTGAGACTAATTTTCCTTTTAAATCAGGTTTTATTCAACCAGGCACACATCAACCATGTAAGACCACCGACAATGTTATGCCTAGTTGGTCTGTTGATCAATTTTTAGATGAAATCCCTTCTTCTGCTCCTACTTCAATCAACACTATTTCTTATTCCAGTTCACACTCAAATAATTCATCTACTACTACTGCTACTACTTTTACTACTGCTACTACTACTGCTGCTACTACTACTACTACTACTACTACTACTACTCCTACTACTTCAATCAACACTATTTCTTATTCCAGTTCACACTCAAATAATTCATCTACTACTACTGCTACTACTTTTACTACTTTTAAATCAGGTTTTATTCAACCAGGCACACATCAACCATGTAAGACCACCGACAATGTTATGCCTAGTTGGTCTGTTGATCAATTTTTAGATGAAATCCCTTCTTCTGCTCCTACTTCAATCAACACTATTTCTTATTCCAGTTCACACTCAAATAATTCATCTACTACTACTGCTACTACTTTTACTACTGCTACTACTACTGCTGCTACTACTACTACTACTACTACTACTACTACTCCTACTACTTCAATCAACACTATTTCTTATTCCAGTTCACACTCAAATAATTCATCTACTACTACTGCTACTACTTTAAAATTCTTGTTAGGTGGAAATTAAATTGCTAGGGTTGATACGTTATGCTTGTCACGGACAATTTAGAAATTTATTTTGGGTGTGTTTGAACAAGCTACTACTTTTTAAAAATAACTTTTGAGGAATAGCTTTACAGAAACTGTTTCTCCAAAAAGTTTTATGTGTTTGGTAATACATGCTATTAAAGTATTTTTTAAAAGTAGAAACTATTAACTAATGTTTAGCTAATAAATACTTATTTTTACTACTTTAAAACCTAGAAGTTGAGTTTTAGATTCTTTTTATTTATTCACTTTTAACAATTTATAATACATATTTAATTTTCCTCATTATACTATTTTATTTCCATTTTCTAAAAAAATTAATACAATACATATTTAATTTCCTTCTTTATACTATTTTATTTCCTATTTATTTTTAAAATTACTTGCAGTAGTTTCCCATCAAAACTTTTATATAATTTATATAAAATAATTTAATTGAACTCTAAGTAAGAAAATATTATCATCAAGCATTACATATTTTATACTAATAAATATGAAAACTTAAAAATCAAATGGTATAAAAAAAAAATAGGGTTTCTCACAAGATATTAGAAATATCTTAAAGATAAAAAAATGCATATATTTTCTTTCTTAGAAAAGTTCAAATACATTTGCAAAAAAAACTTCCTTAAATTTCTTTAGTAATTTCCAAGAAGCTAGAAGTTAAAAGCTACAAAATGTAGCTTCAACTTCTAGGGGTCTTGGGAGCTAATTTTAACTTTTACAAAGGTGGAAGCTATTTTAGTAATTCTTCGTGTTTGACCTAATTTCACCTTTTTCCATCAAAAAGCTCCCAAAAAGTTTGGCCAAACATGCACTTTATCTCCAACCTATAATACTTATTAGTGACTACCCCTGAGATGGAGACCTAGTGAGCAGACCAAATTTACTCAAAACCAAAACCAATACTCCAAAATATCTCTCAGGCGAGGTTTGTAGGGGTTGGAAGTAACATTCAAATACTGTATTTCATAATCTATTAGTAGTTAATGAGCAACCATCAGAGATGAAGTTTGACACTGCCCGGTTGTAGATCAATACAAAAGATATTTCGATCAAGAAAATGACTATGTATTTGTTGAGTTTATGGGTAACTTTATTAGTAGTTACATAGACGCCGACGAGGAGGATGTTCTTACCTGCTCTAAATACCTCAAGATCAAGGTGGACGTACCGATAAACAAACCATTGAAGAGAGCACTACATGTTAAAATTGATGGCATTCCGAAGTGGCTACCCATAAAGTATGTCAAATTCCCTGATTATTGCTATATTTGTAGGTCATATGGGATGTTTTCAAGGCTTGTGATTGGTACAAGCCAGAGATGGGGGAGGGGGACGTTACTGTTATGAGGGTTAATGAGAAAGAAAAAATAGGGGTTCAAATTTAGAGGGGTGAAGATCATAATAGAAGAGAAGGAGCGAATAAAGAAGGTTATATGATGATTGATATGGGGGGCAAGGAAGCCTTCCGGCATAAAAAAGAAAAAAGCTAATAGGTATGGGTGATTCAAGAAGAAACTACAAAAAATGATCCAAAGGCATATGATTTCGGGGGGGGGGGGGGGGTTAGGAACCTTGTTGTACTTTTGGGAGTATGGTTGTCAATCTCAAAGAGTTGGGTCTCACACAAGTCTAAGGTCAATGCCCTCTCGATATGAGTAGAAAACCAATTGATCGATTTAGGTTTGATAAACATAATGAACACAAAGGAAACAATATAGAGAAAGCCTTGGGTAGGGGAATCACCAACTAGCATGACAAACACCACAAGTTAGACCCTTGCACCAATCACGTACATATCGAATAAGAGAATCAATTCAATATATACCACTTAAGCCTTCTTTGGAAGGTCATTAAACTAACTCAATTGCGTTGGTTTTTGTTCTCACACAATCAAAAATAATGAATTACACGATTATGAATTTTCCCTAAATTACTACCTAAATTATTCTTATATCCAAGTTGTAATCATCCAAACAAGTTACATTAGGCCTTAGTTCCTTTTCTCAAATTTCACGTAAACCCTAATTAGCACAAGATGAGACCCTCTCGAGCCTCGCATCAACAACAATTAGCAACTCGATAGAAATTCGATTAATAAGCATGATTTAGCACGTGATACATAATAGCAACTAATGAAACGCACTAGTGACAATTCCCCAACCTAAGTTAGGAGAATTAGCCACTCATATTCATCGCAACTAAATAACAAATTAGTACCAAAATTGAGATTAACAAAGTATGGAGAAGAATGAGAAGAAATTAGTACCAAACTTGGAATTAAACGATAATTTGAATGCAAAAGTGCTAACCTTTAATCATAAACCTACTAATTGCTTGGAAGTATTAAGAGAAAACTATGTTGTGAACCCTAGAAAAGCTTGATAAAAGTTAATATGTTTGTTAATTAACTATTGTTTTGAGTTAATTAAAAACGTAAGTCTCGAATCAATATTCTGGCACGGCCGTACCAGTGGCACACAAGTGCCCGTGCCAAACCCAAAATTACTGTTGAAACTACTGGAACTTGTGCATGATCGTGCCGCTTGGCACGGGTGCCCATACTGGAGGGCCACAATCGTGCGCCTCCATTGGGCTCTTTCACACCTCATTTTCATCCCTGCTTCACCATGATTTCGATCTTTTGCATTTCTAAAGATCACAAAACCCAACAAATTACTTGAAATTCACCTATGATTGACAAGATTATCAATTTTAGTCACGACAAGCAAAGCTAAACCAAGTCAAATTTGTTGTAATATGGGCCAAATAATCTTGAAACAGATAAGAAAACCGAGGTTCATGGCGGTAAAATCGAGGTTCATCACATAACATCATGAAAATGTTATATTCGAACTATAAGGGATGTGGCAACCCCCAAACAGTTTGAGCGCTCCAGCATTGGAGCAAAATTCACAGCCTGGATATTGTTTTCCTTGCCAAAAGAATGTTGGATGCACAAATAATGGAAAGACATGGCTTAAGACTTGGTTTGAAGAATGCTGTGAGAATAAATAGTCAGGAGAGGTCGAGGGGACTCAAGTTGTATTGGAGGGAAGGAGTGGATTTTCAGCTTGTCTCTTGTGAGATCATTATATCTTTGGGAATATGGATGAAGACCAGAGAATTATGATGAGATTTATTAGCTTGTACGGTTGGCCTGAAGCAATAATAAACATAAATACTTGGCATATGATCAAGGAGAAGGTGACACATGAGAGCACTCCCGTGGTTATAGGTGGATATATTTTAATGAGATTCTGGCTACAGAGGAGAAGGAGGGAGTCTGGAGAGAGAACAACGTGTTATGGACAAGTTTAGTGAGGGCTTGAACACCTATAGACTATAATCTTAAAGGTTTGGATATAACAATCCCCGGTATGCTTACTAAAGAGTTAAAAGTGAGAGTAGGAGTGTAAGGGAATGGTTAGATCGATATGTTGTAAATGACATGTAGGGCACAAGCTTTCCTAATGCCCATCCTTTTTTAATACGAAGACTACAAGTCAACAAGGCGAGCCGATAGTCAAATCTTTCAGGTTTGAGAAATTTTGGATTGACCATGAGGAATGTGAATGTATTGTGAGGAAATATTGGGAGAGCTTCAAAGGAAAAATATAGAGGAGGTGAGAGATCATGCTGCAAGATTACAAGAGTGGAACACGAGAACGAGTAGGGATATATGGAGATAAATTAAAGCGTTGGAAGAGAGGCTCAACAAGATACAATAGTAACCTGATCTACAACATAATATGGAGGAATGTCCTAAGATAGAGGGCGAACTTAATAAGTTGCACAAGTAGAATGATTAACTATGGTACATGTGTTCAAGAGTCAAGGAGGTCATCGATAGGGATCGCAACACCACATATTTTCATCACATGGCAAAACAAAGAAGTAGAAGAAAGGATATTCATCAAATTGAGAATGAACATGGAGCGTGAATAAGAAGTAGGGGAAAGGATATTCATCAAATTAGGAATGAGCATGGAGAGTGAATAGAGGGTCTAGAAGATGTAGAACAAGTTGT
This sequence comes from Portulaca oleracea, assembly GCA_029582165.1. Classification (NCBI taxonomy): domain Eukaryota; kingdom Viridiplantae; phylum Streptophyta; class Magnoliopsida; order Caryophyllales; family Portulacaceae; genus Portulaca; species Portulaca oleracea. The sequence continues at coordinate 5,965,168 of CM055893.1, forward strand.
TCTCAACTTCTATGATACCCTCTTTAAGTCAAGTTACCAACAAATTCCGAGCTTGCACTGAAAGGTATTCAATAAAATGTGTCCAGTTATATGAATGGATAACTATTAAAGTCGTGTATTGAAGATGAGTTTGGACGAATTTGTTTAAAATGAAGACAACCAAAGCTCCTGAAGTTGATGGATTACACACATTATTTTTTTTAGAGGTATTGGCACATCATTGGACAAGACGTCAACAAGTTTGTTCAAGCCGTGCTCAAAGGTATACCTATACCCACCGAGTTATTGATATCTATTATTGTAGTCATCACAAAGGTGTAATCTCCTTATACTATGATTGATTATCGCTTCATAAGTTTGTGTAATGTGCTATACAAAATTGCGTTCAAGACTATAACAAACAGGTTAAAGGATTGCTTGCTTGATGATATTGAGTAATCAAACTAGTTTTGTTCTTAGACACCTAAGTATGGATAATATTTTAGTAGCTCTTTTAATACCATGAAACTAATCTAAAAGCAAGCGAGGGACAATGGCGTTAAAACTTGACATGGCTAAGGCCTATGATCAAATCGAGTGGAATTTCTTGGAATAAGTTCTATAGAAGATGGTGTTTGGTAAGGTTTGGATACAAGCAGTGATGAACTGTGCCTCGATAATGTTTTACTCCTTCCTTATCAACAGAAACACAAGTGGTCTAATAGTTTCTACCAAGGGGCTCAGACAAGGAGATTCTTTTTCACCATTCCTCTTTATTATTGTTGTTGAAGCCCTTTCAAAACTTATTCAAGAAGCAGTAAATGATGGTAGTCTGCATGGAACCAAATCCAGCAAGGTAATGCTGGATATTTCACATCTCTTTGTCATGGATGATAGTTTGCTCTTTATTAGGAAAACTTTATAAGAATGCATGAAGATAGTTGAAGTACTCAACCAGTATGAACTAGCATTAGTCCAAAAGGTGAATTTCAACAAGTCAGAGGTCTCTTTCAATAAGGGAGTCATCTTTAGCAGAAGAGAGCAGCTAGCATGTGCACTAGGAATTAGCATGGTGGAGAAGCATTAAAAAAACTTAGGTGCTCCTAGAATAGTTGGACGCAACAAGAAAGAGATTTTTAATTCCCCAAAGGAGAGAGTTTAGAAGAAGTTGAGAGTTTGGAAAGATAGGCTATTATTTACAGTTGGGAGGGAGGTTCTTCTTGGATCAGTGGTGCAAGCGATTCTCACATATCTTATGCGTATTTTCAAAGTGTCGGCTAATATCATTCATGACTCGCATAGTTTATGTGCTAGATTTTGGTGGGGTGATACAAAATGATAGGAGGAGAATGCATTGAAAAAGGTGGGACGAGTCGTGTAAACCAAAATGCCGTAAGGGTATGGGGTTCAGAAAGTGACGTTTTAAAATGATGCTCTCTTGGTATGACAAGGATCGAGGATTATGCGAAATGAGCACTCTTATGAAGGTGAAATATTTCCCGAACGGAGACTTCCTATCTCTCGCTCTTGGTTACAGTCCTAATTTTGTTTGGACAGGTATCTTGGCCTCAAAGTCTTTACTCAAAGAAGGGCTTGTTTGGAGATTTAGGGACAACGAAAGTATACAACTTTTGGATGATGCATGGCTATATAAAGAGCATGACAAGTTTGCATTGTCTCCTTGCCTTGATGTTGATGCCCCCAACGTGGGTATATGAGCTCATGCATTATGATAAAGTTGAATGGAAACATGGATTTAATTTACAAGATGTTCAATGAAAGGGAAAAACAGATAATCTTGTCCATCCTTGTCATTCCAAGACCCTACAAAGATCATATGGAGCGGCACGTGCTTCGCTAACAATGACATTTTCTCAGCTAATTTTGCGCACTTATTTGGATCAAGCATCAACCAAGATCAGTTTGAAGCATTTTGGCCCTTATTTGGAAGGCAAGACATTATACCTAAGGCTAAACAACTATGGTGAAAGTTTCATGCTCAAATTTTACTGACTAGAGCCCTGCTTAGATACAAGCATATTGTTCCATATGTTATTTGTGAGAGGCACAACTTAGAACCTGAAGATACTTGTCATGTCATCTTTGAGCATCAACACGTTAAGTCTGGATGGATGGAATTGGGTTTGGACACAATGGAGCTAAGGAGCAAGGCACCTTCTTTTGGGGCTAGGAAAGTTATACTTGTGTCTGATTGTCTCTCTTTGATTCATAGGTTGCAAATTTTGTCTCTTTTCCTTAGTGAGCTAGATATCATTCTAGAAAATATTTTAATATTGAGTTTTGATTTATCTTGGTGATGGGGACCATGTTAAGAGGGATAGAATTTAGTAGTCCATTACCTAACTAGATTTATCATAACACCACTCTAAACTAGGGGTACACCCCCAACCTGCTGAAAGTTGTGTTGTAATAGATATTCTATCAATGAATTAATTTCTCCTTTCTTCAATAAAAAAGTAACTCAAAAGTTGAATCTCATCATTACAATAGGTCACAAAATCCCTTTTATGCTTCATATTGGACCAAATCAATTGAAATTCAAGTAACAATATACAGTAATTAAATTAAATGAATGCAAGACTGAACCCAATGATAATAAGCAAATAAATCTATGGAATGTAGACTAATTTTGTGGGCAAAAACTAGACTTCAAATTCGGATACATGTAAATCCACTCGATTGAATTGATCTAACGTTGTATAATTTTAGGAGCCATTGTGTTTTGTTTGTTTTTACAGTTTTTCTTTCATTGTTATCTAACTGATATTTTTACATATCTATCTATATTTTGTGATTCAAACTTTTCATCATATTAAGAATTCGAATAATATAAAAGAAATATAAATATAAATTCAGTTGAAAAAAATATATATAGTCCACCCCTCCTGCCAGGGTGTATCCGTCATAACCGTCATCCATTGCTTACTTAACTACAAGGGCATTCTCGTCAATTTAACTCTAATCTAATTTTCGTCAACTTTTGACTTTCGCCTTCTGCTCAATTTCCCCCATCTAATTTAATGCTCAACCGCAATCAATCAATGGTGTTGCTCTGCAAGTTTCAAGCTTTTCTATGCATTTGATTTATTAGCGTTTTTTCCAGCATTTGGAGATCTGGGTTTTTCTTCTTCCAGGTCAGCTCCATGTTCCTTCTCTTGACCTAAAACCCCCACTCCCTCTTTCTGATTCTGTCTTTAATTTCTTCCTAAATGCATTTTTTCATGATAATGATCTATCAGTTTCTTGTATGAGAGTTTTCGATTGTTCATTGTTTGTAACAACTTTGTTCAATCGACTCTATCTGTTTCTGGGTTTGTAGGATTAGAGTGAGATGCTTCAGAAAAAAAAGAAAAAAGGAAATTAGAGTGAGCTAATTTAGGGTTTGTTTGACCCAATTGTTTATACTTTGGAATCTTTGTGGTCCTGTCTGCGTTGTTTTCCCGCTGGAGGAATTTCAATTAAGGGTTGTTGAATGTTTTGGCAAAGCAAATGTCCATACTGGAAAAGCACTTGTAGTTGTGTCACTTTTTTCTCCTGAAACTAAGACTTTGTTTATGTGAAAGTGTTGCTTTCTGTGTTCATTGTTGGTGAAGCCTGGCGAAAAGAATCTTTCTTTTGAGTTTTGAATTTGAAATTTGCTTTTGTTTTAGGATTCTTTGAGGTAGATGGTATTGAGCATGTGGCCACCAGTTGTTGATGCCTAAAGCTGGGGTTTCCTCTCCTGGAGATTTCCTGTCCACTTTTTAAGGAAAGGATTGAGGTTAGTTTTGATGCATCTGTCACTATGGAAACCTATTTCCCATTGTGCTTCGCGTATCTTGGACAAAATGAGCAGAAGGAAGGATGGGTCTGAATTTGATGATGAGAGTAAGAGAGGTTCCTCGATTCTGAGGAAATTGCAGGAAAGCAAGCTGAGGGAAGCTCTCGAAGAAGCATCCGAAAATGGGTCTCTTTTTAAATCCACCCAAGACATTGATGATGCCGAGCCAAGTTCCAAGGAGGGTGAGCGGTTGGGCCGTTCGAGATCCTTGGCAAGGCTTCGAGCTCAGAAAGAGTTCCTTAGAGCAACTGCTTTAGCTGCCGAGTGTACATTCGAGTCCGAGGAGTCCATCCCTGAACTTGCTGAGGCATTCTCCAAGTTCCTCACCATGTACCCCAAGTACCTGTCGTCTGAAAAGATAGACGAATTGAGGACGAATGAGTATGCTCATCTCTCAGGTCCAGTCCCTAAGGTATTTCTTGACTACTGTGGGTTTGGGCTGTTTTCTTACCTTCAGGCTCTTTATTATTGGGATTCCATGACCTTTAGCTTGTCTGAGATGAGTGGTAATTTGAGTAATCTTGTGCTGCATGGAGGTGCTGAGGAAGGCACTGTTGAGCATGATATAAAGACTAGAATCATGGACCACCTGAACATCCCTGAGAGTGAATATGGCATTGTTTTTACTGTTAGCCGAGGTTCTGCCTTTAAATTGCTAGCTGAAGCTTACCCTTTTCATACAAACAAGAAATTGTTGACGATGTTTGATCATGAGAGCCAGTCTGTAAACTGGATGGCTCAAACTGCCAAAGGAAAAGGTGCAAAAGTCTATAGTGCCTGGTTTAGATGGCCTACTCTTAAGCTCTGCTCAACTGATTTGAGGAAGCAAATCTCGAGCAAGAAGAGAAGGAAGAAAGATTCAGCTACTGGTCTCTTTGTATTTCCTGTTCAATCTAGAGTAACTGGTGCTAAGTATTCATACCAGTGGATGGCCTTGGCTCAACAGAACAATTGGCACGTGTTGCTTGATGCTGGTTCATTAGGTCCCAAAGACATGGATTCCTTGGGATTGTCCTTGTTTCGTCCAGATTTCATAATCACATCATTCTACAGGGTATTTGGTTACGATCCTACTGGTTTCGGGTGCTTGTTGATTAAAAAGTCTGTGCTGGCAAGCCTTCAAAATCAATCTGGGTTCACTGGGACTGGCATGGTGAAGATAACCCCCGTCTTCCCTCAGTATCTGGGTGACTCCATAGATGGTCTTGATGGATTGATCGGGATTCCTGATGAGGAAGATGCTGAGAATGATGGTCAAAGTGGCAATACGCAGAAAGGATCAAATATGCCTGCTTTCTCAGGTGCATACACTGCTGCTCAGGTGAGGGATGTGTTTGAAACTGAAATGGAGCATGAGAATAGCTCTGACAGAGATGGCACAAGCACCATTTTCGAAGAAACAGAAAGCATATCTGTTGGGGATTTGATGAAGAGCCCCTTCTTCAGTGAGGATGAATCGTCGGAGAATTCCTTCTGGATTGACTTGGGTCAAAGTCCAGGTCATGATAATGTGGGGCATCTTGACAGACAGATTTCAGCTCCATCACCATCCTTGTTGTTTACAGGCGGGAAGAACACCAAGAAATTGTCCCCCAATCCAGCATCAAAGCATAAAAGCCCCTCCTACGATGAGAGACGGATGCTGTCATTTGATGCTGCTGTTCAATCTGTTTCACGTGTTGCTGAAAATGTCAATGGAGTTCATGAAGAGAGACAACCAACAGCAGTAAGTTTTGCTCATTCGGAGCTGTCTCATATTAGTGAGATCCAAGAAGAGTACGAAGAAGGGAAGTTGGATTGCTCTCATAATGGCTCTAACCTCACTCAGAATGGTAGTCTTATGAATGGATCGTCCTCTGCATTGTGCTCTGACATGAAGGGAAATGCAATTAGAAGAGAAACAGAGGGTGAATTCAGGTTACTTGGAAGGAGGGATGGTAATAAAGTTGCTGGTGGGCGGTTAGCATGCTTGGAAGAAAATGAATTTGGTAGCACGGGCAGAAGGGTATCTTTCAGCACGGAGACCAACCTCAGAGACCCCTTGAACCATCCCTTGGGTGCAGGGGACACTATACCAACAAATTTCGATGATGATCAATACGCAAGTGATGAGGAGTATGGTGATGAACTAGATGATTTCGACAGGAGAGAACCTGAGATAATATGTCGGCATCTTGATCAAATTAATTTGCTCGGTCTCAATAAAACTACATCTAGATTGCGGTTTTTGGTTAATTGGCTTGTCACCTCATTACTTCAGTTAAGATTGGCTGGCCCAAACGGAGAAAAGGGTTTGCCTTTAGTCCAGATCTATGGACCTAAAATCAAGTACGAAAGAGGTGCAGCGGTGGCTTTCAATGTGAGAGACAGAAAGAAGGGATTTGTAAACCCCGAGGCAGTCCTAAAACTGGCCGAATCACAAGGCATTTATCTGGGAGTCGGGATCCTCAGTCATGTTCGGGTCTTGGAGTATGCTCGACATCAGAATGGCAGGGCACTGAGCATTGAAGAGACTACATTATGCAGGCCTATGGCAGGAGAAAGCGGATTCTTCAGAGTCGAAGTTGTCACTGCTTCACTTAGCTTTCTGACAAACTTCGAGGACGTCTACAAGCTGTGGGCCTTTATCGCAAAGTTTCTACATCCATCTTTTATCGGAGAAGGTAGGCTTCCAACTGTTGCAGAAGATTCAGAGGAATGATGCACTACGCCCGGCATCATCTTCTGTTTGATTCAAGGGCAACTTTGGCCTCCAAATTTGTTTTCGGGTTTGTGTTTGCTGTTTGTGTTTGGTTTGTCCATTTTAGGTCCTTGTAGAGAGATAGTTTAGCTTACCAAAAGTGCTGTATAAGCATATGCATGATTGTATACGCACAATGCAAACCATTTGGGCAGATTCCATTTGTTTATATGCAAAAGGTGGTTTCGTTGTTTATGTATAATTTTCACCTTTGTTCTCACTTGTTTCTGGTTGCCATGTATGGTCACTTGTTTCTGACTTTTGGGCATGTTTTTGTTGGTTTTGTGATGACATTTCAAATGTCAGAACACATTTTATGTTAACATGTATTTGCTGTCAGCTAGATCTCAAAAATATGTAAAAAGAACAATAATAAACAAAGGGGGGATGAAGCAAAAAAGGAAAATAGACTTTGGAAGGTGGGGGAATGGGTGGTAACTGGTAGCCAGCTCAGTTTGTAAAGTTTTGCAGGTGTGCAGTGTAATCCGGATCTAGGTTTGGAGTTTACCCATTCCCTTCTTCTCTATTTAGGCCCCGTTCTTTTATGCCGTGAATTTGCCGTGTGATAAGTTGCGATGTGGTAAGTTACAGTGGAAATAATAAATGGATGTTGAAATATTTTTATTATGAAATATATTAAATAATAAATGAGTTACGGTGAATTGCGGTAAGTTGCAGTGGAAATAATTTTGTGGATTTTGTGGAAATATATTAAATAAAAAGGTAAATAGTAATTTGTGGTGAGTTGCGGTAGGTTGCAGTAAGTTGCGGGAAATTGTGGTGCGGTAACTTGCGGTACCGCATAAAAGAACGAGGCCTTATTTGTTGGTTTAATTAACTTTTCTTGTCTCTGATATTTGTTATTTTACGTTTTCATTATAATTTTTATCAATTTTATATTTTTATTTTCTATCCCACGTACATTACACTTTTGTGGTGGGACCTTCCTCAGACCCGTGCTTGCGGAGACACTTTGTGCACCGGGCTGTCTTTTATTCTTTATCTCTCATAATTAATATTTACTAATTTTATATTTATATTCTCCAGCTTTCATAATTAATTTTATCAATTTAAGTAATTTTATAACTTTCTTCCCTAGCTTGATCAATTATCTTGATATCTTATCACTCTCTTAAATTGACAAATAAATACATACTCTCTCGAAGACAAAAGTACAATAAAGTTAGCTTCCTCTTTTCTTTTTCCTTCTAGAAAACTCTAGCTTCCATCTCCTTAGAGGGGTTGCTAATCTTGCCATCGATTCTTTTGTCGATGGTAAGCCCCAATTTGATTGATTTCTACCCTAATTATTAGTTTGGTTTTACGTTTACGCAAAGAAATTTAGTCTCTTCTTTTGTAAGTGTTTTTTGTACCCTTATTTAGGGTTTTTAGTCTCTTTCTAGAGTTTTTGTTCAGTTGGTGTGGTCTAACACGTTGGATGAAGATCGACTTTCAAATCGCTATAGCACGAGTTGTGAGGTTCTCCATCAACTGTAATGATGCAGAGTCATCGAAGAAAGATGCAGAGTCATCGAAGAAATCGGAGCCGAACATCAGTAAGATTAGTATTAGTTATTTGAAAGTTGAATTTAATATCTATGTTTTAGATCTACAATTGTTCAATCACGATTTTCATATAAGTGCCGTATGACTTGCTATTATTGAAATCGTTATATTTGGTTTCAAAAAAAATTGACAATAAATAGGTGCCGAGGGAGTTCATTGCATTTGCATTGGTACCTAAGTGCCTCCTCTTTTTTTCTTTTTCTTTTTTTATTATTCAAAGCCTAATAAAGTTGAAGAGTTCTTAACAAAATTGCATGCACCAGCAACTCAACAAAAATAAAACATCCAAAACAACCAAAGCATGTGAATAAAACATCTTTCAAGATTTGTCTTTTGTCCTCCCTTATTTTCAGTACAGTTCTTGAAAAATTTTGTTGTAGTTTCTTTGTCATTGTGGATGATGCCTATAGTACAGCCAACCTTCGGCGCCCTACACACATTCTCATCCACGTGATCATATGAGTTTTCCACGGGTTTCTCACCGTTATCCCTCGTAAAGTTTTTGTGCATCTTCTTTGTTATGAACGCGCTACAAGCTGCCATTTGAATTTTATTGTGATGTTCTGTTTCCTCTTGCGCCTGATTCTAACCTATGAACTTTCTAAAATGGAGTCCTTAAAATCAAGATATAAGTCACACTCATCAACAATATCAAATGATCCAATCGGGTTATTAAGGGTGCAATCCTTGTCATCCTCCAACCAATTGAATTTAGACCCACTCAAAAAAGCATCGTTTTACACTGCCTAGGAAAAAAAAGAATTATTCAAAGACAATATTTTCAATCTTATGACAAAATTAATATGGTTTTATTACTTAATTATGTATTTATCAACATGATTCCTCTCCTAACCATCATCAACTACATATATCACTCTTGGGCTCATGTCGATCTTCACCACAACTTCAGGGCTCTTATTCTTCCTCGGGCAGGCCTAGCAGTCGATCACCTTCTTGATTCGGGGTCCTAATTAGATAGGGATCATGAGAATTAGAAAAAGGGAGGAATCAAGGTGACACCCACATATGCAAAAGTAGCTAGAGTAAAACTAAAGCCTTACTTCTAGCGGGTAATTATGTCATCGATGGCCTGAGCTCAAAGGTACAAATGAACAAAGATTGAATATTCGGTTGAAATTTATGGGTTTAATATCAAGATTGGAAGGAATTGCAATATATATATTAGATGCACTCGGAGCATGTGCTCCGGATATTTGCGAGTGAAAACAATCATATGAATCAGAGTGAACAATTATAATAATCAGAGTGAACAACCTAATACATATGGGTGAACAGTTGTAGAATCTGGAGCATGTGCTTCGGGAGTACCTAACAAATTGCAAAGGAATTGGAATATTCCAGATTTTAAATCCAATGTAAGATATAGTCGTTGTTAAATTCTCAATTGGGTATTCAGTTGAAAAAAATCCAAACATTTGCTTAGGAATTATGTTTAGAAAATACTGTAAAATATTAAATTACAAATAAAAACTAAAAGTCAAACTTGTCACACCCGAGGATATTCACCTAATTTAAAACCTTACAAGTCAAAAAGGAGAAACAAACCAAAATTTTAAGTTTGGAAACTAAAATTTATAAAAACTAAGTGCAAGAAATTTAAGAATAGGATATATCACGAATTCTATCACATACACAAACTTTTGTTGAGATTATTTCAGAATCAAAAGTATATAAAGGTATAAGTATACTGGATATAAGTTTCACAAGTATGAGATAAGTTTGAGCATCAAAACGGGTGGTAACACACTCGTGTTGACCAAAACGATCAGCGTTGAGATCAAAATAAGTTGTGCAACTCGTCACAACTCAAGAAAAAGGAGACTAGAGGCAACATGACACATGTTGATTCAACATAGACCGTATTAGCCTCAACACAGGTTATGTTGTTCCAACACAAGTTGTGTTGACCCACTGAATGTGTTATTATTATTTTCCAATGTAAAATCTTTCAATATTAAGTAAGATGATTAAGGACCTCTTAAGTTAGTCTTTGATTGTTTCAAGGGTCATGGATAATTGATATGTGGTCAATTATCATGTGATGTGTTCTTTAATTATCATTAGAGCATAATGGTGAGTTTCTATTCGACTCACTGCTGACGTGGCATGAAATGAGAATGGAATAAGGTCATGTAGAACATTTCAGTGGTGAGAATGAGACTTGTTTTGCGAGAATCTCGCTGTCAGTCTCGCAAGACGAGTTTGAAAGCGAGTTTAATATATTAATATTTTAATCATAATTTTTTTCTTTCCTCATTCACCTCATTTTTTATCAATATAACCAAATTAATTATATTATTAAGTAGGACTTATTTACTTTTTTTAATTAATATAAGTCAAACTAATGCTCACCATTGGAAAGCAAGCTAAATAAAGGGTTAAATTTTGATTCTCTTGATAGGGGTTCACAGATTTCACGTTATCCAATTAGCCAAACTCAAACTCACCATTGCAAGTGCTCTTACGTGTCTTTAGGTGGGAGGTTACTCCTCTCATTCTCCCCTGTAAAAAGAAGTGTTGTAGCTAGGGTTCCCCCCCCCCCCGACACACACATTAAGTCCAAACACGTCTCTCTCTAGTGTTGGCGTACAATAATAATCTACAGAAAAATTCTTTTTATAAGTGAGAAACAAGTTTAAGTTATGCTCAAGCGAGGATAAAGTTTTATAAGTTGGAACATTTATGGTATAGTAAATAGTTCTTAAGGAAAATGAGTTTGTCCATAACTCTTTAGTCATATTAATGAGTGAATTGATGTATACTCTTCATCTTGTCATACGTACCGCAAGAAGATCAAAATGTTCAAGCAAAAATGATGAAGATTCAAGCAATTAATTAAGCATCATTTTTCCAACAATTTTAAAAACTATTTAACTCGACAAGATTGGAGGAATCTAAATAGGTAAAAAAAGGACACCAAAAGAATTGACTAGAGAGTCGTATAAGTTAAGAAACTCTCAAGTACAGTTCTAAGGAAAGGAACTTACCTACCTATTTCGATCGGGGAGAACAGGTCATTCAATAGAGAGATTCTGAAATTGCAAAGGCTTGGTTCAATCAAGTTGATGAGTATTGGAAACAAGCGATAATGGTTACTCTCAGGAATTATATTGAAGCACAAAATTGGCTGAGGATCACGGGGCGTTTCGAAATAAAAAAAAAGAACAAAGTTTTTATTATTTTTGATTTTTTTTTAAAATTTTGTAGAATTAATCTTGGTCCATTAGGTAGAGTCGGGCAATCCAAGCAATGATAAAGGTAAGTTCGTATACAAATATTATAGTTTGATCATCGCAATCATTAATTACCAAACATGACCTATTTATGTTGAATAAACAGGTGGTATGTATTTTTTGTTAAAGGACAAATCATGTTGATGATTTTTTTTTCAGACATTCAAACTTGAAGCAGCTCGTTGCCTATTATTTATGAGTTTTTTTTTTATAATTATTCAAAGTCTGAACACGCAGAAGATACTGTAACAGCGTTGCGAGAATAGCTAAAAAACAACAATGGCATGACGTCTAACAACATGGAAACATCACGACCAAACAACTAAAAAAGACACAACATAACTATTTCTTTACATTTAACAATTTCTCTCTTCCTCATTTCTCCTTAAGCAGCTCCACCATAGTTTCAGGTTCCCCATGAATGAAGCTTGAACAACAACCAAACTTTGCTACTTTGCCATGTTCTCTAATTAATCTTGAGGAAGCTTTGTGGATTCTTCTAACAAGACAACACTTTTTTCTTTTATATCCCTTAGACCTTGCACAAGCGGCTTTGCACGTTGTTTGACGGACAAGATGTCATTTAGACTTCAATAAAACCTTCCTATTTCTTCTAGCATGAACTTTAGACCTCTCCAAGAAAGAATCCTCAATATCAGCATGGGTATTAGATTCAGAGTCAACGGACATAAAGTCTATTTCCTCGTTGTAATTTAGATCACACTAGTAGGGACAACGTCTCTCAAATGACTCAGAACAACGCAACTTGGGTTTGAAAAGGTTCCTTCAAAAGCCATCAAACCATTGCCAGGTGGAACCTCGAAGAGAACAACAATAGAGTAGAGTTGAGAGTTCGCAAGACTATCTACAATCACCTCATTAGATAAATCATCCTTTTTTATTTTGTAGAGGCTCGAGCCTCATAGTCCGAACAACTTTCAGGGATCCAAACACACTTGACAATGACTTCCCTCAAGAGTGACACACTCTTTATTTTTTTACTATACTTCGCCCAAGAAACAAATAAATGGATTCGTTAAACAACCATCATTAAGGACATGAATAGCATTCGAACCCGCTAAATGAACAAAGCTAAACCTTTTCCCATTTCTTCCTTCTTTGCTAGGAATATAAACATCAATAACATTGCCATAATACATAAAAAAGGTTTTTTAGCAACATATAATCAACCCTAACAGGTAAATTCTTCACAAAAACATAAAACAGGCGACCATCCACTCCATCAGAAATAGAAGGCGCCCCAATATGTGGGTTAGAAACATTAGCCACAAACATATTGGAGGTAACAGGCTCAACAGAATACTCCAAATTTGGTATAATAACCGAGGTATTAAAAACTCTATTTAGCCCACGAAATTCCTTAAGCATAACTAAAATTTCATTGACCCTTGAAATGGCAGCCAACTAAAGCACATCCAAACATTCACCATCAATAGAAATAGAGGAAATGATAGAAAATAAATCACATTTCAATTCAACACATCTCAATCAAATTGGACTCAGATCCACTATCGTAAACCTTCCAAAATTGAGAAGCAAGGATAAAAAAATACTCAACCACCACGCCCAGAAGCTCGAAGCAACCATCATGAGCCCGGGCGAATGTGACCCAACATAGAAAGCATTGTTCGACGATGAAGACAATCAGTCCGAAAAAACTCAAAAACCCAAGGTAAGACGAGGCTCATGATTTATAGAGGAAAACCGATGCCGAGACCACCACCATGTTGACCGTCGTGACCCACAACCATGCCGAGGCCATCTCCAAATTGATCGCCTTAACACACCACCACCAGAATATTGACTTCGTAATGAAAATCGCAAAGTCGCGTGGGTGGATGGAAAGTCGACACCCAACCCAAACAGACAATCGTGGGCAGCGCACGACCCGACAATTGAAGCACCGATCCCCCAAGAGACATATGAGACCTTTAGTGACCAGGGATGGCGAGCCCAAGGCTGGTTGGAGAGGAGGAAATGGTACGGAGGGAGAACGACTAGGGAGAAAAAACAACTAGGATTTTAGGATATTATACCTTGTCTATTATTTATGAGTTATCTGAGATAGGCATTGATTTCTTCAAGGTTGAATGAAACATTTGTTTTGTCGTTATGGCAATAATGTTTGGTTATGTCCCATTTAAAGATGGGAAACAACATTTTTTTTAATTTTTTTTTACATAAGTTAGTAGTCCAATTCATTAGGCCTCTATCGCAAGGGAACACTAATCCAACAGACCACTAGTGGACGAGAGATATGGGGATGTCAATGCCTAAGTAAGGCCCACTCCCACCCACAGCACTCCCTAAACTGGTAAGGGAGGAATGCTTTCCTCGAAATTCGAACCCTTGAGGAGGATGATAGGAGGTGGAGTCCTTGCCTTTGGTGGCAATGGTTAGTTGTCAGATGGCAAACAACGTTACTTTGCATATCGGGTGTTCAAAAAGGTTAATACGTCCAGATTAGCTTTTGACAAATTATTTTTTTATAATACATAACTTGTGTTATAGATTAACAATCAAGCACATCATCTCTGTTTTACAGAAGTAGCACGATCACATACATCTTTGACATTATTTCTACTGGTTTCACATATAATACATAAATGAAAGCTCAATAATAACATTCCATAAGAAAGAAGCACAACCTGACAATCACGGAACAGATCTTGAACCCCATTAGAAAAGTTGGACAACGAGTACGAAATCTGTGAAAATCTTACAGGTATAAAATCCTTCGTACCAGGCCATAATCTTTATTTAGAAAAATTGGACATTTAAATCACACCAAATAGTTCAAAAGCACTGCTATATTATAGCCAACGGTCAAATGCAGTAAGTTACCATTTAGGTGGGAATCTCACTAGCACATCATCAATGCTACTAATAGACATACCATCACATCAAACAAACGACACTTAAAGAAATAAAATAGATTTGCCATTTACCAAACCCCAATCTTCTTCACATGTATTAACTGCACTAAACTACTACGTTATTGCTTAATTAAAAAGGCTAAAAGCAGTGCTTGCTCAAAAGCAAAGGAAAGCTGGATTCCGGTAATCCTTACTTTCTGCTTTCAGCTTTTATATGTTAGAGAGCGTTTCGTAAGATTCCTAGGAAATTTTTTTTCGGGGAAAATTTTCCCTGGAAAGTTTTCTATTGGAAATATTTTTCTGGGAAATTTTCCTTAGGAAAACCTTGCAAATGGTGGGCCCCTTGTAAAAATTTTCCCAAAGTCAATGTACAACCAAACAAGGGGAAAATATTTCTAACTCGGAAAAAGTAACAATTTCCCCGGAGTTTTTGACTAAACAAACACACTCTTAGTGATTTCTATTTCTTTTTTTTTGTTGTCCTAAAAATTAAAAAAATTGTATTTTAGTAGTACTAAATCTACTTTCACAATGTTTAATTTTTTCATTCACGTCTCATATTTTTTATTTTTTTTTTATTGTTGCTTCAAGAAAAGTTATAAAGTGTAGTTATTAAAAGAAATTTTAAATTATTTTTTAAAATATATGAGCAATTATTGTGATTTTTTTAAAGGAAAAACGTGAAAAAACATAAAAACAAATTGAAACAAATCGATTTTTTTTGGGACAAACGTTGTAAATTCATTAAAAATCGTCGGGAAATGTTTTATACTAAGTTTTGAATCAAATGCAAGTCACAATCTATGATATTTAGGGTATACACTCGGTGGTGTCCCACCAAAATATAATTTTTTTTGGATCATCAGAACACAAAAATAAAGTAGGAATTATTGATATACAAAAAACTGAAAGTAGGGATTACTGATTAGAGTTGGTCATCGGTTCAAAACCGAAATCAAATAAGAGGTAAGGTCGGAACCGAATACCGAATAAAACCGATTCGGTTCTCGGTTTATTCGGTTCAAAACCGAATAATGCCCACCTCTATATGGGGTTTTCACCGAACCAGTAAAATCGAATAAGGGCTAAAATTCAAACCGAAACCTAACCAAATAAAACCGGTTCAATTTGATTTGGTTTTTGATTTATTCGGTTCAAACCCGAATAATGCACGCCCTCGGCAGGATTATTAGAATCCAATGGAGTGAGTAATTAAAAAAGCTAAATCTTGCTAAAAAGCAAATGTTTTCTATTTAGCAAAGTCAATTGTCTTTTCCCCCCAAACCAGTGGCGCCACCGAGGCACAGAGAGAGAGGTCAGAACTTAGAAACGTTAATTTTGTTGTCACGGGGGAGTCAAAAAAGGGAGCAATTAGAGGGAGGATTTGGCCCCCCCAAAACCAATCAATTATAGTGCCAATCAATTCAAACAAAAAAAAAAGGGGGTTAATGATTCACATCCTCACACCTCTATCTGCATTTTGACCCTGGTAAGAAAAAGCAAGTGGCCACCATATTTGGTGGACTGCTTTTCTTTGCACTACTACTACCTTCTCTCCCATTGCTTTCCATTTCAAAAACCCAAAAAAAAGAAGAAAAGAAAAGGGTAGTCTTGTTGCCCTACCATCTGTGCTGTCTGCTTTTCTTGGCTCAATCAAACCTCTTTCAACTGTTCCTCTCTGTGTTTACCTAACTACAGTCTTATCAAGGAGATCTGGGTTTTTTTTCGAGTTTTCAATTTCCTCAATTTCCCCTCTAATTTTCATTCAATGGTGTATGCATTTGATTGCTAGCGTTTTTGGGAGTTTCTCAGCATTTGGAGATCTGGGTTCGTTCTCTTTCTCGTTCTGTCTTTGTTTCTTTAAATGTGTTTTTTCATGATAATGACTTATCTTCACATACGTAATTTAGTCCATTTTGTTGAATTAGAGGTTTACCAGTTTCTGGGTTTTTGGAATTGGAGTGAATTTTGTCTAGCGTTTGTCTGGCCCATTGGTTGTAATTTGGAATCTTTGTGTTTCTATCTGTGTTGCTTTCATGTTGGAGAATTCCACTTCAGGGTCGTTGAATGTTTTGGTAAAGCAATTCTACAAACTGGAAAAGCAGTTGTTCTAAGAATTTGTATTGCTTTCTGTTGTTCATAATTGGGGAGGGTTTAATTTGAAATTTGCTTTTGTTTTAGGATGCTTTGAGCTAGATGGGTTTGAGCATGTGGTCACCAGTGTTTGAAGCCTGAAGCTGGGGTTTTCTCTGTTGGAGATTTCCTGTCCTCTTTTTAAGGGAGGATCAAGCTTTTAGTTTTGATGCATCTCTCACTATGGAAACCTATTTCCCACTGTGCTTCTCTTATCTTGGACAAAAAGGGAAGAAGGAAAGATGGTTCTGAGTTTGGTGGTGAGCATAAGAGAAGCTCCTCGATTCTGAGGAAATTGCAAGAAAGCAAGTTGAGAGAAGCTCTCGAGGAAGCATCCGAAAATGGGTCTCTTTTTAAATCCACCCAAGAGATTGATGATGCCGAGTCCAATGCTAAGGAAGATGAGAGGTTGGGGCGTTCGAGATCTTTGGCAAGGCTTCGAGCTCAGAGAGAGTTCCTTAGAGCAACTGCTTTAGCTGCCGAGTGTACATTCGAGTCTGAGGAGTCTATTCCTCAACTCTGTGAGGCTTTCTCCAAGTTTCTCACTATGTATCCCAAGTACCAGTCGTCCGAGAAGATTGACAAGTTGAGGTTGGATGAATATGCTCACCTCTCAGGTTCAGTCCCTAAGGTATTTCTTGACTACTGTGGATTTGGGCTGTTTTCGTACCTTCAGGCTCTTTATTATTGGGATTCCATGACTTTTAGCTTGTCTGAGGTGAGTGGTAACTTGAGTAACCATGTACTGTATGGAGGTGCTGAGAGAGGTACTGTCGAACATGATATAAAGACTAGAATCATGGAATATCTGAACATCCCTGAGAATGAATATGGCATTGTTTTTACTGTTAGCAGAGGTTCTGCCTTTAAATTGCTGGCAGAAGCTTACCCTTTTCATACAAACAAGAAGTTGTTGACGATGTTTGATCATGAGAGCCAGTCTGTAAATTGGATGGCTCAAACTGCCAAAGGAAAAGGTGCAAAAGTCTATAGTGCCTGGTTTAGATGGCCTACTCTTAAGCTCTGCTCAACTGATTTAAGGAAGCAAATCTCGAGCAAGAAGAGAAGGAAGAAAGATTCGGCAACTGGTCTCTTTGTATTTCCTGTTCAATCTAGAGTAACTGGTGCCAAGTATTCTTACCAGTGGATGGCTTTGGCTCAACAGAACAATTGGCACGTGTTGCTTGATGCTGGTTCATTAGGTCCGAAAGACATGGATTCCCTGGGATTATCCTTGTTCCGTCCAGATTTCATAATCACGTCTTTTTACAGGGTATTTGGTTTCGATCCTACTGGGTTTGGGTGCTTGTTGATAAAAAAATCTGTGCTGGCTAGCCTCCAAAATCAATCTGGGTTCACCGGAACTGGCATGGTGAAGATAACTCCTGTCTTCCCACAATATCTGGGTGACTCAATTGATGGCCTTGATGGATTGATTGGGATTCCTGATGAGGAGGATGCTGAGAATGAAGGTCAGAGTGCCAAGACGCAAAAAGCATCAAATATGCCCGCTTTCTCAGGTGCGTACACTGCTGCTCAGGTGAGGGATGTCTTTGAAGCTGAAATGGAGCATGAGAATAGCTCTGACAGAGATGGCACAAGCACCATTTTTGAAGAAACTGAAAGCATATCTGTTGGGGAGTTGATGAAGAGTCCTATCTTCAGTGAAGATGAATCATCGGAGAATTCCTTCTGGATTGACTTAGGTCAGAGTCCGGATCATGATAATGTTGGGCATCTTGACAGGCAAATTTCAGCTCCATCACCATCCTTGTGGTTTACAGGCAAGAAGAACACCAAGAAAGTGTCTCCCAAGGCAGCATCTAAGCATAAAAGCCCCTCATACGATGAGAGACAGATGCTGTCATTTGATGCTGCTGTTCAATCTGTTTCACGTGGGACAGAAATTGTCAACGGAGTTCATGAAGAGAGACAACCAACAGCAGTAAGTTTTGCTCATTCGGAGCTGTCTCACATTAGCGAGATCCAAGAAGAGTATGAAGAAGGGAAGTTAGATTGCTCTCATGATGGCTCTAACCTGAAACATTCCTCTCCATCTCAGAATTGTGGTCTTATGAATGGATCGTCCTCTGCAATGTGCTCTGACATAAAGGGAAGTGCAATTAGAAGAGAAACAGAGGGTGAATTCAGGTTACTAGGAAGGAGGGATGGTAATAAAGTTGCTGGCGGGCGGTTAGCATGCTTGGAAGAAAATGAATTTGGCAGCACGGGCAGGAGGGTATCTTTCAGCACGGAGAACAACCCCAGAGACCCCCTGAGCCATCCCTGGGATGCTGGGGACAATTTGGCGACGAATTTTGATGATTGTACAAGTGATGGGGAGTATGGTGATGAACAAGATGATTTGGACAGGAGGGAACCTGAGGTAGTATGTCGGCATCTTGATCATATTGATATGCTTGGTCTGAATAGAACTACGTCTAGATTGCGGTTTTTGATCAATTGGCTTGTTACGTCATTACTTCAGTTAAGATTGGTTGGCCCAAATGGAGAAAAGAGTATGCCTTTAGTCCAGATCTATGGACCTAAAATTAAGTATGAAAGAGGTGCAGCAGTGGCTTTCAATGTGAGGGACAGAAATAAGGGATTTGTAAATCCTGAGGCGGTCCAAAAACTGGCTGAATCACAAGGCATTTATCTTGGAGTTGGGATCCTCAGTCATGTTAGAGTCATGGATTATGTGAGGCATCAGAATGGTGGGGCACTGAGCATTGAAGAGACTACATTATGTAGGCCTATGGCAGGTGGGAATCATGATGGGAAAAGTGGATTCTTTAGAGTGGAGGTTGTCACTGCTTCACTTAGCTTTCTGACCAACTTTGAGGATGTCTACAAGTTGTGGGCCTTTGTTGCAAAGTTCCTAAATCCATCTTTTATTAAGGAGGGTGGGCTTGCAACTGTTGCAGAGGATTCAGAGGCATGATGCACTACTCCTGGCATCATTTTCTATTTCACTCAAGGGCAACGGATTGCATTGAACAATGGAGGGCAACTTGGCCTCCAAATGAGCGGATAAACGGTATTTAAGGGTTGTTCGGGGGGGGGGGGGGGGAGATTGAATGCCCTCCATTATTTGCTAGATTTGGTGAAACCCTCAATTCATTATGCACCATGGTAATTTTTTTTTGGGGTTTGTTTTTGCTATCTGTGTTTGTTTCTTCCTTTTTAGGTCCTTGTAGAGATAATCTAGCTCTATAACTTACTGCCATAGGTTCTATAAGCATATGCATGATTGTATGCATGCAATGCAAACCATTTGGGTAGATTCCATTTATTCCTACCCAAAACATGGTTTCATTGTTAATGTATAATATCCACCTTGTTCTCACTTCTGGTTTTTGGGTGCCTTCTCTGGTCTGTGGAGCTTGTTAGTTTTTCCTTGTTTGCCCCTTTCCTCTACATGTTAAGGGGTTCTGATCAGAATGGATAGGATCTGAATTTTGGGCGTGTTTTATTTTTTTTTTTTGGCCATGACATTTCGAATGCCATAACATATTTGATGTTAACATATATTGATTGTCGGCTAGATCCTTTTAACACCCCCTGCCAACAATACAAAAAGAAAATGAAAATGAAAATGAACCCGCCGGGGGGGGGGGGGGGGGGACCATGGGAAGGATTTTTGGACTCTAATATGCTGTACTTAGGCTGTTGGACAATACTGTACTTTGAAAATATATTGTCCTTTGGGGGTGTTTGATTTTTGGTAGAACCGTAGGAGATTATGGTGCATAATTGTACAAAAAAAACACTCGTGTGACTTGTACACGACACTCACCCCTTAAGTATAGTATATTATCGTTCAAGAAAATTATTTAGTGCAGTGTTGTCCGATATATTGACGCCCAAAAATCCTAAAGGAAAGAATGACTTTGGAGGGTGGTGGAATGGGTGTGTAAGCGAAGCTCAGCTTGTAAAGATTTGCAGGTGTGCAATCAGGGTCCAGTTTGGAGTCTGCTTATATTGTTTCTGTGCCTACTTTTACACTACCAGGGACCAAAAAAAAAGAGGAAAAAGAAAGAACTAGAAGGCTTCATCACGTATGTGTGGCTTAAAGCAGAGGCAAAACCTTGGAGATCTTGCCTGGTAACCGTTTTTTGTGGTCCATGTGCCTTAGCTATGTTTGCGGACATGGTGCTGATTTTTCTCCTGATAAATTCTTGCTTAGTCTCAGGTTGAGAGGTTGGGTATTTTGATATTGCAAATTTACATTTTGTCAGATCCCACAATGGTGGGTGAGTTGGTTGAATGAATGAATGGCTGTTCTATGAACCAGTTGGGAAGACCTGGTCCACTTCTTTACTTAGTCTCAGAATAAATCGTTGTTACATCTTGCGGCTTTACCGTACTTGTATTCAGAACTGTAAAAATGACTGTCAACATAGACGAGCATCCAATTTTCGCAGTAATAGAAGACCTTGCTATGGTTGAACTGAACTGGCGTGCAATGGAGTACGTAGGGAAACTGAAATGAACAGGAAAACCCTTGTGGTTCAACTCTGTTCTTAGAGCAACTGGTACTTGTTTTCTTGGTAAGATTTTCTTATAGTGACTTTTTTTCCCCTCCTATTTTTCTACTTTTTATTTCTCTTGATTGATGCTCCCATTACAATGTTGCTCCCGCTCATTCTGTACAATAATACAAATATCTTTTCATGTGTCCTTTAGAAACAAATTTCTTTTAGGGGTCGGATGAGTTGGATTGCTTACCTTGTAAAAATGCAAAAACCTCTGGAAACGATGGTTATTGATGCCTTGGTGTCCTCATTGCCTCCTGTGGTAGGTTTCGTATGTGGTTGCATTGGTTGCAGTTTACCGCTTGAATGATCTGAAATCTGAATTGAGGAATTTCAAAGTATACGATAGGTATGTTCTCCATTTTGTTCAGGCAAAATCAACTGTCCATTGATAAAATGCTTGGTAAATGTTGGTTTGTGAAAAGTAAACTGTTGGGTACCCTGAGGTTTGACAGTTGAATTATTGGGTATCGCATCTTTGAAATTGAATTATTTGGTCCCCAAACTATAGGTAGTGATTTAAAAGGTGAAAAATTTGAAAAAATAACATGTGGTCCGATAAGTTTAACTAGATTTCATGTCAGAAACTTTAATTAACGTGCAAATTGGAATACAAAAGAAAATTGAAAAACTAAAAGTTAAATTAATGCCTACCTACCCAAAGCCCTTCATTATTGGAGAAAAAATAGAGTATCCATACCTTAAATAATCATGAAGGGCTTTAGATAGGTGGACATTAAGTTGACTTTTAGTTTTTCAATTTCTTTTTTTTTAAATTCTAGTTTCGAATGTTTAGTAAAGTCTTTGACATGAAATCTAGTCAAACGCACAGGGTGGTATCATATTTGTCAAATTGTCACCTTGTAAATCACTACTTAATAGTTTGGGGACGAAATAATTCAGTTTCAAAGACGTACCAAATAATTCGTCTGCCAAACCTCGAGGTGCCCAATAGTTAATTTTTCTTGGCTTGCTTGTAAAGAAGAGTTATGCTAAGTTTTCTCTTCCATTTCTTTAGGTGGGTTAAAACTTATTACCCACTTTATCCAACCCAACCGAAATTTACATATTCTTACGATGTCTTCTAATACTCAACTTTACCTAAAGGTACCCAACCTTACTGTACCTAACCGTACTTTACCCTATAAAGAACAAACGTCTTTACTCGTGTGGCTGATGCTGCTGTGGTCTTCAGTTACGTCTGATGATTGTCTGACCCAGTAAGGACCAACGACCCCAATGTGATTTAGACCACTTGAATCCATTGGACGTGTATCGATTCACTGACTCTCGTTGCTAAGCTATATTGTAATGATGTTTTCAGCACCAAACTCTACTGTATTCAGACTTGTAGGGCAGATAATATCAGACCTGGGTTGGCATGATTTACTATTTGATGTTTTTTCCTCATTTTTCTTACAGTTAGAAAATTGGAAGCCATTTTTTCTTCTAAACCAAATTTCCTGTCTACATAAGTCCAACCACCCTATCATTGTGTTATGTTTTTACCAGAACTACTCCCTGATGCATCTTCCTGTCTCTATTGTAGTTGTGGGTGGGTTATTTACTGTGTATTAATCTGACGAGATCTTACGTTTGCAGTACAGCACCCAGCTAGAAGCTGAGCACTGCGAGACAGCCCGCATTTAGACTTGTGGGTTTACTTGTCTACTGATTCAGGAGGAATTAACAGAGGACTGTACTATGCAACCTCGTTCCAGTCTCGATCTGGACTGTGATGATAGAGCAGCTCAACATATTGCAGAAGATCATGTATTTGATAACACGACCAAGCATTTAAATGTCGATTGCCATTATGTTAGGGATCGAGTACAAGGTCTTACAAGTAGCAGACATACTGTCGATCCTCATAATATCGAAAAATTTGTACTTGTAGATGAGAATATGAAATAAGTTTGATTCTCGGTCCTGAAAATCTTGCATCAGGGTCATTTACTTAGGCTAACGAAGGTGACATACATAATAAACCATTTCCGGGTAGAGATCTAGCATAACCCTTAAGCCCTATTCTACATCATTGGTGCCTCTTTCATTCTCGTTCTTTTATGGTTCTGTGCTGAGGCTTATATGCTGGCAATGGCAACATGCTCATTATCAGATTTTTTTACCCACCTACATCAATGGTTGGCAGAATCTGACCCGACCCGGAACCAATCCGAACTCGCCTGAAAATTCAAGGTTAAGCCCGAAATTCCTAAATCTAAAACATAACCCCGACCCGAAACGGATCCGCCCGCCCGAACAGGCAGGTCCGCCTTAAGGTTTATTCTATAATCAGTTTTGAATCTTCTGATAGTCATGACTAATGTTAGCTTTTTGATGGCCTAGAGTTGATAATAATCTAGAATTAAAATTACAATATATTTATGTCTAGTTTGACAAATATTTAAATGTGTCATGTATCATCAAATATATTCAATTCAAATAACCATTGGAAGTTAATGTTATAACGCAAATTCTAGTATAAGACTCACGGAAACTAATTATGAGATGGACGCCCTACAGGGTGACATTTTTAATATTTTGCTACGACTAATAAGTCATATTAGAATGATTTTTTACTACGAAGGTGACTAATAATTTATCAAAAGGTGACTTTTATTAGAGTCAACCAAAATGAATTATTAGTCACCCCTATATTCATTAATAGTCATCATAACTTTATACGTTTTATGATAAATTTATGGTGAGAAGGTCTTACCTAAGAATTACTGATGTTATAATATGGACAATAACTTGACCAGTATTTGTTTCATACAATAATTTATAAATATAGGGGTGACTAATAATTTATTTTGGCTGACTATAATAAAAGTCACCGTTTAATAAATTATTAATCACCTTCGTATTAAAAAGTCATTCTAATACTACTTATTAGTCATAGCAAAATATTAAAAATGTCATCTTGTGGGAAGTCCGTCTCACAATAAATTTTCGTGAGACGATCTTATACTAGAATTTGCATTATAACATTAACTTCCAATGGTAGTAAACGGCCATCAAGTTGATGAAAATGGACTGGGTGGTTAATTAAAGTGGCATTACACGCAATTAGCTCGACTTTTTTTTTAAAAAAAAAAAAAACTTGGGTTAACCTACATCAATGCTCTCAACAAAGGAGGAGGAGGCCCAACAATGGCGTCAGGCATTCTGAAAGATTGCATCAACCTCAAGGACTTTGTATCTTGTTCTTTTGATTACATACCTAGGAAATTAAATGGAGCAGCCCATAATTTTGCAAAGGAAGGGGCTAGAAACATGAATAGTATTAGTTTTTTTTCAATTTCTGTCCTAGTAGCATTGAGGATGTAGTGAGTCTTGATAAACTGACTCTTCATCAATAAAGTTTTTTTTTTTACCGTGTGGCGTTTTAAAAAAAAAAAACTACATTTGACATCTAAGACACAATATACGTGACATAAATATTTAATTATGTGAGATTATTACATTAAAGGGAAATTAGATTTAAATAATCTAAACTTTAATCCATAATAGACTTAATAATCTAACCTTTAGATTTGCTTTTCAATAACTTGAACTTTGGAGGAGTGTGAGTTGGGTTTTTACGTGCCTAGTCAGCTCTAATTTGTCCAACTCACCCTTCCCCTTTGCCTTTCTCTCTCTCTCTCTCTTTCCTCCCCTCTTCTTCGATCTCCCTTCTATTTCCACGAGATCCAGAAAACCAAACTCCAGCTCTAATTTTCTCTCTCCCTCTCCTCTCTCCTTTTCTCTCTCTCCTCCACCCCTCCATCTTTGCTCATAGAACCATGGGTTCCTCATCATTCTGTTTCACAAGTGAGCTTGTCATCCACTATTGCTCTCTCTCAGTCTCTCTGTGTTCGAAAGACAACAAATTTCTCACAACCGAATTGTGAAACGTGTTAGGGATCAGATTCAGATTTGTTGCCAGTTGTTAGCCACTTGTTAGGGTGTAAAATGGAAGGGAAATACAGGATGATTATGAAATTAAGGATAATAATAAAGAAAGGCAAGGATAAATAGGGTGAGACAGTAATTTTACGTGGGAAATCGAAGAACTCGGAGAAAACCTACGGGTGACAACCAATATCCACTAGTAGAAAAAGGAGATATTACAAAAGGTAAAATATATGTGTGAACTCTCGTAGACTCTCATAATCTAGGGATGAATATGGTGAAGATGTGAAAATAACACTGTACCTCCTTTATGGGGAGTTTTGAAGGCTCTCACATCGATTACATTGGTTGCTTGGCGCTTATTACAAGGAGAATAAAAGACCTCTATTTATAGTAGAATGAAGGAAAGGAAAACTAGGTTAAATATTACAAAACCTATAAATAAAAGTGAAGAAGCGCCACCGCTGATCAGCCTACGGGAGAGGCGCTGGCAATGCCTAATAGACGCTGGCGGCGTCTCCCACCGAGGGCCTACTTCTGATGCCGTTGGTAGCGGTTGGACGAAGGGAGGCAGCGTCTTGGTCGACGTCTCCGTAACTAGGCGCTACTAGCGCCTTGGACCCCCTGGTGGCGTCTTGGACCCCCTGCTAGCGTCTCCTTATAAGTAGGCACTGGTGGCGTCAATATGACGCTGGTGGCGTCCCTCTCGTTCTTTCAATCGATTTTGGGGCATAAACCCAATAAAACGCCTCTCAACAAACCCCACCCCCAATTTCTTCCCTCGCTTATTTTCCTTCCTTACATTCATTTCTCTCTCAACTTCCCCCTTACCATCTATCTCAGGGAACGGATTTCATCGTTAATCCTACCTTCTCATTCTTCTCTCTTTGCGACGAAATCTCTTTACTTTTACTATTTCTTTGTGTTTATGTGTTGGAATTCCGGTTCTGTGGTTCTGGGTACTCAATCATTCGGTAAAAGTTAGCTGCTTGAAATTTATGATACAATTTATCTCCTGTTCACATGTTTTCGTTGAACTCTGGATGTTTACATGTGAATTCCTTTATTTTTGTTATCTGGGGTTGCTTAGATTACTGATCTTGCCTAAAATGACGCATAAGTTTAAGCTTTTCGTTGAATGGGTGGGGTGATTAGTTCTGAGTTCTAATGCGTGCATGGAGCCTAATTTGGGTATGTTTGGATGGTTGAATTTATATGTTAAAAGTATGACTCCGATCCTAAATAATCAAATCACAAGCCACCCAACAATTCGGGGAAGGACAAAAGGTTCAGTCGAACATTAAAAAAGAGAGGGAAGAAATCCAAATAACTGCACAAGGAAGCCCGATTTGTACTAAACAAAACTGGAGAAAACTTTGTGCAAACATCCAAGTAGGCATGAAACAACATAACAAACCAATTGAAAACAAGAGAACCTCCATCATCCAGAAAACCAAACATCCAGTAGGTACGAAAATAATAGCGCACGCAGAAATTCGGGTCCGGGTAAATTCGAGTCGGATAAATTCAGACAATGTCAAAATTCGGACGATAAATTTACGTCTGGACCCGGTTTTATTTCGGGTCGAACAATTCAGACGAAGTGAGAATTGGGTTCAGACAATAGAAACAAAGAGAAATTTTTTAATATCAAAATTCAGACGAAAAATCTTTGTTCAGACCCGATTTCTTCCGGGTTGGACAAATTTTTGACAACTCTACATTGAAATAAATTATGAAAAAGGAACAAAAGTGTAAGTGTAATGTCACTATTTTGTTAGACAATCGTTCACATGTTCGAAAGCCAACAAAAGTAAGAGCATGGCATGGGCCATCCATAGGGAAATCAGCACTGCATCCGCTGTACTTTCACTTCATCCCATATATGTAAAACGTGAATTTTCCAAAAGTAGTAAAAGAAAAAACGAAATATATAGTTTTTTTTTTCAAATTGTTCGAAAAGTTTGCAACACACTACAATTATAGTAGTACAAGAAACAACACAAAATATATAGTTCTTATATCAATTTATTACGAGTCTGATGATAATACTCTCATAGCAAATCACTTTACATGTTGGAAAATTAACGGTCAAAGTTTCTAAAATTTGACGGACTTCATGACCAGTCTTACACATTGAACATGATGTGATATGATCATACAAGGAAGACCTTACCTTGAACCCATTATTATTCACACTAATTATCATATAATACTAGATTTATGCATATCCATTTAGTTACCAGGAATGTTGCATACACTTATGACCCGCATTTCATGAACAAGCATTTTGAAGTCAAAACTAAACCAAATTTGTATAAAAATTGGCGACCCACGTTCCGAGACTAATGACCCGAAAAGTGTTCCTAGTAACTATGATATTCATGAGGAGGTAGGAAGGGCCATAACCTTGACCTTGAACCCATATTTCATACGAAGGATTATAGAAGTTTGTTGAACAACGGGATGAGTTTGAACAGCTTGGATTTGGTAGTTTTGGAGTATGGTTGCCACCACAATCTTCATTTGGGTGAATGCCATGTCTTTTCCTAGGCAAGTCCTTGGCCCTGCATTGAATGCCAAGAACTTATACGACGGCTCGTGCTTGATCCTCCCCTTTTCCGATATCCACCTACAACAACAACAACTTACTTCAGTACAATCCTGCCAGATGTTCATAGGAGTGCATGAAAAGACTGATTCTGACAAACAAAAAAAAGAACGTTTTGAAAAAAAAAAAAAAGAAAAAAAGCAACTTGGGAATTTTTTGGTATCCACCTCTCAGGCAAAAACTCATGGCAATCATCTCCCCATATCGGCTTCATCCTTCCCATGGCATACAAATTGAATATGATCTGCGTGTCGGGGCCCACCTCGTGACCGCTTGGCAACGAGTCCGGCTTTGTAGGTGACTTGGACTCGAACACGACCGGTGGGTAAAGTCTTAAGGCCTCACACAGGGCTCCATGCAGGTAAACCAACTTCTCCTTGACTTGGTCAAAATTGTCTAGAAAATCGTCGCTAGATGTTACTAATGAGCCTAGTTCTTGTCGAATCTTGGACTCTACTCGTGGGTTCTTCGAGAGGAGGTAGAAGAACCACGAGAGAGTCGAGCTTGTCGTGTCTCTTCCTGCGATGAAGAAGTTTAGGATCGTGTCGCGGAAGAATTTGTCGTCGTTGTCTTGATTTGTCATGTATAAGGTTAAAAGATCGTCCCCTAAAAATTCGTCGTTGTTTGAGAGTGTTTTTTGGTCTATTTCTTGCCTTTTTTGAGAAATGCATTGGTAGATGAAGTTATCAAGGACCTTCCAAGCTTTTTTATGTTGCTTCTCCTTTCCCACTCCAAGCCACCCCATGAGCTTCCAAATCCTCCTAGGCACCACATGTCGATACAAAATCGTCTCCTCGACTTGATCCAACGCCTTCGAGAAGGGTACATTTGGTAGATCCATCGAAAGAGATTCGCAATCACGTCCCATGACCAAAACACAAATCATGTCAAGCGTGAATCTCTCAAACAAGTCTTGAAAATCGAGCACCAACCCTCTTTTCGAGGCATTTTCGAGGATTGTAATCAGACCAGTCCTCGATTTCTCCACCACTTTTTGAACCAAAAAGCGATGGAATCGGGGATGGCTCAGAAAACCCTGAGCCATCCCTCGATGATACTTCCACAACTCGAAATCAGCATTGAAAATGCCATCCCCAAGGACGTCGAAGATCTCTTTGAACTTGTCGCCCTTGGGGAAGTTGTGGAAGTTGTTGCTCATGACATGGTGAACATTGGAAGGGTCCGCCGTGAGGAGCATGTCCATGGATGCAAATGGAGGGCCTTTGACATGGAATGTCAGGGGGGATTTCTCGAGGATTTCGACGCAGAAATGGTTTATACGGTGCGTGTTTTTGAGGATGGCAGGGATCATTCCTAGGATAGGCCAGTTTGTGGGGAGGCCAGTTTTGTTGCCAAGGAGATAGAGAATTGTGAAGGTGAGGGAGAAGAGTAGGAAGAAGAGTTGAAGAGACTCCATGGATGAGAGAGTTGGAGAATGAATGAATGAATGAATGAATGGATGGAAATGGAATGAAAAGAAGGGATACTTAATTACTCATTGAAGTAGTGTGACAAGTGACAACTGAACTGATCACTAGCAAATGCAATTTATTTGTCATATGTGTAGAATACGAAATGACATGGGTCTTGATTTATTTGGCACAAAGCTTTGCCTTCCATGGAATTATTATGAGTGTCGGAGCATTTACAACGGGAGTGTTTAGGATCATAAAATTAATACCAATAATGTGAGACGGTCTTACTATAAATTTAGTGTAGATATATAATTGTGAGGTAATTATTTATCAATAGAGGGATGACTATCAATTTATTTACGCTGACTCAGATAAAAGTCATCCAATAATAAATTATTAGTCATGTTCATATTAAAAAGTTATTCTAATATCACTTAATAGTCATAGTAAAATATTAAAAATGTCACCCTATGAGAAATGTGTCTCACGATAAGTTTACGTGAGACGGTCTTACACTAGAATTTGAGAAATACTAATCACCCTAAACACCTAAATAATCTCCTCAATTTATCAAAATTTGTACCATACATAATAAATAATTTAAAAGTGGATTTGTAATTCCAAATAATTCGTTTAGAGAGTTTTGTGATTAGGAATAACTTAAAGTGATTTTTCTGTAAATGACAATCTATATTTTTATCATTTCTCATAGCATAATATTGCAATTTTTGGCAACGAAAAAATGACCTGGCCACCGAACAACATGCTCTTGGCCGAAAAATATAGATTTTCATTGGCTGAAAAGTCACTTTTTTCATTGGTCACATCATTTTTTCATTGCCAGAAAATGTTAATAACATGTTATGAGAAAATAAGATAAAAGTATGGACTGTCATCAATAAAAAAAATACTTCGGATATTCCCAGTCATAAGGCCCCAATACGGATTATTTAGAGTCAAAAACTCTTTAAAAATTGTGTTGTCCCAATGCTCACATCATTTTCATTTGCAAATTATACCATGCATCATGAAGTGTCTGCCTAGGTCCTGCTAAGACAATTGAAAGAGGTCAGCTTTTCACGTGATGAATTTTCACAACAAATTGATAAATTTAAATTGAAAATGATATGAGTCTTGGGTTAAAGATACTTTTAAGTGTCTTATCCTATCAATGAAATTATATTATTATATATTAAGATGAAATTAAATGATATGATTGAATTCTATAACTATATCACATATAAATTGCATAAAGTTATACTTTTATCTATTCTTTTTTAAATTTCAAAAAAATACTTAAAATAAAGGGTTGATTCGATTAGTATATCATTTGTATCCATTGATGCTTCCTATAATTGATAATTAATACTTACTATTAAAAAAATAGTATCAAAAATCATAAAGAATACCAAATTTGATAAAAAGTAAAACACATAAAGAATGTGTTAGAATAACACTCGTATCATCACCCAATTTAAATGGATTGATCAATTTTGCAATAGTGTTATTAAATTTACAATGAACTTCATAATAAATATTGATAATTATTTTTTTTTTAAAAA
Source organism: Portulaca oleracea (assembly GCA_029582165.1). Classification (NCBI taxonomy): domain Eukaryota; kingdom Viridiplantae; phylum Streptophyta; class Magnoliopsida; order Caryophyllales; family Portulacaceae; genus Portulaca; species Portulaca oleracea. The sequence continues at coordinate 5,995,601 of CM055893.1, forward strand.
ATAACCTACTAGAAAACCTAGGTTCATACTCAAAGAAATACTCCATCCGTTCCATATTAATTGTTATATATTTGACAGTCACGACCTCCAATATCACTCTTTGATTGATAATTTCTTTTATAATATTTTATTAATAATTTTCATATTATACTCTTGTCATAGTATTTTTATTACGAATCGAATGGTAGTAATCTTATATAAAAAGTCATTGTATACATTGAGAAATTCATGGTCAAACTTTTTAGTATTTACACAACTTTTAAAGAAGACAATTAATATGAAATGAAAGGATACCATATAAAAATTTAAATTTTAGGTTATACCCTTCTTTTCAGCCGAAAATACCCCAAACGACTTTTGGCAGAATTTGCAACTTGATCGACCCCGTGACGTATGTCCATCGCTGACACTGACGGGAGGCCTTTGTTCAACAGAATCGAATTGTACCTTTTTTCACATTAAATTTATATAAATTTCATATTACAAAAATCAGAGTGATTGGTTTATCTATCTTTATCGTAAATTAGGAAGCACAAAAAGGTGATCTAACTAATTTTTATTAATAACTCTGAAGAATTTTATTGACAATGCATGGCAGTAGTACATTGGTACATCTCATTAGTTCAATCTTTGCCTTCATTTATTTTATAATTAAAAATAGCGATCCAAAACACTATCAACCCAAATAGAAACATTAGGTCGTATTACAAATTTCTGCAGATTTCACACAACTCACCGTATTTTACCGCAAATCATTACTTTTCTCTCTCATCACCTTTCTCTCTCCTCACTTTTCTCCTCTACTTTTTACATTCTCTCTCCTCACCTATCCCACATACTAATAACTTACCACAATTCCACCACACTCTACCACAATTACACCACACCCCACCACACCATTCCGCAAAATATCGCATAAAAGAACACAGCCTAAATTTTATGGTTGTGTAAATTAAAAACACAAAAGAACACAAAATCATTTCAAATTAAAGAGGCCAGAGGAAGGGTGGTAATGAGTGACTTTTCTAAAATACATTTTCGCACCTGAAAAAGTTACCATGGACAAGACACCGACCACGGAGGGTCCAAAACCTAAGGTATCCAAAAATTATTTCCAAAATGCAGGGTACTTCGATGTCCTTTGTCCCGAAAATCGCTATCCGAAAAGGGTTTTAAACCGAATAAATCGAAAATTAAACAAAACAAAAAGCTTGAACCGAAAACCGAATAAGTCATTCAGTTCGGTTTGGTTCAAGTTTCAGTTTAGCTCGATTCGGTTCAGTTTTTCTGACCAGAGTCAGGCATACTCTTATGACCAATGACACCTAAAGATGGCGCTTGTGTAAATTAATATAAAACTATGTATGTTGTATGCACTATGCGACGTCCCTTATAGGCTTTTGGCAACAAGTAATCCAGCCTTTCATATCATGTGTCCATTCAAAAAAAGGGGAACATATAGCAGTGAAAAAGGAAACTTAATCCTATACATTTTCTTGACCTTAACATACAGGACCTGTTAGAGTTACATAAGCCGGTGGTTTTGTACAAAAGAAACCCTAACACTGACATCAATCGAGGGCAAGAAATCTCACATCTTATCGGAGCCGGGAGAGGGAAGCAAACTAGTGTACAAAGAATGAGAAATACCTGAGAAACTACACCTACATTCTGAATCTACAAATTACCTATTTGACATGTACAAGGGAAACAAAAAAATTTATAAAAATCATTCAAGATTTTGCAGTTTCTTAGTTGGAGTTTCTGGAATGTGTGAGGGCAAATCACCCGAATCGATGGAATTGTCCGGAGATAATAGCGGTTGTATGCGCCTCTCAACTTCTTGCGTTTGTAAATCGATCTCTTCACGAATCATGGACAGGGCGGATTCGCAGGTTTCCTCGTCCTTAAATGCTAGAGTCCACCTACCATCGACCAAGGCTCGCGACTTTGCTTTTCCTGACGCGGCAGACTTTGTAGGATCCAAACATGGTAATGTATGGGGACGGATTCTTAGGTGTAACCATCTCCGGTGCTTATCATCTATTCTGGGCTGAAAGCATAACAATAGGGAGCGTAAGGATTAAAGCAAATGAGTACATCAACAATGGATCGACTTTAAAAGAACACGAAAGAAAATTTCCGAGCATGAAATTCTTGAATCCTCCAACGTTCCACACTAGCTTTTCTAGTCGTATGAATTAAAAGTAGACAAAGGCAATGCACAATGAACAAGGGGAATCTACAAGTGGTGTATTTGATGCGAAGTTTGGTGCACATACATTACAGGACACCAAAGGTGCTACGACACGAACAACTCCGACACCCTTCCTCAGGGGAAGCTCTTCCAGGAGCACCAGCCAACCAGATGTTGCCATCGATACAGCTAGAAACCAAACATGGCGTTCTTTACCTCTTTCAAATGCTATCCTACAAGGTAGGGCATCGCCTGCATACAATCACAAGCAGATTTTATAATTCTATTGCAGTTTCCTTGTGTGTGTGTGTAGAGAGAGAGAAGAGAGAGCTCACTAAGTTTTAACTCATTGCCAAGCCTGGGGCCAACAATGTCGACGCCAATAGCCCTGGCTCGAGAGCTTTCAGGTGGGTCAACAGGAGGATGAATTGGAGCCTGATCAGGCAACACTTTGCCTTGTGAGAACACCTGAAGTTGATAAAGTAGCACAAATGCCTGAAAAGCAGAAAAGGGGTTACATGAAATAAGAAGGCTGTCTTTTCCATCCAACTCAATTTTTAGGTCAAGTATAACATGGGCAATATCTTTGGTAAACAGAAGCATGGATGCAGTACAACTACAGAAAATAGTTTTTCATGCATGCGAATACACGTCAGATAGGACAAAGCTACCACATAATTAAAGACCATCCTCACATTGTGCAATACATAAATGAATGCATCTTACCTTAACAAGCTCATGCATCTTCTCTCCAGCTATTGATGATTCACTTGAAATCACATCTGCAACAAATCATGGATGAAAATGGTCTTCAAGGTAGCAATAACCACAATCACTTACTCTACGATGATGAAGACCAATTCGAGAAGTTCAATATGATTACCTCTCGGATATGATGGTAGGAGTATGCACTTGAGTTCATGGCAAGGAGATGAAGACTCCATTGCTACAAAGAAAATGGAAGTTGTCAGGGCACAAGACCAAACAAAAGCCAAATAAATGATTTTTCAATGACCGCGTTATCACGATGGATACCCTTTTTGCACTTTCTCCACTCATCACAAAGTACGGCGATGATGAAATCAGCCCACAAACCTCTAGCTTCTAGCACTATATGACTTGAGCATTTGTTGTACGACTCCTGCATTGTGTGACATTTATATATTATCACTATAATTTGATGTGCAAGCTTCTCAATGTACTATAGAATACTTCGTATAATAAGCTAAAATTTGACTTCCATTGGCACCAAAATGAAAAGATTTCACACGCATAGGTTTTGCCCCATGACAACCACAATGTAAATTGTTTCCCTTGGCCTACAAGGTCCACCTGGTAGAGAGTACAACGAAAGAAAATTGTGGACACTAGAAAAGGAAATTTGGAGATCAAAATAGCTTTCTTTTTTTTTTTTTTTTAGGGTTTAGGGTAATTTGGATGGTCGGAAAGGAAAGAAAATTAGAAACAACCGAATCAATTTTGGTCGGAGCCACTCCGAGAGACATTCTTGCGCTTGAAAGTTCGCACAAAACTCTAAAATAGTAAATGTCATCCAATTCCATTGAAACGAAGTCTCACTCCCTAAAGCATGCCCGGGAGCTTAAAAGCAAAGTACAGCGTGATTGGTACGGAAACAGGATAATAATGCAATCAAAATGATAACTAAACGATAAAAGAAGATAAGTAAAAGATCATGACATATCAAATAATGTGTTTCCTGAATTTCAGACACTTCTAGGATGTATTTTCCCAGGATATTTGTCTGCATCAACTTATCCAATGAAAACCATTACAATAGGAACGAAAAATCATGTTTTATTCTTAAATCCAAGCCAACACGTGCCATGCTTCCTTTTCTTCACATCCACACTAAAAGGTAACTAGCAACTCAATCGATGTCACTCCACTCCACCCCTTCTCAATACCCAAAGGCTTAGCCCTCAATCATTCCATTCCCACTACATACTTGTCGTTGATATATGCCATTAATGAATCATGGTCTGCTGCTTCCATAAGATCTTCAAGAGAACGCAAGTTCTCACCCAATGGTTCTTCTCCTCCCAACCTCCCATCTTGGTTTTTTACTTTCCCTCTCACTTTATTTCTCCCTTCGCCCAGGTAAGTAAATCTCTTTATATTGAGTAATTATAAAGTTTAGAAATTTGTCCAAGAGATTCCTGTAATCTCACAAGAACTTTGCCAAATTTCATTTTAAGACATCCTGAATCTTATTGTTATTTGAAGTGAATTTACTGTTCAAGCACAGCTGTGGATAATACAACTTCACCCTCTTGAAGAAATTTAATTTCAAACCTTTTAGGTGAAATCCTGAGCCCAAGATTTGCTTAGCTAGCTTGCAGCTTTTGTTTTGACAAACCATCTAGGTCTACCTGGGACAATCCAGCAAAGATTCAGCTAGGCTACATACACTACTAAGTAATATTAACTAAATAATAAGCCAAAAACGGAAAAAAATGATTGGGACCTAGAATGAGGTCATGGGAGTTCATATGTAAAGAATCTTGCCCCTAAAGTAAAGTCATTCAAGCAAAGGCAGTGTACGGGGAGTATGGTAAAGAAAAACCATACTGTTGAAAAAGAGAGCACAACGACAGGGAATAAATAAAAAAAAATAGTGGAACTACTAAGCAGAAGCAAAAGAAATATATAATGCAAATTGGAATGATATGTGATACAATGATCAACATGTCGACCTTTAAAAGATGCTGCCGTGCAACACCGGTGTATTGGAACAGTGACAATGGAATGTTACTTTCTTAGAGCAACTTCAATGCGAGCCAAATATGACTCGCACAAGCAATATTTCAATATATTTGTGAGTCATCCACCACTTATAATTTGGGGTGTTTTTTGTTGATAAGCGAGTAACTTGCATTTAATAATTATGCTTAATTACTGATATTTTTCTTTTATTTTTGGTTATTAATATTATAGTATTTCCTTTATGTTTGATATATTGTTGTGTTATAATTTTGATTAATTCTATAGGAAAAAATTTGGCTGTTTTAACTTTTTTCATCTAATTTCTTTTACGAATAAATTTATAATAGTATTTAGCATTCAAAAATGCAAAAGGTAAATTTAAATTAACTTGAAAGATATTTTTAAAATATAACTTAAATAACAATACAGAAAAATAATCAAGACACAAAGGAAAACGAAACAAATACAACATGAAAGGAAAGCAAAGTTGCCAATGTAAATCAAAAAACTTGTATTAAAAATAAATATCTCTACTTTCTCCCACCATTCTCTCCCCTTTCTGTCTCCCCCCACCCCCACCCCTCCAGCCCCTTCTCTCTCTCTCTCTCTCTCTCTCTCTCTCTCTCTCTCTCTCTCTCACACACACACACACACACACACACACACACACACACACCTTGTATGTGTACTGCAAGACATCTCTGTCATCAGGCTGATAGCTACTCGCCTGGCCATCCAAGCGAGCTACCTACCACCCACTGCTGGACAACCATACTCGCCCATCCCACCCTTGGCTTCCACGCCGGGTCATCCTCCGACTGGTCAATGGAGGTGCTGTTAAGAAGTCTCAAAGGTTTGGAAGATAAAACATCTTGAGCCATCTGGATAACTTGTTACTAATACTAAGGTTGCAGTTGTCATTTCTTGAAATTGTATGAGCAAGAAGACCGCTGTTAGAGACTGGATTATTCTAATACTTGGTAATGAAAACAAAGCAAATGCAAGCAAAACAGGACTGAAATCCAAAACAGAAGTCATGCTGAGTGTCAGCTATAGAGCTTGTAGGCTTCTTCAGTATGAAAAATTTGTATCAATGAATATGACAATAGTATTCGCTTATGACTAAGAGGAATTTGCAGTGAGCTATGAGTGTTAACCCATGCAGAAAGGTTCTTACTCTGAGGAGTTTGAGATGCTCCCTATTGAACTCTTCTTCACTGTAAGGAAGCAACTGTCGCAAAAGCCAACCACCATCCCACAATGTCCCTGCAGAGATATCTGTCCGGCAGAAAAGTTTAACCAATGCATCTACTACCTGAAACATTAGACTTGTGTTTTAAGTAAAATGCAAATACATTTTGGAGAAAAGGAACCATTAGTTGGTTAATCACGAGGGAATGATACGATGGCAGAATCTGGCAACAAAGCCATGAACAGATAAAGATATACTAAAATCACACCATGTACACATCTCTCAAAGGACAAAATGGGGCAAGTACAGATGCCGTTAGCCTCCTATGATATCATTCTAAAGTATCCAAAGACCGAATGACTATCAAGATGAGAATTGTCTTGGTGAGTCATAGTTTCGTGGAAAAAAGATATGGTGATCAGTACCTTCCACGGATCCCACCAAATAGACAGTGGAATGATTTTCCGAATGCAAGGCGGCCATCTCTTCATCCTTTTTTCCCCCTAAGCTCCCCCCCCCCCCCCCGCCGGCACAAAAAAGAAAAAAAAAATCAAGGACAAGGAAACAAGTCCAAGAGAAGAGACTTGGAGACAGGAATAACTAAGGAAATTTAAGTGCACTGCTCCCAGCATAAGTCCCTTTGAACTAGCACCAGAGTCTTACCACCTCAACTTGTAAGTTGCAAACATTGAATTGAACACCAATATAAGAAGCTATACTTTTTTTCTGGAACAGTGTAATTAGATATATACTCCCAAGGAATATTCAACAACTCAACTAATCTGAGCTCATCCTCAAGTTCATAAGGGATAAGATCTCCACAAATGACATTTGCAAAAAAATGAAAAAAATATATATCAATTGAAGACTGAACAATTGATATCATCAATATAATCCCTCCAGTGCAATTATCATCGATTAATAATAAGCCAACAGCAGAATGACATCCATCACCCAAACCCACACCACCTCATATAACAACCTTCCTCATGCTTTCTTTTCTACTACAACTCCTGGAAACGTCATTCATCAACCAGATTTATTACAATGAAAGTCCAAGGAAAGATAAACAAGTCAATGTTTCCATCTACTTTCTTTGTCACAAGAAGGGGCTTTCCTATTCCCCCCCCCCCCCCCCCCAATTCACCCTTTTTCCCAGCTAACAAAACCCCGGAAACTTCCTCTCCCGCTGGTCGAGTCACTTCCGTACCTCTTCATTCTCTTCTTTTAGTTTGAGAATTGTTCTTTACTTTCATTTTATGATAATACCTTTTCCCGGTTCTATCTTTCTACTCTTCTTTCGAGGAACTTCATACCTTACAGTTGAGAGGACTGAAACACTCGTTCGTTTCTTTAGCTCCTCACTCCTGATTCCCCTTGTCCATCCTTATTCCCTTTTTCTTGTATAAGAATCATCTTTCAGAATTAATTACTCAGAAAGTGATCACACAACTATACTAATAGGTACACCGTACACTCATTGTTCTAGGTCAACTTCACTCAGGAAATTACCAGAACAGGCTCCCATTCATTGTAATTAAGAAACATGGGCACGTCTCCTTTTACCCAGTTCCCATTACCAAATAGTAAAAGAGAAGGCCACCAGTGACCAACATACTTGGAGCACATATATGCTCATCTTCCCATCCCATCACCCTCTCTATATTAGCCACACATACCCTATCCTCGGACACAAAAGTAATGTCACAATCCAAGCATGCCTCTCTTTTACCCTTTTACAACCGCTCTAGTTTCCCGTTTCCCTCTCTTCTTCCTCATCCACGTTTAATTAGATTGAAGGTAACTATTAGGGGGGGAAAACTATAATAGGATGTTGGTTATCAGGGTTTAAAATCTGACGACAGTAACAATTCACGCACAAAGTTTTCTGGGCATCAGGATTAATTCAGAGAGCCCGACAAGAACAAGTGGTCTTCAGGGAATTCAAGACATAGCAGGGGAGAAAAACTGAAAATTTCATCAAGAAACAAAACTTTAAGAAATGCCTACAGTCTGAAATGCACATAACATTCATGAAGAGTGGTTGATTTAAGAAAGCATTGATATGTGTAAAAGGTCCTTACAAGTGTTGAAAGGAGATCCCAATGCTGAGAAATTAGGATTTCAGATTAAAAGCAAGATTTGGGATTAAATGCAAAAGATCCGAACAATAAATCTTCCATGATTTGGGCAGCTGCACCAAGAGGCTCATATTGTAAGGTTGTAAGAAAGAGTGATTTCTAGCAAAAGCTCATATCTTTTATTTTATTCTTATGTCATTTAAAATGTCATGTTAAAAAATAAGAAAAAGGGCATTACATTGTTCACATTTTAATCAAGCATACAAAAAAAAATCAAAATATTTGCTTCCATTGAAATATATGAACATTGACAGGAATTCATGATCCTCATGAGCATATGCTCTAAAACCATCGTCAAGGCGTACTCTTCTATTCGGATTCTTGCACATTTAATATATCATTCTTGTACTTATTGGGGTGGGAGTACAAGACTTATGTTCTCCTCCGTGGTACTCCTTGGAGGATAATATCATAAATATAAGAAGATATGGGTACAAAGTGTACCACATAAGTAGTTTGATGTTTTTATTATTTTCGTAGGCTTATTTTTTTTTTAGCAATTTCAATAATGTCAAATAAAGGTTAAGTACCATAGTTATCAATATATAATTTCCAAGTCTATTGAACATAGGTTATATAACTTTTATCTACCTTCTTGATTATATAACCTTGTTTATGCAATTAAGGCTAGATTGCGAATGGGAGTTAACATTGAAACGTGGGTTATGTATGCAAGAATTACTTGGGTAATGCTTAAGCTCCCTCTCTAGTACGAGTTGTTCACACAATGTCCTACCAATCCTTTCTTTTGTGTATGTGTGTGTTTAAGGAAGGTTTAGCGTGTCAATCCACTATGTAGTCCCCTATCTAGACTTCTAGACGTAAACACCAACAAGCTCTACATGCTAGGGTAAGGGGTAAGTACAAAATTGAAAATGACAAACATGGCCCATCAACCTTACAATTTTCACACGTGAAAAAATTTTCGCTTCCACCAAGGTCCTTGGTGGAGAGCTTGGAAGATGGTGGCAGTAGCTACCTTCGTTACCACTCTTTGGGGTAAATGACTACACATGTGTAAATGAATTGTAGATCGATTTCTACATCGCTTGCTCAAATCCATTCTTGTTTTTTTGTCTTGAGATCTGTTGCATGACACCTCTTATGTAAACATGATTTCCAGAAAAAGAACTTCAAAACCAGCCGTTAAAGTCAGAACTCAAGTACTAACTCCCTTGTCATCTTCCAATGATCTTAGCAAGTTGTTGGAGAAAGTTGGAAGATTTTCTACTCAAGTATATGAAGCCCCTCCAAAATCTATACCTACCCTTTTTTAGGCTTTATGTCTCTTATAGCTCAATCAACCACAACACCGAATTTCCCATTGGAAGATAAGCTGATGAAAAGAGATCTTTGAGCCATTGTATCTTTCGCTCAAGTCCTAGATGATAGTACCAACAAATCATACCATAAGAAGCTTTGGGTATGGCCAGAGACAAGTATTATCTCGAGCTTTTAGGTCATGAATGTGATCCCTATGTTCTGGATATCTTCCAATAAAGGTGATCATCCTCGTGTGATGCTCTGCTCTCATACACAGTTTATCCTTATCGGCATTTTTTATGAAGTCAGTGAATTTCATTGGAATACCTTGTCTCTATACGTCATCGCACCCAATCTATGAGTGTATCATCTATGGCTCAAGCAGAATTAAGCTCTAGAGAATATATGAAACCATTGCGTCTGTCAACTAGATGCATAACATGCAGAATTAAGCTCAAGAAAATCACAATGGTCAATCAAAGTGTATGCATGTTGAATCTATACATGATGAGATGACAAGACTATAAGTAGAGTATGCTGAGTCATTCCTCCTTCAAGAACATTTGATTGGCAAGGAATTAGATACAGGGTTGGGAAGGGATTAGATCTAGTGCCTGCATTTATTCCTTTTCTTGGAGAATCTGCAAGCTTTGCAATTTTTTCATCTATGTGATGAAGTGAAGTTGCTGTTTCTTGGCTGGATTTTCTTCTTTCTACCCAAAGGAGGGCTGTAACATGAAGGACAAATGCTGCTTTTTACTCTTTTCCAAGTAATGTTTTATCGTTTAGGTAAACTAATGTTAGCAAGCCTCATAATTATTTAGACCCCTTTCTATGTAATTGAGAAGGGGAGATTATGAAGGACAACTGGTATTGAAGTTGAGTGTTCCTGAGTGAAAATTATTAAGGTTCTGAAAAATACCCTTCCGCTTAGTAATTTCTCTAAGAGCATCATACACTACTACCCTTTGTCAGAATTGCTCACGGAGTATTCAACATCAATATGCCAATATGCATAGGAATTGCTCACAGTGTACGGTTGGTTTGTACCTGAAATCTGCATGAGCGAGGGCTGCTCCTGATTTCAAGTGAAGAATGAAAATTTCCATATTCCTGTAAACATCAAAGTTACATAGAAAGAATAAAACAGGGCTCGGATTAAAACATACTATAAAATCACTAATCATCAATACACAACATACGAACAGTAAACACGGAACGAGCACAGGGGGAATACATGCTTAGGGAATTAACACGGCTCCATTGCAATTTTAACATATACCCAAGGGCACCAAACCCACTGCCACCACTACAATCACTGTTGTCACCTTCGCTGCCGCCGCCATCTTTCTCTCCTCTCTCCTTTTAATCCCCCCCCCCCCCCGCCACTTTAATCTCTCTTGTGACCACCACCACCACATTTTCTGACTAGGTTCTCCACTACTACCGCCAACGGCCCCACCACTAGTTTCTTTACTGGGCTGCTCCACCTCAGCCCCACCACCAACACAGATAAAACATCAAAAACATTGAAAAAATCTTGAAAATGAAAAACTGGATAGGTTAATTAGAAAGCCATAAATAAAAAGGCATAATTTTGATTAGGGCATACAAAACTTAAAACAGTTTACAAATGCTGAATTAATATAACTGGTTTTTTTAAAAACCCTTACTTTTGCAAATAATTTGTGTTAAAGAATTTGAATGATGCTTAGCAATTTAAAAGAGTTCTGGTAACTTAGGAACATGTAGTTATGCTGTGGAGGACATGTCCTTATGTTGTTTAAGTGGGCATATTTTATTTGTTTTAGTTTTGGGGAACATGTGCTTTGGTGCCCCTCGCATGCTGAAATCCTTGACCATCAAGCTTTCTAGAATGATGTCGTCGTCGTCATTTGGATGAGAATTAAAGGAGAAATCGATCCCCAAAATTTAACACTCAAATATTGTTTGCTTAGTAATCAAAATATGTATTGGAAAGAGACCAAGGCGATGTCAACCATTTACAAAGAGGGTGATGAATGCAAAAGCATTATGCCACCAAGCTCTCGCCACTAACATTATCAACAAAATTTTAAAATTTTATCACCTGACATCCCACACCCAACAATACAACATCCTCAAAAAGAATAGCATGAAATCACAAAGAAACATGTTTTCTCCTATGGATTTCTCTCCTTCCAGGTGGCTCACCAAATTGCTAAAGGAACCAATTCCAAACTTCACAAACCACCCTTTCTTCTCCTCGACTCCTCCAAGCCACCAACACATCTTTCACACAAAGTGCTTGGACCCAAAAAAAAGAAAAGAAAAAGAAAAAATATCATCAACGACAAAACATAACAACTAGGCCCATGAGCAATGCTTAAGAAGATTATCCTTCCTTTATTTCCTCCACTTTCTTCTCTCCAACATATAGAACCCCTACTAGGACCACTGAAACTTCTTTTAAGCATATCATCTAATGGGATTCATGCCTTTGGCAGGTGCCTAAGCAAAAAAACAAGCTTTAGTGAAGCCTTAGAAATTTCAAATGAACTTGACAGGGAAATCTACTTCATTTAAGACCTCATTTTGCATGCGAAAAGCTCCTAACTGTAAAAGATCCTTTAGAGTCATGAGGCCATTAACAATGCTCAAGAAGATTATCCACTCTCTCTCGTCATTTCACTATGCAAAACCACCATCCCGTACAGAAAAGCCAGCAGAGTACTATCCTCTTCCCAATCTTTAAGAGCTCTCACAACAAATAATTCATGCTAATAACTAAAGCTACTATAATAGTCCTTATCAAAGAGGGGCGCAAAAATATTGATCCAACATAAAATAAGAAAGCACCTTAAACAAAACAATCCTTTTCAACATCGTAACCAAGGTCAGGGATTCGATTTTCTTCAAAATGGTGGATCGGTCACCTTCATGCTTCACAATGGTTCCACGCACTCCCCCGGAGCTTTCCCATTCTTTCAACAATCTCTTTCATTGCCTCACAACATTTTTGTTAGAAGTTTTCTTAATTAGCAAGCTCCCATATTTGCTTCGGCTAGTTGACCAACGTGGATTGTGATCCCGACCGTTTAGGATCACAATCGAACTCAAAATTGGAGTGGAGTGGTGATCCCAAATCACATATGAGAGAGATGGGGGGGGGGGGGTGACCAAATTAGGTAACTATCCTAGTCAATAAAGTGTATCTGGTAACCATTTGTAGGCACCATTCACATATAAATATTATCATCACACCCTGCCCGTCAACTGCATCATATTCCTTTTCCCCATGCTTGCATAAGTTTCTCAATTTGAATAAAGTGCGAAAATATAAATAAATGAACGTGGAAACAAAACAGTGGCATATTGCAACCAAATTTGTGCACCTTGAGCCTTTGTAAGTAGAAATCAAGCTCGGTAGTAGAACTACTCCTCGAAATGCTTCCTGAAGAAAAAAGTTGTTCTTCACCTAAGCTCTCTCCAACCAAAGCTTGCTGCAAAGAGAAGACAGTTTTAGCTGAACATCTTTTGGGAAGAGTGTAGCTTCGTGCTTAGTTTCCATTCTTGATTGGAAGAATTATTAACTGTTTCATCACAAATCATTATCTACTTTTTTGCTGTCTTTATTTTATAACTCCAAACTCACATTTTGAGGAGCACTTGATGACATGTACAAGTTGTACCTCAAGGACAAGGAGGGACTACTTTCTAGTTGTAACAAAGTGACTTTATAAAACCATCTACAAAGATTGTAATGTTTACACATTCAATAGCATAATGACGAAATTGACAATAAAAGGAAACAAGATATGTCTGACTATGATAAAAAAAATTAAAAAAAAAAAAGAAGAAGCTTGAGGCACGCATAGAGGGTCCAATTGCTACGGCTTAGAGGGAATGCGTGGGCCTTCGAACACATGGTGCACAAAGTGCTTGAACGTACCCCCAACCCATATTTTTGACAAATAAGTTGGCTGATGACGTCAAATAAGTTAATACACCTCACTACAACATAAGCAAGTTGCGGCACAAAAGCTCAAGTCCTGGAACCACATGTGACTGTGACTTAGTCTAAAAAGTGCGTTCATAGTGCCAAGAGAGAGAGAGAGAGAGAGAGAGAGAGAAATTGGTCATACTGCAACATAATCGAGAACCCATTTCCCACATAAAAGATCACAGGCTACCACAAGAAAGGAGGTATTCAGCCTACGAATTGAAATGGATGTCCATAGCACAAATCCCGACAGAGAGAAAGGAATGGATCTTAAAGTGGAACAAGTACACAATGCGATCACCAATTATGCAAGTTTCATTCCTTTACTAGATAAGCAGAAATGCATGTAATATTCGATAAGCTCATCATCAATATTTTGCCCTATATCAAATTACTAATAAAATAATTGAGGTCAGGTGGTCAAACCAGTTTGCACTTAAATAACAGTCATAGCAACCTCTACAGGTACAAGCAAATATAGACACATGAACATATGAACTACCATAGCACACATTTACGGTCACAGCCACTTCAGATTTATGCTCAATATCCAATTCCCAAGCACAATAAATGCGCAAACTGAATATATAAGCCACCATAAGTTAATTAAAGCCCTTCTAATTAAACTGCAAACATACCAGCAACAGCTTCTTATGTTGTTTCCGCTGCGGAAGAATCCCCAATTTATCTAGCATCGACTCGTCCAATTCTAAAATCACCGAAAATTTGATAAGAAAACTAGCATCGAAAAAGTAACTAGAGAACGCTAAGTAGAGAGTACAACCTTTAGTTTGCAATAGTGTAGCCAACACACTTAATGCTCCCAAAACTTCCATGTCACTGCCCCTGACTAGATAAGAAAGTATAACTTCCCTACACAAAATAGAGACAGAAGTCATCAATGTCCAATGAGGATCATATACTGATAAAAGTACCATGATAACAAGAAACAAACTCATCCCCAATTTCGAAGCCTACTGGGTAAGAATCATGTAAAATATACAAGTTATATTCAATGTATAAGATCTTGTTTAATACTTTTGTGACTTTTCCCTTGTAAGGTTCTGTTGTCCACCTTTTAGCTTTGTGGAGTAGAAAAAAGAAACTGTAGAATGGAAATCTACTCTGAGACATCATACATACATACTACCGATGACCTTTTGTAGCCGTCATTTTACCCCAAGCAAATTGTTAAGGCACTTAAAACTGGACATGGGTATAGGTATTCAACAATTCATTTTGGACCAAAGAGGTACTAAATTTTAGAAAATTGCCAAGTCTAGTGTCGCAGCATGACACTTGTCGTGAACGACGCTCCAACCTCAGTATGTCCATATCTGGGTAACATAGCCCCTGTCTAGGCCACAAATGATACGCATCCATGCACAAGTTCCAGTAATACAGGGGGGGGGGGGGGGGGAGGGAAATTGTTTAATAATGAAAAAAAGGACAAAATACAAAGAACCAAATAACTCAGTTGTCAAACACTAATCCAGAGAAGGCATTGAGGTTGAGGATGTACTCAATTTTGTCAGCTTCTTGTTGCAACTAATTTTTTATTCCAACATGGTCCTGAAAATAATAATATTGCCTTCACAGTGCCTATCCCCAACATCAAAATAGGCAACACCTTTCAATTTGATTGGTTGCAGGCTGCTCCAAAACCAATCCCATTACCCACTCAGTACTCCCTTGATCAGCTACCTCCACTTCTTCCCTTTCTTTACCCCTCCCAGCCTGCTGAGAGGCACCTCTTCCACTAATACAGCACACCATTTGTATCAACCTTTAGAGGTGTTTCAACACCTCCATTTCAAACATTTTGAGATTGTGTTTTAGTTTCTGTTCCATTCCCAACATAGTTCTGACAAACATTTGATTCCGTTTCATTCGTTATCTCTAATGAGAACTTCATTCCGCAAGCATTATATTTCAGTATATCATAGTAGCCTATATTAACCACATCCCACAATAGACACCATGCCCCACCCCACTCCAAGGGCAGGAGAATAAAGAACAGTCAAGGAAAAAGGTGTGCTGCATGATTTGATTCCAGCCAAACACAAAGGGAACTTTTCCCCTCTGTAATAACAAACACCCAAGGAAGTATCATCTAGTAATGAGCCAACAAACAGCCCAACCCACATAAAAATACACAAGCACTGGCTGAGTTCATACTGATGGGAAGCATGGCATCAACAACTGGAGACTAATAAAATACATAAGACAAAATCGAAAAAGTGATAGCAAAGCCACCTCAGAGACAGCAAACAGTGACCAGGACTATCTTGGGAGCTTGCATCTTCTGAAATGGAAACCCGCAAGTTTCTAGCATCATCTGTCACATGCCCATTACTGTTTTCATCAAACAATGGATGTTGACTTTTACAGGAGGGTGTGTCACCATTCGCTTTCGTATCACGAAGGGGTAAAAAGTAATGCTGAGGACAAAAAAGGGCAGCAGCAACAGTATTTGCCAAATCCTTGATTTTGACTATTCTCAGTATGCAGCAAAGCAAATACAAGGAAGTGATAGCTCCAACTGGCATGTCCTGGATGTACAACATATACATTAAAATAATAAAACAAGGGATTTTCTTATAACTTAGAAGCTCCAGGCACCAGTTCAGCAATTTAACTACATTCCATTTTGTGATAAAAATTAAAAAAAAATTTTAAAAAAACTACACTCCATTTTTATTTTCCACAAAAAAAAAGATAAACAATTTAAATTGCAGCAAAATAGAAATAATGTATCTCACTGATGAACCTCACTTACAGGTGCATTTGTCAAGGAAGGAAGCAACAACGATAATATTAAATGCCGCAACAGATTGTCTGTCATCAACCGGTCAACATCTGGAATCCCAGCTGAAATGACATCGCTGAAATAGTACAAGTTGTCCTCAATTTCATCCACTGTAGAAATGACATTAGACGATAAGTCTTGACTCGGTTCCCTGTCAAATGTAAATCAGGTCCCCTGTAAGAAAGTTGTAACCAATTTGTTTTCACTGAAGAAAGTAAAATGCAGAAAACTTACACCGAAGCTTGCATGACCAACTCATTCAAGTACAGGCACTGCTTCTTAAAGAATGTCACAAGATCAGAGAAGTAATTGGCTAGCACACCGCAGGCGACATATCTATTTACACTTTCATCTCCAACTAGAAGAAAGGTAGAAGAATCTTATGTTAAGAACCCAAAAGGAAACAAATCCTTAATCTTTAAAAATTTGATTATGCTTTCTATAAAAGCAAGGGCAAAGGAAAAGAAAACCAACCATGATAAACATTAAGAGTCAGGGCACGTACAGCAATGCGGATCATACTCTCCTCATGAAAAGCAAATCGAATTGCTTCAACATATAATGGAAAAGATACCACTTCACCCTATATTAGAAAATGGAGCAGAAGATTAGTAAACAGAACTTTGTGTCTGGCAGAGACAGATTAAGCATTCATGCAAATATATGTTATATGGTCTACAGTAAGGTGCAATCCAACCAATATTATTAAAAGTAATCACTAATCACTGCATTTTGTTTTCCAGAGATGGATCAAGCATTCATGCATGAATATGTCATATGGTTTATGGTAACTTGCAATCCTACCAATGCCATTAAAAGTATCTTACTTGAAGCAACATCTAATAGGCTGGATAGAATAAAGAAATATCTAGTGAATTGGGATTCCCTTTTTTTCGGTACAACTGAGTTGGTTTTTGCCAATTTAGAAAAGTAAACTGAAGATTTGTACCTACTAAATAGAAATTACATTTATCTATGTGGATATAGCTGTGCAGGGCATTAAGTTAGAATAAATATGTGATAACAGATATTATAACTTAAAAATGACATAGTAAGAGAGTGGATCCAAGGCGGGTGAAAATGCCAATATGTAATGTTTCGAACACCAAAAGGTCATGTGTTACGGTTCGATTTTCCATTTGTGTTAGTTCTAAACACACTTGCCAAGAACTCATACTTATATATACATAATAAATTAATAAGTAGTTTGTCATTTTGTATGCAGTGTCACTATTGTTAGCAAATTGACTTGATTTTGGTATAGTAAGTGACAACTACCCATGAGTGCTCATGCCACGCTTCTGATGGAACCCTCGAGTTCTAAAACCAACTGGAATGGAAAGGATGAGAAATGAAGAGGGAAAAATAGCTAATACTAAGAAATATACTCCAAAATGAGAAAGAATCAAGGAGTCCACAGACCTAACCCAAAGCAGATTCAAACCCTTGACGATCAAAGTCAAAAGGAAAAATCATTTGAGGTATTTTTGTGGATATTTGTGAAAAAAACATAAAAGAACAGTAAATCGTAAACAATTGAGTACATTCCCCAGTGTTAAATGTATCAAATAAGAACCATCAAACTCAAGTAAGAAACCCATGTAACTCAAAAGGATCAAAAATGGAAAGATAACAAAATGGGGATATAAAGAATTTAAGCTAGATTAGTAGCTAACCCAAATTAGGTTTGCGGACCAATTCAATTCAAGGATACAGCAAAAGCACCGCCAAAAATCAAACTAGGGTCAAGAATTGAAAATTAGAGAGACGACCAAGCACCATTGTAATATAATCAAGACTTTCAAGATTGCCATTCAACTAGACCAAAGTTAGAATAAGCAAGAAAGAATTAATCAAAGAGAGGCCACCCAATATCATTAATAATAATCTTAGTCATCCTTCTCATACAAGCATAGGGGATATTTACAGTAGAGAAAGGGAAGGGGGGTACATGCTTGGAGAAGGGAAAATCAGAATAGACGAATCATCACACTGGGAAGCTCCTAGAATGGGAGCATGGCAATTTGGATCTTGGATGGCATTCTTTTGTGGAGATGGCCTATCTTGTGGAGGGGTGGGTAAAGGGTAAGTGGAATATGGTATTTTGAATGAGTAATGTTATAGCGGATGTTGGATAGAGTTTGGAAGGGGGGTGCATAGGGTGAAGGGTTTCATGGAGAAGCCAAGGAGGCTTCGATATTCGAGGTGATCTTGGAAGCGCGGATGTTTATGTGGGGGTTTGGACGAGGATTAAGGACAAACCAAAGTCGGTTTGCTGAGAAGAGTTTGAGGCTCCCCTCGTTCAATGGGAAACTAATGAGTGAGGCAGGTTAGTTATTTGGCTGAATAAGGAATTGGATTTGATTAGGTTTCTTTATGGAGTCTTGGTGATGATTTTAGTAAGAGTAGGCAGTAACTCTTTGTTATTGACTTTGGTTATGCTAGAATGTGGGCTTCCCCAGCCAGGCTTGGCAATGGAACGAAGGGTTAACGAAACATCAAACTAACTTTCTCAACAAACAATCAAGATACACTAAAGGCGGAGAACATTTCATCACACCAAACTAAACCAAAGTGAGGCTTGTTCATGCTCAAAAAAAGAAATAAATCAAAACCTCTTATTACCTCGACCTTCCCTTTTAGAAGGTTTAATGTGACTTTGATTTGGGAGGAATGGACTTCACCTCTATGGGTGGCTAGATCCTTCATCATGGTAGGTGTGGTCTTCACCCTATGGTTTGACACACACTGATATAGCAAGCCCTCTTTGAAGTGCTCTAAACCTTCCTTGCACCTACTTGTTGAGTTTACTCCATGACCAACTCAAAGGTTTCTTTGAGGTACGGATCATCTTCAATTGGAGATCTTAATGTCAAAATCAAGAGTGTATTAAGGTTTACAAATGCCTTGTTCTTGCTTCGGCTCCATCACATTAGCCTTCTGGTTTTTTCCTCCTCAAACTCATCCAAATTTAGAGGAAGATATCAGTGGTCCTCTTGGAATGGATCTCCTTCATCAAACCTCGATGGCGAGCCCACATAAAACATATCTCAAAAACCTCAAAAGGTTTTAACCTCAACACCCATTCCCTTTGTCTCCAAGTTCATCCATCTCCCCTAGACCATCTATAGTTAATAGGAGTGTAAAGTGTGTATGTGAGTAAACAATTGAGTAAAATGTATACACTAACGTACTTTTGAGCTTCTTCCATATCCTCTCATTAGTTTTGCCTTTCATGCTCGTCTCTAGCTTCTAGCTCTTCCGCCATTGAAGAGCAAAAACCTCTAAATTTCGGAATCACAACCTCAAACTTCTCCTAACCCTAGAAACCCAGCTCATAAATGTGTCATTGTAGCCATGGAACTTAGAGTTTCCAATACTACCAACTCCATATCAACCTAAGGCAAATCAATCTCCAAATCTTAAAACGAAAGCATGTCAATCTCCAAATGGAAAAGGCATGACGCTTGAAGGCTCGGGTTTTTGTACTAGGCATAATGTTTTTGGGTCTCTTTTGGGTTTAGGCATGTGTTCAAAATAGGAAGGAGAAGTGAAGGGATTCTAATAGGTTGATCACGGCTGTGTGAGTCAGCATATGCGGCCACATCAATGAATGCCTCTTTTTGGGTTTTTATAAGGGGGAAGAAAATAGAGATTGCGTTTCAGTAAGCAAGCTCGGCCAAAGAGTAGTCTAACACTCTAACCTCTAAAATTATCGAGAAGATGAAAGATGAAGAGTGAAATCAAACAATCCAAAATGACAAGCTAAGCAAAATATTCCAAATTGAGAAAGAATCAAGGAAATCAAATTAAATCCAAATAACATTCAAATCCATGAAAGTAAAAGGGAAAAACCATTTTAGGTATTTTTTGTGGATTTTTGCGAAAAACAAAAAAGGGAAGAAAAGCCATCATAAACCATAAAATTTAGCACATTCATTAAGATTCAATCCATAAAATAAGAACCCAATTCAAGTTACACATCCATCTAACCGTAAAGGATTGCAAAGCGAGAGCCTTCAAAAGGGGGATAACCAAACTCAATCTAGATTGCTAGCAAAACCAAATTTTGTTTGGAAACTAATTCAATTCAAGGATATATCTAAAGC
Organism: Portulaca oleracea; assembly: GCA_029582165.1. Lineage (NCBI taxonomy): Eukaryota > Viridiplantae > Streptophyta > Magnoliopsida > Caryophyllales > Portulacaceae > Portulaca > Portulaca oleracea. The sequence continues at coordinate 6,016,018 of CM055893.1, forward strand.
ACCTGCGAAGAATCGAATTAGGGTCACTAATTATAATTAGAGATAAACTAAACACCATTATAATATAATTAGACTTTTACGATCACCATCTAAATCGATGCAATTTATTACATGCTCCTGGAGCACGTGCTCCAAATAGGGTTATTGTTTACTTGCATACCACCACTTGCACGCATAAGCTCATGCCAGTCAAAATCCCAATCTAGGCAATTATAACCATTAAAGACCGTTAAAGAGTGCTCATATGGCTAGTTTCGCCAGAGTCCATTCTTTTTTTTCCATTTTTAATAGTCTCCATACTTCATGAGTCACGGGCAAGCAAAAAAAGAATATTCCATATGAAACTGCTTTTGATAAAAGAAATGGCAATAGCAACAAACTGAACTTACATTTTTTGTCTCCACAAGCAATGATATTGTACTCTTGTTCAAATTCCCACTAATTGCTCTTCATAAGCCCATTTAAAAAAATAATAATAAACAAAATTAAAGAATTAAAAAAAAAAACCCTCATCAGTGCTTGCATCAAAGACAATAAATACATACAAAGCATCAGCCACCCAGCCACAAAATATTATCACTAGAAGAAACACACCTTAAGAAAGATATATAATATGATAACAGCTCCTCATTTCGGAAGTCAAAAGGGTAACTTATGAGGTAGTTTATATGACCATCACTAAAGAGAGAATCTGCAAAAGCAAAAAACGTGATTGTCCTTTTACAAGTAATAAATTGAAACAGCATATCCAGAAGCTATTCCCCTTTGAGAGAGCTTACATATTGCATGCTCATTTTTTAAGTTTTGGATGATGATGCTCATTGTTTGAAGCAGCTGCAGAGAAATAGTGATTGTTTTACTGATCTTCAGAATACGTACAAACTCCCCCAGAACTCGTTTCTCCATAAAAAAGCTGCATATTTGAAACAAAAATACTAAAATTGTAAGATCCTCAAATCAAAACAAGATGTTCCCGCATAACAATAGTTTAGTTACTAGGTTAGTACCGCTCAACTACCCTCTGTTGCTAAGCTAGAAAGCCGCCTTGATTTTGCAAGGTTTTCAATGTGATTTTACTCTCTATTCAAGAATGGCTAAGTTCTACTAATCGTAACTTGTTTAAATGACCATGTTCCATCTAGACTTCTTTCACTTCCCCATGGGACCAAAAAACAAATTGCATGGGGCGCTCCAATACCAAAGTAGTTGATTTTGATGTTCATTAATGTGCATAGGGTACAAACCCAAGTGATAGAGAAGGAAACCAGCTAAGAGTTTTTTGTTCAGCCCCATCAATAACTCCCAAAGTCCGCAGCTTACTAATGACAAGGCCTGAGTTTGAGGATTTCTTAAGCTTTTAAGAGAAATCCTAAGCATAGTTGCGTGAAGGAGTATTAAAAATTTTGATTTCTTATATTTTATTTTACTTATTTGATTAATATCATCTTTATAGAGTTCACATTTTCGCTTCAAGTTAGGGAACTTTCTCACCCTATGTTATACGAATTTGAGAATTATTGACTTTGTTGAGGGATTTTCCAAATCACCACCTCTTTTGTACCAAAGCCCGGAAGAATGCTCTATCACCCATTCCAGCAAACCTTGGTTGCACCCTTGTGGTAAAACTTCCCTGTTTTGCTATATCACCCAAACATATTATCATTACACCTAAGGTGAAATTAACCCGACCTGAACCCACCCAAAATTTTCGAGTTTTAACACATTTTCAACCCAAAACATAAAATTGCCCGAGCCCGAAATCCCCGGAAAAGAGGAGTTTGGGCAGGTCAATTTCAGGTCAACCTGTCAAGTAAGGAGGCTTAAATCATACGGAATCAACACTAAGCAGTAAGCGCACATGCATTAGTTACACAAAAAAAGACTACATAGCAATATTTAGTTAAAAAATACTCAACAAGAAATCCTTGTTAGAATACATTGGTATATTATAATGTGATAGTTCTTTTCGTTAAAAAATATTAAACAACTTCAAATAAATATGTAATGATTTAAATTTAACCTCAAACATGTTTAAATTCATTTCTTCTTGTGATAATTTCTTCCGAAAATAAATAAAATATAAAATCATCTTCTTCTTGTGATAATTTCTTTTTATATTCTCATGATTTAAATTTAATGTTGAGGGTCATACATATAAAAAATTATATTGGGATGAAGCTTGAATGTCAACAGTTGAGACATAAAGTCGTATTGTCCAAAATTTGTTGGACTTAAGTCTTGCATAGAGGTTGATAACCAATCTAGAGAGAAATTCCACGCAAAGTTAGAGAACGTGACATAACGGGGTAAACGAACCACATGGGGTTCCAGTATGAGGCATGAGTATGCTAAAGGCAATTTTTTGACCCACAGGATGGTTATAGGTGGTCAAGCTTTGGTGGAGAAGTTGGTTCATTTAGAAAACTTCTAAGTTAAGGTTGTGAACGTGGCAACTTAGTTAATGCAAATTGAATGATTGACCTCTTACTTACGTAAAATAACCACACAAGGTAGTGCGCTTCAAAGAAAGAAACTCAGGACAACACGAGGACGCTTAATGACTTCAAACATTATTTTTTGAGAACATTGTGTAGTTGATGAGGAGACAAGTTTTTTATCATGGTAAAGAGTTGACTATTTTGGATTTTGTGTATAAGATCACTATAGAGAGCTTACGGATTGAGGATATTTGTATTTTTGCTCAAGCCTCATTTTGTGTATGTGTACACGCGCGCATGTCTGTGTACAAATATATTTTTTTGGATAGAAAAAAGATATATATTAAGAATGAGAATAAAGGATTGATGCTCCACAAGCACCATACAAGGTTATGTACAACCAAAAGACAAACTATCCACAAAATCTACCACATCAAAATAGGAGTTAAACCTCCCATTAACCCAAAAGAAGAGAGACTTGACTAAATTGTCTTTCAATCTCTATAGACTTTTGTAGAGGGATTTCAACCCCTTCATAAACCCTTTGGTTCCTTTCCTTCCAAATAACCCAAAAAATCACATGAGGTATGACCAAAGCCTTCTTCTTCTTGGGTTTCTTACCAAACTCTCCCACGATAGGAGATGACCCCTAATAGAATAGGATATAACCCAAGACACACCAAGACAACTCAAAGCTAAAACCCAAAGAGATCTGGCGAAGTCACGATGCAACAAAAGGTGATTCGGAGATTCCAAAGCCCTCTTGCACATGCTACACCTATTAGCCAAAATTTTCCCCCTTTTTTGTAAGTTGTCACAAGTCAAGATGCTCTCGTCAATCCGCTTCCCAAACGAAAAACACAACCTTCAGAGGGGCATAAGACTTCCAAGTGATGATAGATGGAAAAGCTCCAGTCTCCAAAAGATGCAAATGGGAAGTATCCATGGTATGAAGATATGAATAATAGGAGCTCACAGAGAAATCCCCATTCTTACTCAAAACCCATCTCATCAAGTCGAGAGAAGAGTCCCCAAATTTGACCTCATTAAGGGTATTGAAGAACCTAACCAAACTGGCTTCGTCAACAAACCCATCCCGAACAAAAATAGGGGACCAAACAGTAGACCCTAAAGATTGCTCCTAATAATCTGCAGCAAAAGCATTTCCATCCACTGCAAGAGCATAAAGGGCAGGGAAGAGATCTTTCAAATGAGCTTCAAAGCACCAACGATCATGCCAAAAGGAGATGGTACACATCGCCGACAAGAAAAGAAACAAGTGGACAAAAGCACTCCTACCCTTTAACGATCTACTTCCACATACTACAATCATATGAACCACTAGGCTATGTTACTCGGACTCGGGTACGCGTGTCCATATCGGACACAGATACAGGTGTCGGACTCTGCTATTTTAAAGAAATTTTATACATTTTCATTGTAATTTGAAGTGTAGAGCGTCATACCCTTGTCTAGGTATCAAGAGTCCGATACGGGCACGATAGGGAAAATGAAGAATCAAAGTAACATAGCCACTAGGTAGTGAGGGTATCCACCCAAGGCCCACCTCACCATACTTGATTGTAATTACCTACCTCCCAAGATTACCCTTCTCATTTATGAATCTCCACAACCATTTCCCAAGAAGAGCCACATTACAAACCCGTAGATCTCTCACACCAACTCCCCCTATTGAGAGAGGTTGCTTCACAATGTTCCATCTCACTAAGTGATACTTGAAATCACTGCCGAAAGCACCCCAGAGGAATTTTCTTTGTATCCCTTCCAACTTCTTTGTACACACACAAACTAAAAAACTAAAAATAGGATGAAAATGCCATAAACTCAACTAGCATCTTACAAAATTTGTCTACAACTGAAATACAAATTATCCACAAAGCTATTAGAATAAAAGAGCAAGAGATAAACTTCCCATTAAACCAAACAACAAGAGACTTGATGAAATTGTCTTTTAAAAACCAAAATTCAAATTTATTTGATAGTTTCTTATCAATTCAACCAACATTAAATAACTAAGTGTAGACACTAACTGTATATAACTAAATGTAGACACCAGTTAATATAACAAAAAGACAATTCTATACTACACATTCATTACTTATTTTAATAAGGTACGGTCAAATTTATTGGCCTAAGTGAATGGAAGACAAATGGTGGTCATGACTCGAAAACTCAACCCAAACCATCCAAAAACGTAATAAGCCCATCATCGCTCACTTAGAACTCTTGTTACCAAAATTAACTCATGAAACTTTTAATTTGCACAACATTGACACTTGCGCACTAACTCAAACCAAAAATACGAATGATATTGGAACAAACTTCAAGAAATTAATACCAAATTAAAGCCAAACCATGACCAAGAAACTACGAATCCTAAGCTCTATACCCAAAATCAGCCTTTCAATCAGTTGAATTGAACATCACTATGTCCTTGTTATGCTAATTCACACCTGTGTTCATCACTGCACTACAAGTAATTAATTGTATCAATTTCACCACTGACACAGTCTACTTATAATTTATAATGAGTTCAAGCGAAAGAGATAACAGCTTTAAGCCCAAGTAGAGGCTCTCAAGGACATACCAAGCTCTCACTTGATCAAGGAAACCACTCCCATAGTCAAACTCACTCTTATTCATCTAGCTTTGTGCAACCTCCCTCAATCAGCTTCTATCATGGATTTATTGTCCAGTAAGCTCCAACTAAGGAAGGCAACTACATCTTCTCTCCCATCAAGTTTAAAGTATCATGCTACACTTTTTTGGACATAATCCACATTAATATGAACCTTGGACTAATTTTGTGATACCCATTCTCATGCTCATCTCTAGATTTATGGCATAAAGTGAAGCTTAAGCAAATATAGGAGGTGTCAAGCTCAAGCATCAAAATCTAATTTATTTACTGTTTTGAAGCGTATCAGCAGCCTCCTTGTAATACCCTTATTTTAAAGGCTATCACACTCTCTTGAACTCAACTTAGCTTATCATTGAAAACTTTAGATTGAAACTCAGAAAACTCTTTCTAAAGTCTGGTATTCTAAACCCTAGTGGTTGTATCTTGAGTTGGCAACTCAAGTGATGGACTTCTAGATCTTTTAGGCACAACTTTTAGTAGTGTTTATGCATATAAGTTGATCTCAAAATTTAGCCTTTGTAATTCTTGATTATGTTTCTCTGTATCAATCATGGGTAACTTAATGTATCTTGAGTTGGCAACTCAAGTGATGGACTTCTAGATCTTTTAGGCACAACTTTTAGTAGTGTTTATGCATATAAGTTGATCTCAAAATTTAGCCTTTGTAATTCTTGATTATGTTTCTCTGTATCAATCATGGGTAACTTGATCTATCCAACTTCGACTTTATTCTAGTTCATGTTTTGTAATGCTTTTGTTTGATGTGCTGCTTGTCTAGCTACTTCTTGTTAACTTACTAGTCATCCTTAATCTGCAATACCAGATACACACCCTCAAGAATACTTTAACCTTGGAGAAGACCTCAACTCCAGACCAAGTCTTCACTCTCCATCATAGTGAAAAACACAAAGCTTGGTAAAGATTTTAAGCATTTTGATGCCCTTTTGAAATTGCCTTAAAGTTCTTGTAGGGCATGTCAAAAATATAACAGACCTGTATTGAGATAAAATAAAGGAAAAGAGATAGGGAAAGAAGGAAAAAAGATATTGTCTTACTCAAAAAATGATGAGTCATGCTGATCACCATATGTTACCAACTCTGAAATTGACCTCAAAGCCTCAATAACGAAATCCTGGATGTCAAAATATACAATTCTTAAAACAAATAACAATATGTATTTCAAAGAAAAGGGACAGAATCTCAAAAATTTACCAACCTTGTTAACATCATTGACAATTTGAACCTTTTCCAACTGATCAGTTAGGTACCTGCATGAGGAGGGAAAGGAAACAGTATAGCTACAGCATAGAAAATGACTGTCAACAAGGCATGAGGTTAAACAAGTTTCTAACTTGTGCTTATTCCCCTAACCTCCCACCAAGACATAATTAGAACACCAAAACATCTTAAGTAACTATTTCTATACAAGCAAGACAATAAATCATCAGTTATTGACAAAGCAGCAATCTAAAAATTAGCAACATTTGATGCTTTAATTCAACCTTCCCCCAACGGACATATACAAATCCAAGACTAATATAAACAATACATAAATTATTAAGAGTGATCGCAGCCTTACTAATTTTCCGAAGAAAATTTTGTATACTACAGAAGGCTATTTAACATTATCAGAGAAATGAGCCAAGAAGACAATGAGTAAAAGTAAAACTTGCTATTTAACATTATCGCAGCCTTACTAATTTCCCCATAAACTTTTGTTGTTGCCACAAACTGCCCTTGCATTATCTATGTCAAACATGTCATCCCCATGCCTCCACCCCCTGCACATCCAGATGCTCACTATTTTTCTCTCCATCTACGACTAATGAGTACAAGAAAGACAAACAGATATGATGGGTAGAATTGGGAGCAATTATCAGATGAAGATGAAACAAGGGTCCTCTCTAGTTCCTATCAGATGCACAGACAAGTTGCTACAGGCTTGTAGTTTGGAAAGAAAGGAATTACTCATGTGCTATGTGGAACTATAAATCTATAGGGGTAAAAGTCAACATCATGCTGTCACAGTGAGAGAAATCGTTTAGGTCCATTGGAATTCATCTTTAATTAAGTGTTCAGCATCAATAGCTAAACCATTTCTAGGAAATCTTATAGTCTTTATCATTGAGTTGACCAATTTATGCCACTGATGAAAATTTTCTTTTTTATTTTTCTTTTGGGTTTCCTCATGCAAAGCTGAATGTGGGTCTTAATAACGCTGGCAAGACTCGGGCTCAACTATCCAAATTTAGTAGCACCCAGGCAGTCTTTCTCTATCGATGAAACACATATATATAGGATCAAAGTTCCATCGATGAACTCCCTATATACATATATCCAAGGCTTTCATCTTTTTCAGTTTCCTGCCAAAGAAACTCGCCCATAATAGAAGATGACTCCTGATAGAATAGGAAATGGCCCAAGTAACACCAAGAGGATAAAAGGCTTAAACCCAAAGAAGCCTAGCAAAGTCACAGTGAAGCATTAGATGATTCGGTGATTCAAGATCCCTCTTGCACATGCAACACACCAACACCTATTAACCATAATCTTCCCCCCTTTTTTGTAAGTTATCACAAGTCAAGATACTCTCGTTTGTCGGTTCCCAAATAAAATCCGCAACCTTCAAAGGGGCAAAAGATTCCCTTATAATGTTAGATGGGAAAGCACCAGCCTCCAAAAAATGCAACGGGGAAGATTACAGATACAAACTTTTAAATAATAGGAACGGATAGGAAAAAAAAAAAAAAAAAAAAAAAAAAAAACTCATTCTTACTCAAATCCCATCTCACCATATCTCTTTGAATGTTTTTAAATTTAGGGGTAGGAGTGGTACATCAAAGACCCCTCCCCCCCCCCCCCCCTTCCCAACACCCCGTATACACCGCCTTTTGTAGCGGGACTTCTAAGATATTGGATTTGGATTTGAACATGTCTGACAAAGTTACATGCCAACGCACTCTAACAGCTCAATAAGGCAACAAAAAAGGTGAATTCTATTTACCTTTTTTTTACCAGTTTTTCTTTCACTGATATATATAGTTTGGAGATGTTCCAAGAGAGGCCACGCAAATAACCATGAAAACAAAGCCAAATTTATGCAAACGACAAGTTGGAACCTAGTAGCCTAGAAGAAATGGAGGAAGCTGATAATCTCAGATGTTTAGGACAAGACTCACCCCACCCCCCCCCCCCCAAAAAAAAAAAATCCAAAATCAAGTGTAGGGCTTTAACCTCCCAAAGGATAAGACACAACATCTGACCACCAATGATCAGACTAACCACGTGACTCAGCCAAAAGCAAAGATAAGAACATGAAGAGCATCAAAGAAACTCAAAAGGACCTAATATCAACTCGATTCGGTAACCCACATCTTATCATTAGAGTTGAGCTAACAGTTTGGAAACTAATTAGCAGTGAAAATAGAAAGGCACAACCACAACTTAGTAAGAACGCATTGAAAATGGATTGAACAACTTAATAACCATACTAACGAAACAAGTAACTGAAATCAAGGGCCTTCAGAAAACGTTCCTATCAACTTGGAAAAGAGTTCGCTTAAGCTCCCAACATAGTGTGGGTGAATGCAGCCTAGCAAGCTATCCGACGCACACTCATTCCCTTAACAGAGAATTCACAACTAAATGCATGCATCTAGTTCGGAGCATATTTACACAATCATACCGAAAGAACCAAAACTCCCTCAATCTAGGCTGAGTAAGGCGTCATATGAAAGCTCAGGAAGACTAATTTTCTATTGAAAAATTCCACTACCATTGCCCAGCGGTTCGAAAGATATGGACAATATATGGGAGCTGAGCTTTTTACTCTTCTTCATTTCACAATGGCATGTAAACTGTTCACCACTTTACCACACAGTTCTTTGATACAATCCATGGCCAACCCTTGCAGCCAGCAAGCATTTCATACATTCTAAGCAAGAATGCTAAGTGCAACTAAGATGAATGAAGATTATAGCTAAAGTGAACACAGCTACAAGTCAGAATATCTATTAGAGCAACAATTGCTTTGCAGATCAAATGTGAATGAATGAAAAGAAAAACAACAAAGAATTGGAGAAAAACCCAAAGAAAGAGAAAGAAGAAGAACCTGAGTTCCTCCAAGGAGAATCGATTTCTGGATCTCCAGAAGGAAAACCACATCATTAGACGATCGGTGCTACGAGTTTAGCATTTGAACTTAACGGGGGTTAAACGGACCATTGACGGTCACAACCCCGAAAACTTCGGGAATTTGAGGCACAAGCAGAAGCAAATTCTGATTGTGATTGTGATCTCGAATTCAATTTCAATTTCAATTAGTTCTCAACAAGTGTGATGAAATTAGGGATCGCAGTTGTCGATTCGATTGGGAACTGTTGAACGATGAGATCAGATATTGAGATTCGGGGTTGTGTCAGTGGAGATAATGAGCAGTAGAGGTGAATTAAAAGCGATCTTGATGAGGAAAGGAAGGCGTTTCGATTGTGTCGTTCGCAAGGAAGCTTCAAACTTTGTATGTAACTCTGTCAAATTGTTAATGCGTCCAACCAAGACTATGATAATCATCAAACATAACTTATGCCTCTCAAATTTTTGATAAATGGGATGGATAAATATTTGGATGATTAGGTTTTAAAATTTCAAATTTTGGGATTGTTTATCAAAATATCCTCGACCTTATTTCTAATATGAATATATCTCAAATTTTGGCTGGTATTTGTTAGTAACCCATTATCGAATTAACATCAATTAAACTCAAATTCTTCACCTCTTGGTATTGAGGATTCCTTTCATAAGGTTATCAAAGTCAAGGGCCGACAAAAAGGAGTGCGAACTTATTGTGGAATTCAAAATGGAGGATGGTAAGTAGAGCTTTGTGTAAGTTCGCTCTAGTGGTCCTAGTCGTGCTAAAGGGTTGAAGAAGCTTTCTCGAAGCTGCAATTCTAGCAGTAAAAATGCGGTTGTTTGTTCTGTTGAACCATCGTTAAATGCTTTGGATCTCTCCTTGGAAAGACTGGATGAGGAGGCTCGTAGAGCGGCGAAGGTTGTGAGTTTGTTGAAAATGTCTCGTGAGGATCAGGAGACTGTGACTAAGGCCTTCCGTGATGATATGCTAGAACAAAAGAAGATGCTTGTTAGATAGTTGTTTTTCTTTTGTTTGGTTGTGGTCTTTTTGTTGCGCTTTGTGCTTTTTTTTTTGTTGTTTGAATTTTGGTGTCTCTGCTGTTTCTGCGGTCTTGCAGCATCTGTGATGCTTTTTTAGCCTTCTTTGGCTAGCAACTAGCAAAAATAAAAAAAATAAAAAAAACTCAAATTCTTCTATAGTTTTGGGCTGATAACAAATAGGGAAATTGGATTCTAATAATATGAACTTTTGGCCATATAAGACTTAATAATATGAATTTTCGATTCAATGATGAATAATACGAACTTTGACCCCCTGTTGCCCCTAATAACACGCCACCGAATTAAGATTAACTTAACTCGGTGGTGATCCTAGCTGGCGGCGGAAGGATGAGTTTAGTCAATTTTGACTTGCCCAATCAACATTATTTGTCCACGTCAGCCAGTTTTTCTCTTTTTCATTCTCTCTCTCCTCCCCCTCTCTCTCTCCTCCCCCTCCTCTTCTTCGATCCACCATTAATAATATGGGCAACCACCAAAACCCCATCTTCGTCCGTCCCACCATTTTCAGGTAACCAAAACCCTAATTTCAAAACTCCCACCTCATATTTGTTTCATTGAAAAAGATTCGAGCTTTAAGATTTGAAATTTCGTCCCATTTATCTGGGCAGCCATGGTTAGAGAGCAAAGGGTCGAAACATTTTACTCACAATTGCGTGAATCTGCTTTGCGTGGTTCGAATTCTCACGAATTCATTGACCCCTCAATATCTACTTCTCCTTTGTTGATATTTCCTTCAACTGCAGATGTCGATTTGTGGCAATTGGGGTATTGTGAAAGTTCACTAATTTTGTTCAGATTGAGAAAACTCAGCACCACCTTCTCGTTCACAACCCTAACCACTCCTCCGGAAACCTTCGAGAACCTTCTGGAATTCGCCTTCTTGAAGCTCACAAACTCCGCGAGCTTGTTGCTACTGATGTTGTTCCTTGCTGAGAATGCCGGAAAATGAATCTGCGCTGTTGAGACCGCCATGATTGTACTGCAGAAGAAGCTTATGAATTTCTCTGACTCGATCGATCTATTTTTTGTTTGTGTGTGTTTTTAGGGTTTTATCGATGCATCTGGCTATGGAGGTTCTGGAGTAGTTGCAGATGAGTCGATGAGAGAGAAAGAGAAGAAGGAGAGCTTGAATTTGTAATCGAATTGGATCTTCCCAGTTTTTTCATTTTTTTTGGGGATGAATCTTGTGCTTTGATTCGTGATGTTGGGTTTGGTATGGAGAGAAAGAGGGAGGAAGAAGAAGCAAATTGTGGCAGCCATTGAAGGGGGGCTAGCTTGAAATCTGCAACGGAGATAGAGAGAGAGAGGAGAGAGAGAGAGAGGAGAGACGGAGAGAGAGAGAGAGAGAGGAGATAGAGGGAGGGTGCTGACGTGGACAAATAATGCTGATTGGGCAAGTCAAAATTGACTAAAATCATCCCTCCACCGCCACGTCAGACCGCCGCCGAGTCAAGTTAATCTTAACTCGGTGGCGTGTTATTGGGGGCAACAGGGGGTCAAAGTTCGTATTATTCATCACTGAATCAAAAGCTCATATTATTAAGTCTTATATGGCCAAAAGTTCATATTATTAGAATCCAATTTCCCTAACAAATATCACCCCCAAGCTTGGGATATTCATGTCAAAAGTGAAGTTCGGATACTTTCATAAACAATTCTCAAAGTGGGGGATTTTAAAACTTGATAAAAGTTAATAGGCTATCTTTATTGTATACCCGTTAAAGTTTAAGTCTGGTCAGGTCAATCAAATTGGAGGCCACATGGCCCTCGACCTAGAGTTGTACTGCAAGTCGAGGTTTCCTAATCCTAACCCTACGTCATAGGATTGGATCATCAAGTCAACAAATCTAAAATTTGAAATTTAGCATTTGTCGTTTTATTTATCTTTATTGAAAAGAATCCAAAATTTTAAATTTTCAGTATACATACCAAAATAATTCCACATTCAAAATAAAAAAATAAAAAATTTGGGAGAAGTAAGCACCCCATATTAGGGTTTTTCATAATCCATTTCAGACCGAAAACGGACTGAACCGAAGACTGGACCGAAAGGATCGAAAATAATTCGATCCAATCCTCGGTCCAAGAAATATTGAATTTCGGTCTTCGGTCCATTCTCTCGACCAAACCAAAAGACCAAAGACTAGACCGAGGATTGAATTATAATAGTGTCTAGGGTTTTTTCATAACACTTTTCTCCTCATTCTCCGCCACTACCAGTATGCCTCTTTCACTTGCAGCCTTTCGAAATTCAAAGCTACTGACTCCCTCTTCCGAGTCTTCTCTCGTCTCTGCCTCTTCTCTGCCTCACGTACTCACCTCAACCTTCTCTCTGCCTCTCCCTTCGTCTAAGTCACCGGCATTATTCCCCAGTCCGACAGTCGCAGACGTCGAAGTCCCTCCACGGCCACTTGATAAGTGTTCATTGTGACTAAGTATCTAGAGTATTTTAATAGTAGATTAGGGATGTTTTGATCGAGTTGATTACATATATACATACCCCTTATTTCTCTATTATGCTCGGTGTTGTTGTTTTCTATGAAACCTTGCAGATTCGGGAGCAAAACACCATTTTTAGGAACATTTCAGGTTGATCTCATACCACCACAGACCTCCCCCACAGGTCTACGGATCGTGGGATGAATTTCACGACGAATGGAACCAAAACCGAGCAGCCAGTGGCCACCACGGTCTGCCCGTGGGGCTCACCACGGTCCGTACGGACCGAGGCAGGCTGCGTGTGTAGGTCGATTGTTTTCGCGAGTAGAAAAGCAAGGCATCGACGGTTTTTCATTATTCATTCAATTCCTATCATTTTTCCTTCGTTCTTTGGCCGTCAATGAGAGAAAAGAGAGCCCTAATACTTCCATTCTACTCCTCTTCCCCATCATCAAGATTCAAGACCGAATCGATTCAAGAGAAACCAAGATCAATATTTGCAAAGGGAAGGAGCGACGTTCACGGAGAAGGTTCTACCCCTAGATCGAAAGACTCGACGGGTTGTATTCTTCGCAATTCTATTCTTTCTTCTAAATTTCCTTCTTAGTTTTGAGATTCGAATATGATGATTGGAACTTGTTTTATGCTTTCTTTGAATATGAGTGTAAAACTTCGAGTTTTAGAAAGAACGGAACAGTTAGGATTGTTACCGAACTGTTAGGTCTAAGTTTAAGTTTCGAGGACGAAACTTCTTTTAAGGAGGTAATGATGTAAAACCCCGAAAAATTCAAAGATGTTGACCGTGACGTCGTTAGTAAATTAGGTTTGACTTCGTTATTTATTGTTATTCGTTTGTGATTATTTATGCTAACACTTGAGCTCGTAGGATCGTTGAGGGACTAACAAGGGTATATTGGGAATATCATGTGTTGTTATTATTATTAGTAGTATTAATATTATTATTATTATAATTATTAGCATTATTTTATTATAATTGTTATGTGAAAAATTACGTGAATATTATTGTTATGTGACGATTATTAGTTAGTATTTTATTATTATTATTATTATTATAATTATTATTCTCTTTGTTGTTATCGTTAGTATTAAGTATTATTGTTTTATTCTAGTAACAGTAGTATAGTAATCCTATTGTGATTAGAATTAGGGAAGGCTTAGGCTTAGTGGACGGTTAGTAAGTTGTTATGAGGATGAGTTAAGATTAGGGTTAATTAGGGAGGGAATTAAAGGTTAATGAAGCAGTTAAACCTAGGAAAAAAAAACGCAACCCACGAGCAATTTCCTCTTCCCCTTGGTTTCTCTTTATTCTCCTCACCCTTTCTCTGCCGTCCCTCACCGCCGAACCACCAGACGACCGCCCACAGCCGCCGCATGCATCACCGGACACCACCATAACACCATCGTTATTCTCCCTCCCTCTATCGTTCTCTTCCTCTCTCTGTCCCGTTTGATTTGTGCTCCGCCCCGCGCCGCCTTGTGCAACCACCCAGCTTATCGCCGTCGCCGGGAACCTCCGTCCGCCCAGCTGCCGCCAGTAACCGCCTGCAACCAGCCAACCACCCTATTCTCTAGTGTAAACCCTATTTTCAGTTTATGCTTCTTGTATTTATAATTTACTTTTTGATCTTATTAATTTTCTTTAGTATTCATATCAATTCTTATAACCTAAGTCTTGTAAATTATTAGGTGTGAATTCTGGTTGTGAGTAAGGGTTTAATGGTTGTTTCCTTTATTTATTCATGTTGCTAAATTGAATTAGATGGGTTAATTATCAAAGTATGATTATTGGTTATTAGTTTAAGTATTCATATGTTTCTTTATATTTATTCACATGTCCTCTTGATCATTCATGTTATTGATATGTGGTTTATATAGTGAATTACATGTATATCATGTTTAGGATTCTTGTTAATATTATTTTATGTATGAATTAGGATGTGTAATTATCAAGATTTATTCTTGTTCGTTAGGTTAAATATTTACATGTTTTCCTTGATTCTTTTAGGTGTTTAATCATGTCTAATTTTGTAATTAATCATGTTAAATAATTTAGGTTGATTGAATTATTAAAGTACGATTTTTGTTTATTAATTTCTTGATTCTTGATTGAATCTTGTAAAAAGAAATTAGTTGGTTTGATTCTTGAGTAGTAGTTTAAATGTTTACATATTCTTTTGTTCTTTCTTGTACCTTGATTAAGAAAATTCATGTTTTATAATCATCCATGTTGTTATAGGATCTTGAAATAGTTTATTGTAGAATTCATGTTTAGGGTAATGTTATTATTATTTCATGCATGCTTTTAGGGTTAGAGAAAAATTTAAGTGGATTTCATGTTATACAATTTGGTTTTGATGATAGGAAGTTTGACGTTTGGACCTTAGCTGGATTAGATTAATTACCTTGGACCTTAGTTACTGTTTTATGCCCAAATCAGGACCCCGGGATCGAATGGTGAAAGTTAGAACCGAAATTATGAATCAAATAAGAACCGGGATCGGGACAGTTTTGTTAGCGCCTAAAGATCGGGTCACCACGATTAGTATAGTTGTCCTTTAATCGAACCCTTTGAACTGGAGATTCCCCTAGATGTTAGCTTTCATAGAAATTTTGCGGAACGGACTTTTGAGTTGTATAGCTTGAGTTATAGTCGTTTTACCAGAACCTGTCAGAACTGGACCAGTTGGAAGTTTTGGTACTTTTAGAGTCTTTCGAGGCTGATATGGGCTTAGTCGTCAACTTAAGAGTTTTAGTAGACATCCCGAGGTTTCCGAAAAGTCCTGAACCTGACCCATAGGATGTCAGGAAGTCGAGTTGTGACCCTTTTTATGTGAACGTTATAATCTGTCCTCTGTTTGCTTTTATTTATGAAAATTGTTGAGTAAATGTTATGTGTGAACTTGTTCCTTGAATGTGTTAAGTGTAAACCATAAATGATAGGAACCTAAGTGTTCCTAGGGGATGGGTCAGGTAGTTGATAGTTAATACTAACTTCGTTAGAACGCGTTTTGATTAGATAATTATTCTTATTCTAGGCCGAGTTAGTGCGAGACATTAGTGAGCTCAAGTGTGTTCTTCTTTTGCTGTGCTGTGAAGTATATCAGGTAATGTCTATGCTCTAATCCCCACCGGGATGCTCTTTAAATGTGTTTTAATGTTTTCTAATCTGTTTTGAGAATTGCATCCCGAAAGGGGACTTTATGTGGAAATGTGACCATCTGTTTTGGATAACTGTTTATAATTGTTCGTGCTTTGATTTTTATTGAGTTGAGAAATTGGATGGTCTTTTATCAACGGTTTTATTATTGGTTTGATAAACCTGGGTTGGGTTTGACTTGAGAGTTGTGAGCTGAGTTTGAATAATATACTAATAACTCAAGTGAAACATAAAGCGGGTTGTTGTTTTGATGCCTTTAACAGGCTAATATTCATGCGGGTGATAACCCCGAGATCAGGATTCGATGCCTGTATGGGTTATGTGCCAGGAGATCAGGGTTTCATCCCTGATATAGGATAGAGGTTATGATGCCCTTGATGGGCGACTGTTTGATGCCTATGAGAGGCTAATATTCATGCGGGTGATAACCCCGAGATCAGGATTTGATGCCTGTATGGGTTATGTGCCAGGAGATCAGGGTTTCATCCCTGATATAGGATAGAGGTTATGATGCCCTTGATGGGTGATAACACACGCCTCTTCCATATTACTTAATTATGTAATGGGTTGCAGTGTTGCACCACGGGTGCTTCAAAGATTGGTGCTTCAACGTTGTGCATTTTTGGTAGAGGAGGAAGGTGCTCCAACTTTGTTCGATGATACACTTCATTCGGTTTAGAACTTCTTGGACCAATGCGCTCTTAAGAGAGGTGGAGCGTTACCGTATGCGTGGAGGGAAGAAGATTAGCTTGAGTTAAACTTCGAAGAACAATCAAGCAAAAGCTTGAACACCCAAAGGAAGAATATGACCTTATGGCAAAGTATTCCTCAACCCAAGGCCTAACACCCCACCAAGATTATCATAAAGGATAAACCACCAAATAATCTATAAAGGAATGACTTGAAACACCACCAAATCACTTGGATAAAGTAATCAAGATTTTAAGGAAAACTTAGGGAAACCCTAATACATGCATAAGCATTACATTCAAAGTCTGAAAAAAACTTCCAAAACAAGATAAAGGGAGGGGTATTTATACAAAAAAGGGGGAAAAAATCAAAACACAATGTTTTAACACCAAAAACACGTGCTGCAGAAAAGCCCGTCGCGAGCGGCACAGACATGTCACGGGTGCTACGGGACAAGCGACGCAGCAGCTTCCGAGCAAGACGGTCACGGGCGTTAACTACTCGTCGTGGGCGCTACGGATGGAATGGATGCAGCGGTCAGCATCTGGCAGAGGGAGGTCGCGGGCGCGACGACTGGCAGTTTTTCTGCCGACTTCAAACGCGCATAACGTCTTCTCCCGAACTTTGTTTTAGACCCATAAGTATTGATGGAAAGCTCTCGGTATGTACTTTAAGGTCCCAAAATTTGAAGCCCATCGAATTTATATTGAAAAATTTATGGTCGAAAGAGTGACGACACGTCTAATTCTTCAACCCACGTTGACCCTTTTCCGCTTATTCTTTCCGAAAAACTTCGAACCCTTTCAAAGGATCGAAGTAAGTCCCCATGAGGACCCGTATCTCCACTCCCATGGGCTAGGGTCCCATTTGAAGTGGATACCACACCCAAAGATGGTTCGAATATGCCTATAAGGTCCCGGGTCCACCTTGAAATGGATCCCACCCCCGACCTTGAAGTCGTTTTGCCCACGTTTTACGAAGGGGGTGCGGACCAGCTTGGTGAACACGGATTTTGGAGCTTGGACCCTAGCCCGATACGCTCCATACTTCCCTTCTTGAAAAAGAGTTGCCCTCAACTCTTGGGAGTTAAAATCGAGGTCCTCTCCACAACTTGGCACCCTAGAACTCCAAACATCCCGATCGCCATGAACAATCACACGAGGCACCCAACAAGCTTCGAAACCCACTATATATCCATTATCCAAATAAAAGAACATGGTTGGAGGCTTGTTGTGTGGAGATAAGGGATTAAGGGAAGGAACGGGAATATTTTGTGGAGTTTGGGAACACTCTTTCTCACTTGGTTTGCTACAAGGTAAAGACAAAGCTATGGATCGCTTGCCCTCACCAAGAGCACACGCATCCCATGTTTCACTCAATAGGAGGTTCCTCAACTCACTTCCCACCCAGGTTTCGATTCGATGTGGGGCTAAGGAATTCAAGCAACCACATTCAAAAGAACGATCTCCATGCAACATACAATACCACAAATATTGCAAATCAAACTTCCAATAGTACCCAATCAACAAAATCTTCTCGAATAACCAATGACGACCAAAGAACATGTACGACCCATTCAAAGAGTTTATGTCACCACGACCATCATTCAAATAATATTCACCGAAGGACGACAAAAATTAGGAGCTCATACACATTGATTGAACTAGAATCAAGGTATCATCAAACCCAAACTTGCCACTAGTCACCAAACAACCACCAAGATTCGTAGCAGGACAACATTCACTCCCAAAGTTTGTACATGACACACCCAAGGACTTTACATCGCAACACCCAATATCCAAGCAAGAGTCAATGACTTTCATAGGTGGGTTTGTAGTTACCTCATTCTTCTTAATAGGGAGGTCAAAAATAGTTAAGCCATAAGAGATGAAGGAGTCAACTCCATTATTGCTAGGCTCGACAATTGATGGAGGTAAGATGAATGAAGGTGCTTCTTCTCGGGCCTCTTCAACAAGGATGAGAGGAAGGGCAAGGTCGATGTTCTCATCCTTCTCTTGGCATGGAGCTTAAATAATATCTTCAAGGGTCTCACAAGGACCAAGGGAAGCTCCCTCGTTGGGCATGTGATCGACCTTTGATTGCTTAAGTCGTCCTTATCAAGTAATGACTTGACCTCATGGTCAACCTCTCGTTTGCAAGTGTTAGGCAAGAATTTTCGATCCATCAATCGCTTTAGTCTTCCATGAAATGATTTTTGATCGACCCTCCATAGCCCTTTGCATTTTGACGCTCTCAAACCAAAGAGAAGCAGACTTAGTGAGTTTCGATCTTGCAATTTTGAAAGCCAATTCATCGTTATACTCCTTAGCTTCAAAAAATTTCTCCAAAATTTGTACCCATTCACAATAGTCGTCCGGGCCGGTGTAGTCATTGAATTCCGGAATTTTGTTCTTGATATCATGGAATTCATCCCGTGGGGGCTTCTCACCCACTTCTCGTCGACGATGGCGTCGAAATGAGCCTATATCATCGTCACTCAACTCGTAGGAAGAAGGAGGATGGATAGGACTTTGGGCGGGCCTCCTTCGTTCGCTTCGGGGTTGACCTTGAAGTTGCACGGCAATGTTGTTCACTTGGGCCTTAAGGTTCTCAAGAGTCCGCTCGATGGTGGAGAATCGATTCTCGCAGGCGGATATTTGGTTCTCGATAGCTAGAACTCGAGAACTTCGGTGTCGGCTCGACTTCTCTCGATTGGAGCTATTTTCGCTATCCATATCGTAGGAAGGTTGAAGGACGGATTGTGTTTAGGTTGTTTTTGTGGAGTTTGGGGGTTTTCTTATAGTTGGCTAGTGTTTGGATAACGGTTCTTTGTGTTTTTCTCACTTAGACATTTCATCGAACACCTTCCGTGCACTAATTTCCAACTTCTCCTCAAAGCTCCAAATGACTTCAAATCCAACAAATACAAACACAATAAAATATATTCCAATACTCTTGGATAGCAAAGGGAATGGGAAACACCAATAGTTGCATACAACCCACAAAACTCAACACTAGAGAACAACACTAGCAAAAACAATGAATAAACTCAAGCTAAATGAAAACCATAGCTCTGATACCAAATGGGGTGTTACCGTACGCGTGGAGGGAAGAATATTAACTTGAGTTGAACTTCGAAGAACAATCGACCAAAAGCTTGAACACCCAAAGGAAAGATATGACCTTGTGGCAAGGTATTCCACAACCCAAGGCCTAACACCCCACCATGATCATCATAAAGGAAAAATCTACCAAATGATCAATAAAGAGATGACTTGAAACACCACCAAATCACTTGGATAAGTAATCAAGATTTTGAGGAAAACTTAGGGAAACCCTAATACATGCATAAGCATTACATTCAAAGTCTGAAAAAACTTCCAAAACAAGCTAAGGGGAGGGGTATTTATACAAAAAAAGGGGAAAATCAAAACACAATGTTTTAACACCAAAAACACGTGCTGCAGAAAAGCCCATCGTGGGCGGCATAAACATGTCGCGAGTGCTACAGGACAAGCGAAGCAGCAGCAGCTTCTGAGCAGGAGACGGCGGGCGTTACACTACTCGTCATAGGCACTATGGTTGGAATGGATGCAACGGTCAGCATCTGGCAGAGGGAGGTTGCGGGTGCGACCTATGATGTCGCGGGCGCAACGACTGGGCAGTTTTTCTGGCGACTTCAAACGCGCATAACTTCTTCTCCCGGAATCCGTTTTAGGCCCATAAGGTATCGATGGAAAGCTCTCAGTATGTGTTTTAAGCTCCCAAAATTTGAAGTTGTATTGAAAAAGTTATGGTCAAAAGAGTGACGACACGTCCAATTCTTCAACCCACGTTGACCCTTTTCCGCTTATTCTTTCCGAAAAACTTCGAACCATTTCAAAGGCTCGAAATAAGTCCCGATGAGGACCCGTAGCTCCACTCCCATGGTCTAGGGTCCCATTTGAAGTGGATACCTCACCCAAAGATGGTCCGAATATGCCTCCAAAGTCCCGGGTCTACCTTAAAATGGATCCCACCCCCGACCTTGAAGTCATTTTGCCCGCGTTTTACAAAGGGGGTGTGGGTCAACTTGGTGAACACGGATTTTGGAGCTTGGACCCTAGCCCGATACGCTCCAAGAGGCCATAAGGTATTTATGGCTACAAAATGACTTAGGCATAAGGAATTAGAGGATGGTTAGTAGTAGAATGTCGATCAATTTTCGAGTCTCAAACCAACTAGAGTTAATTTAGGGCCTTGACGGGAGAGTCGTCCAAAGGCTCATTTAGAGGCTCATTCCGAGGCTCCTCCTCATTATGAGGTCCTTAACTTTGAGACTTTGAGTGAGAGGTATATAGGTCATTTTTCTAGGTTGCCTTTCGTGAACAGAATCTCATCGTATGACAGTCTCCCACCCTCCCCATAGATGACTTTCAACCGCGTTTTTCAAGGAAAAAAACCTTAAGAACAATATTGAGGAGAGTGAGATCGACAATGTGGGAGTAAATGTCCAATGTCCAATTGGATGCTAAGTCGAATAGCTGAGTTTGGTCCAGACCTTCCTTCCTCCAAAATTATTACACAAAAACGAAACTCAGGGGTTGTTCCTCGTGAAACATCTTTTCAGCTCAAGTCAGTTTTCGATGAGAGTGATATAGCTGGAGATTAACTCAGATGATGGATGTCAGGAAAAAGTTACCCTTCTTAGAATTGCGAGATTCTTTGCTTTTTGATGAAAGAATCTGGTGATTTGATCATATGTCAAGTTGTCCTAAAAGAAAGTGAAGATGCGCAAGTTGTCCAGAAAAATGTGAATATTGGTGATGTTCATAAGGAAAGTAAATTAGGGTAGATAACTATCACGGTTCTAGAGGCCAACCTCATTATAGGAGGATGCGCCTTTTAAGGTCAACTCATCCCAACATTGATTTACCTTTCCATGTTTGATGTGTCAATTTGGATCTTTCTTAGTTTCATTTAGACTTTATGTTTGAGGTGGCATGGCATGATGATACTATGACTTTATGTCACATTAGTTATAGTTAAAAATAATAAAAGTGAAAAATGAACATTAGAAAATATAATCATTTATCCGATATTTAGTTTTCATATCTATATTAATACTAATGCATGTCATATATAGAAATTATAAATTATCATAAAAAAATAAAGTATATTAAAAATATATTTGCTAAGTAACAATTATTGTAGAACAACAATAATAGACTCATTATAGTCCCGATAACCCCAAGTTTGAGCGGATCTAGATATAAACAGTCTTCTCCCCATGTATACGAGTGCATGAAGAGGTCGATTCCAGGATGCAAGAAAACCTTAAGTAACAATTACTATATTAATAACATCTCATGCATCAATGAATAATTCTTACAAGATCAGTGAAAGCATTTTATAAGCTTCTAGTATGATTACTTTGAAGGAATCACATGATAGGGGTCATCTTTAAAGTTTGAAAGGGGCATGTATATTAGTCCTTTGATTCAATCTCATTGTGATTGGATTGGTTATGGAGGAGTTAGAGCATTTTGTTATGGATGGCCATAATATGATAATAGATGCAGAAACTGGAGGTATTGCTTGTAATAAGATCTTAACCTAGCTAGGACTTTTGACATTTCCAAGGAACAATCATCATTGAGCTAAAGTAAGTGTTACTAGTCTAATTAATAAAACTACTAGTAGATATCTAAAATGATAGCCCGGGTCATGTCTCTCCCCAACCCCCTAGTAGTCGCCACTGTGTAGAATGTTATTTTTTATTTTTATCCAGACCACTAAAGCAAGTTCGAATTAAATGTTTTATGACGGTTCTTGATCTAGATGGGTTAAAGGTCTTAAATATTGATTTATGCTCATACAATTTTGTTCTTTAATGCTTGGGAGTTAAGGCCTACCAAAAGTTTGACTATTTAATGAAGTTTTTCAAATTAGCAGATTGTAAGCACTTCGAGGCTTGATCTCAATTGATGAACCAGATGAAGAAGATTACGGTAGTCGTTGATTTTTGAAGCACATTATGTTGACCTGGCTAATATTTATATATCTGTGTCGCTTGCATCTAGAGAGCTCCTATAGTTTGGGCTTTTGGAAACTCTGAATACTAATACTAGCGTTATTCTTCATATTAGTTGATGTGTGAGGGCTTATATGCTTCATCTTAGTCAATGAATAGATTGAAGAATACTCATAGTCATCTCACATTTGAAATGTAGAAGTTATTGGACTAATTAGTCTTGATCCTTGTTGCTTGATAGTTGGAGATCGCTTGTAATTTAAGTATATAGAGACTTTGAATGTTGGATGTTGTTGAGTGTAGAATGCATAAATGAGTGGGGTCACCCATTTTTTTTATTATACTTCATTTGGACTAAGGTTTAAGTTGCCTTTGACCTTGGGTCAAACTAAACTAAATAATTATCCCTTTATTTCAAATAAAGAAATATTTATTATGTTCTACAT
Organism: Portulaca oleracea; assembly: GCA_029582165.1. Lineage (NCBI taxonomy): Eukaryota > Viridiplantae > Streptophyta > Magnoliopsida > Caryophyllales > Portulacaceae > Portulaca > Portulaca oleracea. The sequence continues at coordinate 6,039,074 of CM055893.1, forward strand.
CATCACTAAAACATGATAGTTTCTAGTAAACATCAATAAAATGAGCTATGATTGAGTATCAGTCCAAGACTAAATAGAATGAGCTGGACCGAAGAATAACAAAGAAGTTCGATCCTGGATGGGACTAAGTGAATTTTTTTTTTCAATCCTGGACTGGATCGACATAACTTTTTCATTCCAATCCCTTTTTGGTTTGGACTAGATTATGGAGTATGGACATCCCTTTTGAGAAATATTGAAATTAAGAAACCCTAAAATTTTACTATTTGAGTCACTTTTATTCAATCCATCGATCCATTCCTCGGTTCTTCAGTTAACTCCATGGGTTGGACCGAGTACCAAATATCAAAATTTCATAGATTGAGGACTAGGGAAATTTTCCTTAATCCAGTACAATTCAGTCTCTTTTTCGATCCAAAATGGAATATGCACAACCCTAAACTGAGTTAATATAAGATTGAACGCGAGCATGGGCCGATGTAGACTTTGCAAGATCAATAAGTTTCGAGCCACATCAGAGAGCTGAATTTGAGCCTTTAGTTGGGCTTGCTCTCCAAGCTCAAACTTAATTCAGTTTCTTAATTTACACTCATAATTGAGTTCAAATTAAATCTAGTAAAATTCAATTATTCACCTTCAAGAACTATACTGAAAAATATGGAAGCTCATTCATATTGAATATACTTCTTTCATTAATGCAAACTTGGAACAAAGAGATAGTCCCACAACTTCTTTTTGTGAGATCCATGTATTTCTTTCTTAGGGGGATCAAATGGAGTGTATTTATCATTTGGCTACTCCTGTTTGACTTATCACTTATATTATGCTAATTTGAATTTATTAAGCTATGACGATTAGCAGAAGATGAACTTTTCAAATAATTTTCAAGATCAACATAGTATTGTTTGATCCATCCATTAATTATGTCAACTTCTCTTTTTCGCTGGTTCACCAACCATTCCGGATCATCTTTGCGGGTCGATCCAATGTCCATGCAATGAGTTCCTACAACATAATTCCACGAGCAATATTCCTTTAATTCTTTTAAGAATAAATAAATGAAAATTCTACTACAGTTGAATTTCTTTTCAATTATGGTAGTTGAAAGTTTATTACTATTAATTTGGTTTAGATAAATTTCATCTGTTAAAAAGATTTATATGTCAATAGATATCTTGTTGTGAGAGATACTAACCGTTGATTGTATAAACGGCAACAATGCTATTGGACAAGTCCTCAAGCACCCTATGACCATCAAAAAACAATAATATTAATGTTTGAAAAAGAATAAAAGAGAACCATATAATTTTAACTTTCAGAGTAAGAAAATTACCCAGCACTGCTGTAAGGATCTTTTAATCCGTTGGAGAAAATAATATTACTGCCAAATCTTTCCAAAACTAGCTTCATATCCTGTATATATAGTCGATGAAAAATTTTCATTAAAAATTTTGAAGGATAGATCATGCAAATAATTGAAATTAGTGTAATTTGCAATATAGACAAACTAAATCGATTGATTACATATACCCTGTGTGCTACGTTATTACACTGCATTGCAAAAATATTGCATTATAAAAAATTGTGGGAAAAATCAAAGACGTTTATCATGAAAATTTGCATACCCTAGCTCCTTCAAGTTTATGACACTTTTAAATTCAATTTTGACTTTTTGAAATTAATATTACCTTTTCCCCTAACCTTTTAAATAAATTTTATTTAGCAACCATTCCGATGTGGCAAAAGAGTGACTCGTGATGCAATTTGTTTACTAAACTAGTCGTCAATTTCGGCAAATAAATATCATTACAAATCACATATTCACCGAAAAGTTACTATATAAAATTGGTTCGAAAGGTCTGGGGAGATAAATATTATCTCAAAAAGATCAGGATTGGATACAAATATCATAAACATGAAGGGGGATGTGCAAATTTTCCTGTTTATTACTGTTGAGTGATGGTAGTGATTCTTGTATTTCTTTTATGATGGGTAATTAAATAGGCCCCAACCATTATTATAGGGATAACTGCCATTAAATTTTACAGGTTGTCGATCAGGGTATCAAACTATTTGTAATAGGTGGAGAGTTTTAAAGGTGACCATGGTAAACTGTGATAATATATATATACATAAGATTATAATTTATGAAATCCAAGCACAAAAATAACGACATTTTGAGACCTAAGAGAGAGTTTAAGCATGATGTAATTGGACCAAAATTCATAATACATACATGTCCTCCATAGTAAGTAGTAATCCAATGAGGTCGAGGAAGAACACCATATTTGGCTTTGCACCCTTGGATAAAGCTCCTCAAGTTGAAAGTTTCAGGTGGAAACATCGAGTCCTTACTAGTCCCACGAACAACAGGCATCACCATCTCACTGCATGTCTACATGCAAAATACATACATACGTAATCAAATTATTATTAATTAAAATGGGAAAAAACTATGCATGCATGCATGCTTCTTAGTTTATCAATTATATATTCAAATAAACACATACAAATGAATATCACTAGATAGATATTTACTATATGTTTCATGTCTTGAATCAATATGGTTATTAACTGTTTTGAATTGTGCTTAAATTGCTCTAAAATTTATGTTTATATGCACATTTAAATTGTTATAAATATATCAGAAATTATAGGGCTTTCAATAAGGCAATGCTTGCGAAACAAGCATGGAGAATCATCCAAAACCCAGAGTCCCTTGTATCTAGAGTATTAAAAGCGAAGTATTTTGCAGACGGTGACTTCTGGACTGCAAAGTTGGGACAACAACCAAGTTACACCTGGCGGAGCATTCTGGGGGCTCGATAGGTTCTGAAAGAAGGCGCCCTATGGAGGATCGGAAATGGGCACAAGGTCAGAATATGGAAAGACAGATGGGTACCTAATAGACAAGATGGAATTTTGCCTTCGATCGGAAATGTATTAGGGGAAGATGAAAAAGTGGCTAATCTGATTGATCCAGAAAACAAGGAATGGAGACAGGAGTTGGTGAAAGCTTGTTTCGGAGATAGTTTAGCGAAAGATATATTGTCTTTACCCATTGGAGATATAGATACAGAGGATGAGTTGGTCTGGAAGCATACAAAGACCGGCGAATTCACTGTGAGATCAGCCTACAAATCTGCTTTAAAAATTTCCAAAAATCGGAGTAGTGATGAAGGTGGATCTTCAAGCGGAGATGGGGAAAAGAAGTATGTTAATATGGAAGGCTAACGCACTCCCGAGGGCAAAACATTGTGCATGGCGAATGTGGAGAGATTCCCTTCCGACAAACGGAAATCCAACATTGATCCGGTGTGTAATGTGTGTGGAGAAGCTTATGAGCCTTGGTTAAGAACTTTGATTCTTGTCTTTTCAGTTTTTGCAAGAGAGAGTGCAACGGCGTTGCCCACTCTTTGGCTAGGTTAGTAGCAACTAAGTCTTGCAACCAAACTTGGTGGGGTTGTTATCCACAGGAGGTGGCTAGCATGGTTACCTCCGAGTTGATTTCTCTAATTCAATAACCCACTTCACGTGGTTTTCCTCAAAAAAAATTAAAAAAATTTGTTATAAATATAAGTTTCATTACTTTGACCGTTTTTAGTTTTTACCACTCATAAATTGTTATAAATATTTATATTTTGGCTTAAATATCAGATTATGCATGAAAATGTGCATTCTCTATTATAGCTAATGTGATTATATAATTATTACTATTTTTCAACTCATCTAATGAATGCTTTCTTCTTGTAGTTGATAAATATGTATAGTTACTTGAAAAAAAATAATATTATTTCAAATAGGAGATAATGTATAAAATGTGCATGCATGCTCTATTATAGTTGATGTGATCATATAATTATCATAGTTATTAAAATTCCGATTCTGATCTACGATCGATCCTACAATTTTATGATCCAAATGCGATTGTACTATCTAGATTTCGATCCACGATCCTACGTGGGTTAGTTCCGATTCTAACTACCCCATAGACCCGAGTCAGAATCCCAATTCTAACAACTTTGATCACTATTAATGTTTTTCAACACATCTAATGAATGCTTTGGTCTTGAAGAGTTGTCCTTGATAATTGATAAATATGTATAGTTACTTAAAAAAATTTATTTAAAATCATAAAAAGTTAAATTTTAGACAAATCAAGATGGCCATTAACCATCATTAATCAAGACGCGTATCATTATCTCTTAGAGAGTGTTTAGTAGAAACCCTAGGGAAATTTTTCCTTGAGAAAATTTCCCATGAGAAGTTTTCCATGAGAAAAATTTCCCTTAGCCCCCCAAGAGAAATTTTCCCTAGGAAAATGGAGAAAATGGTGGACACATCGTGAATATTTTCCCGAAGTCAACCCGCATCCAAACATGGGTAAAATAAGTCAATCCGCGAAAATTGACCATTTCCCCGAGGTTATTGGCCAATCAAACACACCATTAAATGAAAATAGTTACCTGCCATGCATAACCCACGATAGTCTCACCAGTGTCCCATGTGTTAGTATTATAACAGGTTCTGTTACCAAAATACGCAGTAACTCCTGCAAAGATACGGCTAAGTACATCCGTCGATGTGTTTCCTTGCTTATCAATAGCATTGCAAATCAATGCAGGCCTTCGGTATTGGGCCTGAACGTCGTAAAAATTCTCCAAGAAGTTCTTCAGCTCCCCAGTATTATTCAATTGCCTGTCAATCCAATACCACAAAATTATACTCCCTCCGTTCCAAATTAATTGTCATATTTCATAATTTTGTATATACCAATATTTTAACTAAAAAAACTACCTAAATAATTAAATATCACTATTTTCTAAAGTGTTTTTCACATATCAAGGTGTGAGTAGTGAGAGAATGTGAGTAGAAGTAGTTTTATTGATTGAAAAAGTAAAAAATTAACATAATTATTAAAGTTAAAATTACTAAGTTAGGTATTGAGAAATGAAAAGTGACAATTATTTTGGAACAAAAAAAGTTAGTTTAAGTGTCAATTAATATGGAACGGAGGGAGTATATTTTTTGGTAACTATATATATGCACACTTGTACGTAGCTAGATAATTTGCATATACCTCCATTTATGTCTATGATATTTATAAATTAAATCCTGATGTTTTGAAGTTAATATTTGCGTACCCATCCTACACTTTTGAACCCACAACAAGAGAAATCACTTTGGGCAATAAAAAAATTTGTTGTCTTAGTCCAATTTTTGTTGCCTTTAACATGAGGCTACAAAAAAAAATTGTCACGATTTGGTAGTTTTATCCTCAAAACACAAAGTTCGGGATACAAATTAGTAAAAATGGTAGCACAATATAGTTGCGGTGGGCAACAAAAATTTTTTGTTGCCTTAATAGCCTTAGCTAGACATTAAATTGTCGCCCTATCTATATCAATTGCAACAAAAATTTTAAAGTTTTGTTGCCACATATAGTGTATTTAACTATAAAATTATTTGGTTGCCCTATTTTAAATTAATGCAATAATAATTTTTTTGTTACCCAAACTACTCTAAATTTGTTGACCAAACATATTTTTCTTGTTGTGACCAATTTCATTGAGCTACTTTCACTGTGGGAATATAACAACTTTTTCGATGAATGTGTGATTTATGATGAAATTGGTTTGTTAAAATAACGATAATTTTAGCAAACAAATTTAATTATATATCACACATTCATGGGAAAAATTGCTAAATTTACTGAAAAAATAGCTAAATAAAATTTATTCAAAAGCTTAGGGTGGATAAATATTAATTCTATAACATCATAATAAACGTCATAAATCTAAAGGAGGGTATATGAAAATTTTCTAATAGCTATCGCGCTATTAATATATAACTATCGTTATATGTCTAAATGTATTATGGTGTTACTTACGCACAAGTTTTGAACTTTTCACTAAGAAGACGCAGGCCGTTTGGCTTGGATCCAATTTCGTCAATTATTTTCCATGAGCTCTTGATAGTGTTGAAGCAATTCTCACTTGCTTCCTGTGTTGAAAATATATACACACTATATTATTCTTTTGGAAGCAAGAAACAATAAATAATGCAAATGAATTACTATACTCCATGCTGTAATTAAGAGTAATTCTTAGGAAAATATGCATATATCTTCCTTCAGATTTATGATGCTTATAATTCAATCATGATATTTTTGCGTTAATATTTACCCATCTTAGAACTTTTGAATCAATTTCATTTAGCTATTTTTTCGGTGAATGTGTGATATATGATGAAATTTATTTGCTAAAATTATTATCATTTCAGCAAACAAATTTCACTACAAATCATACATTCACCGGAAATGTTGATAAATTTAACTGGAAAAGGTAGCTAAATGAAATTGGTTCAAAAATTTAAGGAGGATAGATATTTAACTTAGAAACATCAATATTGAATTTATAAATGTCATAAACTTGATGAAAGATGGTATATGCAAATTATCGGTAATTCTTACTTTGAAATCCTTGTTGACAATATAGTAGTATCCACGGTTAGGTGAAATAATGTTGTCAAAGTACAGCACCGGGGCAGAAGAAGCCAAAGCACCGATGGCTATATGTGGATATTTGAGTCGGAACCATGCAGCAAGCACTATGACAAACAATTTTGTATGGTAGTTAGTATATGCAATATGACAGTTGATTAACATTCCATTAATTGGCTAATATATATATAGGGAATAGATCATATATGTGCGATGTATATGAGCGATGACATCAGCGTTCGACGGACGTAGTATTGTTTTGATGGACATCAAAGTTCCAACATGGTGTCCACCATTCATATTTGATGTCCATGAAAATAATACTTGATGTCCGCCAGAAATACTTTGATGCTCACATGCTCATATAAGGTCCATGCTCATGTGATTCATTCCCATATATATATATATATATATATATATATATATATATATATATTTGCATTCTGGACTTTGAAAGATAGGATAATTAATTTTGGACCTTCGATTTTCAATGTTAATTTTTTATACCTTAAAATTTGTAGATTTAATAAAAATACCCGTGTTCCATTTTTTTTTCTTTCCACATTTGGTAGGTGACCACAAAACTTATTTAATTATCCAAATATTTTAATTTTGTTAAGATAAATAATAATAAAGAAGGGAGACAAAAATGAGATGGGTTATTATTTACTTACTTCCTCCATAAGAACCTCCAACAACAATTACTGGGGAGTAATCAGCCTTGTAATGTTTCTTCAAATATAAAATCAACTCAGCATAATCTGCAATGGCTTGTCCAGAACTGAAATACCCACGAGCACTTATATTCTTCACAACTTCATCCATTGTTGTCATTCCAAATGGCTTCGACTTTCCGTAAAATCGATGCTAAAAAATCATAAATTTTTTACATCAATATATTATTTTTTTTAGCAAAGTACAATTTCCAAAGTTAACTTTTATAATGTTCAAAGTGCATTGTTTTCTTTCTCCTTAGTTACAACATAATGGTACTTTCCGTAAAATCAATGCTTCAAAAAACCATAAATTTTTTCACGTCAATATATGTCGACCCACCTGTAATTTTTTAACAAAGTGCAATTTGCAAAGCAAACTCGTAATAATGTCCAAAGTGCATTGTTTTCTTTCTCCTTAGTTACAACATAATGGTACTACTTTATGTAAAATCAATGCTTCAACAAATCATAAATTTTTTCACATTAACATATGTCGACCCACCTATAATTTTTGAACAAAGTGCAATTTGTAAAGCGAACTCATAACAATGTCCGAAATGCATTGTTTTCTTTCTCCTTAGTTACAACATAATGATACTTTCCATAAACTCGATGCTTAAAAAACCAATAAATTTATCACATCAATATATATCAATTCAAATATAATCTTTTTAGCGAAGTACAAAAATTGCAAAGTGAACTCATAATGTCCAAAATCACTGTTTTCTTTCTCTTTAGTTATAACATGATGGTAACTTCATAGTCAAGTAACAGTGGGTCTCCTTGCCATAATCATGGAAAAAAATATTAAAAAAATACATTAATGAGTAGCTTAGCATTTCTGTGGTTAATTATTTTTCTCCTTTTTGTTATCCCTTCTGTAAAATTTAGGGGGCAATATGATTACTTGTCTTTCTTTGTTTTAGTGGAGATATAGAGAGTAACCAATATGTGTAAACTTGTAGAAACTTCAAAGAGCCAATGAGTAAGGCTTTTGAATTGTATTCAAAATATGAGTTGATTGTGTCAATTAATTAGCATACCTACTATTGGTCAAGTATTACCTACAAATTAAATATGGTACCCACTGCCATTTAATAAAACATGATGTGAAATAATATTACATCAGTCAATGTAATGTAGCAGTGAAGAAGAAACTTGAAAAAGACTTAGATATATAAGGAGAACCTAGTGAACAATCTTAACAAGATGTTGAGGGCTTGAAATATCTTAGTGACTTATCTTTCTAATGCTACCTTCTTAGAAAATGAGATGCAATGTAAAAAAAGAGATACTTCCCTTCTTTTTAATATGGCTTAAGAAATTTTGAAAATATGAATTGGATGTAAAACGTTATGGAAAATTCAATTGATGTTATCCGGTATCAACAATATTTTCTTTTCAAATTGGAGAAAAATTTCGCAGAAAAATATGAGACCAAATAAGAGAGGATTATTGAAGATTCTTTTTCGGGAGGTTGGGGGAAGGGAAATATTAATGAAGAAAATAAGTTGTTTTATATAGTATTTTTTTTTATGACATCTAGTTTGTATGGTGAATTGATGTCTCCTTGATGTTACCATGCAAACTTAATGTACCTTGAAACAATACTCGATGTCGTCCATGCTTACCAAAGTTCCATGCTAATGTGATCAGTTCCTATATATAAAGATTGCTTTAGACACTTGTATACCGTCTACCGTGGTGTACCTTTTTATATACAACACATGTATTGAAATACATTAATTTTTATATGATGAATTTCTGTACAAATTTGATGACTTTAAAAAATATTCATAAATTTTGTAATACTAGTATTGATATATTTATAATGAATTTTATAATTAATATTGATCAACTATTTAAAAAAAATTAATACAAGTGATGTAACCAGATAGGTGCATCCCGGTGGTCCTTATAACGATTGGATAATTTTTGTACTTAGCTTTTAATTAACATTTTTACCCTGTTCTTTTCTGCGGTTGTGGCTATGCGATTTCTGCATACCACAACACAAAATACCATTCTACCACAACTCACCACAAATTATTTTTTCACAATTACCAATACAATATTTATATATATACAAAAAACCCACCACAACATACCAATAACCCGCCATAATTACACCACAACCCGCCACAATTCACCACACTATACCGCGCCATACCGCGTAATACCGCATAAAAGAACAGGGCCTAAATCTCAGCCAATAATCTTGGAAAAAAGTGACGTTTATGAATCATATATGGTGAGATTGAAAGAGAAATTAAGAAAAAAGAGCAACACTTGTTCTTACCTCTATAATAACCACAAGAGCTTTAAGTTGAGCAGCATAATCTGTGAGAATCAATGAATCAATCTCATCATCATCCATTGGTTGCTCATCCCCAAGATACACCAAAATGGGGGAGTTTTTCTTTGCACCTCCCCAGTACTTTGAATAGACCATGTACTTTTGTTTGAATGTTGTGTAACTTTCTGGTTGATAGTTGAAGTGGTCAAGTGTTTGTGAGTAGTACAACACCTTCACATCTGCACTCGGGCGGCTTGAAGAAGAAGAAGAAGGTGATGATTTTATGATACCTGGCTCGAGGCGAGCGAGCCTAGGCATGGCGAAACTCGAATGAGAGTTTATGAAGATGGATAAGAGGAGCAAGAGCCATGGAGAGAAGTATAGGAATGACTTCAAAAAAGAATGCATTGGTATGCTTGTTAGTTTGTCTTCTTAGGATGTAATCTAGTGTAGGGTAGTTAGAGCAGCAGTGGCAGTAGCACTATTTATATGCCAAAACTAGAGGCACAAAAATCTAGGTGTGGGAAATTATGGGTTTGAATAAATCGGACATTGGATTAAAATTTAATATCTGATACCTATTTTTCGTGTATTTTTCGGGTTGGACAAGTGTGAATTCGAGCCTAAATCGGGTTTGTTTGGCTCCAAATTAAATAATCTTAAGTCAGAGGTAAGTGGCTAAATAATCAAAACTGAATTTTTGGCTGAGAATGTGCTAAACTTTTTACCTATTTACTCTGACTAAACCAGAATTGAATGCCTACGTCATAAAGCTGACTTGACACCCTTAAAAAATTCAAAGACGCAATGGGTTAATATCTGATTCAGTCCGTTTATATATTATTTTCAGTCAAGTCCGAACTTTTCAAGGGCACCAAGTCAGCTTTGCGACATCGAAATTCAATTCTGGTTTAGTTAGAGTAAATAGGTTAAAAGTTTGGCACATTCTCAGGCAAAAAGTTAGTTTGGATTATTTTCAGCCACTCACCTCTAACTACGCATTATTTTTGAGTCTAAAAATCCTTTGAAAAAAATTGTGTTTGAATTTTAATTCGGTCAAATTGGTTAGTGTCAAAATTCGGACGGAAATATCTATCATTGTATCTGATTGATAAATTCAAATTATCGAAATCGGACATATTTTTGTTAGCCCTGGCCAAAGTAAAAGCAATGAGATGAATGGTTGCCTCTTTGTCATCATTGAAAGGGGGACATGAGTAGCAATCCTAATGGACTATTCTCAAGTAGAAATTGACAGCTTCCTACCGTCAAAGTTCTTAGTGATGTGTTGGAGGTGCTTCTCATAAATATTTTTAGGAGGTTCATGTTACTCATATTATGCAAAGTTCGGATTATACTTCCGAGAATACAGAATATTGTCCGATCAAATTACATATTGTTGATAAAATTTATGATGAAACATGTTCATAAAACTACTCTATAGTCTTCATAAAATTTTAGAAAGACAAATTAAAACAGACATAATGACAATTGTAAAAATAAATTTGAAAAATATAGCCACATGACAATGCTTATAAAACTTTAATGTAAATATGTAATGCTCTAGAGAGGCAAAAGAGTGGTCATAAAATAAAAAAATAGAAAGCAAGTATAATAGTGATAATAATTTTATAAAGCAATTTTTTAAAAAGCTGCACTAAAATGCTTATAGTATTTGAAAAAAATGATCATAATTCGACAAGCCCAAAAATCCGGGAGAATGGTAATCTAAGAAATATAGTCTAATTTAATTTACTCATATGATGTGTCTTCCCAACTAATTATCAGTTATGATGTATGTGTTAGAAAGTCTAATGTTAGAAGCTTCTTAATTTGTTAATGACAGTCATCCAATGTGATAGGTATGTAATGCTTTCATTAGGTACGCATTAATGTGGTCAACATCTTCTTTGGCATAAATAGCTTTCCCTCTCAAAGTGTAGATGTTTTACAAGTTTGCCTTGCAATTATATCAATTCTTCTCTCAAAGATAATTTTAGAACCTAAACTCGATAAATGGGTAATAATGATACAGTTCTTAAAATTTAGAATATGTTCAAATGGATAAGGGTGGGTTTTGTTTAGTTTATGACTCATTGAATCCTCCTAAGGATCTTCATCGATTAGGAAAGGAGGAGGCACATGCTACGTCTGAAGAGGCGTAGCCCGCGCCTCAAACAGAAACTGGAACAAGAAGGCATGCTAGAGGCGCCAGCTGCTCCGAACAGACGCAACAAGTATCTCAGAGGCGCTAGCTACACCGAGCTCCGACACAACCGGGTCTCATGCGACACTCCCCGCGCCTCGGCCCCTTTGTCACATCCGCGTCGGGTATTTTCTTCTAGCATTGTAGGTTATTGGTTTTGACCTATTTATATACACCTAGTCATCATATATTATATCGATATATTAAGAGAGAAATATTGAGAGAGAGTAGTTTCACCAATATTTTTCAGAGAGTTCCACTTTGTTATCCCTAGCAAGATTGTGAGTTAAGAGATTGTATTGTTGTAACACCCTAGATATATGGTTAAAAGTGTGGCTTAAAGGGTTGAAATGACTACTCATATCACCAAGGTGCACCTTCTTTTATGGTAGCTCATCCATTGAGAACTCCTCAATTAGGCGTGCTTGGCTGGGAGTAGTCTTAGGATGGGTGACCTCTTGGGAAGTTTTCCTAGGCAGCATGTGAGCGAGGAGGAAGCACGCTGGAAAAACTCGTGGTGATTTGTGGGGCTAGCCAGCAATCCTTGAAGTAATTATCGTAATGTCCGCGGCCCGGGAGGGGCTGGGGCTTTACAAATGGTATCAGAGCTGACCCGCGACCGTGAGCTGCGCCAGTGGACGGGAGATCCATGGGTAGTCACTTAGAGGGGCAAAGATTCTGGAGTGGATTATGGCACAAGAGGACGTTGTGCGCTTAAGTGGGGATGATTATAACACCCCAGATATATGGTTAAAAGTGTGGCTTAAAGGGTTGAAATGACTACTCATATCACCAAGGTGCACCTTCTTTTATGGTAGCTCATCCATTGGGAACTCCTTAGTTAAGCGTGCTTGGCTGGGAGTAGTCGTAGGATGGGTGACCTAACTGACCTCCTGAGAAGTTTTCTCAGGCAGCGTGTGAGCGAGGACGAAGCACGCTGGAAAGACTCGTGGTGATTTGTGGGGCTAGTCAGCGATCGTTGAAGCAGTTATCAGTAATGTTCGCGGCCCGGGAGGGGCCGGGGCGTTACAATTGTAATCTCCATTGTTGATCGTATCATACCATGTGATAGTGATCGATTTGTACTCCTCCTTTTCTCATACTGGATTATTTCTGGTTGTCGTCGTCCGTGAGTTTTTCCTCGAGTTCTTCAATTTCTCACGTAAATATGGTGTTCGTTTTTATAACTTAATTTTTGTTCCTAAATTTTTTCGTAATCTTCGTCATCTCATTTACTTCCACTGTAACTGCAATCGGTAGTTATTTTCTCTGAAAACCCTGACAATTGGTATCAGAACAAGGTGGAGATGACTTCAATCATGAAGTGCGAGATTCCAAAATTCGATGGAGCGGGGAGCTTCATGACGTGGAGACTGTAGATGAAGGCGGTTCTGATTCAACGTGGGTTATGGGATGTGATTAAGTATCCTGACACGAAGATTGATGAAACGATGAGCGATGAAGAATTCAAAGAACTCTAGGATGATATCAAAGGCAGACTTGGTGCGAGAGAGTGGAAGAAGTTGGAGGATAAGACTCTGACTAGGATTCAACTATGTTTGGCAGAACACATTCAGAGAGAGGTTATACACATTGAGGAACCTCGGTCCTAAGGAAGCTTTGGGCCAAACTGGAAGAGCTTTACATGTCGAAGAGTCTCGCTAACAAGTATCGATGAAGGAGAAATCTACAGGCTACGAATGCCTACAGGTACTTCTATGCAAGCACATATTAGTGAATTTGATTCTATTAGTACTGAATTAGAATCAATGGATGTGAAACACACTAATGAGGATAAGGCTTTACATTTAATTTTTCTACCTACATGCATCACACAAATTATTTAAGGAGATAATATTGTATGGGAACTGTGGTGTCCTTAACTTTAGTGAAGTAAAAGCTAGTTTGCTGTCTGAGGAGAAATTTGATAACGAGAGTGATGACCAAGCTAGTGAGGCCTTGATTGTAAGGGGGAGGGGCAATGATCGCAAGGGAAATGGGTCTAGAGGGAAGTCTAAACATGATTCAAAGTCTATGAATCCTCATAGAAATAAGAAGTGTATTACTGTGGCAAGAAGGGTCATATAGAGAGTAAGTGTTGGGCAAAGGAGAAAAATCAGAAGCAGGGTAGTAGAGATAACTGCACCAAACCTGGTACCTCAAATTGTGTTGAGTCTGAGTCAGATGCAGAGGGGTTCATTGTTATGGATGATGCTTTGGCTACTACATCAAATAGGATAACTAGAGATGAGTGAGTTCTTGATACTGGATGTACCTACCACATGTGTCCTCATAAGGATTGGTTTGAGTACTATGAGAGTATTGATACTGGCGTAGTGGTCAAGGGTAACGATACAGCCTGCAGGGTTGCAGGAATTGGTAGCATTAGGATTAGAACCCATGATGGTGTTGTCAGAACCTTGAAAGAGGTTTGTCATATTGCTAACATGACTCGCAATTTGATTTTTTTGGGTACTCTTGAGGCTAGTGGTTGCAAGTTCAAAGAAGAAGATGGTGTCCTCAAAGTGTGCAAGGGTTCCATAGTTCTAATGAAGGGAATCAAGAAGGACAGTTTATACATCCTGCAGGGGTCTACTGTGACAGGAACTATAACAACAGTCTCTAACCTTAATGAGGCCAACAGCACAAAACTGTGGCATATGATATTGGGCAACTTCGGAGAGAAGAGGATGTCAATACTGAGGAAGAAAGGATATCTTGGGGGTGCACAAATTGACAAGCTGGAGTTTTGTGACCACTGTGTCAATGGAAATAGAAGAGGGTCAGTTTCTCCAGGGCTATGCATACAACAACAGGGATCCTTGGCTATATTCACTCAGATTGGGGTTCCTGCTACAATGTCATCTTTGGGTGGCAAGCGCTATATGTTGACATTCATGGATGATTTCTCGAGGACGACCTGGGTTCACTTTCCGCGGCACAAGAATGAGACATTCTCAGATAGGTGGGAAGATAAAGAAGCTCAGGCGAGATAATGGATTGGAGTTCGTAGATTTTGAGTTTGCTGAGTTCTGCGAGGAGCATGGGATTGCTAGGCATCGAACCTTGGTGGGTAAACCTCAATAAATGGTGTAGCTGAGAGAATCAACAAGTCATTCCTAGAGAAAGCACACTGCATGTTCTCCAATGCAGGGCTTTGCAAGAGCAAATCATTTTGGGCAGAGGCCATTGCTACTGCATGTTATCTGTTGAACAAATCACCTCATGCCTCTATTGAGTTCCAGATTCCAGAGGAAGTATAGACAAGTAATCCAATTAATTATTCTAATTTAAAAAATTTTAGATGTCTTGTATATGCCTATGTAAATGAGGGAAAGATGTCCCTCAGGGCTATTAAATACATGTTTCTAGGTTATTGGTCTGAGTCTAAGGAATATAGAATGTGGTGTCCTGACTTGAAGAAAGTCATACAGTCTAGAGATGTAACCTTTAATGAAATTGCTATGTTATCTGGAGTGGAATCTACTGTTACTTTTGATGGTGCAGGTAATCAGAAGGAGGATGCTGAGAGAGTTGAGTTCGAGGTGGAGCAGGTTGATGCTCAAGGTGGAGCTACCAGAACCTGCAATTAGGAGCAAGCTGCTGATGTTACTCCTGAAAAATCTCAGGTTGATGAGCTTGAGGTTGAGACTGATGCTCCTCAGGTGGAGGAAGAACATAACATAGCAAGAGATCGTCCCAGGAGGGAGATCAAGAGACCGACTCAGTATGTTGAGGAAGACAACGCAATGATTGCATATGCTTTGAGTGTTGTAGAGGAGACCCCTGAAGGTGCTGAACCTTCTACCTATCAGGAGGCCATCTCTTGTCTAAGTGCCTCAAACTGGATAGGAGCTATGTAGGAAGAGATGGAGAGTCTGCAGAAGAATCAACCACCGGAGCTTTGTGAGCTGCCTAAAGGGAGACGAGCTCTTACTGCAACATGGATGTACAAGAAGAAAAAAGGTATCCCTTGTTTATATTGAGACTGTAAGGTGGAAAGCCAGATTGGTGGTAGAGGTTGCAACCAGAGAGAGAGAGAATCGACTATAATGAGGTTTTCTCGCCAGTTGTGAGGCATACGTCAATTCCCACCTTGCTTGCCTGTGTTGCTCTATTTGACTTGGAGTTGGAGAAAATTGATGTGAAGACCATGTTCCTTCATGGCGAGTTGGAGGAAGAGATCTACATGAGGAAACCAAAGGGTTTTGTTGTTCCTGGTAAGGAATATATATGCAGATTGAGGAAGTCCTTGTATGGACTTAAGCAGGCACCCAGGCAATGGTATAAAAGGTTTGACACCTTTATGATCAGGCAAGGGTATGCAAGGATTCACTGTGTTAGTTGCGTGTATTTCAGACAATTTGAGAATGAGTCTTTTATTATTTACTATTGTATATTGATGACATGTTGATAGCATCTAGGGACATGTCACTGATCAGGAAGCTAAAATCTCAACTCAATCGGGAGTTTGAGATGAAATACCTTGGTGCAACAAATAATATCCTTGGGATGGAGATACAGAGGGATAGAAAGGCAGGGAAGTTGTTCCTGTCTTAGAAGAGGTATCTGGAAAAAGTGTTGGACAGGTTCAACATGAGAAACTATAAGGCAGTTTCAACCCCTTTAACTACTCGTTTCAAGTTGTTTAGTGAGTGTTGTCCTAAAACTGAATTGGAAATGAGAAAGATGTCTAATGTTCCGTATGCTAGTGTCATTGGTAGTTTGATGTATGCTATGGTGTGCACTAGACCTGACCTGCCCCATGCAGTTAGTGTGGTGAGTAGATATATGCAGAATCCAAGGAAAGAGTAAAGTGGATCCTTCAGTATGTGAAGGGAACTTTGGAAAAGGGCATCTTGTATAATAGAGGCAGTGTTGCAACGTCTGATGTTGCTGGTTATGTGGATGCTGATTATGGTGGAGATTTAGATAGGAGACACTCAATTTTAGGGTATGTGTTCACTATGTGTGGCGGAGCAATGTCCTGGAAGGCTTCACTCTAATCTATAGCAGCCCTTTCTACTACTAAGGCTGAGTATATTGCTGCTATAAAGGGGGTGAAGGAGGCTATTTGGTTGACGGATTTGGTCATGGAGCTTGGTATACCATAGGGCGAGACCGTGGTTTATTCAGATTGTCAGAGTGTTATTCATCTGACCAAGAATGGTGATTACCATTCGAAAACCAAGCATATAAACATCAAGTATCACTTCATCAGAGATACAACTGTGGTAAGTGAGATTGTGATGAAGAAGACGCATACTTCTGAAAACCCTGCAGACATGCTAACGAAACCTTTATCTACAGTTAAGTTCGAGCATTACTTGGACTTAGTTGGAGTACTGAGTATATGAGAGCTCTTAGGGGTCACGCCCTCAAAGGGACGTGTTGATGGTGACGGTTGAGGTACTTTATTTGGACCGATGAGTCGGATCATGGTCCAAGGTGGAGATTGTTGGGTTTTATCGCCCATTGGATCCTCTAAGGTCCAAAGTCAGCAAGAGAGAGTGAGATGCTACCCGCGCCAAAGGAGGCGCTAGGCGCGCCCTAGACAGAGAGAGAGAGGAAAGGGAGGCGTAGGCAGCGCTTGAAGAGGCGCAGGCAGCGCCTGAAGAGGCGCCACCTGCGCCCAAGATAGAAGCAAAAGAAGGGGGTGTTGAAGGAGACGTTGGCCGCGTCTCTGAGGCGCTACCCGCGCCAAGAACGACGCATCCTGCACCTTCGGTTCTCTTCAAGTTAGTTACGGCATGTGGTTTTTGAGTTTTAATCCAACTCTTATTCTCCTAGCCTCCCTATATACATATGATCAGTTGTCTCCACTTTTATTATCAATTAGATCAGAGAGAAAATATTGAGAGAGATGGAGTTTCACCAATATTTTCCCCTTGTTATCCCGAAAGAGATTGTGAGTTGAGAGATTGAGAGCTTGTATTATAATCTCCATTGTTGATCATATCACATCCTGTGATAGTCATTGAGTTGTATTCCTCCCTTTTCTCATAGTGGATTATCTTCTGGTTGTCGCTGTTCGTGAGTTTTTCTTCGGGTTATTTGATTTCCCACGTATATCTGGTGTTCATTTTATCGCTTAGTTCTCATCCTAAATTTTACTGTAATCTTCGTTATCTCGTTTGTTTCCGCTGCAACTGCAACATACATTATCTTCTCTAAAATCCCTCACATTTACCAACTTAATCGTAACCACACTGACCACAGAATAGAATAAGGTTAGGTCATTATTGCTAATCATCGCAGCTTTATGAACAACCAACTTATCGATAAAGTAATAGTGTCCATCAAAATCCACTTAGAATTCCCAACAAATGTGGTTATCCACGATAGATTGTCCCATCCCATCTTTGGGTTACCCTATTGCAGCACAAAGAACTTAGGTTCGTTGGCTGTCATCAATCATTGTATGATGCATTATGATCAACTCCTCCTTTCTATCATTTGCTTTCCTATCAAGTTGACTAGTCTCCATGCCAAGGTCTTCATGATAAAATTTGAGGCGGTTAAATTTTTGTTCGACCTAATTATTTGGATTTGTCCAATCCAAAAAAAAATTAGGTATGGTTATAAAATTTTCATTCCAAATTTCGACAATAATCGATTTGACTGAAAGTTCAAATACAATATTTTTCAAATTTCTATTGTCCAAACCTGATTTAGACTCAAATTTATATTTGTTTGATTTATTTGACCTAAAAAATACGCAAAAAAGTTGGATATCAGACATTAAATTTTTGTCCGACATCCATAGAATTAAAATGCATGGAACTTAAACCTCTCTAATTAAAAGCGGTAGTGGGGTGGTCCAAGCTAACATCACGTCCAAATGCCTAGTATATTAAAAAAATTGGATATCATTATAGAATTTTTGTTCAGAATTTCGACATTGACCGATTTGACCGAAATTTAAATACAATTTTTTTCAAATTTCTATTGTCCAAATTAACCTGATTTAGATCCGAATTTATATTTGCCAGATTTGTCCGACTCGAAATATACACAAAAAAATGGATATCGGACACTAAGTTTCCATCCAATGTTCAATTTTTCCAAACTTAAAATTACCTAGACCCAAATTTTTGACCCCCATAAAATTAGAATGCAATGCAACTTAAACTAAACCTCTCAAATTAAAAGTGGTAGTGGAATGGTCCAAGCTAAAGACCATGTCCAAATTCCTAGTATATTAAAAGCAAGTTAATTCCAACTCAAAGAAATCTGAATATGATGGTCATCATATATTTAGGGGAATGTTGTAGAGTAGTGGCATGAACATCGATTATCAGCTATTAATTCCCCCACTGCAGAAGTTCCATCTATAATTGATTGCCACTTTGAGTGCGTTTAACTCAACCTCCACTACATGCTTCTGAAAAGACTTTAGGCCCGTGTTGCGGTCATCGTTATTTAAATCCCGATCCGAATCTATAAAATTATTATTGAACCTTCAGCCATCAGCTTAAATTTTTAGTTGAGATGGTTTCATATGGTATCAGAGTCAGACCTAAGCAAGAGGTCTTAGGTTCGAATCTTAACACCCCCATATTCATCTGCGCAAGGAAAAAGGAGGTCTTTGCAAAATTCACCATCAGCTTAAGGTTTTGGTTGAGATAGTTCCACAAGATCAATGATTCAACAAGTTTATGATCCAAAAATCCTCTATTGATCCAATTCTTATTAGGATCTTAAAGTAGTTAGGATCGTACGATCCTAGTTTTTCCTAAATATTATATGTTAAAATCGCAATACGAATCTACGATCTTGCGATTCGATCCACGATCCTACCTGAATTTGATAATATTTGCCCACAATATCATCTTTAAAATTTTGTCATAACAATTTAGATTTTGTATTGAAGTTATCAACTGATATACACAATTTAACGTATTGCTTCATTACTAACGAATAAAATGTCAAGATTTTAACTATCATAAAACTTTATTTGGTATTTTCCTATTGTATTAGAATCTTACGATCCTCGACCCTAACTACGCCCATCGATCCTATCTAGGATCCCGATTTTAACAACCTTGGTTGCGGTGCGGTATCACTCTTTAATTTTTCACCACACCACACTATAATCATTAATAATATATCTTTTCATTGTTCATTTTTCATTTTTCATTTCCTCACTTTTCTCATCTACCACAATTCATCATTTTTTCACCACACTTTTTCAAATTCCACCACTCTGCAGCCAACTCAGTGGAAAATGATTTCAAAGCACCACCCTTCTCCCACGCTCAACTTTACTTCAACTTATCCAAATGACGAGGACCCTTGGGTTACAAGGTCCCAAAAAAACCAAAGACTGACCTATAAGTATTGGACCAGAGTTTTATCAATCCAAAAATAAAAATGATAAATATCTTGAATTAAGATGTTTATTACCCATATTAAACTATACTTAAAATTACTGTCTAAATTATTTAGTCATTAGTTAAATTGTTAAAACATTATGTTTCATCAGTTTGAAGATTTTTACCGTGGATAATACGTAGATTTTGTTTTTTATTCATTTTTATAAATATAGAATTACACATAAAATATACATCGTCTAATATGGTTAATTAATTAATATCATAATATATCGTTTATATTGTTGATTTAGGTGATGAATATTATGTGGTTATAGTTGATAAATATATACAATTACTAAAAAATATTATTTAAATTTGAAAATATATAAATTATAAACGATTTAAGATGTTTGCGGTTCTTTTGGTTGCTGAATTCTTTGGCTTTCTGCTGTTTGCGGTCTTGTGGCATCTTTGATACCTTAGCCTTTTTATGGCTAACAAATTATCGAAAAAAAATAAACAATTTAAGATGTTTAATAACCATTTTGATTCAATACATATGTCAATGTATTTTCGACGAAACCTGCCTACGGCACAATCAATATAGGCTTCAAAAACACTTCAAACGAGATGTTCTTTTATACGATGTGGTACGGTGCAGTACCACAACTCACTATACTACTCAATATTTTTACACTTCACCATATTTTACTACAATCATTATCAATATATTTCCTCACTTTTATCTCTCCTTACTTTTCTCCTATACCTTTCACATTCTCTATCCTCACCTACTACATCAACCACACTTTCCACAAATTTTACCATACTTTTCCACACCTTATCACACTTTCCACAATTTCACCACACCGCAGTATTTCCATATATTATCAACCACACAAAAGAGCAGGGCCTAAGTTGGTGACAAAACAACCAGACTTTAGACCGGTTCAATATCATTATTCACTAGTGTTTGGGGTCCCATTTTTTCCTCCTAAACTCCCTTTGTCACAAACGAATCCTAACCAGGCAGATTTGTGCTTCAACAAACGGCTTTTGCCTTTTGCGATGCAAGTCAAGAATCTTCAAAATGTGATGTTAATGATCTATATTATCAAGCTTGATACACAAGTTAGGGTCTGAAAACTAAAAGTGTAACCAATTCCAAATTTTCGTTTATATATGAAAGCTGACTTCATCCCAGTTGGATTGGTCATAATGTTATTCCATATTACATGATTAGAAGTACTTTTTCAAATATTGAAAGCTTCATATCTCCAAACCCCCTTGGTTTTTTAAAGTTCTCCTTTGGACCTTTTTGTGTCTTGTTTGGTTTCAAAGTGGTTTTTGAAAAGTTTTCATGGGTCTAAAGGAAGCAATCTCTCCATAAATTCTAGTTCATGAAGTAAACATTGTCTACATCTAGTCTATCTAGATACTCCAGGCTCCAGCCCACGTCATAAACGTGTTTCCCTTGATAGTTCATTATGTTGTTTCATATATCCAAACCCGCCTTTCTAGATTATGCAACACTTTGAAAATGAAGGAGAACCCAAGGTAATAACAAGAATAGAAGTCCTAATTCGTTGTTAATTTTGGAATGCAATCTCTTGAAACAATTACAAAGTATCAATATCAGCGTACATTTTTCCCTTCACCGGAGAATATTTAAAGGATGCCAACACTCAAAGCTCGATCAACTCCAAGAAACACTCTGCAAATCAAAGTGCATCAAAAGCCATAGGTAGCACGCGATAGAGAACATCCTTGCGATGAACCCATAGTACAACCAAACAAAAATGAAACCTTGAAAGAAGCTGAACGACATATCAGTCCAGCGCCTGAATGAAAATCAAGCAAATACTATGCGAAATCACATATGCACAAGAAAACAAAGGCATTCCTTTACAAATTGTTCTGGCACTGAACAAATTAAAAGCGTTCAAAGAAGAGCCGACGTTCCTCAGAAATTTTATGTACCACACTAGAGCCAAAATTTCCAGCAATTCAAGGCAGACGATATGTCAGACCTCAGACCTACTCCCCCACTCGTGCGCATGCAAGATATATATACAGCTCAAAGTCAAAGCATTTGCCCACAGTTGAGAAGCTCTGTGAGAGGATCAACCTCCTACCCTTATAAAATTAACCTAATGAAAAAGGACGAAAAGAAAATTGAAGAAGCCGAAATTAAGAAAGAAAATTAAACCAAAGCCCTTTATAATATATGTGGAAGCTGCGAATCTAATCTGTCTTGCAACTCCTTGATCTTAGTGGAAAGTTCAGCCTTCTCCTCCTTGTAGCTCTGCAACAAGAAGTCTTTTCCGTCTATTACGTCTTTCAAGTCTCCTATTTCCTTCTTCAGCATCTCGATTCTGTCCATGTCTCCTTTACTCTTGTCTGGAAGATCGAAATTGCTATCCCCATTGAGAAACCCATTAGCATGACCATGACCATTTCTTTTCTCTGACGGCCAAACAGGGGCAGTGGAAAGCTTCTCGCTAGGGTCCCCGTGTGCCAAGCAATGATCCGCAATAGCCTTCCTCAACCTTTGAATCTCTCTCTCGGAATCAAAGAGATCCCTGTTTGCAGCATCGAGCTGAGACTGCAAATGGTTAGAATGAGATACCTGAGCACTGAGAGCGTTCTGTAGTTCAGTGATTTGGTCCTGCATCTCGAGTATCATGTCATCTCTTCTCTTCAACTGCTGCCTGAGTTTTTGTATCACCTCTCGTTTGCTGAAGATATCAGAGCCAGATTCAGATGCATGCGGCGAGTCTGAGGTACAAGACTGATGGTGGAATGGCTTTGGAGGCTGGTCACCACGCTCTGGAGATGATACCCAAACCATGCCATAGTCAGGAGGTACAGTCACTAAAGGAAGTGATGAATCAGATTCTGTCAAAATTTGGCCATTCGGCGGGTTCTTAATTTCCACCACTCGGTCCCCTGCAAGCATGTGATCCACACATTTAAGAATGTCTATTATGAAATGAAATGTTACGGATAAGTCCAGGTACTAATCACATTGCATGAATCAGATAATTTTGTTAAACATCTGCGTCATGAAATTTGAGACCTGAAACAAGGCTTCCTAAGTTTACCATGAAAGATGCATGGTTTAACTATCCACAGAAACAGAAATAATGATTGAAGTCCTGATCACATGTCTGGCCATCTGCTATATAATCAGATTCTGAAAGATAGGGATGCATTAATTTTCCAAGACAAACAACCAACTACAATAGCTTCCCAGCCTTCCCTGCTAGCAATAGTAGAGAGGAGACTGACGGAAAATAGAATGTGTATTTTGAGTGCGTGTAGGATAAGGAAGTCAGTGGAGTACATATCTTAAGAAAAATTAAGACCTTTTGTAAGTTGGCTGTCTTATTAAGATGTAGCTAACCCTTCCAAGAAGGTGGTGCTCTTATATGTAGGTTGTACCTATTGAGGGCCTATTCCATGAATGAAACAAAAACAAAAATAAGAATAATAATAATTAGAAGGCTTGAGAGAGTGGGAGCTTAAAACCCTCCCATTTAAGCGGGAACTTGAAGCCCATACCCTATAAAGCACAAACAATTTCCCTTCCATCATGTATCCGTGTCTCACATGTATCTTTGGACACCAAATATGTGCCAGGTATAAGAAAATTGTGTACAAATAATAAAAATGACATATCATGGTGTGGACACGCCTGGGACACCCAAACCATGTTCATTTGAAAAGTTAAACATGCATTTCTTAATCCCGCAAATCTAACAAGTTTGACATACACAAGTGAATCTCTACCATATCTGAGATTCTTTTTCAGCATGTAGCCATGTATCACTCCTTCGCCACCAATGTTGTTTTGCAATCTTGCTTTGTGGTTGAGAGAGAGAGAGAGAGAGAGGAGTCCCTACTCATAGATTAGAAGAAGGCAGATAGCTTTGAAATGTGGGTGCATAAAAGGTGAGAGAAAGATGGAGGGGTTTAAGCACCATGAGAAACTCAACAACAATCACTACCATCTAAACCAGGCATGGGGGCTAGTATAGGCCATATAATAGTACAGCAGACTAAAGAAAGAGTAGGGACAGTGTTTGCATCTAAGTTTGAGCCAAATCCTACCCTATCTTAAGGCTAAAAACCCATTTCAAATTCCATGAATTGGAGCAGCTTTGAATCTAGCCGATTCTGACCCGACACAGATGATAACAAAATGGAAATTTACCCCAAAAATATACAAGGCCTTGGATAAGTGTGAAACCCTAATTTCATTCCACACCTCCTCCATTGCAGTCCAGCCACGGCCAATCCTAGCATCACACAGGCATATTCCGTTGCTCAAGGGTTCTATGTCTCGCACTAAGGGATGGCGACAAGAGTCGGACTTTGGGACCCAATTAATGTTCAGATTGGAAATCCAAATCAAACTCCAATCTGTAAGAGGTGAGTTGCACCTCTAAATCCAACTATAATCAGAGCACATAACCTCCAACTTCTACATTATTTTTTATAGCAAAAATAAACAAAGATATATTAATAATAAAAAAGATCAGAAGCTTAGAAAGCATCTACAAAATCATGTACAGCCAAAATAAAGACTATCCACAAAATCTACTACATCAAAAGAGAGAGTTAAACTTCCCATTAACCAAAAAGAAGAGAGACTTTATAAAATTGACTTTCAAGCCTGAAGAGGAGTTTCAACTCCCTCAAAAACCCTTTGGTTCCTTACTCTCTAAATATTCCAAAATATCACGGGGAAAAATATCACATGAAGAGGAGCTAAATTTCTACATGGTTATAAGTTCAACTAGGTAAAAAACTAAGATAGGACTCAGTGAAGAACTTGTCGAGGCTGGTAGTGGGTTGAGGACCTGGGTGGTGTCACCAGCATGATGGATGGAAGTAGTAATACACCGACACCGAGTAGTTGGGACTCAATAAGGGGACTAAACTGGGAAGAAAGAGCAGAACAATAGAACCACTGCAATGAGACTCAATAAGGGGACTCAACAGGGAAGTAGTAGTACACCTACTTCTAGTGAGCGACTAGCAGCGAATAAGAATGGAGAACATAGACAAAGCACTGCAATGGGAGCAACAGAGCAGCGCCAAGTGGAGTGCGACTATGAAAGGCTAGTTATGGCTGGAAACAAAAGGAGGCATAGAGCACTTGATAGGAGGGGCACGAATGAAATTAGGGGTTCACAGTTCTTGTGCACCTTATATATTTTCGGCCGGATTTCATAGGGTGTGAGGAGGCTAGATCTAACTCCGGTTCCGTAATATTCAAATTCTAATTTATAATCAAATTCAGCTCATATTTTTTTCCAGATTCAAATCAAGTTCTCTGTCCTTTCCATCTCTACCCATTACATATGGCACTGCCAGTTCAGTCGTCCCCCTACCCCTCTTCCTACCAGGCTCAGTCGCCCTCCCTACTCCCAACTACTAGTTGCTTGTGTTCTAGGCACGCAACTTCCCTCCACATTCTAGGGCTGACGAAGCCACCCCAATCCTCAACCTCCACTCAACTTACAATTGCATCCGGACGTGATGTAGTCTGATTATAATCAAATTCGGATTTCCAATTCGCCTCTGGCGGATCGTGGTTTTGATTGGATTTTTAAATCTGGATATGGACCACATCAGACTCGGAGGCCCTAAAACCCAATTTGACTCCAACTCGTTGCAATCACTAGAAGTCATAAATAAGCAAGAAAAGCGATTGCAGACTCATGGAGCGTGTCTAGTCGTTGCCCATTCCTCTCTCTCCTTTCACCTTTTTAGTCTCCCTAACTATTGCTTATATTTTTTAGAGAACCACTTTTGAGAAGAAAAAAATGTAACTAAAAAAATGAAAAGTGACAAGAAACAACTAAATAAGCTCTAAAAGGATTATCAAACTTATATTTTCAAATAATATGTTTTAAAACAAAATCACAAAAGTCAGGTTACATGTTGAGTCCTAAACATTTTTTAAAACCACATATCAGCATCTGCATGTCATATAGTGTGCCCATACCCCTAACATGCTCACCAAACACAAGGGTAAGGAATTTGAAAACTAAACATAAGAGTAAGTAACTTGAGTCCTAAGGTACTTTCATTCTCACTAAACAAGTCTTTCTTCTTCTCACCAAACAAACCCAGAGTATGTTGGTTTTGGTAATAAGTTCACCTTCTTCCCATACAATTAATGATAATGCCACTTCCCTAGCCTCGAAGCTAAGTAGAGAATACCAGAATGGCATACACAAAAAGAACAAATCATACAACAAATTCTGAGGGATCTATACAAAAATTATATCCTCTGTACATTAGCATTAAATTCCCATATTCATCACCATCTCCATCTAAAAGGTAAATAAAAACAGCCATTTGTATCCACCTCTGTATCACGAGATCCATTATAACTGGAGATTGATTAATAACAACACTCTAAGCAGGACAACTCAGAGTCACAAGCAGTAATACAATTAGACAATGCCAACAAACACAGAAAAGCAATTATTATGTTCTGATATTCGAGATGTCTTAGGGGCAGTAGAAATCCCCACCTGAAGTACAGTTGAAGCAGTTGTGTTCATCTAAACCAAATGAGTTTAAACTTGAATGTGAACGGCAATTCCCCAAATTCTTTCTTTCAACAGTTCTTTCACTACCTGCATGGTAGATATCAAAGTCAACTCACTAAATAATATGAAGCGCAAAAAGAAAGGAACCCGGAGCCTTTTTATAAATTCAGACCTTTTAAGGTGGCATTGTCTCGTTTCCAATCCATTGCTTGTTTCAGTTTGCAGCCAACACGTATGGATAAAGTACTTAACAAGGCACCACCTACAATAAGCACCCAATTTGGTCCCTCCCCTTGACTACTCTTCATCCTTTGATGCCTACCTTCACTATTGGATCTGGACTTCATGTTTAAGAGAATCCCGAGAATAGAAGACGAGCTAGCAGCCTACAAAAAATATTTAAAAAAATCCTCGAGCTTAAGATGCTGGTCAAAAGGTATAGGATAAAATGCATAAAATTCAAATCCTGCAAATAGGGAAGCCAAGCGGGAAAAAAAATAGAGACAAAACTAGTAGCCAATTAAAAGAGTAAAGCATTTCCCAGATGAGGTATATCAGCTCCCAAAATCAGAACTTTGTGAACTATGGAAAAAGAACGAAGAAAATTATGTAATTTGCTTACCTCCTTGAGCAAGAGCCAAGACAGTGCATAGATGGGCACCTTGGGTTTCAAAATAGATGCCTCACCTTGCAATTATAAATTTTCAAATTAAACTTTGATTTCTCTTTTGAGAAATTATCTTTTATGCGTTTGTGACAACATTTTCAAGGCTACATCTATATTTCACTCCACTATAAATACACCATCTTACGGAACAGCAAAAACGAGCAGTAAAAGAGTCTGAAGTAAGGTAGTGGCAAATTGCAAAGAAAACCACATACAGCTTTATTTGCTTTGGACAAGATGCTGCTCACATGAGACTATGAGAGTGCACAAACAAGACAAGAAGTAATTGCATTCATTCGCAAAATATTCATGTACTCAAATATCACATCTGAACTCAAGTCGTACGCCTTCAACTCAAACCCTCAAAGAACATGGTCCACACCAAATAACAGTAAGAACTCAAAAACCAACACACTGGTGATTCTTCAATCAAGTACTTATGCAATGCTAACCGCTAAAACGATGGATGATCATTCTATTTATGGAAATAGTCATAAAAAGTTGGCTTGAAAAACTGGAATGGGGCTCAATACTAAAATCATATAAAAGAGGTCGTAAATCAAGACTACGACAATATGTTTGGTCCACTCCAATAACACACTTATTTATTGATTCATTGTAATCCATTTTGCCCATGCATTTTACCTTTTTATTTTTTCTATTTACCTAAACACTCATTCATTTTACCAATTCAATCTTGTTTAAAAGTTGAATTTGGAGGCATGAGGTTTGATATTCCTGGGGAATGACAGGTATCAAGTTCCTGACGAAAAGATGGTTGTAGACTTTGGGTTTAAGTACAAAACCCCAAAAACCAGGTCAAAGATTTTCTAGGATCTAACACTGGAGTTACCAACAGCCAAGTCGCACATTCCAACCAAACACCAACCCCCTTAAAGAACTAAAATTCCTAGTGCTTGAAAACGCTGCAAATAGTCCAAATAAACAAGAAAGTGAAAGTCAAACGATTCATAAAGGGATCTATAGGCACAGGACCAGCTGTTGCAAATGCCACTGTTCTCGTCATCCATAAAGCATGGCAATCTACACTCTTTCCAAACTGGATTTCTATTGAAACACCCACCAACGGAGTTTGCAAGTTAGACACCTTATTCTGCTCCCAACAAAAATACTGAGTTATCTAATTAGACAGGGGTTACTGCAAGCTGAGAAGAGGGGATCACAAGGAGCAGGGCGAGCCCCATAGTTGGACCCATAGACAACCAACTCGCTTGTCCCCCACAAATTTCCTTGAGCAAGGAAGAAGTTTATCCACATTGGAAGTGAACATGTCATGTGGGAATTAACACCCCCTCATGTGGCGATCATAATCATCGTGCTATTGCAAAAGCAGCTTGTCCCCGGGACCATCATTCATTTTGGATCCCATCCCCAAAGGAAGCTTTGACTATGGTTCAGCTCCGCTCTCAATGCACTGCATGCCAAAAAAAGACATGATGCGCCTCTGCTTTCACATATATTGTCGTCAATGCTCCCAGCACTATTCCAAATAGACCGTTGACCTATCCTTATACAGCATTGTACTTTGCAGTGATCTCACCCAAGGCCTATTCCGTTCGAGTCTACCCCCACAAAAGTAAGCAGATATTTGAATGGAACCTTTAAAGCTAAGAATGCTTGGCTGACAAGGGATGGCAAAGCAGATGTAAAACAAACAGAGAATATTCTTTGCTTCCCACAAGGGCAATGACATAATCATGAAGGGAAAATCTGTCAAATCGTGACACAAAATTAAACAAAATCCGTTACCCTTTTCACCATTAATCACACATTGGTGATTACAAAGCATTAAAATGATTAATACAAGGGAATGGAGTCAGAAAATCAAAAGTGTCCGCAATTCACTCACGTACATATCTACCAACGACACACCCTAGCACAAAATGGAAATCACCGATCAAACTCAAATACACAATCTACTTCACTGGGACAACTAATCAGAGGGCAGTTTATCCCCTTCTGAAACAATCAACACTCTTAGACGCGAAATTGCCGAAATAATTCAAATCAGATTCAATTCAATTCAGTCTTCAACATACGAAAACGAAACAAAACTACATGAATTGCGGAAATAGGTTACCTGATTCAACGAAAGGAGCTCAAACTATCATCATTTCACCTCTAAACACAGCTGCGGACAACATTCGATCTCAATTCATCTTCACTGGCTTACAATCATCAATTCGCCTGAAAAAACTCAGCCAAAAACGCCGATTGAGAACTCAAAATGCAGCAGAAGAAGAATGTAGAAAGAGAAACACAAAGACGGAGAGAGAGAGAAGAGTGAGAGAGTCTACCTGCAACTAGAGAGAGAAAGTTAGAGAGAGAGAGGAAGTTAGAGATGGTGTTTGGGGGGGGTGGGAGAGAGGTGACTGAGCTAAGCTAGGGTTTCGTCGGCAACGGCCGCTCCACATCCATCGCCGAAAATCGGAGAGAGAAAATCTTCCAACTCACTACTATGTCTTCTTCTCTTTTGTGAACCCCTTTTTTCTTTTTTTTTCCACTTCAGTTTAATTTTTGCCCGCGAATGCGACTTAAAACGGCACCGTCTGGGGGTTTTGTATTTTTCAATGTTGGAAGCTTTTGGAGTTTTGGCCTTTGTTTTATAGGCAGGTGCCACTTTTGCCAGCACGTTCTGTTCACGTTCGGGCCCCACCGCTTTTTTTCTCTTACAGCTGAATCAGCAGATAATTAATTAACTTCCACTACCAAAAAAAGTATAATAAAATAACTAAAAATTACATTATCCTCTGTTCCGTATTAATTGTCGTTTCTAAAAATTGCACCGTTAAATTTTAAAAATTGATTAAAATTTTCTCAATATATATATAATGAATTGCTATATAAAATTACTACCATTAGATTCATAATGAAAAATATTATTATAAAAATATAATATTACAATTATTAATAATATAAAAATAATTAACAATTAACAAGTGTCATTAAAAATAATGTAAGTTAAAATTATGATAATTAATTGGAGGGAGCAGTAATTAAGTAACTCCCTTGTTGTTTACTTTTTTGTGACCAGAAAAGTTCTCCTCTCATTACCTGGTATATTCACTTGGTTTATATTAATTTTAGTCACTTAAATGGAGAAATACTAATTAAGTGAAACTAGTTTTGTTATCCATTCTTTCGAACGGATATTATTTTGATAAACCAATAGAAAAAGAAATTATATATATATATATATATATATATATATATATATATATGAATGTAAATAACAAAAATATCAAAACTATAACGTAATCAGGTATATCTTATCTAAAATCTATTATAAGAAATGCAAACTTTTAAAGAAACATCTTTTCTTTGATAAGGAAACATCACTCAATATAATATTTTATGTTAAATTTTATAAAAGAGACAAGTAATGACAATATTTTCGAAAAATACAAAAAAAAAATAACTATTAAATATGGTAAGGAAGAAGCTTCTTAATGTTAAAAAAAATAGGAAGAATGTTAGTATTTTACTCCCTCCGTCCCAAATTAATTGACATTTTGACTAAATTTTGACCGTTAATTATTCACAAATCATAATTAGTTACAATATGAAATTACTTCCATTGTAATTTTTAGTAAAGTATCTTTCTAATGACACTAATTTTATATTGTAACTCATTGTAATTTGTGAGTAATTAACAGTCAAAATTTTGTCAAAGTGTCAATTAATTTGAGACGGATGGAGTATTAACGTAGCCCCTAAAGTTGTTCAAAAATTAATAGAATCCCAATAGGTCTTTTAAAGGAAGTTGATGAGCAAATTTCTAGTCTCCCACACTTTGTAACTTTTGTCACAGTAGATAGAAGTTAGGCAAATCTTCCACACTTTGGTTTGCCATCTAGTTGCCCATTGAGTCACAAAATTAATTGTATTAATTTCAAAGGATTTTTGGGTACAATCTCTATGTATTTGTTACAAAATGGAAGTGTAACTCCTCCGGTGCGATCTCCTTGAATGAGTATTGAATGAGTATGACTTTGGATGAATATAATATTGGATGGATATCAACTTGGATGAATTTGGAGGGTCGTTGAGACTTGATCCCAATCAAGAGAAGTGGTTTGATCTCCCACGAATGAACGGCACGAGCTTAAATCTTGTTGTGCTTCTTGTCTTCGAGAGAGAGAGTATGAGAGCTTTTTGGGTCTCTGTAATAACCCGCCCCAAAATCGCGATTAATTAAGCGTTAATACCGTAATTATCTAAATTGCGTATAAATTTTTCGCGTTTATTTTCAAGTATTATCTATTTTATCGGTGTCAGGTTTCGTGCAGGAGATGGCAAAGCGTATCAAGTATCGGAATTATAAGTTCCAAAATTATTTTATTTACCTATTAAGTAAATTCGTATCGGGTTACCGTATACGTAATTTTAGTCGGAAAAAGGGTTTAATTATTTTACTTCTAGAAGATTATATTTTATTATTCCAAAACTCAATTTATTTTATTTGAGTTATATTTATTTTATTTAATTTAAGTACAAGTGGTATTTATTTTCCATTTTATTTAATTTCCCTATTCAAGTTCTATCTTATTCCAACCCAAATGTTACCAATTAATTTTACCTAGTATCAAACTAAATGGGTAATTTTACTACTCTTATAATTATTTTACTCATTTGTATTTTCAGATTTTAGTTAATATATTAGTGGTTTAGTTAATGAGGAGTATATTAGATAGTAGAAGAGGTTATTATCTTCATTTCTAATTCAAACACCCACACTCCACTTTCTCTCTCTACAAACTCCATCTCCTCATCTTGCTCTGCTGCCCCGACCAGCCCACGCCACCACCCTCTGCCGCCCTTTTCCGCCGCCGTCGCTGAAGCCACCGGCCACCCCTTCTCCTCCTCTCTTGAATTTCATCCAATTTTAACCCAAAGGTAATTTCTAAAACCCCAATTTCACTCTTTTATACCCTAATCTGATTTTCATGATAATTACATGTTATTCTTGTCAATTTTACTTCTTTTACTCTCTTTTAGTGTAATTTTCAGTTTATGGTTATTAGGGTTTAATTTTGAAAGAGATACATGTGTAATTTGGGTTGTTCTTGAGATATCTTTGATGGATTTATGTTGGATGATGATAAAATCATGTTGCATGTTGTTTCTTGGAGAATTTCTAAGCTTAAGGACAGATTATAACGTATGAAGTTGTTGATTCAAGTGTTATAAGGTTTAATTTGGGTGAATTAAGTGTATTTTGAGGT
Organism: Portulaca oleracea; assembly: GCA_029582165.1. Taxonomy (NCBI): domain Eukaryota; kingdom Viridiplantae; phylum Streptophyta; class Magnoliopsida; order Caryophyllales; family Portulacaceae; genus Portulaca; species Portulaca oleracea. The sequence continues at coordinate 6,071,591 of CM055893.1, forward strand.
AAAAATTACTAGAATGTGTTATTGGTATTGAATTCATGGTTGCATGTCATTCTTGAGGCTTTTGATGAGCTTATTTAAGTGTTATAATTTCTGGAAATATGGTAGATTTTAGCCAAGTAGAGTTTAATGGAGAATGATTACAAGTTTGGGAGCTTAAATCACCATTAGAGTCAATTTCAAGAGCTAAAAACGTTCTGCCCAGTTCTGGAAATTTTCGGAATTTTTAAAGTTGGATTTTTGCCCAGATTTTTGCTCCATTAGATAGCCCAAAGTATTAGAAAACCATAGGCTTTGGAATTTCTAAATTCCGTCTTGAATCGACCAAGTTATGAGCAAAACCGTGAAACCAGATTTTTACATACGAGTTTAAAGTCAGTAGGTTATGAGCTATTTTTCGACCTCTTAGAGATTTCTTTGGTTTTTGAGGAAAACATGAAAGTTTTAGATTATGCCGCGAGCTTTCCGAAAAGGTATGGTTTGTAGTCATACGATATCGGGAGTATAAGTTATAAGCCCCGGAAACCGGGTTGTCCTGTGTGAATATTCTGCCCAATTTATAAGTGGTAAAAAAACCCATTTATAAGGTTCTAAGCTAAGTCAATAAGGGTCCTTAAGCCTTGATAAATGATGATTATAGATTATAACCTCGAGTTAAGCCTTTAAGTGGAGAAGTATAGTTAGAAACCGGGTTATGTCCCAAAGTTATTTATCCAAAATAAGAGTTTGAGAATAAGTTTTACGTGTCTCCCGGTGAACATTAAATTAATAATTCGATACCTTTGAGTTGGTTAAAGTATCTATCTACCTAAGGTCGTCCAAGTTCTAAATAGTTCTTATGATGAGTTTCCTAAAGTCTCAACTCATGGATTTTTCCCCTCAAATTACATTACCTATCTTTCTTCCATCGTTTACTCCATCAATATTATCCTTCTAAGTAAATCTCAAGGGAATTCTTCTAATTTCATATTCAACCTCTAATCTTTTAATCTCATCTTTCATCAATCAAGTTATCCTTCAAAAGATACAAGTTCCATCTATTAATTCTACCTTTCTACGTCAATTTCTCTATATAATTTCAACCCGAAACCCTTTATTTTCATTGATTCAGCTGCTGTCCGGGCCCATTTTGGGACCCTTCCCTTCATTTTTAGCCTCTGGCCCTTTCATCAAAGTTGTAGATCTCATTTTTCCCTATTCCGGGATATACTCTTTTGCTTTATTCCGATTTTCCTAGCCCGAGTTATACCTTGAACATTATCTTTACTTAAACCTGAAATTTTATTTCTAAAAAGTCGTTTTAATTATTTTACTAAGTTTCTAAGTTTATGATTCTAATTTAGAACCTTGTTGGTTCTTCGTTATTATTTATTTCCGTCTTAGCCGTCAAGTTGCAAGCGCCATCTCCAAGCCGAGCCACCACCCAAGTTTTTAGCGTCTCAAGGTACGCATTGTCCAACCTTTACCGCCGTGCGAGTTAATTCATGTTCTACCAAGTTTTATGCTTTATGCAAGTCTTTTATGCTTTAAAGTGGACCCATCTTATGTTATATAAAGTTTAATTATGTTTTTAGCACTCTCGATCAGTGTCCCGACACGGCGGTGTCGTAGTTTAACGTCACCCAATCCAAATCTCGATCGATTTGGGCATACGCGTGTGTGAGGTGCTTGCACCGATCATGAGGGTTCCACGTTTTTCATTCATATAGCTAAGTTCAGCTTTACTTATTTATATCTTATGCTTAATTCTTTACGTTTATTTATCTTTATCCCCTTTCCCGTTTTCAAAATGAATTTAAATGCCGGCACTGAAACCGTTTTCGAACGGTTTTACGTGTTGGAGGTTTCGTACTGAGTGTTTCCCCACTCACCTTTCGCGTTGTTTTAATGTTTTGTTTTAGGAGGCTCGAGTTCTCAGGGTCCAAGCAAGTCTGTTCCCAAGTAGCTCCAGCAGGTTGAGGTAGTCCCTAAGCTAAGTTATGGATGGAAGCCAAATTTTGCGCTTTGGAAGACTCTCGCAAATGTTTAAGTTTATGTATCTATATTTTTCAACGGATTGTATCAATTATGTATTGGGTTTGGAGTTAGTTTTCCTTGTGGTTTAAAAAGTGTTAGTGTTTTGTGGTTGCCTTGTCTCTTTCGGGACGGCGGTAATGCCCCGGTCAAGTTTTTCCGCTGCGCTAATCATGAATTTGGGTGCTAAGTAAGCATTTAATTTGTGGTTTAAGATTGGGGTGTTACAGTTGTGGTATCAGAGCCGTGGTTTAGTGGAATTTGGGATTGTGAAGTTTATTAGGATATTGATCCTTTGTGTTATGATTTTAGGAAGAAAAGTAAGTGTGTGAGAATTGAGTAGATCTTTGGTTGGTGCACCGAGTGGTGTTTATATTGGGGATGGTGGAGAGCATGAAGCTCTAGATGTTTATATGGAATATAAATTGCTTTTCGTGCAGGGTTTCAAGATTTTGTAAATTGGGGATAGCTCTATTTATAGGGGAAGTGCTGTCAAATTTTTCCCAGGATTTTAGCAGCTTTTAAGTCAAATTTTAAGAAGAAACTAGGTGGGATTGAGTTAAGCCTAGTAAGTTAAACAAGTAAAGTGGTGGATGTATAGTTGGGAATTATAAAGTATGGCAAGGTGTCGTCCTAAAAAGTCTTTGATAGTTTACAAAAAGATTACAAGCAAGTCCCAAGTGGGATTTGGTATAGGGTAAAATGAGTGCTAAATCATAGCACGGAAATAAAATCTTTAAGGGAAACCGAAAAATGGTACAATTTATGGGATTTAGGAAGCGTAAAGAAAAGTTTAAGGCAAGTTTAAAGTTAAAGTAAGAGCCTTTTTAAGTTGCTTATAAGGGGTTAGTTGGTTGAGTCTTGAATCTCGTTATAAGGTTGTTTCTTTTTACGTTAACGAATTCTTTTATTACGTGCGGATTTTAAGAGCTTGTTTTACGTTTTATATGTGAATTAGATGGATACCAACGGCAATCCTCTTCCGAATCCCTTTGCGATGTTCCCGACACCAATGTGCAAGATCATCTCAAGACTCTACAAGATGCGTTAGATGCGCATTGTGCGACGAATCCGAATTCCGAATACCATGATGACATCTGTCGAGCCCGGTGCTTATTAGCGACTCTTCCCCACGAGTCCGTGGGGCGACATCGAGAATCGTCTGATCGATTACTCGTCGAGGAGAGCGAGCGCCACGCATGGTGCCTCAATTACGTCGGGCGTGGAATCAAATCGCGATGGAAGTTATAATCACTCAAGCCGCGATCACTAACTCTCCACGTTAGTAAATTAGGCCCCTTTCTTCATGAGATGTTAGGATTAACCGCGCCACCCAACGCTGAATCGCACTGCACGTGTTCTCACCACCAGCGGATGAAGTTCGCCTACATTTCGCCACTTATCACGGGCCGACCAATTGTTCCAAACGTATCTTCCCATGGAGAGCGACCCTACCGCACGAACAAAGCGAGAAGAAGAAGATCCTAGCATGGATCTTGATCAAGATGAGGTACGGCGCAACCTAGGCAACCCGGGGAGAATGAAGCGGAAGCGTCTACACTGTGGACGCCAGGTAAACCTTGAATGGACCACCTTGGGACCCATAATCCGCCACACCGCACGCAGAGCGTCGTCCTTCACGGCTACGACGCGTGGAAGGAACTAGGGAACAAACGGGAGGATCGAATTCCCATGTTTAGTGGAATCTAGTGGTGACTAGGTATCTTGTTTTGGGTCATTGATGAAATTGGTCGAACTATGATTAATTTTGTAACCTCCTATGATTATGTTGTGAGCAGGAGCATGGGTTGTAATTTGAGCGAACCAAGGAGTATTATTTTGGATTTTTTGATGAAGTAAGAACAATGACGTGGGGATTGTTACCTTTTAAATATTATGCTTGGGTGCAATGGTATGATGGGATTTGCGACCTCATGAATTATTATGCTTTATAATATTATGGGATTACAAGAATTTTATTGGTATTTTAAGCATGCATGTATGTATGTGGGTAATGTGATTTTATAAAGAAACAAGGATCCTAAATAGGGATGTTTTATTAAAATTTGAATTTTATGGAAAGGGGGTATAAAGAGGACAAGAATAGGTTATATGGGAAATAATATGCAGTGTAATCTTGTAGTATGTCGCAAAGCTCAAGAAATACGCCTCCCATGAAGAACACGGAAATGAGGTGTCGGGGGTAATCAACTCGAATTGCAAGGACCTCGGCTTAACGGGAGTGGTTAGTCACCGAATCTTCTTTAGGATCCGTCCCTCTCAATCCACCCCAATACCGGACCCTTTTGGGATATTCATGCAAGAATTACTCAAGCGCTACCCCTTCCATCTATGGGACAAGCGAGCCAATCTAGGGAAGAGAATTATGCAGATAGGGTGGCAGAAGAAACCCGACTTTTCTGAAGGGGTTATGACCCGTAGTGCTTGAAGATTGGATTCGTGAGATGGGAAAGATCTTTGAGGTGATTGGAGTGCCCGAGGATAAAAGGTTGGCCATAGGGACCTATTATTTAAAAGGTGAAGGCGATATTTGGTGGAGAACCATTGAGGATAAGTACCAAGGAACCACAAAGTCGTGGAATGACTTCTTAGGAGATTTGAGGGCTCAGTTCTACCCTATTTCCCTTAGACGTCAAAAGGAGAAAGAATTTTTAGAGTGGAGTATGTTTAATAAGGACATCTCAGTGGTGCAATATACGGCAAAGTTTAATGAGCTAGCTCGTTTCGCTCGGATTACGTTGCATCGAGAAAGGTGAAGTTAACCACTATGAGGGAGGCCTAGCGCCATACATCCGTAACCAGATGTCATCCCATCATTTCTCTAAAATGCAAGAGATGTATGAAAGAGCTGCCGAAGTAGAAAGAGTGAGAAAGGAGTTGAAAGCCACGAACCACAGAAACCAAGTGCAAAGAGGAAATGGAATGATAAGGGGCGCCAGTGCGCTGTTAAGGAGATAGTCAAGCTAAGCGGCCAATGCCACCAATTCAGAAACCAAGCTACCGGCTCTTGCCGGAGCCTGCAAGAAGTGCGGCAGGACTAATCATACTACCGCCCAGTGTCGGGTAGGTACGGGAAACTGTCTATGGTGTGGAGCCTCAGATCATAAGGCATCGGAATGCCCAAAGAGAACCCGAAGACCGGAACCGGGAACCACTCGTCCAACACCGCCAATGAGAGCAACGCCGCAGCAAGGAACCGTGGGTCAAGCCTACGTCATGGGCAGAAAAGAAGCAGCAAAATCTGGTATGGTTGTTACTGGGACAGTTTATATATATGCGCAACCTTTAATTGCATTGTTTGATTCTGGAGCAACCCATTCGTTTATCTCAACCAAAGTTTTGAACCTAAAGTTACAAAATCTAGCCCATGCGATGAATTACTCTATCGGTTTACCTAATGGTCAAGCGATACCATGCGACTAGTTTTGTGGGTGTCCTCTTAGGTTGAATGCGATATCTTTTCATTAATCTTATTGATTAGATCTAGAGGAGTTTGATATCATTCTAGGTATGGGTGGTTGGTCTCGTATGGCTCAGTTAGGTGCGTGAGGAATAGTTGTTCTCAGAGCGCCTTAGGCAAGGAAGTTCAATTCGTAGGGGACATAGGGGTTAACAGTGTCCTATCATATCTTACATGAAGGCTCGAAAGTTGCTTAATCATGGGTGCGAGGGTTACCTATGCCTAGTAAGTGAAGATCCCAAAGATCCTTGAATAGAAGAAATCCCGTGATGCGAGATTTCCAAGATGTTTTCTGAAGAAGTTGCGGAACTACCCCAGGAGGAGATTGATTTTGAAATAGAGTTAGTTCGGGGACTATGCCTATATCCAAGGCACCATACAGGATGGCGCTGCGGAGCTTAAGGAATTAAGAGAGCAATTAGATAATTTATTGAGTAAAGGGTTCATCGAATGAGCACATCACCTGGGAGCTCGGTATTATTTGTGAAGAAAAGGATGGTAGCTTAAGGTTATGTATCGATTCGAGAAATTTGAACAAGGTTACTATCAAGAACAAGTACCCTCTTCCAAGGATCGATGATCTATTCGACCCGACTTCAAGGAGCCGGAGTATTTTCTAAGATAGACTTGAGGTCGATACCACCATTTCGAGTTAGAGTGAAGACATACCCAAGACCGCCTTTAGGGCGAGGTATGGACATTATGAGTTCTGATGATGCCGTTTGGGCTTACGATGCCGGCGATATTTATGGATCTAATGAATCGGGTATTTAAACCCCATTTGGACAAGTTTGTAGTGGTGTTTATTGACGACATTCTGGTGTATTCGAAGAGTCAAGAGGAGCATGAGCAGCATTTAAGGATTGTACTTCAAACCTTAAGGGAACAACAGTTGTATGCTAAGTTTTCAAAGTGTGAGTTTTGGCTGAAAGAAGTGGCTTTTCTAGGCCATATAGTCACCAGTGAAGGGATCCAAGTGGACCCTAGTAAGATTTCTACGGTTCAAAGCTGGACAAGGCCCTCTACAGTTAGTGAAATCCGAAGTTTCTTAGGTATGGCCGGATATTATCGAAGGTTCGTGCGAATTTCTCAAGAATAGCTCTTAGTTGACTAATCTTCTCAAGCAATCCACGTTTTGAGTGGACCGACAAGTGTGAAGAAGCCTTCCAGTGCTTAAAGAAAAGGCGACAACCGCACGCGGTGTTATCCCTTCAGGAAGGAAAGGAGTATGTGGTATATAGTGGCGCATCCCATCAAGGATTAGGTTGTGTCTTGATGCAAGATAACAAAGTGATCGCCTATGCGTCTCGTAATTAAAGCCTTATGAAAAGAATTACCCGACTCATGATTTAGAGCTCGCGGATGGTTTTGCCTTGAAGATATGGAGGCATTATTTATATGGAGTCCATACGACCATTTTCACGGATCATAAGAGTCTCAAATATATATTCACTCGGAAGGAGTTGAATTTAAAGGCGACGATGGTTAGAGCTTATCAAGGACTATGACTTGGATATCGGTACCATCTGGTAAAGCAAATGTAGTGGTGATGCGTTAAGCGAAAGACACGCATGTAAAGTTGACGTCGAGGATTCATCCGAGATTACACCGAATTGTGTAAGGAAAGCATCGAGCTAGTCAGCGGAAGTCATGGAGAAGCTCATGCGTTATCCTTCTGATCATCCATCATTGAGGAAATCAAGGCGAGCAAATGAGCGATTACGAGCTCAAGAGAATCGGGGACAATCTTGCAATAAAAGGATGCGGGATTCTGATCCAAGAAGATGGAACCCTAAGATTTCGGGATAGATTGTGTGTACGACAAGAGAGACTTAAGGTTAAAGCTTTTGGAGGAAAGCCATAATTCATTGTTTTGATTACACCCGGAGGTACTAAGATGTATAGGGATTTGAAAGAAAATTTTTGGTGGCCAAATATGAAGAAGGATATAGCTAATTATGTGACGGATGCCTAACTTGTCAAAAGTCAAAGCGACATCAACGGCCATCGGAGAACTTAGGCCTTTGGAAATTCCCACATGGAAATGGGAGTCGATCTCTATGGATTTTATCATGGGTTTACCTCACCATGTCGAGAAAGAATGCTATATGGGTCATCGTGGACCGCCTAACTAAGTCGGCACATTTCATTCCCATCCATGAAGGGTGGAAAGTGGATAAATTGGCAAATATTTACCTCCGAGATTGTTCGTCTACATGGAATTCCAAAAGATATAGTGTCGATCGGGATACGAGATTTCAATCGAGGTTTTGGAGTATACGCAAGGAGCTTTTGGCACGCGACTCAATTTCGGTAGCTCTATCATCCGGAAAGTGATGGTCAAACCGAAAGGGTGAATCAGTTGTAGAAGATATGCTACGAGCATGCGTCCTCGACTTTCAAGGAAATTGGGATGAATTCCTCCGCTCATCGAATTTTCGTATAATAATAGCTATCAAGCCACCATTAAGATGGCCCCTTTGAAGCACTCTATGGTAGAAGATGCGAACCCGCTATGTTGGGAGAGCTAGGCGAAGCACTAATCATAGGTCGAGAATTAATTCGGACACGGCGGATAAGGTTCGAGTTATTCAACGACACATCAAGACCGCGAGCCGTGAAAAGAGCTATGCAGATAAGAGGCGGAAACCTCTCGAGTTTCAAGTTGGAGATCACGTTTTCTCAAGATTTCTCAGTCCAAAGGGATCAGGATTTTCAATGTCATAGTGAAGCTAAGCCCACGCTACATTGGGCCATAACCAATCATAGAAAAAGTGAACCCGGTAGCATTCCGATTTGTGTTACCATCTAGCTTAGGATGAATCCACGATGTTTTTCATGTGTCGCGACTTGGAAATATGTACGGACCCAAGTCATATTCTAGTGGGGAACCACCGCTTCTAGTGAAGATTTAACCGTCAAGCAACAACCGATTCAAATTACGGATCGGCGAATCAAGAAGCTACGAGCGAAAGAAGTTCCCTTAGTCAAAGTGCTATGGCGAATCAAGACACGTCGGAAGCCACGTGGGAGGCGAAGAAAACATGAAGAAACAATATGCCCATCTCTTCTAAGGTAAACAAGCGCGTTTTATGATCATCGTCAAGTTTCGAGGACGAAACTTCTTTTAGGGGAGGATGTAATAACCGCCCCAAAATCGCGATTAATTAAGCGTTAATACCGTAATTATCTAAATTGCGTATAAATTTTTCGCGTTTATTTTCAAGTATTATCTATTTTATCGATTGTCGGGTTTAGATGGAGATGGCAAAGCGTATCAAGTATCGAATTATAAGTTCCAAAATTATTTTATTTACCTATTAAGTAAATTCGTATCGGGTTACCGTATCGTAATTATAGTCGGAAAAAGGGTTTAATTATTTTACTTCTAGAAGATTATATTTTATTATTCCAAAACTCAATTTATTTTATTTGAGTTATATTTATTTTATTTAATTTAAGTACAAGTGGTATTTATTTTCCATTTTATTTAATTTCCCTATTCAAGTTCTATCTTATTCCAACCCAAATGTTACCAATTAATTTTACCTAGTATCAAACTAAATGGGTAATTTTTACTACTCTTATAATTATTTTACTCATTTGTATTTTCAGATTTTAGTTAATATATTAGTGGTTTAGTTAATGAGGGAGTATATTAGATAGTAGAAGAGGTTATTATCTTCATTTCTAATTCAAACACCCACACTCCACTTTCTCTCTCTACAAACTCCATCTCCCTCATCTTGCTCTGCTGCTGCCCCGACCAGCCCACGCCACCACCCTCTGCCGCCCTTTTCCGGCCGCCGTCGCTTGAAGCCACGGCCGGCCACCCCTTCTCCTCCTCTCTTGAATTTCATCCAATTTTAACCCAAAGGTAATTTCTACAACCCAAACTTACACTATTTTATAAACTAATCTGATTTTCATGATAATTACATGTTATTCTTGTCAATTTTTACTTCTTTTACTCTCTTTTAGTGTAATTTTCAGTTTATGGTTATTAGGGTTTAATTTTGAAAGAGATACATGTGTAATTTGGGTTGTTCTTGAGATATCTTTGATGGATTTATGTTGGATGATGATAAAATCATGTTGCATGTTGTTTCTTGGTGAATTTCTAAGCTTAAGGACAGATTATAACGTATGAAGTTGTTGATTCAAGTGTTATAAGGTTTAATTTGGGTGAATTAAGTGTATTTTGAGGTAAAAATTACTAGAATGTGTTATTGGTATTGAATTCATGGTTGCATGTCATTCTTGAGGCTTTTGATGAGCTTATTTAAGTGTTATAATTTCTGGAAATATGGTAGATTTTAGCCAAGTAGAGTTTAATGGAGAATGATTACAAGTTTGGGAGCTTAAATCACCATTAGAGTCAATTTCAAGAGCTAAAAACGTTCTGCCCAGTTCTGGAAATTTTCGGAATTTTTAAAGTTGGATTTTTGCCCAGATTTTTGCTCCATTAGATAGCCCAAAGTATTAGAAAACCATAGGCTTTGGAATTTCTAAATTCCGTCTTGAATCGACCAAGTTATGAGCAAAACCGTGAAACCAGATTTTTACATACGAGTTTAAAGTCAGTAGGTTATGAGCTATTTTTCGACCTCTTAGAGATTTCTTTGGTTTTTGAGGAAAACATGAAAGTTTTAGATTATGCATGAGCTTTCCGAAAAGGTATGGTTTGTAGTCATACGATATCGGGAGTATAAGTTATAAGCCCCGGAAACCGGGTTGTCCTGTGTGAATATTCTGCCCAATTTATAAGTGGTAAAAAAACTCATTTCTAAGGTTCTAAGCTAAGTCAATAAGGGTCCTTAAGCCTTGATAAATGATGATTATAGATTATAACCTCGAGTTAAGCCTTTAAGTGGAAAAGTATAGTTAGAAACCAGGTTATGTCCCAAAGTTATTTATCCAAAAATAAGAGTTTGAGAATAAGTTTTACGTGTCTCCCGGTGAACATTAAATTAATAATTCGATACCTTTGAGTTGGTTAAAGTATCTATCTACCTAAGGTCGTCCAAGTTCTAAATAGTTCTTATGATGAGTTTCCTAAAGTCTCAACTCATGGATTTTTCCCCTCAAATTACATTACCTATCTTTCTTCCATCGTTTACTCCATCAATATTATCCTTCTAAGTAAATCTCAAGGGAATTCTTCTAATTTCATATTCAACCTCTAATCTTTTAATCTCATCTTTCATCAATCAAGTTATCCTTCAAAAGATACAAGTTCCATCTATTAATTCTACCTTTCTACGTCAATTTCTCTATATAATTTCAACCCGAAACCCTTTATTTTCATTGATTCAGCTGCTGTCCGGGCCCATTTTGGGACCCTTCCCTTCATTTTTAGCCTCTGGCCCTTTCATCAAAGTTGTAGATCTCATTTTCCCTATTCCGGGATATACTCTTTTGCTTTATTCCGATTTTCCTAGCCGAGTTATACCTTGAACATTATCTTTACTTAAACCTGAAATTTTATTTCTAAAAGTCGTTTTAATTATTTTACTAAGTTTCTAAGTTTATGATTCTAATTTAGAACCTTGTTGGTTCTTCGTTATTATTTATTTCCGTCTTAGCCGTCAAGTTGCAAGCGCCATCTCCAAGCCGAGCCGCACCACCCAAGTTTTTAGCGTCTCAAGTGCACGCAATTGTCCAACCTTTACCGCCGTGCGAGTTAATTCATGTTCTACCAAGTTTTATGCTTTATGCAAGTCTTTTATGCTTTAAAGTGGACCCATCTTATGTTATATAAAGTTTAATTATGTTTTTAGCACTCGATCAGTGTCGACACGGCGATGTCGGCCAGTTTATGATCACCCAATCCAAATCTCGATCGATTTGGGCATACGCGTGTGTGAGGTGCTTGCACCGATCATGAGGGTTCCACGTTTTCATTCATATAGCTAAGTTCAGCTTTACTTATTTATATCTTATGCTTAATTCTTTACGTTTATTTATGTTTATCCCTTTCCGTTTCAAAATGAATTTAAATGTCAAACCTTGACCGTTTTGAGCGGTTTACGTGTTGGAGGTTTAAATCTTGAGTGTTTCCCCACTCACCTTTCGCGTTGTTTTAATGTTTTGTTTTAGGAGGCTCGAGTTCTCAGGGTCCAAGCAAGTCTGTTCCCAAGTAGCTCCAGCAGGTTGAGGTAGTCCCTAAGCTAAGTTATGGATGGAAGCCAAATTTTGCGCTTTGGAAGACTCTCGCAAATGTTTAAGTTTATGTATCTATATTTTTTCAACGGATTGTATCAATTATGTATTGGGTTTGGAGTTAGTTTTCCTTGTGGTTTAAAAAGTGTTAGTGTTTTGTGGTTGCCTTGTCTCTTTCGGGACGGCGGTAATGCCCCGGTCAAGTTTTTCCGCTGCGCTAATCATGAATTTGGGTGCTAAGTAAGCATTTAATTTGTGGTTTAAGATTGGGGTGTTACAGTCTCCTTTAGATGTTTTTCTGAACCCCTTCAACTGAAGGAAGATGGTCTCTATTTATAGAGAACCTAGGCCAACATTTAGGCTCATTTAACTCCTTTTAAATAAAAATAAAAGGAACAAATATTTATGTGTCATTCATGACACGTGGCATAATTTAATTGACCAAAATATAATATCACTTAATTTATAATTAAATGATCCACCATAGTTAATTTTGACACCTGGCGGATTATAACTGGCCGAATTAAAATTATTCTAATTTCCATATGACGAGTCTTGATTGGTTGGCGAAATTTTGCCCTCTACATCTTTATCTCAGACTTAGACTCAAAGTTTCAATACTCATGTGAAATATCCTTTATTTAGCAAACAAGATTTTTCACATTTGTCTGAAGATTATACTGTTGCTTTTCTAACATCTTTGCTTGTTTCTGAGCCTAGATCCTTTGATGAAGCAAACAAGTACCCAGAATGGATTGAGGCCATGAAAAGGAAACTTGATGCTTTAGAAAATAGTGGAACCTGGGAGTTGACCAAATTTCCTCCAGGGAAAAAGGCTCTAACCTCTAAATGGGTTTACAAAATTAAATTCAACCCAAAAGGAGAGATAGAAAGATATTAAGCAAGATTAGTAATTAGGGGCTTTTTGCTGGAAAATGATATAGATTACAAGCGCACTTTTCTCCAGTAGCTAAGTTAGGCACAATGAAATTGTTTATTGCTATTGCCATAGCAAAAGAATAAGATGTTCATCAATTAGACATTAACAATGCATTCTTACATGGTTTCATTTATGAGGAGGTATACATGGAACCTCCCCAAGGATATAGCAAGGCTAAGCCTGGGCAAGTTTGCAAGTTAATTAGGTCATTATATGGCCTAAAACAGGCCTCCAGACAATGGAACCTTGAACTTACTAAATTCCTTTTAAAAAGGGGTTTTGTGCAATCAAAGAATGATTATTCTCTCTTTTCTAAATCTACTCAAATTGGACATGTTTATATTTTGGTATATGTAGATGACTTACTGATTATGGGGGATGATTTTGCAGAAATTACTAGACTGAAAGCCTCTCTACATGAAGCCTTTATTATCAAAGACCTGGGACAAGCCAGATTCTTCCTTGGGATTGAAATTACTAGGTCCAAGGATGGTACCTTACTTAACCAAAGGAAGTTCCTCACTGGCCTTTCGATTGATGCTGGCCTTACTGCAGCTAAGCCAACACCTTTTCCTTTACCAAGGGGACTAAAGTTGTCTGTTGATAAAGGCACAACTTTGAAGGATCCTTTCCCATACAGGAGAATAATTGGAAGACTGTTATATTTAACTCTCACTAGACTTGATATATGTTATGTTGTACAACATTTATCTCAGTTCATTCAATCTCCCATTGACTTACATCTTAATGCTGCACATCATGTTCTCAGGTATTTGAAGGGGACAGTGAACAAAAAGGCTTATTCTATCCCAGCAACAACACCTTTGAAGTGGCTGCCTACACTGATGCAGATTGGGGAGCATGTCAATTTAGTGCAAGATCTTTAATTGGCTACCGTGTCTTTCTTGGTTCCTCTTTGATTTCATGGAAAACTAGGAAGCAAAGAACAGTCTCCAAGTCCTCAGCTGAAGCTGAATATAGGGCCATGTCTGCTGCTGTTTCTGAGATAGAATGGGTGTACCAAATCCTACAAGATTTTCATATCAACTTCAAAGATCCTGTCACATTATTTTGTGATAACAAAGCAGCACAATATATATCAGCCAATCCTGTGTTCCACGAGAAAACAAAGCACGTCATAATTAACTTCCACTATATTAGGGACAAGATACAAGAAGGTCTGGTTCAAACTGCCTATGTCTCCACCAAAGAGCAGATTGCTGATGTCTTCACTAAGCCTTTGGGAGAATGTCATCATAACCAGTTATGTTCAAGGTTAGGATTAGTTGATCTTCCACCTAATCCACCTTGGGGGGGTGTGTGAAGAAATTAGTTATTAATTAGCTTCTATTTCTGTTAGTTAGTGTTAGTTAGCTTTCTTTCTTTGTTTTCTTTATTCCTTTTCTTTCTTTTTCTTTCTTTTTCCCTCTTCTGCATTATTCTCCCTAGCTGTATAAATAGCCTTCTGTTTGCTCGGTTGTATTAAGAGGCATTGAATCAAATTAGCATTTTTCAGCACTTTGTTTCACACTTAGGCAACCATTTTTCATTATATTGTCGCTCTATCTATATCAATTACAACCACAAAAAGTTTTGATGCCACATATAGTGTATTTAATTATAAAATTATTTTGTTGCCCTATTTTAAACTAATGCAATAATAATTTTTTTGTTGCCCAAACTACTCTAAATTTAGGGTTTTTGGATCAAAATAATCCGAAGTCAAAGGTCATTGACTGAAAATAATCCAAACTCACTTTTTAGCTGAAAATAATACAAATTTTTAACCTATTACTCGGACTAAACCGACATCGATTTACGACGTCGGAATGCTGACTGTTCAGCTTATGTAGACCCCAGTCAACATAAATTCAAAACCAAAATCAATTAAAGAAACACATGCTCAAGCTTCCCAGTCATAATTCTGACGCCGGAAATCAATTTCGGTTTAGTCTGAGTAAATAGGTTAAAAGTTTGGATTATTTTCAGCCAAAAAGTGAGTTTGGATCATTTTCAGCCAATGACCTCCGACTTCGGATTATTTTGAGCCAAAAACCCCTAAATTTATTGCCCAAACATATTTTTCTTGCTGTGGGTCGTAATCATAACCCATTGGGTTGACCCAATCCTCCCAGAAACCGGAATACACTGCCTATATTTACCCGAACCCAAACTACACTGGACTCGCATTTATCCGAACATGATATACGACCGACCTGAAACCCGCCCGCCCCGACCGACCGAATTGACTAGTCTATCCAAAACACTTTGCCTAATTAGCGCACGTTTGTAATTGTACGGTACGTAGTATTTTTGTTTGAGTCCCAAGCACATGCCCTCCACCAACATATACATGCATGGTAATGCCAATGAGTCCCGTCCAAGCATTTACGATGGATATAGCAAGTTCCACTTTGACAACGTAGTTCCGTACGTACTCATCTAGTTTTTACTTGTTTGTAACTATTTAAATTAGGGTTTTTGGTTGGGAAAAATCCGTATTGAGGCCCTTGTGATTAAGAATAATCCAAAGTGACTTTTTGGCTGGTGATAGTCTATACTTATTCATTATTTTCTCGTACCATCCCAAATTGAAATTCTGGCACCGGAATGCTGATGTGGCAACCGGAGCACACGTCCTTTTAATTAAAAGCATGTCACGTCAATTTTTTAATTCTATTTTATCGTTTTAACGATAAAATAGAATTAAAAAAAATTGTTGTGGCATACTTTTAATTCATTGCAAATGTTTTCCCCATAATATAAGTGTAAGGTGAATAATGTAAGTTAAATGATAAAATAGAATTTTAAAAAAAATTGACGTGGCATGCTTTTAATTAAAAGGGCACGTGCTTTCGGTTACATCAAGATTCGGTCTGGAATTTCAATCTGGGATGCTACGAGAAAATAATGAATAAGTATAGACTGCTACCAGCCAAAAAGTCATTTTGGATTATTCTCAATCACAAGAGATTCAGTACGGATTTTTCCTAGCCAAAAACCCTTTAGGTTAATTATTAGATATTTTATATGTGCTCTTAAGGTTAAGCAAAATTATGAAGTTAACTATAATATTTTTAATTTAGCTTGTATACCCCTCAACTTTGCTGATATTACGATTTCGATTATTTGAATAAATTGAAATGCAACAAAAAAATTTGTCAAATAAAAAATAAAAGAAAATAAAACGAAAATAAAAATTAGGAGGTCCGTCAATAAACTTTACTCAAAACACATGCAAGTGCATTTTGATCAATTTAAGTGTCAAAAACCATGTTTTGACTAGAAATGTATTAGCAAAAATGAGGGGTATGAAAATTAAGTTGTAAGCAGTATGACTTATATTACATTTAATTTAAGAGATGTATCGACATAAAAAAAATAGAAAATTAATAATATTATTTGATTCATCAATTCATAAAATTACATGAGACAAAGATTGCAGAGAGTGGCGAAAGAGAAGAGCATCATTGGGAAAGACATCCTCAAAGAGTAAGTGATTATACTACATTTGTTTTTATTTATCTGTCGCTTAGAAAATTGTGTTAAAAACTTTATCTGTTAATATATCAATTTGTATAATGATTCATCACACAAAATTGATGTCATTAGATTCGTAATGAAAAATACTAGCTACTCCCTCCGTTCCATATTAATTGTCATAATTTTGACTTTTACGGTCTTTAATATTACTTTTTGATTGATAATTTCTTACATAATATATTATTAACAATTGCAATATTATACTTTTATGATTGTATCTTTTGTCATGAATCTAATGGTGGTAATTTTAGATAGCAACTCATTGTATATATTGAGAAATTTATGGTCAGAATTTTTGAAATTTGACTGCACAATTTCCGAATATGATAGTTAATATGGAACGGAGGGCGTATTAAAAAAGTATAATATTATATTTTTTTATAAAAATTTTATATTAGAAATTATTGATTAAAGATTGACACTGAAAATCGATAAAAAAGAATGGAAAGAGTATTTATTTAATTTGTTGTGTCACATTACTTTATTTAATTATTTCATCCATCTTATTTCCAATTGAAATAATTTTCCCATATTTTACTGGTATTTAAAGCTTCTATTGATTACTAATATTATTTGATTCATCAAATCATAAAATTTAATGAATTATTTGTGTAAGAAGCAACATAGAAGTTGTAAATTTATGGAGTAATATGTAATTAAATATAAGAATATATTACCTGAGAAATTGAAGGAGAACAAAAGGTACGTACTAGCAAATGGTATTATAGGAACAGTAAAATATAAGTAGAAGTAAATTCAGATTCACAAATTGTGGAATATCATTGTCTTTTTAAAGCAATGTATATAGGAACAGTACAAAATATATGTCAATGGTATTATATGTTTTGAGTGTAATAATTGTTAATCACTGTATTAATTATATATGGTAGTCCCTAGTTATTTTAATTGATATTAGATTTGTGGCCCGTCTTACGGACATGTTAATTAGGGCCCTGTTTTTTTTGTAATGTGTGATAAATTTATCTTATTTATAATATTTTTAGTTACATTATTCTACCTTTTTTCAAATTATTGATTCTTCCTTACCTATTTTACAAATTATCTATTTAAAAATTCATATATTTAATAAATAATGTCACTGATGTGATTTGTCTTACTCGATCGCAATACCTTAGTAAAAATTATAAACTATATATTTAAAAATTCATATATTCAATCACTATCCTATCCACCCTCTCTATTCCACATTTGCACATTTCCCACCCGCCAAATATCTTACATTTTTCTTATATATATTTGGTGTACTGATCCACATAAAATATATTATATTAAACATATTTTAGTTTACCTTAGATTTTGATAAGTATGAAAAAAATTACAAACAACAATACAAGTATTTATAATTTTATATGTAATACTATCTTCATTTTTAAAAAACAATGCACATTAATTTAGTTTGCATACAGCATACTCATAAAAATTATAATGATTTAAAAATGGTCATATGTTAAGACTCTTAGCGTTTTCTAATGTCAAATAATATTCAACCCGCATTTACTCGGATCCGAAAATATCATGACCCGTATTAACCAGAACCCGGAATACACTTAACCCATATTCACTTGAACGCGAAATGCACCTAATTCATATTTATCTGAACCCGAAATATACCGGACCCCTATTTACCTTATCTAGATATACAATCGACACATATTTAACCCACTTCCCGAATTAATTGGTTTGGACATAAAATTTTATTTGATATTAGACTCCTTAGTTATTATAGCACGAGTTAAAAATTACAAACAACAATACAAGTATTTATAATTTTATATGTAATACTATCTTCATTTTTCAAATACAATGCACGCTAATTTAGTTTGTGTACTCATAAAAATTATGACGCTTTAAAAATTGTCATATGTTAAGAATTTTACAGTTTCTATTGTCAAATAATATCCAACCTATATTTACCCAATTCCGAAATATACATGACCCTTATTGACACGAACGCGAAATACACTTTAATCCATATTTACTTGAACCCAAAATACACCTAACTCGTATTTACGCGAACCCGAAATATGTCGGACCCGTATTTATCTTATCCAGAATATACACTTGACACATGTTTAACCTGTTTATTATAAATATATTTGAGGACAGAAGAGTAAATCAAAATGTAAACGTGCGTAGCAGCTCTTTCAAGTTTCAAACAATTTTTTGTCCTCCACCGCCACTAAGCCTCTTTATATATATACTAGATATGTGACCCGTCCTACGGACGGGTTAGGACCCTATTCTTTTGTAATGTGTGATAAATTTATCTTATCTATCACATTTTTAGTTACATTATTCCACCTTTTTTCACATTATTAACTGTTCCTTACCCTATTTTACATAATATCTATTTAAAAATTCATATATTTAATAAATAATGTCACTGATGTGATTTGTCTTACTCACAATACCTTGTAAAAATTAATAATTATATATTTAAAAATTTATATACGTAAATAATGTGATTTAGATTCTCAATCACTATCCTATCCACCCACTCTATTCCACATTTCCCACCTGTCAACTATCTTACAGGTTTCTTAAATATATTTGGTGTACTAATGTACATAAAATATATTATATTAAACACATTTTAGTTTACCTTAGATTTTGAAAAGTATGGAAAATTACAAATTGTTGGGATTCTCATGGCGTAATTAGCAGACAAACAATAATAAGGGCAAAAAATAAATAAAAATTCAGCACAAGGAATTAATGTGGAAAAACCCAAACCGGGAAAAAACCACAAACGATGCACTATCAGAGAATTACAACGGTGTTTCAGAGATTCCCAGACCTCCACAATCTCTCACAGCCTTCCTAGAGTTACAACCTGAGATCTCAATACTTACAGTTGAGCCTCACACAACTCCCTCAGGAACACTGAGATTACATGTCAATCTCTTGTGGTATAAGATGAAACACTCTCAATTGCAATATATCATATGGAGAACCTGACCCCTATATATACTAGAAGGTACAGAAGGGAAACCCTAGGTTACAACCTAGGAATAGCCATCACAAAGAAAACACAATCGTGTGTCTTCATTCACGGCCCATTACAGTAGTGCGCGGCAGCCATTAGACACGCTGGTAGCGCCTATAGGCGCTGGCAGCGGGTCGTCTCGGGCATGCTTCTGGAAGAAACGTTGGTCCCTCCTCTTCGGCGTTGGCATCGCCTCCTTTGCGTGACTTTTCTTCTCCTTCTTCTTCCTTCCTTTTCACTTGGTCTCCACACACAATAAATTGGTCTTCACACCCAACAATCTCCCACTTGAAGACCAATTGCAAAAGCAGTCTTCGACCACTTTAACACCTTCTCGAATCCTCTAATGCATCCATCTCGATCTTGTTTAGGAAAGATCAACAGAGGTCCCAGTTGACCTCCCATCAACTCCTCTTTTTGCAACAGACTCCCACTTGAACTGATCACGCCTCTGCAACTTCGACATACGCATCATCGTCAACAACTTAGGGTAATTTTGGATTGGGATTTTACCTCGTGTTGAACTTGTCAAATTCCCGTGCATGTTAGATGCGTTCCTCGGCTGACCATCCGTTCCCGTAGCCTCGACCGGAAACCTCATCGTTTCTGGTACCCTTCTCTCATCAGAGAAGCTAACACGCTTTTGACGAGAATGAACTGACATGTTAGAGTTATCAATGACAGAATATAGCTTCCCCTCTTTCCTGCCATTTGCAATTATGAGAGATCCTTTCTTTACCCTCCAATGACCATCTTCAAATCTCATCGTGAACCCCTCCTCATCCAGTTGACTTACAGATACAAGGTTTTTGGTCAGACCCAGGATATACCGAACATTCTTCAACCTCCAAGATCCACCCTTAGAAGTTTTAATGTTCACATCACCTCTTCCTAGCACCTTTAGGTTGTGACCGTTTGCAAGCCTAACCCTGCCAAACCTCCCACTTACAAAATTTCTAAAGGCCTCCCTACTAGACGAAGAGTGAAACGAAGCACCTGAATCTATCATCCAACTCCTTTCTGACTGGTCAACACTAACAGTTAGGGCATCACTAAAATCCTCAGCAGAATATACAGAGTCATGGTCATTATGGCTGCTCTTCTTAGGTTTAGGACAATCCCTACAAAAATGACCTCTATCACCACCGTTTCAACACAACACTTGCTCCATGTTTCGACCTCTATATTTTGATTGACCCCGACCCGAGCTCCCATTATTCCTCCTACCCCTGACAGTCAAAGCATTCCCTGAAGACTCAGACACATCAGAATCTTTCCTACGAATACTTTCATTTAAGACAAAGTCTCTAATTTCCCAAAATTCAGTTTCTCATCCTTCTTAGTTGAAGAAGTTACAGAAGTCATGAAACTTTCCCAAGACTTAGGTAGGGTAGCCAATAGTATATTAGCATTCATCTCATCATCGAAATTAAATCCCAAAGAGGTTAACTTTGATAGTATATATTCAACTCATTCATACTATCATGCATATCACCAGACTCATGCATCTTAAATTCAAACAAACGACGTAACACATATATCTTGTTCATCGCCGAAGGTTTCTCATATGTGTCTTGCAAGGCCTCGAGCAGATCTTTCGTTGTTCTCTAATCTTTGACGTTGAAAGCCACGTTCCGTGGTAGCGTCAGCCTCACCGTACTAAATGTCTGACCATCAAGCTCTTCCCAATCCTTATGTTCCATCTTTTCTGGCTTATCACCCATCGCAAGATGCAACTTTTGCTGGCGGAGCACATCCTCAACGCGCATCCTCCACCATGTGTAGTCTTTCCCATCGAACTCTGAAATCTTCACAATTGCGCCCGCCACTGCTTCTCAGTCTGCAGTTCAACCACATTCCAACCAAAGCTCTAATATCACTTGTTAGGATTCTCAGGGCGTAGTTCGCAGACAAATAATAATAAGGGCGAAAAAATAAATAAAAATTCAAACAAGGAATTAACATGGAAAAACCCAAACCGGGAAAAAAGTACAAATGATGCACTATCAGAGGATTACAACGGTGTTTCAGAGATTCTCAGACCTCAACAATCTCTCACAACCTTCCTAGAGTTACAACCTGAGAACTCAACACTCACAGTTGAGCCTCACACAACTCCCTAAGGAACACAGAGATTACAGGTTAATCTCTTGTGGTATAAGATAAAATACTCTCAATTGCGATATATCATATGGAGAACCTGACCCCTATATACACTAGAAGGTACAGAAGGGAAACCCTAGGTTACAACCTAGAAATAGTCGTCACAAAGAAAACACAATCGTGGGCCTTCATTCACGGCCCATCAAAGTAGCGTGCGACAGCTATCAGACGCTGGTAGCGCCTATAGGCGCTGGCAGCGAGTTGTCTCGGGCATGCTTCTGGAAGAAACGCTGGTCCCTCCTCTTCGACGCTGGCAATGCCTCCTTTACGTGGCTTTTCTTCTCCTTCTTCCTCCTTCCTTTTCACTTGGTCTCCACACACAATAAATTGGTCTTCACACCCAACACAAACAACAATACAAGTATTTATAATTTTATATGTAAATATTTATAATTTTATATGTAATATTATTTTCATTTTTCAAACACCATGCACATTAATTTAGTTTGCATACGCATAAAAATTATAATGATTTAAATATAATCATATGTTAAGATTCATAGTGTTTTATATTGTCAAATAATGCCCCAACCCGCATTTACTTGGATCCGAAAATATTCCTGTCCCGTATTAACCCAAACCCAGAATACACTTAACCCATATTTACTTGAGCTCGAAAGATACCTAATTCGTATTTACCCGAACCCGAAATATACTGGACCCATATTTACCTTATCTAGATATACAACCGATACGTATTTAATCCACTTCCAGAATTGATTGGTTTGGACATAAAATTTTATTTGATGTTAGACTCCTTAGTTATTCTAGCACGGGTATAAAGATTACAGTTTTATCATATATATTTGGTGTAATAATGCACATAAAATATATTTTATTAATCATATTTTAATTTACCTGGGATTTCAATAAGTATGAAAAATTACAAACAATAATACAAGTATTTATAATTTTATATGTAATACTATGTTCATTTTTCAAATATAATGCACACTGATTTAGTTTGCATACTTATAAAAATTATGACGCTTTAAAAATTGTCATATGCTAAGGCTTTCAGCATTTTCTATTGTCAAATAATATTCAACCCGTATTTACCCGATTTCGAAATATACATGACCCGTATTGACCCGAACCCGAAATACACTTAAACTCATATTTACTTGAACCCGAAATACACCTAATTCGTATTTACCTGCACCCGAAATGTGTCGGACCCGTATTTAACTTTTACCCAACTATTTCCATGCATTTGACACCCTTACTATTATGTTCGAAGTAAAAAAAAGTAAATTTGAGTCAAACAATTTTTCGTCCGCAGTCTCAATAAGCACTCTTTCTATGTAGAGGAGAAAAGTTACCAAAAAGTTACCAAAAATTACTAAAATTTAATTTTTACCTAACTATTTTTTACCCCTGAATTTGACACATCCTTACTATTCCCTCCGTTCCATACTAATTGTCGTCTTTGGAAATCCCACAGTCAAATTATTTCAAAAATTTTGACCATAAAATCCTCAATATATAGTATATACAATGAGGTGCTATATAAAATTAGAGTTTTTTGTTTTTTGGATCCCAAACTTTGGAGGTATTTATTATCTAATCTCACACATTTGAAAGTTTATTTTTTGGACTATACTTTGGGTACGCAAAAAACATGGCCCAAAGTTAAGTTTGACTTCAACTAAGACCCAAATGATACATAAACTTCCTGATATGCCCTTCTATCAATTTTTAAAGGTTTTTGACTTTTGTTTTGAAATTGACTCGACTATGACAGCTAATACCCATAATCCAACACGTTTTTGATTTCACTCTGAGTCTTCCACTCCTTTCCATTCCTTTCTTCTTCCTGAAACCCCAAACCCTTCGAAAGCTTTCTCCTTTCTGCAATCTCTTCTTCGAAAGCTTCCTCCTTTTCTGTAATGGCGGTTGGTTAGAATCGGACAACAAGTAGCTTTAGTTGGAAAGAAGTTCAAAGAGTTTGAAATCGTGCAAGAAGAAGAAGTAGAAGTTGAGGCTGGAAAAGTTTCAGACGAAAAAAAATCGATCTTTTACATGCTACAGTGAAAGGATGGCATGTAAAAGTTTTAAGTTGCAATTTTTGTTCGTTAAAGTCGATTTTCGTCCATAAATTCCCAATCTTTAGGGTTTTTTTTTGTAAGTTTTGGGTAATCTGGCCAACAGTTATGGAAGTGCTATTTCTAGGGTTTATGGGTTTTCATTCTTTTTAATATTGTGTGGCAATTAGCAAAAGATAGAAAGGGATATGGTCATGGAAATGGTCTGGGGGAGTCGAGCAGTGAGGGAGAAGGAGTGAGGAAGAGTGTAAATTAAAATGTGAGAATTTTGGTAGTAATAAATAAGTGAAGGGAAAATAAGAATGAATAAATGAAGGGCAAACTTGGAAGTTCATGAATAGTTAAAGGGCAAAGTCAGAAGGAAAAAAGACTCAAACATCAATAAGGGCTTCTTTGGGCCGGACTCATCTAACAATGTCCACATTGTTGCCGGAGACAAAGTATATGGTCCAAAAAATAAATTTTCAAATGTGTGGGACCAGATAATAAATACCCCCAAAGTTCGGGGTCCAAAAAGCAAAAAACCCTATAAAATCACCACCATTAGATTTATAACGAAAAATACTATCAAAGTATACTATTGCAATTGTTAATAACATATTGTGTAAGAAATTATCAATCAAAGAGTGACATTGAAGATCGTGAAAGTCAAAATTATGACAATTAATATAGAACGGAGGGAGTCATATTCGAGGGCAAAAAAGTAAATTCGAATAAAACATTTTTTGGTCGCGAGCCTCAATAACCCTCTTTATATACAGAGTTGATAGTTTTTGATGTGGTGGTGATTGGAATTCTTATAAGTGCCATATAATTTGAATGAGGGGTATAAATATAAATTCCTAGTCGAAATTAAATAAGTCAGGAAATTCAGTAACAAAATAAAATTTGTGTTGATTTTATAAATTTGTGGGTACAATTATCTGTTCGAAAGTTACAAGAAAAAGCAACTAATCCTTCGCTTCGATCTCTTTGAATGAACTTCAATGTATTTTATCTTGAAAGAGGGTCTTGATGACTTGATCTCAATCAAGAAGGGTATTTGATATTTCAGAAGTCAGCGACGCAATATTTGATGTATTTGATGCCTTCTTCTAGAGAACATTTTCCTCTTTTTGATGAGTCTTCAAAGAGTATTCAGTAATTTGTGAAAAAGTCCTCAAAGAGTCTTATGCAAAAAATGTTAGGGCCTTGAAAATTGGGTGGGGGGGGGGGGGGGGAACCCCAATTTATAGGCTCTAGAAGCCTAGGGTTTGAGCTGGACTTTGGGCTTTGGTCCAACTTAATTAATTATTCCTTTAACTTTAAATAAGGAAATAATTAATATTTTTTGCATCATCTTGTGACGTTTAACTTCTCATCTTGTGGTTGGTCGGAATTTAATTTTGACCAAATGGGTCTCGCGAAGTCAATTTGACACGTGGCTATTTGTGATCGGCAAAATAAAAATTAATTTATTTTCCACGTATCATTTTCTTATTTGCTTACACATTTTGCTTCTTGCAGACAATGACGGATCCAAAGTTCCAAGTCAGTGGAGTCAACAATATTTTGCTAAAAAAAAAATTAAAATTTGACAAAACTAATAAATTTAAATGCTACTGAACTTAAAGTTAGTCATGAAAATGATATTAAAAAAAAGTACATACCTAATAATTCGATCGACGTATCAGGCATCTTCCTAAAACGATCAATGATACTTCACTAGATATTTTCAAGAAGATCTCATTCACATAATAAGTAATAATAACATCATTTAAAAACTCATCCGTCGTCATTCTAAATTGGTCTTGATAATGCGTTGAGAATGTCATAAAACCAATATAAGTGAAAAGTTAACAAGTCTTTCAAATTCTAATTTAACCACATTGAGTCATTAACAAGTTGGGAAAATTAGATATTTAATAATTCAATTAGCTAGGAAGTATTTAAAGTCCCAAAAATTGATAATTGCCACAGAAAATAAGTAAGCTATGCATCCAATTACCAAATTTTATTTTCATAACATTCACATAATCCAAATATCCAATACATAAATAGGTAAATCTAGTTTCATAATATTGACTAATTTAATAAATAACAAATTAAATAATAACAAAATGATAAGCATCTTGAGTCAAGATGGTTAATAACCATCTTGAATTTCACCTAAATCACCCATAAAATTAAATATAAAGATATTTAATTCACTATAAAGATATATTTCATTACTTTAAAGGTTATTATGACTTAGACCTATGTTAGGTCCGTCTCGAAGACAAACTTGTTGATGAAGCAGATGATGACCCTTGAGTGTTCGCCTCAGTACTTGGGAACATGATACGACCCGTCTTCAATCATTACTTGTCGACGAAGCGACCGGTGATCCTTGAGTGTTCCCCTCAGTTGGGGACATGATACGACCCTATCAAGGGCTAGGATTCATCTAAACAAATGTCTTAGCTTAGGGATGTTCAACATTACATTAAGAAGGTACATGAGTCATAACATCGGTAGTTAAAAGAACCCAACGAAAATGAAAAAAGGAGCAATCTTCCGCAAGACAGCAGATGGCACGATCTTGTCGATGTTGAGATTCATCAGAAATCATGTTCATCCCTTGCTTCCCGCAAAATGCACGATCGTGCAAAAGGATGACATGATCATGTCGTCCTAAGACTCCCAAGAAATCTTTGCCCAAATCTTTGAATTGCATGATTGTGTCCCCTCTATAGAAGGTGGCATGATTGTGTCGGTTGACATAATTGTGTCCTTCGTCACAAGCCAAGATCATTATCAGGTCGAGATGTGCCTGATCGTGCTTATGAACTGTATGATCGTGTTGTTGCCAACACTCTCTTTTCTCATCCACTTCTAAATCATGTTTGAACCCATATTCGTAACAACTCCCAATGAGGTCAAATTTGATAGATAAGCTGGATAACATTGTTCATGTCGACGAGAGAAGTTCCTAAAGAGGCTCTTGGCAGTTCCAAAGGAAAACCTAGAAACCTAATTTGATATTTTGTAATACCTTTAGGAGATCTAATTGATCGATCTATGAGTTGAGTATTTGTAGCCAATAGGGATAATTGGTGAGTGCTTGGTGAGGAAGAACTGTAGTAGAGCCACTGTGTTGAGTCTCTGTGAGGTATCATTGTGCCAACGAGGTTGGTGCGAGGATTGGGTTGTAACTGAACCAAGGAGGTTGTAACTTGGACAATGAGTTTGTGATTTAACCATCTTCATCTGTTATCCTTCAGTTTTATTGTTAATAAAGTCACTCTTGTTCATTATATCTAATTCACCTTAAAGGAATTTAAGGCAAGCATAGACTAAAGTCCTTGGTTGAGCGTAGGGATGGCAACAGGGTGGGTCGAGGGTTGGGGATACACTCCCCGTGACCGCCCCATGCTCCGCTCCCCGTCCCTGTTGCGGGCGGGGAAATTGGCCCCATCCCCATCCCCGCTCGCAACAGGGATTTAAATTATTGCTTTGTTTTTATATTAAAATTTAACACTGGTTATATCTTCTCACTCGTCCACTTAGTAGCATTAGTATATGAAAGCCTCAAGTTCGTGAAATCAAATTAGGCTCTTTAGCTCCATCAAAAATTAAAGCATTTCACTCACTCAGTAGTATTAGATTTCAAATTTGAATAAACATATTATCACCCTTTTTTACATACTATGCCATTAACTACAAACGTACCCTTCAAATTATGAATATGACATTAATAATTTTATGGGTAAATATATAAATTTAATATATATCGGGGATAGGTACACATGTATGTAGGCGAGTTATTTTCCCCAACGGGTAAGCGGGGAGGAGGACGGGGAAAATTTTGTCCTCACCCCTGCCCCGTCCCTATGCGGGTACTTAATATCCTTCCCCATACCTGTCCTCATCCTCGTTGGATGCGGAGATTTTTCTTTAGAGCAGGGCGGGCCCCAAGCGACAATGGGGATTCCCCACCCGAGTGCTATCCATAGTACTTGAGCTTGCAATTTAATAACCCTATTGATCACCCGTCTAGAGTTCTTTCAAAAACTATTTCCCTTCCCATGGAAAATGCTAAAGCTTTTCCTACTTTGTACGTATTGGCAAAAAGTCATATAGAGATTGTGTTGTGAGTTGGTCATCCATCATGATTGTTGACGACATTGTCCAATATGATAATTATGGCATTAGAACGTTAATGGGGTTTGAGAAAGTTTGGAGGGGTTGAGTTTACAAAGAAGAGAATCACTAAAATACGAGTACATGTAAGCCTTGTGAATCAAATGTGAAGACTTTAATCATATTATATTATTTAATTTCATGGTTTGTCACCTAGATTGAGTGATATGTTGGGGTTAAAGACTTTAAAATTTGATTGATTGATTGTGAAGAAACTCAAGCCCAGATTGAGGGCCTCATCGCAGCAAGCTCCGAGGACCTCCAGCTCCAACGTTAGAGTTTTGTTTGAAAGATTGACAAACATTAATTTAGGGAAGTATCTTCTAAAATCCCTGAACTATAATCTCTCATATTTGTCCTGATTTGATATTATAACCGTTAGAGGTCCTCTCCTTCCCACACCCAATACACCACCTCTCAAAAACTATCAGTCCAAAAGTCCTCCTTTCCATACCAGAAAGGACCTCTCCTTCCTATCCCAAACATTCCGCCTCTCAGAGAAAATCATCATAGAGGACCTCCTACAGAAAATAAAATAAGGACCTCATCAAATTCCCTGTCTAAAGGAACTAGACCTCCGTGTTTTACTAAAATTTGGGTCCCAAAGACCTCATTGCAACGATCTCATCCTTGGTCAGAGACCAAGAAAGGTATAATGTCTTCTATTACAGGTATGCCTCAAACACAGAGATCCAACCAAGATCTTCACACTGAAAATCAACAAGAATGCAAGAGTGACCTTTGGAGACAGAATCCAAGACAAGATCCTAGACATTGGGAAGGTCGTGAAACAAAACCACCCGCACCATTTGAGGGGGAGTCGTCTACTATGAGGACCTCAACCTATGCACAAGCTGTCAAATTGAGGGGGAGTCCTATCATCCATCCTTCCTACATGTGATCTCTCTCTCCTCCTCCCAGGTTCGTCAACTCACTGCATGCCTGGACCTCTGATGTCCTCATCAGCATGGCCTCTCGGGCACCTCAAAATTTAATCAGGGCCTGGTCAAGATGTCCTCATCATTTCTTTTCCTCCTATCCCTCCTTCTCCCTCTCTCTTCCTCTACTTATTTTGGCTACATAATTTAGTTCTTGATCTCTCCTGGTTCCTTTCTGTCGGAAAGACAAAAAGGGGGAGATATCCTTGGTCTGTAACCGAAACAATATGGTGAACTGCTGCTTGCTACTATATGATACTCTATTAAAAGAATGTACTATTGCATCTACTACCTTTACTTGTTGTACCTTGAGAATGCATAGGAGTTCTCTGGAATTTTGTCTTTCAAACAAAAAGGGGGAGATTGAAGAAACTCAAGCCCAGATTGAGGGCCTCATCGCAGCAAGCTCCGAGGACCTCCAGCTCCAGCGTTAGAGTTTTGTTTGAAAGATTGACAATCATTAATTTAGGGAAGTATCTTCTAAAATCCCTGAACTATAATCTCTCATATTTGTCCTGATTTGATATTATAACCGTTGCCTTCCTTATTTCCAGATATCACTCTTATGGAAAAAGAATCAAGGATATCAAGAAGATTGTGAAGAGAACTCAAGAATGGAAACTATCCTTTCCAAAAGATAAAAGCCGTTGCTTCCCCTAACTCCCAACTATTTATACAGCTGAATATCTCCCTTGAAGAAGCATTGATTTCCAAGCAAGAAAATCAGTAGTAGGAACTTTGTGAAAGAAAGTTCTGAGTGTAGGAATATTAAGTGAATATTCTGAGTGTAACCATTTTTGTAGTGGTGAGTTGTTTGTGTAACCAGTGGTTAAGCTGGTGAGGACCTCTAGTGTCGTGAGTTTGAAGTTAAACAAGTGCCTCTCTGTTAAGTGAGGTCACTGGTTGTAATCGCCTCCACTGTGAGGCCTCTGTTCCAGAAGACATCTGACGCGTCTTCTGTTCTGGTAGGCCAATTGAGGACCTCACAAGTTCTCTGTTGTGCTGAGTTGTAACCTCCTTCTTTTTAGCACTCTTAATTATTCAATAAAGGAGTTATTTTTCATATAAAAGTGCTACTAACTTGGTTGTGTTGTCATAATGAGCTGTACTTTATTGTTGCTTGTTATATTTTCCTGTATTTTTATGGACAGTTTGAGCAATTTGTATTATGCAAAAATTATGCAAAATGATAAATATCTTGACACACCGTCTTGCATTTTACCTAAATTACTTAAAAAATTAAATTTAAGTATATTTAGACCATTATAACGGTAAGTTTCATTACTTTAAGGATTATTATGACTTATAAATTATATAAAAATAATTATTTATTTTTATTTTTTCATAAATATAAAAATATGCACAAAATTTCATTTTCTACTATGATTGATAAAATTAGACTATCATTTATATTTTTTTGACCTAGCTAATAAATATTATACTTTTGTAGTTGATAAATATATATAATTACTTGATAAAATACTATTAAAATTTACAAAGATGTGAATTAAGTACAATTCAAGATTAACCATCTTGAGTCAAGATTTATATCATTGTCCTTGTATTATACTTTGCCTTTTAGCATCAAGAGTTTTCCCTTACTAGCTAATAACAAAAAAATAGTAACATTTTGTTGGATTTTATGGCCCATAGATCCTTCTAAGAGTCCAAAACTAGCTAATAACAAAAAAACAGTAATATTTTGTTGGGTTTTATAGCCCATGTATACTACAAAGGGTCTAAAACTGCTAGGAGAGGAAGAGATGCAGGTCGTGGCCCGAGTGGCGCAATCTACGCCGAGCAACATCGCACGAGGCGCTGGTTGCGCCCTAGAGGCGCCACTTGCTTCGAAGAGACACGACCAGCGTCTCATAGATGCTAGCCACTTTGAGGCGACACCATGAGCGTCTCAATGATACCACTCGCGCCTCTGTCTTTCTTCAACACGACGTGGGTTAATTTTATTTTTAACATAGTTCTAGAGAGTGTGAGTTCCACCATTGTAATCCATGATACACAAGTTAAGTGGGATTCCATCTTAAAACCAATTGGTGTTAAGCGGAGTAGCCCACTTGACCTATATACCATGTCCTTTCTCTTTATTTTTCTGATGTGCGACATTTCTACTCATGGGTGAATCCCAAAAAGATAGTTTGTAATCTCCATTGCAGATCGAATCACACATTGTGATTGTGATCGCCTATGATCTATATTCTTCAGATTCTCGTAGTGGATTGTTTCTAGCTGTCGCCGTCTATGAGTTTTTCTCCGAGTTCTTCAATTTTTCACGTAAATCTAATACTTCGTTTTTGTTACTAAATTTTTGTTTTTGAATTTTGTCGTAATCTCCACCATCTCGTTTACTTCCGTTGTAACTACAATCAACATTTATTTTCTCTGAAAACCCCACACATTTGATGACTATAACATGGAAAGATAACATAGCGCCAGAGATTACTACTAATGCTATGTGTATATATATATATATATATATATATATATATATATATATATATATATATATATATATACTTTTAGGGTTAAAATTATAAGAGAACAATCCATGAAGACTACACGAGCTTCATGTTACTCAGAACCCTAGCTAAGTATCCTATTATGAATACATATAACGATAATATTTAAAGATAGAAGGATTTGTTGGTGTTCTTTTGTTATAGTAATTGATGGACCTGCAAAGCATAAGTTAAGCAAAATTAAGAAAATAAAAGGAAATAATAATGGAAAAGTGAGCACTAAGTGTACCTTTATTTTTGTGAATTTACGTAGAAGAGGAGGAAGGTTTCTCACCAAAATCTCTTGGAGTCTTGCATTTATAGCATTCCGTCCTACAAGCGTAGTTGTGCAGTTCACATCCTGGTCTGCAACATTTACTGAAAATTAGGCTGTTAAAATTTGGATCTTGATGTGAATTTAATCATTGACCCTGTTGAAATTCTGTTGATATGGAAATTTTTTGACAGGAGATAGATCCCAAGTACATGAGAAATCTACCAAAACCAAAACCAATTATCCAAAATCATACCCAAGGGAAGTATGGAGGAAGAGGTATCGCATGTAGCCAACAGTCTTACCCCTAAATTATTATTATTTAGAAAGACTAGTTTCAGTTCACTTAAAATTTAAATCATTTGCTACTTACTTTTTCAACTATCCAAATTACAAACATAATCACAAACCTAAATATGACCCCCTGAATGATATAAAACATGATCTTCAGAAATCAGAAGCTAGCTATTTGCTAGGTCTACATGAAAACTAAGGCCATGTTATTTTTTGTGGTTGGCAAACTGCGGTACCACAGCATACCGCAGTTTGCCACAACTCACCACACTTTACCACAAATCATTACTTTTCTCTCTCCTCACCTACCTACATACCAATAACCTAGCACAATTTCACTACACCCACCAAAATTCCACCACACCACCCCTCACCACACCATACCTCAAAATACCGCAGAAAAGAATAGGGCCTAAGATACATCAGTGACACACTAACACTGCTAGGCAATGAGTATGTATGTACATACATACATACATACATACATACATACATACATACATACATACATACATGCATGCATGTGTGGGTCCCAGAAAACCGACCGCGGTGTGTTTAACAATGTGACACCCTCTGGAGGGCATGCCTCTAAAGCAGCCCTCCCAGGGTGGAAAACTGGCGACTGGATATGCACAAGGTATCTATATATACATACATACATACATACATACATACACACATGTATGTATGTATGTATGTATGTATATATAGATACCTTGTGCATATCCAGTCGCCAGTTTTCCACCCTGGGAGGGCTGCTTTAGAGGCATGCCCTCCAGAGGGTGTCACATTGTTAAACACACTGCGGTCGGTTTTCTGGGACCCACACCGGAAGCAGCTCGTTCGACTAGCATAGTTGTGGGCTCCACAATTGATGACCTGGCAATACCAGTCCCCAGCCAACAGTACTTCTGTCCTGTTGTTATTATTTGTGGTGGTGTAATTTCCCCTATACTTGGAAAACCCACATCTTTGACACTCATCCCTCTTCTTGAAGTTTATGTGCTGGCATACTCCACACATCCAGTCCCCTTCCCAGCTCATTATTCTCTGCATAGATACCCACAAACTTGTAATATCAGAAAAACACAACTTGTAATCAGAAAGACATTCATCTTTTTGGGGTCTGATGTGCATGCCTGTGTTTGAACTTTAGGGTTTCCCTTGACTGTTGTCTATGATTTAGAGTCAAGTAATCTGAGTTTCAAATACTCCCTTAATTTCTTCCTTCTCATTTTATCTGCCACCTAAATGTATACGTCAGTCAAACTTTGAAACCACTAATTTCTCAACATAATACACAAAACTACGTAACTCTCGTTGGATTTCTAACGAAAAATACTATTGTACGAGTATATTGTTGTAAATTTTTGACAAGATACCATGTGAAGACTGTAAAAATGATGTTATGTCAGAGTTGAGTGTACCTTGGAGAAAATAGCTGAAGATCACAGCAGAAAATGAAGGTGGTTTATTTCAGTTAGGTTGAAGATGAGCCATATTCTTTTGGGAAGGTAAATTATGATATATGATTCCATTTTATAATGGTTACTTTTTCTTAGGCTTCCTGTGTAGGGACATATATGTTGACATGTCATTGCACTGTTCCCTTGTCTTTGACGCGGTTTCCTTAAATGAGGATTCGATTGGTAAAATTATTATTAGCTGAATTTTCTTTAACTTATAAAATCTTATTGGTCCTTAATCTAACTGGTCCTTGAATATCTATGCTTTAGCATCTTTTTAACTTTGCTGATATTTCATTTTGGGATTATAAGAGTTGGCCTTTTCATCTTTTTACTGATTCCCTCTTTCATTATTTGTAGGGGTAAAGATGTTATTCAAAAGGGCATCTTTACTTATGGACATATATAATTTCCAGTGCGATCTGCCCACGTGGCGAGCATATATGAATCTGATGCAGTTAGCCATGCATGCAGATTTTGTAGGGCTTCTTAACACTACGTCTTGTTGTTAAAACATGTGGTGTGCCTTTCAAGAAGGCTTCATATGGTGCAGGTTGTGTCGGTTAAAAAACTTGTTAGAGAGTGGAAAAAGTGCAGCTTTTCAATTTGTGTGGAACGATTGGAATCTGTTCATCCAATGCAGCATAACTTAATGTTAAAGTCTAAAAATCATTATAAAAACAATGATTCCACAAGGTATCATAGTCAAACCTGAGTAAGAGGTCTCAGATTCGAATCTCAGCGCCTCCATATTCATTTACGTGAGGTGAAGGGACCCTTTGCAGTATCCACGTTCAAACCTAAAGGATATTCGCGTGAGAGGGTATGTTAGAGTATAAAAACGATCATTGAGCCTATAACCTCAGTTTAAGCTTTTGGTTGAGATGATTCCATACTTAACACCAAATATGTGATAGTTAGATGATAATCACTCATATTTTCAACCTTTTCATCAACATTTAAGTTTTGGTGAAAGTAAACGTTTTCACATTATGTGCAAATTGTGAGATTGATAAACTATATTTGTCTGTCATCGACAGTTTAACACATTCTCTTTACTCCCATTCTATAAAACCAAGTAAATTGGAAAAAAAAAAATTACCTAGTCTAAAAAAAAATAGCATAATTTAATAGGAGTTCTCCTCCATGTAATTGTTACTTATAACATGAGCTATAGGGAGACCATTGGAAAAGACCCCTAGTTTTGATGCCTTCAAGGGATGTGGATATATATATTCTCCTATTGTTGAAATTGTGCTTAGAACACATGATTAAGCAAATGTAAAGAAAAAGTGCAAAGCATGATTTCTTTGATAAAAAAATTGGTCATTGTTAGGAAAAGTGCAAAGCATGATTTCTTTGATAAAAAAAATTGGTCATTGTTAGGAAACTCTTAACAAAGGTGTCAATATTTAGCCCATGTTGTTCCTTTGGTTGGCTAAATCAAATTTGGGTATGGATAACATAAACTACTGAGATGAGAGAGCAATAAGAGAGGGGCAGCTAGCAGATAAGATGCTCTTCTTCAGTTCACTGCATCATCTTTTGTGCAACTTTCAGTCAATTCCTACTTAACAAGTAAATAAGAACTTACCATGCAAAGATATTTAGTAAAGATCGAATATATATTATTGTTTATAATGAGTTAAGTTACTTGGACTCTTTATTGGAGTACAAATTTAATTTTTTAATTAAAGAATCGGTATGTTTAGCGACATGATATTAGAAAAGTGGCTTCAAATCATCTAATTTTTTGACCTCATAATATTTTGATTCCTACTTGTATTAGGATATTATTCCTTATTATGTAGATATTTCTAATTGTATTAGCTAGATTCTGAATCTAATTTGAGCTAGGGTTAAGGAAGGTATAGAATGAGTTTTTCCCTATACATAAAGGGTATTGTTCACCTTATTTGGTGCGACCAAACTTGGTACTGATCATTGGGGCAAATCTTGGGCGCGATCAATTTTGCAGAAGCACCTCCCATTGAAGGAGGTGTATTTAGATATTCAGAAATTCCGTATTCTAACTGATGAGAGTCTATGTAATTAAATTGTTATACTTTCTTTGTAAGGATCTCAACATGAGATTGTTACGTTCGTTGTAATTTCTATAAATAGTGGATTCGTTTGTATTTATATCGCCACATTTTTTCCCGAATTAATTCTTGTCCCTTTTAATTTTACATTTATTTTTCTCACCTTATCATAGTCATCTTATTTCGCTTCTGCTTAATGTAATTGCTTTTGATATCGCCAACGCATGGGAATTATTATCACACTTGACACTCCAACATGGGTAACATATATAGGCAAAGATAACATTGCTTAGCACTTGCAGGGTCGAATATTTGAAAATAATGGACACAAATAGTAAAATATGATGCATCTACCACAACTAAGCCATTACATAGATACAATCCAGCAGAGAATATACTCAAGTGCATGAGCAAGACATAAAGAAGCAGCATGGACTGCATGAGCAAGCTGACATGGCAAACGGCGTCAATTCTCCGCTTTTGTTTCTCTGCATGCTTTTTGACTTAGGGTTTTTTTGATAAGAGAGAATCCTGACTGGCATTTTTGTTAACCATCCACACTGAATATTCCCACATGGAAAATAGAAAAAAGGAAATTAAGTAAAGAAGAAAAAAAAAAGGCATTAAATTATGCATGCAGATAGATAGATAGATGAGACCTCCCCTACTCTAGCTAGCTTCTTAAAGTCTTAATATTCTGAGTCTGTGGTCATTGCTAAAATGGGTCTCAATAATTGTCAGCCAGCCCCCCCTCAATAATACTGAAAAGAATCCAAATCTTGATGGCTATTGAGAATACACTAAAAATAGCCGTTGCTTTTCATGTCATGACCACCCCACACCCTGTCAAATGACAAGTGTATTGATTCAAGATAGTTAGTAATGAATAGTTTGCATAACGATTAAACTACTTTTTTGGTGAATATAATACCTTTTCCGATGAATGTGTGATTTGTGATGACATTCGTTTGCTGAAATGATAATAATTTCAGCAAACAAATTTCATTGTAGATCAAACATTTACTGAAAAAGTTGTTAAATTTACCGGAAAAGTAGCTAACTAAAATTGGTTCAAAAACTTAGGGTGGATAAATATACTAATTAGAGAATGTCAGGATTGAGTTTATAAACATCAAAAACCTGTAGGAGGTATATGTATTTAATTTGTTGCAAATATATGTTTCATCGTTTTAAGAGTTGTACAATTTATAAATTACATAAAATTTATTATTACTTTATATTTTTTTTACTTAAATATAGAATGACACATCAATGCGCATTGTCTATAATAATTGACATGATTAGATTATTATTATTAATACTTTTGACGCAAGTGCAACCTATGATTGCAATATTTTGATACTTGATAAACATGTGTAGTTATTTAAAAACATATTATAATTAACATATATAATTTTTAGGCAATTCAAAATAATCATCATTAACTATCTTAATTGAAGACATATATCAATTATGGTCCTTATTGTACATTTTTTTTTTGTTTTCTACATGCTCTAATTAAGTGTAGCAGAAGTAATTAACCTAATGGCGGCCTTTCCAGTTCCCATTTGCTAATTCTTAACTGAAATACTGCTCCCAGATGCTGTTCCATGGAAGTGGACATTTTAAGAGCCTTCATACCCTTACCACTTCTTACCCCTCCAAAATATTGAAATGTAAAAAAGAGTTAAATGATATTATACAACAATAATGCTTCTCAATATAGTCCCGTTAAAGTGGGACTTGAGGGATCTAAATTTAGGTAATCTTTTTCCCATAAACAAGAGTGTATGAAGAGGATGCTTCTGATGGACCCAAAAAAAAAAAAATTAGTTAAATGATATTATAACCTATATAATATAGGTAAATTGACAACATTAACCTTTGCCGTATTTGAATTTGTCGCCCCCTCTCTGTCTCCCTCTCATCTTTCTCTGTCAACATTTCTTGGTTCTGCGCCTTTCACATGAATTTACTTTTATGAACTCTTTTATAATTTCAAAAATGACTTTTCGAGCAGAGGTAAATTAGTTACCCTTATAAACACTCACATACTACTATCCGTTATGCTCATGAAATCTTACTTTTATTTTATGGCCTTCACAAACAGTTGTAGTCCATGCTACCTAAGAGCTAATTTGAACTTTGGAACATCTCATCTTTATCATCATCAATTCATCATTCAAATTCCAATAGAATTATCATGCCTAAACACTGTCTCGTCCTTACAAATGGTAGTTTAAGATATCCTTTTCATTGAAACAGAAAAAATTTATGTTATAATATAATCTTATTATATAGAGTTAATTAGAAGTCTGGTTTGGAATTAGGGCTATGATATTAATGCCTTCATGAATATTCTTCCAGTTGGAGTTTCAGTTGGGTGCCTTGCCTCATTGTCCTTTGAATATCCAAATGAGATTTGGAACACTGAACCCTAAAATAAAGCTGTTCATTTCCCATCCACTGCCCCAGATAACACCTAGGGAAGACTCTATATTTTTCATATATTATCCTCAATACTTTCTGTTTTCTTTCT
This sequence comes from Portulaca oleracea, assembly GCA_029582165.1. Taxonomy (NCBI): domain Eukaryota; kingdom Viridiplantae; phylum Streptophyta; class Magnoliopsida; order Caryophyllales; family Portulacaceae; genus Portulaca; species Portulaca oleracea. Next base: position 6,109,169 of record CM055893.1, read on the forward strand.
TATAATCTTATTATATGTCTAATAACTTAAAGGGAATCATGATATTTACAATATGCAAAGGACATGGTCATGAAACTTGCTTAGTTGCAAGAAATATAATATCCACCTTACTCAAATTGAAGCACAATATATAGAACATAATATTAGAACCCTGTCATAGATCCCTCTTGCAGAGTCTTCTCATAAAGAAGAATCCCATCTTTAAGGAAACCATGCTTCAAATTAAAGTGCACAAAAAAATATATAGATTAATAATGTCATGCGATGTGCTCATTATACTTGTGTCCCCACCAAAATATATCCGAAAACTCAGTATAAAAAGCTTCAAAACCCAACTTACCAAAAATCACCAACTTCATTCATTCTATTCTCCCTAGCCTTTGTGAGCATTCAATTCACTCAAGAGCTACCATTAAGTTTTGTTCTCAGGTTGGTTTTTGAAAATACAGTTGTTCATTTTTCCTCTTATATATAAAAGTAGATAGTCATATATATTACCGTGTGAAACCATCTTAACCAAAAGTTTAAGGTGATAGTTGAGGGTGCAGTAATAGTTTTATAGTACTCTGACATATATTTCTGTTGTTTTGAGCAGAGAAAAAGACATACAGAAAGATGAGCTGGGCAGGGGGAGACTGGATGTGTGGAGCATGCCAACACATGAACTTCAAGAAGCGCGAATCATGTCAGAAGTGCAACTTCCCGAAGCACGGATCAGAGGCCGACATCCCGAGTTACATGTACAATGCCAACGTTAATAGAACGGAGGTGTTGGCCGGAGATTGGTACTGCCAAGGTGTCAACTGTGGGGCCCACAACTACGCCAGCCGGACTAGCTGCTTTCGCTGTGGAAATTTCAGGTTCGATCATTATGCTGCCGGGGGAGATATGATGATGGGAGCGACTGGCGAATATAACTCTCAGCAACTCCTCCCTGGGTGGAAAGCTGGTGACTGGATTTGTACAAGGTAACTTGAGTTCTTAACATGTATATATATATATGGACCTCAACAATACTGTCAAAACATGTCATTTTTAGTGGGTTTTTTTGCATTTTGGACCCCGAACTTTAGGGGTATTTATTTTCTGAATTCTTGGTTTTCAATTTTAATTTTTTGGACCCTAAAGTTTGTAGTTTGAAAAAAAAAGACCCTAAAGTTTCTGGGCTGAAAAAAAAGTTCGTTTCCCGTTTTTCTTTTTTTTTTTCCATGTTTGAATTTATGTCCCGATTGTCAAATTTCAAGACTAAGGTTAAAACCGATATTAAAGTTATAATAAACATCTCTTATTCGTGTTGGAATTACTTAAACCCCTGTATTCAGGGGTCTAAGTAGCTCTGACATGAATAAGAGAGGTGTATTATAGCTTCAATATCAGTTTTAACCTTAGTCTTAAAGTTTGACGTCAATCGGGAGATAAATTCAAACATGGGATGAAAACAAAGAATGAGTCAGGGGCCTTTTTCTTTAGCCCACAAACTTTAGAGTTCTTTTTTTTTCAAACTATAAACTTTAGGGTCCAAAAAATTAAAGTTGAAAACCAAGAGTTCAGAAAATAAATACCCCTAAAGTTCAGGGTCCAAAATGCAAAAATCATAAATTTTGGAATTTCGGCTGGCTATATTTGTACTGTTTGGTGAACCATGCATATATGTAATAATGTAACTGATCATATTGCTGCAATGCAGACCAGGATGTGGGTTACACAACTATGCATGCAGGATGGAATGCTACAAATGCAAAACACCAAGGGACTTTGGTAAAACATTTTTCTAGACTTAATTAAATTCATTGTCTATTTCTCAAAAAACCCAGATAAAATTTTGAAAGGAAAATCAACTACAAATGTTTAATTCAGGAAAAGAAAGATAACAAATAATGCAATAAGTCAATAACATTGAGATAGTCTTTTACCCAGAAATGACAGAATCCTGTTCGATATATATAAAACCTTATGAGTACATATTTTATTTTCCAGGTGGTGCAATGTAGAAGAAGGGAAGAATTCGAAAAGAACGTCGTCCATGATCAAGTTTGGTTTAAACTGAAAGTGTAATTTTGTTCAAATGAGATTCAAAATGTAAGATTTAGCTAGCAGAAGGAATTTTCTCCAGCTATATTTCCTTCATCTGCTCTTGAATGTTGATTATACTGGCAGTGGGTGAGGAAAATGGTGTTATGAAATGAAGTGCAATTAACAACTTCCTTCTGGGAGAATACTTGGTGTTTCTTTCTTTCTTTCTTTCTTTCCTTTTCAAGGATCAATTATTTCCCAGTGCTTTCCTGATTTGATTGTTTTTTTTGGCATAAACAATAACTTGCCATAGTATATACCTGTGCAAAAGCATGCAGATAAGAACCAGATGCTCTCTTATTTTACCCCTTACCCCCGCCCCCAGATTTTTCTTGTATTATGTTTCAGAAATAAATAAAGAATTTTTTTTTATTAGTTTCACTTTTTTTAATCAAAGAATCTTTTATTACACCGCTGTTCCATATTAATTGTCGTTTAGTAAATGTTACGTTGTCTTCAACATCTTTCATTGGTTAAGAATTTTCCATAACATATTTTATTAAAAAATTAAAATATTATACTATACTATTATGATAGTATAAGGCCCTGTTTTTTTATGCGGCTGGCAATCTGCGGCGCCTCAACCCACCACACTTTGCCACAACCCATACAATTCCACTACAATTCACCACAAATTACTTTTTCATAATTACCAATACAATATTTTTTTAATCATCCATAAACAATATAATATTTCAACTCACTTTTTTCAATTATTTTTTCACAATTACCAATACAATATTTATATATATATACAAAAAACCCACCACAATTTCACCATATCCGCCACAATTTCACCACACCATACTGCGCCATACCGTAGCACACCGCATAAAAGAACAGGGCCTAATTTAATTTTTGTTACATATCTAGTTAGTATAATGTCCTATAATATACGTATAGGTTAAGAAATTTGTTTTTATAATTTGGTTGATGTACCGATGTGATAGTTAATATGAAATAGAGGAAATACTTTGTGCAGGAGAAGAGTAAAAAGAGGGAGATAGGTATTGAGAGTTTTTTTTTTCACCTTGTTTTTCTAGTGACTATAATTTATTAGTATATGTAGATGTCATATATATCACTAGATAGATTGAATAATCTTCCATTCAATGTGTAACAATGCTCCCTAAATATGTTTATGAACTTAAAAATATCTTTTAATGTTGGTAAAAAATCAAGTTAATTTGTTTCAATTCTAATTTTATTTTTTTTAACATATTGAGCATATATCTTCTAGATATGAATATGGAGATAATATTAAGCTGACCCAAGAGTTCTATAAATTGCTCGGAACTTATACGCATACATCGTGTAATGTTTATCTCGATCTTTTAAATGTAGTTTAAATATATTATGAAATAACTCTAGAGGCGGGTGATTAGGATTATGTAAAAATTCTGCACTTCAATCAACACAACTAGGTTAATAGCACTTTTATATAATGAAAAATATTTCTTTATTAACTAAACAAAGTGCTTGAAGTAAGGAGGTTACAACTCAGCTATTTTGAGGATTCTGAGGTCCTCAAACAGCTTACTAGGACAGAAGACTTGGCGGTCGTCTTCTGTTCTTGAGCCCTCACAGAGGGGGCAGTTACAGACAGAAGACTTGGTAGTCATCTTTTGGCGTGAGGGCAGTCCTTCATAAGGTGTTTTGAGCTGCCACAAACAAAACAGGTAAATGGGTCAGCATCTTTTCTTAATGAAGACTTAACTTTTGAGGTTGCTTTTCTGTTTTCTCCATCCTTGATGTATCCTCGAAAGATTGGATTTTTCTTGTATAATCTTTTGAAACCTCTAGCCATCATTGCCATTGTATCTTCCTCCTCATCATCATCTGACTCACTGTCAGATTCACATACTGCCTTGAGGGCAATTTCCTTGAGTTCTGAGAGGTCATTCAATTGGATCTCATAGGCCAATAGTTTTCCAATGAGTTCCTCCAGTTTGAGGGCCTTGAGATCTTGAGCTTCTTCAATGGTTGTGACTTTTGGACCCCATTTTCTTCTAGGCAGGCATCGGAGGACCTTTCTAACTTGTTCCTCATTTGGGTAGGTTTTTCCCAGAGATATGAGGTGGTTGGTGATGCTGCTGAATCTTTTAAACATCTCTTCAATAGTCTCATTTTCTTCCATTTTGAATGCCTCATACTTCTGGATGAGAATGTCCAACTTGATGTCCTTAACTTGGCTTGTGCCTTCGTATGAGGTGACCAAATAGTCCCAAACCTGTTTGGCATTTTCACAGTTAGAAACACATTCGAAGTCATTTAAATTCAAACTGTAATATAGCAAATTTAGAGCACGAATATTTTTTCCCAAAGTTTTGAGCTCTTCAGGTGTCATTTCAAATCTTTCTTTTAGGACATCCTGGTTTGCAGTGTTCTTCTTTGTGGGAGTGGGGAAATTTCCTTCAGTGACTATGACCCAGAGGTCCTCATCCTGATCTCTGAGGAATATTTCCATCTGCCTCTTCCACATTCTATAATTTTCATTAGTGAGGAGTGGAGCTCTTGTCCACGAGCGTCCTTGAGGAGTTGTGTTGAGGTCGGCCATGATCTTTACTACGAGGTGTTAGACTCTTGAGATCCTCAAACAGCTATTTTGAGGATTCTGAGGTTACAACTCAGCTATTTTGAGGATTCTGAGGTCCTCAAACAACTTGATGGACAGAAGACTTGGCAGTCGTCTTCTGTTCTTGAGCCCTCACAGAGGGGGCAGTTACAGACAGAGAAAAGTGTTTCAACGTGAGGCTTCTTCCTCACTTCAATTTCTCGACCCTAGAGGTCCTCACCAGTGCCCTCACTGGTTAGGGGTGGGCACCATAAACCTAAACCGCAAATTGAACCGCAAAACCGCATAAACCAAACCACAAAATGCGGTTAACCGAATTGATTTTTGCATAAAAGCAGTTTAGGTTAACCAAACCGCTATAAGCGGTTTAGGTTTAGGTTTTGGATTTTCATGAAACGGTTAACCGCTCTCAATTAAGTTGAAAAAAAATGAATTTATTAGTAATATGAATTTAATTTAACCGCGTATCGTCGTATCGGAATATGAATTTATTAGTAATATGATTGCATTTATTTGCATAAATATTTTTGTAAATTTCCAGGAAATCGGTTAATCATAAACCGTGTATGTTAACCGGGTAAACTTTTAGATTTTAAAAGTCGTTAACCGGCACCGCTTCTAAATTGCGGTTTCGAGGTTTGGTTTAGGTTTCCAGATTTTAAAAGCGGTTAACCGCAGCGGTTAACCGCATATTGCGGTTGCGGTTTAGGTTTTCAAAATCCAAAAACCTCAAAAGCGGTTAACCGCATATGCGGTTAACCTGTTATGCCCACCCCTATCACTGGTTACACACAAACTCACCACTTACAAAGAATGGCTACACTCAGAATATCAACAAGATATTCCTACACTCAGAACTTTCTCACACAAAGTTCCTACTCAAATTTGCTTGCTTGGAAATCCCTATTTACAAGAGAGGTCTTCGGTAGATTATATAGTAGCACCCTTGAGACAGCAACGACTACTTGCTCTTTGGAGGAGATAACTTCCTTTCTAGGGTTATCTTCACAATTTTCCATGCAATCTTGATATCCTTGTTTTTGCTTCCGTAAATTAAATATCTGAAATAAAGGAAACTGCCGTTATCAATTCAGCAACAATAGGAGGGAATATGATTAAGGGTTTTAGGAGATACTTCCCTAAATTAAGTTTGTCAATCTTTCAAACAAAATCCTTAATGCTGGCGCTAGAGCTGGAGGTCCTCGGAGCTGGCTGCGATGAGGTCCTCAATCTGGGCTTGAGTTTCTTTAATCTCCCCCTTTTTGTTTGAAATACAAAATTCCAGAGAACTCCTATGCATTCTCAAAATACAACAAGTATAGGCAGGAGATGCAATAGTACATTCTTGTAATAGAGTATCATATAGTAGCAAGCAACATTTCACCATATTGTTTCGGTTACAGATCAAGGATATCTCCCCCTTTTTGTCTTTCAGACAGAAAGAAAACAGGAGAGTACAAGTACTAAATTGTGTAGCCAAAATAAGCAGAGGAAGAGAGAGGGAGAAGGAGGGATAAGAGGAAAAGAAATGATGAGGACACCTTGACCAGGCCCTGATTAAATTTTGAGGTGCCCGAGAGGCCGTGCTGATGAGGACATTAGAAGTCCAGGCATGCAGCGAGTTGACGAACCTAGGAGGAGGAGAGAGACCACATGTAGGAAGGATGGATGATAGGACTCCCCCTCAATTTGACAGCTTATACATAGGTTGAGGTCCTCATAGTAGAAAACTCTCAACTCACAATCTCTTCGGATATACTGGGAAAATATTGGTGAAACTGTCTCTCTCTTAATATTTTCTCACTGATGAAATTGATCTCACCGATGAATAAATTGAAGAAAACTGAACCTTATTTATAGGGCGGCTAGGAGAATAAATAGAGTCATATTAAAACTCAAATAACAACAAATAGTATCTGACTTGAACAGGGAATTAGAATTGGATTAAAAATGTATCCTATGTTGATTCTTCTCAGGTTCTAGACCCCACCGAGGATCCAATGGGCCATAAAACACAACAAAATCCACAGTCTCCACCTTGGACCATGATCCGAGTCATCGCTCCAGATAAACACCTTGACTGTCGCCATCAACACGCCCCTCCACAGGGCTCTCACATGCTCAACTCACCAAGGTTTGAAACTGCCGCTGCAGTTCCAGTTACTCTAGACCCCTGTAGGGTGTATAGGCTGCCATTCCTGATTCTCTTTAATCAGAATCATGGAACCCCTGCACACTTTCAGGACACCATCTTCTCCTTTGTACTTGCAACCTTTAACCTCAAGAGTACCCAGAGAAATCAGCTTACGGGTTATGTTAGGAATATGAGAAACCTCTTTTAGGGTTCTAACAATACCATCATGTGTCCTTATCCTGATGCTATCAGTTCCTGCAACCTTGTAGGCCGTGTCATTGCCCATGGTCACAACGCCGGTGTTAACACTCTCATAGGACTCAAACTGGTTTTATGATGACACATGTGGTAGGTGCACCCAGTATCAAGAACCCACTCATTTCTAGCTATCCTACTCGATGTGGTAGCCAAAGCATCATCCATAACTACAAACCCATCACCATTTGAATTGGACTCAACACAGTTTGCGGTACCAGTTTTGGTGCGGTTATCCTTACTACCCTGCTTATGGTCTCTCTGCTTTGTCCAACATTCACTCTCTACATGGCCCTTCTTACCACAATAATTGCACTTCTTATTCTTGTGAGGATTCCTAGACTTTGAACGGTGTTCAGACTCCCTTCTAGACCTGTTGCCATCATTGGCCCTTCCCCTTACAAACAAGCCCTCACTAGCCTGGTCATCACCTCAGTATCAAACCTCTCCTTAGATAGTAAACTAGCTTTTACTTCGCTAAGGTTAAGGACACGAATGATTCCCATACAACATGATCTCAATAAATTGTTTTGTGATGTAGGTAGGGATAGAATTAAATGTAAAGCCTTATCCTCATTAGTGTGTTTCACATCCATTGATTCTAACGCAGTAATAATAGAATCAAATGTACTAAGATGTGCTTGCATAGAAGTACTTGTGGACATTCTCAACCTGTAGAGTTTCTCCTTCATTCGGTACTTGTTGGCAAGACTCTTCGACATGTACATCTCTTCCAATTTGGTCTAAAGCTCTCGAGGTTTCTCGATATGCATCACCTCTCTCTGAATATGCTCTGCCAAACATGGTTGAATCCTTGCCAGAGCCTTATCTTCCAGCTTCTTCCAGTCCCTTGGACTCAAGTTACCCTAAATCTCCTTCCGGACCTTTTTGAAATCTTCATCACTCATTGTTTCATCAGTCTTCAGTCTTCGAGTCGGGATACTCAATCACATCCCATAACCCTTGCTGAATTAGGACGACCTTCATCTGCAGTCTCCACATAGTGAAACTCCTTGTTCCATCGAATTTTGGAATCTCACACTTCATGATTGAAGCCATCTCTACCTTGTTTTGATACCACTTGTTAGGAAAAAGTAAGTGCAAGGTTACAGCGGAAGCAAAATAAATGAGATGATGGAAATTACGACAAAATTCAGGAACGGAAAATAAGCGATAAAATGAACACCATATATACCTGGGAAACCGAAGAACGCGGAGAAAAACCTACGGACGACGACAACCAGAAAATAATCCACTATGAGAAGGGAGGAATACAACTCGATTTCTATCACAAGGTGTGATGCGATCAACAAAAGGAGATTACAATAAAAATCTCTCAATCTCTCAACTCACAATCGCTCGGGATATACTTGGAAAATATTGGTGAAACTTTCTCTCTCTCAATATTTTCTCTCTGATATAATTGATCTCACCGATGAATAAAGTGGAGAAAACTGAACCCTATTTATAGGGCGGATAGGAGAATAAATAGAGTTAGATTAAAACTCAAATAATAATAATAAGTAGTATCTGACTTAAACAGGGAATTAGAATTAGATCAAAATTGTATCCTATGCTGATTCTTCTCAGGTTTTGGACCCCACTGAGGATCCAATGGGTCACAAAACCCAACAGAATGAGACTAATAAAATGCCTACAATGCAAGACAAACAAGAATCACTCCTGATTGAAGGAGGAGGATAACCACTATAAAGGTATTTGAGTTTGTTGGTATAGGGGGTAAGAGTTTGTTTTAGAGTCTGATGCTCATCTCCCTTCCTCTCTTGCAACCTATATATTTATCATTGTGCCTCTATATACATTGTATATACACAGATTGAATATACATAAAATTTTCTCTCTCTTTTGTTCACATGATATCAGAGTAACTCAGGTTCTGACCTGGAGCTGCTTGTTATTTCTTCTTGATCTTTTCTCTTTGAACGGTGAAGAAATTGCAATCGATTGGCTAATCGATTGATTGATTCTCTTTTTGCTCTTTTGAGTTTTTTTATTTTTCTTCTAAATCATGAGTGTTGAAGAATCCACTTCTAGAATTCCTGAGAAGATCTCGTTAGAATGCAATTCAGCAAGAATTGTACAATAATGATATCTTGTATTTGCAACCTTCTGATCATCCCGAACTTCAACTCATTAGCATCAAACTTAGTTGAAATAATTTCTAGAAATGTAGCCCATCATAGCGCTCCGCACAATGGTGTCGCTAGAGTTCGTGATTGGAGCTTGCAAGAAATCGGACTATTAAAGCACGAATCTCGAGCAATGGATTAAGTGTGACAATATGGTAATAAGTTGGACCCTGAATTCTATAGTCCCTAATCTCTCTGAATCATTCTTATATGTTGATTCCGTTAAAGGATTGTGGGAGGAATTATCTGAGCAGTTTGGTCACAGTAATGGCCCAATGCATTTTCAATTGGAGAAAGAAATTCACGATCTACACCAATGAAACAATTCAGTTGCTATCTACACACTAAATTGGAGCAATTATAGGATGAATTGAATGCCATGACTACCTGAGACATTTCCTCATGGAAACAAGCAGCTGAGCTGCAACAAAGACGGCGTTGTAGTGCAATTTTCGATGCACTTGAAAGATGATTTATGATATCATCAGGGACCAAATCTTTGTTGTGGATCCTTTACCATCGATACACAAGGCATACTCTCTAATTCAAAGAGTTGAAAGTCAAAAACAAGTTTTCGAAAATCTTCACTCTTTTGGAGAAATGGCTACTTGTACTACCAAACAAGTGGCAATTGGCGATACTGAGGTTAGCAATGCACTAATTGCTAAGAGCATGCAGAAAGAAAAGAAGGATGGGAGGAAGTTTATCAACAATAAGTTTTGTTACTACTATAAGAGGCCTGGATATGACAAGGAGTAGTGCTTCAAGATCAATGGGTATCCTGAGTGGTATGAGAAGAAAAGAGGCTCAAAGATAGCTTCCAATGTTTACACTACTTAGAGAGTTGTTTTAACACTCCTTTTGACACAACTTCACAACGAGCTAGCCCCCTTTCACCTCTTGATAACATATTGGTCCAAGCCATTGCACTTGAGATGATGAGAATTACCAAAGGAAAACAATCTCATGAGAATTCTATGGGATTAACAAGTCACTCTGCATACCTTGCAAGTAATCAACTTAATATTACTTCCTTTGCTGATCATGATATTTGTTGTGCTGCTAAAAAACCATGTTGATAGAACCTGGATTATGGACATTGGAGATAGTGACCACATGACATATTATCAAAGCATGTTTGTTGATATGTTTAATCTACCTCACCATCTGCTTGTGATAGAAAACTCGATTAACCCGCGTTGATTGGACTTGGGCGCATGTGAGCATGGTGCGCCAAGGCTCACAATCATATTTTTAGACAAAATGGGGCACCCAATCAATTTGATCATCCAGAGGCTTTATACAAATCCATTTGAAATAAATACATCTTGATTTTCTTCATCTGATGCAGGAGCATGCACGATTGATTATCATACATTTGTGATTACTTAAGGCCGGGTCAATGAAAATTGGATCATATTTCTGAGAGTACCATGTTCCTATACTCCCGAATAAGTTTTATGAGCTAATGTATAATTTTATTTGCAGAAAAGTATAAATTTATGAGCAAAAAATTACTTTGAGATACCCTAACTTTTGGTGAAATATTTTTCTGGTACCCCAATTTTTCAAAACTAATTTTGAGGTACCCTTACTTTTTGGGTTAGTAATTATTTGGTGCTTTTCCGGTCATTAATTTTAATAAGTGACCAAAATGCCCTTGTTCTTCCCTTCTTAAGAAATACCCTTGAAGAAGAAGAATGAGGGTATTTTGGTCACTTAATAAAATTAATTGCCGGAAAAGCACCAAATAATTACTAACCCAAAAAGTAAGGGTACCTCAAAATTAGTTTTGAAAAGTTGGGCTACCGAAAAATAGTTTCCCCAAATATTAGGGTACCTCCAAGTAATTTTTTTATTTATGAGTATGTACATATTTGTAATTTGAGTTCATAATTTATACATGACCATGTATTTATAACTTTATGGGTTTACAATTTTCACTTTATGAGTATGTACATGTATAATTGTTAATTTTATGAGTATGCTCACAAATTTATACATGTGTGTTTATAAAATTATAAAATGATATATATATTATGTTCTTTTCTACGATGGGTAAAGTGTGGTAATGGTATGGTATGGTATGGTAAAAATGTGGATAGTGTGATATGCGGTGTGGTAAGTTGTAGTAAAACTCGTGATTATGGTAGGTTATGAGAGGGAAAAGTGAAAATTAGTGAAAAAAGTGAAGATAGAGAAAAGTTATGGTTGTTGTGCTAAAGTGTGTTATGAATTATGATATTGTAATATCTGATAATACGTTACTGTGGTAAATTGTGGTAGGTGCGGTATGGTACCACATAAAAGAACAGGGTTATACTAGGAGTATATAAGCATGATACTTTCATGAATATAATCCTAATTCTGAAGGGCCAGGGAAATCCAAAGGAGGCTAGAAGATGAAAGGTAGCTCTCCCTCGAATTGGAATATCTATTTTTAAAAGCACGTTGACTTTAGCTTTTGCATTTATTAAGTTCGCAAGCCACAAGCATTTATTAGGTTCGCAAGCCACAAGCTTTCTTCATTCAAGAATAATATACTATCTAGATTGGTAGAGAAAGAATTACTTTGGTAGACCATTTCCATGACATTTGAAGGCGTTGAATCATAACTTTGTTGGCACTGCTTAGTAATCCCTTTCAACTTGAGAATTCCAGCTTGTTATGTTCTTATGCAAACGCTTAATTTAGTTGACCTGTTCAGAACTTAACTCAAAATTTTTGAGAATAGAATATTTGTTTCTTTCTTCTTATATTCTTGTATTGTGAGTTGATAATTCAGTAACATAATTGTTGTAGTTGCCAACACACCACAATAAAACTGAAAAAATACTATCATCTTGGTGATATAGAAATATTCATGTGGAGAAATAGTGCTTCTTTTTATGCTATTGAATATTCTTCTTGCACCTCCTTTAATTTATGAATTCTGTTGAGAATACGAAAAAAGATGAACCACAAAATTCTCAAATAGACATGTCACATGCATATATAGCATCTTCTTAAACATGATTATCTATTTATTTCATATGCTTTTGCTTTATTGGAAATAGGCTAGAATGAAGAATATTAGTGTCAACTCAACCCATAAGCCACAATATAAGGTATAGTATACCATCTCGGTCGGATCATCTTATATGTGATTTATATACCGAAGATTATATGAGTCTTAAGGTAAGATATCTCTTAAATATATAAAAATTACCTTAGTATAAAAATAATATATTTACATATTAAAATGTAATTGACTTCTCTAACTACAATACTACATATAAATTGTAAATTATATTTTTATCCGTATTTTTTAAAATTTACAAAAAAGTGTCTAAAATATGTCTAACATATGGAGTTCATTCAATTAGGGCTTCATTTGTAATTGTTGGCATCGCCAACACATTTTAAGTTTTTTTTAATAATTGATAATTAATAGTACCTAATAGAAAAATAGTATCAAAATCATAATAAATATTAATTTCATGAAAAACAAGACACATAAACAGTGTTTTGGGGTAAGACATGTATCATCACTCATATGTGGATGTGTATACACACACGTGCGAATACACACATGCGCGCGCACACATATATATGTATTTGCCTTAACAACAAATACGTCACATTCTACTCTCTTATGGTTCAATACTTTTTGAAGTTGAAAGGAAAATCAGAGTACTGCCTGCAGGATACAGGTAAAGTGAAAGCAAATAGAGATGACAGAAATTATGTCAAAATTCTGGAAAGAACAAAATCAAAGGAGACAAATGTAACAAATACGTGGGAAATACAAGAACTGGGAGAAAACCCATGGATAGTGATGACTAGAAAAATAATTCATTATAAGACATGAGGAGTATAACGCGATCACAATCACAATGTGTGATTCGATCTTCAACAAAGATTACAAACAAATCACAAACACTCTTTCACACTTTCCAATAGTTTAGGATTATAAGGGGTGGAACCACTCTCTCTCTCTCTCTCTCTCTCTCTCTCTCTCTCTCTCTCTCTCTCTCTCTCTCTCTCTCTATAGAAAGAATAGGTAGTATGGCAGCACAAATGACTGAAAATAGTGAAATTTGGGTCAAATAAATAACACCTATATATGGTTAACCCTAGTAGGATCCAATAGGCCATAAAACCCAACAATCTCAACCTTGGACCATGATCCGACTCATTGGTCCACAAAAGCACCTTGAACATCGCGCCGCCAACATGCCCCTCTGCAAGGTGTGACCCCAAAAGCCTTTCACATGGTGTGAACACCCACTAAGTCTAAGCAATGCTTGAACTTTGCGATAGATAGTGGTTTGGTTAGCATGTTTTCAAGATTCTCTGAAGTATGAACTTTTTTCACTACAATCTCCCATGCAACAATTGTATCCCTAATGAAGTAATACATAATGCTAATATGTTTGGTCTTCGAATGGTAAGCGTCATTCTTGGTAAGATGAATAGAGCTCTGACTATATGAATACCATAGTCTCGCCCTATGGCACACCAAGCTCTATGACCAAGTGGCTTCCTTCACTCCCTCGGTAGCAGCAATATACTCAACCTCAGTACGTAATTGAAAGGAATGCTATAGATTGAAGCGAAGCCTTCTAGGACAATGCACCTCCACACATAGTGAATACATAAAATAGAACGCCTCCTATCAAGATCTCCACTATAATCAACATCCACATAGCCTGCAACATTAGACGTTGCAACACTACCTCTGCCATAAATAATGCCTTTTTTCCAAAGTACCTTCACATAACAAATTATACACTTTATACTTTCCCCAGATTCTGCACATATCTACTCACCACACTCACTACATATGACAGGTCAGGCCTAGTCCACACCATAGCATACATCGATCTACCAATTACACTAGCATAGGGAACAATAGACATTTTCCTTATCCCAAATTAAATATAGGGCAACACTCACCAGACAATTTAAAATGAGCAATTAAGGGAGTAGAGACTGCCTTACAGTCTCGTATATTGAACATGTCCAACACCTTTTCCAGATGCCTCTTCTGAGACAAGAACAACTTTCCCGCCTTTCGATCTCTCTTTATCTCCATCCCTAAAATCTTTATTGTTGCACTGAAGTCCTTCATCTCAAACTCGTGGCTGAGTTGAGACTTCAACTTCTTGAGCAATGACGTGTCCCCGGATGTTATCAACATGTCAATAACATACAATGATAAGTAAATGAAGGACTCAATTTCAAACTGGCAGAAGTATACACAATTCAATCATAAAGGTATCAAACCTTTAAGACAGTTTCCTGGGTGCTTGCTTAAGTCTATACAAGGACTTCTTCAATTGGCACACTTTTGTCCCTCTTTGCCAGGAGCAGCAAATCCCTCTAGATTCCTCATGTAGATCTCTTCCTCCAACTCACCATGGAGGAACGTAGTCTTCACATCAGGTTACTCTAACCCTAAATCAAATAGAGAAACAAAGGTAAGCAAGGTACGAATTGATGTATGCCTCACAACAGGAGAAAATACCTTGTTATAGTCGATTCCCTTACTCTGGTTGCAATCTTTAACCACCAATATAGCTTTCCACCTTACACATTCAACTCCATGGATACCTTCTTTCTCTTGTACACCTACTTGCCAGTATGAGCTCATCGCCTCATGTTTGGTTCTTTTGCAAATTCTCCATCTCTTCCTGCATAGCTCCAATCTAATTTGAGGCACTTGCACAAGAGATGATCTCTTGATAGGTAGAAGACTCAGCACCTTCAAGACTCTCTTTTGTAAAATTCAGTGCATAAGCCACCAGCGCACCAATGCATCATCCTCCCTAGTGTATCGCACTAGTCTCCTGATCTCCCTTATGGGACGATCTCTGGCTATGCAATGCTCTTCCTCCACTTGAGGAACATCATTCACAATCTCTGGCTCATCAATTTGAGTTGTGTTAGAAACAATATGAGCAACCTGGTCCTTCTGCAGGTCTTAGCAACTCCACCTTGAGCTCTAACCTGCTCCACCTTAAACTCAACTCTCTCAGCAACCTTCTTTTGATTACCTACACCATCAGAAGAAACAATAGATTCCATTCTAGATAACATTACAGTTTCATTAAATCTCACATCCCTTGACTATATAACCTTCCTTATGTTTGGACACTACAACTGATATCCCTTAGACTTAGACCCATAACCTAGAAACATGCATTTGACAATCCTGGGTGACAACTTCCGTTCATTCATATGGGCAAAAATATGACATCTGAAATTCGTCAAAACAGAATAGTTAACTGAATTAACTGACCAAACTTCCCCGTGAATCGAGAAGGCCCCCGGGCTTGGCAAGTTCACCAAAACCGTGTTGTACGTGCTCGAGAGAGGTGGTACTGAGTGAGGTGTCCTACTAAGTAAGTAGTAGGAAGTAGCAACAATCTCTTCCTGAATGACTTACTCTTCCATAGCCCTGCATTAGAAAGCATGTAGCGAGCTTTCTCTAGCAATGTTCAATTGATCCTCTTAGCTAGACTATTTTGCTGAAGTTCACCCACCAGTGTTCGATTCCTAATGATCCTATGATCCATCCAGAACTTATTAAACTCAGAATCAACGAAATCCATCCCATTCCTTGTCTTGAGTTTCTTTATCTTCATGCCTCTTTGGTTCTCAACCAGACCTTGAACTCCTTGAAACGTGAGAATGTCTCACTCTTACGTCGCAAGAAGTAAACTTAGGTCATCCTCGAGAAATCATTAATAAATGTCAACATGTAATGCTTGCCACCTAAAGATGATACTTTAGCTGGTCCCTACAAGTCTGAATGTATATAATCAAGGACCCTTGCAGTTGTTTGTTTAGCCTTGGAGAAGCATACTACCCTCTTCTATTTCCTATAAAGACAGTGGTCACGTAACTTTAGCTTGCCAACTGGGGCACTCCCAAAGCAACCCTCTTGCTCAGAATTGCATTCTCTTCTCTCCCATGTGACCCATTCTCATTTGCCACAACTTTGTGTTGTCGGCCTCATCAAACTTAGACACTGTTGTTGCATTTCTTGTTACTATAAATCCTTGTAAGATGTAAAGACTTCCATGTCTGATTCCCTTCATCAATATCATGCGCCTTTGTTCACCTTTAGGACGTCATCCTCACTAGTGTACCTACAACCATTAGCCTCAAAATTACCCAAAGAAATCTGATTACAATTCATGCCAGAAATATGACGAACCTTCTTCACAGTTCTAACAACACAATCGTGAGTTCTAATCTTGACACTAACAATTCCTGCAACCTTGCAGGTGGTGTCATCATCCCATCACAACAACACTAGAATAAATAGAGCCTCGTAGGAGTTAAACCAGCCTCATAGAGGACACATGTGGTGGGTACATCCAGAGTCAAGAACCCACTCATCTTGCACTCCTTCACCCGAGGTAGTAGCCAGGGCATCATCCACAACAGAGAACACCTCTCCATCTAACTCAGACCCAACATAGTTTGAGGTACCAAGCTTAGATTGGTTGTCTATACCCACCCCGCTTTTGATCTCTTTCCTTAGTCCAACAAGCATTCTCAACATGACCTTTCTTGCCATAGAAATTGCAATTCTTGTTCCTATAGGATTCCTAAAACTTTGAACAGTGCTTAGACTTCCCTCTATTACTGTTCCCTCTGCAATCATTACCCCAACCCCTGACATTCAAGGCCTCACTAGCCTCCTCAGTACCATCACCATCAAAATTTTATTTAGACAACAAGCTGGATTTAACTTCATTAAGGTTTAGGGTACTTAAGTTTCCATAGAGCATAATCTCCTTAAATTGTTTATATGATGGTGATAAGGAAAAGATCAGGAGTATAGCCTTATCCTCATCATCATACTTAGCATCCAATGATTTTAAATCAATAATATTAGAAACAAACTGATTAACATGCATGAGACTACATAGGAGTGCCTTCATTCGTTCGTAGCCTGTAGAACTTCTCCTTCAGGCGATAGTTGTTGGCAACGCTCTTCGTCATGTACAATTCCTCCAGCTGAGCCTAGTGCTTATTCAATTTTTGTTCCTTTATAACCAATCTCAGAACCTGCTTTGCTAAACACAGTGAATCCCTTAGAGCCTATTGTTCTAATTCAGTCCACTCTCTTCGTTTCAAACCGACCATAATTTTAGTCTCTAACTCCTTAAACGCTTCATTAGCCATCGTTGTGTCAGGCTTTGTGTCGGGACACTCAATAACCTTCCATAGCCTGTGTTGGGTGCGAACCGCTTTCATTTGCAATCTTCACATCATTAAACTCCTTTTCTCATCAATTTTCAGAATCTCACAGTTCTTGATCAAAGTCATCTCAATCCTCGCTCTGATACTAGTTGAAAGGAAAATCAGAGCATTACTTACAAGATCTAGATAAAGCAAAAGAAAACACATATGACAGAAATTACGACAAAGTTCAGGAAAGAACAAAAATCAAAGGAGATGAACGCAAAAGATACGTGGGAAATCCAATTTGGAGAAAAACCCACGGACGACGGCAACCAGAAAAACAATATTTCACTATAAGAGGCAGGAGGAGTACAACGCGATAACAATCACAATGTGTGATTCTATCTTCAGCCGAGATTACAACCAATCTCAAACACTCTCTTTCACTCTCCAAAAGTTTAGGATTACAAGAGGTGGGACAACTTTCATCTCTCCCTCTAGAAAGAATAGACAATATGGCGACAGAAATGACTAAAAATAGTGAAGTTGAGTTAAATTAATAATACCTATATATGGTGAACCCTAGGAGGATACAATGGGCCATAAAATCCAATAGAAGGAATACTTAATCTGCACGTGGGGTGAAATCTAAGAGTCAAAGTTACCGAATCTAAAGAATGAAACATATTATAAACTCAATTTATGCTAATATCTCTCTCAAATGTTTTAGAGAAAGTCTAAATATTTAGGAACAGTACTAGAATTAGAAAAAAGGGGGTTTCCCATCTTCCTCCGAGAATAACACCTTGTGTTAAAGTGTTAATTAATTATTGAACCACTAATTTTGTGAAAAGTACCCTAACGTTTTTTAAAACTAACTTTTAACTCCTATTTTTCCCAAAATTAACCTACTTTAGTGTAGGGTCTTTTGAACCTTCAACCATGTGTTTAAATCCAGCAGTATAAACATGTTATCAAATATACTTGGGGTAAGGTTTAATTGAATACGACCAATCCCCATATATGCAAAGTAAGGTCCTGTCCTTGAACCCTCATATGGTCTTATGTCTTTCGTTGAGTTCATTCTTGAATGATAAGGTTTAATCGAATATGACCAATCCCCGTATAGGAAGAACATATATATATATATATATATATATATATATATATATATATATATATATATATATATATATATATATAATATGTTAAGCTATATTTATCTCAAGTTAAAAAGATCAAAGATCGATGTACGTAGAGTGAATAAGAAAAGATAAGGTTTCTCATCTCCTTTCCCTGAATAACGCCTTGGAGGGATGAGATATT
The DNA here is from genome assembly GCA_029582165.1 of Portulaca oleracea. NCBI lineage: Eukaryota > Viridiplantae > Streptophyta > Magnoliopsida > Caryophyllales > Portulacaceae > Portulaca > Portulaca oleracea. The sequence continues at coordinate 6,127,863 of CM055893.1, forward strand.
GTGCAGATAGTGTGTGGGATGGTTCAAGTTCTCATGCAATAATGTAGAGGGAATCTTGAAAAGGGCATAACTTTTTTATCATCGATCAGTTCCATGCATAATTTCTATTGGTTTCTTGTCTAACTTGAGAGAATATGTGCATTGAATTAAATAGTAGCCAGGTGGCATTCCTTTTTTATGAACTGGAGCAGGTCACAGCTCTAGTACATTAATACATTGCTTTGTAGTGTCGTTCGATATCAAAGAAACCCATTTTCAAGGAAACCACGCTAGCTAGAAACTAGAGTGTACAAAATAAAGGTTAATGTTAGGGTTTTAATTATAAGAGCAGAATTGATCAGCAAAGGCGAAAATAAGAAGATGACTACTGGATATCGAGAAAAATACATAAGTGCAAGATAAAGGGGACACAAAGATTTTTACGTGGAAACTCAAATCGGGAAAAAAACCACGGGCGGCACAACCTCAAACAAATCCACTATTAGTAGAGATTACAACGAACGATCTCACCCCGAGATCAACAGAAAGAGAGTATAACAACTCACATAAACTCTCACAACTTCTCTCACCAATGGGAATACGAAATCTCAGAATATCTGAATACACCTCCTCCCATAGGAGGTGCCCCCGAAATTGGTCACACCAAACAAGGCGAACAAGACCCACTATTTATAGGGAAAACTCCCTATAAACCTACCTTGACTCCCACTCCAATTAGATTTAGAATCTAATACAATTAGGAAACCTAACATGATAAGGAAACCTAAATAATATCTTAATACAATTAGGAAACAAATAATTGTGGGATCAAGAGATTGAGTGATTTTAGGACACTTTCCTAACAGTTAATAATAGAACGCAATGTGCACATTATATGTAATCATGTTCCACTCAAAGATACTGAAACTTAGTATAAAAAGCAAGGCTCGTAACCTAACCAAACATGCACAGTCAACCACTTGTTTCAGAAGCTTATACTTCAGTTCTTTCCCTCGCATTCCCAGGTTTGTGTTGAGCACACATTTTCTTTTTTCAATGTTGATGTTTTGCTAATACAAGATATTTAAGAGAGATGTATTTCCTCAAAGACTCATATCATTTTTCATTTACGAAAAGCAATTCATGTATATAGGGTGGATAATTTGCATATACCCCCTCCAGGTTTATGGCATTTATCTAACCCTTATGTTTTTAAGTAATATATTTACCCACCATAAGCTTTTGAACCAATTTTATTTAGCTACTTTCTGGTGAAAATATGAATTCTTCTGATAATGTATGATTTGTGATGAATTTTTTTTTGTTGAAACGACGATAATTTAGCAAACAAATTTCATCACACATCACAAATTCACCAGAAAAAGTTGTTAAATTCACCAGAAAAGTAGCTAATTAAGTGAAATTAGTTCAAAAGCTTAGGATGTGTAAATATTTACTCAAAAACTCACGGTTGAATTTATAAATGTAATAAACTTGAAGGGGGTATATGCAAATTTTCCGCCCACCCGTACTTATCTTCATTTCCTAACTTTTCATTCTCTTTTAATGATTAGAGTTAAATAAGTTATTAGCTTGTTTTAATTAACTAGGTTGGAGCAGATTATGGCATTTCTCATCAATTAAGCTTTTCTGTGAGTCTGTGACAATTGTTTTCTCTTTTTTAATGTTGTTGTTTTACTAAGACAAGATATTCAAGATTTGTCTTTCACCATATTTTCATTTACAGAATGCAATGCATACATATAAGGTTATTTTTAGTTCTGATTGCATGCATGTTATCTTGTGTTGTTCATAATTTACAAAAAGTAATGCATACATATAGTAAGCCAGATGATAACGGTTGGGACAATGGTAAGTTGGACTTCAAAAATGTATCACAATAAGTTAAATTGTTGAATCCTTGGATTCCAGTGTACCACCACAGAGTAGCAGGTCTAGGTGAACGATATTTTGAACTACTATAATACAATATACGATAGTTTGCAATACTACAATCAAATATATGATAGTTCAGAATATTACAATCCGATATATTAAAATTGGGATTATTATAATGTTGGTGTCACATAGGAAAATTTGGTGGCGGTGCTTGAATAATTGAACTTACAACCATATATATCGAAAGTTCTGCTTACCAATACTGTCCCAACAACGATAATTCAACTTACCACAATCTACGCGTGCAGAATGGAATGCTACAAATGCAAAACTCCTAGGAATTGAATTTTGGTACACTGTCTTCCTCACTTTCCTTGTCTTCCTCACTTTCCTTGTCTCCCTTAATTATCTACAAATTATAAAAACTAGTACTCCTGATAATTAGAAAGATTGTTTATGATGAAAATTTGACTAAAACACTTTTAAAACATCATCTTAAGAATTTTATGTTTCTTTCGCAGGCAATGCAATGTAGAGAAAGGAAGATAATTCAAACTAAAGACAGTATTAGAACTTGGCCAAGAAATGTAATTTATGTTGGCCTTATTTTCCAACTTCTGTATAACGTAGTGGACTCTAAATATTGTTTAAGTGCTGACATATTGAGAAAAAAATGCAATATTTCTAGTTGTGTAGAGAAAGTTGGTGCTTCTTACTTTTTTCTTTTCAATTTTTTTAATCAGTTTTTTCCACTTACACTAAGGTTATGTTCGCCAATAGCATATGGAGTAGCGTTTAGTGTTTTGATCAAGTTAAAACTCTAATTGAATTAATTTTAGTGTTCGATGAGTTTACATTTAACTTTTCAAGTAACAATACGTTTCCTACACCTTTAACAAAGTTAATGTTTAAAATTTGGAGCAGTGTTTTATATTTTTTGGTCAAAAGATACCCTTTGAAAATTTTATCTTTGGAAATTATTCATATCTTTTTTATGTCAATTCACATTTTGGTAGTTCAATCGCGAAATTTACCGAACACAATGCACATTTGAATAGTCATCCGTTATTCGCTACTTAAACCACTATCAATTGCCGAAACCGTTATCTGTTATCTAAAACGCTAACTTCGCGAAGTAGAATCTAATTTTTCAAACAACGGAGGAAAATGGTCAAGCTCAAGGAGGTGTAGCTTGTTTTGGGGGAAATACTTGTCCCCACATTTATTTCCCTATCATGGGAAGCAATTATTTGTGAGCCCCATCTGGGCACAGTAAGATCTCATGATAGAACATGTAGATAAGAACCTGATGCTCTCATTTCACAAGCTTTTTTGTTTTTGTCAAAATCTATCCAATCAAACAATTTTTTTTTTTTTTGATAGAATATCCAATCAAACAATTGGAAGGATTAAAATCAAGCATATATTTTGCACATATGGCCGATAAAGAAAATATATTATTTCACTTGTTGCATTTCTTTTTCTTTTTCTAATCACGTGTATCTAGTGTAGTATAATTGTGAATTTGTGATTGTATGTGCAAAAAAATGGCAAAAAAAGAATAATATCATACCCCAAGCCAAAGGAGGAAAACAAAATAAAAGCTCATTGCATTCAAAGATTTTGTGGGTTAGGCTTCCTCCCTAGCTAAATTAAAGCAAAAACGTTGTTTTATTATGAGTATTATCTGTAACACCCCAGATATGTGGTTAAAGTGTGGTTTAAGATGATTGAAATGACTACTTATATCACCAAGGTGTACTTTCTTTTATGGTAGCTCATCCGTAGGGAACTCTCGATTAAGCGTCTTGGTGGGAGTAATCTGAGATGGGTGACCTCTGAAGTTTTCCCCGGGCAGTGAATGGCGGGGCGAAACATCTTTGGAAAGACTAGTGATGATTTGTAGGCAGTCGATCCTAGCGGTTGCTTATGGTAATGTCGGAGGGGGAGCGGGCGTTATATTATCATTAGAATTTTTTAATGGAAATCATAACTACTATTATTATTCATTAATGATAACAATATACAATATATGGAATTATGCAAGATGAATATGTCAATATATTTTTCTTCTTCGATAGCAAAGAAGCCTACTAGTACCTAGTTTTTTGTTTTTTTACCTTGGAGATTCTCCTTGAAAAAAAAAAAGAAACTCTCAATATAATGATTGGTGAGCTGTTTTGGTATCCAGTTCTAATTAAAATTAGAAACTTGATCTTTATTTATTAGGACATGTTCCTAATATTTAGGAAACTTATTTATTAGGACATGATCTTTATTTATTAGGATATGTTCCTAATAACCATTGGATTTAAAATAGGAAATCTCATCCTTGATTTAATCTCATTTCCATCACATACGTTTGGAATAAAGAAAAAAAAAGCTAATGTCATATTTCCCATTATACCCCCTTCCCCTCTTTTGAAATAATAATTAAAAAAAAAATTTCCTTCTGTCGTTTTTTACTGGAACATCAGACATGAACATCTTCATGGACAATCTTCTTCACCCGATTTCTGTGGTGGGTTTTCTTATGTTCTGCATTGATTCTGATCTTCTGGGTACTGCTATTGTGGCTTCGCTTGTTAGGGTTTTGAACTGGGAAAATTTTCACCAGCTCTCCCTGAATTAACACCCGCAATTTATACACAGTTTTTGAAACAGGATTCGAGCATCTTATGATCATCTTGGGGCTGGCAGTCTTGGGCAACAATGGTACCTACATAAAACATCTTATGATCTTGAGTAATTTTCACAATAACAATTAGCTCTAGACTCAAATTAAAAATTGTGATTATAATGAAAGAGTGAAAAAAAGATTCAGAAAACTACTAATAGAATTGCTTAATTAATGTACATGATAGAATTAGTAAGAGTAGTAATACCACAGTGATGAAGATACAGCAGTGGATCAACATGGCCATCTCAAATGCAACTGATTATTGATTGGCACTAATTTGAGCTGAAATTGGATTCCCAAACTTGCACATCTAACAAATGACTAATTGTTGTATAGTTTGCTGGCCCTAATTATGCCTCTGTTTTTGGGATTAGGTAATTGGGTTAAGATTGCTTGAATTTAGGACTAGTCTCACCTCCACAGCAAGCTCCTTCTTCGGCATTTTCTTCACAATATCAGGTGGATAGCTGCAAAAAGTGTTGTACCTGAGAAAAACAACATATCAGATAATACCAAATAACACCGATCTTCTAGTCTAGAATTACTAGTACTGCTTCTACATGGACAGATCGGTTTTACAAAAGAGCCTAACAGAAACATAAGGGCAGAAATACAGACAGAAGACTCATGGTAGCATGTCGATGGTCGGACAGTGGTAGTTGTGGTGGCGGATGAGGAGGCGGCGTCGGCGTCGGCGGTGCGGGCGGAGAGGAAGAACTGGTTTGGATCGGGTTAGGATCCGGGCTCCATTTCGACCTCGCTGGGATTCATGGTTGCACAGAAAGAAAGAGCCAAAAAGAGACTCTGCAATAGTCTGCATATGTCATTGAAGGGTAAAATTGACAATTCAACTAGTATAAGATATTCTGACACCCTAAAATTGGCTAAACGTGGGTAGATAGTAGAGAAAAGAGAATGAGTATAATGAGGCAATAACTGAATTTAATTGAATGGCTGAGATTTATTTCATATTAATCAAAGGTATATAATTGTCAACTATCATAGTTGAAATTATTTTCAACTATGGTAGAATTTTGAGCTGTTTTGGTATCCAGTTCTAATTAAAATTAGAAACCTGATCTTTATTTATTAGGACATGTTCCTAATATTTAGGAAACTTATCCTTATTCATAGTTCAAGTTTCGGTTCAATAGTACCTTTCAATTATGAAAAAAAAAACTAATTTTCTACTCCTTTTTTTTCAACTTAGGTACATGGGGTTAGATTGGTCAACCCTTTACAGGGTAAAGTGATGAGCGAGATCAATCTGTGGTTATAAACCTCATATTTCAAGATCAGTAACTAACCAAAAGAGACTAAAGTCTCCCAAAAGACGAGAACCTAGACAACTTAAACTAAATAAAACGACCTACTAAACCAAAAATGTAAAAAGAACTAAAAAACAACAAAATAAGATGTAGAATTCAAAACATATCAATAGGGATGAACTATCCCTTTCAAGAAAGAGACCCAACGCACTACTCAAAATTCAAGAAGGTGAGTCGTCATTTTCACTAGAAGACTGTGAAGGGCTCCGCTTCTCTCATTGACCAACTCAACGGTGAGGAAGATCAAAGAATCAAAGAGAGAATCATAGGAATTTGCAATCCATAAACCTTCTGAGGTCAGCTTCTATAAAGAAAAAAAGATTAAACATGAGGCTAATTCCAGGCGAGTCAGAATGAAATTTGCAACTTTGTTGTAGATGAGCTAAACTTTAACTCCTTTTATTTTTGATATTCACCACTTATTAGTTAAACTCATCATAAAAGTGATGCAGCGTTGGTGATATTATACGTGGAACTTTTTACAACTCAAAAAAACAATTAAAAAATATCTTTCGCGTGTAATATCGTCATCACCATGTCACTTTTTTTATGAGTGTAATTAACTGATGGATGTTTAAAATAATAAAGGTTGAAGTTTAGCTCATCCATGACAAAGTTGTAAGTTCGAATTATTTTTTTCAAGTATCCCAATACGCATTACTCCCTTTGTTCTATATTAATTGTCGTCTTTGAAATTTGTGTAGTCAAATTTCAAAAATTTTGACCATAAATTTCTCAATATATATAATGAATTGTTATATAAAATTACCATGATTAGATTCGCAATGAAAAATGTTATCATAAAATTATAATATGGCAATTAAAAATATCATCGTAAAAGTATAATACGTCGGATTAGGTCATAATGCCCCTGACTCAAACCCAACATTAAATAGGCTCGGGCCCTAGAAACTTTCTGATCGGGGCAAGTTTACCAAAAAAAAAAAAAATTCCTAATTCTGAACCATAAATATTCAAATCGGGTTGATCCTCAATCCATTGAATAGGTTTACTTGGAGATCATGAGATCAAATTCCTACCGTGTGTAAACATCCCCATCTTAGATCACTAGCACCTTTAAGTTTAGATGCTTCCAAAGACCTGTCAATTCGAGCGGACGGGTCGGGTTCGCGTCGGGTTCGATCGGTACGGGCCGATTTCGGATTTATTTATTTTTAGGTTTTGAAATTCCGAGCCTAACCTTAAACTTTCAGGTCGGTTTCCAGGTCAGGTCAATTTTTGCTATCTCCTATTTATCTTTGTTCCATATTATTTACTCCCTCCTCCCATATTATTTGTCATTTTGGACATGATTTAGAAAACCAAAAAAACCTCCACTTCATATTAATTTACCTCATTGGAAATATGAAATTGTTGAATAAGATGGTGAATAAAATAGGAAAAAGATGAATAATAAAGAAAAATGGAAGAAAAAGATATAATTAATAAGGTTAATTTGATACTCCCTCCGTTCCATATTAATTGTCCTGAGGCATCATTAATTTCTCAACGTATACAATGTTTTAATATACGAAAGTACCATAATTAGATTTATAACGAAAAGTACTTTCGTAAGGATATAATTTTGTAACTTCTTGATAAAATATATTATAAGAAATTCTTAGTCAAATACGACATTTTCGACAATTGATATGGAACGGAGGGAGTACTCCCTCCTTCCCATTTTATTTGTCACTTAAGACATGATTCACAAAACCAATAAAACTTCCATTAATTTGCATTTTTGGAAATGAGAAAAAGTTGAATAAAATGGTGAATAATAAAGAAAAATGGTGAATAAAAGAGAAAAGTTGAAGAAAAAGATGTATAATTTGATAAATTAGTAATTATTCCCTCCTTCCCATTTTATTTGTCACTTAAGACATGATTCACAAAACCAATAAAACTTCTAATTTGCATTAATTTGCATTCTTGGAAATGAGAAAAAGTTGAATAAAATGGTGAATAATAAAGAAAAATAGTGAATAAAAGAGAAAAGTTGAAGAAAAAGATGTATAATTTGATAAATTAGTAATTAATGTGTTATTGGAATTGTAAGGTGACAGATATTATGGGAAAAAAGAAAATTAGTTAAAGTGACAGATAATATGGGAATGAGGGAGTAATATGTTTTTGGAATTGTAAGGTGACAGATATTATGGGAAAAAAGAAAATTAGTTAAAGTGACAAATAATATGGGAAGGAGGGAGTAGTAATTAATGTGTTCTTGGAATTGTAAAGTGACAGATATTATGGGAAAAAAAAGTTAGTTAAAGTGATGGATAATATGGAAAGGAGAGAGTATCAGCTTCCAAGTCCCAACATACTCTCTTTGTTCCATATTATTTATCTTCTAATTAGAAAATTGTATGATTAAACTTTAAAATTTTGACCCTAAATTTCTCAATATATACAACTATTTTGTGATATCAAATTACTACGATTAGATTCGTAACAAAAATAATACTATCTTCAAAGTGTAATATTGCAATTGTTAATAAAATATTGAATGAGAAATCACCCATCAAAAAGTAATATTGTAGAATGTGGCATTCAACTAAGGGGACAAATAATATGAAACGGAGACAGTGCCCTTTTTTAGGGTTATTGGAAAAAAAAATCAAACTTTAGGAGTATTGGAAAAAAATAATTCAAACTTACAACTTTGTTGTAGATGAGTTAAACTTTAACCTCTATTATTTTTGACATCCGCCACTTAGTTAAACTCGTCAAGAATACCTAAAACTTTTTGCAGCTCAAAGAAAAGTTAAAAGTATGCTTCGAGTATAATATCGCCACCACCATGTCGCTTTTCTGACGAGCTTTAATTAGCTGATGGATATATGTTTAAAATAATAAAGGTTGAAGTTTAGCTCATCCATGAAAACATTGTAAGTTTGAATTTTTTTTTTCAGTATCCCTAATTTGCATTACTCCCTCCGTACATATTAATTGTCATCTTTGGAAGTCTTGCAGTCAAATTTCAATAATTTTGAACATAAATTTCTCAATATATATAATGAATTGCTATATAAAATTATCATGGTTAGATTCGCAACGAAAAATATCATCATAAAAGTATAATATGATAATTGTTAAAAAGATATTATGTAGGAAATTATAAATCAAAGTGTGACATTTGATACCATAAAAGTCAAAATTATAACAATCATTATAGAATACTACCTCCGTTTTTATTTATTTGTCGTCTAGGAAATTGTGTTAAAAACTTTAACCGTTAATATCTTAATTTGTATAATGATTCATTATACAAAATTGATGTCATTAGATTCGTAATGAAAAATGCTATTAGAAAATTATAATATTATATTTTTTTATAAAAATTTTAGGGTTTTTGGATGATAATATACCAACCTTTGGGGATATTGGATTGTAATATACTAATCTTTACTATTAGACATCAATATCCATGACCTTTATACTTAGGCGACATTATTATACCAACAATAACTAAGGGGGTGGTGAACCCGTCTCCATGCACACTAACATGGCTCGCGAAGGGAAAAAATTGTCCCAAGCCAATAACTTCATTAACCCCTTTTTTTCTCACTAACCCACATTACAAGATATTGGTTGGCTGTGTTTCACGTCAATACGAACACCGGTTCACCACCCCATAAGTCACTGTATTAGGACCGTTTTTTTTAACGTGGTCAAGTGAGAAAAAGAGAGGGGTTAACGGGGTTATTAGGCAAGGATTGATTATCTTCTCTCTGCCTGTCACGTCAGAATCGAGACCAGTTAACCGGTCACCACCTCGTTAGTCATTGTTGGTATAATAATCTCACCTAAATATAAAGGTCAGGAATATTGTTGTCCAATAATAAAGGTCGGTATATTACAATCCAATACCCCTAAAGGTCAGTATATTGTCATCTAATATCCCAAAATTTTATGTTAGAAATTATTGATTAAATATTGACACTGAAAACTATAAATGACGGTTAAAAAAGAATGGAGGGAGTATTGTTTTCAAATTTTTCTTTTCCTTTTATTTCGAAAAAAGTGAACATTCGAATCACAAAACGAATGCACGAGAAGCTTTTGGACTCCCTAAAGTCCCCCGCCATGATTTCTTCTCCCTACTCTTCGCTCTTCTTTCTCTCTCTGATCTGAGAAAATGTCGGTGTTGTTCTTCAGAAAACTAGCTAAAGCAGCCCCTGTAGCTTTCGCCAATGCAGTGAGAATCTGTAATTACAAGTCCACTTCCTCCAGTTATGGCTTCTCTTATGGCGCCATTGCAGCAATTTCTGGTGGTCTTTCGCTCTTCTGCTACGCTTCCATTCCCAACCTGGTAATTTCTCCGCTTCATTTCATCAGGCTTTTCTGTAATTGCTCAATTTATCCATTTTTCTTTGTTGATTGCCTTATTCATGTTGCTTGCTCTGTTTTTCTTGCTGAATTCAATTGATGATCAATGGTTTTAGATTTCGAAATTATGCTAATTCAAGGAGAGTCAGAATGGAATTATATGCATACACTACTCCCTCTGTTACATATTAATTGTTGTCATTAGAAATTGTGTAGGAAAACTTTAAAATGTTTGACAGCAAATTTCTCGTTATATATAATGACTTGTTATATAAAATTACTATTCTTATATTTGTGACGAAAAAAACTATGATAATTGGATAATGGGTGATGATAGGAGTACCCTTTTCCCAAATTAGTACTTTTAATGACTTTTCATGCCAATTTTTTTAATAGTAAGTATTAATTATCAATTATAAGAAGCTTTAATTACATTCGCTATGTCGATAAGCACAAAAATATACCTTAATTGAGTCAACCTCATTCGCCATGCTTATTTTAGGTGTTTTTTGAAAATATTAAAAATAATTGATAAAAGTATAACTTTATGCAATTTATATGTAAAATTATAGTTATAGAATTCAATCATATTATTTTATTTCAACTTAATATATTATAATATAGTTTTAATAATAGGGCAAGACATTTAAAAGGTGTCTTGCCCCAAGACTCTTATCATTTACGAAGGGATAACATTACAATTGCTAATAAAATATTACTATTAAGAGTAATATTGAAGACTGTGATAGTCAATAAAATAACAATTAATATGGAACAGATGGAATAGATTTATATGTGAGGTTGATTTCTTGTTTACCATTAGAAGTAAATTTAGGATTTTTTGAGCACTTGTTTTCTGGCCATTATGATTATCATTTTTTGAGCACTTTCGGTGCAGGCTCATCTGGATTCGATCGACGAAAGTGGGTGAGTGTTTCTTTTCTGTAGTATACGCTTGATTGGCGACTTCTTGCAAAAAGGGTTTAGCCTCATGTTTAGCATCTGAAATTATTGTCAGTAAGCTCAATTGTATGCTTCAGTGACTAATAATTTAACTAGGAATCAGTTATTTTTCATTTGAACCTATGGTTGTAACTTGTAACTTACCTCCGTCGAAATAATTAGTTCACCTTACTGAATCTTGCCTTGCATATAGCATCAAGTGTGAGGTTCCTTCCCAAAACTTAGTCATAATGGTGTAGTACAAGTAGTGAGTAACTCCCTAGTTTATATGGATGATCAAGTCCAATATTTTGTCAATGGGAGATTTCTTTTGTTCTATTTCTTTAGGACTGCTGTAGACATTTTTAGATCAAAAGAGTCGGTAACATTTTTAGATCATTGAGTTGTGGTCTATAAATATGTTAATAGTCTGATTGTCTCTGTAGTTTTGTTACCTCTTGCAGGTTTCAGATTTGTTGATCATTGTGATTTGCTTTAGACTGAAATTTTTGTGCGTTTTCAGCGCTGAATCCAGATAAATGGGTTGGGTTCAAACTTCATGAGACAGTAAATGTCACCCATAATACCAAGCTCTTCAGGTTAGTCTCTTTGCTTATAATTGATGGAAAAATATTGGCTTTTTCACTTCATATTCTGATTTTTTGAGCAGATACTGTATTTCATTTCTCTTACGGAAACAAGTGCATCTCTTTACAATTTTCAAACATAGACTTTAAAATGTCCAAATTTTCTGACCTTATATTATCAGATTAGATGATGTTAACGTAGCCATAAACTTCTGCTTTTACTTAACTAGAGTGATTAGTGAATGAGTTACAACATTCAACATATGAAGCTAACATACAGTGGAGATCAATTTAACTTACAGCATTCTACTATGATCATTTGTCACTTAACAGATGCATGAAATCATTTACTATTCTGTCTGTATAATGGAAAATGTCAATTGAGTTGTACAAGATCAGATATTGCTATTGGATTCATGCATCCTTATGTTTTGAAATGACAGATTCACCTTCGATCCTGATGCAAAGTTGGGCCTTTATGTGGCCTCCTGCATCCTCACAAGGTACATAGTGATTTGTTACCAATCCATCTTGAACAAGCATTTTCTGGATATTAGAATGGTTTTCAGTTTATGTTATGATCTAATCTAAATCATAATTGACAATCGTATCCTCCTTCCACAGAGCTCCCATAGGGCAAGATGACGAAGGCAAAACGAAATATGTTATCCGACCGTAAGTCTATCTCTTGGGCCATACATTTTCTTCAATGGTTTTGTTTCTTGTTTCGTCGTACCCACTTAATTTGTTACTTTATTGCAATTAGTTTTTGCATCTCACTCATAACTCGCATTCTGGTTGCGTCCTCAAATCATGCATGAAAAGTCATGTGTGAACTTGGATGCTTAGCTGTCTTGTAATGAAAAGACATTACATGCTTGTCCAACAGTTTCATGGCTGGTTTCTCTAGCTTATATGTCACCACTTACGATTCATTATTCTTATACAATGTGGCTCCAGGTACACTCCTATTTCAGACCCAGATGCTACAGGGTACTTTGATTTAATGATCAAGGTCTATCCTACAGTTTTCTTGTCAAATTCCTTATAGCTCATAAGTTTTTAGGTATTGTCCTTTGCCTGGGATATGCAAGGTTCAGCTAAATGCTGTGACTACTGTGTTCATGTGGTGCAGATATATCCAGAAGGTAAGATGAGCCAATATTTTGCCAAACTGAAACCAGGGGATGTAGTTGAAGTCAAAGGGTACCTTGTTTCTTCGACATTATTGAACAGTAGCTTATTTATTGTTTGTTTATCGATTCATCTTGTTGAGTTCTCTGCAGGCCTATTGAGAAGCTAAGATATACTCCAAATATGAAGCAGCACATTGGTATCATAAGATCTGTTTCTCCCAAGAAGTTTGAAATATTGTAGTATGCATTTTTTGGCTTTTGGTTTGCAAATCAGGAATTGAAAATTTTGTCAATGCCATCCAGATTGCTGGTGGGACTGGCATTACACCAATGCTGCAGATAATTGAAGCTATAATGTGTTGGAGAAAATCAAGGCTGCTGGGAAAGAAACGAATCAAGGCTGTGGAGAACACAAGAAAACTGAGCCGTGGAAGAACCACCGCCTTGAAAGCGATTACGGCCCGACCTGGTGCCAATCGGAATTGCCGGTCGCTCCCCAAGGTTAACTCAGATTATCCCGGGACACGTGCACTCGTGGCCAAGGATATGGAGTATGAAAAACTGTGTGCCCAGAAAGGAAGAGGAGAGGAGAGGAGAGGAGAGGAGAGGGGAAGAGAATTATATTCGATGATGAACACAGTCCTCCAGAGGCTCCAATTTATAGGAGAAGCTGGAAGCCAACAGCCACAGAAAACATGAACTAAAAAAGAGATAAAAAATGGGGGAACCACAAAAAAAGACTGACTAAAAAAAGGAAAACGACTAATTGTAGCCATTACTCCAATTGAATGACTAAAAAAGGAAAACAACTATTTTTAGTCATTACCAACAATCCCCCACTAATGGCTTACAAATAAGTCAAGAAAAGAAAAGGAAAAACTGGGCAAAACAGGTCAGATACTTAGGTGTCAATATCTTTCGATTTGAATTGACACATTAGTGATGTGAGGCAACAGTCAATAATCTGACAAGTGGACTAGGCCTTGAACTTGGAAGACTTTGATTGAGACCCCCACAACACGTATCAACCTACAGAAAAACATACTCCGCGATAACAACATTTGCGCCTTTATGGCCATGCGCACACCTTGGGACTCATAAGTGCTCTAGAGAGATAGCCCAAATCTCTCATAGAAGGCGGCCAAACCTTCACACTTACTTAGGTAATTCCATCAAGTCTATCTCAACATAAACCACCACAAATGTGACTATGAAATTATTAAGAGCAATTAGCTCATCCTTACAATAAACAATCGGTGAATCCTTCAGTGCGTCTCACAAGCACCCCCCACAAAGGGCGTGGGTTCATTAAGAGAATAATCTCAACCTTAGAAGCACTACTTTGCACCATAGGGATAAGGATGTAGTGCACCTCGAAGATTAGTATGGTTTTGTTGGACCAAATAATTGGTAACCACCATACCTCTTCAAGCCATAGGCTTAAGCCCTATCCCCCTCGATGCCTCTAGAACAACTCGTCTAATCAACCCCTTAGTGAGAGGATCCGCCAAATTCTTCTCGGATCTCACATACTGCAAGGATATTACTCCATGCTTTAGCAATTGTCTCACTGCACTGTGTCTAACACGGATATGTCTCCTTTTCCCGTTGTAGACACTGTTATGAGCCACCACTCAATTCTTTGCGTGAGTCACAATGTATAGAGATAGGTGTCTCTTGTTTCTCCCATAGTGGCACGTCTGCTAAGAGACCTCTAAGCCACTCTGCTTCTTGACTAGCCAACTCAAGAGCAATAAACTCAGATTCCATGGTAGAGCGGGCTATGCATTTCTATTTTGCAGACTTCCACGAGATAGCCCCTCCACCCAATGTAAAAACATAACCACTAGTAGAACTAATTTCATCATTATCAGAAATCCAGTTTGCATCACAATATCCTTCTACAACAGCAGGAAATTTATTAAAGTGTAAACACCAATCCATTGTACCTTTTAGATATTTAAGCAAACGATGAAGTGCATTCCAATGTTCTTGACTAGGATTATGAGTGTAGCGACTCAATCTACTCACAGCATAAGCAATATCAAGACGAGTAAAGTTCATCAAAAACATTACACTTCCTATAATTTTAGCATACTCAGATTAAGACACACTAGGACCATTGTTCTTCTTTAAATGTATACTGGGATCGTAGGGAGTTCTAACAGGTGTCACCTCAAACATGTTAAATTTCTTTAACACTTTCTCAATATAGTGTGACTGACACAAAGCATAACCAGAGTTGGTTTTCCGAATTTTAATCCCTAAGATCACATCGGCTTCACCCATATCTTTCATTTCAAACAAAGAAGACAACAACATTTTAGTCTCATTGACTACAAGCAAATTTGTACCAAAGATCAACATATCATCAACATATAAGCATATGAGCACACAATCTGATCCTATCATCTTGGAATAGACACAAGAATCAGACAAATTTGCAACAAATCCATTTTTCACAAGAGAACTATCAAACTTCTCAAACCACTGTTTAGGAGCTTGCTTTAGGCCATAAAGAGATTTTCTCAATCTGCATACTTTATCCTCCTGACCTGGTACTTCACAACCCTCAGGTTGGGTCATATAGATTTCTTCCTCTAAGTCACCATTACGAAAAGCTGTCTTTACATCCATTTAATGCACAACAAGATCAAAAATCGCAGCTAACGTAATCAACGTTCTAATGGTGCTTATTTTCGTAACAGGAGAATAAGTGTCAAAATAATCTATCCCTTTCTTTTGGTCAAAACCTCTAATGACAAGTCTGGCCTTATATTTATCAATTGAACCGTCAGACCTCAATTTCTTTTTGAAAATCCATTTACTACTAATAGGTCTACAACCCTTAGGCAAATCAGTTAATTCCCAAGTTTTATTAGACACTAGGGAATCTATTTCACTTCTAATGGCTTCATTCCAAAAGGTTGCATCAATAGATCTAATAGCCTCAGCATAGGTTTTTAGATCTTCATCAATTAGAAATAAAGTCACAAAATCCTCAGTCAAAGCATCCACATCATAGTGATTAAAAATTTCAACTAGGAAAGCAGTAACAAAATCAGGTCCAAAAACAGTTGTAGTTCTTTGTCTTTTACTTCTTCTAGACTCAATTTCCACATTTCTAGTATTAGAACTAGCAACAGGCAAGCTCACATTTTCAGGTACTACATCAGACACTACATCAGTTACCACATTAGGCGCATTCTTTTTCAACGGAAACACTTGCTCAAAAAATTCAGCATCTCTGTATCAAAAATTGAATAATCACTCAAAGACATGAAACGATAGGCAGCACTGTTTTGAGCATATCCAATAAAAACAGCATCAAAGGTTTTTGGGCCTATGTTGGTACGCTTATGACTAGGTAAAGCCACTTTAGCCAAACACCCCTACACTTTCAAATAATTCAAATTCGGGGCATATCCTTTCCAAAGTTCATATGGGGTATGATCCCTCTTTTTATGGGGAACTTTGTTGAGAATAAAACAGGCAGTCAAAACAACTTCCTCCCACATGTTATCAGGCAATCCAGAACTCAGAAGCATAGCATTCATCATTTCCTTAAGGGTACGGTTCTTACACTCTGCTATACCATTTTGTTAAGGGGTGTAAGGAGCGGTAGTCTCATGAATAATATCATTTTTCTCACAGAAAACAGCTAAAGATGTTGAGTCATATTCACCACCCCTATCAGACCTAAGCCTCTTGATTTTCCGGTCTAGTTGATTCTCAACTTCTGCCTTATATTTTAAGAACACTTCTTCAGCCTCGTCTTTAGACCTCAAAAGGTAAACTTTTGTATATCTAGAGAAGTCATCTACAAAGGTAATATACCATTTATTTCCTCCTTTGCTCATTGTGTTCTTAAAGTCGGCTAGGTCTGAATGAACAAGTTCAAGCAACTGAGTTGATCTCGTAGTTACTGACTTAAAAGGTTTCTTGGCAAATTTTGCCTCAACACAAACATCACATTTAGAACAACTTTCTGTGCTAACATTTGGAATTAATTTCATGTTCTTTAGTCTGTTTACGGAAGCATAACTCACATGTCCAAGTCTACCATGCCAAAGGTTAACAGATTCAGCAATATAAGTAGAAATAGAAGCATTTCCATTAGCATCAGATGCAACATTCAGAACATATAAGCCATTACTACGATACCCCTTCCCAACAAATACCCCATTACGAAGGATAACAATTTTTCCAGCCTTTTGGTTCACCTCAAAACCAGCAACATCAAGTAGGCTACTAGAAACTAGATTTCTACGAAGGGAAGGGACATACAACACATTGTTCAAGCATAAAGGTTTTCCAGAAGTAAATTTAAGGAGAACTTTCCCTTTACCTAGTACCGCAGCAGTGGAAGAATTGCCAATGAAGACATGTTCACCATCAGGAACCTCTTCAAAGTCATGCATCAGATTCTTGTTGGTGCAGAAATGTCTAGTTGCTCCATTGTCCAGAATCCACTCGTTGTTGTTAGTCACGAGATTAGCTTCCACAGTTACTGCACAGAATACTTCAGTCTCCTCAGTCAGATTAGCTTGATTACTATTCTGTCCAGTGAATTTCTGGTGGGTTTGAATTGCTCCTTTGCTCTGATTGCACTGATATGCCTTGTGGCCAGGTTTGCCAAAGACATAACAGAGAACCTTCTGCTTCTGGATTTTAGCATTAGGCTTGTTCAGTTGTTTCTGATGCTTAGATTGCTTCTGATCCTTCTTATTCTTTCCTTTGAACCTATCTTTATTAGCAAGAACAAAAGATTCAACCAGGTTAGCTTTAACAGAATTCAAAGAGAGAGAAGACATCTTATCTTTCAAACGATTTGCTTCCTCAGTTCTCATGTGGCTGATTAATTCTTGAAGGGTCAGATCCTTCTTCTTGTGCTTGAGATTATTCCTATAGTCACTCCAGGATGGTGGTGTTGGTGCTTCTGGATCTTCAAGATGAGGCGAGGACAACACATAATCAATCTCTAACTGTTCAAGACAGAGAAATAACTTTTGGGACCATCGTTTGAAATTGGTTCCATCGAAAGGCTCAATTTTGTAGATCTCAGCGAGGGTTTTAGGAGGAGCAGCCATTGATACTAATCGCTTTCAAATTGTTGGAAAAAATTAAGGCTGCTGGGAAAGAAACGAATCAAGGCTGTGGAGAACACAAGAAAACTGAGCCGTGGAAGAACCACTGCCTTGAAAGTCGATTACGGCCCGACCTCGGTGCCAATCGGAATTGTCGGTCACTCCCCAAGGTTAACTCAGATTATCCCGGGACACGTGCACTCGTGGCCAAGGATATGGAGTATGAAAAACTGTGTGCCCAGAAAGGAAGAGAAGAGGAGAGGAGAGGAGAGGAGAAGAGAATTGTATTCGATGATGAACACAGTCCTCCAGAGGCTCCAATTTATAGGAGCTGAGGCCAACAGTGAGAAAACATGAACTAAAAAAGAGATAAAAAAGGGGGAACCACAAAAAAAGACTGACTAAAAAAAGAAAACGACTAATTGTAGCCATTACTCCAATTGAATGACTAAAAAAGGAAAACAACTATTTTTAGTCATTACCAACATAATGAAGAACCCAGATGACAATACCCAGGTCAGTTGCAGGCTTTCCACAGTCTGCAGCAATATTATTGCATTTAGCATCTGTAACAAAGGAATAAATACTTTACAATATGAGATCATATTTTTGGAATTTCAAACGTTAATATACTGAGCTTTGGGGTATTGGTCTGTAATACACCAACCTTTAAAATTAGACAATAATATACCAATCTTTTGAACTTCTTATCATTAATGTACTGGACTTTGCTGATGATTGGTAAAGTAGGTCCAATGGTCATATATTAATGTCCATTTTTAACCGTTGGTATATTACATTGCAATACTCCGAATGCTAGTCTATTAGCGTCCAAAATTCCTATATTTTGGAATGGATTTCTCTCTAAATTACTACGTTCTGGTGAAGAACTTCTGTGGGCACCAGGACTTACAAATTTTTCTTGGTTTTTTGTTCCCTGGGTTTGTCAGGTGTCACTTCTATATGGTAATGTATCCCCTGATGATATTTTGCTGAAGAAGAAGCTGGACATGCTTGCTGAGAGTCATCCTAATTTTAAAGTACAATCTTTTCATTCCTGATCAATTTTCATTCTAATTAACTTTAAGAGATTGCCATAAATTCGACACCATTTGGCAATATGAGATGCTAACTGTTACACGAAATTATGCAGGTTTACTACACCGTTGACAATCCGTCCAAGGATTGGAGAGGAGGAATAGGGTATGTGTCAAAGGATATGGTCCTAAAGGGCTTACCTGGTCCTGGGGATGATACTCTTATTCTGGTAATTTTGTTTTCTTTTTGCTCACCCCCTTCACTATTTTTACTAGCAGCACCCCCTTCCTCCCAACGGAAAATAGCCCGTGGGTCTCAGAACATAGTTAAACTATTGTCAATGAATGACTCGACGGAAAATACTCTTATTCTGGTAATTTATATATGACTATACATCTATAACTTTATGAGTTTATAACTTTCATTTGATAATTAAGCATGTGTACACTTGTTAATTTAACGAATATGCTTACAAATTTATGAATGTGTGCTCATAACATTATACACAAATGCTAATAAAATTATATATTGGGAGTATAGGAGCATGGCATTCGCGGGAGTATAATCCTAGTTCTGCCGAACATACCTGATGAATTCAGCCTCAAGGACCTGGCACAATCTTGATGCCATCAAAGCACCACAACAATAAGGGACCCTGACATTGAAGTTGTTATTTATCAGATGAATCTATTTTGCAGACATGAATAAAATGCAAACCCAAAAACTGTATGAGTCAAGCACCAGATGTAACCTTAATACTTGTTCAATTTGGTCTACTTGTAGCTATGCAAAATTAGATTGGCTTCAAGTCTTCAGCCCATCTTTGAAATGGCATTTCAGCTAGTTCTGGATTCCATAAGATCCACATATGTCCAACTATGGATGTCATTCTGGGCTTGACAACTCCTAACTTCCTAAGCATATTTGCATGTTATTTCCTCATCATCTGTCTTCCTGAATTAATATTCACCGATAGCCATCTCTTGTTCATTGCTCAGGTTTGTGGCCCACCTGGTATGATGAAACACATATCTGGCGACAAGGCTGAAGATTTCTCACAAGGAGAGGTACTCAATGCTTTCTCTGCTCTGTCCTTTGAACAAAATAAAACCAATACTCCGAAATCTGGTTGAGGCGAGGTATTGAGGGTCAGATATGACAGTCTTACTCCTAAATTTTGGTTCAAATTGACCCAATACTATTCCACAGAAAAGAAGCAAGAGGATATTCAATGGCCCCGTTCTTTTATGGGATACCACAAGTTAGCGCACCGCAATTTACTGCAACTTACCGCAACTAACCACAAATTATTGTTTACCTTTTTATTTAATATATTTCCACAAAATCCACAAAATTATTTCCATTGCAACTTACCGCAATTCACCGCAACTCAATTATTATTTAATATATTTCCTAGTAAAAATAGTGGCGGATTTAGACTACGAAATTAGCGGCGTCCACTAAATAATATTTTGGATAATTTGACTGTTATGTTGAATTTGACACTCTTTATTAATATTTTTGGATCTTTTCTAGAGTGTCCATTTAATGTAAATATATAGCAACTTCCCAAAATATAATAGGTTGCTTAAATTTTTTCGGAGCTTGGGGTGTCCGTGGACACCCTTGGTGTCAAGGGAGATCCGCCCATATAAAAATATTTCAATACTCATTTATTATTTCCACCGCAATTCACCGCAACTTAATGCATCACAAATTCACCGCATAAAAGAACGAGGTCACTTCTTACATTATAACCTAAGTTGAAAAACAAACTTTTTCAATCGTGCTAAACCAGTTGGATGCCATGAGCTATACTAAAGAGAAATGTTTACATGGTGGTTGTTTGCGCCATCTTTTCAATTGCAAAAAATAAGATTGTTGGTCTTTCATTAGTTAGCCTCACTCCTCCTTGGCTTCTAGTTGGTGGTATTGACAAGCTTTTTGCTGTTTTTGCAGCTTAGTGGGATACTGAAGGAGCTAGGATATACGCAAGACATGGTTTACAAATTTTGAGGGACAAATTAAGCTCCTTTTGTCCACAAGACAGCATGACTATTTGGTTATGATGATTGATTGTAACTCAATATCTTGAAATGGAGAAGTACGATAGTCAAGAAACATATGAGAACAAGCGAATAGTTTGGAAGCTGACAGTCTTGATGACATCGATGCTAAGATAGATCGTTTAGCTGGGACTATTGGCAATGATATCGGCGTGCGATTCCCCGATGATTCACCAAACTGATGTTTTGATCTTTTAGCAGCGGGTTTTGAGTTGTCTCAATCTTGGCAGTAGTGGGCGTGATTGTCCTTTTGTATTTTTATGTTAGCAGTGTTTGTTTGTAATTTTCTTGGAGGTAGTTGCTGACTGTTTTTGCGGTTGCTGTGATTTTAAAACTCTTTAGCCTTTTGGTTACCAACTATCGAAGAAAAGAAACATATGAGAACAATTAGTTTGTAATGACATGCATGGTTTGCTCGCTGCCATGTGCTATTGTTTGCTGGTCAGTTCTTGTTCTTTTGTATGGCGAGATAATTTTATCTCACTTTATGCAACTTTATGTCATTTTATAGCAACTTATTTTGCTCATTTTATCCAAGTTTATTTGACTTTATCCATTTTATCCCACCAACCTATTACACAAAAGAACAGGATTTGGGTTTCTACCTAGCCCATGTCCCAAAAACTAGTATTGTTATCTGTACGTTCCAGCCTAGCCCATGGCCCATAAACTAGTATTGTTATCTGTTAGAGAAAATGAGTAGCAAGGTAACAGCGGAAGCGAATAATAGAATCGAAAACGAGATGACGGATATTACGACAAAATTTAGGAACGAAAAATAAGCGATAAAATCAAACACCAGAATTACGTGGGAAACCGAAGAACTCGGAGAAAAACCCACGGACGGCGACAACCAGAAAATAATCCACTATGAGAAAGGAGGAGTACAACCTGATCACTATCACAGGGTGTGATGCGATCCACAAAGGAGATTACAATAACAATCTCTCAACACTCAACTCACAATCTCTCAGGATACACTGGGGAAAATATTGGTGAGACCCCTTTCTCTCTCAATATTTTCTCTCTCTCTAGCTCTCTGTGTTTACCGATGTGTTTTTGGTGGAGAAACATGCACCCTATTTATAGGAAGAACTCCCTATAACCTAACTTGACTTCCACTCCAAATAGATTTAGAATCTAATACAATTAGGAAACTCAACACAATAAGGAAACCTAAATAATATCCTAATACAATTGGGAAACAAATAATTGTGAGATCAAGAGATTTGGTGATTTTAGGACACTTTCTTAATATTATCTGTACGTTTGCTATCTGAAGGAAGCTTTGGTAAATGCAGCTCTAACGCTACTTGTCGGGTTGAAAATTAGAGCGGAGTTACAAGCTACAACAGAAGCAAATATTAGGATGTATTGATAAAGTTGAGGATGTCGAATCATCTCAACTAAAAGCTTAAACTAATAGTTGAATGTCCAATGAAGGTTTTATACTTTAAGAGGATAATTATGGTCAGCAACAACGGTGAAGCTAGAGAGAGTATTTTTAACAAGGAAATCTGTATCGGGAAAAAAGAGCAATAAAGGGCCAATACTACACTAGTGAGAGGGAGATGGTATAAGAGATAAAGCATACTCTCATACAATCTTGCAATTTAGGGATGAGTACCTCCCTTCTGGTGGAGTGTTAAAAGGCACTGACATCAGCTACATATTACAGAGGGACTAAACATAGTGTAAAACTCTCTATTTATAAAAATAAACATACTACGATTGACTTTCACACCAAGTACAATTAGGCTTAACAAGCCAATTACAATCAGAAAATTAGCCTAACCGCAATTAGCAAAACAGATTTCTTTACCAATGACTTGGAGTTCTTACAAATTTAGGAAACTTGTAGAATAGTTGTTGGGTTGAATGTGGAGACCAATTTTGAGTTGGTCTCTGTCTCTTGGGGAGCAAGGTAGAAGAGTTTGAGTGGGAATCAGGTTGTTGATTTGTTCCACTTCCTTTTTGTAATTCCTTTGTTGTAGGGACTCTATTAATCCTAAAATTGTGTCAGCCTTGTACTATAAATAGAGCCTAGGTGCTAGGTTTATTTGCATTGCAATTGAGAGTGTTTCATCTTATACCACAAGAGATTGACCTGTAATCTCTATGTTCATGAGGGAGTTATGTGAGGCTCAACTGTGAGTGTTGAGTTCTCAGGTTGTAACTCTAGGAAGGTTGTGAGAGATTGTGGAGGTATGGGAATCTCTGAAACACCGTTGTAATCCTCTGATAGTGCATCGTTCGTGGTTTTTTCCCGGTTTGGGGTTTTCCAGGTTAATTCCTTTGTGTCGAATCTTTATTTATTTTTCGCCCTTATTATTTTTTGTCTGCTAACTACGCCCTGAAAATCCTAACAAGTGGTATCAGAGCTTTGGTTGGAGTGTGGTTGATCTGCAGACTGAGAAGCAATGGCGGGCGCTATTGTGAAGATTCCGGAGTTCGATGGGAAAGACTACGCATGGTGGAGGATGCGCGTTGAGGATGTGCTCCGCCAGCAAAGGTTGCATCTTGCGATGGGTGATAGGCCAAAAGAGATGGAACAGAAGGATTGGGAAGAGCTTGATGGTCAGGCATTGATGCCAGTCGGTGGCGCTAGCTCGGAACGTGGCTTTCAACGTCAAAGATCAG
Source organism: Portulaca oleracea (assembly GCA_029582165.1). Lineage (NCBI taxonomy): Eukaryota > Viridiplantae > Streptophyta > Magnoliopsida > Caryophyllales > Portulacaceae > Portulaca > Portulaca oleracea. Next base: position 6,151,577 of record CM055893.1, read on the forward strand.
AAAACGACGAAAGATCTGCTCGAGGCCTTGCAAAACACATATGAGAAACCTTCGGCGGTGAACAAGGTATATGTGTTACGTCATTTGTTTGAATTTAAGATGCATGGGTCTGGTGATATGCATGATAGTATGAATGAGTTGAATATGATACTATCAAAATTAACCTCTGTGGGATTTAAGTTCGACGATGAGATGAATGCTAATATACTATTGGCTACCCTACCTAAGTCTTGGGAAAATTTCGTGACTTCTGTAACTTCTTCAACTAAGCAGGATGAGAAACTAAAGTTTGGGGAAATTAGAGACTTGGTCCTGAATGAAAGTATTCGCATGAAAGATTCCGATGTGTCTGAGTCTTCGGGGGATGCTTTGACTGTCAGGGGTAAGAGGAATAGTGGGAGTTCGGGTCGGGGTCGATCAAAATCTAGAGGTTGAAACATGGAGCAAGTGTTGTGTTGGAACTGTGGTGATAGAGGTCATTTTCGTAGGGATTGTCCCAAGCCTAAGAAGAGCAGCCACAATGACCAGGACTCTGTATATTATGTTGAGGATTTTGGTGATGCCCAAACTGTTTATGTTGACAAGTTAGAAGGGGGTTGGGTGATAGATTCGGGTGCTTCGTTTCACTCTTCGTCTAGCAAGGAGGCCTTTAGCAATTTTGTGAGTGGGAGGTTTGGCAGGGTTAGGCTTGCAAACGGTCACAACCTAAAGGTGCTAGGAAAAGGTGATGTGAACATTAAAACTTCTAAGGTGGAACTTGGAGGTTAAAGAATGTTCGGTATGTCCCGGGTCTGACCAAGAACTTTGTATCTGTAAATCAACTAGATGAGGAGGGGTTCACGACGAGATTTGAAGATGGTCATTGGAGGGTAACGAAAGGATCTCTAATAATTGCAAATGGCAGGAAAAAGGGGAAGCTATATTCTGTCATTGATAACTCTAACATGCCGGTTCATGCTCGTCAAAGGCGTGTTAGCTTCTCTGATGAGAGAAGGGTACCAGAAACGAGGAGGTTTCCGGTCGAGGCTCCGGGAACGGATGGTTAGCCGAGGAACACATCTAACCTGCACGAGAATGCGACAAGTTCAACACCCAATCCAAAATTCCCCTAAGTTGTTGACGATGATGCGTATGTCGAAGTTGCAGGGGCGTGATCAGTTCAAGTGGGAGCCAATTGCTAAAAGAGGAGTTGATGGGAGGTCAACTGGGACCTTTGTTGATCTTTGCTGAACAAGATCGAGATGGATGCACTAAAGGATTCGAGGAGGTGTTGAAGTGGTGGTTGATGATAATCGACGAAGGCTGCGTTTACAATTGGTCTCCAAGTGGGAGATTGTTGGGTTGAATGTGGAGACCAATTTTGGGTTGGTCTCTGTCTCTTGGGGAGCAAGGTAAAAGAGTTTGAGTGGGAATCAGGTTGTTGATTTGTTCCACTTCCTTTTTGTAATTCCTTTGCTGTAGGGACTCTATTAATCCTAAAATTGTGTCAGCCTTGTACTATAAATAGAGCCTAGGTGCTAGGTTTATTTGCATAGCAATTGAGAGTGTTTCATCTTATACCACAAGAGATTGACATGTAATCTCTATGTTCCTGAGGGAGTTGTGTGAGGCTCAACTGTGAGTGTTGAGTTCTCAGGTTGTAACTCTAGGAAGGCTGTGAGAGATTGTGGAGGCCTGGGAATCTCTGAAACACCGTTGTAATCCTCTGATAGTGCATCATTCGTGGTTTTTTCCCGGTTTGGGTTTTTCCATGTTAATTCCTTTGTGTCGAATCTTTATTTATTTTTCGCCCTTATTATTGTTTGTCTGCTAACTACGCCCTGAGAATCTTAACAATAGTGAATCAAGAGCAGTTACTTTAAAGGCAACTCAACAAAAGCTTTACTATTTATAGGAGACTGATTTTACGAGACCACAAAAATAAAATAAAATGGGAGAAAACATTTCGATGCTCAACTATTCTCATTCTTCTAAACGTATGTTTGTCGTCGTAAGTGTAAGATTTTAGGGTATGGTGTGTTTTGTGGTTGCTACTTTGCTTCTCTGTGGTTGCATTTTTACGTTAGGACTTGGACATTTGCTCTTGAGATAACTAGACTTTGTTAATTGGAAATTATATGGATATTAGAACAAAATGCCTAATTACATTGTCTTCATATAAAATCAATATATTTTTATATTAAATTGAAAAAATATATATATTTGATTGAATTGTAATATCACATATAAATTTGTCTGCGTTTAGTTGGATAAAAATCTTAGAAGAAATCAAACCAAAAGTTGGAAAGTTGACTAATTTTCCCTATGTTTAGTTGTCATTTGTCAATGAAAAATATTTTTCACGTGTTCACAATTTTAAAATGCTCACTTGGAAAAATTTTCCTATACAGTGGGTAAGGGGAAAAAAATTCATAGTGAGAAAGTGTAGAAATTTTCTAAGTACCCTTAGGCCGTGTTCTATACTGCGGTATTTTGCGGTATTTTGCGGTGATGTGTGGTGGAATTGTGGTGGGATGTGGTGGAATTGTGATAGGTTATTGGTATGTAGGATAGGTGAGGAGAGAGAATGTAAAAAGTAGAGGAAAAAAGTGAGGAGAGAGAAAAGTGAGGAGAGAAAAAAGTAATGATTTGCGGTGAAATGTGGTGGGTTGTGGAAAACTGCGGTACCGTGTGGCACCGCAGTTTGCCAACCGCAGTATAGAACACGGCCTAAATATAACAAAGCCAAACAATTATAAATGTTTATCATCATATAAGTGTATGACTGTCCGGACATTTCAAATGACCCGATAACGTGGATTTGTCCGACCCGGAAAAAATCATATAAGGTCATAGAATTTTCGTCCGAATTTTGACATTGCCAGATATGACTGAAAATTCAAACACAAATTTTTCAAATTCTATCGTCCGAACTCGATGTAGACCTGAATTTATGATTGTCCGACCAAAAATGTACGCGGAAAAACCAAGTATCAGACATCAACAAGTTTTTGTCCGATGTCTGATTTTTCGAACCCGAAATTACCCGGACCTGTATTTAAATTTTTATCCGATTTGACTGAAATTCAAACGTAAATTTTTTTAAATTCTATTGTCCAAATCTGATTTAGACTTGAATTTATACTTATCTAATTCATTTGACTCTAGTCTGATCCGAAAAAAAACGTGACAACCCGGGTATATCAGACATCAGATGAAATTTGTCCAACCTAAAATTACCGGACCTGTCCCGAATTATTGCCAGCTCTTATCAGTACAAAGTTGCGCTTACGCTTCCCCAGCTTGTACAGTCCATTTCATCGGTGGGGCTACACAATACGTGTTTTTAGTTGATAATGAGAGTACAATCTCTGTACATAAGCTTTATTAGGTGTGGAATTTTTCATGAAAGAGAAACACACCCAGTAATTATTGATGGCCCTCCATGAGGATGAGGCTACCTATTCTAATCTACTTGCTCTAATTGCAATTTGTCTGATGCATATGGTGAAGCTTGAATTTGGGCACTTTGTCTCTGTTTTTTTATGGGAAAAACATTGTCTTCCACCAAAATGCCAGTGACTACCCATACCCCCTTTGAGGCTTTGTGTAGTGAATTTCTAGGTACAAATCGACGCCTCTGCATGATGCCCTTGTTTTGAGACTTTTTGAGCCCTTCTGTCTCGTGAACAAACGGGAAAGAGATGGCCTAACTTTGAAGTAGGGTTGGCAAAAATCTATCGGACTCGATAATATGGATTTCTTGGATCTGGAAAAAAAATCAGGTGATCGAATAGAGTTTTTGTCCGAATTTTGACGTTGATTGATTTGATCTAAAATCCAAACACAATCTTCTTTTACAAATTTCTATTGTCCGAACCCGATGAAGACCTGAATTTACGCTTCTACGATTTGTCCAACCCCAAAAATACATGAAAAAACTGGGTATTGGACATCAATTTTTTGTCCGATGTTCGATTTGTCCAAGCCTGAAATTACCCGGACCCGGATTTCTGCCAACTCTACTTTGAATTAAAGTACCTTTTTTTTAAATCATGATATGTTTCTTGAATCAAAATGATTAATAATTATATTGAAGTACGTAAATTTTATATATGATTTTCAATAATAAACTTTAAGTAATTACACATGTTTATCAAATATAAGAGTATTGCATTCATCTACGTCAAAAAATACTAATGATGTCAACTATTATAGAGAATGCACATTTTATGTGTAATTCTATATTTATAAAAATAAATAAATGGTAATTTGGGTCAAAATAATACAACACATTGGGGCATTGGATGATAATAGTATGAACAATTTCTTTGGATGAGAATAGTATGAACTTTTGAGTTATTTTGTGTTAGCAGTACGCCACCAAGTCCATGAGTCAGAATATCGATCTAATGATGAGATGGAGGACGATAATGGCTCATTAAGCCTTTGTCACAAGGCTTTTGCATAGGATGACAAACTTTTCTATCAATATCTATCATCATTTTACTATATTGTTTAACACACAGAAACTGACGTCAAGCTAATTTGTTTGATCAACAGTCCATATCACCTAACTATATTATCAACTTATGCAAAAAAAAAAAAAAAGAAAAACAAACTTGTGAAAAAGGATCTAGGATCAAGCATGAACATCCATGTCATCATTAAAATGAGATGCCTCATGGATTTAGTGACATACTAGTAACACAAAATACCTCAAAAGTTCATACTATTCTCATCCAAGAAAATTGTTCATACTATTATCATCCAACACCCCCAAAGTTTATATTATTTTGATCCAATTTTCCTAAAAAAAAATAGATTTTATGTCATTTATGAGTTTTACAACTCTTAAAACAATGAAATATATATTTATAATAATTTAAATATGTGTAAATATACCTTTTAAAGTAATTTAAGTGAAATTCAAGATGATGGATAAACATCTTAAAATTCAACAGGATGACCAGCCATACAAGGACTGAGACACGGAACCCCCTTTTTGAGTGGCATATACTCAACAAGGTCATGATCTATACTTAAAAGGGGTGTTTCATTGCCCAAGAACTAGTAACTCAAACAACACCTCTACATCATGATTCAAATTTTGATGGTAACAATTTTTATAGGAGAAATTGTTGGTTTTCCTAAATCCGAAGAGCTTATTGAATTGTGGCCCTGTTTTTAAGGTCATGCTCCCTTCCACTAATTTGTTTGGTGTATAGCATGTAGAAGGTCTAATGGATAGATCAACTTATTTAGCCAATTCAGTAACTTGTTAAATAGGTAATGGTAATATTTCCAAAATTCCACCTCTGAATCGGAATCTGAAACTTGTGAGTAACCTGTCAAATAGGTAAGTTTCGAAACCTAAACCTGCTAGGTTCCAAGTTGATCCAAAATCCAAACGGTGTAGATGCTAGCTATTTGTTTTGTGAACCTTTAGTTTTTATTGAGGCTTTGTTAGTTTTTATAAAGGATATTGGATGACAATATACCTACCTTTGGGGGTATCGGATTGTAATATACCGACTTTTATTATTGGACAACAATATCCCTGACCTTTATACTTATGTGAGATTATTATACCAATAACGACTAAGGGGGTGGTGTCTGGTTAACTGGTCTCTATTTTAACTTGACAGGCCGAAGGAAAATAACAGTTCCTTGCCCAGCAACCTTGTTAACTCTGTTTTTCTCAATAACCCACATTAAAAAAAATCGGCTCTAACACAATGACTAAGAGGGTGGTGAATCGGTCTTTGTACTGACGTGACACACAACCAACCAATATCTTGTAATGTGGGTTAGTGAGAAAAATGGAGAGGTTAACGAGGTTATTGGCTTGGGACAATATTTTTCCTTCCGCCAGCCACATATCAACATGGAGACCGGTTCACCATCCCCTAAGTTACTGTTGATATAATAATGTTACCTAGGTATTAAGGTCAGAGATATTGCTATCCAATAATAAAGGTTGGTATATTACAATCCAACACCCTCAGAGATCGGTATATTACCATCAAAAAACCCTTTTTGTAATTACTTATTTGTTAGGTTCTTTTAAGACTACTTTTATGTTTTTCTATGACCTTGTATTATTCAGGTTTAAATTCTTTAAAATACATGACTGGTGCTGCCTAAAATCAAGTGTAGCAGACTTGGTCAAAAATTTGTTGGGAGGTGCCATACATTCTTAACAACTGACTCCTGGGGGACCACATTTTTTTAATGCACTCAAAGGGGACCAAGTTGTCAAACAAATGGCTCCCAAGTGCCTTTCCGACCATTTTTCACAGGAATTCATGAAAAGACTAAAATGCCATCGGGGATGGTTGTGAAAAGATCATGTCGCCCTTATTTCATATTCATTCAGATCTTCAATGGCGGACTGCAACCTTGAAGCCCACCATCATCATCATCATCATCATCAACACAGATCATGGGAGGTGGGTCACTAGTACTGGGCAATTGCAGTAGCACCACCTCCTCCAAATTCCACCTCAATCTCAATGGCAATCTTTCCTTATCTTCTCTCCGCCCTTAGCGACAAGCTTACCAGCAGCACCGTACATGTCCTAACTTGAGTTGTAGCGCCAGGAAGCATCACAAACCCTCCGCAAAATCACTGCACAAGACAGCCCAGCTGTTCTTATTCAAACGTTGTGTCTATCACAACCTCACACTCACGGCCGCACTTGCAGACACTAAAACCAACCACTCTTACACAGCTACTGCTAAGGATGATGAACTTCATTCGCTCCCCAAAATTGATAAGAGTGGCAGGTTTTGCAGTCCCAGAGCTGTCCGCGAGCTTGTCCTGTACGTCTCCACTTCGTTTAGTTTCGAGGATTTCATAGTTTCTCTTCTTCTGACTTGTTCTCTCACCAATTGTCATGTGGATCTCTTAGAATTGATCTCCCTGCTTGCCAATTTTTACGTGGGTTTCTTGGAATCCGTCTCTGCTGTGACACCCGCACTTGTTCCGACCTGTTTTCTTGTTTGGCTTTGTTTACATTGCCTCTTGATGCTTTTCTGGATTGAAGTATGTTTGATTTGGAAAATGATCCAATAATAAAGGTTGGTATATTACAATCCAACACCCTCAGAGATCGGTATATTACCATCAAAAAACCCTTTTTGTAATTACTTATTTGTTAGGTTCTTTTAAGACTACTTTTATGTTTTTCTATGACCTTGTATTATTCAGGTTTAAATTCTTTAAAATACATGACTGGTGCTGCCTAAAATCAAGTGTAGCAGACTTGGTCAAAAATTTGTTGGGAGGTGCCATACATTCTTAACAACTGACTCCTGGGGGACCACATTTTTTTAATGCACTCAAAGGGGACCAAGTTGTCAAACAAATGGCTCCCAAGTGCCTTTCCGACCATTTTTCACAGGAATTCATGAAAAGACTAAAATGCCATCGGGGATGGTTGTGAAAAGATCATGTCGCCCTTATTTCATATTCATTCAGATCTTCAATGGTGGACTGCAACCTTGAAGCCCACCATCATCATCATCATCATCATCAACACAGATCATGGGAGGTGGGTCACTAGTACTGGGCAATTGCAGTAGCACCACCTCCTCCAAATTCCACCTCAATCTCAATGGCAATCTTTCCTTATCTTCTCTCCGCCCTTAGCGACAAGCTTACCAGCAGCACCGTACATGTCCGAACTTGAGTTGTAGCGCCAGGAAGCATCACAAACCCTCCGCAAAATCACTGCACAAGACAGCCCAGCTGTTCTTATCCAAACGTTGTGTCTATCACAACCTCACACTCACGGCCGCACTTGCAGACACTAAAACCAACCACTCTTACACAGCTACTGCTAAGGATGATGAACTTCATTCGCTCCCCAAAATTGATAAGAGTGGCAGGTTTTGCAGTCCCAGAGCTGTCCGCGAGCTTGCCCTGTACGTCTCCACTTCGTTTAGTTTCGAGGATTTCATAGTTTCTCTTCTTCTGACTTGTTCTCTCACCAATTGTCATGTGGATCTCTTAGAATTGATCTCCCTGCTTGCCAATTTTTACGTGGGTTTCTTGGAATCCGTCTCTGCTGTGACACCCGCACTTGTTCCGACCTGTTTTCTTGTTTGGCTTTGTTTACATTGCCTCTTGATGCTTTTCTGGATTGAAGTATGTTTGATTTGGAAAATGAAATTTTTCAGGTTGATTCTATATGCCTCATGCTTGGAAGGGTCTGGCCTAGTTCGTTTGTTTGACAGTCGATTGAATGCTCCCAGAGGTACGAAAATGAGTTGTGTTTTGGAATTTGGATGTTTCAACCTACATTTTATTGTTTTTTTCATTTTTTTTTCATTCTTAGAATTTTCTTCGGGCTGTATTGTCACTATGAAACAGAGCTAGATTACCAGTTTGACAAAAGCTCCTTACTTGAATACAATCACATCAGCTACATGGGTTCTAGTGTTACTACATCTATCATGGAAGAAGCGGAACAATACAGCCCGATATAAAGCCAAATCCAAATTAACCTTCAGGGTTTTCTCAGCCAATTTCATCTCACTTAGCAGATCCATTACAATTAGCTTCAGAGAAACATCAACCCAGTGCCAACACAGACACCCACCCAGTGCAAACCTCCTGATTGGGTTAGCCATGGTTTGAGAGGTCAAGATCGAGGGGTTTCTGCCACATTCACAACGAATGTTCGGGTTGGAGTTACAGCTTTGGGGATTCCCATTCAATCCGTGAGAGTGAGCAGATGAGTGAGACATTGTGGGAAGATGAAGAGGATGGGAATGGAATTGAAACAGGGGAAACAAAACGAAGAAGATGAAGAAGACGAAGATGGGAAGAATGAGAAGATGAAAGGACCCTCGATCTTGACCTCTCAAACCATGGCAATGGAGGGTAGTATCGGAATTCCAAAAAGCATTTTCAAAAAAATTCTCACTTAACTCAATTGTCACCGGACTCCGGTGAAACATGGCCGGAAAGGCACCTGGGAGCCATTTATTTGACAACTTGGTCCCCTTTGAGTGTATTAAAAAAATGTGGTCCCCCAAGAGTCAGTTGTTAAGAATGTATGGCACCTCCCAGCAAATTTTTGCAGACTTGGTAGTGGCTGAAATTTGGTATTTCGTTGAAATATTAGTACATTTTTAAAAAAGAAATATGGAAAAAATATAAATTATATAATAGGCAAGTGTGTACGTTGGAATCAAATCCAAATCCACGGGTAACCATAAGGTTCTAAAATCTCGGTACCAATCCTAATGGGTGGCAGACTATGGTGACAAGACGACAGTGATTGACTCGAGCACAACAGGCGTGGACTAGAGAGCGGCAAGGAAAAGCAGTTTGAGACTAAGAGGAGTTAGGAATGTAGTTTCTAAATTTTAAGAACCGGTTAAATAGATAAGGGTAAGGTCCCTAATTTTAAGATAGGGTACCCGAAGTCGCTCACCCATATCGTATTATTATTTACAATATAGTTGAGATCCAATGCTTCTGTCGGCTCCTTCTTGATTTAATTGGATTGTAACATAGGTTCCAATTCAACTTGTCTCTATGGTAATACGTTTGCTACATGTCCTGTTGTTGGAGTATTTCAAGAGTTAAGAGGCATATATAAGTATAAGGTATAAGCAAGGTATCGACCGGGAGGTTGAATAAGAGCTTAACAAAGAAAATGGACTCAATACGGATCGTGTTCAGTATGACACGACCCGTGTTGATGTCCAGAGAGTTTAATGCTCAAGATCAACACGGACCGTGTTGATCCAACACGGGTCGTATTGGCTTCAACACGGGTCGTGTTGAACACTATTGGGATTGATTTTGAAATCTCTTGATTTATGCCTCGTGATCAAATGTATTTAGGCATGTTTTTGGATGATATTGACTGAGAAATCAGTCATGATTTCTCATCAATATTATTCAACACAAATCCCTTGGATTATGCCTAATGTAATTGGTAAGTTTTGACTCCCTTTGGCTCCAAAAGTTCTCTATATAAGGTGGATGAATTGTACATTCATCCACACCTTCAATCTTCTTCTATTCTTTTCCAAAGAATTTCAACACACTCCTAAGGTGTTGAATTGCAGCAACATTCTTGAGAGTTCATGGGAAATCTTGAACTTTGCTTACAAGAAGTTAGGTTTTACCCTTGAGTCTTTTCACGGTCTAGTGAATAAGTCTTAAGGGGAGATGAGCTTGTCCTCGACTCCTAGCCACCCAAGTGATCCCACATCTTCCATGTGACCGTGTTTTCTCCATCTCATTATTTTTTCCAACAACTGTTGCTAGGGTTATATATTGATAAAGTATTATAGAATAATCAATGTAATATATGAAGCATTTCGGAAAACTCTACACAAATATGTCCTATAATATTCAATAATGCATGATTATTCTAGAATACTCAATCATATATATCCTTCGTCATTGGAGTAAGCAAGCTAAGTAATTTTTTTATTCCTGTTCAAGATAGACTATAATTTCATCCGTGACTCCGTGAGACAGTTAACCATGCACCATCATATGCAATTTTAGTATATTCCTAATTGGTATTCGAGTTTTAGTATATATAGTTGCAAGGGTTTTAGTGCTTAAAAGTTCTATAAATTTAACGTCATCATTCTTTCAGTTGTTTTTTATTATTATTAATTATTACTTCCTCTGTCCCTTTTTAAGTGTCAAAATACCTATGTCTGCATAATCAACGCTCATTAGAAATAGAGTAAAAAAATTGTGTATGGACCAAATACCATTCCACCTCTTTAGTGAATGGAGGGAGGATTGCCACTAATTTCAATGTAAAAAAAAACTAATAAAGGAGAATTTTAAAAGGTAAAATAAAACTAATTAAATTCATTAATTAAGAATAATTTTAATATTTTAATTATAGAAATTGTAAAATTGATAAATAAAAAGAGACAAAATAATTAGAAAAATTGACACTTATTAAGGGACAAAGGGGTATTAGTTATCCCAATGGGCAAAGTAAGGACCATAGTCCATGCATACAACAAACAATAAAACTAAACCACAAAAACAACCAAACCACAAATAAAAAAGAAACATATTGTATGTAGCCTTAATTATAAACTTACCTATGCATGTATGTAGCCCTAACATATTCATTACTATATATATCTATATAGAACATCTGTTCATCTCCCACCTAATTAAATTGAGACAAGTTGGCCCATTATTGTATACTACTTGAGGGATGAAATAAGTGATGCCCAAATCTAACAATGCATTGTATGAAACAACAATTGATGCAGCATTATCATATCTTGAGGGATCTTGGCAGCTGATTTCATACATTATGAATGCACTTGTTCCCTACTCACTAATACATGATGGTGCCAAAATCTGCACTACCCATATTTGCTTGCCATATAAACCTTAATATATTTGTCAAATAGTCACATTAAAATAACTATCCATCAGATTTTGTTTTCTTTCCTTATTTTATTTCTAAAGTACTTTTCATCTTAAACGATTAATGGAATTAGGGGTGGAAATGAGTCAAGCCGGCTCGTAAGCCTTTGCAAGTCGGCTCGGCAAAAAGCTTGTATAGCTCGGCTTGAGATCAGCTCGGCTTGGCTCAGGCTCGAGCTCATAAACTAACAAGCCAAGCCAAGCCACGAATAGCTTGGCTCGTTAGGCTTGGCAAGCCTAACAGGCTTGTTTTAATTAATTAATATATATGTGTGTGTGTGTGTTGATTTAAGACATTAATTTAGTATATCATATCGTCAAATTAAATTATATTCCAAAAGATTAAAATTTCTAGAATTATCACGTTTACCAACTTCCAAATTAAAGCATCAATTTATCCTTTTTGTATGTTAAAAAAATATAAAAGTAAAGGTATTAAACATAAAGGTCAAGCCTCGAGTCAAGCCAAACCAAGTCCACAAGCTTTGGCAAGCTAAGCTCAAACCGGACACCTTCAAGCTCGGCAAGCCACAAGCCAAGCTCAAGCTCACCTTAGACGTGGCAAGCCAAGCCTCAAGCCTTATGAGCTCGGGCTCGACTTGGCTCATTTCCACCCCTAAATGGAATTGTTATAGGTACCCAAAAAAAAAAGTAGTGGGTCAATCAGGTTAGATTAGAATATGCTTTTAACTACGCGGGTCGATCCATTATGAGTCCTATTCATTAATAACTTTACCTTTTAATCAACTTGACCGTAGTTGAATTTTTTTCCAATGAAACTTCGTTACTATTAATTAATTTGGTTAAAGCATATGTCATCCGTTAAAAAGATTTATGTGACAATAAGGCTATGTTTTTTTTATACGGTTGGTGCGGTGTGATAATGGTGCAATGCGATGGAATTTGGAAAGGTGTGATGAAGTGTGGTGAGAGTTGTGGTAAGTGAGAGAATCAGATTGGTGAAGAGGGAGAATGTGAAAAGTAGAGGAGAAAAGTGAGGAAGAGAAAAAAGTGAAAAAACACATTGGTAACAATTGTAGTGTGGTGTGATGAAGTATGGTAGAAATTAAAGAATGTGGTGCGATGTGATACCGCACTGCAAACTACTGCATAAAAAAACAGGGCCTTAATAAAGGAAGGAGGTAGACAGGTAAGGCCCCATTATTTTATGAGGTAGGTTGCAATGCGGTACCACACCGTACCGCAACTCTTTATTTTTTACCACACTTCACTACGCCACACCACAATCATTATTAATATATATCTATTCACTTTTTTCTCTCCTCACTTTTCTCCTCTACTTTTCACATTCTCTGATTTTCTATCTCCTCACCTATCCCACTTACCATAATTTTCACCACAACTCACTACACACTTTTAAATCTCACTGCACCGCACCACTACCACTACCACACTGCAACCAACCGTATAACTATATTCGTTTTTGACTTTTTAAAGATATGAAATTGATTTTTTTTTTAACTATGGTACAATTTTCCTTATAAATGAACATGTGGCCAAATTATATTGTGGTGTGAGTATTGGAATTACCATCACATGTACAACCAGATCGAATGCAACATGCTAAACTTGATTATGGCATCGAAATTGACGAATTCAGTGATGATATTAATCAGACAAATCTAATTAGCTCAGGTGTTAAGTAATAAAAAAACGAAAGGAAGTTGATTAGGTCAACGGAACCGCGGAGTTTGACGACCTGCCCAAATAAATACAGCTGCTGCCCAAAATGGGTTTGTTCGTTTTCCGCCAAAATCTGAGTCAGCAGATCCGAACAAGTAACGGTAATTCAACTTTCAACTCATACTCACCTTGAAACTGGAGCTAGTCAACATGTCCTAACTAATTTCTTTAATGCTAATTAATTTTACCAACATTTTTGTTCAACTTAACACCACCACTTTAATACTCACTCCCTTTTATTTTATTGGATTTTTGAATAATTGAATCTTAATATATTTATTTTTATTACTCCTTCCGTCTCTTAATGAGTGTCATTTTTTCTAACTATCTTGTCCTTTTTTATTTGTCAATTTTACATTTCCAACAATTAAAATATTCATATTACCCTTAATTAATGAAGGTGATTTTTATTTTACCTTTTAAAATTCTTCTTTATCCTTCTGTTTTAATGAAGGGTATATTTGTCCATGTATAATTTTTTCACTCTATTTCCAACACACATTGATTTTATAAAATTAGTTAATTTGACATTCAAAAAAGGACGGAGGGAGTATTTGATTTGATATGGCCTTGTCAAACTTATAGGTAAATTGGGTTGTTTTTACCTAAATTTATCAAAAACTATTAAAGTTAAAATAAAATTTTAATTTTGATATAAATTTAACAAAAGTTACCAAAATTCATCAAAAGTTATCAGATGTTAACTTTTATCCAATTATTTTTTACACATCAATTTGACACACTCTAATATACCAACCTTTATACTTAGGTGATTGTAATACACTTACCATGATATAAATGGTGGCGACCCGGTCTCAACGATAATGAAGCAGGTGGTAGAATCTTCCTAAAACCCATAAGGAACCTATATATATATAAACGCACTCAAGTTATCCTTGAGACCAGCTGACCGTTGTTAAATTCATATTAAGTGTTGGAATATAAAGCTCGGCATATTAGTATCCAACAATAAGTATTGAAATGTTATGATCAATACCCCAAAAAGATGGATATATTACAATCCAAAAATTCTATATTATTTGTCCTTTAATATATTATTATGGTTTTTATTGTTGCTCCTTAATTGATAATTTTTTTATAATATTTTATTAAAAATTGCAATATTATATTTTTATGATATTATTTTCGTTAAGAATATAATAATAGTAATTTTATTTAACAACTTTTTGTATATATTAAGAAATTTACAATCAAAATTTTCAAATAAATATATAATTTAAAAAATGACCATTAACATGAAATAGATGGAGTACACAATTGCTTCTTAAGTACGAAAATATGTGCGTCAGGAATTTTCAATAAGAATGGAAGTTATTCAAACTCTAATTCTTTTGTGCTGAATGAGTCTGGATTGCTTATTGACTAGTTTTGCATTTAACTGAATTTTCTATGTTAATTAGTAAAACTTGTAACTCTTTATTTTAGTAAAACAAATATATTTCATTTTTTTATCAAAGCGGATATTATTTTATTAACTAAATTGAAATTAAAGGCCATAACAACATCATCAACATGTAATCAACTTGACTAAAATGAATTCTTATATCAAAACACAAACTAATCTAGAAGAAACTACTTCTTCGCATATGGATCGATATGATCATCTTCTTGGTCCTGCTATTTTGAGCTATAGTCTGGAGAAGTATCTCACATATCTCGATAATTATATTTTTCAAAAGAGATATACTCATTCAGTATAATTTCTTTGAGGAAGGCTATCTTCTGACATAAAAATTGACAATCAAAACATCAAAGTTCATTGTACATAGACATTTCAAGCACGCACTTCATTCTTGAGATTATAACAAACCAAACACAGTCACAACATATAACTATCACGATGGTAGAAAGAAACAAAACTCCTATGAATAGAGAGAATATAAATCAAACAATAAAAAATACCATACATTTAATTGTAAGGTTAAACGCTTCTTTTTATATTAAAATGTATTATTTTAAACCAAAGTAATAATAATAATAATAATAATAATAATAATAATAACTCTTTCAAATGGTTGATTATTAGTCCTTTTTCATTTCTAAAGTTCATTTTAAATTAAAGAATGATATTATTTGTATCTCACAAAAATATAACCCTTACATTTCTAGTAGGGATATTGGATGGTAATATATATCGACCTTTGGGGCTATTGGACTATAATATACCGACCTTTACTATTATAAAGTAATATTTCTGACCTTTATACATATGTGATATTATTATATCAATAATGAGTAAGGGAGCAGTGAACTAGTCTCTATGTTGATGTGGCAAGCGGAGGGGAAGAAATCAGCCCAGCCTAGTAACCCCGTTAACCACTCCATTTCACTTTTAAAAAACGGCCCCAACCCAGTGATTAAGGGGGTGGTGAATCGGTCTAATAGCCGATGTGGTACACAATTAATCAATGTCACTTGTAACCTGGGCCAGTGAAAAAATGAAGGGGTTAATGGCATAATTGGGTTAGGGCCAGTTTTTTTTTTTCTCTTCGCCTGCCATGTTAGCACAGATATCTGTTTACCATCTCCTTAGTCAATATCGGTATAATAATGTCACTTAGGTATAAAAATCAGGGATATTGTTGTCCAATAATAAAAGTTGGTATATTACAATCCAATACACTCAAAGATCATTATATCCAAAAAAACCCTTTCTAGTATACTTTAAGTAAATGAATAGAGTGTGCTACTAGCAAGCTAGTGTTTGTCTTCTGCAAAAATAAAATAAAATAAAATAAAGTAAAAAAATTAACACTTTCCTCATGTTATATTCCTAGGCCTAAATGAATTATGGTCCCCCTCTCATTGATCTTGATGTAGAATCCATGTGATTCAATATTAATGGAATCTGATTTTGCCATTTAACACACAAAAACCAAAGGGAATAAAAGAAATTAAAACCCCATGTTAAAGTTTGTTTCCATTAGTCAATCTTTGGGAGTGGGAGGCAAACAAAAATGTGTAATCTAATCATCTAATCATATGATCATTAACCCAAAAAATGAGTAATAATGGAAGAAAATTAAAGTGGGTGATTGTCTCTAGTTGCCCTCATTAAATAATTGCAAATCCCCATTTTCACCCTTTCCTTGACCTTGGGGACTATTTCAAGGCCCCATTCTCACAATAAAAGGAGATCACACCTAATAGCACCACAATAATATCTCCATTTTTTTTTAATCATTCAGTCATTCACATTTTTAATTTTAAAATTAATCTTTAATCAATAATATTGCGCATAAAATTTTATAAAAAAAATATACCCTATGTTTTTTTAACAGTATTTTTTTTAATTATGAATCCAATGACAATCTCGTAAGATAATTATCATTATACGAATTAAAATATTAACGGTTAAAATTTGCATGAGAATCTAGACAAGAGATAAAAAAGAACGGAAGTACGAGATACAACCTACAAATTGTGTAATCTAATTATCTACTTGGCTTGATTCATATTAGCTGTCATCTTTGGAATTTCTCTCGTCAAATCTTAAAATTTTTGGTTATAAATTTGTCAATATATGTAATGACTTGTTATTTAAAATTACCGTCATTAGATTTACAAGAAAATTATTATTCCAAAAAATATAATATTGAAATTGTTAATAACATCTTCATGCACTCTTGTGTATGGAACAAGACTGACTACATCTGCACCCGCTCAGACCCCGCGTCAGCACAACCATAACGAAGACCATTATCGTTGTTGTTGTATACTCCCTCCATTCCAGATTAATTGTCATAATTTTGACTTTTACGATCTCCAATGTCACTCTTTGATTAATAATTTCTTACATAATATGTTATTAACAATTGGAATATTATACTTGTATGATAACATTTTTCGTTATAAATCTAACGCTGGTAATTTTATTTAGTAATTCATTGTAAATGTTGAGAAATTTATGGTCAAATTTTTTGAAATTTAGCTGTACAATTTCCAAAACCGACAATTAATATGGAACGGAGGGAGTAAAAAATTATCAATTAGAAAATAACATTGGAGACTGCAACAGTCAATCAAGTGACATTGGAAACTATAATAATTAACCAAGTGATATTGAAAATCCTAAAAGATAACCAAGTGACAATTAATACTGAAGGGAGTAATCATATGATCAATTACTCCCTTCATTCCATATTAATGTCAATCTTTGATAGATAATTTTTCGCATAATATGTTACTAGTAATTGGAATACTATAATTTTATGATAGTAATTGGAATACTATAATTTTATGATAATAATTTTATTTAGTAATTCAACCCCAAAAGCTAGCTTAGGAGGTTGAGGCACCCAAGCCATTATAAACACCACAATATGGGTGTCAAAGGCCGATGTGGGACAACTCAACAACTACAAAATTTCTAAAAATGACAATTAATATGAAATAGAAGGAGTAATCATTAACCCAAAAACTGTTAATAAAGGAAGAAAATTAAAGTGGGTAATTGTCTCTAGTTGTCCTCATTAAATAATTTCCAAATCCCCCCATTTTGATTTTCCACCCTTGACCTCACATTCAATATTTAAATCCCCCCATGAATATTTAAAGGTCCAATTCTCACAATAAAAGCAGAGCACACATACCAACACCCCACCCCACCCCACCCCACCCCACCCCAATACATAATTCCAAACGCCCTCCAAATTGGCCATTCACATTCCACAAAATCTCCATAGAATTCTCCAGAAAACAAAAAAACTAGAGAGAGAAACTAGAGAGAGAAAGCTCAACACTAAGCATCCATGGCAGGGTTACAGAGATCAGCCATCTCCTTCAGAAGGCAGGGCTCATCTGGGTTGGTGTGGGATGATAAGCTGCTCACGGCCTCAGGGGAGTTGATCCCCGCCAACCCTGATCGGAAATCACGGGACGATCGGAAGGACGAGGTTGAATCTGAATTGCGGAGGAGCAAATCGGATGGTGGAGGGAGGAGGGCGTACAGAAGTGTCAAGGTCCAGGATGCAGAGGATCCGCCCTCGCCTAGGGTTTCTGGGTGTGGGTTTTGCAGTGTGTTTGGGAAGCAGAGTGGTAAACGAACTAATGAGAAGAGAAAATCTGGTAAGCGAAAACCCTAAAATTAGGTCTAATTTCATTTGCTCAATAAAAGGAGAAGCCAAAAAAAGAAAAAGAAAAAGAAGATGAAAATTTTCAGAGGTGTTGAGCAAGAAGTGGATTTCGAAGTCTAGTTTTAGTGAGTTCTATGTGGGGGATTAAGTTTTTTTTTTTTTTTCAAGGGGTTGATTTTGGTTACATGTTTGTGTATAATATATGATATAAATCATATGATATGTGATGCATTTGGGTATGTGTGCTCTATTTGGGTTTTTTTCCCCAATTGTAATGTACAAAAAGGATAAATTATAGTAGCAACCCTTTCTATTGCAGCCTTGAATGGAGATGTTTTTCTTTCTTTGTCATTAACTTTGGTTAGTAGAACCAAGATATATAGTTCATCTTTAGACAATACTCCCTCTTTTCCATTTTATTTGACTTTTATTAAAAAAAATTCTCATAATACTATATGTCAATAATATGTACAAAAATGATAAATTATAATACTAATTTATTAAATTAACTTTATTAATTACTATCTCCAACTCAATTTATTTATCCCAATAATTAATTTTTCATTCCCTTTTTATTTGTTTTTTTTATAATTTCTATTTTACCGGTCTCTACTAAATGAATTTTTTCATAATTTCAACATTTTTTAGTTCTTTTGCGCAAAAGATTTTGAGGTGTAATTTAACAATTTACAAAATGTTCACAACATTACCGGTGTGCATTGGTCTTTTAAAATAAGGTAAAAAGGACAAATAAATTGGGATGAATATAGACTTATAGTACATCTCTTTCTTTCATTAAGTTTTTTTGGTTACATAAAATATATTTAAAGTGACAAATAATTTGGAAACTCGCGACTGAGTATTTTTCATATATGTACGCTCGTACTATTTTTATAGTGGACAATTTTTATTTTATGAATGAACAAAATAGAACAAATTAGGCCATGTTCTTTTCTGCGGTGTGAAGCGGTCTGATAGCCTCTCATGATTTCTTGTACAACGCATTTTACCGCAAATTATTACTTTTCTCTCTCCTCATTTTTCTCCTCTACTTTTAATATTCTCTCTCCTCACCTATCCAACATACCAATCACCTACCACAATTTCACCACACCCCATCACAATTCCACCACACCTCACCATATTATTCCATAAAATACCACATAAAAGAACAGGGCCTTAGTGATGTCAAGACCAGCTTTATGAACACCCAATAATTGCAATCTTAAGAAGGTAGATAGTGTTAATGCTACCAATGCCTGGCTTGTCTTTGACAGTTTGACATGTATGCGTTTGTTATTATTAGAGAGTTATCATTTTAGTCATGTGGTTCTTCACATGGAACTCAAACTATATATATGATCAGTTCATTCTTTTTCTAATTTCCTCATACTTTTTAAATGATTTTTAATAAGAGAATTGAGCTGATTTTAGTTGTCATTAGACATTATTCAATTCATTCTATGATTTCAATGTGCATATTAATAATTCAATTGGATTTGAATTTGTTCTCCTAAATTTTGGGTGTTAAAAGAATAATGGCCTAAAGGGCTTGTAAGTCAAATTTATTTAAAAAGTGGGAATAACTAGAAATTAGAGCCTATAAATCTGCACTTTTGTTTCAACTTTCAAGATACATGAGATTTAGAGTGTATCAAATTTATGGATAAAAAGTACTGTGTTCGTCCGATATTGTTTGTCCAACCAACTGTATTTAAAAGTCCAATGGTCATGGGAAATGGGGTGAAAAATGTGTAATGTACCAAAATTGCTCTTACTTTTCTCATGTGAAAAAAAATAAAAAAGAAATAAAAGAATATTTATTAGGGGTATAATAGGAATTATAATCATTGGAATTATAAAATGGACAAACATTTTGGGACAAGGGAGTTAGGTAGATGGACAAACAATTTTGGACGGAGGTAGTAATTGGATTAAAGTTAAATTTTGATAACTTTTGATAATTTTTGGTAATTTTTGATAAATTTTGTAACTTCTATCAAATTTACCTTAATATATCAAAATTATTATTTTAAATTTTTTTTACTTTAATAATTTTTAGTAAATTTTGATAAATTTAAATAAAAATTTGGTTAATTAAGTTTATCAATAAATTTGCCAGGCTATTATGCAATAAAAACGTTATTACAGGGGTATTTTAATTGGGCTATTTTATAGGAACGTTGAAGTATTATGATTCACTGATCTGATAGATCACAAGTCACATAAAAACTGTACGTTGTCAAATCATAATGTTCATGAATCTTATCCACTCTAATCGAATCACTTTTCATTTCTTCCCTAAAATGGTAAAGTATAATGTATTTTTCAGGAAATGTATTGCTCCTTTTTATGGAACAAGAAATGTATTATTGATCAGATTTAATTTTGCAACATATTTAAATGATTAATAATCAATAATACGCTGTTTTTATTATTTCTTTTTCTGCATCTTCCTTGTTGAGATTTGTTAGTAATGTTCAAGTTATGTATCAGATACTGTACATTTTCATTCACAAAGCCGACAAATGGGTTACGTCGAGTTGTATTTATATTTTTATTGAGTTTAAATGATCGAAATTGAAAAGTTAGGGTACTAAAAAATTGTTTCTTCAAAAGTTAGAGTACCTCTAAGTAATTGAACATGAATATGACCCAAGTATTAAATGGGTTGAAAATCTAAACCAAAATCAATTCAATTTTTAAAGAAGTGAGTGCAAAGCTTTTGTGGTTGTTGCCCATTTTCAGTGTAAAGAAAGAACCAATTTTCGTTGCTGCATGGTACTTAGGTTGGAGTTTGATTGAAATAATGTGACCTGGCAGCCTTTTTTTTTTGGATAAGCAGGGGAGAAAGCATAATTATATTCACCGAAAAGGTCAAAGTGTTAAAAGACACAGCTATAATTTATGGTCCCAATTAAAAAAAAAGGGCTCACAAACACTCGATACAGTATAAAAAAAACAAATGAAAAACACCAAAATAGCTTACAAAACAAATATAGAATTACCAACCAAAACCATGGTGGTGGATTACTTATAAAAAAAATGTGTACTTCTCTATTCTATCAAATTTATATGTAAAGGAAAAAGTTTTACTTTATATCCAAAGACAAACGGTCCAATTCACTAGACTCTTATTACAGGCACCCTAATGGATCTATACTGGATAAAGAGGAAAGAAATGTCAAAACTTAATATTTGGATTCAATCTTACTCAGAATGACTCCCACAATTCCTCATCAAGAGGAATCCGATGCTTCATATCAAGTACCAAATTCGTATAGAGAGGGTAGAAGGAGGAATAATCGTCACCCTGATAAATACATATTCGGTGATCTAAGGAAAAAAAATGGAAGTAAGAAAACAATTATAGTTATGATTTTTTAGATTGGTACTCCCTCTGTTCTATTTTAATTGTTGTCGTCTTTAAAATTGTTTCATCAAATTTAAAAATTTTGATTAAAAGTTTCTCAATATGTACAATAACTTGTCATATAAAATTAACTCCATTAAATTTGTAACAAAAGATATTACCCTAAAAATGTAATATCATATAATTGTTAATAAAATATTATATAAAAAATTCATAAATAAAAAAATGACATTGACAACTGTGACAGCTAACTACTATGTGATCCATTTTAATGATCTTTTACATATATATCTCTTGAAGTTAAGTTTTTAATTACTGAGCCATCCATTTTATTTGTAATTTAATTTTCCTACTTCTGACAATTGATACTTAAATATACTGACGCTAATTTCTAGTAAAAACATGATTGTTGATATTTGAATTGACCAAAATGTCATTAACGTAAACGTGTTTTAAGTAAACTTTGTTGGCTCACGCTCTTTTTATTTTTGTCTTATTTTCGGGTCAACTAACCTTTGTAATTTAAGTTGAGATTATTATATTAAAAATGATACGAGTCTTGGGATAGGAGTATAAGACACTTTTAAGTGCTTTACCCTATTATTAAAATCATATTATTATATATTAAACTGAAATAAAATGATATGATTAAATTTTATAACTATAATATCATATATAAATTGCATAAAATTATAATTATATTTAATTTTAATTAGAATCGCACCGAAGATTTTGGAACCCGCCCATTCTAACAATCTTGGGGGAATGAAAATTAAACTGTAGCTAACTTTGTGATTACATTTAATTTTAATTAGAAATATATATGTAAAAGTTTCATTTCAATGAGATTTAATTTCCAATTGTATTTTTAGCCATCTGCATTGTTTAGATCGTCCCATATGTTAACATTATATCTAATTTACATAGGTTAAACCTTTTTTTAAGAGTAGTTAATGCAACAAAACAACGAGTAAATTACATTTACCCTACCTGACATTTGTGGTAATAATTTTTGCACACCCGACATTTGTGAAATAATTTTCACCTTACCTGACATTAAGTGTTCATAAATTTAAACCTCCTAAGATATTTTATAATTGATTTTTGTTAGATTTTCCGGTGTAACATTAAAAGAATAAATATAAATTGACTTTTCTACCCTTGATATTAATTCATATGACTTTCAATTAAATATGAATTGACGTTTTTACCCTTAATATTAATTCATATGACATTAACCGGGGAGTGTTGAAGAAGAGGAGTGTGAGAGGAATCGGCTGTTGGTGTTTTCTATTTGAAGTTTCGACGCACCATTTTCCATACAAAACAATAAAAGGGTCATTTAAGTCATTTCCTTCTCAATATTATGAGCAGCATGGTATATTCACATAGTCGTATAGGGGCATTATTGTATTTTCTCATTTTCGATGAGAAGTAACCGAATTTTGCCACTAAAAATCACTTTCACTTCATGTAAGGTAAAGTGAACATTATTTCACAAATATTGGATGTGCAAAAATTATTACCACAATGTCAGGTAGGATAAATGTAATTTAACTCACAAAACAACACTGTTGTTATGGGCGGCTTGAAAGTGCAGCCGGGCAGGCAGTCAAGCGAGTCGGCCATGCATGCATATATATATATACAATCTTTTTCAAGGGTTATTGACCTACCGATGTTCCATCAATGTTGTTTCACAAAAGCTTCGTTTTTTTATTTTTTTTTATTTTTATGATTAGTCTCTATTGTTCATTTATATAAGGAAAATTGGATTCTAATAATCTCTACTTTCACTTTTTGTATGTCAATAATTCTTATTTTGTTTTTGTATTTTGGCGGTAAAAAAAATAAATTGTATTCTGGTGGGATGTCACCGAGTCAAATGGTGGTGACTTGATGGTTTGCTGACGTGTATCGGCGAGAGTGTATTTGATAAGAATTCGGATCACCAGAACATAATCAACTATGAAATGAGACCACCAAAATACAATAAATATGTCAATGATACTACTAAAATATAATAATAATTTAAATGGGACTACTATAATATAATTAAAATAATAATTTCTTAGTATACAAAAATAAAATACCGACTTTTGGTATCACATGTTCAGATAAAACAGGTCACATTGGTAGGGATGACAATGGGCAGGGTCTGGGGCGGGTCTAGCTGGACCCGGACTCGCCATATTTTTTGGACCCGAAACCTGCCCCGAGACCCGATGGGTCCCAAAATTGAGACCCAGACCCGGACTCAATGGGTCCACGGGTCCTAAGCGGGTCCTTAATGGGTCCAACTATATTATGCATTTTGTACTAGATTTATCAATTTGTTGGGTTAATTTTTTACTTGTACACATGTATAATAATAACTATTATGTTTAAACACATTTATTTTTAACACAATAAGAACATTTCAAAGGAAAATATAGTATACTAGAGTTTTAGAAAATAGAAGCCAACACATCAACAGTCTCAATACACCCAGGAGTCCCAGCAGGCGCCAAGCAATATATGAGTAGTAGTGTAGTATTTGAGTTTTTATTTTTTCAAAGGAAAAAATTATAAATGTTTATATTTTAATTGGTCCACGGGTCGGGTCCGTACTTAGACCCAGACCCGGACCCGCCCAAACCCACCGGATCCAACATTTTTAGACCCACACCCGTCTTTATGGGTTGGGTTTGATAGGTCCAGACCAAATCCAGGACACACTGCCATCTCTACACATTGGGCAAATCTTGGGTGCCTCTCGTTGAGGCCCATTAGAAAGTAGTTTGTAGTCAAATACAAGTTGCACTTGTTAGGAAAACTGGAATTGATTAATTAAGGCTTTGAGGTGTAATCAATTCACTATCTTTAAGATAAGATTTGCCCCTCATGCAAATTCGTGTCTCCAGGATACAACAAAACTTCCTGGAGTGACTCTTTTAAAATCAATCAATCCCCATATTTATCTTCTGAGTGGATAAAGATAACAACAATAGTTGGATAGGATTGACAGTTATAAACAGTTAATTCTATCCAACTACATCAACTGTCAACTGTTTAAAAAGAAAATTAATTAATAAAATGTTAATTGTGTTGTATGCTCCTAGGCTTCAAGCTCACGTGCTAAATATCAAGTGCATCTAATAAGCGCCAAAAGCACCCTACAACACACGACACACGCATATGTGTGCATAGTTTATTTAGTTATAAACCTATATGACTCTTTAACATATAAAGAGCTATATGTCAACTTATTTTGTCCATGCGGGACATTAACTAGGAAAACATATTTATATTCTCTAGGAATTAGAAATAATACTATTATATACATATGGAACATTTAATAGAACGAATACATTAATTTCCTTATTAACTTTTCCTAACTAAGTCTTGATGGTAATGAGTATAATGAGAGTGACCTTCCTCTTTGAGCAATGAATTTTTGCCTGATTCGAGCTGCAGATAAGATCAACCACTTATGGGCTATGGCTCAGTACCTTGCTTCTTGTAACGTTACATGATATGTTGTTTCTCCACCATATATATATATATATATATATATATATATATATATATATGTGTGTATGTATATATAATGCCTTGTCTATGAGAACGGGACAAAAAAAATTCTTGAGGCAAAGTTGAACAATTAAAGGGTGGAAAAAAAATTAAATGGTACTGTCGAAGTTTAAAAATTGGCCAAATTAGTGAAGTATATGTTTAAATGTATTCATTTGATTTGATTAAATATTTAACATTTACAGTATCATTTTACTAGTTTAGTTATAATAGTTAGATAATCAAACCCTTTGAAAATAATGTTGCTTAGTAATTGAGTAGAGAAGTAGTTTAATTGTTGTTAAGTGATTTAGGAGACGACCTTGGATATGCTACACTTGAGCGACATGCGTTTGTGACGTGTCAGAAATGAACTAACAACTTAGCCCTCTACTTCACTGTTTCTCTTGTTTGACCAATTACGGTCTTCTTCAATAAAACTAGCGGTTTAGATAATAGATGGTGGTTTAAAGTAATAAGTAATGAATATTTGTTCAAATAAAAATTGTGTTTGGCAAATTTAATGGTTGGTTAACTTTTTAATCTGAATTGACATAAAAGAATATAGATAATGTCCAAAGATAGAATTTTTAAAGGATAGTTTTTCACCAATATATATATATATATAATAATTATATATATATATATATATATATATATATCTATATATATATATATATATATATAAGACAACTACTCCGAACGCTAAATGTTAATTTTACTAAAGTTTCAGAAAACGCTACTTAAAACACTAACTTATTAAACACTAATATTTATCCATTAAAATTTTGACTTGATCAAAATGCTAAATGCAACCCCAAATACTACGGTGGATCACAGTCCTAGTGATTGGTAACAATTGTACACACATACATATCATCCATTATTGTAGCAAATGAAGAATATTTATATATAACTATATATGCACAAAATCACTTACTCTGTCTTCATCATTATTTACAAATTCATCATGAATAAGACACACCCAATTCACCCTAAAATGAAAGGGGGAAAAGGTGCTAAATAGCTAGGTCACTTCTTGTTAAAACCTCCTATAGGCCCAAATTTCTACCAATCAGGCCCAAGATTTGGATTACTCCGCAGCACATATGCTCTTACCCACAAATTGCTCACACCATAATAATTCTTGGACCTGGCAAAACTAACCCGATACACGAACCGACACCCGAATAATGATCTGAACCCGAAATTGATCCAAACCGCAACCCGAAAATTCACCCGATTAAGATCAACACACCAAGAACTCCAACCGAATCAACCCGAACAAGATTTTCCTGAAGTCATCCCCAAAACTGCACCTAAACCGAACGGAAATTGGGTGACCCAATGCCAACCCAAACCAATCTTCAACTAACCCGAAGCCAAACCGATTCACCCGATTGCCAAGTCTTATTCATTCTGTTGTCACTTGTTATGTATGAACAATTACTAGGAAAGGAACCCATAGAAAAAAAAAAAGGAAAGAAAAAGGAGAACTACTGTTGTAAAGCTCGCTGGACTTTGGTTCTGAACAACAAAATGCAGAGTTTTTCCATCGAGAAGTAGAAAAAGCAGCCCGTTGCATGTGTTACAAATGACCCAAAACTTGAGCCCACTATACAGTGCCAGGCCGGCCCATACACCTTGTCGAATTCCTGGCCCAATCAAAACAGACATCAGAAGCCCAATTCATATGCTCAAAAAAAAAAGTTTTTGCTTTTAAAATTATAATACGAAAGACTTTAGATTATAAAATTATATAAGAAGGTATAAGATTCTTAATTATATTTAGGTCGTGTTCTTTTGTGCGGTTGGTAAGATGCAGAGATGGTGCGGTATATTGGAATTGTGGAAAGTGTGTTAAGGTGTGGAATGATATGGTAAAATTTGTGTGTGGTTGATGTGGTAGGTAAGGAGGGAGAATGTGAAAAATAGAGGAGAAAGTGAAGAGAGGAAACGGTGAGGAAATATATATTGGTAATAATTGTGGTATGGTGTAGTAAAGCGTAGAAAAGTGAGGAAATATCGTAATGATTGTGATATGGTGTGCTAAAGTGTGGAAAAATATTGAGTGATATGATAAGTTGTGATAGCGCATCGTATGATAGAACAAGGCCCTATATCCATAGATAATTATATATATGATCCATGTAGCTCTTAGATTAATTGTGGTCCAAGGACCAAAGTACTATCTATGGTCTGGGCTTATAGTTTTTTATGTTATGTTTGGGTGTTTTCATGGGTTGAGACTTTTTTGTTGAACTTTCTATCTTTAAGGCCGACCTGGACCATGATACTTCATGGTCCTAGATCTGTAATTCAATTTCTATGATCCATGAGTGTATATATCATGATATCATCCATAAATATAAATACAATTAAAAACTTGATAGTCCAAATTTTTTAAAGATTTTTGGATCGTAATATACCCATCTTTTGGGGTATTGGATCGTGATATACCACCTTTATTATTGGACACTGGTATACCGACGTTTATACCAATATAATTTAAATGTATTTACTATGACTTTAACAACGGTAAACCGATCTCAAGAATGATTTAAGTAGGCTTGTATTGGTTCCTTATGGGTCTCGAGAAGTTTCTACCGTCTGTCACATTATCCTAAGACCGGTTCACCACCATTTAAGTCATAATAAATACATTAAGTCAAAAAAGTATAAAAATTGGTATATTAATATACAATAATAAAGATAGATATATTACGATCTAATAGCTCAAAAGATAGGTATAATACGATCCAAAAATTCAAAATTTTTTTTTATTCAAAACCCCAAAGTTAAAAACCAAAAAACAAGCACAAAGTTAAGAGAGAGAATGCACATGGGATGAGAGAGAAAGGGGGATAATAAGGACAATAATAAATATGTGATGAAAAACTTAGGTAAATGCAGACAATGTTGCAGTAAAATAATAACGATGGGGGTGGTTTTTATGAAAGAAATAATGATGGGGTAGATCTTGATGTTCATATTCCTAATGCTCGACACATTACACATGGGGTGTTGGATCTTTGAAGGGTGCCCCTATTAATGGAATTAGTTTTCACCTACTTAGTTTTTTCTTCCTATTTTTAAGTAGCTTCTTGCAATTATTGGGTGGGGACCTTCTTCTAAAGGACTACATATATTCAATGAAAACTTCCAAATAAAAAAAATAAAACAAATATTGCACTTGGATCTTGATCTACAATTGTTGTTCTTGTTCATATTGTTAAGATCCAATCTACAACTTTCTAACCATATCTCAAGATAAAGATAACTCAAGGATATATAGATTACCTATGTTGTTTAAATATGATTGAATACAAGCAAGATTTGATGGTTAAAATTGTCTTAGCATCTACGGTGGTTCTAATTACCTAGCGCTGACAAAAATTCAAGTTTAGAAAAGTTCGAGTCGGACAAATTCGGTCAATGTCAAAATCTATACGAGAAATTCATGTTCGGATCTGGTTTTATTTTGGGTTGGACCGGGTCGGATAATGCAGTCGAAGCTAAAATTGGGTTTCGAACAAAAGAAAAAAGAGAAATTTTATGTCGAATATTTGGTCAATTCGGTCAATATCAAAATTGGGACTAAAAATCTATGTGCAGACCTGATTTTTCTAGATCAGACAAAATTTTGTCAATTCTAAATCATCATATATAGTTTTTACCTTCTAATTCTGTATAATGTTATGTAAAAGTAAAAGTTAGTCCTATCATAGCTACTAAAATGTGTTCCAAACCATAAACTCAACTATTAAAAACATTTTGAGAATGGGAGTTAAAAGTGGTAGTACTGAAAATGGAATTAACCAAATAGGATTAAAAACAGATGAAATTTTGACCCAAAACCAAATCCAATCTCAACTACTGATTTGCTAGGCTAGGAGGTGAAGCTTATCTCATTGAAGTCACTTTCAGTTTGTCATTACTCATGTGCATCATCATCTTCTGCTGGCATTATTGTTGGGATGACATACATACACACACACATGCACATACATACATACATACATGCATACATACAAAAGACATACATACCTTCTTCAAGTTGAAAGCCAAATGTTTGGCACTGAATTTCTCAAGGCTGTCATAAGTCTTCCTGGCACATTGGGATGCATGAAGCTGCATAAACCCTGGCATGTCAGTCACCAATACCTTGACTTGCAGCAATGCCATGGCAGATTCAAATTCCACATTCATATCACTTTCCAATTTTGCCCCTGTTGATTTCCTTGATTTCTCCACAAACTTACCCACATATGCCATGTTGTTCTCTACATGGGAAACTGATTTCCTCCCACCTTGAACCACCACCTTCTTTTCCCCACCTTCCAAACTAAGAATTATCCCTTCCACACTCGAAACCGACTTCCTCCCTTCCATTTTCATCCCTATTTCGCGTTCTTTGACATTCCCATTTTCTTCTACATTGTCTTCTTCCTTGACCTTATCGATTACGGTCTCGTTTTGAGTTGGTTTTGGCTTTGGTTTGGATCTCGATTTTAACGACTTTGTCAGACTCCAAACACTCGCCGAGATGCTCTTTTTTGGATGGTGGTGATGCTCCGGCGTGCTCCGGCTCGTCGGGACCGAAATAGGGCTGAATTTGTAGATATATAAGTTGCCCTTCTTTTGTTTCTCTAGGGAGGAAGTTTTGGCATCCATTGTTGAAAGTGTGGTTTTTGATAGTATAGTGGGGTTTTGAGTAAGGTGTTATGGGTGGGTATATACGGGAATTGGGTGAATATGATGTTGCATAAAGTAATAGTGGAACTGTTGGGAATAATGAGACTGAAAAAAGTATGGGATGACCCACCTTATTTGAATATTATTAATGATGATGGTTATGAGTTATGACTTAGAAGTTGTGTAGAGGATTAATCTCTATCTTTTATATTAATTGTTGTCTTCTGAAATTGTATAGTTAAATTTCAAACATTTTGATTTTTAATATCTGTAATGAGCTACTATATAAAATTACTATCATTAGATTCGTATCTTAAAATACTTTTATAAATATATAATATTGCAATTGTTAATAACATATTATGTAAGAAATTATTTGTAAATCGATATTAGAAGTACCTCTTAAATGCGGAAGCGGATGGACTCATGTGGCTGCCTTTGGATAAGAATTAGTTTAGAATATTTTTCATTCTTATCCCTTATGTGGTTGTTTATTCTCCAATATTATCAATCAAAAAGTGATATTGAAGACCGTAAAAATCAGAATTACGACAATTAATAAAGAGGGAAGAGGGTATTATTAATGATGATGGTTATGAGTTATGACTCAGAAGTTGTGTAGAGGATTAATTAAATGATATAAAATGCAGCAGACCATGTGTGAGTGCCAAGGTTCAAGGATCAAGTAAAGTGGGTTGGAGAGAATGATTTGAAATTGATGAGGATGGTATGATTTGATTAATCTTTGTTTCTTTCCCTTTTGATTATTATTATTTGCATTAAACAAAAAAATCAACACCATTATTAAGGATGGTTGTTTGACCAATTAGTCACTTGGAATATAGAACATTTGTCCTGTGTGTAAGTAAATCACATTTGTTTCAAAACTTCCTAGCAATTTAGGCCTACCATCTTATGTAAAATGAAATTCTAAATTGTATCAGCCACTTAAAGTTGTCATGAACCTCTCTCTCTCTTACCTTTCCCTACTTATTTATACATTAGATTGCCAATGCTAGCTAAGCTATGGAATCAATTTGAGCCCAAGTTTTTTTTATATTGATGTATGTCCAAATAAACGTTACCTTTATGTAAATGATTAATGATTCTTGCTAATAACGTGTTTTGTACAGGTAAACATTTAATACGAGAAATATAGGAGGAGGGAACTAAACTAGAGTAGTGAGAACTAAATATTGGATCTCAAAAGAAGAAAGTACTTTTTTTTTTTTTTGAAAACAAGAGAGACTTATATTGATAGTTTGTCCATCAGAACATACGGACTGATTTGGTTAGGGCATATTCCCAACCAAACTTGCTCCTACTCGTAAGGTTTCACCTTCGCCATGTAGTGAGCCACAGAATTGCCATCATGTTTCACATGGAAAAACATACAAGATGTAAAAGACTTTGATAAAAAAAAATCTTTTAACACGACATCTAACTCACTCAAACCCAATGATAAACTATGAAGACGGAAAATTAAAGAGAGACAATCCGACTCAAAAACAACCCTATTGAAATTTAGTCTTCTTGCTACTTGGATAGTGAACAAACATGCCTTCGCTTCAGCAATACTCGGGCTCCAGGTTGCTCAACATCTACGCACAGCTACCACCATGATCTCTCCCCTCTCATCTCTAGCTGCAATCCCCATATTCACCCAGTTCTTCTCGGTTAAGGATGCATCAAAATACTTTTAGTTACTGTCTCATGCATAATTTCTTTTGTATTTTAAATTACTCAGTTACTGTCTCATCGTGCTTATATTTCACAATTATATAATGTTATTAGAAGAACTCACATCAGAAATCAATAATAATTTTATATTATTCGAAAAACATTACATCTAAACTCAATAGCAATTTTGTGAAGCATGTCATTCTCATTTCATCGTGAATATTTATAGGAAATGTTAATTCAACACATTTTTCTACAGTTTAGCACAATTTAACAATTTCTATCAGTAATTATGTGTTTGTGCGTGTTAGTAGGGAATGAATAGTACAAGAAGTAATTTTCTAGAAGAATATGAGAAGTAATAATTTGAATCATGTTCACAATGTTTATATATATGTCACATTATCTATGCATGCAGATGCCAACATCATTTACACATATCTCCACACAATTCATGTATATATCCATATTTTCCATCTTGATCTCGTCCACATATTCTCTGTAGCGATCTTGTCTACATAGTGCATCTTGATATCAAAATATCATGTCCACGTTGCTCATGTGTATGCACACATTGTCTATGTATATATGCACACAGTTTTAATATTACACGCTGGATTGAAGATCTACAACTTACATCAAGGTTTCTTATATCCTTACAGTAAACCGCTTTTCATATGATCCATTCCATATATGATTCAATGAATATTAAAGTAAATCACAAGTTTTCATTGGAATCTATGTATTAGTTTCTTGAATCATGAAATTGGAGGAAAAGTTGATCATGTTGATACTAATTGAAATTATATCTGGAATGAGGATGGCATATGTAGCCAATTGAACTAAGCCAAATTAATATTTCTACCAATCCTCTTGAAATAGGTTCTCCCGTGAGTACTTGAGTACCTTTTCTCATGCTTTTATCAACCTTCTATCAAGTACTATTCTCTCTCTTAAAACTACATCTCCATCCGTGATCATTTATGGCTCATTTTTTTTTTCTTTTTTTGCTATTTAATATTACTTTATCTATATATAATTTGTATCAATGTATTTCTTTGAAAATTATAAGATTCTAAAAATCTGCTAATTATTGAACAAGGTTGTAGGCTTGTAGCAGCTAGTTTCATGTAATTTATAATGATATATTTTGATAAATTAATTATAATAATTAAAGTTTTTAAAAGTTAATTACACAAGTTGATAGCACACTACAACAAGGGTTTTTGGCTCAAATAATCCAAAGTCAGAGGTAAGTGGCTAAAAATAATCCAAACTAACTTTTTGGCTGAGAATGTGCTAAACTTTTCACCTATTTACTTTGACTAAACTAAAATTGAATTCCTACGCCGCAAAACTGACTTGGCACTCTTGAAAAGTTCAGACTTGACTGAAAATAATATAAACGGACTGAACCAGATATTAACCCATTGCATCTTTGAAATTTTTGAGGTTGTCAAGTCATCTTTATGATGTAGGAATTCAATTCTGGTTTAGTCAGAGTAAATAGGTTAAAAGTTTAACACATTCTCAGCCAAAAAAATCAGTTTGAATTATTTTCAGTCATTCACCTCTAATTTTAGATTATTTTGAGCCAAAATCCCCAACAACAACAACTACTTCCCCTGGAAAAACATGTTTTTAACATCATTTGGGGAATCTAGATATAGTTGGGGGGAGCATTCCTTTAGGGTTCGAATTTTGAGAGGAGCGTTCCTTCTTGCCGATTGAAAAATATTGTGGTTGGTGTAGGGCCTTCTTTGGGTATTGGCATTCCTCGCCTCCGTCCTTTGTAAGGTCTATTGGATTTGTATTTCCCTGAGATAAGAGTCAAATGGGTTAGACTACTTACCTAAATTTTTATTAAAAAAATCATTAATCAAGTGTTCAAGGACCATGGTAACACACTAAAAAGACTAGTGAAGATTTATGCACTAATATGTCTACAATATTTGTGCATCTACAATTGTTGAACAAACTTGTCAAAGTATTGTATGATTTATTGGGTACCATGACTAAACAACAATGAATAGACATATCAATCTTTGACCCGACCTAAACCTGCTCTAAAATTATGCCGGAACACAATTTTCTCGACCCGAACCCAAAAATCTATAAATGAGCGAATCAATCCCGACCCGCCCGTTTGACCCGAAAGCTTTATTTTTTAAATGAGCGAGTAGAATTTGAGTCTTTTCGTTGGAATTCATAACTATTAAACTATAACTGCAACTCAGTCATCTGTTATTTTCCTATTTCAAGTTGAAATATTTACGATAGTCTATCGTCTAGAAGATAATTGAGTTTTATTGTGTATATTGTACAAAAAATAGTATTTAGAAACAAATTTTTTTAACGAAAAAGCAGAAAAAGTCGCAATCATAACTCGTTGGGTTGGTTCAAAATCGAAATACACTGCCCATATTTACCCAAACCCGAAATACGCCCAACTTGTATTTACCTGAACTCAATATACGATCGACTCATAATCTGGCCGCTTACCCGAATTGACAGGTCTAAGTCAATGAACATTAGGTGCATTGCATTTGAATGTAATCCTTCTAAGTTCTAAGTTCTAAAGGTCCCCATTAATTTGATTAAGTCCACTTGTATTATCTCGAAGATGATTATCTCTTGAATGCTACAAATTAATCAAACACAATGCACAAGTTCGTTGCTGAGGGCCCATGAATTTGGATCACATGTTTGCCTTTTTCTGCTGCATTTTGGCATGAACTCTGGAAAATACTGAAGAAAGTCACTGTGTTTTGCTGCTTCGTGGACAGTATCATTTTCAGTATTTGGGAGTTTGTGCAAATTGCCCTACAGATGTGACAGGGACACACATTCACAAGGAACATAGATGATGAAATATAGGTACCCTGTCCAAAATAAAAATAAAAGAGAGTTAAGAATGAATAGAGGTCGCAAAAATCCGGGCCCGCCTAAATTTTGGATTCGGATAAATTGGACATCAAAGGAAAACTTGATATCAGATATCCAGTTTTTTTTTTTTTTTTTGTCGTACTCGGGTCGGACAAATATAAATTCTGGTCTAAATCGGATTCGAATGATAAAAAATTGAAAAAAAATTGCATTTTAATTTTCCATCAATGTCAAAATTTGGACACAAATTCTATGAGCACACCCAATTTTTTCAGATCGGACAGATTTTTACGAGCTCTATAAAGGAAGATTGGAGAAGAAAAAATAGGTGGCCTGTCTAATTGTCTATGATTTTCTGGGCCCAAAAGATATGGACAATGTCAAAGGAATGATAGGTAAAGGGTGCTATTGGTGCATATACACATTATTCAGGGTCCAGAAGAAGATATCAGTAGTATATCACCAACATTCCTTTCAATTCTAGTCTAGATTTGGTTAATGCTATTAGAACAGTAGGTACATACTAGGTAATTATTACAAATTTCTCTTTATTATTACATGGTTTAGTTATATTCAATTTTCTTCTTCTTGTATGAAGGCATTCAAGAATGGTGCAATCATGATATGTTTTTTTGAACTTAGAGTTCTAGACATAAGATTTTAAAAGAGATTACGGGATTTTTAGTTCTATTTGTATCTATGGATAACGAAATGTACTATCCATGGATAACTACGTACACCATCCGTGGATAACTGTTGATACTTGATAGCATCCATAGAAATATATATAATTAAAAACTTTAAAGTCTCTCCTACAAAACACTCATAATTGAAAGTCTTTCATGCTAAAACACTAAAGCAGAAAGCCCATTCTAATATAGTTGAATTTGAAATAAAAACATTTAGTAATAATATATGAAAATGATAAAAATAGTTAGCTAGTAACTTCTATGGATGACTCTGTAGTTTAAATATAGAATGTCATGATCAAAAAAAAATATAGAATGTCTGATGAGTGCAGGAGTAGCATAGTTATCCCTTTATACAAGAACAAGGGGGACGTCAAATGTTGCAACAATTATAGAGGGATTAATCTTTTGAGCCACACTATGAGAATTTGGGAGCGGGTGATAGAGAGGACGTTGAGGGACAAAGTTGGTGTTTCTGAGAAACAATTTGGGTTCATGCTTGGGGGATCGACCACAAAAGTCATCCATCTATTGAGGCCCCTTATGGAGAAATATAGGGAGATGAGGAAGGATCTCCATATGGTATTCATCCATTTGGAGATAGCCTATGATAGGGTTCCTAGGGAGGTGTCGTCAGAGTGTCTTAGGGCGAAAGGGGTGCAGTATCCTTATGTTTGAGCCATTAGAGATATGTATGATAACGTTAAGACGTATGTTAGGAGTGTAGTGGGGTGTGAGCTTTTCCTGGTGACATCAGTCTACATCAAGGGTTCGCTCTGAGTCCGTTTCTTTTTAATGTTTTAATGAATGTGTTGACTAAGGACATCCAAGATGAGCTGCCACGGTGTATTCTTTTCGCGAACGATATAGTACTTATTGCTGAGTCGATTGAGAGGCTGACCGAAAAGGTGGAGCTTTGGCGTGATATGTTAGAGTCTAGAGGTTTTGGACTTAGTGGATCGAAGACGAAGTATATGAGGTGCAATTTTAGCAGTGTAGATCAAGAATACAACAATGAAATTACTACCATTGAAGGGGTTATCATTCCAAAGGTATCGGATCATTGTTGGTTGGAAAAAGTGGAAGACATCCTTTATAGTGTTATTTGATAAGTCATAAGATGGTACCTAGAAAGATAAAAGGCAAGGTTTATAGGTTTGTAATTAGACTTGCTATGTTATATAGTTCAGAGTGTTGGGCAACCAAAAAGTCCAATTGTCAAAGGTTGAATGTACGCAGAAATGAGGGTGGTCCGATTGATTTTTGGCTTCACTAAATTGTTGTTGGGATTCACCTATGAGTACAATGTCCCATATCGAAAAAGTAAAGGGAAAGGACATGATATATAAGTCAAGTGGGTCTCGGTTGAAGTGAGCTCCCGCCTTGGATCTCCCCAACAAATTGGATAGGATCAGGAATAATATGTGTGTCACTAAGCTAGTGGTGGCCACTTTTTAAGATAAGTTGCGAGAAAATAAGCTAAGATGGTTTGGTCATGTGCTTAGGAGGAGCGTGGATGCTCCGATTCGAAGATATGATAACATTGTGAAGTATCCCGAGATGGAACCTGCCAAATTCAAACCATGAGTGACTCGCTCTCTCAAGACCCCGAAGATGAGGACGGATCTTTTCCATTCGAGATGGGATATGAGAGACACTTCAAAGAGGATCTCAGACCAAGGGATGCTGCTTTTTGGTCCTCAACTGGACCATTCTCGAGCCTCACAAGGCTCCCAGGATTCCATCGGCACAAAAAAAAATAACGAAGTCAAACTTGAATTCCTTTTGGGCTCCAAACGCGTTGATAGCTTTCCATCGGTATCTTACGAGGCCAAATCAAAGTTTGGATGAAGAAGTTATGTACGTCTTAAATTTAGACAAAAACTGCCTAGTGGGAATTCGCGCCAGCGATGTCCTCAGTCGCGCTCGCGACCCCATGACAGGGAAAAGTTTTTCTTTGAGAATCGCCTTAGGTCACTGATAAGCCGCAAGCGCACGGGTGTACGTGTAGCAAATATCAAGGTCGATCCCACAGGGACTTTTCCTTTCAACGCACTGAACTAGCCTCCTAGTTGATCGCTAAGTCGATCCGTTTTTGGTTTGAAATAACTAAATCTACTCTAATCACAAGCAAGGTCTAAAGAAACGGTTATTCACACAAACTTTTCGAATTTAACCAAGGTAAAAAGGCGTTCAGGGGATGAAACCTAAGTCAAATAACGAATCAACGATGTGAATTGAACTCTCATTTCATTAATTTGCACAATCAAGGTTCGATAATCGCATAGAATACTTCGCAATGAGATTTTGCCACTAGAGCGAATTGCCAAGACTAACCAAGCACCTACTTTCGTGGTTATTTCGATTTAGTCAAAGTTAAAGATCTAATTATCTCAAGAACCCTAGTTAAAACTTCTATGTCTAGATAATTTTAACTAGTTTAACCTAGGTTTTCGGGTAATCAAACTTCTCCTTTCGGTACTTCATTCAATAACCTATTAACATGCAATTGGTGATCAAGCAAAAGCAATAACAATTCAATTCAAAGACCATATTGATTGAAACAAACTAAATTCGTGATAATTCAATCCAACAAAGTTAATTCATCAAGCAACTTCAAAGGTTCATCCCCTAAACTAAAAGAACTACTCACAATTCATGTTTAAAACTACAAAGCGATTAAAATCTAGTCTAGATAGCATATGAAAATCTATCGAGAGAATGAGAAATAAACCCAAGTGAAGAACAAACTTGCTAGGAATCAACAATGGTGGACTTTTGCGCCTCCACTTCAAAGTATGTTCGAGTTGTTCTTCAATCTTCAATCTTCTCTCAATCTTCAATCATGGAATGGAATATGGAGGATGAATGATATGATTAGGGCATGAAATGGATGATAGTGAATGATTCAATCGGCCGAAAATCAGCATAATATAGGCAAACATCACTTCAAAACCGCCGAAAATGAAAAGACAGGAGAGACACGATCGCCAGTGCGGTGTGCCACGGTGTGACCGTGCTCCCTGTGACACGGACCGTGTCAGCTTCCTTGTTGAATTTTCTCGCTCTCTGGCCACAGACACGACCCGTGCTCTTCCTGGGGGCACCCGTGTCACTGCTTTCTCGAGCCTAGGGGTACTTTGGGCCATTATTTGGGCCTTGGATGATCCAACATCTCACTTCTTGGTCCTTTTAAGCTCATAACTTGGATCTACACTTTCTTTTTGGGCTCGGTTTACATCGATTCTTCACAAATTCCCTACAAAACTCACCAAACTCCAAACTAAGTGTAATATGGGAAATTCGGGTATAAAATAACACAATCAAATCAAATATTTCCCAAATTCAAATCAAAACAACCAAGTATTCATATATACAAGAAGCACTTATCAAAATCCCCCATGCTTAGTCCTTGCTTGTCCCTAAGCAAGTCCAAACTCAAAAGAAAAGGCAAAGAAAGAAAATGAAAGAAAATAAAAGAAAATGAGACAAAAAGACTCAAAGAACTCAAAGCAAAAGTAAAAAGACTCAAAAGTAAAAATAATAAAACGAAAATTTTTATTTAATTGCAACTCCTAAGGATGGCAATGATAGAACACTCAGTCAACCCAATCTAATCTAAAGTACAACCCAAGAGTGAAAAAGAAGCCAATTTACACAAGTAAACGAAGACAAATTATTCAAGAATGGTACTCATCAAGTTCAACCGATCACCCTTAATCACCGAATGAGATAAGAAGGCACATGTTAAGCATGAAACTAGGTAAGAATGAAGAGTAAACTCACTTTCTGGGAATGTGGAAACACTCCTCTCATGTGTTTAAATATAAAAAATCATTGAAAGTTCGCTCAAATACTCAAACCAAAGCCACAACCAACCACGTATTTGCTAAGAATCTCAACTCTCCACCGCAATTTGCAAGGCAATAATGACAATCAAGAGGACTTTCAAGGGTTGTAACGGGGTTAGGGTTAAGGGTAAGGAGTGGATAATATTTGGGAATTGTGGAGCTAGAAGCCAAAGCTTGAAATTATGTCGCACCAATTCATACATACACTCTCACCTCTTAAAATCAATCCAATTCAACCCCACAAACAATTGGAAACTTGCCTCAAAACAAAAGAAACACAATGTGAAACACTTTATTCTCTTTTTCTTCTTTTTTCCGGAATTCTCCGATTTTTTTCTTTTTCGCTTTTTTCTGTTTTTTTCTTCTTCTGATTTTTTTCTCTTTTTTTTTCTTTCTTCATGAATGAAACATACACACTTATAAACAACACACACTAGGAAAGCTACCAATTCCAACCAACAACCTCAATGTGCATAATTTGGGGAATTAAATCAACATTTACAACTCAAACCAATCCCCATCACAAACCAAACCACCAAAGTAACCATAATCAACCCAACTTCAAACTCAAAACATTTCAAGCAATGGCTTAAGGGTAGGAAATATATATCGGCCAAGGCTTATAATATGGGTTCAAGAAAAGAAATGGTCAAGGCAAGAAAGGGCTAACTAAGGATATTCTGATGTAAATGGGTGGTCAAGGCTTGCGGGTTCAAATCCTAATGCCTCTATCATCTTGTCAATGTACAACGCATAGCAATTTCAAGGAGATACAAAGCAAATGAAGGAGGATGCAACAATGGTGAGTCACTCATGGAAATAAGACTAATAAAGATGATTAGTCTTTTCTTTTAGGCTTATGTGGACTCACGGGTAGCGCTCAACAATCATTACCTAGTTTAAGAAGATATGCATATGCACAACTCACTCTTACAATTGAAACAAAGGCAATTGGTCTTACTATCCTAGCACAATTCTCACAACAATTAGCTTCACAACTCATGTCAATTCACAATCTTTCACAAACGGGCTATACAAGATCAAATCAAGTCAAAAGAAAACTAACTCGCCAAATCCTACATCAAACAGTCTTTTTTTTAATTTTCTAATTCTTTTCAATTTTTTTTTAAAAACTTTTTACAAGACTAGAGATGAAAATAAGAAAAATAAGAAAACGAAAACAACCTACAAAAAGAAGAAATTAAAACTACAAGCAAATCTAGAAAACAAAGAAAATAAAATCAAAACAAAAGAAAAAGACTCAAAACAAGTTAAAAATCAAAAATTCATAAAAAACGACTCAAAACACACATATCCACAAAAAGTTACACAAATCCCCCCCATGCTTGAACCGAGCATTGTCCGCAATGCGAAACATCACCCGAGAAGCAAAGGAAGAAAGCACAAAAAGGTCACGAAGAGGGAATCATGGAGGTGGAGGAGGGGGTGGGTTGCATGTATGGTTAAGCTGCCAATTACGAACGGGTCGCATCAAGGCAAGCATCTCATCTTGACTGCGCTCAATCCTACCCTGAGAGTCTCGAAGGGCTTGAAACTCAAGCTCACAATAAATTTGGAGGTCATTAAGCCTCTCTTCAAGGGTAGGCGCACCATCACCCTCATCACTTTGCGCATCACTGCCACTGTCACCACTTTCTCCACCCTCTCGAATGGCTAGTGGGGCCTCGAAATCGGGCTGGTTTAGGTCCATGGGAGGGAGGAAGAGGATGTTAGGGACATGTTGGATGGACACATGATCATGGGGAAGCCGCATCTTCTCATTGTTAGGGTACCGCCACAAAACAGCAGCCCCATCCAATGTACACATTTTCATAGAACAAAAGGTCTTAGCATCCAGAAACAAAGGTCCACCAACTAAATCTCGCTGATGGCGAGCAGGGTCCCAACCAAAATGTCTTGCTAATACAGTTAGCAGACCCCCCATAACAATATCCCCCTTCCCCAAGCTAGCATGTCGCTCTAAGTGAAGAGCAAAGAGGGCAGCGGGGTTAACATCAGGCTGGGCATAATACATCCCCCATATCACAAAAAATTCAGCTTTAGATGCAACATTCATGCTATCACCACGGCCAAACATACCAGAGGATAGAATCCGCTGAACAACTCGAAAAGTCGGGTTGCGGATGGCAGTGCATTTAGACTTGCGAGGGTTATAATCAGTCCTAGTAGTAAGGAACTGCCAAAATGCTTTGGGGTTCCAAACATCATCATCAGGCATCTCTCGCCTCCCTCGATCAGTTATGATGCAGCTTGAAAAATCTCAAAGAAATTCAAAAAGAGAGGGAATGGGTCTCTCATCGATGTTAAAGCTAATCAAACCTCCCTAGTGGTCAATCTACTTCAAGGTGCTAAGCACCTCCAAGGTCGATGCGAAAGGTAGGTTCTCTCATCCGGCAAAACGCAACAAGCCACATCGATTTAATAACCATTCAACATCGCTTAACATACGATCGCGCCAAGAAGGGTTCATGCATAAATCTAGTTGCTACAACTTTCCGCTTGCTTAAAGCAAGGTAACGGTCATACATTTCACCTTCAAGGTTGAATGGATTGTTACCTCGATTGGGTCGTG
Organism: Portulaca oleracea; assembly: GCA_029582165.1. Classification (NCBI taxonomy): domain Eukaryota; kingdom Viridiplantae; phylum Streptophyta; class Magnoliopsida; order Caryophyllales; family Portulacaceae; genus Portulaca; species Portulaca oleracea. The sequence continues at coordinate 6,193,109 of CM055893.1, forward strand.
ACGAGCGCGCACCTTTGTCCTTCCCTTTGCCTCCATCAGCCTTCCGCCTCTTAGAAGACGGCTCCTCTTGAACTGGACCTTTACCCCTAGCCATCCTGTGATAACAAAGGGTTACAAAAATGTTAGTTATATACAAAAGTGCAAAAGACTCAAAAATGGATGGAGTTAGTTTGTACGAACCATCATTGACTCAGAAACGAAACAAAGGTAAGCTAAAACAATATGTACATCCTAGCAAACCAAACAAACCAAACTCAAAATCAACACTACTTAAAAACACTACAATGGTGAAGAACCAATTATATACAAATCACCACCATGACTAAACTAAGCTAAAACTAAGCAAGAAACAAGTTAACGATACACAATGACTAAATTACTACCACCAAAACTCAATGTATATACATCCAACCAAGTATACACACTAATTCTTGAGACAAACCACACCAAGTTCACAACCAAACCAAACCCAAAGCATAGCAATTGGCTCTTCAAACAATTCAACCAAGACAAGAGAAATCAAAGTTGAACAATTGAAACAAAATTAGCAATAGGGTTCGAATTAACCTCAAGAATTGAATAGGGCATCAACCAAATCAAATCAAACCAATTAAGAACAAGAAACCCTAAATTCAAAAACTTAAACAAAACATCTCAAAAATTAGCAAATTAAGCAAAGATAACTAAAAATAAATAAGAATCGAACCTTATTACAAGAGAAGTTGAGAAGAAAGAAGAGTGAAGGTGGGAGAAATTAGGGTTTGGAGGTGGAAATGGCGTGCGCTGTGTGCTGTGCGAGTGAGTGCTGTGTTGGGCGGGGGTTGTGGTGAGTGCTGCTGTGCGGTGCTGGGCGAAGGCGTGCGAGTGAGAGAAAGGTTGGCGACCGAGTGAGTGTGGCGAGCGAGGTGTTGTGTGCTGTGGTGAGTGAGTGCGAGTGGGGCGAGAGCGAAGAGCCGGGCGAGCGCGAGGTTGAAGGAGAAGAGAGACCAGGCGCACGGACCGAATCAAGTAAAGAAAACAGGGAAAAATTTTTACGATGAGGGCACGGACCGTGCCAGGGTAGGCACGGACCGTGCCTCTTTACCTGGCAAAAATTCTGAGTCTCTGGAGGGGCGCACGGACCGTGCCAGCCGAGGCACTACCCGTGCCTCCTCCCTTTCACCTTGCAGGTCTTGAGTTCGAATCCCACAACTTTCCCAACTCTCAATTATGCATTTTTTTTCTTGAATTTCTCTCATTTTTCAATCCATCCTTCTCCACACAAATTCTTTTCACTCATTTATTTTTCAACTCTCTCACTTTTATTTTTCCACTCACTCTCAAACTCTTTTTATTATGTTTTTTTTTTCTTCTTTTCTCTTTTCTCTCTTTTTTTCTCTTTTTTTTTTCTAAAACTAATACCTCGAAAAGGCCAAAAATAAAATAGAAGCCCTAGAAAAATCCTAGAAAAAATAAAATTAAAAAGAGAGAAATGTCTAATAACCCTAGAAAAATCAAAATAAATTAAAGAAAAATCCTAAAAGTTCTAGAAAAATGGAATGAACTCTAGAAAAAAAATCAAAATAAAAAGAAGGAAAATGAGGAAAGAGTTTTAGAAAAACCTAAAAAATGAAAATAAAATCTAAAAAGCTTGGGTTGCCTCCCAAGAAGCGCTTATTTAACGTCCTAAGCTTGACCAAGTACCTCTCAAACCGCACCGGGAGCGGTGAGGTTGAAATGTTGGCGATCTTGAAGAGGTTGACCAACCAAGTAGGGCTTAAGTCTATGCCCATTAACCGTGAATGGCTTGGAATCGTCCCCACAAATCTCAATCGCACCATGGGGAAAAACCTTCAAAACCCGGAAGGGACCCGACCATCGGGACTTAAGCTTGCCCGGAAAGAATTTCAACCTTGAGTTGAACAACAACACTTGGTCTCCTTCTTCAAATCTCTTCTTGAAAATATGCTTGTCATGCCATCTCTTAGTCCTTTCCTTGTACAACTTGGCACTATCATAAGCCTCCAACCTCAATTCATCAAGTTCTTGAAGTTGTAACATCCTCTTTTCTCCAACCTTGGCAAGATCGAAGTTAAGAGTTTGAACGGCCCAAAAAGCTTTGTGTTCCAACTCAACCGGCAAATGACATGCTTTTCCATAAACTAACCGGTATGGAGTGGTTCCCAATGGGGTCTTGTATGCGTCCCAGAAGCCCACAATGCATCATCTAGCTTAAGAGACCAATCCTTCCTTGAACGGTTGACCGTCTTCTCCAAAATGCTCTTGATTTCTCGATTAGAAAGCTCCACTTGGCCACTAGTTTGGGGATGATATGGTGTAGCAACTCGATGTGTCACCCCATACTTGGCTAGAAGAGCATCAAGAGGCCGATTGCAAAAATGAGTGCCATTGTCACTCAATAAGGCCCTGGGAGTTCCAAATCTTGCAAAGATCTTCTTGAGGAACTTAATCACCACCTTGGAGTCATTGGTGGGTGTTGCAATTGCCTCAACCCACTTCGAAACATAATCGACCGCCACCAAGATGTAGAGGTTGTTGTGAGAAGGAGGGAAGGGACCCATGAAGTCTATCCCCCACACATCAAAGAGTTCCACCTCTAAAATGTAATGTTGGGGCATCTCATTCCTCTTGGAAATACTCCCAGTTCTTTGGCACTTGTCACATGAGAGCACAAAACTTCTCACATCCTTGGAGAGTGTAGGCCAATAGAACCCAGCTTGGAGCACCTTCGCAACGGTCTTGTCGGTGCTAAAATGACCACCACAAGTGGTGGCATGACAATGGTTGAGCACACTTTGAATTTCATCTTCCGGCAAGCATCTTCTATACACTCCATCCCTACAAAGCTTGTAAAGTAGAGGCTCCTCCCAAACATATCTCCTCAACTCGGAAAGAAACCTCTTCTTTTGTTGCCATGACATCTCCGGGGGAAGTACACCACTAACAATGAAGTTCACTATATCCGCATACCAAGGGGTGACTTGATGAGCAAGAACAAAGAGTTGTTCATGTGGGAAGGAATCATCAATGGGAATATCATCATCACTTTGAGCCTCAAGTTGCAATCTCGAAAGATGATCGGCCACCACATTTTGCAATCCCGGTTTGTCTCGGATTTCGAGGTCAAACTCTTGGAGTAAGAGGACCCATCGAATGAGGCGAGGCTTAGAGTCCGCCTTAATCAAGAGGTGTCGTAGAGCGACATGATCCGTGAAGACAATCACCTTGGAATTGATCAAATAGGAGCGAAATTTGTCTAAAGCGAAGACAACCGCTAAGAACTCTTTCTCGGTGGTGGCATAATTAACTTGAGCTCCATCCAATGTCTTGCTTGCATAGTAAATCACATAGGGCTTGTTGTCCTTCCTTTGCCCCAAAACAGCCCCCACCGCATGATCGCTTGCGTCGCACATCACTTCAAAGGGCAAATCCCAATCCGGTGCTTGTACGATGGGAGCGGTGACCAAAGCTTCCTTCAACCTGAGAAAAGCACTCAAACACTCTTTATTAAAGTCAAAGGGCACATCCTTGATGAGCAATTGGGTGAGAGGTTTTGCAATCTTTGAAAAATCTTTTATGAACCGCCGGTAAAAACCAACATGTCCAAGAAAACTCCTTACACCCTTTACAGAATTTGGTGGCGGTAATTTTTCAATCACCTCCACCTTTGCTCTATCAACTTCAATGCCCTTAGATGAAACAACATACCCAAGAACTACCCCCTCTTGCACCATAAAATGGCACTTTTCCCAATTCAAAACCAAGTTAACTTCTTCACATCGATTTAGCACCTTTTTCAAATTATTTTAACAATGTTCAAATGAGGTGCCATAAACTGAAAAATCATCCATAAAAACCTCCATTATATCCTCGATAAATTGGGAGAATATAGCCATCATGCATCGTTGAAAAGTAGCGGGTGCATTACACAACCCGAAAGGCATTCTCCGATTTGCAAAAGTTCCATAAGGACAAGTAAAAATGGTTTTCTCTTGGTCTTTTGGGTGAATCGAGATTTGGAAAAACCCGGAATAGCCATCTAGATAGCAAAAATGGGAGTTCTTGGCAAGTCTCTCTAGCATTTGGTCTACAAAAGGAAGAGGAAAGTGGTCTTTCCGGGTGGCTTTGTTCAATTTCCTATAGTCAATGCACATTCGCCAACCCGTTACCGTTCTAGTGGGGATCAATTCATTTTTATCATTTTTCACAACAGTCATTCCCCCCTTTTTAGGCACAACATGGACCGGGCTAACCCACTCACTATCGGAGATAGGGTAGATAATACCGGCCTTCAACAGTTTCAAAACCTCTTTTTTCACAACTTCTTTCATGGTGGGGTTAAGCCTCCTTTGATGCTCAATGGATGGCTTATGGTTTTCCTCCATGAGGATGCGATGCATGCAAAACGAAGGGTGAATTCCCTTTAGGTAATCAAGAGTGTATCCTATAGCATTGCGATGTAATCTTAAAACTTCCAACAAAGCAGAATTTTCAGATTTGTTTAAGTTTGCATTCACAATGACAGGATATGTAGAATTAGGACCTAGAAACTCATACCTCAAAGAAGATGGAAGAGGCTTCAATTCCACTTCCGGAGCCTTTTTCACAGCATGTGTAGGCTCTTCTTCCTCTTCCAACTTCTCAATCTTGGCAAACCCCGGTGGAAATGGTGGGGATGCTTCCATCAACTCAGCACAAATTGCAACCTCGGGGTTGTCATCCTGCAAATAGTCACAAAACAACAAACATAGCTCAAGTGGATCATCACTTGGCCAATGGTTAGCCTCATGTTCCCTAACTATTCCCTCAATCGAATCAATGAAGTTACAATCATCGGAAATAGAAGGAAATTTGGAAGCTTTATTAACATTAAACTCAATCTTATCACTTCCCACATCAAAAGTCATCTTGCCATTTTTCACATCAACACAACACTCGGTGCCAAGAAAGGCCTTCCAAGAATGATTGGGGTGCGCAAATCCTCATGCATATCAAGTATCACAAAGTCAATAGGCACAAAGATGTCACCCACCTTGATAGGGACATCCTCAAGTATACCCAAGGGGTATTTCACGTAATCGACAAGAAGTCAGGGACATGGTAGTGGGTTTCAGCTCACCCATACCAAGTTTTTGAGACAAAGAAAGGGGCATCAAGTTCACACTTGACCCCAAATCACACAAAGCACGATCAATAAAAATGTTCCCTACAACACATGGAATGGTGAAGCTACCGGGATCCTTAAGCTTAGGAGGAAGCTTGTTTTGGATCGCAGCGCTACAATGGTCAGTCAAAGCCATGGTCTCATGCTCTTCTAGCTTTCTCTTGTTGCTTAAAATTTCTTTCAAAAATTTAGCATAGGCGGGCATTTGAGACAAGGCCTCGTGAATGGAATGCTAATTTGAGCTTCTTGATGACCTCCAGAACTTCCCAAATTGTTTGTCGCTTAGCCCTAGCCAATCTTTGAGGAAAGGCACGGGCGAGTAAAAATCCTTTGGGAGTTTTCGTGGTCATTAAGAGGCTCTCTCTCTTTTTGCACATCAACATCAATCACAGAATCTTTGGAGGGCGGAGATACCTCCTCATCGACCACAACATTCTCAGCATCAATCACATCATTTTCAACATCTTTAGGCACATCAATCACCACATGCTCAATCCTAGGTTCTTTAGGTCCCTCCAATTGTGTCCCACTCCTTAAGGTTATGGCTTGACAGTGATCCTTAGGGTTAGGTTCGGGCTTTCCGGGAAGCATTCCCGGAGGGGTAGTGGAGGTACTAGCTTGAATGGCAATTTGATTCTCAAGCATTTGAGTGTGGGTGCTCATAAGGTCAACTTTAGTAGCTAAGGCCTTAATCACCTCATCTTGTCTTTGTTGATGGTCAAGTTGTCGTTGTTGGTGTTGTTGTTGAGACAACATCAAAGCTTGTATCATGGACTCTAGGTTAGGCTTTTGGGGAGCTTGTGGTGGAGGTGGTTGGGGTTGTCTTTGTCCTTGGGGTTGACCCATTTGGTTATTGTTCCGGTAAGAAAAGTTCGGGGAACCTAAACCGGATTATAAGTATTGGAAAAAGGGTCAAAGTTTTGCCTATTACCAACATAGTTAACCACTTCGGTCGATTCATTACTAACCAACCCACTAGGACAATTCAAGGTCTCATGCTCATATGATTGACACGACGCACATGGTTGGGGAGGGGGAGCATTCACATTCAACATATCCATCTTCTTAGTCATGGCATCCAACTTAGCATTCAACATAGAAATGGCATCGACTTCATACTTACCTCCCGTCCTCTTGAACGGCTTTGACCATCGTAGCTATTGATCGCCATCTCCTCAATCAAAGTTTGGAGTTCCGCCACTGTCTTGGACATGATGTTGCCTCCCGCCGCCAAGATGTTGGCCTCAAGTTGTCATCCACCCCATTGTAGAAAGCTTGGATCGGGACCCATGGTTCTAAACCATGGTGGGGGCATTGACGTAAGAGGTCCTTGAACCTCTCCCACGCTTCATAGAGGGACTCATCCGGCTCTTGGACAAATGTTGAGATTTGATTCCGGAGGCTCGTCAACTTGCTAGGAGGAAAGTACTTCGCCAAGAACAAGCTAGCAAGTTGGTCAAAAGTAGTGATGGCGGAGCTTGATGGAAGAGCATCCAACCACTCCCAAGCCTTCCCTTCAAGTGAAAAGGGAAACAATCACAGCTTGATTGCATCGGGCGTTGCACCATTTGCCTTAAAAGTCTCACATGCTTGGTTGAATAGGCGAAGGTGCCGGTCGGGATCTTCATTGGGGAGGCCATGGAATGGGTTGGCCTTCACTAAATTGATGAGTGAACTCCTCAGCTCGAAATCGTCAGCGGCCACTCTTGGAGGATTAATGGCGGAGGGTTGATTTGTGACATTTGGCATCACATAGGAGCCAAGCTTGATTCTAGGCTCTCCACTGCCGCCTCCACCGGACATGGTGTTTTTTCGCTTGGAGTTCTCTTCTTGTCTTCTCCGGGCGTGCTCTAACTTTTGCTTCTTTCGCCGAGAGCGAAAGGTTCTTTCGATTTCAGGATCAAGCTCAAAGAGTGGAGCCTTTTGCATGCACGTAGAGTAAACCTGGCAAGACAAAAATCAAAACACCAAGGAAAATCAAAACAGAAAATAAATGACTTAGGCAACCTTAGGCTATTCGTTCAGTGGCTGGCTAGGGACAAAGTCCCCGGCAACGGCGCCAAAAACTTGATAAGCCGCAAGCGCACGGGTGTACGTGTAGCAAATATCAAGGTCGATCCCACAGGGACTTTTCCTTTCAACGCACTGAACTAGCCTCCTAGTTGATCGCTAAGTCGATCCGTTTTTGGTTTGAAATAACTAAATCTACTCTAATCACAAGCAAGGTCTAAAGAAACGGTTATTCACACAAACTTTTCGAATTTAACCAAGGTAAAAAGGTGTTCAGGGGATGAAACCTAAGTCAAATAACGAATCAACGATGTGGATTGAACTCTCATTTCATTAATTTGCACAATCAAGGTTCGATAATCGCATAGAATACTTCGCAATGAGATTTTGCCACTAGAGCGAATTGCCAAGACTAACCAAGCACCTACTTTCGTGGTTATTTCGATTTAGTCAAAGTTAAAGATCTAATTATCTCAAGAACCCTAGTTAAAACTTCTATGTCTAGATAATTTTAACTAGTTTAACCTAGGTTTTCGGGTAATCAAACTTCTCCTTTCGGTACTTCATTCAACAACCTATTAACATGCAATTGGTGATCAAGCAAAAGCAATAACAATTCAATTCAAAGACCAAATTGATTGAAACAAACTGAATTCGTGATAATTCAATCCAACAAAGTTAATTCATCAAGCAACTTCAAAGGTTCATCCCCTAAACTAAAAGAACTACTCACAATTCATGTTTAAAACTACAAAGCGAGTAAAATCTAGTCTAGATAGCATATGAAAATCTATCGAGAGAATGAGAAATAAACCCAAGTGAAGAACAAACTTACTAGGAATCAACAATGGTGGACTTTTGCTCCTCCACTTCAAAGTATGTTCGAGTTGTTCTTCAATCTTCAGTCTTCTCTCAATCTTCAATCATGGAATGGAATATGGAGGATGAATGATATGATTAGGGCATGAAATGGATGATGGTGAATGATTCAATCAGCCGAAAATCAGCATAATATAGGCAAACATCACTTCAAAACCGCCGAAAATGAAAAGACAGGACAGACACGGACCGTGCCAGGGTAGGCACGGACCGTGCCCCATGTGGCACGGACCGTGCTCCCTGTGACACGGACCGTGTCAGCTTCCTTGTTGAATTTTCTCGCTCTCTGGCCACAGACACGACCCGTGCTCTTCTTGGGGGCACCCGTGTCACTGCTTTCTCGAGCCTAGGGGTACTTTGGGCCATTATTTGGGCCTTGGATGATCCAACATCTCACTTCTTGGTCCTTTAAGCTCATAACTTGGATCTACACTTGCTTTTTGGGCTCGGTTTACATCGATTCTTCACAAATTCCCTACAAAACTCACCAAACTCCAAACCAAGTGTAATATGGGAAATTCGGGTATAAAATAACACAATCAAATCAAATATTTCCCAAATTCCAATCAAAACAACCAATTATTCATATATACAAGAAGCACTTATCAGTCACGCCCGCGACCCTTCTGACGACCATCTCTTGCGCAGATTCTCGAACAAGGTCACGCCCGCAACATTCCGGAGATTTAATCATCGCGCTCGCAACAAGATTGGGAAACCGGGATTCTTATCTGATTTTCCCCCTTTTGTTTCTCCCCATTTTGTTTATTTCCCTTTTTGCCCCTCCATTTATGTTTTGTAAAGCCCTTCAATTAAAGGGTTCTTTTGTAATTGTACAATCCAAGCCTCTCTTCCAACGCAATACCCATAAATAGTGGGAATTGTGAGAGAAAAGAGACTTAGACATTGATGAATGAAAATTGCAAAGCTTTGGCTTTCTCCTCCCTCTCTCAAATCTTGTTTACTTTAATTATCCATTTGCTTAATGGTGGTATTGTAAGTCTTCCCTTTATGGAGTTTGTGGTGGCATAGCCATTAACAAATTCTTGGTGGGTTGCAGTTCTTAGGTGGTGGATTCCCTTTATCCCAAGTTCATATCGAGTTCAAGGTTGTTCTCCAGGTTCGAATTCTTCATCCCCCATCTTCTCCATCTCAAGCATCACCAAATCCCACCACGGTATCCTTCATCTGGTATCAGAGCCAAGGTTAGGGTTTTCTTGAGTTGTTCTTCAAGTTTATAGTTAGGGTTTCGATTTCTAAGTTGTTATCCTTATTGAAATTGGGAACCCTCATCCCCTGTAAACTGTCTAAGTTTGTTGGAGTTATAGTTTTGTTATTGTCGTGTTGTGTTTGTTGTTGTTGGAGTTGTTACCATTATTGTGGTTGTTGTTAGGATATATTGTTGTTGGTGTTGTATTTGTTGATGTTAGGGTGTTGTTGTTGTTGTTGAGACAAATGGGTGTTGAAAACACAAAGAACACGATCCCAAACAGAAACTAGCTACAAGAAAACCCCAAGCTCCACAAAATTACCTAAACACATACCGTCCCACTTCCTCCCCCCCTCTTGAAATGGATGAAGCTAATCTAAATCAAGAGGAGTCGAGCCACCGTGAAAGGTCTCAAGGCCTGGTTATAGAAAGTCGCGTCTCTTCTATCGAACGAGATTTTGAGACCCTCATGACTCAAGTGAACAACATCGCCGCATACCTCCAAGCCCGACCTCATGGGGAACGTAGGAAATTAACCCCAAGCCCTATCTATCCTCCTTCCACTTTTGAGTCGATCTTTGGTGGGTCCAAATCATGTATAGGATCTTCGATACCCAGGAATATAGTGATGAAAGGGCGTTTAAACTCATCAGTCTGTCGCTCACCAAAACTGCTTCATTTTGGTTTGAGAATGTACAGGCAGAACGGGTCAAGGAGGGTCGAACGAGGATCAATTCGTGGGTGAGGTTGAAACAATTGATGAACCGGTGATTTTTCCGAGGACATCATGAGGAGGCTCTTCGCCCTTACACAAGGGAAGAGGAATGTGAGCGAGTACACCCAAGAGTTTGAAGAACTCCTTATTAAGAGTGACCTTTAGGAACCCGAGGAAAAAAAAACCATAATGGGTTGGACCCCGCTATCACCGAGAGAATCGAAATCCAACCCTACCTCTCCTTGGATGAGCTCTGCAACTTGGCCCTCAAGGTTGAGCGAAGGAGGAATGAGAGGACCGCCTCATAGGCCTATGATCGCAACTATTTTCCTCTCATGCCTACAAAATCACGTCTAATTCCTTTTAACCCCCTTGCGCAACACCGAAGTCTGTCGTTCCCTCCAAAAATGATGCGGACAAAGACATCACCCTCCCATCTCCACAAGAACTTCCCCATAGATTTGAGGACAAGAAATGCTATCGATGCCTAGGCTATGGTCTTTTCCAAGCTGATTGCCCCACTATGAGGACCTTGACCTTACAAGAGGTTGAGGAAATTGATGAGGAGGTCAAGCTCGCCATGGAAGAACTCACTCCCTAGAGCGAAGAATTTAGCAATAAGGTGGTTGATCTCCCACTGATATTAGCGAGTTTCTTGTCTTGAGGATGTCTTCACATGCCAATGAATTCCATCTCGACGAGAGCCAACGAGAGATGCTCTTCCACTCCTGGTGCACCATTGACAGCCAAGAGTGGGATCTCATCATCGACCGCGGTAGTTGTGCCAATGCTACATCCACCTCCATGATCTAGAAGCTCGGTCTCCCGACCACTTTATACCCTCGACATTACACCCTCCGATGGAAGGTGATCGCAGCGGCCTCAAGGTAACCTGATAAACCCTCGCCGCACACCTCCATTGGGTTTGAGTATGTTGACATCTTGCTTTGTGATGTTATTCCCATGAGTGTTTGTCACGTACTATTGGGAAAGCCATGGCAATTTGACCGGTGTGTCGTTCACAATGGCCTCACCAACACATACTTCTTCACCTTCAGCTTGAAAGGAGTCACCTTGAGCCCCTTAGCTCCACAAGAAATTCAACTCGGGGTGGGTAGTGAGAAGAGGAACGTTCTCTTGAGAAAAACATGGGATGAGAGTGCTTCTAATGAGGACGAGCAATCCCTAGCTTTGTACTTGCTTAGTGGGAATCCTATAGTGAGTGAGTGTCCCAAAACACAACAAACTACCATCGTTTTCCCCTAATTTCTTCTCTTCCTACCCAACAAGCTCCATGTCGACTTGTACTACTAGGATGACGACCACATCCTGGATTTTGGTGCAACCTAAGTGTGTCATGGTGTTGAGCAAGGTGATGATAGGTTGGAAACCCCCATGGGGAACCCTCCCAAGGATGAGCTCCACTTTGATAAATACGTGAAGGAGTTCAACGAGCTCATGCGGGCTGGCGCTCACCCAACGAGCTGCCTTAGCAATACCACCTCTATTTCTGAGGTTCGATGTCCTTTTAAGAGGCCTTGGGTTTCGGGTGCAGCATCATATCAGGCCTCGAAGAAAACCTGTCCTGGGGTGCCCAATCCTGGAGGGCGCCTCTCTTCTTACTTCCAAAAGTTGAGATAAACTCTTTTTCAAGAAGGAGAGTATGAAGTATTCCTGAATGGGACCTGCCAAATCCAAACCATGAGTGACTAGCCCTCCTAAGACCCCAAGGATGAGGACAGGTCTTTTCCATTCGAGATGGGATGTGAGAGACACTTCAAAGAAGATCCTGAACCAAGGGATGTTGCTTTTGGTCCTCAACGGGACTATTCTCGAGCCTCATTAAGCTCCCGAGAATCCATTGGCACAAATAAAGCAACGAAGTAAAATTTGACTTCCTTTTGGACTTCCTTAAGGGTATTTTGGGTGTTGTTATGTCATTATTCTTTACACCATAACTCCTTCAATATAGCTCCATTGGCCTTGAGATTTTGGGAGCTTAAAGTACACGTTGAGAGCTTTCCATCAATATTTAAAAGGGCCAAATCAGAGTTTGGATGAAGAAGTTATGCGCGTTTTAAATTCAACTAAAAAACTGCCCAGCGGGCAGTCGCGCCCGCAACCTCGCGACAGAGAGAAGTTTTTGTTCGAGAATCTCCTTGGGTCACGCCTGCGACCTCCTGTGTCGCAGCCGCACCCCATATGGTCACGACCGCTACCCTGCTGACGGCCACCTCTTTGCCAGATTCCCGAACAAGGTCACACTTGTGACGTTCCGGAGATTTTAACCATCGCGCCCATGATGTGCCCGCTGCACCTGCTACAAGATTGGGAAATCGGGATTCTTATGTGATTTTTCCCCTTTTGTTTATCCCCATTTCCCCTTCCTCTTATGTTTTGTAAAACCCTTCAATTAAAGGGTTCTTTTGTAATTGTATAATCCAAGCCTTTGTTCCAACTCAATACCCATATATACTTGGCATTGGGATTGAAGAGAGACATAGACATTGATGAATGAAAATTGCAAAGCTTTGGCTTTCTCCTCCCTCTCTCAAATTTTGTTTACTTTATCCATTTGCTTAATGGTGGTGTTACAAGTCTTCCCTTTATCCCAAGTTCAAATGGGGTTCAAGGTTGTTCTCCGGGTTCAAATTCTTCATCCTCCTGTTGGGAATGTCCCGACAATGTTCGATATACTTAAAGTTTAAGCCAAAATAATATAGTGATTATGTGTCTTACTAGAGGCCTCTATATTCGGTAATTAAATATGTTTAATTACAATTATATTATCTGGTCCTACTGGGTCACACAAGTTATGGTCCTAGAACAATGTGTGTAGCCCAAAATAATAAAGTATTATTTTGGAAAATGTTAGAAGTTAATTTCTTGGAAAAATCAACACAACATGGACCGTGTTGGGAGAACACGGACCGGGTTGGGTCTCAGACGCTATTTTAAGAGAAGTTGGTTATTAGGGTTTAGGTTAACCCTTTCCCTAAGCCGTCCAACTCTATAAAAGGGGAGTCTCTCTTGAGAGATTGATTGGAATTCTAACTGTCTGAGACTTATAGAGAGATTCCATGGTGATTTTCTAAGATATTCTCTCTCTGAAGTTTACAGTTATTGTTTCCTGAAATAATTAACAATATATCGTAAACACATACATCTTAGATTGAGATTAGTCTCGATCGGGTCAATTTAGCAATCAAGTTACTAGAGTGTTGCGTGGACCTACAGTAAAAGATTTTGCTATTGGAATCTCAAAAGTCAACATCTTCATCAGCCGGATTAGCGATCAGGTATAATACTAAGCCTCTGCAATTGTATTGTTTCCTGGATGATTAGTTGTTTTGTAATTTTTATGAATATTCCGCCAATTAATCTGTATCTGTTTAGAAAATAGATCCTCTAATACCTAACACCTCCATCTTCTCAAACTCAAGCATCTCCACCACGGTATCCTTCACATTGCTCTCCTCCCACTAAGGTGTGGGCGTAGGAGGCATAGGAAATCTATAGCAGAGGTTATGTGAAGCGATTTGAAGCACGTTAAGTCAGTGGAGGACATGACTTATGATAGAACCGTTTGGCGGACTAGAATCAAGGTAGTCAGATGAGAGGGTTGAGAAGTTGTTTATAGCTTGTCTTTTTCCGTGCCTCTTGTGTTTTTCTTATGTTGTGCTTGTGCTTGTTCTTGTACTTGTGTTTATGCATGTGCATGTGCTTGTGTTTACATTTTTCAGCTACGTTTAGCCCTCCTACTTATCTTCATTCATGTATTTTGTCTCAATTCTCTTTTACTCCTCGCTTTCTTGGTTTTTCAGGTTATTTTTCTTGTTGGTTTTCGAAAAAGTTTTTTGTTCTGCTTTCTCAAAAGATTTTTTTTTTCATTGGGCCCACTAGAATCAACATCTCTATGCATTTCTATGCATGGGGGGAAGACTGCCTACATTTGGACTCCCTCAAATCCCATGTTAATGAGATTATATTAAGATCGGTTGTTGCTGTTGTACATATATGTAGGGAATCGGGACCGAGAGATAAGGTTAAGTCTCACTCTCAGTCTCGGTCTTGACGGAGACTTTATTTTTAGTCTCATTCCTGGCCCCGGTCCCGATTCCACTGGGAGCGGGATTTTGGAAGTGAGAATTGACTAGAGCGAGACGGAACCCGAGTTTTCATAAATTTTGCTCACCCCGACTGAATGTAAAGAATCTAAATCACTCTTTTTCAATTTACTTTTCAATTTCTTTTTAACTTTTTTGACTCCCTAACTATATTTATAATACTAATTGACTAATTGTCATAGCTAGTAAATTAAACCCATTTCGCTCTAGCCCTAGACTTCATTATAGGCTAGCAAATGGAATCATAAGCACATTTTCAACAAGAAAATAGTAACTAAATATCTAGCCCAAAATTGTGATTTTTTAAATTTGACTTTTTGCATTAATGTTACAATTTAAAAATATTTTGACGGTACTTAAAAATCAAAGGAACAAATCTCAAATTAAATAGGCAAAAATAAATTTTAGAATATTGATAGCTCAAATCCCATCATACGTAAAATTAATTTTATAATTCTTCACATGAGTATCTTGATTTAAGAAGATTTTCAATAATAGTAAACCCTCTTTTTTAAAAGGAAAATTGGATTCTAATAATCTCTATTTTTGACAATTGGATGATAATAATTCCAACCATACTTTGTATGTCAATGGTCCAAAAAATCAAAATTGTATTTTAGTGGTATCAAATTTTTCATTCCTATCCTAGAAAAGTTATGAAATGTAGTTACTAAAAAAAATTATAAATTTATTTTTTTTTGAAAATATGACCAATTATTATAGTTTTTTAAAAAATAAAAGGGAAAAATCATAAAAATTTGAAAAAAATCAAAAAAATTGAGACAGATGTTGTAAATTCACTAAGGAAAACATTGTGTTAAGTTTTGGAGCAAACATAAGCCAAAACCCACTGTATTTAAGGTATACACTCTATAACAGTCCAATTTTTTTTTTCTTTTACTTTTAAGTTCCGTTGGTATAAAAAAAAAGAAAAAATTATTATCATTTAAATGTTAAAAGTATGGAATATTAGAATAGGATTTTTGGAACCTAACGAGCTATACTTTACCATTTGTTTGAAATAACGAACCAAACAAATTTTGTTGGAAATAACGAACCAAACTGATAATGTTGTAATTTCCAGCGAACCGCCACCGAGTCCAACTCGCTTGAGTAACGTGGCGGTGGCGGAAGTGACATGTCACTTTTTCGCCAAAAAAAGAAAAATGTGAGGAGTGTCTTGTTACTTTTCCCATGCCGACATGTCACCTCTCTCCTCTCTCTGCCTAACCCCACCCAATTTACCCCCTCTTAATTTTTTTTTCACCCTCCGTAATTGAAGACCCACCATATTATTCTCTTACGCAAAATCGGCCTCCCATCTTGAATTTCAGGCATTCCTTCTTCTGCAATTGCTCACCCTTCTCTTTCTCTCTCCTACGGACCTCCATCTTTTTAATTGCTCTTCCTTATTTTTCTTTCTTCTTCTTCTATTTGAATTGAATGTTGAAGTTTTAATTAAGTAATAGAGACCCTTCCCACCATCATCCATGGCGGACGTCAAGCTCTCGGTCTCGACCTCCCTACGCATCCCCGCCACTACATCCAAAAGGGCAACCTCTTCACCCGCCTCCTTATCCCTTCTCCAACCTTGTCTCTCACCTCGAGACGCCCTTGCTCACACCTCTCTCTCTTCCCGGGCGCTCAAAACCGACGCCAAGGTTACGTGCCTGGACTCCCTCATACACCCACCCACCGATCAACCCAACACTTTCTCAACGAGATCCATCAACCCATCTCATCTTCTTCTGTGAATCCTCCATTTTTGGGTTTGGTGGGGATTTGATGAAAATTAGTAGGGATTTGCACACACCTGAGATAGGTTCAAACTTCAAATTCAAACCCACCAAAATTTTCCAAAATTTTCACCGATGCTTCTCTTTTCTCTCACCAAATGGGTGCTTAAAAAACCCAAAATTTTTGATTCCCCCCCTCTTTTAGGGTTTGGTGAGGATTTGAAGAACAGTGGTAGGGATTTGCACACACCTGAGATGATCAAACTTCAAGCTTCAAACCCACCAAAATTCGACCAAATGGGTGCTCAAAAACCCCAAATTTTTTACTTTCCACCCCTTTTTTTAGGGTTTGGTGGGGATTTGAAGAACAGTAGTAGTGATTTGTACACACCTGAGATGAGTTCAAACCCACCAAAGTTCGACCAAATGGGTGCTCAAAAACCCCAAAATTTTCCAGATAGAAACAACAAAATCGGTTGTCTTTTGCTGTGTTTGGATGAGTAATTGAAATTGGGCACCGACGAGAAAGAAAGAAAGAAAGAAAGAAAGAAGACTCCTATTTAATTTGTTGCTATTTTTGTTGTAAGAGGAGGGTGAAAAAATTAAAAGAGGGGGGTAAATTGGGTGGGGTTAGGCAGGAGAGAGGAGAGAGGTGACATGTCAGCATGGAAAAGTAAACAGCACACTCCCTCACATTTTTCTTTTTTTTTTTTGGCGAAAAAAGTGACATGTCAGCTTCCGCCACCGCCATGTCACAGCTCCGACGAGTTGGACTCGGTGGCGGTTCGCTGGAAATTACAACATTATCAGTTTGGTTCGTTATTTCCAACAAAATTTGTTTGGTTCGTTATTTCAAACAAATGGTAAAGTATAGCTCGTTAGGTTCCAAAAATCCATTAGAATATAACATTTTAAAAAAATCCCCAAACTCACCCACTTTTTCTTTTTCCGCCTTACAGGTTATTTTCAAATATTTATTTTATTTGAAGATACACCTTACAAGTTACAAGCCAAATGTATGAGACACTTGAAATGTGTTTGCCCTAATAGATTAAAAAGCAACATATTTAGCAACTACAGTTGTTAAAAAAACTGACTTTCCCTTTGAACTTCTTCCATTCTTCCTGGTCTACACACGAAATCAACACGAAACGAATCTCTTGCTTGACATCTAACTCCCATAAAATTCCAATCCGACTGAAAGAGAAAACCCTAAATTGGGATTTGGGACATCTTCTCTGTTTCTCAGACTTGAGAGTTGTCTGAGTGCTGGATATTTCCCTTCGTTCATGACTGAAATCGAAGACCCAGAAGAAACCAGCAGTTCGGTTGACTTCAAATCGAATTCCACTGGGCTGTTATTAGGGTTTGTTCCGTCGCGAAATTGAGGTTTGGGTTCGCCTCAATTCCCTATTTCTTGATATGGGTCGATTCAAAATTCGATTTTCACGTTGAAAAGGGTTGGTGGGTGATTCGCTTATTTAGTAGAATTTCGCAGTTATTCATCCAAGTTGCAACTTTTGTGGGCATTTCTTGATTCAGTTCATAGTTTCATACCACCTTATTTTTCAATTGGGTTGGTTGGTTAGTCTGTCTTGATTGGCTTTGTATACAGAATTGTGTTGAGTAGTTGGGTGAAGTAGTGGAGGATCATAATTCAGAAAGGTAGTTTTGTTTTTGGTGTTTTGGAATCATGTCTGGTGGAACACCAGTTGGTGCTAATTTGATGAGACAAAGACATAGTTGGGGTTATAATTCTGGTGGAGAAGACCTTGAGGATGATGCATGTTCCAAACCAATGCTTATTTCATCTTCAATTCCAAGACCTAAGTCATGGCTTGAGACCTTGGAGACTTTTCTTTGGATTGCCTCTGCAGTGTTCATCATATACTTTGGAGATTGGCATTCAAATCTTGTATATGTTCTCTGGCACGACGACCGGATTAGGAGGTAATGATCTTGTTTTATGGCTTCGTTTGCTTCAGTTGAGGGCATTGCATTTGGGTTTTTAGCTGTTTATAATTGGCACTCAAATCTTGTATATGTTCTGTGGCATGATGAGGGGATTAGGAGGTAATGATCTTGATTCATGGCACTACTTTTCTGTTTGCTTTTGGCTAGTTGTTATGCTTGTAGTGCTTGTTTGTTTGCTTCAGTTGTGGGCATTCCATTTGGCTTTTTTTCTGTTTATATGTGACATGTCTTTGTTGCTTTCACTGTGAAAAGGTTCTCAAAGCAATTAGTCTAACAGGTGTCAGATCCCTGGGTTTCTTTGGTTGCTTTAATTGTTTGAAAAGCATAAGATGCTTTGGATAACAGTTTTTGGGATATTTTGTTTTGGGGCTTTGGAAAGAAACTAGCTTGCAAAATATCCTCTTTGCTTATGCTTTGGAAGAAGAATGAATGGTTAAACTCAATGGACAATTCATTTAACATTTAGCATTTGTTTCAGACCTTTTTAAGCTTGATGAGCATCAACATTCAACACCTTTCCAAGCTGCTTTTAATGGGCTATGTCCAAATAACCAATTTTTGGGGTGAGTTCCAGGAAAGCTCATTTAGCACACTTCACTGCAGAAGAAGGAATTCCTGGTCATAGATCCTTAGGTCGTTTTAGACTTTGGAAAGTTAATTTATGTGCCTTGAAAGATCTTCTGGTTATCCATGTCCCTTGCCATGTGTCACGGTCCACAGGGCCGGGGCGTTACACATGGCATGGTTGCTGTGCTATGAGCCTTGAGGCTTTCCTGCACTTTGTTTTCTTGGGTCCATAGTTACCGGGAACGCTACATACACCTGCGACCCATGTTCCGAAGTCAAAACTAGACCAAATTTGTGTAAAAGTTAGTGACCCGCGTTCCGGGACTAATGACCCGGGAAGTGTTGCTGGTAACTATGCTTAGGTCTATGAAGCCATTATGGTTCTTAATATCATCTAGAAGGATATGTAAGTTGTCATAATAGGTTTTGAATAGAGAAATGTCAAAGCCTCTTGGAAATCCTCCCTCCCAAAATAGTGCACTAATTTTTTTTTTTTTGCATAGGTTAGGGGGAAGGGTAGTGGGAGTTCTCCTCCAGTTTCTATTCCTTTTTTTTCCTTTTTTGTTTTCAAGGAACTCCTTCATCCCATTCGTGAACTGGGGCGGACCTTGCTTTCTCATTAGCTTAAACTGGGCAAACATTTAGAATGCTTGAGGGAATAGAGGGGTACCATAATTTGAGATGAAGGTGAAAGATAGATAATTGTTTTCCTTCCAAGGATACGCTGCTTTGTGCTGTTGTCCCAAACTCCTGATGAGGCTGATGCAACTTTGTAAGGGTTTCTTTAGGACTATGTTTGATTCTTGGAAAATAAAATGAAAAGATTTTTTTTTATCTCTCTTCACTAATCTAATATTAAAATCCTTTTTTCCGCATGAATCCCTCCCTTGATTTCCCCCTTCTCCAATCCTACCCTCTCTTTTAGCCTATCATACTTCCTTTCGTTTTCCTCTCAAATATGGAAGGACATTGTTGAGCGCAATATTAATGTAAATTTTCCATGATGTTTTACGTGAAATTATTCTTCCTTCACTTTTTGTAAAGCCAAGTGGAGGAAAGCAAGTTATTTTGCAAAAACTTTCCATCTTATTTTCCAAGGACCCAACGGAGCCTGATAGTTTAAATTTGCTACTAAATTCCCTAATTCGTAAGGTCTTTCCTTTTTAGTTGTATGTCTGATCTGGAAGCGAATGCCTCAATCCTATTTTTCCACCTTTTCTCCCTTATAAGGCACTCCTGTTTTGCCCCCACATCTATGTGTATAGGGACAAAGCTAAATGATTACTGTACAAGGTGAATCCTTTCTAGCTTCTATAGGCTCTTTTGCTATTTTGTGGTCCAGTAAACCTAAAAATCATCCATCAATTGAAGTAGAACAAAATTAAAAGGGAAAAGAGGAAGTGGAAGCTGAGTTATTGCCACATCATAAGGGTGACGCCATATTTTATGGGGCACGGTTGGCTTGCTAGCTTTTTAAATCCGTGTTCTTTTCTCTCTTGAACTTAAACAAGACGCAAAGAGCGACCAGCTTTCAAGGAATCCCTAGCATGGATTCAAAACATGGCCGATCCGCAGCGAAATGGCCACATTGAAAAAGCTTGAGTTTGTCGCACCGCATTTTTACCTGTGAAATGTGATTAAGGAACACACTGGATTTAGTGATTTTTCCTTGCTTCCATCGAAACTAAAATTGCAATGGAAACCGCATTTTAGATCGTTGTTCCCTAATGCACACTAAATTACCTTGAAGTTGCCAGTTCTTGTCCTTGGGTTTTCTTCATGTGTCTGCTGGACAAAGTTCTTCCTATATTCTAGCATATATTTCTCAGTAGGTCTTGTGTGAGATCATCTCATCTTAAATTTATTGTGAGACAGTAACTTTTATGGTGACCTTTGATATATAGGATGGTGATAGTAATTCAGTGGGAATGACTCTAATAAAAGGCGTGATTCGATAAGTTGATAGTCACCAATGGGGACAATAAATTCTTGAAGTTTTCTCATCTACGGTCTAAACTCTTACAACATAAATATGCTCTTCATTCACCTTATTCAACATAATACTTGTTAATTCTTAGTCTGATTGCTGTAAGAGTAGTACAGTCGACTAGACCAGTATCCTTTTATTAGAGCAGAAATGGGAACACCAAAAGGAAAAGCAAGGCAAGCCCTTACCTGCAACTCTGCAAGACCGGAATTTGTAACCTGTTTTCAACATTGTTCATTTTGTTCTATTTTCTTAGCCAATGCCGTACCGTTTTCCTCATTTGGAGCAAGATCCCTCGTCATTCCAAGCTTCCGGCCCATAACTTACTAGAAATGATCATACAACGTTTTGGAAGTTCAATGCACATGATATGATCTTCATTGCCTGCTCCTTGATCATAATTGCTTCCCTGACTTTTTTCGGGCAATTAGTAAAACCTGCTAAACCAGTGTTTCCCAATGTTTTACGTGGGTTTTCCAAGGATTATGGGATCTAAGTTTACTCGTGCAAATAAAATTGCTGCGATCCTATCATATGTTACTGGAATTCGTGCTTACCGAAAACCTCTTCTGCAGAACGGGAGGAGACATAGTTGTTTCTGCCTAATTGTTGTTTCACTTTCTTAAATATGCAGGGTACCTTTATACTTAGGATTTGTAGGTGTATTTTTGAGTGCTGCATACTTCTTTTATACAAGCCGGCTGACATGGGGTGTGAGGAAACTAAATGAGAACTGGGATGTGCTTGGTGATTCTGCTCTCCCGTGGGTTACTCTCCTGGGCTTCACGTCGTTTTGCCTGTAAGTGAAACAAATGTCTATTATGATGCATGCTCTAATGCATATTTTGATGATTGCTCGACACTTATTATGTACTTCAAATCATTTTACAGATTCACCTGGGCATTGTGGCCGATTTGGAGCTTCTTGACTCTACCCCTTGTGGTATGCATTGGTACTCTCATTTCTTGGCTGCTTAAATATGGACCTGGCACACTATTCTGCATATTCGATTCAAATTTGCTGACTTAATTATCAACTTTCGTTCTATTTACTTTGCAACCTTATTGTCCTTGTTCGGCAAAAAGGTGAACAAAAACCGGTATGATGTGAGTCAGCCAACCTGGCACAAATATTTTCCATCAGCCCATTTGACCGAGTGCCGGTAAAATTTTGTCTGGACCGAACACACGAACTTGTCCGACCCCAAAAACCCCGGTTTGGTCCAAACCCGATTTCGACATTGACTGAGTATTTGGACACAATATCTCTTTTTTCTATCGCCCAAACCCGATTTGACCTGAATTTAGCAATGTCCGAATTGGCCGACCCAGAAAAAAACCAGGTCCGGACATCAATTACTCTTCTGACTTTTTGCCAGCTCTAATTCGACCAAAACATACGGAATTGCCTGCTCAAGTATACATGTACATCCTGGCTAAATTAGCGACAAGAATCCATCTAATTCTGTCTGCTGCTTGTGCAGTTCACTCTGTTCATGGCTTGCACGGTCATATCGCCTTACCTAATTATGGGGACAAGCAAGCCACAACCAGACGTGCTCCGGCTAGATTGATGAAGCGAACTCGAGAAACTTTTCTTTGTTTTGTCGGTAGGAAGGATAGTCACATGGTAATAATTGTGGTGTGGTGGTGTAATCTTGTATTTGTAAGGCATAAACCTTTCCAATGGTGGTACAAAGATTGTCTGTTCTTTAATCATTGACATACCAGTTGTGCAGTTGTATTCTTTTATCGAAAGAGTGGAAATTGAATTAGGAGATTAGCTTGAAACATTACGGCCTCAAGTGTTTATTACCCATATAGAGGATTTTGCTTGCGATCTTACATCGGTTGTTTGTACCGGGAAACTGGGTATGTGACGGATATTATTGTTGGGTGTTCATATTTTTAGAGGACACAAGGGAGCCCTCGGGGTTTTCGACTCGAAGGGATTCCCAAATGCATAAATGTACCATAAAAGTATTCAGACCATATTTTTTAGAATAGTAAGTTAGGTTTATCCTTATCTAATATAACTTTACTTTATACAATTTCTCTAAAAAAAATACTCAAATCAAAGTCACAATTTTATTCTTACCTTTTCTTTTCTTACCTTATCAAATTTGATCATACTACTCTAAAGAACAGAGTCTGAGACTGACCATGAAGTGTCAATTTATAAAAAATGTGGGGAGCTTAAACAGAAGAGAAAGGAGAGGGGCGCAGTGAGATGAGAGGAAGAGAAAAAAGCGGCGACAGAACCCTCGGCGGTGGACTACTCCCCGGACACCGCCTCCACGACTTGGTGGTTAGATTTTTGAGTCTTGTCTCGATGATCCATGGTTATATATACATATTATTCGTGGTTACATTCATTGCATGTCCATGGTTATAAAATTTATAGTAAATTTATTAATATTATCGCAAACTTTATCCGTATTTTTTTTAATTATCAATTATTTTATAAGGTAGAAAACTGATCCATTTTAAATTTGTGTTAAGCTCTATTGTGTCGGATGTAATTTGCATTAAGCTCGGGTGGGAAATTGAGTTTAGCTAGTGTCTATGGGTGAACGTTTTAAAACTAGGAACCTTATCTTGCCTATTTGACCGATTCCTAAAATTGAGGAACATTGCCCTTAACCTTCTAAATCGGTTTCTAAATTTTAAAAACTTCAACCTTGTCCGTGATTTTGGATTCAGTTCTGGGTACCCATTTATTATATGCTAAGCATATTTTTTGACATTTTTTTTCAAAAGGAAACTTCTTGTGCTAAAGTCTAGCATTTTTCTTTTTGAAAAAAAAACAAAGATCCTGACAATATTTCATCCATACATTTTGACATTGACTACTACTCCTTCCGTTCCATATTAATTGACATATTTCAAAAAATTTCTCATACCAAGGTTTAACTAAAAAAACTACTACCTCCGTCCCAAATTATTTGTCCTTTTACCTAACTTCTTTGTTCCAAAATATTTGTCCTATTTACAATCTCAACAACTGTAATTCTTTTTTTACCCCTAATTAATAAATTCATTTATCACTTTTTACAATTCCAAGAACTATTATCTTCAATTAAACTATGGGTAATTTGGGTAAATTACAAACTTTTTACCTCAATTCCTAATATGCCTTGGTCCTTTCAAATTAGGTAAATGGACAAATAAAATGGGACGGAGGTAGTACTCATATAATTAAGTAATACTATTTTTCAAGGTGTTTTTTCGGATACCAAGGTGTAGGTAGTGAGAGAATGTGAGTAGAAATAGTTTTTATTTATGGAAAAAGTAAAAAGTTGACATGATTGTTAATGTTAAAATAAGGAAAATTGGAATTTAATAAACCAAACTTTATGTCAATTTTGATCTAACAAACCAAACTTATCTTTTTGCTAATAGCATACTATACTTAACATTATATTTTTTTTATTGAACCTCCACCACTTTCGGTCACCGAAAAAATGACGTGGAATTTTTTTTTGCTGAGGTGGAGTGTTTTATACGATAAAAATAAAGATAAATTGAAGATGGATTGTGTTTTATATGATTAAAATAAAGATAAATTCATATTAAGGAGGTTTTTCATTTTTTGGGGGGGGATTATTATTGTTTGGGATGAGATTTAATTTTACTGAAATTTTTTGAGGGGGAAATGGTGAGTCAGATTAGGAGAGGGCTGCCAAGTCATAAAACACAAGCCATCTTCAATTTATCTTTATTTTTATCATATAAAACACTACACCTCAGCCAAAAAAAAATTCCACGTCATTTTTCCGGTGACCGGAAAGTGGTGGAGGTTCAATTAAAAAAATATAATGTTAAGTATAGTATGCCATTAGCAAAAAGGTAAGTATGGTTTGTTAGATCAAAATGAGTATAAAGTTTGGTTTATTAGATTCCAATTTTCCTTAAAATAATTAAATTAGATATTGGGAAATGTAAAGTGACAATTATTTTGTAACAAAAAAAGTTAGTTTAAATGTCAATTAATATGGAACGGAGGGAGTATATGCTAAGCCCACATTGCACTAAAGTCCAAACAAATCAAATACTTAAAATAGTCTTACAAGTTGGTTTTAGGGTAACAAATAATGACACAAAAGTACAAATAGTGGCCCTGTTCTTTTCTGCGGTTGGCAAACTGCGGTGTCACAGCCTACCGCAATTTGCCACAATCCACCACATTTTGCCGCAAATAATTACTTTTCTCTCTCCTCACTTTTCTCCTCTACTTTTTACATTCTCTCTCCTCACTTATCCCATATACCAATAACCTACCACAATTCCACCACACTCCACCACAATTCCACCACACCATTCCGCAAAATACCGCATAAAAGAACAAGGCCTGAAAATAACGTCTCAATAAAAACTACAACTTGATGAAAAATAACATAAGCCATATAACATGCTTAAAGTTCCATGAAATCTTCAAATTCAGTGACAATACTCGAAACCAACCCTAATTGATAGGTACCGGGTTCCGGTTCAGGGTAGCAGTACGTTTGGAAACCTTACCTTTACTCGTTTGACAGATTTATGAATTATAGAAACCTTACCCTAACACGTTTGACCAATTCAAATTTCGGAACATATCCGTTTGAACAGGTTTGATAAGGCTATCAGTAATGACATACTTTTTGGGGGAGAATGGAGGAGAGAGTGTGTAAATAAAAAGGAAAAATAAAAAAGGAAGGCATACCAAGTATGCTATGACATTCTTGTACTGTCTTGGGAACGCAGGAGAGAGAAAGAGAGACGTGAAAGAGAGATAGAGAGACAAGAAGAGAAAAAATATTAAATAGGAGAGAGAAAATATTAAATAAAACTGATTTTGTTTTATCTTTTTCTTTCTTGTACTTTTTTAATAATTCTATATTACTCATTTTTCATCCCATTCTTCACCATTAACAATACTCATTCTAAACTATTTATTAAAATAATAGTAAACCTACTATTCATATATTTGTCATTCTCCATTTTTTAGAATGTCATTGTGGATATCCTAATGTTTCAGTAACCACTCACCCCTAGTGCCTAGTGCCTACTGGTTAATCTTGCGATTGACCGGAGAACGAGTCGTTAAAACTTAGAAATCTGTAATGGAAACGTGGAAATTGAAGTGTAAAAGAAATCTATGATGACTTTTTTCACCCAACCTTCTTCCATGACTTTCGGGTTACCTTCTCCCTTTTCTGACTTTTCTTACCATCAAATTGCATTCTTTTGTTTATATAACACACAAAACTGGCATTTAACAATTTCCCTCGGATCATACAAGGGGAAAAAATTAAATCAAATCCTCAACGTTCTAGTTAAAGCAAACTAAAGGAGAAGAAAAGAACAGGGCCTTAGGCCCCGTTATTTTATGTGGTAAATTTGCGGTGTGGTAAGTTGCGGTGAAAATAATAAATGGGTGTTGAAATATTTTTATTAGGAAATATATTAAATAATAAATGAGTTGAGGTGGAATGCACTAAGTTGCGGTGGAAATAATTTTGTGGATTTTAAATAATTGTGTGGATTTGTGGCAATATATAAAATAAAAAGGTAAATGGTAATTTGTGGTAAGTTGCGGTAAGTTACGATAAATTGCGGTAAATTACGGTCCGATAACTTATGGTACTGCATAAAAGAACAATGCCTTAACGTGTTTTCCACAATTTTTTTCCCACCTCTGAATATTGACACATTGGAGGCAGTATTTCAAGGCTGGACTTTGAATAGGAATAATATATTTTCTCATTGTTATTCATATCCAATAATATAAACCCTGTTCTTTAGGTGAATATATAAAAGTTGAGTAAAATGAAATTTATAAAGCAAATAGTGAGTTTCTTTTAGAAATAAGAAAGTTTAGATATGTTTAACTAGGTTCTCGTAAAAAAAGAGAAAGTAGATGCACCTGGAGGAGCATGTGCTCCTGATATTACGATTGTTCACTCATATATATATATTCGTCTGTTCACTTTTATTATTATAATCATTCACTTCTAGAATAATTACTCACTCTTATTATTATAATTGTTCACTATCAAATATACTCAAAGTGTATATATTGAGAATTTGGTAAAAGGTGGTAAAGCTAGAATGTTGGTAGTTATCAATAACCTTTGATACATCTTTTGGTAGTTATCAATGACCTTTGATACATCTTTTATCTTCCATTATTCGCCAATACTCCACACTTTTGACTATTTCCAATGTACCACTTTAACTTTTACGAAATTACATCACTACAATCCTATGATAACATTTTTTACCACAAATAAGAGGATGTTAATTTTAGTTTAGATACATAATGGTTAAAACTTGTAAATATTAATAGTTTGTATTAAATAATTAATGGTCAAAGCTTATAAAGTCCAGTAATTATATATAATTCATAGTGACTAATAATATGGAATATGGGAGTAATTATAAAAGTTTAGGCACTATGTAACATGCAAATATCAAAATTAAAGCCAATATTTTGAAATTTCGCCATTGCTAGATATGACGAGGTTGGATGGAATAGTCTAATCCCCAAATTTTATAATATAGAAAGATAAATTCTGACTGACTCAAAATTTAAAAATATTTCGCTACCTAATTTACGGTATGTTGCATTTGCGTTGCGTTGCGGTTAGTTGCGTTAAATTGCGGTAAGTTGCGGTGAAAATAGTAAAAAGGTAATGGTAATTTACGGTATGTTGCGACAGGTTGCGGTATGTTGCGGTAACTTGTGTTGCGGGTTAGTTGCGTTAATGCACAAAAGAATGGGGCCTGGAAACAAAGAGGTCTAGGGATGTATTTTCCTTCGATTAGAATCTATGTCACATGCGTATATGTTTTTAGCATATACATAAACGAATAATGGGCATTATTATTCAGCGTCGGAACTAGAAAAAGGCATACTTCTGAACAAGGAGAGGACACATTTGTAGACAATACTTAAGTGTCTTATTCATTATAAAATTAATATTTTATTATCATTTTTAATCTTAATTTTTTTGACAGATACTATAAATTATCAATTATAAGAAGCTTGGAATATGTTGGCTACGCCAACAATTAAAATTGATATCCTAACGAATGAAACCCATCCGTTGAGCATATTTTAGACGTCTTTTTACAAATTTTAAAACATATAGATAAAAGTGTAATTTTATACCATTTATATATATTATTCATATAATTTTTTTCAATTTAATTTTCATGACAAAACATTTAATATGTGTCTTTACCAAAATATTTATATTTTCATTGTCAAAATGTGTTGCGCCAATGGGAGCTTATCATGGAATAGTCAGCTAAAGCTCTTACAAATGAAAATTTTCAACGTCTATACAAACAGTAACTGTGACAAAAATACGGGTTTCCATTGAATTTGGGTCAGTTTAAGTGACCAATGTTAAAGTTTGGATGACGAGTTCATGGAACGTATTGGGTTGAGGCCCGAGTCTCATTTTTCATGGGCATCAAGTCTTCCCGCACCCTTTTCATGAAAAACAAGGAAAACGACGTTGGGGTCGGGTGTGGAGTACACTTTAAGGTGGACTTGGGACCCTCGAGGCATGAATTGATCGACATCGGGTGGGGTATCCACTTTAAGTGGTACCCCGGACCATGTGAGTGGAACTATGGGTCCTCATCGGGACCAACTTCGGGCCTTTAAAAGGGTTCGAAGTCCTTCGGCAAGAATAAGCGCAAATGGGTCAACGTGGGTTGTCAGAATCATTTTGGATTGCTAGGCTTAGAGTTGTGGATTACCTAGCTCAAGGTCATATCCTTCCTTAGTGTTCAAGTCTCATTCGATTGTTGAATCAAAGATACAACTCAAGCTAAAATCATCAACACTCCCACCGCGCCACGCTCTATTTGGTATCAGAGCTTTGGTTTTTCATCCAACTTGAGTTTTTTCCATTGTTGTGCTAGTAGTGTTCTCTAGTATTGAATTTTGTGGATTGTATGCAAATATTAGTGAATCCCATCCCTTGTGCTATCAAAGTGTATTGGAAAATATTGTATTGTGTTTGAATTTGTTGGATTTGTAGCTATTTGGTGCATTGAAAAGAAGTTGGAAAATAGTACACGCAAGGTGTTCGATGAAATTTCTGAGTGAAAAAAAACACAAAGAACCCTTAGCCAAACACTTGTCAACTACAAAAGAACCCTCAAACTCCATAAATTACTCCAAATACAAACCGTCCTTCACCTTTTCTCTCGGTATGGCCGAAGAAGTTAGCACCAATCGAAGTAATTCAAGCCATCGGAGTATCCCTCAACTTCGGGCTATCGAGAACCGACTCGCCACCCATGATGAATGGTTCTCCACCATTGATCGTACCCTTGATGCCATTGTGACGCAGTTGGACAACCTCGCCCCAGAGCGTCAAGTTCCACCCTGAGATGAACGTCGGAGAATCGCACGAAGTGCTATCCGTCCTCCTCCTTCCTACGAGTCGAGTGACGATGATAGAGGCTCATTTCGACGCCATCGTCGACGGGAAGCGGTTGAGAAGCCTCCCTAGAATGAATTCTATGATATCGAAGCCAAGCTTCTGGAATTCAATGGCTTCACCGGCCCGGAAGACTATCTTGAATGGGTCCAAGTCCTGGAGAGGAATTTCGAAACTATGGGGTATGGCGATGAGCATGCCTTCAAGATTGCTCGATCGAAACTCACCAGGATTGCATCCGTTTGGTTTGAGAATGTCAAGATACAGCGAGCTAAAGAGGGTCGAGCAAAGGTCACTTCATGGTCACGGCTTAAGAGATTGATGAATTGACGATTCTTGCCTAACGGTTACAAGCGAGAGGTCCACCATGAGTTCAGTTCATCACTTGATGGACATGGAGAAGTCAGGCGAGCAAAGGTCGTTCTAAAGCCCAACAAGGGAGCTTCCCTTGGTCCTTGTGAGCCCATTAACGATGTCGTTGTAACTCCATGCCACGAGAAGGTTGAGGAAAAAGAAAGTTCTATGAACGGGGTTAATGACCTTGTGACTGATGAAGGAAAACCTAATGAGCTTCTTGATGTACATGGTGAGATTGATGAAGTTCCAAGTCAAAAGGAGGATGCGAACGTCGACCTTGCCCTTCCTCTTACCCTTGTTGAAAAATCCTTCAAAGAAGCTCGTTTGGTTTTATCATTGCCACCGATCGAGAAATTAAACACCATTGGAGATGACTCACATTCCCTTCCACTCATAGGCACTCAAATTCTTCTCCATGGGAAGAACAAGGTAACGAAGGCTCTCCTTTGAAATTTGTTGAATATTTTTGAAAGAGGGCATTGTGATGTAGAGTCTTTTGGTGAGTCATGCATGATATTTGGTCGTCATTGGTTGTTCAAGGATTCTATTTGGATGTTGAATGAAAAAAAATTGTTTGATTGTGATTACTTGAATTCCTTAATCACACATCAAAACGAACCCGGGGTGGGAAGTGAGTTGAGGAACCTTCTCATGTCGAGCGAAACACGGGAAGAGTGCGCTCTTAGTGAGGATGAGCTACCTTTGGCTTTGTCATTACCTTGTAGCAACCCAAGTGAGAATGAGAGTTCCCAAACACCACAAAAATTTCCTTTTCCGTCCCTTAACCCCTCACCTCCATAAAACAAGCCTCCAACCTCTTTCTTTTATTTGGATGATGGATATATAGTAGGTTTCGAAGCTTGCTGGGTGCCTCATGTGATTGTTCATGGCGATCGGGATGTTTGGAGTTCTAAGGTGCTAAGTTGTGGAGAGGGTCTCGATTTTAACTCCCAAGAGTTGAGGGAAACTCTTTTTCAAGAAGGGGAGTATGGAACGTATCGGGTTGAGGCCCGAGTCTCACTTTTCATGGGCACCAAGTCTTCCCGCACCCTTTTCATGAAAAACAAGGAAAATGATGTTGGGGTCGGATGTGGAGTACACTTTAAGGTGGACCCGGGACCCTCGAGGCATGAATTGATCGGCGGGTGTGGTATCCCTCTTCAAGTGGGACCTCGGACCATGTGAGTGGAGCTACGGGTCCTCATCGGGACCAACTTCGGGCCTTTAAAAGGGTTCGAAGTCCTTCGGTAAGAATAAGCGCAAACGGGTCAACGTGGGTTGTCGGAATGTACGCGCCTTCACTCTTTGGGTCATTACTCCTTCAATATAACTCCGATGGGTCTCAAATTTTGGGAGCTTAAAGTACACATCGAGAGCTTTCCATCGATATCTTACATGCCTAAAACGGAGTCCAGATGAAGAAGTTATGCGCATTTGAAGGAGTTGCCAATTTGGCCTAAGCCTATGGCACCAATCTCCATACATTGTGATAGTAAATCTACCCTAGCAAAGGTGTATAGTCATGTCTACAATGGCAAGTCAAGGCATATTGGACTTAGACATGCATACACACATCAACTCATCAAGGACGGGGTAGTGACTATCGGATATGTGCCTTCAAGTGAGAACCTTGCCGATTCCTTGACTAAGGGATTGTCCAAGGATTTGGTGACTAAATCATCAAGGGGGATGGGTATAAGCCCTATCTTGACAAATACTAGTAATAGTGCCTCTTCTTGATACTTGACTTGATGTCTAGCTCTTGGAGAGTGACTTTATTGCATAGTGTTTGTGTTAGCACAAGTTTCAAAACCATCCAAGGGTAAGTGTTGTGCATAAGTTCTGTAATGACAGGAGGATGAGTTTTTACTCTTAATAGACTGATTAAGGATGGGTGCTTGATTACAGGAGCATATAAGTTTCGGTCTACCTATGTGAGCAAGAAGTGTAGCCGCTTCAAGGAGCTATTGGGCTTGGCTTTGATTTGCTCACGAGAGGATATGAGACACACGGCGTTTAATAGTGTCATAAGTTTGAGGTTTCTTGATTTGGTTAAGTCATGTCGGTGTGATGTATCCAAATGTTCAACAAGGATGTGAAGTTCAATGCTTTGTCAACTATCATATTCAGACATTTGTAATTATATTCACTACTTAGAAGTTCAATTTGCAAGAAACTATCTAAGATGCATGACTAACCCTTGCTCTCTTGTGTGTTTTGAGTTGTGTGATTTAATGTGTTTTGTTGGAGGAGGTGTTCGAATATGAGTTAAGAATTCCATACACTTGAAATGGCGGTGGATTGTTGACGTTTTTCAAGTGTATGTGTAAGGAGATGAGCAATAAGTGTGGAAAATTAAGTGTACTAAGTTTAAGAATACAAGACAATTTTTGTCTTATTTTTTTCCACATGCTCAATTTAATTAAGCACATGTTTTTGTGTGGATAAGGGTAGTTAGGCATAGTTAACTATCCTAACTTCCTTATCCATGCACCTACATCATCATCCTATCTCTACCCTATCCAAGAGTGCATCCTTGCACTATAAATAGGGGTGTTCCTCCTCCCCTTTACACTTACTTCATTCCTTCCCATACACCCCCTTTCTAGGCTGTGACTGCAGCACATCTTAGGCAAGGATTGAGAATTTGTTTAAGTCTCCTCCTATAAGGCAAGAGTTTTATCCTGCGACTATATACGGTCGGTATATAAGTCTAAGGAGAGTAGGTACGCCTACGACTCTCTTGATTATCTAAGTTTCCCATCCTTTTTTATCTTTTATTTCCAACACAAACACCTTCTTGTAGTAATCCTTTCCCTTAACATCATACTATACTTCAACCTCAATGCCAAGACAGAAGCAATTAGTACTCAAACTCCATGGATTCGAGCGAGTCTTGGTGACAGTGAGCCCGCACATGCCATCGGGACATCGACGCCACGCTTTTCACGCACATTTTCTACGGGTTTGCCGGGATAAACTCCACCACTTTTCAACTCTCCATCCCTGCTTCGGAGCTACTGAACGTATTATGTATGTCTTGTGAAACGAGTACGTGTGTCTCATGGAGAACACTGTGACATAAAGATTGAGCATCCCTTGAGACGTCTCTCTTAACGAAAGGAGAGAGGTGAGCATATGGATTCACCATAATTCAAAGAGTTAGTCAAAGTGAGAGTAGTTTGGCCTTCTGGGTTTGATACCTCTCCTTTTTGATCTCTTGAAAGAGCAGAGGTATATTGTCGTACTCAGACGTTGATAGCAGGGTTTGTTCGTACATATTTGTGTTGTCCGTGGTTTTTCGTTCAGTTCCCGAGTCTCCCACGTTAAATCTTGTTTCTTTATTCATGTCATTCTTGCATTATATTTCTCGATATCTGAAGCACGCTCATGCAAATATACTCTAACGACTTGTTGATTCTGAGCATGTGTGTGTATTATTTGCCATTGATTTTTCTAAAGTTACATCTTATCTCCTTTGTTTCTATCATTCTAGCATTTAATACGTTACTTATTTCCGTTGCTACAAGTATGCTCTAACAACGTTTTCCTTCCCAACAGGTTGATTCTGAGCATGTGTGTGTACTACTTGCCATTGATTTACCCAGTGAATTCCATGCAGACAAACTTAGACTGGGTTAACATACTGACGTTCGATTACTACACACCTCTCAAGGACAAATTTGCACACCCTCATGCATCCCTATACGACCCATATAACCCTAACAAAACCACAGATTTCGGCATCAAACAATGGATCAACAGGGGTTTATCTCCAGACAAAATCTTGATAGGTTTGCCTTACCATGGTTGGATGTGGACTCTCGTCAACCCGAAGGACAACCGAATCGGGTCTCCAGCTTCAGGGTCGGCATACTCCCCCGATGGCTCGATGGGTTACAGATATCTCATGGCTTACGTGCCGGGTTACAAGGCGAAATTGGTGTATAACTCGTCGTATGTCGAGAACTACTGCTCGTTTGGATCGTTCTGGGTTGCATTCGACGATGTCGACGCGATCAGAGAGAAGGTTGTGTATGCTAGCCAGAAGGGTTTGCGTGGTTACTTTGTGTTCAGGATTGGGAATGATGATAATTGGAAGCTCTCCATGGCTGCAGGTAAATTTTGTTCATGTTCTTACCTGTTTAAACTTGGCTATTACTATGGGCTTGTTCACAACATCTATTAACTGCATTTTCGATTAATCATATGTGCGATTTGTAAATCTAAACCTAAACCGTACTATGCGCTTAATTGTATTTAGAAATTAGAAACTGAAAATGCGGTTAACTACATTTTGAGTTCGGTTTATGATTAACTGCACCTAATTAACCATCAGTTTTTGAAAATTTAAAGTAACAAACAATCATGGAAAAAATTTAACATTTTCCTTTTAAATTTCCTATTTTGCTACTAAATTAATCAAGATTGGTTAATTGCTTCACAAAATGCAAAACTAAAGCTAAATCAGTTCAGTTAAGCTAAGACCCTGTTCAGTTAGTGTATAAAGGCCTTTAAAAGATAACTCAATATCGTTACGACATCAAATAGATAATACCTTGTGATAAAGGAGCCCATGTATAACATTTATGCAATTTATTAGATGTACCTAAAGCATATGCTCCAAATATTATAATTATTCACTCTTATTGTTATAATCATTCACTCTTATCATCATTATTGTTCCTTGCAAATATATAAAAAATATTTTACGTTGATATGTTGTATACAACACTGTAATCTACCACATATATAATTATCTTCATAGACCAAGTCAAGTCTTTGCAATTAGTTAGTCAACCTGCAGAGTGGACCCTCTTGCCATATATGATTGATTTGTTTTAGGGCCCCCCTGAAAGTTAAAACCCCAATTTTTCCATTAATGATAGTTACTTAATAAGAAGATAGTTAATTTGACTCAGTCTCACCAACTACTATGTCACTGAGCAGCTTGACTTTATGATTCATTTGGACAAAAGTAAACGATCAAAAATAAAAAATAAAAAAAATACAAACTTCTCTGAAAACAATTCAAGACACTTGAACCTCATTAGTAGATTCATGTCTTCAAATAATACGAAACCTTTGACTTTTTAGTGGCATATCAAACAAAATGCATAAGCCAGTAACATCCTGCTCGACAAAGAATTCAACCCTAAGATATCCGACTTTGGCATGGCTCGAATATTTCACAAGGATAGATCTGAAGCTAACACAAGTCGCATTGTGGGCACATAGTGAGTGCATACATACTTGATCAAATTTCATTACATTTAAGCCATGTTCTTTTGTGCGATAGGTATAATGCGGAAATAGTACGATATGGTCAAATTGTGGAAAGTGCGCCAATGTGTGAAATGATATGGTAAAATTTGTGAAAAGTGTCATTAAATTGATGTGGTACGTGATGAAAGAGAATATGAAAAATAGATGAGAAAAGTGAGGAGAAAGAAAAATGAAAAAATATAATATTGCTAATGATTGTGGTAAAGTGTGGTATGGTATGGTAAAAGATGGAAGAGTATTGAGTGATATGGCGAGTTGTGGAACTGCACCGCATCGTACAAAAGAACAGAGCCTAAATGGCCATTGTTGACTTTCATGAATTTCCTATTCGAAAATTCTAGTATGAGACTATCTCGCATAAATTTATCGTGAGACTTACCCTTTAATATCTTGCTATACATGAGTAATAAGTGATAATACAATGATTGTTTAATACAAATGTGACTGATACTCTATCAAAGAATGACTTTTATCATAGTCAACCCAAATAACATGTTAGTCTCCCCTATATTCATAAAGAGTGACCATAAAATTATACGTCTTATAATAAATTTATGTTGAGATAGTCTCACGTTAGAGTTACTACTTCTTATTTAATTTGGTTTTAAATATATAATGACATTGTTTCTCGATGAAAATAGAAAGAAGAATTCTCATTGACACTTTGCTCTATTAATATGCAGTGGGTATGTGCCTCCTGAGTATGTAAAAAAAGGAGTTTACTCTATGAAGTATGATGTTTATAGCTTTGGAGTGCTGGAAGAGGAATGACTGTTTCTATGGCCCTGGTGAAAGCTTGAATCTTCTGGAATATGTAAGTATTGTATAACCTGCAGCTGCCTTAATTAGCACATAACTCATGATATTTATAAATCTAATCTTGACATTTTTAATTAATATTACCACCCTTCACCTTTTCAATCAATATTTATCTCTCTAACCTTTTTCTTTTTTTGGCAAAATGTGAGCGCCACTTCATACTAAAGGGTCCCAAAAAGGGAAACCAAACGAATACAACCTAATCAAGCAAACCAACCCAATATTAGGTTAGTAAGAAATCTATACAACCATCATACTTTTTAGCCTTTTTAGCTACATACAACAATCTATACAACATATGGAACTTGATTTTACGAACAACTATATCTACATCACTCTTGATACCTTTGAACCTTAAAAGATTCCTATCATCCCAAATCAAACATACAATGCTAGAGATATATACTAACCTTTTAAACCACATGAATTTAATACTTTTTTTGATTAAGGTTTGATTTGTGAAGAAATTTGTTTACTAAAATGACTACAATTTTAGTAAAGAAATTTTCTCAGAAATTACATATTCACCCGAAAAGTTACTAAAAATTCACCGAAAAGGTTGCTAATAATTTGGTTTACAAGATTATGGGAGGTGAATATTAATTCAAAAATCTACAGGTTGAGTTTATAAATTTGAAAACCTGGAGAGGATCCAAATATATGCGAATTTTCCTACTTATATATGCAGTTGTTATAAGAGTTCTAGGATTGTGATTAATCAGTTTGAAAAACACAATATTGGGCATGCAGGCATATGAGTTATGGATGGATGCGAGAGGCATGGAATTCATTGATCCAGCATTAGATGATTCTAACTCCAGGATTAAGCTAATGCATTGCATCCTAATCGGATTACTTTGTGTACAAGAAAACCATAAAGATGGACCTTCCATGTTAGAGGTTTTGTCAATGGTGAAACATGAAATAGAGGCGTCTACGGTCCCAAGGAGACCTGCATTTTCGGTCAAGCCGGATGGACCTGATGCTGATGAACTGAGTTCTTGCTCTTGCTCTCACACTCAGTACATGCAGGTGCATTCCGATCAAATTCATATTGATTCTACAATTTCAGAACTTGAACCTCGGTGAATTGAGCTCAAACCCTTGTGTTTTTGGGCAAAGAAATAATATAAGGATGATGTTCGAGATTTAATTTAAGACATTCATGATATTGGTAATAATGGATAGTTTATTTTGTGAATGATGGTGAAAGATGTGATTGTCTTAGTAATGGATAGTTTATTAGATAACAATGACGAAATATGTTAGTTCATCATGTTTAGCTACTCATCTCTTAATATAAGAAAAGAGTGAGTTCGTGAGTGATGATATGTGTTTTGAGGCAAGGCACTGCTTAAGTATCTTGTTCCTTATGAAATTAATACTTATTATTATTTTTAATCTTAATTTTTTTTGATAGATATTATTAGTTATATGACAACTACTGTTAGAAAAAGTTTTACATTTTAGTTTCTCTTCATGCTTTTCATCTCATTTTTTTAGCTCTAACTATGACTTTCAACTTGCCTTCCATAATGTTTTGATACAATCCTTCTATAAATACAATCAACTAGTAAATTAGTGTTTGTATAGACTATAACATGCAGAATCACAATGCAAGCCAGATTGCTGCAACTTTAGGCCATATTCTTTTGTGCGGGTGGTAAGATGCGAAAATGGTGTGATGTGAAGAAATTGTGGAAAGTGCGGTAAACTGTAGAATGATATAGTAAAATTTGTGGAAAGTGTAGTAGATGTGGTACGTAATTAAAGACAGAAAATGTTAAAAGTAGAGGAGAAAAGTGAGGAGATGTATTGATAATGATTATCGTATAGTATGGTATGATATAGTAAAGTGTGAGAAAATATTAAGTAGTATGGTAAGTTGTGGTACCCACTTCACTGCACCGTACAAAAGAATAGGGCAATTCTTTGTCAAAGAAAATATCAAGGCCTTAACAACATATCAAAATCGCATATAGGTATACCATTGTCACAACAAAAGGTACAAGCTATGAAAGAAGCTTTATTCCTAACTAATTTGAAACTTATCTTGTCCATGTAAATGTTTCACTTTTAGGAATTGCATCTAGTACCAACTGCACTTCACAGTGTCCTTGCATTGCCAAACTATTTCCTCCTTTAAAATATGCATGACCAAGTTTGCAATGCAAGGCCATTCCACTTTATTCTGTCCCTAATTAGCATATATATTGCTTTTTTTTTATTATTTCTTAGTCTCCCAAATGAACTCTTAACAAATCTAAATAACCTTCTTAACCACAATTTGAGAAATAAAACATCTGTCTTAGGGTGGGCAACGGGCCGAGTCATGGTCAGTCCATTAAATTATGGGTCAAGTCAAGGCCGGCCTATTTAACCTTAAAGTTAAAATTATGTATGTTTGTGTCAAAAAGAGTAATTATGTTGATTATTATTTAATGTGGAATATTAATAATGTATTTAAGTAAGTTTTGAATTTAAATAATTGGAAAACTATTTATTTTGAATTATTTATAGGTAGACCCGGTCCAGCCGATAGTCGACTCTTTGACATCGTAAAACGGGTCGACTCATCAATAACCCGAACCTTCACTGACCTGACCCTTTGACATCCCATATTTTCTAAGGTTCGACTCTCTTGACCTCATGGGGCCCCGACCGTTGCCCACCTCTAATCCGGCTTGGTAACACACATGCTCAATATTCATTTTATGGGAAAAACTTAATTAGGTGCGCATGATAGATGTCATCAATTATTTTATCAAGTAAAATTGGATTCTAACAATCTTTATTTTCAACTTTTGTATGTCAATAACCTCTACTTTACTTTTGTATTGCGGAGATCCAAAAAAAAAATTGTAATCTGGTGGGACACCATCGAGTCAAATGACAGTGACTCGGTGGAAAGCTGACGTGTACCGGCATAATTGTTTTTGACACTGTTGGGTTGAATGTGCAGACCAATTTTGGGTTGGTCTCGGTGTCTTGGTTAGCAATGTAGAAGAGTTTAAGTAGGAATCAAGTTGTTTGAAAGAACCCTAGAGGCGGGGTGAATAGGTTATGAAAATTTCTGCATAATTACTCACTAGTAAAGGACGTTAGGGTCTTAATCTTTTCATATTAAGATTCAACTTCAGTTAAACCAAAGTAAACTTGAAATAAAAGACAATAAAAAGATAATTGAATAACCTCCTTTATTTCGTTGGAACAGAATGCAAACTGAATTACCTAAGGTAAAGGTCCTTAGGTTAACAATCGAACCAAGTGCCTTCCAGCGGGCACTTCAAACAGATTTTTGGATAAACACACACCAAGCACAGATTTGTGTAAACACTACTCGATCCTAAGTCCATCTAGGATTCGATTACAATCATGGTTGTTAAAATCGCGATCCGGATCGTAGGATCGTACGATCCTACGATCCAACAATGACCAAACGATCCAACTCGTTCCTGGATCGCTACCTTGTTAGGATCGTACCAGGATCGGAGCAGGATCGGTCAGGATCGGTAGGATCGGTCAGGATCGTTAGGATCGGCTCGATCCTAACTATAGCCTATTTTTGTTAGAATGGTCACAATCTCCCTAGAATCGGTTAGGATCGTACTAGACTCGGTTAGGATCGGTGAAAATCATTGCTTTTTGTATAATTTTTGAAAAACAATGTTTTTTCTAGGGAAACTTCAAGTCACTTATAACAATTTTACTTTATTTGTAGAATCTTACGATCCTTGATCCGATCCTACGATCCCGATTCTAAGGACCCCTATCGATCCTAACTAGAATCCTGATCCTGACAACCTTGATTACAATAGCACAAATCAAAACCTAAGTCCGTTAAGGAATTGATTTCACTCAATCACAAATCTCACACAAAGCTTCTTCTCACAACACAAAGAACAAAACTTTAGAACAAGAAAAACACTCTCTGTTTTTCTCACACCCGATTACTTCCATGGAATCGTTAAGTATCTTCAATCAATAAGTCTTCTATTTATAAGTGCGTATGTATCAGCAGCATAGAGACGTTGGGGTTTGATTCTTCCTGATTCCTTCCTTCTTCGTATTCTAACTTTCCTTCCAATTTGCTCTTGATTTGCTTTCCTTTTTGTGAGATTTCCAGAAATTGCAATCTAAACTTCCTTCCAATTTCTTGATCGATTGTTTCCTACAAATCAAGTAGTTGCAATCAATTAGTCTGGTTAGAAAAGGATAGAGAAAACAGATTTAAGTTTTCCAGAAAACTTCCCTGATCTTTTGTCTGCTCTTATTTGTCTTTCACGACAAAGCTTTTCGCCTAGGGTGAAAGTCATTATGATGCCTTGGGTGAATGACCTTATGATGCCCTAGGCAAATGTCCTTCTGCCTTCTTTGAGATTTCTTTACTTGCACATCATATCTTTACTGGCTATTCGAATTTCAGCTTTCATTCAAAACTGATCCAGTCGCCAAGGTCCTTGAACCTGGGTTCGTCAACCTCCTTGAGGGGTTCTAACAATCTCCCCCTTTTTTATGAAAGGAAAAATTCATTTGCAGCACTTCTTCCCCTTTTGACTTTTATCAAAAAGTCTAGAGAGCTCTCCCTTAATATTATAACCATCTCCAATAATCTGCAAGACTCAATGAACTTGTTAGTCCTAAGAGTGGGTGCTCCCCCTCAATATGTACCATAAAAATAATCAATAACACTGCTATTTGAGTAGATCCATTTGTCAAGGTCCTTGATCCTAGGTCTGACAAGGTCCTTGAGGGGTTCTTATTGCTGATGTAAGTAATGTCCTTGAGTGCTCCAAGAACCCTTAAGCATCAACTCTCCTGGATGCTGAATATGCCTGCAAAAACTTCAGACACCCTTCCTCAAGCCATAATTGACATTAAATTTAGGTTCTTGACTACTAGTAACAATCATGTTAGGAGGTCTTGTTCCTTTTGGAACCTAAACTTGTACAATTTTAGAACGATAATGGTTGAAGTAGTGAGATTTACCATATTTGCTTTTGGGAAGAGATGAATGACCTTGATATCTTGTCCCAAAATAGTTATGTCGTTCTTGGTGCCATGAGTGAAATCTGTGGCCTTGGTACTGCTCATTAAGGTCCTTGTGTCCTCCTTGTTGCCTGGTTCTGATAGCTTGTCCTTGCGAGACAGAATGTCCATGACGACAGTTTCGCTCCTTAACAGGGGATGAACTTTCATGCCATTTTCCAAGGTTTTCTTGTTGCTTGGTTGCCTCAGCCAAAGACTTGTGACAATCATCAAGGTTGGCCTTGAGGTCTAGTATTTCGGCTTTGAGAATGTTGACCCTGGAAGTAAGCCCTTCACATAATTTCTCCAATTTCTCATTGGACTCTTCAGGCCTTTGTTGGTTTCTTTTAGTGACCTAATCTCGTTTAAATGCTTAGTCTCCCGTCCAGCAAACTTTAAAAGGCATTTTCCCAAGTACTTTTTAGGATAAGTGAGGAGATCATCAAATGTTACCTCCCTTGATTCATCATCGTCACTATCTTGGTAGTCATCATTGGCTGCACCAACTTCCTCTGTGTCGCTGGTGTCTTTTCTCATGATGCAATGACTAGTAGTCTCCTCATCATCACTCCAAGTGGCCATCAGGGCCATGTGATTTCTCTTTTCTTTGTTCTTTATGTGGTAGGGACAGTCCTTGATCAAGTGATCTGGGTCACCACAAACAAAAAAAAAAACAAAAAAAAAACAAGAGAGTGAGTTAGTTCTATTATTTGATGAGTCATTACCTCTTTTGTTGATTCGTTTGGATGAAGGTCCTCTGGAGGTATGACTTTTCTTGCACGTTTTCTTGAGTTCCTTGGCCATCAAGGCCAAGTTCCGGTCCTTATCATTGTCGTTAGGACCATAGATGTCCTTATGAGCTACTTCTTCCTTTTAATTTTGCTTTTCCTGGAGACGCATTTCGTGAGTAAGAAGCTTTCCAATGAGGTCATCTGATTGGAGAGTTTTCACATCGTGAACTTCCTCTATTATAGTGACCTTTGATTCCCATTTCTTTCTTGGAAGACATTTGAGGACCTTGTGAACTTTTTCTTCATTGGAGTTGGTTTTCTCCAAGAACTTGAGATTATTGACTATGACAGTGAATCGTTTGTACATCTCCTTGATGGATTCTCCATTCTTCATTTTGAAGGATTCATAGTGCTTGACATAATTGTCAAGCCTTTTTTTTTGAACTTGGCTCATTCCTTCATATGTGGTCACTAAGGTATCCCACACCTGTTTCGCTGTATCACAACCATAGATAAATTCAAACTCATTAGAATCAAGTCCACAATAAAGGATATGTAAAGCTTTAACATTTTCATCCGCCTTTTCTGCTTCTCTAGCAATATATTTGGGTCTATCTTTGGGTTTCGTCATTTCTCTTTCTGTGATCATGGGGACAAAGTCTCAGTTCTCAATTTTGTCCCAAAGGTTATAGTCTTGATCCATGATGAATGTCTTCATACACTTCTTTCAGTGTAATTAGGACGTTCTCTGAATGATGGGGGATTGTTTAAGCAACGTCCTTGCCCTATATCACAATCTTCGATCCCAGTCATAATCTTTTCCACAGAGCGGTTAGTCTCTTCTTGAGTGGACTTGCTCTTATACCAATTGAAAGAACCCTAGAGGGGGGTGAATAGGGTTATGAAAAATTTTTGCACAATTACTCAGTGGTAAAGGACGTTAGGATCTTAATCTTTTTAGATTAAGATTCAACTTTAGATAAACCAAAGTAAACTTGAAATAAAGGAAAATAAAAAGATAACTGAATAACCTTCTTTATTTCATTGGAACAGAATGCAAACTGAATTACCCAAGGTAAACGTCCTTAGGTTTACAATTGAACCAAGTGCGTTGTAGAAGGCACTTCAAACAGATTTCTGGATACACACACACACCAAGCACAGATTTGGTGTAAACACTACTCGATCCTAAGTCCGTTTAGGATTCGATTACAATAGCACAAATCAAAACCTAAGTCCGTTAAGGATTTGATTTCACTCAATCACAAATCTCACACGAAGCTTCTTCTCACAACACAAAGAAAAAACTTTAGATCAAGAAAAACACTCTTTGTTTTTCTCACACCCGATTACTTCCATGGAATCGTTAAGTCTCTTCAATCAACAAGTCTTTTATTTATAAGTGCGTATGTATCAGCAGCATAGAGACGTTGGGGTTTGATTCTTCCTGATTCCTTCCTTCTTCATATTCTAACTTTCCTTCCAATTTGCTCTTGATTTGCTTTCCTTTTTGTGAGATTTCTAGAAATTGCAATCTAATCTTCCTTCCAATTTCTTGATCGATTGTTTCCTACAAATCAAGTAGTTGCAATCAATTAGTCTGGTTAGAAAAGGATAGAGAAAACATATTTATTCCCTGATCTTTTGTCTGCTCTTATTTGTCTTTCACGACAAAGCTTCTCGCCTAGGGTGAAAGTCATTATGATGCCTTGGGTGAACGACCTTATGATGCCCTAGGCAAATGTCCTTCTGCCTTCTTTGAGATTTCTTTACTTGCACATCATATCTTTACTGGCTATTCGAATTTCGGCTTTCATTCAAAACTGATCCAGTCGCCAAGGTCCTTGAGCCTGGGTTCGTCAACCTCCTTGAGGGGTTCTAACAATCTCCCCCTTTTTTATGAAAGGAAAACTTCATTTGCAGCACTTCTTCCCCTTTTGACTTTTATCAAAAAGTCTAGAGAGCTCTCCCTTAATATTATAACCATCTCCAATAATTTGCAAGACTCAATGAACTTGTTAGTCCTAAGAGTGGGTGCTCCCCCTCAATATGTACCATAAAAATAATCAATAACACTGCTATTTGAGTAGATCCATTTGTTAAGGTCCTTGATCCTAGGTCTGACAAGGTCCTTGAGGGGTTCTTATTGCTGATGTAAGTAATGTCCTTGAGTGCTCCAAGCTCCCTTAAGCATCCACTCTCCTGGATGCTGAATATACCTGCAAAAACTTTAGACACCCTTCCTCAAGCCATAATTGACATTAAATTTAGGTTCTTGACTACATGTAACAACCATGTTAGGAGGTCTTGTTCCTTTTGGAACCTAAACTTGTACAATTTTAGAACGATAATGGTTGGAGTAGTGAGATTTACCATATTTGCTTTTGGGAAGAGATGAATGACCTTGATATCTTGTCCCAAAATAGTTATGTCGTTCTTGGTGCCATGAGTGAAATCTGTGGCCTTGATACTGCTCATTAAGGTCCTTGTGTCCTCCTTGTAGCCTAGTTCTGATAGCTTGTCCTTGCGAGACAGAATGTCCATGACGATAGTTTCGGTCATTAACAGGGGATGAATTTTCATGCCATTTTCCAAGGTTTTCTTGTTGCTTGGTTGCCTCAGCTAGAGACTTGTGACAACCATCAAGGTTGGCCTTGAGGTCTAGTATTTCGGCTTTGAGAATGTCGACACTGGAGGTAAGCCCTTCACATAATTTCTCCAATTTCTCATTGGACTCTTTCAGGCCTTTGTTGGTTTCTTTTAGTGACCAAATCTCGTTTAAATGCTTGGTCTCCCGTCCAGCAAACTTTAAAAGGAATTTTCCCAAGTAATTTTTAGGATAAGTGAGGAGATCATCAAATGTTATCTCCCTTGATTCATCCTCGTCACTATCTTGGTAGTCATCATTGGCTGCACCAACTTCCTCTGTGTCGCTGGTGTCTTTTCTCATGATGCAATGACTAGTAGTCTCCTCATCATCACTCCAAGTAGCCATCAGGGCCATGTGATTTCTCTTTTCTTTGTTCTTTCTGTGGTAGGGACAGTCCTTGATCAAGTGATCTGGGTCACCACAAAAAAAAAAAAAAAAACAAGAGAGTGAGTTAGTTCTATTATTTGATGAGTCATTACCTCTTTGGTTGATTCGTTTGGATGAAGGTCCTCTGGAGGTATGACTTTTCTTGCACGATTTCTTGAGTTCAAGGCCAAGATCCGATCCTTATCATTGTCGTTAGGACCATAGATGTCCTTACGGGCTTCTTCTTCCTTTTAATTTTGCTCTTCCTGGAGACGCATTTCGTGAGCAAGAAGCTTTCCAATGCACTACAAGATGGCTGGCCAAATAAGACCGTCCGTAGTGACCGTTTAATGAACGGTCGAAAGAAAAAGGCGGGCGACCATTCAAAAACGACCGTTAATGAACGGTCGTTATCTAGCGATCGTTCAAATTAACAGTCGTTAATCGGAACGACCCTTCAATTGAACGGTCGCTAATTAGCGACTGTTCAATTGAACGGTCGCTAATTAGCG
The DNA here is from genome assembly GCA_029582165.1 of Portulaca oleracea. Lineage (NCBI taxonomy): Eukaryota > Viridiplantae > Streptophyta > Magnoliopsida > Caryophyllales > Portulacaceae > Portulaca > Portulaca oleracea. Next base: position 6,237,671 of record CM055893.1, read on the forward strand.
ACTGTTCAATTGAACGGTCGTTCCGATTAACGACCGTTAATTTGAACGATCGCTAGATAACGACCGTTTAATTGAACGGTCGTTTTTTGAACGGTCGTTCAGTGGTTAAAACTCGGCCGAATTCAATCGAATTCAATTGCACCGTTACACTCTCTCAAAACCCAATTTCTCTTCTCCCTCCTCTTGCTAGCCGATGACTTGGACCGGAAACCGCCGCCTGCCGCCACATTCCGCCGGAGCCGACGACAGTAAGTCCTCCTCTTCTCCCTCCTTATCAATTCTTTTAAGTTTTTGGTGGTTAATAACAACACAAGCCCTTCCTTCATAGCAAATCGGACCGAACCGCCCTTTTCTTGCCGCCTTGCCGTCGACGCCAAGCACTGTCCGAGCCGCCATTGGCGCCGCTGCCGTCGTTCTCCCTGGTAAATTATTTGAAATTTGTCAATTTTGTTAATTATATATTTATTTGTATAAATTATGAGCATGCATTAATTAGGTTAGTATTTGTGTAAAAAGTTGTTTAGTTAGTTATGTTGTAAATAATTTGAGTGAATAATTAGTATTTATTCGGTTAATTTTTGTGTTAATTACTGTGTAAGTATTGTATGTTAGTTGTATTAGTTTAATGATATGTTGTGAAATTGTATGTTAATTAGGTTAGTTATATTACTGTTTAAGTATTGTATGTTAATTAGGTTAGGTATGTGGTGAAATTTATCAATTAGTGTAATGATATGTTGGTTGTGTTAGTTGCATGTTTATGTGTATGTTGTTGTGTTAATTGTGTTTTATTATTGAATTTTTGTATTAATTGTATGTTACTTGTATTAGTTAGTTATGTTTTGTAATATTTATTGTTTTAGTTTTGAAAATTGTTACTTGTATGTTTATGTGTATAAATTATGAGCATGCGTAAATTAGTATGGGTTAGGTTAATACATGTGTAAAGAATGTTTAGTTAGTTATGTTGTATATAATTGTTTTAGCACGCTTAAAATTCATTTAAATCTACGACATGGAAATCTACCATTATTAGAAAAAAATGTTGAGTTGGGATGATTTTGGTAGTTATTAGTATATGAGTTAGTTATTATGTTTGATTAGGAATGAATTTATGCGACTAACAACTTTGTTGGATAACTTAATTAAAGGCAAGCGTCTAAATGTCAATTGACCCTTGTTGTGATGAACAATTCGTCGGAGTTATACATACGAGAAATCCACCGTTTGTGGCAAAACAAATGTCGATCGTTGAGTTTTGTAGCATACCAATCAATAATAAAATGAACACCCAGGAACTCAATCTTGATTTCTTGGGTGTTCATTTTAAAGGAGGTTGGGATGCTAAATGCACAACGATCGACATTTGATACGTCACAAGCGGTGGATTTCTCGTACATATAACTCAGACAACTTGTTCATCACAATAAGGGTGAATTGAAGTTTAGAGACATGCCTTTAATTAAGTTAATCTCTGAAGCTGTTAGCGTAAATTTGTTTCGTATCCAACCTAATTGCTATCTTAATTATTCATAACCCCAAATGAAGACATGAGTTATAAATAACTATGTCACATCCCTTTGCTAGCTTAAGTACTCAACAACCAGTTTAGTGTTAGTAAATAAGTTAGTTATAGTAGTTTAGAGTAGAAAGTATGGTAATTTATAGGTCTAGTATCTTAATTGTAGATGTCATAAAAAGAGGTCGAGTGTGGGTTCTGTTAGTGTCCATGAGAGTGTGTTTGTTCTTGATAATTTATGGCTGAAAAATACTTTCATGAGTCGTACCGAGTCTCCAATTTATTTTTCTGGTTCCCTTAAAGTAGCGCAATCTCGGCAGTGAAATTGCGTGAGGTCTATAGTGCTCTCGGAGTTGGAAGCGTCTCAAATTCGGTACAATGCAGTGTTTCCATTGTGCAACCTGGTGGGCAACAAGACAAGGCGGGAATGAGATAGAAGCTGATACTATAAGTTTCTCTCTCATTCCCGCCTTCTCTTGTTGCCCACCAGGTTGCACAATGGAAACACTGCCTTGTACTGAATCTGAGACGCTTCTAACTCCCAGAGCACTATAGACCTCGCGAATTTCACTGCTGAGATTGTGCTACATTTTGGGAACTAGACAAATAAAAGGAGAGTCGGTACAACTTATGAAAGTATTTTTCAGCCATAAATTAACGACCGTTAATGTACGGTCACTAATGCTAACGACCGTTCAAAAACGGTCGCCGGAAGCGGACGACCGTTCAATGAACGGTCACTAATTAGCGACTGTTCATGAACGGTCGTTCGCTTCCTGCGACCGTTTATGAACGGTATCGTTAATTAGCGACCGTTCAAATGAACGGTCGCCTGCTTCCACAAACAACCATTGAGAGGCGACCGTCCCCAATGGTCGCAAATGAACGGTCGCCCGCCCCCCCGAACGACCGTTCAAGCTGAATTGAGACCGTTCAGAACGGTCTTATTTTTGTTACCCTGATGTAGTGATGAGGTCATCTGATTGGAGAGTTTTCACATCGTGAACTTCCTCTATTACAGTGACCTTTCATTCCCATTTCTTTCTTGGAAGACATCTGAGGACCTTGTGTACTTTTTCTTCATTGGAGTAGGTTTTCTCCAAGGACTTGAGATTATTGATTACGACAGTGAATTGTTTGTACATGTCCTTGATGGATTCTCCATTCTTCATTTTGAAGGATTCATAGTGTTTGACATAATTGTCAAGCCTTATTTTTTGAACTTGGCTCGTTCCTTCATATGTGGTCACTAAGGTATCCCGCACCTGTTTAGCTGTATCACAACCATAGATAAATTCAAACTCATTAGAATCAAGTCCAAAATAAAGGATATGTAAAGCTTTAACATTTTTATCCGCCTTTTCTGCTTCTCTGGCAGTATATTTGGATCTATCTTTGGGTTTCGTGATTTCTCTTTCTGTGATCATGGCCTCATGGGGACAAAGTCTCAGTTCTCAATTTTGTCCCAAAGGTTATAGTCTTGATCCATGATGAATGTTTTCATATGCTTCTTTCAGTATGCAAAGTTTGATCCTCTGAATAATGGGGGACTGTTTAAGCAACGTCCTTGCCCTATATCACAATCTTCGATCCCAGTCATAATCTTTTCCACAGAGCGGTTAGTCTCTTCTTGAGTGGACCTGCTCTGATACCAATTGAAAGAACCTTCGAGGGGGGTGAATAGGGTTATGAAAATTTCTGCACAATTACTCACTAGTAAAGGACGTTAGGATCTTAATCTTTTCAGATTAAGATTCAACTTCAGATAAACCAAAGTAAACTTGAAATAAAGGACAATAAAAAGATAACTGAATAACCTCCTTTATTTCATTGGAACAGAATGCAAACTGAATTACCCAAGGTAAACATCCTTAGGTTTACAATCGAACCAAGTGCCTTACAGCGGGCACTTCAAACAGATTTTTGGATAAACACACATCAAGCATAGATTTAGTGTAAACACTACTCGATCCTAAGTCCATCTAGGATTCGATTACAATAGCACAAATCAAAACCTAAGTCCGTTAAGGAATTGATTTCACTCAATCACAAATCTCACACAAAGCTTCTTCTCACAGAACAAAGAAGAAAACTTTAGAACAAGAAAAACACTCTCTGTTTTTCTCACACCCGATTACTTCCATGGAATCGTTAAGCCTCTTCAATCAACAAGTCTTCTATTTATAAGTTCGTATGTATCAGCAGCATAGAGACATTGGGGTTTGATTCTTCCTGATTCCTTCCTTCTTCGTATTCTAACTTTCCTTCCAATTTGCTCTTGATTTGCTTTCCTTTTTGTGAGATTTCTAGAAGTTGCAATCTAATTTTCCTTCCAATTTCTTGATCGATTGTTTCCTACAAATCAAGTAGTTTTAATCAATTAGTGTGGTTAGAAAAGGATAGAAAAAACAGATTTAAGTTTTCCAGAAAACTTCCCTGATCTTTTATCTGCTCTTATTTGTCTTTCACAACAAAGCTTCTTGCCTAGGGTGAAAGTCCTTATGATGCCTTGGGTGAACGACCTTATGATGCCCTAGGCGAATGTCCTTCTGCCTTCTTTGAGATTTCTTTCCTTGCGCATCATATCTTTTCTGGTTATTCGAATTTTGGCTTTCATTCAAAACTGATCCAGTCGCCAAGGTCCTTGAGTCTGGGTCTGTCAACGTCCTTGAGGGGTTATGACATTATTGATTTGTTAGTCGACTCTTTTTGTAATTCTTTGGCTGCAAGGACTCTATTAACCCTAATAATTGTGTTAGCCTTGTACTGTAAATAGAGCTAGGTGTTATAAGTTAAAATAATATTTTAAAACTTAAAATAATTATGTTGGTGGAATGTAGTGAGAACAAGTTTAAATAATATTTAAAAATTTAGAATAATTATGTTGGTGGGAAAGTGGCGGGAATTTAGTAGAAAATTTTCCACTTGTAATAAAATAGTGGGTAAACAATGTGAACATCTAAACAGTGGGAAAGTGGTGGGAATTTTGCCACTAACTTTTTTCAATGGGAAAATTCAGTGGAAAACTCAATGATTTTTGGTAGTGTTAGGCTTATTGGTATGCAATTGAAAATATTTCATCTTATATCATAAGAGATTAACATATAACCTCTGTGTTTCTTAGGGAGTTGTGTGAGGCTCAATTATGAGTGTTGAGTTCTCAGGTTGTATCTCTAGGAAGGTTGTGAGATATTATGGAGGTCTGATAATCTCTGGAACAATATTCTAATCCTCTAATAATGCATTGTTCGTGGTTTTTTCCTGGTTTCGGTTTTTTCACGTTAATTCCTTGTGTTGAATCTTTATTATTGTTCACCCTTTATTATTGTTTATCTACTAACAATGCCTTGAGAATCCTAACAACTGGTATCAAAACTTTAGCTGGAGCATTGTTGATTTGCAGATTGAGAAGCAATGGCGGGCACAATTGTGAAGATTTCGAAGTTCGATGGGAAAGATTAAGCGTGGTGGAGGATGTGGGTTAAGAATGTGCTCCGCTAGTAAAAGTTGCGTCTTGCGATGGATCAAAAACCAGAAAAGACGAAATCGAAGGCTTGGGAAGAGTTTGATGGTCAAGCATTTAGTACGGTCAGGTTGACATTAGCCCGAAACGTGGCTTTCAACGTCAAAGATCAGAAAACGGCAAAAGGTCTGTTGGAGGCCTTGGAAAACATATATAAGAAACCTTTGTGATGAACAAGGTATATGTGTTGCGTTGTTTGTTTGAATTTAAGATGCATGAGTCTGGTGATATGAATGATAGTTGTTTAGACCCGATTTCGTGTCTAAATACCGCCTAAATCCTTAGGCTTTTAACTCGTTTCGTGGTTTAACTTCATAAGTTTTTAATGCGTTTTTGTTTATTCTGTAGATTTTGGAGCATTCACCGAAAACGTAGCAAAACAGGCCTTTTTATAGCATGCTTGGTGATTCCCCGAGCCGAGCCGGACCGGAAACCGAGGCGGAGTCGACCCGGGACCACACTCCCAACCTTTGGTGTCAATAAGTGAGGTAACACCCGCTACTGGGTGTTACGTGCCTTGGAAAGAAGGAAGAAACAAAGGGACGAAAAGAGTAGGGTAGCCCCCGCCACCCTGATCGTAGCACCCGCTATCATAGGGGGTAGCGCCCGCCACCACAGAGGTAGCACCCGCTACCATAGGGGTAGCGCCCGCCACCATTGAGGTAGCACCCGCAACCTGTGCTCAAAGTCAGCCTTGAATTGTCATCTGAAGAAGGTACCGCCTACCCACGGTCTCTCGAAGCTCGAAATCGCCCGACCTTTTTCGCTGGACAGAACATGACTGTGGCCACGGTCTCCTAGACCGTGACCACGGTCCCCCTATGTTCTGCGCGTGCTTCCACAACCAATTTTCACTTGTATATATATCCCTTGTGAACGATTTCTTGCGGGCTATCTAGGGTTAGACTTAGACATTATTTTCAGCTTGTAATTAGTGTTTTTAGAGGGAGATTAGTGAGAGATTAATCTAGGATTTTGGAGATTTGTGTTTATTATTGAAGACTTGGGTATCCAAACAATTGAAAGATTGTTGGATCATCTTTTTATTGCTTTCCTTTGTTCATCTACTGCACTTTGATAAGTTTTCTCTTCCCTTAACTTCTTTATTAAATACTTTGCTAATTACTTTGCTTGTTCTTTAATTGTTCTTGCTTGTTTTTTTTTTATAAGTAAGGCTTATTAGCCAAATTTTATTGAGCCAAAATGCAAGTGCGCAAAATTCCCACAATGCAACAAAGCCAGGAAATGCAATGGCCTGACCTTAGTGGCCACCCACACCAATCCACAACCGTGAAAACAATGGGGAAAAAAAAAACACAATGACACCACATGACTAGCTTGTGTGCATTAGTCCTACAATCATCCAAGAATCTCTGCACACCAAAAAAGGGACACCCAAGTGCTGAATATACAGCTGTAAAGTCTCACAACTTGCCTCCATCCCATGAAATTTTGCCATTCCCTGCCAAGCACCCCTCTTTTGAATATAAAATTGTTGTCCCTCAATGCTCCTTGTCATATCTGTCACAATATCACACCCAAGAGCTACACCTAGTTCCTCCATATAGCTTTGAGTCTGCTGCTCTACACAGTATCGCACCCACACCATTGTCAAAATCCTTATCTCAGCCTCCAATTTTGCTTAAAAATGGCACCAACACCAATTTAAAGCATAGTGATGTCAGAGTGTTGTTAGAGCTGGCGAGATCTCAAATTGTCAAGCAACGATAGAGGGTATAACATGGAAATTGGCAACCTTGTTAGAGTGCAGAATAAACACCATTGGCAAACCTCATGTAGCACCTCCAAACCACCACACCAAACTCTTTCATCCATCTCAAGCCCAATTCATTCCATCCAGATATCGCGCCCCCAACAACACCTTATCAGATTAACACATACTCACTGTTTCTCAATGAAAAAGAAAAATTCTCATCCGCCATAATTCACCTCAAAAAAACCTCGAAACCAACCTTCCCCACTTACCTTCTTCATCACAGTTTGTACAAAAAATTCAACACTCAGAATTGTACTGAATAACTGCTTTCGTATGTCTCTTGGATTAGCCTCTTGCTTCTTTTCCTCTTCCGTTTGAACTGGTCGCCTCTAGACAATTTTACCTTCAAATATTGCTCCACTTTCCTGTTCTGTTTAGCCTTCATGAATTCCGTTTTCCGACCAAAATCAAGAGTCCTCCTTGCGATCAACTGACGTGTTTTCTCAATGGACTCGGTATGGCTATTATCCGAGTAATATTCTCCTTCATTCACATCTCCAATCGAAGTATTATCCTCCTCCAAAGCGTAGTTGTTTTCTTGAGAACTCTCTTCACTGTTTCCTGGAGTTGTTACTGGGTTGGTCCTACCTTGGTTGAGAACAGGTTGTAGCTCTTCTGAAGACCCAACATTTTCCCTCCCTTCCTGCTCTATAAGAGTGTGTAGATCACTGTCTTCTACTAATTGATGAACATTGATTACTGGAGAAGTAACCACTGGCTGCTCAACAACTCGAGGCTGCACATTTTCTTCAATAAATGTGGCAACATTTCCAGAGTTACTTTGTTTTGATGTTTGGAACTCCCCCCAATCACGGATACCCAAAGCATGAAACAACCTCATCTTTAATTGTTCAGTCTCTTCCTCAAGCCTCTTCACCTCCTCCATGTAACCATTTTGGGACAGTTGAATAGTGATTTCATTGGGACTGCAACTTCTACTCCTTCGTGCCCCTGAAAATTCATCACCTTCCGAACTAACTTTTTGACTTCCCACAACATCCATGGCTTCTATCTGGGTTTCTTGCACCCTTTCCACCTCAGTCATTGGACTGCTATGTCTACTGTGGCTGAGATTCCTTGGTGAACCGGACTGATTCCTCAAAGTATGATGCATTCCACCATATGACTCTATCGGACTAGATGAGATATGTTTGGATCCTAACTCCCTGATGAAAACCCTGAATGAACATTCTTGAATGTCTAATAATATTTCACCTTCAATTTCCTTCATGACATTAGTCAAAACTAATGCTTGTGTTGCTTCGAAATCCTCCGCCGAATTTAACAGCTTCATCAATCTCCCCCATGGTGCTATGCATCTTTCAAAGTTTTTCCAACTCCACCCATGGAGTGGAATGCCAATTATGTCTAGCCATACTTTTCTTGTGTCACTTGTGTCGTACACCGTCCACTTCCGGATTTTCGAAAACCACTGCAACATAGCCCCTGAGTTTGACAAAGCCTCCTCCAACTGTTGGCCATTTGAGAAAGTAACTATTGTTTTCAGGCCATTTAAAGTTACTTTTACCGCTTGATTGAAGTGTTGTTCGACTAAGGAAGAGATGGAGGCTAGATCGATTGGCTCTTTGCTAGTACCAACCAAGCTTCTTGAAAGCCACTCTAAATTTTCTTCATTTACTTCTCCCTTTATCCTCACAAGGCTTCCTTCACCTTCATGGCTCTCACCTTCTCCTGCTAAACTATTGTCCACCTTTCTAACCCACTCCTTTCTTAGCCTAACCCCTGAAAGCCTAGCCCAATTCACCCTAATTCTGTTTCCTCTTACCATCTTTTGATTCATCAAATTGATGCATCTGTCCCCATCCTCTCTTCTCCAAACATGAACGAAACCAAAGTTTGATTGATTCCCAAACCTCCATGGTATGTGAGTGTCCCTAACTCTTACAAACCTCTCGAATATGCCTCTTAATCCATATTTGTCTAAATTCCTTGGTAAATTCCCTACGAAGATGGAGAAGCCATTACTTCTTGCATTTCCCTTCTTTCTACTTCCCCCCCCCCCCCCTCTCTCTCTCTCTCTCTAGCCATTATTCTATGCAATGTGGAACTAGTTTGCAAGTTACAAATAATTCCTCAAGTGGGATGTATTTGGGTGCGAAAGCATCCCGAATACATCCAACACTTGTTGGAAGGTAGGAATTAGGATAGTTAGTATTCTAGTTCGCGAAAGCGAATAGAAACTAACTAGGAAATTCCGTTCCTCAACTCCCGTCCGATGGACTTTGGGGAAGTTAATCCAGGCTATCCTTGAAAGAGGAAGCCCGGTGGGTATTTCTAACGGAGTTACCATTTGATTTCCCCTTCTCATTACTCTCTTGTTGCAAAACCCATTTCCTCATCCCCGTCTCTTCTCCAAACATATCCATAATTGTTCTTGCTTGTTATTTGATTATCTTGCTTGTTTATGGTTGTTTGATGTTAAAAATCATGTTTAGGTTTGGTTTGGATGTTGTTAGCATAGTTAGTGTCATGATTAGTGGCTAGAGACCCTATGGGTTAGGAGGTAATTAAGGGTGTGAATGGGTGATTAGGTTTGGGTTAGCAATATTAGTGAGTAATTAGTTGAGAAATCAACTTCCTAATCCTATCCTTCCCTCAAGTGGGATGTATTTGGGTGCGAAAGCATCCCGAATACATCCAACACTTGTTGGAAGGTAGGAATTAGGATAGTTAGTATTCTAGTTCGCGAAAGCGAATAGAAACTAACTAGGAAATTCCGTTCCTTGAACTCCCCCCGGGTCTGTCGATGGACTTTGGGGAAGTTAATCCGGGCTATCCTTGAAAGAGGAAGCCCGGTGGGTATTTTCTAACGGAGTTACCATTTGATTTCCCCTTCTCATTACTCTCTTGTTGCAAAACCCATTTCCTCATCCCCGTCTACATCCCGAAAAGCCTTCGAAGCCCATTTTCCATTCCTTGACCGACTTTAGCTTTGTTTCTTGCGTTGTGATCCCTTCAAACAGAAAAACTTACCTTAGCAATCTCATCCCGACCATTGACTTAGTTTCTATGACCAAGGTCGCCAGCTCCCTGAGAGAGAACGACAATACCGAGGTCTTACAAACCGCTATACACAAAATGGCGTCGTTGCCGGGGAGCCAGCGCCCCTAGTTTTAGTTTCTTGGTCTTTGGTTATTTGAGTTTGCTTTCACGCTAGAAATCAGTTTGTGCCAATCCAAATAAATTTAATGCTTCTATTGGTTCTTGTTGGTGCATGTAGGTACGCCCTAATGTTCTACCGAGCATCGTAGGAGTTTTCGCATTCTAATGGGTGAAGCTCAAGCTGGTTCACCCTGTACCCTTCTATCATATGTCGTTCCATTATCGGGTACGGGAGGCAATCCTATCATCCTACCGCCACTACCACCCACCGCAACATTCGAGTTCAAACCATACTCGGACGCTGAGAGAAACCAATTCTATGGAGATGGCTTGAGGATCCTATCGATCATATTAGAAGATTTGAAGGTTGGATTGGTTTTGTGCATATGCGAGGTATCTTCGAGTTTTGAAATCGAAGCTTTTCCTCTCACCTGGGAGGAAAAGCTAAGATGTGCTCGACATTCGCCCACCCTACATATACTACTTGGGATGCATTGAGTGGATTTTCTTCACCATTTCTTTCCATTGATGAGACGACAGTTTCGACAAGCTATCTTGAATTTCAAGCAAGAGCCGGAAGAAACTCTTTTCGATTCATGGGCAAGGTTTAAACTTCTTCAAAGGCGATGTCCACATCACAATCTTCCGGATTGGTTATTGTTACATCAGTTTTACCATGGGCTTCAAGACGATCTTAAAGACTCAATTGATATTGCATCGGGAGGAATGTTCCTTATGAAGACTGAGCATCAAGCAAATGTTTTCCTTCACGAGTTATTTCAACATTCTCCTTCTTGGGGAAGCCGTCGGAGTTTAGGAAGTAGAGGTTATTCTTTGGAGAGCGAACCTACTATCAAACTCCTTATGGGCGTCGTCCAAGAGTTGCAACAAAAGATGGTATCTAATGGAATAACCAACCAATTGGAAATCATGCAGGAGACCCAACCCTCCACCCAAAACATCCAATATTTCTCACCAAACTACCAAAACCAAGAAGTTTGGCAACCCACTTATCACCAACCTACCCCTCAACTTCAAGAATCCCAACCATCTCAAGAGTCCAACATAGAGAAGTTGTTGAAGCAAATTGTTGAAAATCAAGAGAATGATAGGGCTCGCCTCGAGAACATTGAAAATCAATGGGCCCAAATGGCTCAGATAGAATACATCCCTCAAACCGTCCCCATCCAACCTCAAACTACTCCAATGGTACCGGTGAATCTTATTACCCTCCAGAGTGAAGGGGAAGCGATAGTACCAAATTTTGAGGAGGAGGGATGTTTGAGAGAAGAAGAAAAAGCGAGTGAGTTGGAGATGAATGAAGAAAGGGAGGTGTTGCTTGAAGAAGTTAAAAGTGAGAATGAGGATAAGTTGAGTGAGGAAGAAGAATTCAATAAGGAAATAGATGGGTGCTTAATAGAACCTTATACTTTTGAGCTTTCATGTGAGCGTCCTTTGGAGGAGATCCTTCTTGAGCCTATCCACGTTGAGCCCAATGGTAGAGAGGTTGTCTTCCTCACTAATCTTATTGATGGGGCTTATACCCAAAAGGTGGAGGATGTTCCCTTGGAGGAACCTTTATTTGAGCGTATGGAGGTTCATGATTTTATTATTAATGATGAAGCATCCTTGGAGTTTCCTTTTCCTCAAGTGGAGTTTAAGGACTTCCCGATCACTTTGAATTATTTCATTGAAGAAGAATTCAAGGAAGGGGTTGAGAAGGAAGAAGAATTTTTGAAGGAAGATGACCGTCACCAACTCATATTTGTTCCCGAGGCTCCAAAACTCCGGGAAACAAGTAAAGTGGAGCTTAAATTACCTCCTCATCTATTTCACTCGATTCGACCGCCGGAGGAGCAACTTGCTTGGTTCACTATGGTGGTTGGGAGATGTTGGAAGAAGAGGAGAAAAAGAAGGTGGAAGAAACATAAGAAGCCAATGCCTCTTTTCACCCCGGGGTCATCTACAAACTGGTTAGATCATCTTGACCTTTGTACTTGCAAATTGGGGAAATGCTGGAAAGGGAGGAAGAGAAAATGGTGGAAGAGATGGAAAACGTTCCTATCTTGTTCACCCCGTCTTTCAAGGATCAAATGGGTATTAGGTCAAGCTAGGGACCTAAAACAAGCACTACATGGGAGGTAACCCGTACTTTCTTTTTGATTATTTTCTTTTCCTTTCTTTATTAGTTTCTTTTTCTTGTTTCTAATCTTGCATGCGGATCTTACGAGCCTTGCTTATTTTTACTTGAAAATCCTAACCCTTTGCTCGATTATCACGGATCGCGGATTGAGTAATCATTTGTTTTGAAGAACTCGAGGTAATATCTCTCCGCTCTTCTCTTTTTGAGTTGAATATCCTATGATCCATGCTGCATGCTTGATTTTATTTTGGGTGGCAAACCCCTTTGAGTGTTTATGTTGGGATATATTGTTGTTGGAGCCGTGTGGGCTCGGGTCGCCACCATTTCAGCTTGCTAGTTGTTTTTTGTTTGTTTGTGTTTTGTAGGTTCTCTACCCTTTTTCATATGTCACTTTCCCACAATGAGGACATTGTGGAGTTTTAAGTGTGGGGGAGGGGAGATATTCTGTTTCAAGGGTAGATCACTTAGTCGTTTTGTTCTTTGTTTCCCTAGTTTTTACTTAAAATTTAAAATTTTTGTGTGAAAAAGGAGAAAAAAGGGAGTGAAAGCCTTGAAAGTTTTTCTTTCAGTTTTGTTTTCGCTTTGTTTTTGCTTTGTTTCTTGGATCTTGTTGTCGAAATTGAGAAGCCATTCTTAAACTTCTTTAAAAGAAACCGGTCTGAGCGTTTTCGACCCTGTCTCGGGTACAAGTCATGACTTATCTCTTTAGATGTCCTTCATCAAGTGTCTAGTGAAACCCCCGATTCCTTTCACGTTCTGGTTGAAGTCGGGAGATTCTAGGGGTTTGTGTCCGAGCTTGTTTTGTTTCCCTTTTTAGTAAATGCAAGTCAAAAAGAAAGAAAAAGAAAGAAAAGCTACAATAACCGGATTAAGTGGAGCGTGTCGCTGAATGACATCAACCACAATACACTTAGCCAACCTACACGGGCCCGATATTAGCGGTACGACGCTATTACCCCTTAAGCTCCTCCCATATTGACTTCTCGGTGGAGGTGTGTATGGAAAAGACTGTGTTGGGAGGGTAAACCCCATATTTGGGCCGTCCAATTCCCGAAAGTAAGGCTAATACCGACCTATAAAAAGAAAAAAAAAAAGAGAAAAAGAAAAAGCAATTTTGTTGGGATTACCCAACCTAAAAAAAGAAAAGTTTGAGCGTTAATAAAGTGTGGGGCCTCTCCTTGCATCACCTACGGCCCTCACCAAGCCAAGGGCGACCAAATGCGGGGAAGGGCAACTCTTTCCTTGTTCGTTTCGTTGTTTTTGAGCTCGGGCATAAGTCCTTGGAGTCTTTTGGATTCGGTTGGAACCCACTAGCACTTACGCACATGGGGTTTTACTTGACACTAGATGTAGGAAATCGAAAATCTCAAAGACTGATTTTTGCTTAGGATAGGTGTTTGTGAGACGCTCATAACGGTTCCTTTTGGAGGTTTAATAACGTTTTCCTGATTTAGATTTCGAGATCTTTTGAAGCGAAGCTATTGTTTTTCTTTTCCTTTGTTTTTCTTCGGTTTTGTTTTCACTTTCCCTCTCTCCTTTTTCTTTGGCTTTTGTGGGTATAGCCGCTACAAACCCTCACGAGTCCATCTCGTCCACCCGGGCTGCCGAGGGGTTCAAAGGGCTTGGTGCATACGCTAAATGCACTCGTTTCCTCCCACGACAGAGGAGTTGGTGTTTAGTTTTCTTATTTGTTTTGTTTTGTTTTGCTCGGGACGAGCAAAAGTTTAAGTGTGGGGGGGTGTTTAGACCCGATTTCGTGTCTGAATACCGCCTAAATCCTTAGGCTTTTAACTCGTTTCGTGGTTTAACTTCATAAGTTTTTAATGCGTTTTTGTTTATTCTGTAGATTTTGGAGCTTTCACCGAAAACATAGCAAAACAGGCCTTTTTATAGCATGCTTGGTGATTCCCCGAGCCGAGCCAGACCGGAAACTGAGGCGGAGACGACCCGGGACCACACTCCCAACCTTTGGTGCCAATAAGTGAGGTAACACCCGCTACGACCCTCGAAATGGGAGTTACATGCCTTGGAAAGAAGGAAGAAACAAAGGGACGAAAAGAGTAGGGTAGCCCCCGCCACCCTGATCGTAGCACCCGCTACCATAGGGGGTAGCGCCCACCACCACAGAGGTAGCACCCGCTACCATAGGAGGTAGCACCCACGACCTGTGCTCAAAGTCAGCCTTGAATTGTCATCTGAAGAAGGTAGCGCCTGCTACCATATGGGTCGCGCCCGCGACCTCCTGATCCCGAGTGAGACCGTGCCCACGGTCTCCCAAACAGTACCCACGGTCTCTCGAAGCTCGAAATCGCCCGACCTTTTTCGCTGGACAGAACATGACCGTGGCCATGGTCTTCTAGACCGTGACCACGGTCCCCCTATGTTCTGCGCGTGTTTTCGGCCTGAAGTGCTGCGTTTTGCCAACCAATTTTCACTTGTATATATATCCCTTGTGAAAGATTTCTTGCGGGCTATCTAGGGTTAGACTTGGACATTATTTTCAGCTTGTTATTAGTGTTTTTAGAGGGAGATTGGTGAGAAATTAATCTAGGGTTTTGGAGATTTGTGTTTATTATTGAAGATTTGGGTATCCAAACAATTGAAAGATTGTTGGATCATCTTTTTATTGCTTTCCTTTGTTCATCTACAGCACTTTGATAAGTTTTCTCTTCCCTTAACTCCTTTATTAATTACTTTACTAATTACTTTGCTTGTTCTTTAATTGTTCTTGCTTGTTATTTGATTATCTTGCTTGTTTATGGTTGTTTGATGTTAGAAATCATGTTTAGGTTTGGTTTGGATGTTGTTAGCATAGTTAGTGTCATGATTAGTGGCTAGAGACCCTATGGGTTAGGAGGTAATTAAGGGTGTGAATGGGTGATTTGATTTGGGTTAGCAATATTAGTGAGTAATTAGTTGAGAAATCAACTTCCTAATCCTATCCTTCCCTCAAGTGGGATGTATTTGGGTGCGAAAGCATCCCGAATACATCCAACACTTGTTGGAAGGTAGGAATTAGGATAGTTAGTATTCTAGTTCGCGAAAGCGAATAGAAACTAACTAGGAAATTCCGTTCCTTGAACTCCCCCGGGTCTGTCGATAGACTTTGGGGAAGTTAATCCGGGCTATCCTTGAAAGAGGAAGCCCGGTGGGTATTTTCTAACGAAGTTACCATTTGATTTCCCCTTCTCATTACTCTCTTGTTGCAAAACTCATTTCCTCATCTCCGTTTACATCCCGAAAAGCCTCCGAAGCCCATTTTCCATTCCTTGACCGACCTTAGCTTTGTTTCTTGCGTTGTGATCCCTTCAATTCGATATCCTTACCTTAGCAATCTCATCCCGACCATTGACTTAGTTTCTATGACCAAGGCCGCCAGCTTCCTGAGAGAGAACGACAATACCGAGGTCTTACAAACCACTGTACAATAGTATGAATGAGTTAAAGGTGATACTATCGAAATTGACCTCTGTGGGATTTAGTTTTGACGATGAGATAAATGCTAATATACTATTGGCTACCCTACCTAAGTCTTGGGATAATTTTATTACTTCTGTAACATCTCCGGTTAAGAAAGATGAGAAATTGAAGTTTAGGGAAATTAGAGACTCTGTTCTAAATGAAAGCATCCGTAGGGGAGATTCTAATGTGTCTGAGTCTTCAGGGATTGCTTTGGTTGCCAAGGGTAGGAGAAACAGTGGGAGCTCGGGTAGGGGTTAGTCTAAATCTAGAGGTCGAAACATGGAGCACGTGTTGTGTTGGAACTATGGTAATAGAGGTCATTTTCGTAGGGATTACCCTAAATCTAGGAAGAACAGATATAATGACCATGACTCATTAAATTCTGTTGAGGATTTGGGTGATGCCCTAACTGTTAGTGTTGATGAGTCAAAAAGGAGTTGGGTGATATAGTCGAGTTCGTCATTTCACTCTTTGTCTAGCAATGATGCCTTTAGTAATTTTGTGTGTGGGAAGTTTGGCAAAGTTAGGCTTGCAAATGGTCACAACCTAAATGTGCTAAGAAGATATGATGTGCATATGAAAACTTCTAAGGATGGGACTTGGAGGTTGAAGAATCTTACGTATATCCGGATCTGACCAAGAACCTTGTGTAGGTCAACTAGATGAGGAGAGATTCACGACAAGATTTGGGGATGGTCATTGGAGGGTATCGAAAGGATCTCTAGTAATTGCAAATGGTAGAAAGGAGGGGAAGTTCTATACTACCATTGAAAATTCTAACAGGCATGTTCATGCTCGTCAATGGCGTGTTAGGTTCTCTGATGAGAGAATGGTGCCGGAAACGAGGAGATTTCCGGTTGAGGTTACAAGATTTGATGGTCAGCTAAAGAACGCATGACCTGTATGGGAATTCGACAAGTTCAACACGAGGCAAAATTCCAATCCAAAATTCCCCTAAGTTGTTGACGAGGACGCGTATGTCGGGCGTGATAAGTTCAAGTGGGAGCATGTTGATGAAAGAGGAGTTGATAGGAGACCTTTGTTGAACGAGATTGAGATGGATGCGCTAGAGGATTCGAGAAGGTGTTGGAGTGGTGATTGATGATCATCGACGAAGGTTTGCATTTAGAATTAGTCTCCAAGTGAGAAATTGTTGAGTTAAATGTGGAGACCAATTTTGGGTTGGTCTCTGTGTATTGGGGAGCAAGGTAGAAGATTTTTAGTGGGAATCAAGTTGTTGATTTGTTAGTCGACTCTTTTTGTAATTCCTTGGCTGCAAAGACTCTATTAACCCTAAATAATTGTGTTAGCCCTGTACTATAAATAGAGCCTATGGGTTAGGCTTATTGGTATCCAATTGAGAGTGTTTCATCTTATAGCACAAGCGATTGGCATGCAATCTCTGTGTTTCTGAGGGAGTTGTGTGAGGCTCAATTGTGAGTGTTGAGTTCTCATGTTGTAACTCTACGAAGGTTGTGAGAGATTGTGGAGGTCTGAGAATCTCTTAAAGGTTGTTTTAATCTTCTGATAGTGCATCGTTCGTGGTTTTTTCCTGGTTTCAGTTTTTTCACGTTAATTCTTTGAGTCGAATCTTTATTATTTTTCTCCCTTTATTATTGTTTGTCTGCTAACAATGCCCTAAGAATCCTAACCACCACTTGACTCGACGGTGTCCCACTAGAATACAATTTTTTTTTTTTTTGGACCACCAGAATTCAAAAATAAAATAGGAATTATTGACATACAGAAACTGAAAGTATGGATTATTCGAATCCAATTGTCCTTTTATCAAAGAGGTTTTAACTAACAACCAATCAAATTTAATCTACCAGGCTTAACAACTATTTCCATAAATTCAAGGATACCAAATAATTCATGGACTTTTAGCCAATTAATCCAATTTGATATAAACTATGAATAAAATGATCAAAAGTTACTACCATGCAATATTGCAATGTACATAGATCAACGTTATTGAGATGAATGGGTCATCTACACTTGAACCCTTAAGTCGTCGTAGTCTATTGATGCACTAAGTAATGAGTTACAATGATAAAAATAAAGGGAAACATAGGTTCACCTAGCTAGTTCTATCCCCTTTCAAAGAAAACCAAAATATTAAAACAAGATCATGTGTTGTACTAAATATGACTAAAAAAACCTAACTAAATTATGCATTATCATGATCCTGTTGAATTAAATGTGGAGACCAATTTTAAGTTGGTTACTGTGGTTTGGGAGCAAGATAGAAGAATTTGAGTGGGAATCAAGTTGTTAATTTGTTAGTCGTCTCTTTGGTAATTCCTTGGCTGGCAAGAACTCTATTAACCCTAATTAATAATGTTAGCCTTGTAACATAAATAGAGCCTAAGTGCTAAGCTTATTGGTATCACAATTAAGAGTGTTTCATTTGACTACAAGAAATTGATATGCAATCTCCGAGTCCTTGAGAAAGTTTTGTGAGGCTCATATGTGAGTGTTGACTGTTGAGTTCTCATGTTGTAACTCTAGGGAGGTTGTGAGATATTGTGGAGGTCTAGAAATATCTTATAATCACTTATAATCCTCTGATAATGCATCGTTCGTAGTTTTTTCCTGGTTTGGATTTTTCCACATTAATTCTTTGTGTTGAATCTTTATTAGTTTTCGTCCTTTATTATTATTTGTCTACTAACAACGCCCTGAGAATCTTAATAAATCCACTAAACTTTTATTGGTAAACCAAGATCGAGTT
Source organism: Portulaca oleracea (assembly GCA_029582165.1). Lineage (NCBI taxonomy): Eukaryota > Viridiplantae > Streptophyta > Magnoliopsida > Caryophyllales > Portulacaceae > Portulaca > Portulaca oleracea. Next base: position 6,255,952 of record CM055893.1, read on the forward strand.
AGTCTTCTTTCACGATTCCCAAACTCCACCTTAAATATTGTATTAGAAGCCTTTAAGTGTCTTTACGTGAAGATATTCCAAGTTTGTTACTCCTCTCATCGTCTCCAATAAATAGGAGTATTCTAGTCATTTGCAAGATATACCAATTACATCGAGTATTTCAAGAAGTTTCAAGATACATCAAACATGTCTTTCTCTTTAGTATTGGTACAAACATTATTTAGAGAAATATTCTTTGTATGAGTAAGAAACACGTCCGAATTGTGCTACAAGTTAAGCTAAAGTTTTATTCATTTGAACATTTACGGCATAGTTCTTTGGTTAGTATAGTTATATCATAGTCATATCCATGAGTGAATTATTTGGTTAATGCAGTTGCTCTCCATTCTGTCACACACACACACACACACACACACACACACACACATATATATATATATCAAGATCAAGAAGTGTAAGTGAAAATGATGAAAATACAAGTCACTCAAATATCATTTTCCCAACAACAGTTACACATATATCCGCACATTTTAGCTAGCAACTGTGCAATACATATGTACATAATTAGTAAAGCAATATCCTACAAAAATGTGGCGCTCCTTTAGTAAGCACAATATACAATTAGACAGCAAAAGTTGAGAAGATACAGTCTTTAACCAAATTTTCCAACGAATAATGATAATCTAGACACATGACCAATAACCATCCAAACATTCTCCAAACAAGTTACCTATATTTTTGAGTGAGCTTCTTGCCAAGAACCTCCATATTCCTTAGCGAAGTGTGAGCAACAATATGAACAACAATTAACACCGGCTTTATTCAAAAATGAAGAATATTGGTTCTCACTAGCTTGCTTATAAACTATATTTTATAAACTATATTTGCTTATAAACTAATATTATGTATGTGTAACAAATAGTTGGTTAATGTATAAAAATTCTAAGACAATTTTTTCCAATATATGAAATAACTTATGTATCGATCATAAAAAAACATATAAAATTATTAATTATTTTTTTTTTGCAAACGAGATTATTTTATACTGAATCATCCAAGAGTCTTCACACTCGAAACATTCTACACATACATGTCAACTTGCATGGCACTCTAAATTGCTAACATGCGAATACAAAGTTTGACAACTAGAAGCGTTGTCAAAAAGTATCATTCAACACTTGACACAAACAAGAAAATTCATTAAACATTAGTTAATATAAATAAGGTATCTAGCTCGAACATAACTTCATCAATTGACAGAAGATAGAGAGCACCCGATAAAGGTGACGATCCATTACACTCTTTAACTGCCCGAACCTTCGCCACCGGTGACCGGAGGCTCAACTGTGGTAGAGCTCTTGCGGTGTCGCTCATTGTGCCCAACAAGCCGCACTCAACAGCTCCTCTTAATGTCATCAAATTCAGAAACTCCTTGAAACCTGAAAAATATACACCGTTATTATATTTTTAACATGGTATCATTGCTTTCTATGCAAATTCACACACACGTATTTGTGTGGGTGTCTACATATATATAGATCCTAGGTAGAATGCTTTGCATGTTTTTTTCTAATGTAACCCAAGTGAACACCCTACAACAGCATGTGACATAAAAATAGAATGTTTCTAACCAACTCTAATCCGTGATCTTTGTTATATTTATTGGAAGCCTTTACCACCTAAGTTATACCCATGTGGGTTGATGTTATGTTATGTATCTATATATCTTAGAACCAATAAAAAGTATTAGTGCATACTTTCCATATGGCCACAGGTGGATCACAAATGATACATCGTAGTGGATTGGTATAAGTTCAATATATATATTGAAATAGATTAATTTTTTACGTAATGAATTTGTATAAAAAATCGATAAATTAAAAAATATTGATGAATATTGCAACAATATTGATAGATAATAAAATAAATATTGATACTTTTTTTTTTGTAAAATTTAACATTTTGGAGATTTTAAGTAGATACTTTAAGATATACCATATAATAACTGTGACGTGAATTGTGTTTTCTTTTTATTCTTTTTAATTGACAATTATACATAGTATTTTCTTCAATTATGATTCAGTGGTTTACTTTATATAAATTCATCATTCTATCCAAAATAAGTCGCCATTTGGATTTATCAATACGAGGTTATAGTAACCAAGCAATATATTAGTCGAGAGGCCCTCAAAAAGAAGGAATATAGTTGAAAATATTTTCAACTATGATAGTTGAAATGTGTAATTATCCTTAATTTTACCATTAAAAATTAAAATTAATATATATATTCATCATAGGGCTTGTTACAATAAGTAAATTTATATGTTAAGTTATAATATTTTATAAAATTGAATATTTTTAAGGAAATTCTACTATAATTGACTTTTTGTTTCAACTATCGTACCTGAAAAGTGAAAATACCATTAGTTTTAACATAAAAATTCAAAATCAATATAGGTTGTTCAAAGTAACTTGATACAATAATTAACCATGTTTAGGAGGATATAAATCTTTTTTACAAATATGATTTATTTTTTATAAATGAATGGTATAAAATTTTCAACTATAATAGTTGAAAATAAATTCAACTATGGTAGAATTTTCACAAAAAGAATATAAAATATATATATATGTGTTAGAGCATATATAGTTATTAAAATCTTGACCCTTATCTACAATCCTATGATTTTATGATCCAAAATCATCGATGCGATTCTACTATCTACATTCCGATCATTTGAAATTCTAACTACCCAGTGAATCCTAGCTACGTGGGTTAACTCTGATTCTAAATTTATGGGTAAGTCCAATTTACCTAAATTTACTAGTTTTTACCAAAAATTACCAAAAATTACCAAACTTAAAAAAATAAAAAGAATTAATTGTGATATATTGACGTAAATTTGTCAAAAGTTATCAGAATTTACCAAAAGTTATCAAAAACTACCAAAAGTTACTAAAATTTAACTTTTACCCAACTATTTTTTCACTATTAAAAATATGTGTATTACTAACCAATTTTTTCCAACCAATTTAAAATGGTTGGAAAAATCGATCATTTTAGCAACAATTTCATATTTCAATTATTTTTCAAAAATTCTAGTGGGAAAGAGGGTTGGAAATTCCAACAAGTTTTGCTAAAATTGGTTGGAAATTTTTCCTACTATCCTTTTTCCTACTATTTGAAATAGATGGTTAGTAATCCGACCATTTTTCCAACCATTTTCAAATAGTAGCAAAAAAGGATGATAGGAAAATTTTCCAAACATTTTAGAAAAAGTGGTTGGAATTAAAATTTTCCAACCATTTTAGAAAAAGTGGTTGGAATTTCCCACCCTTTTTCCTACTAAAATTTTTGAAAAATAGTTGGAATATGAAAAGGTTGCTAAAATGGTTGGTTTTTCCAATCACTTTAAATTGATTGGAAAAAAGTGTTTGGTAATACACATATTTTTAGTTGTGTTCCCATGAATTTGACCGGCCCTAACTACCCAATAAATCCTAATTAGGATCCTCATTTTAACAACCTTAGTATGGAGAGGGCGGAAGCTATGCATTTGAAAAAAGAAACATTCATACTAACTTAAGGTATATGACAATTCCGATCAAAAAAAAAAGGTATATGACAATTTTGTTAGATGCTTTCTAATATGATTAACAATCTTGATGCAGCTAGTATGGAAACTTCTGCATCGTTAAAAGGGAGGAAAAACAATTTAACTCAATCACTTTCAAAGGTTTACTACTTTACTATTTGACAAGCTTGCAATCTCTTTTACAAGTTAGGCTATGTTGGGCAAACTAGGCTATTATGCTGAGCAGGAGTATTTAGGGTTAGCGTTTAAGACTTTTGATCGAATTAAAACTCTAAATATATTAGTATTTGATAAGCTAGTATTTTCATGAAAAGTTAAATATAATCTATTATAATTGTTCCAAATTTTAAACATTGTTCTCCACCTACCACTTCATTAAAAAAAAAAAAGTAAAGGAAGTTTAATGAAACAGATTACTTTAATTCATCAAAATTTAAGTTCTAAATAAATTTTTTTTTTTTTAATATTCAGATTAGGGAAGAGCAACTTTCTTCATAATAAAGCAAGCGGGTTTGAATGCTATTCAGTGCCTTAATGATTGTTGTTTTAATGGTTCAGTATTGTCTATTTCTTGGGTAAAATTCAATAAGAAGCAAAGGTCTAAACCTGTCAAATGAATTTGGGTCCCTAAAGTTAAGCAAAGTGGTCAGCCTTGTGATGTCTCCAATCCGCAGCTTCTTCCATCTGATTCACAAAGGAATAACTCTAACATTTCTTCGGATTCTAAGCGGACTTTAACAAACCCAATTTGTGCAATTTGAAAATCTAGGGTACGGTTGACGTGGGTGTTTATGATTCTCTTGGCTTATCTTCACCAGCTCTGTGTTTCAATCAGGATGTGTTATCTACTCCTGATCCCAATGATAGTGAGGCACTTTATCAGTCTAATATGTATCTGATGTTTTCTCCAAGTTTTGAGGACTCCATTTGGTGCATTCGAAAATTGGTGCTAGAAGTAAAAGGAGAGATAAGGCATTGGTAAAATCTAAGTGGATGTTGTTTATGGAAGTAGCTCGAAAAGCTAAGTCGATTTCTATTGGAGCTCCTTGAAATTAAAAAGATTTCAAGGATATTGAAGCGATGTTTGTTAGCAAGAGGGTCATGGTGAGAAAGATTAGTGGTTTGAAGATTATTCCGCCCAAGAAGAGGTAATTCGATTCTTACCTTGGTGTAGTTCCAATGCTGATGGTAATTGTTGTTCATTTTTGTGCTTTCTTGGATATATCTTTTAGTTGTTGCAGTTTTACCTAGCTGTTTTTTTTTTTTTTGTTCCATTGTTTTGCGGACCATTTTAGAATCTTTGATGTATTTTTAGTCTTTATTGACTTTCAATTACCGAAAAATAATTGAAACAACAAACTGGAAAAGCTAAGCATGCATGATATTAGAGAGTTTCTTAAGGCATATGCGAAAAGAGACTAGCATAAGGATGATGATAATATGATATATAAGACTTGGCACAATATACTTTTTAGGGTTTTTGGCTCATAATAATCCGAAGTCGGATGTCATTGGATGAAAATAATCTAAACTCACTTTTTGGGTGAAAATAATCCAAACTTTTAACCTATTTACTCGGACTAAATCGAAATCAATTTCCGGCGTCGGAATGCTGACTGGTCAGCTTATGTAGACCCAGTTAGCATAAATTTAAAACCAAAATCAATTAAAGAAACACGTGCTCATGCTGCCCAGTCAATATTCCCACGTCGGAAATCGATTTCGGTTTAGTCCGAATAAATAGGTTAAGAGTTAGGATTATTTTCAACCAGAAAATGAGTTTGGATTATTTTCAGCCAATGACCTCTGACTTCGGATTATTTTGAGCCAAAAACCCTAACTTTTTAAATGTATTTTTTGTTACAGGTTTGACATTTTTCTTTGGATATTTGTGACTAATTATCGACTAAAGGGGATTAGCATTCGTTATGGCTACACCAATCAATGTACATAACTATCTGAGCAATCAATCTTCTATGTAATTAATTATATTTTATGCCTTTTTAAGTCAATTTGATAAGAAATTATGGTTAAATACAAAAATTATACAATATAGATAATGTGGTATTATACTTATAAATTTCAATTATATCATTATTTTTAACTTAATATATAATATTAAAATTTTTCTTTTACATTAAGTCAACATGTGACGTCCTAAAACTCATATGATCTCCATTTAAGTTAATTTAAAAACTTCAATTACCGGTTTTGATATTTAGATTGACTAATACGTTTGTAAGTGAAAGGAATATTGAATTACAATAATCCATAGTTTGAACTATTGAACAATAATAATCTCAACTTTAATATTTTAGCATAGTGAGCCTACTTTACATCCCACAAGTTGTAATAATCTATATTTTAGAAAATTGACATTATTGTAAGTCACGATCGTTACAGGAGATGTAAAATAGGATTGATTGTATCTATGGTACTATTTTAAAGTATGGATTAATTATAAACTACGGGGAGATTAGTGTTTACATCAAATCTATCACTCATTAAAGCGAATTGAATATTTATTTCATATCGAATAGAGTGTTATGTTATGAAGGAATATTATCAGGCATCGATTGTGTTCGGAGTATCCTTTGTGCAACTCTATACATTACCCAAAACCCGATTTGCGGACTCTTGTTCTCTAGATTTTCTATTCAAACCTACTTCTATTTAAACATATCCAAACCTGTTCAAACATTCTCATATACATGATCTTTCCTGCTTCTAAAAAAACTAATTACTCACTTCTATCCAAATCTATTCCAACATTCTCATTTTCATACTTCTAAGAAAACTAACTATTCACTTCTAAGGCTATCAAAATTTTGGGTTCGGCTCTTTTCAATTCTGGACAACTCCGACATTGGACGAAAAGTTACGGTCCAATACCCAGTTTTTTTGGGTATTTTCCAGATCAGACATCGACAAAGTCAGAATTCGGGATGAAAAATTTGTGATCGTACCTGATTTTGTCAGGGTCAGACTTAACCGGATTTTCAAATCAAACAATTCCTTAACAGCCCTACTCACTTCTACCTAAATCTGCACAAACCTACTTAACTTATAATTAAGCTCCATCTAAAAGAACGTACAAAACCCTTAAGAGACAAAATTATGGGCGCAAAAGAATAGTTTCGATCAATTTCCAAAGGGGAAAAGCATTCAAGTAGAACTCTATATGAGTATATGAAATGGTAATCGAGAGTATCTTTATAATCATTTATATTTTCTTATACTTAATTTTTTTTGAGTGATTTAGGAAAAATTCAAAATGTTTAATTAACCATCTTAAATCAAGACAATTATCATTTTGTTTGTTCACATCAAGTCTAACTCTATGAATTGCCCAAAATCCAACTTATCCACTTTTATTCAATTCTAGTTTTTCTACTTGAACCTACTCATAATCTACTTCATCTAAGTATACTCAAACTTACTCAAATCTACTCAAACATGTCTAACTTTTCCTACTTTTAAGAAAACTGATGGACCATGACGATACACATTAATTTTGACTCAAGATGGTTAATAACCATCTTTAAATTGTTCATATTTTTATGATTTTTAATAATATTTTCTCAAATAATTATATATATTTATCAACTATAAGAATATAATACTTAACTAGGTTAAAAAAATAAATAATAGCCTAATTTTATCAATAATAATAAAAATACACATTTTACGCATAGTTGTATATTTATGAAAAATATAAATAAATAATTATTTTTATATTATTTATAAATTGTAATAACCCTCAAAATATGAAACATACAATTATAATAATTTAAATATATTTATATTAAGTTTATGAGTGATTTAGGCGAGATCCAAAATGGTTATGACAAGAAGTTTATCCTTTTATATATTTATAATCATTTAAATTTGCTTATATTTAATTCTTTTGAGTGATCTAAGTAAAATTCAAGGTATTTAATTAACCATCTTAAATTAACACGCTTAAAATATCATAGGTCCAACCCTATGAATTAGCCAAAATCCAACTTATCCACTTTTTAGTTTTTCTACTTAAACCTACTCATAATCTTTATCTACTTCATCTAAAGTATACTCAATCTTACCCGAACCAACTCAAACATGTCCAACCTTTCTTACTTTTCCGAAAACTAATTACCTATCTACTCATTCAACTCCTAGCTAGTTACCCATGAAAACAACAAATCGAAAGGGGGAAACTAAAAACATGCAATGATAAGAGTAATTTGAAGTGGTAATTAATTAAGTAGAATTATTAATTGATGCACAAACCTGCTACACCGCTGGCAGAATCTCTGAGCAAGACCCTTGACAATGACGACAGGTGCCTTGGCATGGAACTCACACACCTTATGCCTACGATGATACTTCTTGGCATCTGTCAGGTCCGACGTGCAGTTGTCTGCTTGACAGTAAATGTCCTGCTGATCCATCGATCTTACCCTTCAATTTCACGGTAAGTTTGTATGAGAATGAACAAGTTAATAATTCAAGGGTTTAAATAGAGGAAGAGATGAGGTCATTGTAGAGTGAAAGAAACAAGGGGAATGATGCCTGAGGTCATTGTCCAATGGAAAGATAAAAAGATTGCTTTAATCTGTTGGTTAAAAGGGTGGAATATAAGTAGCTATCTAAGCTAGCCAACCTAGCATGGTGGTACGTACTGCCTTGGGGAAAAGTGACAATAGAAAAACAAAACAAGGGTCCTCCCTGCTTCATATTAATTAGAAATCAAAGGACAATTATTGTTGTGACTTGTCAAGAGTGAAGACTGGTAACTGCTCACTGCTGAGTGTTATTATATCATCTTCCTGTACGTATTGTGTGTACTTTCTGGCTAGGTCATGAGAAATCTTATGAACTTGGGTTAAACTATCTAAGCTAGCTTAAAGTTTAATGGATGTTCATTCTATGTGTACGTAACCCATATCTTCATTTGGTTAAGTGCTTGCCTAGATAAGTTGATAAGCTTTGTTTGGAAAACAATTCTTAGTTATCGATCATGTTCCAGCTTTGGCTAGGATCAGATGACTTGTTCAATCCGGAAAAAATTAAACGACAAAACCAGTTGAATAAGGTGAACTCGTTGAACCAGGCGGTTCACTGTCAAACCGGGATTTTGGTAATTTAATTTTTAAAAATTGGTTTTTGACGATTTGATCTGGTTCATGTCATGTTCATGCCGGTTTTATTATTTTAAGGTTTTTGACCGGTCCGTCCAGTTGAACCATTGACCCATTGGGATAACCGGTCCCGTTCTGACTGCATAGGTTGTTGATTGTTGGTTGTTTGCATTGACGGTACTATAGTAGCTATTTGGGTTGACTGTTTGCATTAGTTGTTTGGATTAAATGTTTGAAAAAGTTGTGTTTAGTAAAGTTAGTTGTTTTTGAAAAAGTAATTATTGAAATTTCATTTATACCCTTTATTATCAATTTTAAAATAATATGTATCAATTAATTTTATGATGACATACATGTAATTTTTAGTAAATTTTGGGTTAAATGTTAATTTCGACAAATAGTCAATCCAATAGGCTGCTCATGTCAGCCTGTTGAAGAATCAATCTGTTGGATGCAATCAGCCAAAAGTTATTTACCAAACATTTATTTAACTTATTTGACTTGATCAAATCTTCCAATAGTCATTCAATAGGTTGTTTACCAAACATGGTCAAAGTGTGGATAGAGTGGATAAATGTGGATAATTTGGGTAAGGTGTGGATAATGTGGATAAATGTTGAATAGTATTTGTAATTTTTAATAATTTTGAATAGGGTACTGTAAGGCAAGTTACGTCAGTCACATCAAATAAAATGTATAATTTTTATATAGGAAAAACTTATAGTGGTTGTCAACCATGACAACCACCACAATGGAAACGATATTTATCCATACATGTGTCAACTTTTATCTTCGTCATTCACTTTTTTTATTTAGTAAAACATTATAAAATATATTTTCTAAACTAAAATAAAATTTCCGAAATTTTTAAAAATTTAAATATCTTAAATCTAAATTTTTGCCAAGTAAATAAGCATATTTTGAAAAATATTTATTGTAATATTTTTTAAAATAAACTAAAATTTAAAAATATATATTTTACAATTTATATTAAATAAGAAAATTAATGGTCAAGGTAAAACTTGACACATGTACAAATAAGATTTATTTTACTTATGGTGATTGTCATGGTTGACAACCACTATAAGTGCATCCTTTTTAAATATGTATAATATGTAAAGTGAATAAGTGAGAATAAGTGATGTGATAAAGTTGATAAAGTGCATGTGAATAGCGTGCATAAACTTAACATTGCCGCAGAATAGAACAGGGTAGATTACAAATAAATGATACTCCTTTCGTTTCTTTTTTTTTTTTGAGAGATCCTTTCGTTTCTTAATGTGTGTCAATTTTTCTAACTACCTTATCATTTTTTATTTGTGAGTTTTACATTTTCAATAATTAAAATACTCATATTAATTACCCTTAATTAATGAATGAGTTTTTTATTTTACATTCTAAAATTCTTTTTTATTTTTCCTTTTTCTTTAATGAAGGATATATTTATTTATACATGACTTTTTCACTCTAACTATCTCTATGACATTAATTTTGTAAAGTTAGTTTTTTTTTTTAAAAACGCTTTAAAAGGGGTGGAGGGAGTAGTATTGATTGCATTAATTGTGGCATTGAAATGATCAGGTAATATTGAAAAAGTCTGGATCTCATGTAGTTTTTTTATAAGATTGATAATAATATCATTCATGTATTATCAAAAAAAAAATATCATGCATATTGAAAACGTGCGTAAATACTTTCAATGTTTGCACCAGGTAATATTTAATATAAGAAAATCATCAAAGCTCATACATGTTAGTCACGCTTTGTAGCTTTTCAACCCATTGTGTACTTTCATGAATATTTAATGAATAGATTATACAGTGTCCAAAATAATAATAATTAATGGATTGTACATGATACAAGTTTTGACATGTTGTGCTCAAGCTAATATGCATTATATATATTTTTTTTTGATGGAAAAATGCATTATAACTTTTCATATTAACTCTTTTTTTTTTTGACAAAAGGACAAAGTACTAAACAAAACTAATCAACCGGGAAGGGCTCCGCCCTTAGCTGCTCTAGCCAGAGCATGTGCTTCTCAGACGATTTGCCTACTAATCTTATCTATGCAAAGAAAAGAAAAGAAAAGAAAAAGACAGAAGCTTACTCTTGCAACTACCTACTAATTGCTGATAGATTGGATGGATACCCATACTTCCCTTAAAAGCTTGAACCGTCTGCGATGAGTCCGTTAGAATGCGAATGCACTGCCAGCGTTTCTCAAAGGCATCATTAATGACTACTTCAATTGCACAAATTTCCATCTGAAGGGAAGATAACTCGAACAACTTCATTGCACATTGGAAACGTTGACCATTGAGCTCCGCCACCCACCCTATCCCTCCCTGTAGGGTCTCTTTATCCCATGCACCGTCACATTAATACTCTACATAAGGCTGACTCCCCAATGTCATCCATTCAAAGTACAAATCCGTCTCATGCCTACGTCCGTCCTAGATGAGCTGGGCCAATAACTTAGCTTTACGTTTCTCCGCTGATTGGCATACGTCCCTCACCCAATTAACTACCTCCCCAGGAGACACTCTAATATTGTTGAACAGCTTGTTCGTTGTTTCTTCCCAACCATATAAATCAGCAGGTTCCAATAAACTCCCTGACCAAACCATGACCCACTTCCCTTTGTTTAAAGAGGAGGGTTAACCAATTATAAGGGATTTAAGATGTGTTGGTTTACCATTCTGATGGAAGAAGCAAACCAGATCAACCTCGACCACTCGCAATCTTTTAAGAGATGTGGGGTGGATTCTATTTCCCTATCACAAAGTGCACATGTCGGATTTGTATCTTGATCTCGGAAGACTCTCTTGTCCGCAGTAGCCAGGGTCGAGTGGATGATCTTCTACAAATGAGTCTTCCACTTTGATGGGATCTGCATGCTCCAAATCCAGTTCCAGTTCTAGTTCCAGTTCCTAGCTTCCTGCTCCGGGATTTCATGCCCCCAGGTCTTCTCCCGCATATTTATTTCCCAGATGAAATGGTAGTCTGATTTGACCAAATACTTTCCATCAGTTGTGCTCTCCCAGTAGAGGCAGTCCTTCTCTTCCGGCCACTTCCCTTAGCAGGTATGCTAAGATTGACATAATTGAGCTCAAAGTGAAGATTTTTCTTACCAGCAATGTGTTCCACTTACCTTGGTAAGACATTAAGCACCTGACTTCTTTCCCTACCCACTACGACCGATCCAGGTTGTTGTTCAGATCTAGCAAGTGGTTTCTTGCCTAGATATCCTCCAAGATTTGGCTTCTGTTCCCATCACCAATTCTCATCCTAATCCCCTATTTTATGCCCTTAGCAGCTCTGCGCAAACTCCTCCATCCTGGAGATCCCGTTGCAGTCCACCTACTCTCCATATTCAGAGGCGATGCTCGCTTGTATATCTTGCTTTATAGATTCTTGCTAAAAGTGTATCCTGGTTCTTCTCCAACCGCAAAGCCTGTTTTGCTAGTAGAGCATCATTAACCCAAGTAGTTCTCTTGAGTCCCAACCCACCAGCTCCCTTGGGTGCAAAACCTTTTTCCTTTGCAGCCCAATGCTTGTCGTTCTTGTTCCCACTTGTCCACCAAAAGAAATTGGCAATGATGCTATCGATCATATTCGCAACTTTGATCGGGATTTTAACGAATGAAAATATGTGCTTGTGTAATGCCGCTAAAACCAAATTTATTAGGATGATACAGCCTGCTGGAGAAAGAAGTGACGCCCGCCAAGCTTGAAGTTTCTTCCCTATATTTTCTGCTAGGAATTCGAACTGTGATGTTTTATGTCTTTTAATAGGGAAGGAACCGCAAGGTATCTGTTGAAGGAATCGCACAATTGAAACCCCAGGATGGTTTTCAGGCCTTTTATCTCCTCCTGGTTGATACTTAAGGACGTCATAATATTGCGATTTTTCAATGCTCACCATTTGCCCTGATATGTCACAAAAATCATCGACAATATTTTTTAAGTTTAGATAGAAATCCAGTGAGAGCTTCGTGAAGAAGATCGAGTCATTGGCAAGGAACATGTTGGTAACTACAGGGCTCCCCCTGGTAACCCTGATCCCTCTAATTAGATGTCTCTCCTAATCCACTCTGAGGTTAGATGCGAGGACATCAAGGCAAAGGATGAAGAAGTATGGCGAGAGTGGGTTCCCTTGCCGCAGTCCCGCCTCAGGAAGAATCACCGGTGATAGGTTGCCATTTATTAATACTGAGTACCTTATCGTACTAACACACTCCATAATTAATCGGACCCAGCTAGCAGGGAACCACAACGTCTGAAGAACCCTTTGCAAGAAGTCTCTGCTGATTTTGTTATATACGCTTTGTTTATGTCTACCTTAATTGCTGCCAATTTAATTAGTCCCCTAATATTAACTCTTTCAATAATTAATATTAACTCTTTCAATATTTATAAAATTAAGAAGTGTAAGGGTTTAGCATTCATTTGTTATGATGTCAAATATAAATGACACTCTAAATCAATCAATCTTGTCTGTTATGCATGTTAAATATTTTGTTTTTGTAAATTTACAATAGTATGGATAAAATGTGATTTGATACATTTTATATATGATATTATACTTATAGATTATTTTGTTTTCAATTTAATCTATGTAATATTATAATTTTTACACTATTGTAACATCCAATCTACTTAAAGTAATAAAATTTTGTAAAAAAAAAAGGGCATGAATGAGTTACATTATTTATTGTACCAATCCACTCTATCAATATATATTAATTTTTTTCTCAAAAAAATATATTAATTTCAAATTTTTAAAGGTAAAATATGCTCTTTAATTATTATAAAATTTTCCAAAAATCTTAACCAAAATAATTTAAGGCAAAACACAAAAGGGTATCTATGCATTATACCCATCACATTACGTCATTGTTGTTACGCATGCACACGTTGGTGTCTTAAGCTTCCTATAATTGGTCACTACCTCACTATATTTATTTATTTCTTTATTTATTTGTTAATTCTCATTGGGTGATTTCTAGCTAGGAAACTTTAAGTAGCCATGTGACAAGAAAATCAAAAACCCAAAAAGAAAAAAAGAAATTGGATTGTTAATTCTCATTGAGTGATTTTTTTTTGAAAATCTACCTCAAAAAATTTCATCAAACAGCTTTTTGAAACCTAACTTATTAGGTCTAAAAATTTAATATAGAAAACTACTCACCAAACACCTAAATTAACTTTTTAATATTGGTAAAAAAGCTAACTGCATAAAAAAAAAATTAAAAGCTACCAAAAAAACTAGATAAAACACCCCATAATTTTTTCTAAATCGAACTGGCCTTATTCTTTGGATTATTAACTCTTTCCAATCCAATCCAAACCTTACACAATTCCCAAAAAAAATCCTCTCTAAAAACACAATTTCCCAAAAAAGCATCATAACTTATCCAATTCAATCTAATCCAATTCAATCCATCCAAATCTCATTTTATTCAATCCAAAAACACAATTTCCCGAAAAAGCATCATATCCATTTTTTTTGGGCATCCTTAAAAATAGCGCTGACAAAAATTTGGGTCAAACAAATTTGGACAATGTCAAAATTCGGACAAGAAATTCATGTCCAAACCCGGTTTTATTTCGGGTCGAACCGGGTCGGACAATTCGGACGAAGTAAAAATCGGGTTTGGACAATAGAAAAAAGAGAAATTTTATGTCCGAATATTCAGTCAATATAAAAATTCGGACGAAAAATCAATGTCCAAACCCAATTTTTTCTTGGTCGGACAATTCGGATAATTCAGGTCGGATGAAATTTTGTCAGCGCTACTTACAAAGTGAACCCAGGACCACAAAAAAAAAATAAATAAAGGAAACTTATTAAGCAGCAAAGCTCCAAAATTCCTTTCAGTTGTGTCATGTGGCCTATTGTACTTGCTTGTGAAAAAACGAGGGGCTATGCTATCCTCCTTTCTCTTTCTCTTTTTGCTTTTCAAAGATTCCCACACCAACAATTTCTCATCAATCATCCATCATGCATAAAGGTATCATGTGTACTTGGATGTGAGTGGTAACACATTGTTCAACAATTTGTGAGAATATTTCCATTGAGTGTGTTGATCACAATAATCTAAATTAGATTTCATGTACTTTGTGCTTGGTTTGTTAAGTGTTGAAAATAAGTTCAAAGATCCGATTTCAAAGGAATTGTTTCTAATACAAGTTTAGAGTTGCTTCGAGTAGATGTCTCGAGAATAAAGTATGAAGGGTCAAAGAAGAATCAAGTGAAGTTATTGAAGAGAAGAGTCTAGAGTTGTGTCTTAGATTCGGTTTTATTGCTTTCATTGATTTTAGTTAATACACTAATTACAAAGTCTTAACTAATTTACTTTTGAATGTTTTGTGTAACGTCATAGCAAACACTCAATAGGAACATAAGTCTCAAATATAAGTTTTGGGCATGTTCTTGAGTTTAGTTTCAATTTTTTAAAATAAAGTGATGGGACGTGATAGTCTATGATAGAGGTTATTCGACGCAATTTAAAGTAAGTCGACTTAGTGGAAGACATGACAATTGATAGGAGTGTTTTGTGGGCTAGGATTAAGGTAATATGAGAGGGTTGAGGTGTCATCAGTAGCTTGTGTCTTTTTCAGCGTCTCTTTTGTCTTCCTTGTGTTTGAGCTTTTCAGGTACTTACAACTCTCTGGCTTAACTTCACTCTACTTGGAGCATTTAGGTATAACGTTTCACTCCCTTTATTTATGTTATCTGGGGCGTCCCTAGTCGTGTGTTCGAATTGGTTTTTCCCTCATTTTTTTTAAAAGGTTTTGCGCCTTGGGTCCACCACAATTAGCTTATTCACAAATTTCCGTGCATGAGTGCAAGACTGTCTACATTTGAATTCCCTCAAACCTTGCGTTAGCAAGTCAATACTAAGAATTGTTGTTATTGTTGTTGTATGTGATAGTGATTGATTTTATGGTTAAGGTCACCATTATCTAAAATCAACAGAGATTAATATATCTAAATATTATACATTTGCATAAACGATAAGAAATTGTAGTGCAAATCATGAAAATTATTCTAGCTATCTAAACTTTTTTTCTAATTCTACTCTTTCTTATTCTCTCTCCCTAAGTTTTGGTTGATTTATATTTCCTCGCCGCACTTCGAAAATAATAACAATGGAGGGTATGAACTCAAATTCTCCCCAAGTCGAATTCAATTACTTTTCGAGTATCAAATCAACAGTTTCAAGAGCCACGGAAGGCTATGAAGAAGTCGAGTTGTGATTGAGGTCAAGTAAGGGGTAATTTTGTCATTACACAAGGGTCAAGATGGAAGTTCGGATGAGAGATCAAGCGGAGAAGAAATGAGAAACACCCAAGGAAAAGAGAGAGAAAATAGAGGAGGCGCTGGGCGCGCCTCTTCCTTTTTCTCCATCCCAAAATTACTGCATGTCGCGCTAGCCATGCCCCAACAGTTTTCCGCAGATCCGCGACTTTTCCCCCTTTCTTTGTTATGTTTTCTTCCACATTTTCCCCTTCTCCCTCATTTGTAAGAAACTTTGGAAGATTTTAGACACTTTGCTTATGAATTATTAAGAGGATATTTATAAACCTTAATCTGTTGTAATTAAGCTTAATCTATTGTGGGAGTGCTTAATCAAGTTCCTTTTCATTTGTAAGTTGATGCACATATTTCAATCTCTTTTTGATGAAATTCCATGGAAGAACAAGCGTGGATGCTTGGGAAGGGTTTCTTTGCAACCTCTTGTGATTCTTAGAATATTGTAGATTACTCTTTACATTAGTCATATCCTTTCTTTAATTGTTCTTGTTCAGCTCTATCACAAAACCCTAAAAATGGTGAATGTAAGAGTTCTAATGTTGGGTTTCCTTAATAGGTGGATTAGTTGATACTTGGGTAATTAATTTGCTTTCCTAGTCGATTCCATATTATTGGCTAAGCTTTCCCAAAGTTACTCAAATGCAAGCTGGACGAGTGAGAGGGAAGATTATTCTTGTATATCAGGTTGGATGTTCCTACTTAGTGGTGGAATGATTTGTTGGGGCTCAAACACCATGATTATATAGAGGATTTCACAATAGCTTCGAAACTTGTTGCAATGGTACATAGCCATGTATATAACGACAAGTCATTGTCACCTATCATGATTCATTTTGATATTAATGGTAATCTAGTAATGGTACACAATATATATATATATATATATATATATATATATATATATATATATATATATATATATATATATATATATATATATATATATATATATATAAAACGACTCAAGGCACAATAGGTTTAGACATGCCTGTTACATTATTTGCTTAAGGATGGAGTAGTAGTCGAACCTTTAACTAAAGTGCTATGTAAAGACTTAGTGGCAAAGTCTTCGAGAGGGACAAGGTCAAGTGAAACCCATACTTCTACTTCACATAAGAAAGGCTCAACTTTACAATGTGTATAAACGTCAATCCTAAAGTTCTATAAGTACAAAGTTATGTTAAGTGGTTAGGAAACATCAATATAAGTCATTCCAAGGTAATGATGCTAGGATTTCTTTAATGTCAATTGTTAAAGGGTTATTATAAGAGCAAATTAATTCGCAGAAGCAAAATAAAATGACTATTGGATATCAAGAAAAATAAATGTAAGAATAAAAGACAGATAAGAATTTAACGTGGAAACTCAAATTGGGAAAAAACCACGCGGCACAACATCAAACATCTCCACTATTGGT
Organism: Portulaca oleracea; assembly: GCA_029582165.1. Taxonomy (NCBI): domain Eukaryota; kingdom Viridiplantae; phylum Streptophyta; class Magnoliopsida; order Caryophyllales; family Portulacaceae; genus Portulaca; species Portulaca oleracea. The sequence goes on from CM055893.1 coordinate 6,273,412, forward strand.
AGATATTATAATGAACGATTTCACCCCGAGATCAACATAAAGAGAGTATAACAACTCACCCAAACCCTCACAAATTCTCTCGCCAATGAGAATACAAAATTTCTGAATATTTGAATACACCACCTCCCATGGGAGGTGCCCCCAAAGATAGCTGCATAAAACATGGTGAATGAACGCTCTATTTATAGGGAGGAATCCCTCTAAACCTACCTTGACCTTCACTCACGATATTGTTTCAAAATAATATCAAAGATAATATTCCAAATAGTATGAAACAAATAATTGTGAGATCAAAAGATTGAGTGATTTTAGAACACTTTCCTAACATCAAGAGATGAGTAGTTTAACTTTTAATAGATTTTGAGGGAGCTTAGTTACATGAGCGAGAATTTTTTCTAAAGTCTATCTATGTACGTGTGATGTAATGTATGTGTGGACGCTGAAAAGAACTTCAGGCTAAAGGTCTGAAACACTTATTAACACTTGCGGATCTATATTAGGGTTAGGCGTAACTATAGCCACCTACAACCCAACAAAATTTAAATTAATTTAATTTGAGTTAAAAGTTATAGATGAAATATTTTCCAAGTGAGTGTAATAATATATTGCTCACCCTAATGCGAGGATATAGATCAGACATTGAATCCAGATTTGAGACACAGTAATTTCTCGACGATAGCACATGTGCCTACTTATGAAGGATACGTGCACAGTGCTTGATAATGGTGTCAGGCATAAAGCACTAAGGATGAATGTTGTATGTGTGTTATGAACTTCGTCAAAAAGAACATTAAGTTCAAAGACTTTTCTACTTTATACTCAAAGTCGGTTATTGTTTATAAATGCTAAATGAAAGTTTAATGAGAAATACTTTTATTAGGCATATACTTTCCATGTTTCTAGGCGATTATATGTTAAGTTGTTTACAAATAACAGTGGTTTCATTCGAGGGGTAAGTTTCAAAGTTATTCCATTATTTTTTTATATTCTTGAAATGGTGGGAGGTTGTTGAAACTATTTCAAGAGCATCTAAGAATATAAGTAAGGAAAATTTGATTACATTAAGTTGAACTATAAAGGTTGATATAATAGTAAGTCAAACTTTAAAATTGTATCACAGTAAGTTGAACTATCGAAACATTGGATTTTAGTGTACTGCCACCGAATTTTTCTATATGACAACCAAGGAGGGTTATTTTCTTACGTGGCACTTGAATTATAGTAATGTCAAGTTTTAATATATTGGATTGAGTAGTCTAAACTATTACATAATGACTTGTAGTATTCTACGGTATCATATATTGGATTGTAGTAATTCAAACTTCAGTATATTTGTTTCTAAATCTGGTGGTAGTGCATTGAAATCTAATGTTTCAATAGTTCATCTTACTGTGATACAAATTTAAAGATTGGTTTACTATTATCCCAACCATAGTTACAAAATCCCAATCCAGATCAACGATCCTACAATTTTACAATCCATGATGTATTTTGGCCCACGCCCAGTCCAATGAAGGAGGTCCAAGTCATCTGCAAGGGAATAGAACGGGCCAAAGGAGAAGAATTCACTGTGGAGGCCCAAAGGCCAACCCATATCACTTTCTACTTGTTCCAAGAGGACGTCCAAACGTCATAAGGAGGTCCAAGTTCACGCTGAAAGGCCCAAGTACCAAGCCCAAGTTGAATTTCACAGTTTTGACCATTTCAAGATGAAGTTCACAGTTCTAGCCATTTCAGTTTGAATTTCACATTTTTGGTGTTTAGTTATTAATATCAAGTTTTATATTGTATTTTTATCATTTCTAGTTGTGTGAGATGCCAAGTAATATATATAAACTTGGACATCAAGTCATAGGAGTCTATAAGAGTCTAGAATGTTCTAGAATAGTCTAGAACACGTGTGGTAGGCGTGTGATGGTTAGCTTTGGCGCCAAGTTTGTATAATCCTATATTAGGTTGGCTTATTTTGTAACTAATCCATCTTGGATTAGGAAAGCCAAGTCCTAGAAGGATTAATATTGTTGTAACTAACTTCCCTTAGTATAAGGAATCCAAATCCTAGGAGGAGAAGGTAGATTAGGCGCCAAGTCAGAGAGTCCTAGGAAGTTTAGAACTTAGTCTATTATAAATAGCTAGGCTTGTAATCGATCAAAGGGATCCAACATTAAATTATGAATACAATCAAGCTTTTATCTTACCCCTTGAATGTTTCTTGAAACTTCGTTTGATCTCTTCTATTGTATCTTGATTTGGCAAATCAAGTGGTGAGGAAGAACTTGTTCTCTACTCTTATAAGGTGTTTCTGTAACTAAGAGGAAGGACAAGTAGCCCTAGGGTTTCATCTTGTGGTGTTTCTGTATCAAGTTTGATCCCTTGAACTATCCCTTTTATCTTTCTATCCTTTAGTTAGATATTCAGCAACCCCTAAGGCTATTTAATACTCTCTCAAAGCTCTCCCTCTCTCCCTCACGTCAAACTCTCTCTCTCTCTCTCTCTCCTCTCAAAACCTCACGTCAACTCTCTCCCTCTCACAAACAATCGTCCATCCCTCTCAAACTCACAAAAGATCCAACCTTTCTCAAACCCTAACCCATATTCTCTCACAAATCTCCCAAACTCCACAAAATCTCCATCTCTTTCACGTGAATCTCCCCTACCCTAACCCTTTTCACGTGAACTGCCCTATACTTAGATTGGTTGCATGTCTCCCCTTTGATGTGTAATTGATCAATCCTATTCTTTGATCCCATTATACATCAATCCATAAACCTTCTATCGATCAAACTCTTATTAAAATCTTAAAGTACTTAGGATCATATGATCCCAGTTTAGTCTAAACATTATGTGTTATAATTGTAATATGATTGTATGATTCTATAATCCAATCCATGATCCTACGTGAATTTGATAATGGTTGCGCACATTAATAACTTTAAAATTTTATCATGACATTAAAAGTTTTATATTAAATTGATCCATTGAAAAAAATTTAACGAATTGCTTTATTTTTAGTGAATATTTATTATGACTTCTACTATCATAGAACTTTTTTGTTACTATTTATCTAATGCGTTAGAATCTTATGATCCTCGATCCAATTCTACGATTCTGATCCTAACTACACTTATCGATCCCAACCCTTATGATTGAGCTTACAACAATCCTATCTTACAATCTTCAATTTGATTCTACGATTCCGATCCTAGCTACAGTTATTGATGCCAACCCCTATATTTGAGCTTACTGCAATCCAATCTTAGTATCATCGATATGATTCTACGATTCCGATCCTAACTAGATTTATCGATCCCTCCTATAATTGAGCTTATTACAATCCAATCTTACAATCATCGATCTGATTCTACAATTTTGATTCTAACTACACTCATCAATCCCAACCCCTATAATTGAGCTTACTGTAGTCCAATCTGACAATCATCGATATGATTCTACGATTTTGATTTTAACTACACTTATCAATCCCCAACCGCTATAATGAAGCTTACTATTATTCAATCTTGCAATCCTCGATCCAATTCTATGATTCCAATCTTAACTATATTCATTGACCCAACCCCTATAATTATGCTCACGACAATCCGGTTTTTCTATAAATAATCAAGTATGTTGGACGAGTACAAAATTATTGCCCCCATAAGAGCAACCAAGTTGGACATCTTGTTTTCAAACACCCAATGTTTTCTTACACCCTCAAGGCCCAAATAATCTTAAGTGGAATTGGGCCTAGCGTCTTGGGCCATAAGCCCAAACAAGGATCTGACAAGACCCATACTATAGCCTCCATATATAGTACTTCTGAAACAAACGGAAAGGTTTCCATTTTCGATTCGAACCTTCCAGTTGTTCTTCTTGCGAAGTGGCCTCCCCTCCTTTTTCTCTCTCCTCCATTGTTAACGCTTTCAAGCTTTTAATACTTCGGACGTTCATCCCACGCATAATTTATTGCGTAGTACTCTAACCAGCTCGAAACTTTCGAATTCGGGGGATATATATTGGGTGTTAGGGTTAGGGTTTCTGAGCACTCTCTTATCAGTAGCTATGGCTGCCGTCCAGCAAATTGTCGAAGGAGTTAACAACATGACAGTCAATGATTCCGCCAAGAAGAATCGGATTCAGGTGTCCAACACCAAGAAGCCGTTGTTTTTCTACGTTAATCTCGCTAAGGTTGGTAATCGATGAGATCTAGGGTTCGGATTTTCGTGTGATTCTAATTTAGGGTTCTATTTGAGGAGATTTTGATTGTGTTTGTTGATGTTTGCAGAGGTATATGCAGCAATACAACGAGGTTGAGCTTTCTGCTCTTGGAATGGGTACTGTATCGCATTCTCTGTCTCTTTACTCTGGCCGTTAGATTGATGAACATTGTTTGAATGTCATCGATGTTGCTGTTTGTTCTCTGTCTTTTGTTGTTTTCAATCATTTTCAGTGGTTAAACATTTTCGATGAAAGATGGAGCAATTGCCTACGCAGATATTAATAAAGAAATGATATTTATCCTCACTTATTGATAATTATATGTAAGGTTTAATTGGATGAGAAGATTATAGCTGAGAATGCATGTAAGAATGCTGTTAATCTTCTAAAAGTTCGATTTAGGTTTCCGCAAGTTTGAGGGTGGAAGTTTTTGTTAGAGTCACTCCAGTGCTGCATTTTCTGAGGTCTTAAAATATGTCATTTATGGGTTTCTTTAAGATTCCATTTACAACTTTACTACTCATTCGTACTGATTAGAATTATTGCCTATTTGAATTCGTTGGTATCGGAGTGAGTGCTGGTCTAAGTCCTCCCAGTTTTCCATTCGAAAAAGGATTCACTTTGGTGTGGAAGTATAATCTTCAGTGTTTGTTTGAAGTAGGTCTGAAATGTCTCACTGTTTCCTTGTGAATTGTTTAATATAGTATCAAGTATGGTTCAATCTGACCGGTGCTTCTGATGATTCTGAGTGTTTGCTTTTCACGCATTTGGTGTGTGTCAATGTTTGTTTGGCCCTTGGCCGAGTCGCACGGTGGGTGACTGTGCAGCATGAGCAATGCATTTATTGTTGATCATGTAGTTAGTGACGATTAGCTACGCTATCTTTATGGTTGGAATGGTCTATTCAGATGGATAGCTTATGTGGCAGGAGTGTTGCTATTTACAAAATACTTTGTAATGCACTCTCAATGAAACTGGCCTTTCTCTCCTTCCAATCTGGAAATATTGCATGTGTACTGCTTGCCTTATGCTGGTAAAATGAGCCTTTTGGGTGTCTTTTTCTGTAGCATTGAAGGTTTCATATGTTTGCTAAAACTTCAAAGCGGCTATCCCATGTCCCTCCCCCACAAAGAACAAACATAGAAAAAAAAAAAAGTCATTCTCTTGGCCTAGTTCTTCAGTTAATCAGTGATAAATGTATTGCTTGACCAGCTAGTGTAGTTGTATTCTTTTATCTCATGGGAACTAGAAAGTATTAGCCTAGTGGATTCATTGTTGCACAACTTTGCATCATATGTTCGTACAGTGCGACCATTAGGCTGACTTGAGTAAGTTTTTGTGGCACATGGTGATTCTGATCTCCTGTATTTTTGTTGGTTTGGCTCACATTTTTTCTGTTGATACTTCTCTAAAACTGTCAAACAGACCAGCTGTCCTAACATGTCTGCCTTGAATAAAATTTGCAGCTATTGCCACAGTTGTAACTGTTGCTGAAATCCTCAAGAACAACGGATTGGCTGTTGAGAAGAGTAAGAAGTTTGATATCGTGTGACACTCACCATGTTCAGATTCGAAAAACCAAACCTCTGTACTAACTCCTGAATCTTGTTTCGTGTCTCAGAAATCATGACATCAACCGTTGACATTAAGGATGATTCAAGAGGTCGTCCAGTGCAAAAGGCAAAGGTGAGGCTAAGTCTATCATCGTTATCTTAACATGTATTGTACCATTATTTTGTTGAAAGCTGATTTTGGTCATTGTGGAATCTTATTCCTTTTCAGATAGAGATAGTGCTGGGAAAGACCGAAAACTTTGACAAATTGATGGCAGCTGCTGCAGAGGAAGCTGATGCTGGTGACAACGAAGAGCAGAGTTGAAATCCAAGCAGTTTTGTGTTGTAGGGCTTTGTTTTTTTCGTAGTATTCGCATAAGTATTTCCTTAATGAGTCAAGGTTTTTTGTTATGAATGTCTAAGGGTTCGGTTTCCTAATGAGCCTGTAATTTGAGTTTGGTAGGAGTATAGTTCCCAAAGCCCTTTGCTGTCTTGAAATTGTTAACTTCAGCCAGAGTTTTCTCATGTTCAGTTGGCCTGGTTGTTTTGTTTTTTGGTTGTTTTTATTTTTTGAGTTTGAGGTCACTAGTTATTATGGCAAAATTATGTTGCCCTAACCTTCTCTTTTTTTTTTTTTTCTTTCCCTTCATTCCCTTCCCTCCTCTAAATGAAATCCAAACAGACAGTTAAATTAAGGTCACTAGTTATAAGGGGGCCACAAACTGAAACTAGTTGGAACCTGTTATGGGCCATAATATGAAAAATCAGTTTAATTTTTACCCATTTTATAATTCTGCAACATCAAAAATAAATATACAGAAATTGGAGGGTAGCTGTGGCTGAGTTTTGTCGAGGATAAAATTTTGACTTTGGCTTGAGTATTTTTTAGAGAATGGGGTAAGGTAACTTAGCTAAAGATAAATTTAGCTTACCATTTTAAAAAATAGGGCCGTGCCCTTGGTTATAATTTATTATATATATCTGGAACATGTGTCAAATACTACGATTGTTCACTCTTTTTTATTATGAATGTTCACTCTTATTATTATGACTGTTTACTACAAATATCCTGGAGCGAGTGCTCCAAGTGCATGTAATATTGAGATTGGGTTTGGTTTGTGCACCATCTAACACAGTGGTTTGGCTGTGGTTAAATACTTACATAAGCCTAGATTATTGTAGATCATATTTAAAAAGTAAATATAATACTATATAAATTATACAAAATCGTATTTTTATATGTAATTTTTCATGTCAGTTAAAATTCAAGGTAAAATAACTATTTAGGCCTGACGGCCTGTTCTTTTATGCGGTAATTTGCGGTGCGTTACCGCACCACACCGTACTACTCAATATTCTACCACACTTTACCGCAGTCCACCACACTTTACCACAATTATTACCAAAATATCTTTTTATTTTTCTCTCTTCTCACTTTTCTCCTCTACTTTTTACATTATCTCTTCTCATCTACCCTACCTACCACAACTCCTACCACAACTCACCACAACCCACCACACTTCACCACACTTTCAAATTCCACCGCACCATTACCACACTGCACCGCACCATCTAAAAGAACGGAGCTAAGTGCATAATTGGTAGTTATTGATAATTATAAAACAATTAGCGCTAAAATTATAATAAATATTGGATTGATAAGAAAAAGGGTTAAAAAGTATCTTGCGACAATACTGGTATCATGAACACTAGATATCCTCATAAACTATGACAACAGCAACAATAATTCTGCAATTTTAAAAAAGAATTCAAAAAAAAAAATTTATGTTTCCTGACTATAAAAATTGTGAATTGGGCATCAATCTTTCGTGCTATGTTCGACATATCTAGACTTGAAATAATCAGACCTGAATTTCAACGTCCCTACTGCCTTCATTCCATATTATCAGTGGTTAGTTTTAAAAAAATTCGGGTAAATGTAGTTGGATTGATCTACCAGCGACCAAGGTAAATTGAAGAGGAAAACCAATCTATGATTAGAAGCCTCCTATCTCAATATTAGTGGTTATGGTATATAAATAGTTATAACATGTGGAATGGTATTATAACTACTTTGGCAAAAGTACAAGTATGTATGCAATTTCCAGTAAGAATATAACAACCACCTCCTAGGTGAACACGTATAAACAAGAGAATTCAAATGTTGGCTGGCTACCTTCCCTCCATGAATTAGTGTTCATTAAGAGACTAATTTCTCCGGTATTTCTGGTAAAAGTATCATCAAAACTTATAATAAAAGTAGGAGAGGTCAAAAGTCATTGCGAATATAGTGAAAGGGAGAGTAACTTGTAATTGCATAACCAGCCAAAAATTTGATGTTTCAGAGCGCATACATCTGAGAAAATACAATCTCAGGACTAAAAAACAACACTAACAGTAAGATTTGTGCTACATGAAATCCTAAGGATCAATTGGACCTGGATCACTTTGACTTAGATGATCCCTTCTTTCCAGATCCCTTGTTTGAGCCCTTCTTCGCAGATCCCTTGTTCGACGATTTCTTTAGAGATTTGCTCTTCGGTTTCAACTTGCTCGACTTAGAAGATGACTTATCTTGCTTGCTTTTCTGCTGCTTCTCCTTTTGCACGTTGATCTTTCTTACGGCCTGTACCATCCATACATACAGGTTGTTCAGCTTCATAATAACTAATGATGCGTTCAGTTCTTTTCCAAGAAAATGTTTTCTGAGAATGTTTTTCCTTTGCAAAAGTGCATAGGGCAGTTTATTTGAAATGTCCAAACTGCACTTAACTATTTGTTTATAAGATTGTTTTCAGGGGTATCTTCAGAAGTTTGATTATAAAGAAATAGTTTCCCTTCTCCATGGGGAAAAACTTTCTAACCCACATAGAAAACAGTTTCCCATTTTGCATGGAAAAACATTGGGATCCATCAAAAAGCTTGTTCCATCATTATTTTGTAGCCAAACATAGGAAAGTTTGACCAATTTTCCTGCGAAAGTTGCTCAACCAAACACACCATAAAAGTACGCCATAAGAACTAAGTGTACCTTGTCAACATTGAGTGCATCATGAGAATATTTAGAGATGAGCTTGTTCAAGATTTTATCAGTCTGCTCTTTCTCTTGCGAACCCATTCCTCTTCCTTCCGCCACAGGTAAGAACTGGAGAGATGCAACAATTTCAGCAGCATGAGAAAAAAGTAAGACGATAACCATTTGAAAAGGCGACACAATAGAATTGGGGAAGGAGATGTGAACCTTTCGATTTTTGCCCTTATTTTTGAGAGGCTTTTCCCCAGGCAACTTCTTGTCAAACTTTCCGATACTTGCTGTGGATGTCGCCGCTGTTCCGGCAACCTCTGCCAGCTCAGTCTTGCTCAGCTTCTTCGGAGGGGCTTGGGTTCCGGTAATAGGCAGGGCTGTTGCAGCTAGCTGAACATGGCTGAAACAAGAAATCGATTCAGTTTCTAGCATCGAGAAAAGTTTGATAATTCAATAAGAATCACAGAACTGCACAAATATATGCCACAGATACAACATGGCACAAACACCCATCACACGGACAAAATAACATACAATACCCATAACAGAAACATATTGTATGGGGGGGGGGGTATATTTATTCTATTACCTACACATTTATGACTTGTTTTACGTTTTAATATCCATGGATAGGATAGTGTCTAGATGAGAACAAGTCAGATGTTCACAGTGTGAGCATACTAAAATGATCAATAAAAAGACTCAATTGCTTTGTGCTATCTGTATGTTAGGCATGAGTACGACTGTTGATAGAGTAAATTTGCCGGGTTTCAGGAGTGTACCTTGGTAAGGCACCGGCTTTTGCAGCTTCCTTGAGGTTTTTCAAGCGATTCTTCTCTTGTTTTTCTACTCGCTGCTTCTTGTCAGTTCTTCTCTTAGCAAAGGGATCCACGCCAGGTTCTGCAAGTACAGCACAGAGGTATCAATGAGAAAGGGGGAAAAAAGAGAGACAATTGTCCAACGGTTATCGGAACATAAAGGGAGGCTTGAGAGAATAGATAGTTACCATCAGTTGGTTTAGCCTCAATGATGGGCACATCATCCTCATCATTTGCACGATCATACCCATAGGTGCGCTTCCAAGTACCACTCTTTTCGTCATAAGCAATTTTGTCTTTCTTCCTTTTCTTAATACCTAAAAATTTCAAAGAAAAAAGAAAAAGATAACCACACTGGTCTATACTCACAAAACATTTCATGGATGCTAGAGATAAAATAGTCAATTAGCTCACCCTTCTTCTGTGCAAACAACTCCCACTTTGTTGGAGGCTTTGGTTTCGGTAGCTGGACGATGACATTTCAGAAGTAGTTAGATGATTACATCAAACATAGATAAAAGGTCTGTTCAAACAATTGACAGTTTCAGGTTAAAGATGATCAGCATATCTACAACCCCATACCCTAGTATATGTTGAACAACATACATCTAAAGGACATTAGTTTAACATGACACATACATGAGAATAATTTCATTGTTCTTCTTGTTTCAGGCTTTCAGAATAGGTTACTCAACAGACCAGCATAAAGGACCAACAACAGCTAACTAATCCAAACCTGACAACACATTAATTTAACATCCGTCATCTAATGAAGCGAAGACCGCAAAGAAAACAAAACTCTGCATGCAATATTCAAAGACACAATCTTGATCTGCAATACAAGACAAGGATTTCTCTTTTAAGTGAAAGTCCAGAATCTTATGCAATGTATGTCCATAACCCAGATAGTTGAAAAATGATTTATCATTTTTGCTTTGATTGTAATGGACTAAAGTAAAATGTCGCATTATATCTGCCGTGCTTTTTTTCCCCCATGGAGTAGTAGATAGGGAACTATTTCTAAATTTTGGGTCAATTGGAACCAGTCCCTTTAACCAAAACCAAAACCAATACTCCGAAATCCTACCCAAGCGAGATATGGAGAGGTCGGATGTAGCAACTTAGAGAGACCGTTTCCAATTAAACCAAGATTTAGAAATCGTTCGCTACCTACAACCGCTACATCCGACCACTCCATACCTCGCCCACAACGATTTTCGGACTATTGGTTTTGGTTTTGGTTTTAGGGAATGTGTGTTCTTCAGAAGCTGTAGTTACATAAACTAACACTGCAAACCAACATACATCCAATAAACAATCTCAGAAACAAAAGCTTCAAAAGGGCAAGTTTAGGGTTGGATGGCTTACATGCTTCTGCCTAGGAAGTCTAGTAGTTGGTGGAGGCAACTTAACAATGGGTCCATCCACATCTTCTGTTGCAGGTAAATTGAAAAGAGCATCTGCAAGTGCTTGAGCCAATTCAGTCCCTTTCTCAATGCATTCCTTCACCAACTCTTCCCTTCATTCAGTAACAACCAAACAACACAAATACACAAACACCCCATCAATCCAAAAGGAAAACCACATGTTTTCAAGGTAAGCTTTGTTGGGTAATGCTCAAAATCAACCAAAGTTGGGGAAAATCCACACATTACAGATACCCACAGAGAAGAAAAACCCTAGAATAAAACTTGATAGAAAGATGGAGTGTTTACCTAGAGGAAGGAATAGAAACAAAGTGGTGATTAGGGTTGTAAGCCATCAAATTTCCCAAATCAATTTGAATATCCTTTTGGCTCTCCATCTCCATATCCGCCATCTTCGTTTGTGTTTGTGTAGTTTGAACGCTCTCTGTTAAGACTGCTCTAGTAAGCCCTAAAAGAAGACTACGAAGTCACACCACAACGACGCGCCTATTAATAAAAGTTTTCTAAAACGCAGCGTTTTGAGAAAAAGGTGAAATTAGCTATTATAAATGACCGCTAATTCTGTAACTGGGTCGTTCGTAAAACCCTTGATTGAAGCAGGCAAAAACCCTAGCGCCCCCCTTCTCCCACCCCACCAACTTTCTCGCCCTCAGTCTTTCTTCAATTCCTCAGCAACAATGGTAGGTTTTTAGGTCTTTTTTTTTTTTTTTTAATCAGACTTGAACCCTTTAAGTTTGTTTTGTTTAAGCAAAAAAGATGAAACCTTGTGAATGTGGAATTGATTGTATGTAAGTAATTTTTGTTTGTTTATGTGGGTTTATGCAGACAGGGGAAGCAGTGAATCCAAAAGCATACCCATTGGCAGATGCCCAGTTGACCATAACAATCATGGACCTTGTTCAACAAGCTGCCAACTACAAGCAACTTAAGAAGGGTGCAAATGAAGGTTTGAAGAACTTTCTTATTTACCCTTTTTGTTTTTACTTTCTTGGATGAAGCTTTAATGTTTCAGTGTATGTTTATTTTTGTGTTTTGGGAGGTTTCTTTGTCTGAACATTGGTGTTTGTGTAATCTCTGTTAGGTAAAGCATGTATGATAAGTGTATAAAACATGTGTAATGAATTGAGCTCTAAAAAAAAAAGCAAATTGGTATTCTATGGAGTGTGCCGAATAATAATAAGGTCATTTTAAAAGGGGAAAGTAAAAATTGTTGACATAAAATTAGCCCAATTTTAAGATTTTATTAGTGTTACCGAATAAAAAGTTACTGTATAAAACGCGAATCTTTCATGTACTGTCGTTTTGTAAAAGTCAATTTTTACATCTATGAATTTTATGTGCTTAACTCCCGCATTGTATTTTACTAACATTGTTTGTAATTTATGATTTTTTTTTTGCAGCCACGAAGACGTTGAACAGGGGTATTGCTGAATTTGTAGTGATGGCTGCTGACACGGAGCCCTTGGAGATCCTTCTCCACCTCCCCTTGCTTGCTGAGGACAAGGTATTCTGAATGTTATGCATACTTTGCCTTCTTTCTTTTTGGTTTTGTTTAGCGATGTGCATTAGTTGTTGCCCTGTTGCCCTTCTGCGGATTGCCATAAAGCATTCACATTTTGTGAGATGGGTTTGACTTGATTGGTTGAATGATTGTTTGTTTCCTTTCTTCCTTGGCATGAAATCATTGAACGTTAACGTTGTATTGTGTGAAATAATGGACTTGAGCCCAATTCAACCCCAAAAACTAGCTTAGGAGGTTGAGGCACCCAAGCCATTATAAACACCACAATATGGGTGTCAAAGGCCGATGTGAGACAACTCAACACGCCCCCCTCACCACGAGGTGCAGACAACTACGGGCGAGGCCCCAACATCAATGACCCTGGCTACCATGTGAAATAATGGACTTGAGCCCAATTCAACCCCAAAAGCATTTTAGATTTAGTGAGAGCTTTATGTATGTGATTTAGAAGTGTAAAATGTGGATGAAAGAGGGAGACCTTATGAACATCCTTGATGACGGGAACCAATGAATGGATAGTTTTGTTAAAAAGCTGTTGTGCCACAAATACTTTGTCCATGGATTGGAGTCATATGAAGCTAAACCTTGTCGCTTAGGTGCAGTGCAGTGTCTATGTATTCTGATGGCCTTTGTTGATTATGAGAGGCATTGGTGGATGTGTGTTAAAACTTTCCCAGGAAGGGTTTCATGTTAGTAAGAATGCAGAAACTTGTGGTTTACTTCGGTGTCTCCTGAAGCTCTATATTTATTTGTTCTATGGGCTCGACTTTCTGTTATTCTGCTATGAAAAACTGGCTATTCTTCCCCTACTTGGACTTGCTTACACCTACTTGGACCTATCTAGACTTTCCTACTTCTAAAGAACTCATTATTTACTTCTACCCGCCTCTAACCTATGGTTGTGTTTGCAGAATGTGCCGTACGTGTTTGTGCCCTCGAAGCAAGCCCTTGGACGTGCATGTGGAGTTACACGACCAGTGATTGCTTGTTCTGTGACGAGCAATGAGGGTAGCCAGTTGAAGTCCCAAATACAACAGCTCAAGGTGCCTTCTTGGACCCAAATACGTGCTGATTTCTTGTTTCTGTGTTATCTTCTTGTTTTTGGATGTGCATTTCTGATTTTTGTGGCGGGTTTTGATTTTAATGCACAGGACGCGATTGAGAAGCTGATGATTTGAGAGAGAGATGGGAAAAGGATGCTGCCTGTTCGGGGTGATAGGCCTCTTGGATTGTAAAAGGCGTGCTCCTTGGAGGCTTTGACTGATGTACTAGTTACGCCACTAGGGATTAGTTTCTTTTTTCTTAAACACTTTTGCCTTTGCACTGTTTTTAAGTATCAATTTCAATGTCGTGCGATGAATTGAATTACGATTGTGATATGTTTATCTATAGAAACAAAATTTGAGGTATCGTCTCTGTTTCTTGCTGATATTAGTGTCACAACTCCAGATGGTAGGTGTTAGCGACCATTTGATAAGCTTACTTTGTTTCTCTTATAGGCTTTTTAGTTGAGTTTGAGGAGATTGTGCTCCTCCCATTTGACGTGTCGTTGGCTAATTTCGATTTAAGATTTATTCTATAGAATTAAAGAGTCGTTCCCTAGCATGATGAGTGATCCCACTCTTTGGAGAGGCAAAAAGGAATTGAATGAGGGTAAGATGAGTTCTAGTTCCCGTTTTTAGTGTTTGGAAAACATATTATTGAATAACAGAGTTTCTTATTCCTCCCTAATAGGCTAATAGAGGGAATTTTCTTTCACAGCCATTGTCATTTCATCCAATGTCCATCACCACAAAAATCTCTAGTGCGGACACACCATGGTCCTACCTCTCTCTCATTTTCGGAAGCCACCGCGGCCCCACTCGTCAGCAAGTTGGAGACGTAAACTCCGTCGTCTCACCACTGTCACCGACATAGACCACAACCACCACTTCCAACTAATGCCTAAATCGCCACACATAATGCCCAGAAAATCACACCATGCCCATCACTATCTCTTTCTCGAAAAGCAACAGCCATCCACTGTAACCACCAGCGCTTCGAACTGCCGCTACAACTCAGCTATGAGCCATCTCATCTCCCTTCTCTGCCTGCACCACCGACCGGCCACCCAATCTCATCTCTCTTCTCTGCCAAAGCTCGATTTGCTGACTCTGGCACAGCTAGTAAATGGTTCCTTTTATTTACGTAGGTACACTCAGTTACAATTATTGCATGTGGATTCAAAAGAATGGGAAGGGAGCAGCGTTGTCAAAAATTAAAAATTTGGGTATGGGTAATTTTCAGTTCGGATAAGTCGGACATTAGACGAAAATTTGACGTTTGATACCTACTTTCTTCGCGTATTTTTTGGATCGGACTCCGGTCAGAAAAACATAAATTCGGGTGTAAATTTGGGTTTGGACAATAGAAATTTGGACAAATTATGTTTGAATTTTTAATCAATATCAAAATTCAGTCAAAAATTCTATGAACGTACTCAATTTTTTTTTTTGGTCGGACAAATCCGGATTATTAAGTAAAACAAATTTCTACCAGCTCCAGAAGGAAGACAACAATATTGTTCTACCTTGCATATAGTTGAAAATTATTAAAATTAGCAATAGCAAGATAGAAAGGTGGGCGTGCCGGAGTGGTTATCGGGCATGACTAGAAATCATGTGGGCTTTGCCCGCGCAGGTTCGAATCCTGCCGCTCACGAAACTTATCGTTTTTTGGTGTTAAAATTCGTGGTCCCTTTTTTTTTTCTTTTTTTTTTCATCATGTTGTTCTCCCTTGTTTTGCTACAAAACATGACACTTTCAGATTAACACAAATCCAAAACTTTAGATTTTCATCGATTGAATCATGTACTCTAGCTTCTTACATAAAATTTGACAGCTCAATAATCTACCAAAATCTTCTTTTTCATCATGTTGTTGACTTAGCATACATGGAGATGAGACTATCAGTTTGAGATATTTAACTCAAACACAACCACTCTTTAGTCTTTACAAAACCTATGAACCATTTAACCTTCTTCAGCCAGATTCAATTCCTAAGTGCAACTGCATGCATGTCAATTATTATATGGTACATTTCTGAGTAACTATTTAGGTCTTTTAAGGTGTTAAGTTTTACAAAATAATCAATATTTAACATAAAATCCATCGGAAATTAATTAATATTATTGCAAAATTCATTAATATTTTTAAAATCTGTTGATTTTTAACCCAAATTCATCAAGTAAAATATTGACATAGTTTAATGCATGTAATGGACTTAAATAGATCTGTTATGGTGTACAATATAGTTTGTGATGTTTTTCACGTTCATTATTGATACCGCATCCATGTAGCAGCCCTCCCCATTTGCGATTTGTTTGGGCTCTGTATTGTGTTTTGGTATTTGAATTTGGCCTATCGGCTAACTACTTATAATTTTTTTTAAAAAAAACAGTACTTAACCAAAGATAATCATTATAGGGCTTGTTTACAAAGAAATGACCCACATTCCAACAAGAGGTTTATATTCAAATGATACTAGAGATAAAAGAGTCATCCTTATCTTAATGATGCATGGATGCTTAGCATAAACTTAAAGTGAGATGCCCTAGATTTTGGTTCTTACCAACAAAACATGTGAATTGGTGCTCATATTTGATTCACAAACAAAATATGTGAACAATCACTAATTGCATCCCTTTTTCTTCATGGTACGTCTTAATTTAAATACAAATTCGATGCTCCGAAAATTTCACAACAATGTATGATGTGAGACGTCTAATATAATAGTACTTCTTAATTCTTAAAAAAGTTTTTTGAAGTAACTTTTTCACAAACAACTATTTTACTAAACATTTTTCTCACAATCAAATAATCTAAACAATCAAATCTAACTAACCCAAACAACTATAAGTTGGTTCCTAATCAGGGCCTTAGACATTGCCAAATATGCTCCTATCACTATTCAACACAAAAAAAAAATATGAAAAAGGTTGTTTTCCTCAACATATTTATTAATAAGCGATAATATAAATATTTAAATTGTTGAAATTGTTGAATAAATAAATAAATAAAAATGAATAAAAAAATTAGATAAATCGACAAATAATCAGAAACAGAGATAATATGGTCAGTTCTTGTAGAGCAATAAAGATTCTTGTATAGCTGTTAGTCAGATTGGGTCGTCGTGTTAAGTATATCTGTTGTTGGGCTAGTGTTATTTTGGATATGATGTATAGGGGCTTTGTTAGATTTCATTTTCGTTTCGGTTCTGGCAAGGCTAGGGGGTCAAAGTTTTTATTGCCCCCTGGCTACTGTAACTTGATCATTGTTGTTTTAAGTTAATTTATCCTTCTCTTTCCCAAAAAAAAAAAAAAATAAAGATTCTTGTAGATCAATAAGGATGATAACCTTGATGGGCACTAATTAAGCACAATGAATATAGAACTTGCATTGTTCCCAACAATTGGTAATGCATTGTACTATTCTTCCACCTAATATGGCTTTTCTAACAATGTTATCGTGCAATTGCAAGGTTCATGGAACAGGGACAAAAGCTCACTCTACCAACGAAAATAATGTACAAAACCTTCACCCTGGTTCATGCTAGGTTAAAAGAAGGTCATGTTCTTTTGTCAGGTTGATTATAACTCTCTTAACTTATCATAGTTTATCCCAATTTAACACAATTCTCAGAGAAAAGTATCCAGTCCAAAAACATAATTTTCCAAAAAAATATCATAACTTATCATAACTAATCCTAATTAACCAAAATATCCTAACGTGAAAATAACTCATCCAAACTACAGAGCCGAAATATATTAAATTGTAGTAATTCAAACTATTATATATTAATATTATAATTATTATATATTGGATTGTAGTAGTCTAAAATATTGTTTAGCTTCAAGTAACTCGGTCATTATTCATTGAAATCTAATTGTTCAATAATTCAACTTACAAGGATACATTCCTAAACAGATTTTTTTGGATCGTAATATACCAACCTTTATTATTGCCTTATTGGATACTAATATACCGACCTTATATATAAGTGATTTTAATGTATTTACCATGAATTTAATGGTATCAACTGGTATCAAAGATGACTTAAGTGGGATTTTATTGGTTTCTTATGGGTTTTGGGAAGTTTCCACCGTCTTCCAAATTATCCTTGAGACCTGGTTCACCACCAGTTAAGTCATGGTAAGTAGATTAAAATTACCTACGTATAAAGATTGGTATATTAGTATCCAATAATAAAGGTGATTATATTATGATTTATATAATATCCCAAAAGGCGGGTATATTACGATCTAAAAATCTTTTCTAAAATTAGCTTAATATCGTACGACCTCAATAATTCAGTTTACTAAAATTCAATTTTTTTTAAAAATTAAAAAAGAAATATGTGCCTCCTTAATCCCATCCATGCTGCACGTGAAATGCACATGGTTGAAATTCTATTCTTCTTTTCCAAAAATAATGATAAAAGTTGACCAAAAAAATGAATTATTGTTAAAGAAAAGTCAACAGTTTGGGAAGATTTATAATTTAAAGGAGATTTGTGTATATATTATTTGTCAACCACTACATCTTTTGAGGTTCTTTCAATAATAATCTCTTCCATGCATTTGAGCCCACACCCTATTATATTTGACCCTATCATCATTTGATTGAAATCTCCTTCCATTTCCCATAATCTCCATTGTTGTGGCCACCAATGCTTGATATTTTTTTTTTCTTCTCATTCTTCTTATCATATAAATATATAAAGATATGCTTTGGGCTCCATTAGTTGTGCTTATTTTCTCTGTGTAGATTTTATAGATTTTTATGAACCAAGGAATAAGGTCACATATGTGGCTTGTAGTATCTTACTTTTATTGCAATGATTTTTCTTTGGACTTGTTATTTTACTTATATGTATATAATACATCTTATAGTAGTCCAATGCATATGTACATCATGAAATGTGCTAGGATTAGATGTGTTTAGGAGATATTGCCCATCCGCCTTGCCCAACTTGCAAAATGAGGGTTCAATTTTTTTTTAGAAGCAAAGACAATCGAAATTGATAATTTATCTATCAATATGTAGGACGTGATCTGGTTAGGATGTGCCCCTAACTAGACCCGTTCTTTCCCGTGGAATTAACCTAGGCTATATGATGGACAATTAAGTTTCCATCAAGCTTGATATGCTTCCAACTACTACTAGTAAACTAAAAGAGGACACCACCAATAGGCTCAATTCTCCAATGACAACAGCAAAATCACAAAGAGAAAAGGAAGACACGTTTAAACAAGGATTCAACACAAACAATTCGACTCAAACTCCAAAATATCATGTTTGAGTCTCTTAGAAAGAGGAATTGCAAATAAACTAGTTTAAGCTTAAGCAGTGATGGGAGACCAAGTAGCGCGACACTTTTGAAAGCCGCTAGTAGAAGCTCACCATTCTTGTCTCTAATCACCACTTGTCCCCTTCAATCATGGATTCTTAAAGAACATTGTGGTAGTTAACATCGCAAAAAATGAATTGATGCTCTCTAAAGACTCGAAGAGAAGGAGAAGGAGAAGAATAGAGGGAGGATAAATGAGACTTCACCTCCCTACTTATAGGTGCTTTTGGAGCTTCAATCCTAGCTTTTACATTAAAGGATTTGATTCAAGGGCATTATCCATAGGGCCATGGCATGGATCAAGGGATCAATATTGATTGAGGAAATAAATAAATTATATGATCTATAATAATCCCCACATGGGATTATTCAAAGGCATAAAATTAGGAAAATTGTATCGAGGTAGTTAGGCTTGACAAGGTCTATGTCTACGAGAATCCCCTTTCCGTGTGTCTTTGGATAGTGACACAACTTGTTTCACTTCTGACACATGTCGTATCTACCTATTTCCAACTTGAATTGTTAGGATTCTCAAGGCATTGTTAGCAGACAAACATTAATAAGGGCAAAAGTAAACAAAGTTTTGACATGCGAAGAATTAACGTGGAAAACCCAAAACTGGGAAAAATCCACGAATGATGCACTATCAGAGGATTACTACCATGTTTCAAAAGATTCTCAAACCTCCACAATCTCTCACAACCTCCCTAAAGTTACAATATGAGAATGCAATACTTACAGATGAATCTCACACAACTCTCTCGGGAACATAGAGATTACAGGTCAGATGAAACACTCTTAATTGCGATATCAATAAGCCTAGCACCTATACTCTATTTATAGTACAAGGCTAACACAATTAATTAGGGTTAACAGAGTCTTTGACAACCAAAGAATTACAAAAGAGGCGGCTGAAAAATCAACAACTTGGTTCCCGCTCAAACTCTTCTACCTTGCTCCCCAAGCCATAGAGACCAACCCAAAATTGGTCTCCACATTCAACCCAACAATCTCCCACTTCAATACCTCCGCGAATCATCTATCTCATTCACCTCGATCTTGTTCAGCAAAGATCAACATAGGTCTCAGTTGATCTCCCATCAACTCTTTTATTAGTAATAGGCTTCCAGTTGAACTTATCACGCCCCTACAACTTCGACATACACATCCTCGTCAACAACTCCAGGAAATTTTGGATTGAAATTATACCTCGTGTTGAACTTGTCGAATTTCCGTGCAGGTTAGATGCGTTCTTCGGTTGACCATCCGTTCTCGTAGCCTCGACCGGAAACCTCCTCGTTTCTAGTACCCTTCTCTCATAAAAGAAGTTAACACACCTTTGACGAGCATGAGTAGGCATGTTAGAATCATCAATGATAATGTATAGCTTCCCCTCCTTCCTACCATTTGAAATTACTAGAGATCCTTTCGTTACCCTCCAATGACCATCCCCAAATCTCGTCGTAAACCCTTCTTCATCCAATTGACCCATAGATACAAGGTTCTTGGCCAGACCCGGGATATATCGAACATTCTTCAACCTCCAAGTCCCACCCTTAGAAGTTTTAATGTTCACAATGCCTCCGACTAGCACCTTTGGGTTGTGACCATTTGCAAGCCTAACCCTGCCAAACCTCCCACTCAAAAAATTACTCAATGTCTTCCTGCTAGATAAAGAGTGAAACGACGCACCTAAATTTATCACCCAACTCCTTTCTGACTCATCAACACTAACATTTAGGGCATCGCCCAAATCCTCAACATAATTTACCGAGTCATGGTCATTATAACTGCTCTTCATAGGTTTCGGAAAATCCCTATGAAAATGACCTCTATCACCACAGTTCCAATACAACACGTGCTCCATGTTTCGACCTATAGATTTAGACTGACCCTGACCCAAGCTCCCATTGTTCCTCCTACCCCTGAAAACCAAAGCATTTCCCGAAGACTCAAACACATCAGAATCTCTCCTATGGATACTTTCTTACAGGACATAGTCTCTAATTTACCCAAACTTCAGTTTCTCATCTTTCTTAACCGAAAATGTTATAGAAGTCACAAAATTATCCCAAAACTTAGGCAGGGTAGCCAACAATATATTAGCATTTATCTCGTCATTAAAACCAAATCTTACAGAGGTCAATTTTGATATACATTCATATCACCAAATTCATGCATCTTAAATTCAAACAAACGACGCAAAACATATACCTTGTTCATCGCTGAAGGTTTCTCATATGTGTTTTGTAAGGCCTCCATTAGACCTTTCGTTGTTTTCTGATCTTTGACGTAGAAAGCCACGTTCCAAGCTAACGTCAGCCTCACCATACTGAATGTATGACCGTCAAGTTCTTCCAAATCCTTCGGTTCCATCTTTTCTAACTTTTCAATCATCACAAGATGCAACTTTTGCTGGCGGAGCACATCCTCAACGGGCATCCTCCAGCATGCGTAGTCTTGTCCATCGAACTCTGGAATTTTCACAATTGCGCCTGTCATTGCTTCTCAATCTGCAGATCAATTACGATCTAGCTAAAGCTTTGATACTAGTTGTTAGGATTCTCAGGGTGTTGTTAGCAGACAAACAATAATAAGGGCAAAATGAATAAAGATTGGACACGAGGAATTAACGTGGAAAATTCAAAACCGGGAAAAAACCACGAATGATGCACTATCAAAGGATTGCAACCGTGTTTCAAAGATTCCCATACCTCCACAATATCTCACAACCTTCCTAGCATTACAACATGAAAATTCAACACTCATAGGTGAGTCTCACACAACTCTCTCAGGGACACAAAGATTACGGGTCAATCTCTTCTAGTCAAATGAAACACTTTTAATTGCGAAATCAATAAGCCTAGCATCTATACTCTATTTATAGTACAAGGCTAACACAATTAATTAGGGTTAATAGAGTCCTTAGCAGCCAAAGAAAACAAAAGAGGCGGCTAACAAATCAATAACTTGATTCTCACTTAAACTCTTTTACATTGCTCTCCAAGCCACAGAGACCAATCCAAAAATTAGTCTCCATATTCAACCCAACATGAATGACTTCTGTTAACCCTTTGGTCAACCTTTAAGCTTATATTATTTATGATTTTCCACCTTAATTAACCATTGCTCTTGATATATTCGAACACATCTCTCCCTTAAATAGTCAGAGAAATCTTAACCTACACAAGCATAGGGTAGGAATATGGTTCGAGCAACCTTCACTTGTGACCCCATCATTGAACCCTAACACATCCCCCTACACGGATGTCCTTTGGGTTTGAAACGTGGATGCAACAAAAAACCCTCACTCACATTGCGCAAATAAATATATGGGGTGCTGAGATACGATCCAAATACCTCTTGTTCAATATGTTCTAATACTATGTGGAATCATTTCAACCAAAAGCTTAAAAAGATAGTTGAAGACATAATAATTTTATACTCTAACCAGTATTTTCATGCAGAAGTTGAAGCTAATTAAGTGATCAAAATTTAAAGCAATAAATTCAGCATGGTAGTGTAAAAACTTAATTTTTGAGATAAAAATGGGCAATGAATGAACCGTTCTTTTATACGGTTGGTTGCGGTGTGGTAATGGTGCGGTGCGGTGGAATTTGAAAAAGTATGGTGAGTTGTGGTGAAAGTTATGGTAGGTGGTATGTTAAGAGAGAGAATGTGAAAAGTAGAGGAGAAAAGTGAGGAGACAGAAAAATAAAAAAATATATTGGTAATGATTATAGTGTGGTGCCGCATCGCAACCTACCGCATAAAAGAACGGGGCCCGAATCATTTGCTACTTGCTAGTGTTGAAGTGATGGACAATTGATGGGCGGCAATTCAACGGTGGATGAATATGCATGTGGGAAATTTATGGTACATGCATTTAGTCATTTATTAGTGATGGAATACTCATCATCAGTGTACTCTTCAATTCATGTCACTGTTGATAAAGTTTTAGTACATACGAAATACTATAACAATAATTCAGACATCCCCTATAACATTATTGATCTTGCCATAGCATTTACAAAACTGTGATTCTCAGCTCTAGAAAAAGAAAGAAAATAAAAGAAGGAAAAACTGTTAGAGAAATATTGTGGGGGTGTTTGGCTCTATGTTAAAGTTCCAATTTTAAATAATGAATAAGGGAATGTTTGGTTGTAAGAGGGAAACTGAAGAAGACATAACTTATATGAACTCCTAAATCTTAATACAACAACATACATCTTCCACTAATTCAAAGGAAGAAAAAAAGAGGAAACAAGATATAATAAAAAAAAAATGAGAACCACAAAATATAAGCTGGACCATTGACTTTACAAATATATGTTTTACAAAACTTGAGAACCACAACATGATCTTTGTCATGTCCACTTTAGCTTATGTTAATCATATTACTCGTGTTAAGTTTATGTAAGATTATTAAACTTATATTACATGATTCCAACATGTCTTCTGATTCTCTTATTAGACCTGGCAAAACTGATTTGAGACCTGACACTTAAACTGAAATCCTTGAACTGACACTTGAATGGATAATCTGATCTTGACTCAAACCCGAAGAAAATCTGTACATTCTGAAACCAATCCAAATCGCAACTCGTAAAGTGACTTGATTAAGATCAACACCTAAATCCAACCAGAAACAATATCAAAGAACTTCATAATTTTATCTAAGAAGTGAATTGTACTCATGTCCATCATATTTTTAGAGAATCTAATACATTGAGCAACAATCTGGTTAGCTAAACCAGGACAACAACATCATAGATCGAATCAATTGGTCAAGAAATATCCATAGAGGAGGTCGACAATATTGTAATTGAGGATGGTTCAAGTTATCTCCTTGTGAAGATACCCTAACATACTTTGCTTACATTTCATAAAATAAATAACGAAATTTAAAACAATTTCTTAGCATAATTAAAAAACAAATCATGAGGTCAATTTTTTTAAAACATTTTAGGACACTATTTCTAACAATACTTTTTAATACGTAAAATACAATATTAGAGGATCAAATAATTCATTTAAAAAAAGTAGCAATTCTATATAGTTCAATGACCAAATTTAAATTATATTTTTTCATTTTGCTATCTATGAATTGATGCACTGATGCATATGACGGTACAATGAATTATACTTTTGAAGTTATAAATTTTACCCCAACTATTTTAGGGCACAATATTCCTAACAATACCTTTTAATTGGTACAATATCAGAGGATCAAATAATTCATTTCAAAAAAAGTAGTTTTGTATATATAGTTCAACGGCCAAATTTAATGACCCAAAAATTAAATTTTCTCATTTTGCCATCCATGAGCCTAAGAAAAAAGTGAGGCTATAGTGGATTATACTTTTATGGACTTCACACCAACTATTTTGCAACCGAATTCTGTATTCTTTGAAGAACAATGCCACTCTTCCTTACTAATCAATATCGGATTTCTTTCCATATTTGTAGAACACAACATGTGAATGGCATTTTCTCACAATTCTCCATCGAAAAAGAGAGTCTAGCTGCTTTTATCATGTCAGCTCTTATCTTCCTATCTATGTCCAACAAAGGGGATAGAGAGAAAAGCGAACCGGGAATATAGCGCTGGCAAAAATTCAGGTCCGGGTATATTCGAGTTTGGTCAACATCAAAATTCAGACGAGTTAGAAATTGATTTCTGAGCCTATGGAACCGTATCAACCAAAAGTTTAACCTGATGGTTGAAGGTTTAATAATAGTTTTATATTCTAACACGCCCCCTCACGTGAATGCCCTTTCGGCTTGAACCGTGGACGCTGCAAAGATTCCATTTTACCTTGCGCAAATGAATATGGAGGGTTTTGAAATTCGAACTTGAGATCTCTTGTTCATCAGTCTGACTCTGATACTATGTGGAGTCATCCCAACCAAAAGTTTAGCTGATGGTTGAAGGTTCAATAATAGTATTATACTTTAACAAAACCAAGTTTTTCTGGGTCAGATTGGGCTGGACAATTCAAACGGAGTTAAATTCGAGTTAAAGTCGAGTTCGAATAACAGAAAAAGAGAAATATTGTGTCCAAATATTCGTTCAAAATCGAGTTCTTTCTAGATCAGACAAATTGAGACATCCAGATCAGACAAAATTTTGTCAGCACTACATCAGGGTTTGGCACACATACACATGAAGATACAACTTTAGTTTTGTTGGGGGTGGGGTAACAAAAGCACTATGGTACAAAATGTGAAGAGGAGATTGGTCTTTAATGTGGTTCACAACCTTCATTGTCATGTCTAGTACCTATCTTACACACCACCCTCCCCCAAAAAAAGAAGAAATATGGCATGATCATCAACAACATAATGCTATATATTGGCATATTTTCATACATTATTATACTTCTATGGTAGAAGATTCTCTCTACCTAGATCTCATGCATGCTTCTCCTTCCCTTTTCTCTAGCAAACCTTCCTCCACAAACTATAACACTAAAGCTAGCATCAACGTCAACTTTAGAAGAAAAAAAAAACCCCTTCACCAACTTTACTTTGAATGATAAATGCAATTTCTTATCTCTTTGGTATATCTTTGATGCCATTTTTCAAATGATAAATAGACTTACCTCGATCAGATCAATAAGTTTGTGTTTTGGTGGCCGGTTACTTGATTAAAGGCTCCTTTTTTATATGGTTGGTTGCGGTGTGATAATAATGGTGCGGTGAAATTTGAAAAAATGTGATGAGTTGTGGTGAAAATTGTGGTAGGTTGGTATGTTAAGAGAGAATGTAAAAAGTAGAGGAGAAAGTGAGAAGAGAAAAAAAAAAAAGATATATTAGTATTGATGTAGTGTGATATGGTGAAGTGTTGTGCAAAATTAAAAAGTGCGTTGCGGTGTACCGTAACCTACCACATAAGAAAACGAGGCCTGAATATCTTTAAAAGTTTAATGTCCAAACTTCAATGTATAGCACAAATTGTATATTAAGAGGTTTTAAATTTTCTTCTTTGTTTTTCGGTCCATAAAAGTCATTTAAGACAATACCATACAATTACAATATAGAGGGAGCAGTCAATCAAACTTCGATTTAATGTACCGGAGGCCTCAGTCTTAATCACTAGCCCAAGACCTCGTTGAAAAAGGTTCGAAAATTTCTAAACCTAATTTCAAGGTAGTTAAATTATCATTTTTAATTAAAATAGTAAGTAATAAAACATTTCTACTATAAAAAAATATATAATATCAAATAGATTAGATAGAATATTCTATCAAAAAATAGATATTGGATAGAATATGATAATAATATTACAAAAATTACAAGAATAATAAAAAGATTTGCTATTATTTTTGGTTCACTTAAGAAATTATAATGTATATATATTTGTAAACTGGATACACTTAAATTTTTAACTTGTTATTTTCTCATAATTTTCTCTTAAAAAATTAACTTAGAAAAATCATTATCTTTTGACAATCACCCTACAATAATATCTCTACAAATTAAATGTATTATGAATATAACTTACCATATACATATAATTATTATACTTAAAAAATTCAAACAATTTTCATGAATGGCTTATGTATCTCATTGGTGTAAAAATACTAATTTTCTGTCATTATAAAGAGTCTCAATTAAATAAACTTAACTATATTATTTAGTTTCTACACCTAAGGTTTTCCATATAACTAATTAAGTGTTTGTCCTTAGTATCATGTACTTTACTTCTTCCCTATTCTACCCATTCTTACTTACACTACACAAAATATCTCATTTTACTTAATTTTCTCCACTACATCTCCCTTATCTATAATTTCCACTCATCTATCAATTTTTTTTTACATTAGTAAGTCGGGCCACCCACTGGGCTGGGCCCCTTATCTCAGGAAAAGCCTAATGGATCCACCAGCCCATAAGGAAGGAGGAAACCAGGCATACATGCACTTGTTGCTACTCCTAGAAATCGATCCTGAAACCTGTGGGTTACCACAATGCAGCAAGTACCACTTGAGCTAAGAGCTCATTGGTCATCTACCAATACCTACTCAATCCTATGTACACACTACTTAACCTTATTTACCCTACTTTTTTTACCAATAAAAAAAATAGGGCCTAAGAATGAATAAAATGGCCATAAAAAGAAAAAAGAATAATAAAATGGTACTTGATCAATTCACAGATACTTGCCAAGGACTACATGCATGTTTATCTACCCAACTACTAGTGGAGGGGCCATGTTTTATATATTTATTTTTAAAGTCACATTTATAAAAATACAACAGAAAAAGCTTGCATGCTTTGCCTATATATAGGAGACCTACCAAGGATGGCTTAGTAGCAAATCCTAGCACAGACCAATTAAGCAAGTGTCTACCCTCATTTTGCTCCATAAAACTAAGCATACATTTTTCACTTCCATATATATATATCTTCATCCTTGAAACAGTTTCACAACCTACAACACCTTCTAATAAGCCATGGTAATTAGCTATAGACATGCCTAGATCAGAATTTTCATCAAATTTCTTTTGTATTAATCTTCATTGCCTTATTTATATATATTTTGTATTGTATTATCAGGAGGGGAAAACAAGTTGGATTGTTGCTGATGCTTTGGACTATAAGGGTGCACCTGCTGATAGGTCCAAAACTGGTGGTTGGATGCCCGCAGCTCTTATTTTAGGTTCGTAAGTTAATGTCATTTTACACGTACTATTTTTATTATTTTTTTATCTAATTTTTTTTTATCACATCTCATTTATCACTTTACCATTTGAATGACATATTAATTAATAATTTTTAAATTTTACCCTTAATATTTATTGATGAATCTCAAATGTTGATTTAACTAGAGATATTAAGATATTTAATTAATTGTCTCACTAACACCTCCAAAAGTTAAAAAATAAGCGGAGTATATATTTTTCAACTTGTTAATTTGCTTTCCATTATCAAACATTCCATAACCGTTATTTAGCATTTGTTTTTCAAACATTCCATTTACTGATTTGGAACAGATTGGTTTCAAAAAAAAATTAGGAACAGATTCATGCAAAAGTACTACCCATGCCAAAAACTAAACAAAAAATCATTTTTAACTTGCTTACCAAGCAGTGGCGGATCCAGGTCTTCTGATTAGGGGTGGCCACTACACTATTATATTCATCTGATATACAAAAAATCCATAAACTTTATCCCAAATCATACTGAATTTTTTTTGTGTTACCGGTGGCCGTGGCCACCCTTGGCTTAGCCCCAGATCCGCCGATGTTACCAAGGTTAATTTCCATGCACGTTCTAAGCTATAAATGAATACAATATGGATATAATCAAGCAAAATTCAGTATAGATTAGGATTATCAAAAAACTGTCCGATCCGAACATTCAGTTTAATCTTATCTGGAAAAAAAAGGGTAAGGTCATAAATTTTTCGTCTAAATTTTGACCTTGACAGATTTGACTAAAATTCAGGACATAATATTTTCCATTTTTCTATCGACCGAACCCGATATTGATCTGAATTTAGCTTGTCCAAATTGTCTAACCTAAAACACACCCAAAAAAGCCATATATCTGACATCAACTTTTCATCCAATGTCCGATTCGTCTAGATTCGAAATGACCCGGACTTGAATTTTCAACAATACGATAACTTGCAAAGATGTTGGTCTAACATTTTGGGCGCGGACCTTAACCAGGGATCGAAATGTGTGAGAGGCTATCGACAATGGGAATAGCAGTGAACCTTGTGACATACCTCATCGGAACGATGCATCTTCCAAGTGCTACTTCAGCCAACATTGTCACTGATTTCATGGGCACATCCTTCCTCCTTTGCTTGCTTGGAGGCTTTCTTGCTGATGCCTTCCTCGGTAGATTCAACACCACTGCTATTTTTGCAGCAGTCCAAGCTTTGGTACATACTTATACCTACCTAACTACTTTTAACTATATTAACTGTCACACCTTGCTTTTCCCTCCTAAACCATGCATTTAAATGAGAGGGCCATAATCAACACAATTATGGTTGATTTGATTAAGTAGCGTTTGGTAAGATTCTCAGGGAAATTGTTCTGGGAAAACTTTTCTATAGGAAGTTTCTTATGGGAAAATTTTCCCCTACCCACCGGGGAAATTTTCTATAAGTAAAGGCGGAAAATTGGGGAAATTTTCTATAAGTAAAGGCGGAAAATTGTGGACCGCCGTAAAATTTTTGTCCATATCAAAATACAAGCAAACATGGGGAACATTGGTCAACTTAGGAAAAAAATTTCCCCATTTTTCGTTGAATTTTGACATTGGGAAAAATTTTATTAGGGGCCAACAATTTCCCACTTTTACTTGTGGAAAATTTTCCTTAAGGGGAGGGTAGGAGAAATTTTTCTGGGGGAAGTTATTTCCCTGGGGTTCTCATCAAATGCACCCTAAATAAAATGTCTTTTCAAACTTCATCCGCTTCTACTCATGGGGTAGTGGGTAGTAGGGGTGAGCAGGACCGGGATCCCGGTAATTTTTGGAGGTCCCGGTCCCGGTTGTAACCGGAAGCAAAGTTTTGCTCCCGCTCCCGGTTGTGACCGGGAGCAAATATTTACTCCCGCTCCCGGTCCCACTGGGACCGGGAAATCGCCCGGAAAATTTTTAGTCCCGGTTTCCTAATTTTTTTCCAATTATTTTAATTTATTTCCATTAAAAATCAACATAGATTATATAAATTATCTTTATATTTCACAAATGTGAGTGTCGATTTGTTTACATAGCCACTTTTTCCCAGATTAAAATTATGCAATATCTAATATATAACATTTTTTTCCGAAAAAAATATGCTATGTTCGTAATAATGATAAATAAATAAATCTAAAGAGCGAGCTCAAATTAAATTAAACAAATTTATCAATCATCATGAAGTCACTTGATTTATATATATATATATATATATATATATATATATATATATATATATATATATTTATTTATTTATTTATAAACCGGGAATCGGGACCGGGACTGGGGAATGATGTTAAGTCTCATTCCCAGTCCCGTTGTTGACCGGGACTTTAATTTTAGTCTCGCTCCCGGTCCCGCTCCCATCGAGAACGGGATTTTGGGATCAGGACTTGACCGGGACCGGGACGGGACTGGGATTCCCGCAATTTTTGCACACCCCTAGTGGGTAGTGAACGGTTTTTAAACCTTGGGTCAATTGGAACCAGATTCTCCAAGAGAGGGTTTGGTAAAAATCTTTTCTGGAGAGAATCTCCCCTGAGAAGTTTTTCCATGAAAAAATTTTTCCTTGGAAAAACTTCCCCTATCCCCTTGCATGAAATTTTCCCTAAGTAAAAGTCTAAAATAGTGAATCTCTTGTAAAATTTTTCCTAATAGGGCCAAAATGCAACCAAAATGAGGAAATAGGTCAACTAGGGAAGTTGACCAATTTTCCCAGTGTTTTTATCAACCAAATACTCTCTAAATTATAAAACTTAAGAGTAAGAGTCTACATCCGACCCTTCCACGCCTCACTTAAGCGTAATTTCAGAGTATTGGTTTTCCTTCTTGGCATTTACATTTACATATATATGATTCAGGGTACAGGAATGCTAGCAGTGTCTACAAAACTCCCCCAACTCCGGCCACCACCCTGCGACCTCCACAAGCCCCAAACCTGCGAAAAAGCCACCGATTTCCAAATGACCATCCTCTACATCGCCCTCTACTTGATCGCCCTCGGGACCGGGGGCCTAAAATCGAGCGTCTCCGGCTTCGGGAGCGATCAATTCGACGAGAAAGACGACAAGGAGAAGGCCCAAATGACATACTTCTTCAGCAGGTTCTTCTTCTTCATAAGTCTCGGGACATTAATGGCTGTCACAGTGCTCGTCTGGCTGCAAGACGAGGTGGGCAGGACTTGGGCCTACGGGATTTGCTCTGTTTCGATGGGGGTCGCCATTGTTGTGTTCTTGGGTGGAATTACGAGGTACAGGTATAAGAAGAGTGTTGGGAGCCCTATTGTTCAGATACTGCAAGTTATTGTGGCTTCTATGAAGAAAGCAAAGGTGCCAATGAGTTATGATCTTAGAATGATGTATGAGGATGCTCCTGAGGCTGAAAGAATTGCACACACGGACCAGTTTAGGTATGTTTGTTGACATTATATCATTATATTTCTCTCCGAAATCACAAAGTATCATGTCTTAATTAGGTCGGTCCAAATCAGTATATGTTTAATGGGTTAGAGTATAAAATCATTATAGGAAAATTTTTCCCCATGATCATTGTAAAATTGTGGGGCCCATATAAAATGCTTTTCATTGACAAATGACGACCAAATATAGTGAAGATTAGTCGACTTAGGAAATTTAATCAATTTTTTTTCAAAATTTTCATGTAACCAAATACACTCTAGATAAATGAAAACAAGAGTTAAATGAAGTCCCATAAAACACTTAACTTTTTATCAGTTTTACCAACAAACTTTTAAATTTGTGAAATATACTCCTAAAATTTATCAAATATGTCACTTAACTTATAAAATTTGTCAAAAAGCTCACAAGGAGCAGTAGTTCCCGATCAAGTTTTGTGCATTTCTGACAAAATTTAGAAGCTAGTTAAGTGGTATATTTGAAAAATCTCAAAATTAGTTAAGTGACATATTTGACAAATTTGAAAGTTTAATGGCAAAACTGACAAAAATTAAAAATTATGTAGCACCCAGATCATTAACGCGACGAAACAACATCCTCCAATCCTAAAATGAAATAATGGTCGGGTGATACCGATACATGGTCCCGCTTGGCATGTAGCTTAGTCGGACCCTAACACTGAGTTAACTCATGGACCCTAACGTAGCCTGATTTACCTCCCTCATTTTATTCGGGCAGACGGGCTATGGGGGATCCTTAAGGTAAAGGTATTGCCTTTCTAATACATGTTATAACGCAAGTATAATTGAACAGGTGCTTGGACAAGGCAGCCATAGTTGTAGAAGGCGACTTCGAGGTCATCGGTGTGTCGCCAAACCCATGGAGGTTGTGCTCGGTGACCAGAGTGGAGGAGGTGAAGATGATGGCGAGGCTACTACCAGTATGGGCGACAACCATTATGTTTTGGACAACTTATGCACAAATGATCACATTCTCAGTTGAACAGGCATCCACCATGGAGAGATCCATGGGGAGCTTCCAGATCCCTGCTGGATCTCTCACTGTCTTTTTTGTGGCCGCGATACTCATCACTTTGGCTGTCTATGACCGATTCATTATCCCCCTTTGGAAGAGGTGGAAGGGCACACCAGGTTGGTATAGTCTTTTCCTATGTATATTTCTTGTCCAATTAGCGCTGGTAAAATGTTCTATTCGAATATTCCAATTTGTTGGATTTAAAAAGATTCTGGTTTGATCCGAATCTGATTTTGGTGTTGTCCGAATTAGATGAACTTTCGGATGCAATATCTCCTTTTTTATTATTATCTGAACCCAATTTTGACCTGAATTTAGTCTCGTCCGAACTATCCGACCCGGAAAGAACTGGGTCCGGACATCACTTTCTCATCCGAATTAAGAGAAACTCCCTAATATCAATATATATGGGTGAACAATCATATTATCTGGAGCACGTGCTCTAGAAACACCTAATAAATTGCACCCTAATATGTATGTAAAGAGAAGAAATTGATGGTTCACTCCTACACTCTAGGAATTAAGAGAAACTCAAATATTGTGTTGTCCGTTGATTCATTCATTAAGAGTAATTCAAATATTATCAGAAATTCCACTGTTACAAAATTGATAGTCAAAGTCTCACGTTAAAAACCCTAAAGAGTTAAAAGTGACAAATATTAAGGAATTAACCGATGCAGCAATATGTGAAGGGAACAAAGCAATGATTCACTCTTGAACATTAATTAAGAGAAACTCAAATGTTGTTGATTCATTCATCAATTATCAAATATTGTCGATTCATTTTGTAAAAAGTATAAAATCATCGTTGGAATTTCAATTATCAGCTTAAACTTTTGGTTGAGATAGTTCCACATTCATTAATTATGTGACTCTGATCATTGATTGTTAACTTGCAGGTTTCACCAACTTGCAAAGGATAGCAATAGGTCTAGTCCTGTCAACCCTAGGCATGGCAGCAGCCGCCATAGCCGAGAAGAAGCGGCTCGCAATGGCACAAACCCTAGGAATCTCCAACCCTACCCAAACCCTACCCATCAGCGTCTACCTCTTGATCCCCCAGTTCTTCCTCATCGGTGCAGGGGAAGCCTTCATTTACACCGGACAACTCGACTTCTTCATAACTCAATCTCCCAAGTGTATGAAGACCATGAGCACTGGTCTCTTCCTCACAACCCTATCTTTAGGGTTTTTTCTAAGCAGCTTTTTGGTCTCGATCATCAATGCCGTCACAGGCAATGGGAGCAACCAGGGGTGGCTCGCGGATAACATTAATTATGGAAGGCTGGATTACTTCTATGGGTTGCTTGCCATGCTAGGGTTCATCAATTTTGGGATGTTTATGGTGTTTGCTATGAGGTTTAGGAATGATAGCAAAGGTGGTAATGTTAAGGGGGGTGATGCAAAGGGTTATTTTGATGCTGAGCAAGGTCACTGAGTTTGATTTGGGGTGTTTTTACTATGTGATATTAATAGTACAAGTTAGGTAATTAATTAGTACCACCCTTGAATTTTTCATATTGTCCGTTTTTGTTGATCATGAAATGAAATCAAAGGGTGTACATGTATGCTCCTATGTTCTAATTTACATCGTAAGTTATCAGTAATTTTCCACTTGTTGAGGTTATAACGTAGTACTCCTAAGATCATCTTCAATGTTGAATTTAAATTCGACTCACTACTGACATGACATATAATGATAACAGAATGAGTCTGTGCAGGGCGGCATTCTGGTGGTGAGAATGAAACTTGACTCGCGAGACTAACATCGAGGGTCTCGCGAGATGAGTTGGAGCGTGAGTTTATCATACGGAATTTATTATATTTCAATTCATTCATCGGTCAACTTTAGTCATTGATCAAGTTCCGGTCCGGGTAACTTTTCCGAATTAAAATTCGATCAAGGTCCAAATCTGGAGTTTTTGACCGAATATCCTAATTGATCCTTACCCGACGAGACCAGGACTCAAATTTTTGCCACCCCATACCGGTCATTATACTGAAAGTTAAAACCTGATTGACATTCTTCGTTGTATCCAACAAAATTTTAAAGCTCAGTAATTAACAGTTAATTAAAATGTTGTGATTCTCGAAAGTACAATATGTCAATATAGGTTGAAACATGATATGTTGATTATGTTCTACGGCAACAGGGAATCACAAACTTTAAAAGAATTATCTCATTTCACCTACACACCAAAAGAATGGGAAATGGTTGAAAGAAGAAACTAACAAAGATGGATTAATTACTTCTTGATCATGAAATGTTTACCATAAAATGAAAATCTGGTAAAATTCTAAGTATTTAGCTTTCTTACATTCCACAGCTTTTAAGTAGGCCCCCATTGTCAATATAGTCAAGCAAGTTGCCAAACATAAATGACAATCTTTGGAAGAAAAGCGCAGATATTTCATGCATTATTTGTAGAATTGTGATGGTTGGCTAGATGGCAGGAAAAAATACACAATTGAAAGAAACTTCAAAGGTTAGTAGAATATTAGTCAGAACAGCACATCACGGATAGTGTGGATAAATGGGTAAAGTG
Source organism: Portulaca oleracea (assembly GCA_029582165.1). Taxonomy (NCBI): domain Eukaryota; kingdom Viridiplantae; phylum Streptophyta; class Magnoliopsida; order Caryophyllales; family Portulacaceae; genus Portulaca; species Portulaca oleracea. The sequence goes on from CM055893.1 coordinate 6,308,059, forward strand.
TGGATAGAGTGAATAAAAGTGAAAAAATATTTATATATTTAATAACTTTTAATAAGGTATTGAGAGTAAGGTAAGCCATATCAATCACTTCTTAAATAAATGATTTTTTTAATTTTATTTTAATAGTTTATGGAGAAGTGTGATAAGTAAAGAATTGTAAGGTAAGAAGCCGCGTGGATCATATGGATAATTATGGATAGTGCAGATAAATTTTATCTTACTGTAAAAAACAAATAGGACCAACACTTTAGGGTTGAGTCCCAATCTAAAATAATTGTGGATAGTGCAGAGATAAGTTAGAAATTAGATTAGGAATCCAGGACCGTGATATTTCATGGTCCCAATCTAAAATAAATGAGTTGAACATAAAGTCCAATTATTGAATGAAGGCCCATTATGCAGCCCAAAACCCTAAACCCCTTACGCGGACCATGGTATATATTGGGTGATCCCGGGATTATGATCCAAGCGTTGATCAATAATACATCTTTTGACAGTGATTTTTGGGGGATACAATGTGAAATAATGGAGTTGAACTCAATTCAATCCCAAAAGCTAGTTTAGGAGGTTGAGGCACCCAAGCCATTATAAACACCAAAATATGGGTGTCAAAGGCCGATGTGGGACAACTCAACACGCTCCCCTCACCATGAGGCACAGACAACTGCGGGCGCGACCCCAACATCAATGACTCTGGCTCTGATACCATGTGAAATAATGGACTTGAGCCCAATTCAACCCCAAAAGCTAGTTTAGGAGGTTGAGGCACCCAAGCCATTATAAACACCACAATATAGGTGTCAAAAGCCGATGTGGGACAACTCAACATACAACATACAAGTTGCAGCTTAAGACATAACACAACGGTGTGTAACGAAACCTAACGATACAAATTTGAGCCCTAACTCTCTAAAAGGGAGTTAATTTCTTCGGCAATAAAAAGCATCCACATAATGTTGCCCACAATTTGAAAAACCACCCTTCATCTTGCTATACGGAGTTCTATCATTAGACTTCAATATGAAAGAACAAGGCCTTGTTAGATAAAATAACCGTGTATTCATTCTAAGAATATGAGAAAGTTGGGTAAGGTAAAGATTGATAAACTCTAACGAAACTTGATAAGTTGAGCTTGGGGAATGCAAAAGAATGGGTCGTTTTGGATTGAACTAGATTAAGGAACATTAACCTTCCTATACAGAACATACCCTAAATCCTAATGCACGTTTTCTATAGGAAATTTGGGGTTTTGATTATCTCGACTCTTATGCAAGATTGTCCAAGATTTGCTGTCTTCAATTTAATTGTGAACTGAATTATCTAAATTAAATTTATCTCTAGTGAGTAGAAGTAATTGAAGTTAAATTAGATCACTTGTTGGAACCAAATTTTGTATAGAATATAAATTTTGAAATAAATAGAACTATACTTTATAGGAGGTTTACATCTATTCATCTTACCTAATTCAACTTTATGAAACACTTTGATATTTTCAAAACTTAAACTATAAAACAAGTGCTAGATAAAATTTTGTCAGACTGGATTACTCAAATTTGTCCGACCTAGAAAAAACTCGATTTGGTCCAAATTTGATTTTGACATTCACCGAGTTGATTGAATATTCAGACACAATTTTCTAGTTTTTTCTATTGCCCAAATCCCGCTCGAACAGTTGAGCGGCCGCCGGCCAGCAACTGATTTTATCCAAATTTAACTTCTTCCGAATAGTTCGACCAGAGAACAAGTCGGGCACAAATAACTATTTCTCATCCAAATTTTGACATTAACCAAATTTGATCGTTCCAAATTTACCTGAATCCAAACTTTTAGCAATTCTATATGCAACTCTTACCTAAACTAACCAGTTCTTACTAGACCTATTAATTCAGACATAACAAGTCAGATTCGATATACCCCATTTTCTGGGTTTTTTTAATGTTTTTGACCCGGTTTCGGGTTGGGTCGGGTCAGACCTAATTCTTAGATGCCACTCAAATCTGGCCAACTTTTCCTCGGACTGAGCGGCTTAAAGTATGGCAGGCAACTGCATCATATGAACCGTCCCGCCGGAAATCCAGCAGCCGAAAATAATTAACATGCCAGAATCATGAAATTCATGAGGAGCTAACACTAATTTTACTCAACAAAATATAATTAAAAAAGACAAAACAAGTGGGGGGTCATTCATCACTATACACCAACAGAATAGTGTTTTTTTCTCGTTTGGGTTTTTGTGTACGGATCCAGCTATACAGTCTTGAACGAGACCCACAAGAGTCAGTAATTGTCTAACTGCCCATCAGATCAAACAGTGATTTTTCTCACCGACAGTGCACAAAAGAATAACATGAATAATATTCCATATCACAAAAGAAATGTAGGCTTTACAGGAAAGAAACACTGGCAGAAATTACACAACCCAAATTAGAGATGTAACGTCTTTGTATATCTGGCAAAACTGATCCGAGACACGACATCCGAACCAGACTCGAACTGACACCTGAATGAATGACCCAATCTTGATCCGAAATTAAACCTGGCTATCGGGTGAATCGGTTTGGGTCGGCTGAAGATCTGTTCGGGTTGGGATTGGGCCAATCAGTTTCAGCTCGGTTCTAGTATAGGTTGGGGTTGATTTTGAGGAAATCTTATTTGGGTGATGTTCTTTTTAGGTTGGATTCTGGTTTGATTTGGAGTTATTTGAAAATTGTTCTTAATCGGGCCATTTTCAAGTAGCGGTTCGAATTGGTTTTTGGTCAGGCTTGTTCAGGTCAAGATTAGATCGTTCATTCAAGTGTCAATTCGGGTCTCCAAATCGAACCATAACTCAGGCCAAAAGAATCTCATCTAAACAAACCATATTAAGATTCACCCAAAAGCCAATTTGTTTCTACCTGAACCCAACCCAACCCAAAACGAAATTGGTTGACCTGAACCAATTTACCATTTGCACAGGTCTATGTCTATGTCCATTCCAAAGAAAGAATAGATTTTGAATGACAGCAATTTTTTTACCACTGCAGTTTTCCAAAATGCAATTGGTTTGCACCTAACTTGAGTGAGGGGGAGGGGGATTCAAGATGATGCTGGATTTTAACCTAACTTTGGCTAGTAAGGGTTCAACTCGAACCATTAATTGCCACACCAAACTAGTCAATTGCAACAACCAGTGAAAGAGACTTCAAATGATGATTGGACAAACATAGGAAGACCAAAAAAGTTTGGCTAGTGGACTAACAAGGTAAATAACTACTACAAGGAATTTCATCAGCCATGATATGATGATGATTATCAACCTAAATCAAGTTCTGCACTTACCCCATGTACAAATTGTAACAAGGAATGCATGACTATATTACTAGAGTAGTATATGAGATGTACCTTGAACATAAGCTTGGTTTAACACAAAATCTCGACATCACGTCGAGGCAATCATCCCAAACAGATGATGAGTTTGTACCAGGCTAATGATCAGCAGCAATCATATCCTTTGTCAAGACAAATGACTCATGATGATGAAAGAAACACACATATTCCCACAACATAGTTACCATGAATCATAGGAAAAGGAGTAGATGATGCATATGATGGAGCTATGTTTCAAAGCAGAAGCTTAAAGTAACACAATAGAAGAACAAATAATAGTAGATCAATATAAAGAGTCTCTCCAAAGATAGACAAAAGTAACAAAAAGTTGAGAAGGGCAAAGAGGCTAAGTAACCAAACAACTAAGATAGATGGACCTAAAAATGAGACTCAAGTCTCCTCCATTGCCTTCTCTGTATGTAAAAAAAACAAGTGCAGGACTCAACAAGAACTACTACAATAGCAATATAGACTCTTCTACTAAATGGTGACAATACAACTGATTGCAACATGGCAATCTAACTATCTAAACCTCTTTCTTCGATCGAATTCGTTTATACCCCGGTTCATGAACTACACTTGGACTCCCAAGATATCGTCTTTTTCGGTGATATTCGAAGGGGATCGAATTCAATTATGACTGTCACTCTTCCTCCCCTCAGAATCCCTCTCCTGGAGAAGCTTCCCCTGCTCATCATCACCCTGGCTAGCCTTCTTCTGCGCCTCCTTCGCCTTAAGAGCTTGCAATTTGGTATGATTATAATACGCCACACCCAAAAACGCCATCCCATACCCAAACAAGTTAATCGGTGTCACAGTATCCTTAATCACCGACCAAGAAAACGCAATCAACAACCAATCCTTGACAACCCCAGCAACATTCATAGTCAATGCAGAAGTCTTCCCAACAAGCAAGAACACAGCAAGATTCAATGCAAAAGCACAGAGCGAATTCGTCCCAAAGATGAACCAATCAAGATGGAAACTAGAGGTCTCCCTCAAAATAGGGTACTCAACCAAGATCCAAGGGATGGACAAAAACACCAAACAACAAGGAGCAACATAGTAAAGGGAAGTTATAGGGTTAAAACTGATACCCTTTGAAGTAAGCAAGATCTGGATCATGACCAACCTTGTAGCCTCAAAAGCAACAGCACCCAGTTGAAGAGTAACACCCCATGCATCAAATTTAGCCTCACCATATGCAGCAATTGCAACCCCAAAAGAGATTGACACCATGTTACACATAGTCTCCCCTTTGAAACTCTCCTTTTTGAACATAACCCCGATCGAATAAACAGCCACAGGCATAAGGGCTTTCAACATTTGGATGAACGACACAGATAGATAGATATAAGCAGAGTTAGAAAGCCAAAGAGAGAAAGCGTACAAAGCCCCAATTGGAACAACGGAGGACAAATAAACCTCCTTCGACATGGAAACAGGCTCGACAAGCTTCAACACTTTGACAAGGAGAAAAGCGAGGGAAGAACAGAAACTCATGTGGATCATGGTGAGAGAAATTGGGAAAGGCCAATTGTACATCTTCCGATCTAAGATGTACTTGTTGTAAACAATCACAGTGAAACTCAGGAAGATCCATATCGCAACGTAGGTGTAGGAGAGAACTATCTTCTTAATCACACCGTCGCTCAGAGATCCGCCATTGCTAGACATCTTGAGGTTTCTCTCTCTAGAATCCCAGGATTTGAAGTGGGTCGGATTTGGGATGTGGGATTTGGAGAGAGAAAGAGGGAGATTATTGGAGAGACGAAGAAGAAGAGGAGGAGGAGAGAGAAATATAGGGGGGAGAGAATTTGATGGGCCGTGTGATTGGGCCTGATTGAGTTTCTATGTATATTCTTTTATTTTTTTACTTTTATTGCTGATTTTGATATTTATTAATTTATTATGATAGAATCAGGAATTTAAAAGCAGGGTTTTTCAGTATTTATTTTATCCAATTTGTTAGATGAATGTAGCAGGAAGTAATTATTTCTAATAAATGATGGGTAACGTGAGAAACGGGTTTGTGTTGATGAATCACGGGAGATTGGACCTAGTTAATGAGTTTTGGTTTTGGCTTACAAGAACTTTAACCAACAACCATTTTAATAATATTTATATTGCATCCGTACAAGAATGTTAGAATCAAGATCCTAACTCGTACTCATGGGATAATTAGAGCACCCGCATCGGTGAGTTTGAGTTTGACTAATTGGATGATGTGGAATCTATGGACCCCTATCAAGAGAGTCAAAATTTAACCCTTTATTTAGTTTGCTTTCCAATGGTGAGCATAAGTTTGACTCCTATTAATTAAAAAAAGTAAATAGACCCTATTTAATAATATAATTAATTTGTTTATATTGATAAAAAATGAGGTGGAGGAGGAGAGAGAAAAAATTCTAATAAAAATATTAGTATGTTAAACTCGCTTTCAAACTCGTCTCGCGAGGCTAATGGCAAGATTTTCACGAGACGTGTCTCATTCTCACCATTGAAATGTCCTACACCACCTTATTTCATTCTCATTTCATGCCACGCCAACAGTGAGTCGAATTGAAACTCACCATTGCAGATGCTCTTAGGATTGGAATTAACTCACATACGATCGTGAATCGGAATACAGATAGTAGAATCATAGATTATGATCGATATTTTAATAACTATGCGTTCGTTCAAGGTTGTTAGAATCGAGATCTTAACTCAGATCCATGTGATAGTTAGGATCCAAAATAAAATTACCTTATTCATGTTTAGTCCCATTTTAGGGGCTAAATACCCCCCATTTACGCTCAAGTTTATTGCCGTTCCCTAATAAAATGGTTATTTATTACGTGTTTTGTGATTTTTAGGTTTTAAGTTCGGAGAATAATAAAAGGGGGCGAAGTTGCGGAAAAAGGCGATAACTCGGTCATCCCGAGACCTTTGGAGCCGATTTGATGCCGTGGTGAAGACCCGGGAAGCAAGGGAGACCAGCCGTGCGTAAAGGAGAGAGATTTTCGGGCCAAAAGGCTAAGTATGGGGGCATCCAGGCTCGTAGCGTTCGCTACAACAGCTGTAGCGATCGCTACAACAGCTGTAGCGATCGCTACGCCCCCATACTTAGATGGAAGATCACTTGAAGAGCGTAGCGGTCGCTACGCCTATTGTAGCGATCGTTACGAGCCCAGGCAGAAGGTTCTGCCCAAGGCCGTAGCGGTCGCTACCCCATTCATAGCGCCCGCTACGATGAAGCCCTGATTTTCCAAGTTTTCCTGCTGACGGTCGTAGCGTTCGCTACGCACTCCGTAGCGTTCGCTACGGATGATTGACTGGGTCGCGACGCTGGGCATAGCGGACGCCTTGGAGCTGAAATGTTCGCCTGCTTTGGGTCGTAACGAACGCTACGATGTCCGTAGCGTTCGCGACGACCTTATTTCCTGCATAATTTTCGGCCAAAACGACTGTGTTCTGGCCTTCTTCCCCTTAGTTTTAATTAGGTCGTCTTGTCACTTTCAAAGGAGGGTTTTTCTGGAGCTTTATTTTCTTTCCCTTACATCTTCTATCTTTCAAGAGTTTTAGGATTAGCTTTTGGGTGATTAACTTCTACTTTGTTGATTAATTACTTTCTTCAATCAAGGTCAATTGCTTTTCATCATTTGGGTATTATTGCTCTTCATTTATTGCCAATTTATTGCTCATCCATTTAGGTATAATCTCTTTTCTCCTCATTTTAATGTTTTCAAATTCTTTGTTGCTTGTGTTTAGTGTAGTTTTATGTTGTTAATCATAGTGGTTAGTTTTAATATCCATCCTTTGAGTAAAACCATGCTAGGGTTTTATTGGTTGTGTGTTGCTAATTTCTCCACCATGTCTAGAGGCTAATCTTCCTTGAGGTGAGGGGATGATTAAGGCCTTAATGGGTTTTGGCTAAGGTGTTTATTGATTAAAGTGTGTTTTAGTTGGAGGAGTCTATTTCCACTTGGTGTCTTCTCATTGGGGGTGGCGGTTCAAGGTCCGAGAGCTCTTTGAATCGTTATACACTCAATGGGAAGCCTAGAGTGGGATAGTTAGGTCTACACTTACGAGGGTAAGTGTAGGCTTAACTAGGAATTAACGCAATTATCAACCCCGATGGTCCATGGTGGACATAGGGTAGTTAATTTGAATCTTCCTCGAGGGAGGAGATTCATCGTGGCCCCTTCCCCGCGTTGTTCCATGGATAAATCCAACTTTATGCGCTTTAGTCATGAAAACTCCTTGATCAAAGATTCCGTTAAGTGTCTAAAACCCCCGAACCTCTCTTTGTCTACTTATCACCTAGTTAATCATCTTTCTAGTTTTAATTTTGTCATAATCAAAGTGATCTTTGCTCCGTAATTTATTTCTCGATTCAAGGCTAAAACCGAAACAAAATACGAGAATTTAGGCCACAGGCTCCCTGAGTTCGACAATTTACACCGGCCTGCAAACCATTGTACACAAAATGGCGCCGTTGCCGGGGAGCTAGTGCCCCTAGCTCCTCGTTGTTTTGTTTCTAGGTTTTTGTTTTGAATCCTTCTACCTGCTTGAGGTTTTGTGAGTCTAGGTCCTAGGATAATTTTACGCGTCCTTGTTGTTGGTGTTGTATGCAGACAAGGTCTCATAGAGATCAAGCCCCACTCGTCCCCCTCGACCCCGAGATTGAAGCTTCGGCTCGGAGAGCCTACGGTAGTACTCGTCGACGTCGTTGGGAGCAACGACAACAACAAGCCGCCATGGAAGGCCAAGGAGGCCAGGGCCAAGGAGGTGATCAACCACCAAACCCACACCGTCCCTTAGCTTGGTACAATACACCCACTCCAGGGACGGGAGGCAACCCCATCGTTCTACCTGCTCTACCCAATAATGCCTTGTACGATTTCAAGGCCAACTTCGTGAACATATTTGAGCAAAACCCGTTCAATGGTTTTGACAGGGAGAGTCCCATTGACCATATCGACAAGTTCGAAGAGAGGATCGGTTATGTCCAAATACCAGGAGTCCCGCCAAGCTACATGAAGCTTAAGTTCTTTCCATTGACTTTAGCGGGGAAAGCCAAGCTTTGGCTCAATACTTGTCCTCCTGGAACTTATGACACTTGGGAGAAGTTGTGCGGAGATTTCCTTAAGAGGTTCTACACCACCGATGAGACCCATCTTCGACGGCAAGATATCTTCAATTTTAAACAAGAGCAAGGAGAGTCACTTTTTGATGCTTGGGGCAGATGCAAGAATCTTCAACGCAGAGTTCCTCATCACAACTTGGATGATTGGTTGCTCCTTAATACCTTCTATCAAGGGCTCAATGGACATTTGAGAGAGTTGATTGATAATGCCTCGGGAAGAACTTTTCTTGGCAAGACCGCTGAGGAGGTGAATGTTTTCCTTCATGAGCTAGCACAAAACTCTCCGAATTGGGGTTCGGACCGTTCGCGAAGAGGGGAAGGATCTTCGTCTAGTGATGCCGTGTTGAAACATCTTGCCGATCAAATCTCGGAGTTGAGTCAAAAGTTTGCCCTCATGGATACCTCGAGGCAAGTCAATGTCGTTCAAGAGATGCAAGGCCCTTCATCCATGCCCGATAGTAACATGGTTGAATGCAACGTTTGCAATGGGTACCACCCTAATGGTCAATGCCTAGGGTACCACGATATGGAGCAAACCAATGCCATCTACCCCAACAACAACCTCTCCTATTCCAATAACCATCCCATTAGACCACAAGGAAACCCGACATACAATGCTCGAAACCGAAGTTTCCTTCCCGGGTTTTCTAACCAACCTCAACCTTTTGTTCGCCCTCACGGCCAAAACACATTTCAAAACCCTACATACCACCAACCCCATTACTTTCAAAACCCTCCTCCACAACAACCTTACTATAACCACACTAACCCACAACCATCCTATGCTACTCAAGATCCGGAATTGAAAGCAATGCTTCAAAAGATTTTAACCAACCAAGAAAACCGGATCAACCAACTTGAGCTCCATGTGGCTCAAATGGCCCAACAATCCGTCCGACCTCCCCAACCTATACCAAGCCAAACCATGCCAAACCCCAACAATGGGAAAGGACAGGAGAAACAAGTCAACGCAATCCACTTGAGGAGTGGAACTACTTATGAGGGCCCTTCTATGGTAGAGGAGGAACCGTTGGGAGAGAGGAGTGGAGATGTTGTTGACATCACTCATGAGGAGGGAGGTAAGGATAACATTGTTTTTGGGAAAGAGGGAAGTGAAGGCATTGATTCCAGCCAAATTGAGAGGAAGGAGCCTAAACTGAAGAGTGTTGAGAAGGGGGTTGAACATGAGCCGATCACCCAACCACTCAAACCATATAAGCCACCGGTTCCATACCCCGAGAGACTTGTCAAGACAAGGGATGAAGCTAAGTTCTCCAAATTCATTGATATGCTCAAAAAGCTTCACGTGAATATCCCTTTCCTAGATGCGATTTCGGAGGTCCCGGTTTTCAAGAAGTATCTCAAGGATCTCTTGACCAACAAAAGGAAGATCCGGCATGAGAACACCATTTCTCTTACAGCCGATTGTAGTGCCATCATCTCCAACAAAACTCCTACCAAGTTGGCCGATCCCGGAAGTTTTTCTATACCTTGCTCAATTGGGGAGATGAAGATAGGAAACGCCCTTTGTGACCTTGGGGCTAGTGTGAGTGTCATGCCATGGTCAATATGTCAAAAGCTCCGCCTCGATGAGCTCACTCCAACCACCATTAATTTGCAACTTGCGGACCGGTCGATTAGGAGGCCAATGGGTATCTTGGAGGACATTCCGGTCCAAGTTGGTAAATTCCTCATCCCTTGTGATTTTGTGATATTGGAGATGGATGAGGACCTACATACCCCTATTATTCTTGGGAGGCCATTCTAGGCCACGACTGGGGCTATGATTGATGTGCAAAATGGGAGACTATCTCTCAATGTGGGGGGAGAGCAAGTAGTGTTCAATCTCGAGGAGGGAAAGAAGCACCCGACATTTGATGACTCATGCTATGCAATTGATGTGGTTGAGGATGCGGTCGATGATTCTTTATGGGAGTCTCTATTCCTCCAAGGTGCTTTTGATGATCCACTTGAAGCAAGCTTGATGGGCACTCGTTCTTCAACAACGGAGGGGGACGATGTGAAGTTCTTCACCGACCTTTTGGATGCTACTCCCATTGTTGAGGAGTTTTCCCCGGATGAAACATTTGTGCAATGCATGGAGATTGAAGAGGTCGTCACCGAGAGACCAATCAAGTCAAAGAAATTACCACAAGTTGAGCTCAAGCCTTTGCCATCCACTTTGAGGTATGAGTTTTTGGGTGAGGAGGAAACATTCCCTGTGATCATTAATGCTAACTGATGGCACTCAAACTTCAAAACTTCTTTGTGTTCTTAGAAAACATAGAAGTGCCTTGGGTTATGCTATTGAGGATCTCAAGGGTCTATCCCCTTCTATTTGCATGCATGCTATCGATCTTATGCAAGATGCTAAACCATGTAGACAACCACAACGTCGATTAAACCCGAATATGCAAGAAGTGGTTAAAAAAGAGATCGTTAAATTGCTGTCCGCCGGGATCATTTACCCTATCGCTAATAGCGAATGGGTGAGCCCCGTGCATTGTGTACCCAAGAAGGGTGGCATGACTGTTATTGAAAATGAGCATCAAGAATTGATTAGCACTAGAGTTGTGAATGGGTGGCGCATGTGCATTGACTATAAACAATTAAACAAGGCGACCCTCAACGACCATTACCCTTTGCCCTTTATTGATCAAATGCTAGAGAGACTCGCCGGTAAATCCCATTTTTGCTTTCTTGATGGCTATTCGGGATTCTTTCAAATACCCATTCACCCAAGAGACCAAGATAAAACCACATTTACTTGCCCTTTTGGCACCTTCGCATACCGAAGGATGCCCTTTAGGTTATGTAACGCGCCCGGCACCTTTCAAAGGTGCATGTCGGCTATTTTCTCGGACCATGTGGGGAGTCTTATGGAGATTTTTATGGATGATTTCAGTGTGTATGGGTATACCTTTGACGATTGCCTTGCAAATTTGGAAAAAGTGTTGATTCGTTGTAAAGATGTCAATCTAGTTCTTAATTGGGAAAAATGCCATTTTATGGTTGAGGAGGGTGTTGTCCTCGGCCATGTGATTTCAAAGCGGGGCATAGAGGTGGATAGAGCTAAAGTGGAGGTCATTGAGCGCCTACCACCCCCCACCACTGTCAAGGGGGTGCGTAGTTTTCTTGGACACGCCGGGTTTTACCGGCGATTTGTCAAAAACTTTTCGAAAATTGCTCGACCTCTCACTGAGCTTCTATGCAAGGATGCCCCTTTTGTCTTTACTAATGAGTGTCTTGAAGCATTTCAGAAATTGAAGGAGGCCTTGACCACCGCACCGGTAGTTCAACCACCGGACTGGAGCTTACCGTTCGATGTTATGTGCGATGCTAGCGACTATGCCGTGGGGGCATGCCTAGCACAAACCAAGGATAAGCAACCAAGGGTCATTTATTATGCAAGTCATGCCTTAGACGCCGCCCAACGCAATTATACCACTACGGAGAAGGAATTGTTGGCTATTGTTTTTGGATTGGACAAGTTTCGCCAATACCTTTTGATTTCCAAAGTAGTGGTGTACACCGATCACTCGGCTTTGAAGTATCTACTAGGCAAGAAGGAGGCCAAGCCGAGACTTATTCGTTGGTTGCTACTAATGCAAGAATTCAACATCACCATCCAGGACAAAGCCGGTTCCAAAAACGTGGTGGTCGACCACCTTTCACGAATCCTTGTTGAATTGGAGTCCCGGCCTATCAATGATTCTTTTCCGGATGAGAAGTTGCTTGCTATCCAAGAGGAGACCCCATGGTTCGCCGATATTGTGAACTACCTTGCTTCGGATGTGGTCCCGCCCGAGCTCCATTCAAACCAAAGGAAGAAATTCTTTTGTGACGCTACATTATATTCGCACGAGCCTTACTTGTTCCGCATATGCAATGATGGCCTATATAGAAGATGCATAGCTGAGCGAGGTTCGGACATCTTAAATCATTGCACAACAAGCCATGTGGAGGACATGGGGAAAGGATAAAACCGCAGCCAAGGTTCTTCAATGCGGATATTGGTGGCCGACGCTTTCAAAGATGTAGAAGTTCATGTCAAAGTCGATGAATGCCAAAGAGTTGGGAGTCTTTCTAGGAGAAATGAAGCACCCTTGACCTATATACTTGAATGTGAGATTTTTGATGTGTGGGGTATTGATTTCATGGGCCCATTTCCTTCGTCAAGGGGGAATGAATACATTTTGGTGGCGGTAGATTACGTCTCCAAATGGGCCGAGGCAATTGCAAGCTAAAGATGTGATGCCAATACGGTCTCCAAGTTCTTCAAGAGGGTAATCTTCCCTAGGTTCGGCATCCCAAGAGTGGTCATTAGTGATAATGGGCCTCACTTTATTGAGAAGAAATTTGAGGCATTGCTCAAGAAGTATGGGGTGAATCACAAGAGAGGATTGCCCTACCACCCCCAAACTCAAGGGCAAGTGGAGATCACAAACCGGGCTATTAAGGAAATCCTTCAAAAGACCGTTGCGTCTTCAAGAAAAGATTGGGCGGACAAACTTGATGATGCTCTATGGGCGTATAGGACGGCATTCAAGACTCCCATAGGCACCACCCCTTACCGGTTGGTCTATGGTAAGGCATGCCACTTCCCGGTGGAACTCGAATACAAAACATTTTGGGCGGTAAGGAAAGTGAATTTTGATGCAAAGGCCGCGGGGGAGAAACGGTTGTTCCAATTGGAAGAATTGGAGGAGATCCGCCAGCAAGCTTATGAGAACAATCGGATCTACAAGGAGAGGACAAAGGCTTGGCATGACAAGCACCTCAATTACTGGAACTTCAAGGTGGGTGATCAAGTATTGTTGTACAATTCTCGCCTCCAACTCTTCCCGGGCAAATTAAAGACCAAATGGTCGGGACCCTTTGTCATTGTCAAGCTCCACCCGGGTGGAGTTGTGGAGTTGGAGAACAAGAAGGGGGAAACTTTTAAAGTGAACTCTTCCAAGGTCAAACCATATGTCATGAGCGAAGAGTATGCGGGGACTATGGTGACTTTCCTCCCCGATACCTAATGTTAAGATCCGGTCAATGGTCAAGCTAAGGACCTTAAGCAAGCGCTTCATGGGAGGCAACCCATGCTTGTAATGAGGAATTAGTTCTAGAAAAAAAAAAGAAAAAAAAACAAGAAAAAAAAAGAAAATGAAAAAAAAGAGAGAAAAAAAAGGGGGAAATCATGAGTGGGAGGAGAAGAAAAAGAAAGAAAAAAATGAGGGAGGTTTGGAGGCTGTGTGTAAGATTTGAAGCATATTGGTTTTAGAGGAGATAAGTTGAAGGAGAAGCTAAGGAGAAGAGGGACGAGGAACAATTGAATTTTTTTTAAGTCTGGGAGCGTAGCGTTCGCTACACCATGCGTAGCGCTCGCTACGCAACCCTCCTTGTCTTTCTGTTTGGCCACTGTTTAGAGCGTAGCGCTCGCTACAGAGCCCTCCTTGTCTTTCTATTTGGCCACTGTTTAGAGCAAGCTGCGTAGCGCTCGTTACAGATCGATTCCTGACTTTCTGCCTCGCAACTGTTTCGGGCATAGCGTTCGCTACGCAGAGCGTAGCGCTTGTTACAGATCGATTCCCAGTTTCTCGGCACCAGGCGTAGCGAACGCGACGCTCCCGCGTAGCGAACGCGACGCCCAATTTTTACGCAGACTGTAAAAGGGGAAATCCGACCCCCTCTTCTTTTCCCTTCACTTTTCACTCCCAAATCGCCTCACCCTCTTATTTCCTTTCCAACATTCCACAACCCTAACCCCCAAAACCACCATCTTCATCCTTCTCTACTCATTCTCCACCAAAAAGACCATCAATCTTCCTCCATAAACTCCATTTCCACTCTTCTCTTCTCATCTTTTGCAACTCAACATACCCCTTTTCATTTTCTTCCTCTAGCATTTGAACTCTTTATTGAGTTGGGTTTTAGAGGAAGCAAAGCTTGAATCTTCCAAGCATTCTCTCAAGCATTCATTCAAAAAAGGAAGAAAAAGAGAAAAAAAATGCCTCCACGACCTAGCAAGAGGGTGTGGGATGGAGCTTCATCCTCAAGGGCATCACCCATTATTGATCAAGGAGATGAAGGTAATGACTTCCCCGATTTTCCTACCCAAAAAGCTGAGCCTTTACGCTTAAGTTCGCATGTTAGGCATAGAGTTACTGTTCAAAATGATAGGCATGCTCGAAGATTAACACGGTTCAAAACTAGGAACAAATGTTTTCCTTATGTTTATGATGTTGAAACGTGCAATGAACACTACTTGGGGCCTAGCATGGAACATTTAATTGGGGTAATGGGGTGGGAGCAATTCGTTCAAATTCGTGCAAGAGGGATCAAGCAATTTATGAGTTCCTTTCATCTTTTGAGTTGTTGAATGATGGGACAACTGATGCATGTTTTACTGCGTGGGTGGGCAACAAGCCCATTGAGTGTGATCTTGTGAAGTTTAATAACTTGTTGGGTTTGCCGAACGGAGGCTTAACCTATGGCCAAGCCTCGGTCTTCAATGAGGAGGAAGCTATGCGGGAAATAACATGTTGGCAGAGAACTTTAGTTAGGGCCCCAAATGGGGAGGTATTGTATTATGATGTTCGGGGTTCCAAATCCCGAGATTTTTGTAATCCCGCCGTTAGGGTCTTCCATAGGTTAATTACAAATTCGCTGACGGATGACGGTAGGGAGAAGGTGCGAAAGACGACCTAGCTATTTTGTACCACGCTTTACATGGTCGCCGAGTCAACACGGATCGTATTCTCGCATCAACTTAAGCAAATGTCTACCGATGGTGCGGAACTTGTATAGCGTTGGGTCACATTATTACCCACTTCCTACACCGTATGGGGCCCGATAACCCCATACCTTGGCCGCGACACGCACCACATTCCGTAACCTATGACGACGATCGCCCGCCACTTCCGCTTTTTCTCCATGAATCAATCGCCTCGATACTCTCTACCACCACGGGTCCGTCCCCAAAGCCGTGACTACTCCGAACCAACAAGCCCTCGCTTAATCGATGCGCGGATCAAAACAATTGGTCTTGCGGGCGGAGCAAACTCCTAGGCTTGTTGGTGGGGATAGGGGTTCATGATGCCCCTTTGAGAGGGAGTTGGAGCACCGCGAGGCGGCCGAAAATCAACGCTGGTCACCGAGGCGAGGTGCAGAGAGGGCGGCCCAAGAAGAGAATGTTGTGGAGAAAGGACAAGGGTCGGGAGGACAAGACGGTTGGGTTTTGCGTCAAGAGGATTTTGATAGGATGAGAAATGACGTGAGGACCTCACGGTTCCATAAATCAAATGATGATTGCCCAAACACGAACCTATGACTCCTTGACGCAATTAAACAATCGGTGGGTCGCTGAGAACATCGCGGATGATCGGGCCGACTAACACTACGTTGTCATGGTTCATCCGGCGCGTGATACGTGTTGGGTCAACCCGTACTAACCACCACCTACTCCTCCTGATGTAGATCCACACCCATGATTGTAAGCTTTATCCCTTCCACACTCTCTCTCTCTTTATTTGATTTATCATTTGATTGTTTGTGGGGAGGTGTGCATCTAGTGGGTGGGTGGGACGTTCTTGTGTTCCCGTCCTTGCCGGCTTTATCGAAGATTTTGTTGTCCTATCTGTGATACCGTCCATCCCTACCTTCATCCATCGTCCATCGTGATTAGGTTGGTTTTGGTTAATCACCTGCACTTAGCTCCATCAAGTGCAAGGTGATGTTTCACCCTCAACAAGTCGCCTCAAATTGATTGAGAACGAGGTTGAGGTTACCCAGGTAATGTATATAGCTTTGTTCTTGCATATAGATTTGTTTCTTGCATTTTCCTTTGTCCATTTGGACATCTTTGTATATTTCTTTTGCATGCAGATTCGATTGCATTTCGATACGTTGCATTTTTCTTCTAACCTTGTTAGTTTTAGCCTTTCTTTTGTGATCGTGGTCCGAACTTTGGTTACACATTGGAAACATACAAAGTACATTCGTTCCACCCTTTTCTATTTTTGTACATATTTCTGTGTTTTTGTTTGTATAGTTTGTTTTCTTTTTGCATGCTTGTTTTTTTCTTTTTGGTGGCACACCCCTAGTATTCTCTGTGTTGGGTTTTCTTGTTGTTGGAGCCGTGTGGGCTCGGGGCGCCACCCCTTTTTATGTGTTAGATGTTCGTATATATGTTTGCTTGTTTTCCTTTAGGTGTTTGTACATTTGTTTGTTTTTCCTAGTTTTCCTACCCTTCATGAGACACCCTTCCCACAATGAGGACATTGTGGATTTTAAGTGTGGGGGGGAGATCATTATGTTTTGGGTAGAGCATCTAGTCTTTTTGAGTCGTTTTTGTTTCTTTTTCTTTCTTAGAAAAGTTCGTGAAAAAAAAAGTGAAAAAGTGCTAAAATTTTGAAAAAAATAATTAGAACGTCATTAAGTTAGGTTAGGTAATCCTCCGGGGATGATTGTAGGCTAAGTAGTGTCTCTTGTAGCTTGGTTTAACCTTTGCATAGCCGACTGTGATTCAAAGCTTTTGAAAAGAATTTTCGAAAACATCTTGATTTGGGATTGCATTTTGATAGTAAAGATTGATAGCCCTTCTTGACCCATTGATGTGAGCCAGATATGAACGTTTATGTTCTCTGATTGGTTGTTGAGCACAAACCCGTGAGACTACTAAGCCAAAACGACTAATCATTTTTATTAGTCTCGTATCCCCATGTGTGACTCAACCTTGGTTGTGATCTCTAGAACTTGCTTTTCATCTCTTTGAAACTGCATTTTGCATCATGCATTGACAACATGATTGAGGCATTCACTCTCGCTTATTATAGCTACATAGCCAGATAGCCACCCGAATCATGTAATTTCCCGCCTTTAACCCTTCTTTTAGCCTTTGTTTACTCCGTCCTTGAAATAAACCGAAATTGCAACCCTTGGTCGATTATATATCTTCCTATCCTAAGCCATTTCTTGGAGTTTATTGAGGGTGATTAGTAGGGTTACTTGTGAATACATTCATAGACTGGTCTGCTGGGAATTTCATGAATAGGAAGTGATGGGTTGTTCCCACTTATGTAGTTTCAATATAGCTTGATTATGCTAATGAAAACCGCCGAGTTTTGTGACGAATTTTGTTTATAATCTTCACTTTATTCACATGCTTTGAAAAAAAAAGAGAAAAAAGCAAAAAGAAAGAAAGCAAAAAAAAATTGAAAAAAAGAAAAAAAAGAGAAGAAAAGAAAAGAAAAAAAAAGAGAAGAAAACAAAAGGAAGCAAAAGTGTGACGGCAAATGAGGAATCTAGTTTTGGGGCCGTTTTTAATAAATGTTTCGAGTTCACTATGATTGCTTATGGGTTAGTAAGGTTCGATAACATTGCATGAATTTGGCGAAGTATAACTCCAAGCTTGGCTTCGAGCTCCACTTATCCAAATACTTTCCGTCCCTTACCCCTATCCTTAGCCCCGTTACAACCCCTTCAAAGACCTCTTGATTGTCATTTGCATTTTGCATATAGCGGTAGAGAATTGAGATGATTAGCAAGCATATGGTAGATTGTTTCCTAGGCTAGAGTATTGAGAGAACCAAACATCGATTTCATTTTCAAAACACATGAGAGGAGTGTTTTCACATCCCCAAGAGTGAGGATTGCTCTCAACTATCTTAGTTTCATACTCTTACATGTGCTTTCTCACTGATTCGGTGACGGAAGGGTGATTGATTTGATCTTAATGGTGTAACTCCCCTTAAATCCTTTTCGAAAAGTTCCCTCTATCTTGTGCCAAAATATTTTAATCACTTTTGGTTGTGTTTTGGTTAGGCCTAGTTGCTTGAAAGTTCTGCTAATGCTTACTAGTTGGGGTTAAAAAAAAAAATCTTTAGGATTGACATTCTTTCAACCTAAGTGTTCTTAATTGTTTATGTTTGCCCCTTCTTTTTGTTTGGTAATGCCGGTTGGGTGTCTAGGTGCGTTTTTTTTATGAGCTCGAGTATCTTCTTCTTCTCCTTTGTTTTCTTTGTTTTGTTTTTTTCACTCTCCATTTCCTTCTATCTTCCATTTCTTCTCATGGCTTTTGTGAGTAGAGCCGCTATAAACCCTCACGAGACCCACCTCGTCCACCCGGGCTACCGGGGGGTTTAAAGGGCTTGATGCATATGCTAAATGCATCCGCGATTCCTGCGAAAGTGAGTTAGGTGTTTATGTTTTCTAGTTTCTTAGGTTTCTTTCAGTTAGTTTTGCTCGGGACGAGAAAAAGTCTAAGTGTGGGGGGGTGTTTAGTCCTATTTTAGGGGCTAAATACCCCTCATTTACGCTCAAGTCTATTGCCGTTCCCTAATAAAATGGTTATTTATTACGTGTTTTGTGATTTTTAGGTTTTAAGTTCGGAGAATAATAAAAGGGGGGCGAAGTTGCGGAAAAAGGCGATAACTCGGTCATCCCGAGACCTTTGGAGCCGATTTGATGCTGTGGTGAAGACCCGGGAAGCAAGGGAGACCAGCCGTGCGTAAAGGAGAGGGATTTCGGGCCAAAAGGCTAAGTATGGGGGCATCCAGGCTCGTAGCGTTCGCTACAACAGCTGTAGCGATCGCTACGCCCCCATACTTAGATGGAAGATCACTTGAAGAGCGTAGCGGTCGCTACGCCTATTGTAGCGATCGTTACGAGCCCAGGAAGAAGGTTCTGCCCAAGGCCGTAACGGTCGCTACCCCATTCATAGCGCCCGCTACGATGAAGCCCTAATTTTCCAAGTTTTCTCACGACGGCCAGAGCGTCGCACGCACTCCGTAGCGCTCGCTACGGATGATTGACTGGTCGCGACGGGCATAGCGGATGCCTTGAGCTGAAATGTTCGCTGCTGGTCGAATTAACGCTACGATGTCCGTAGCGTTCGCGACGACCTTATTTCCTGCATAATTTTCAGCCAAAACGACTGTGTTCTGGCCTTCTTCCCCTTGGTTTTAATTAGGCCGCCTTGTCACTTTCAAAGGAGGGTTTTTCTGGAGCTTTATTTTCTTTCCCTTTACATCTTCTATCTTTCAAGAGTTTTAGGATTAGCTTTTGGGGGATTAACTTCTACTTTGTTGATTAATTACTTTCTTCAATCAAGGCCAATTGCTTTTCATCATTTGGGTATTATTGCTCTTCATTTATTGCCAATTTATTGCTCATCCATTTAGGTATAATCTCTTTTCTCCTCATTTTTATGTTTCCAAATGCTTTGTTGCTTGTGTTTAGTGTAGTTTTATGTTGTTAATCATAGTGGTTAGTTTTAATATCCATCCTTTGAGTAAAACCATGCTAGGGTTTTATTGGTTGTGTGTTGCTAATTTCTCCACCATGTCTAGAGGCTAATCTTTCTTGAGGTGAAGGGGTGATTAAGGCCTTAATGGGTTTTGGCTAAGGTGTTTATTGATTAAAGTGTGTTTTAGTTGGAGGAGTCTATTTCCACTTGGTGTCTTCTCATTGGGGGTGGCTGTTCAAGGTCCGAGAGCTCTTTGAATCGTCACTCAATGGGAAGCCTAGAGTGGGATAGTTAGGTCTACGCTTACGAGGGTAAGTGTAGGCTTAACTAGGAATTAACGCAATTCTCAACCCCGATGGTCCATGGTGGACATAGGGTAGTTAATTTGAATCTTCCTCGAGGGAGGAGATTCATCGTGGCCCCTTCCCCGCGTTGTTTCATGGATAAATCCAACTTTATGCGCTTTAGTCATGAAAACTCCTTGATCAAATATTCCGTTAAGTGTCTAAAACCCCCGAACCTCTCTTTGTCTAATTATCACCTAGTTAATCATCTTTCTAGTTTTAATTTTGTCATAATCAAAGTGATCTTTGCTCCGTAATTTATTTCTCGATTCAAGGCTAAAACCGAAACAAAATACGAGAATTTAGGCCACAGGCTCCCTGAGTTCGACAATTTACACCGGCCTGCAAACCGTTGTACAATTCACATGAATTCAAATTTGTGCTTTTGATACGTCTTTTTTTATGTGTTATAAATCCACAATCATAAATTATTTTTATTATCGCTAAAAGATTACTTTATTTTATATCCTATAATTGTTATTTGGAATTAATTAATTTTCAATCTTATATCATTATTTGACTTTGTTATAAGTGCTTTTTTTTTACTAATCTTTATTTTAAGAGTTACTCTTTATTATCACTTTGTAGGTCAACAAAATGAATTACAATAAGCAAGTATTGGCTCGTTAAAGCTCGTGAGGGCTCGCGAGCCTTGGCGAGCCAAGCCGCGAGCCTAACTTTTCAGGCTTGCCAAGCTCACGAGCCGAGCCAAGCTTGCAATGTAGCTCACGAGCCAAGCCTCGAGCACGCCAAGCTCGGGCTCGCCTTGGCTCATTGCCAACCCTACTGGTGATTAATCACAAATTACAATAAGTTACATTATAAAATTAATATCATTTTAGTAATGTATCTTTTTAATGACGGTAATTTTATATTGTAACTCATTGTAATTTATGTGTGATCAAAGTCAAAGCTTAGTCAGATGGACAAATATTTTGAGGCGGAGGTAGTACTACAATTGAAGCTATTGATTCTTTTCTATCAATTATAGAAAGTCTTAATAGATGGAGATTTCCCATTACAATTGTATTAGTAGTGAAATGTTGGGTTAATACATTAAAACAATTTCTTAAACAAGAACAAGAGAGGAAGATAGGGGTGGCGGCGGACAGAGGTTCCCCATCAGTTAGCGTGGTTGGCAGTCAGTTAGTGAGAGCGAGTGTGGTGTGGGCTTGGTACGTTCTTGTGTTTTGTTTCGTGAAATGGGGAATGAGTTTACTACTTGAATTTCGCCTTAAACAAAATATCACTCTCTTTTTTTCATCCTTTAAAAGAAATACAGCTCGTTCTAATTCTAATTACTAACCCGAAAAGTCCCAAAACTCAATGAGTAAGACGTGATCACAAGACCCAAAACTTAGTAAGACTTGAAAATTGAAAGAGTAATAAAAGTAATATATGAACGAAAATAAAGTTATAAATAAAAAGAAAATAAAGATGACTCGTTTAAGTTACTAATAATGATGAGAAAAAACAAAAAGAAGTTTTTAGTCGGGAATAAAAATAAATAAATAAGACATGGATAATGTACAAATAAATGAAATGACGTGTCGCGATTGTTGCGCTGCTCGGGTTGAACAGGCTTAAGGTCCATATGCAAACTTCCTCACCATGGCAAAGAGACACGCTTTCCATGTCCACTTGAAGATCCAATTTTGTCATTCCTCGGATCCATTCAAGTTGGTCTTGGCCCTCCTTTTGAGTGGCTAAGAACCTCTTTAGGAATGTCTCTTATCGGCACAAATAAAGGATGGTATCCAGCTTACCTATCAATTTTGAACTTATTGGGAAATTGTACGAGTATAGGTTCAAGCTTGGTTTAGAAGTGAAGGAGAAAAGAGAGAAAGCGGAGCTGTTGGCAACAACGTGATTCGTCGGCTTCATTACCACGACCGTGCACTTCACGTTTTGCAGGTGTTCAAGGCATGTGACCAAGGTCACAATCATGTCAACCCTTGATTGTGCCACCCCCTCCAGGACGGCAGGCACGATCGTGTCTTGGTGTGGGACATGATCGTGCAGCTCAAAGAGTTGGGTGATGGTTGTTGCGGATGTAGCAACGACACGATCGCGTTGTCCTTATTGCATGATTGTGCGTTTTACATGATTCAGGATTTGAACATGATTTGGGTTAGGTATTGACACGGAACAATCGTCCCATCAAGTCATACGATCATGGCATCGACTGATTTTACAGAAGCCGCTCATTTTCTTTGGGTTCTTTGAATTCCCCATGTAATGACCAATTTACCCTCTTAGTGTAATGGTGAATATCCCTAAGCTAGGTAATTTGTTTTAGATGAATCCTAGCCCTGGAATATAAGGCTTTGAGTTGATTATAACCCTTAGATGTGGTTGTATCTTTCTTGGAGAGGGCTCCAGCCCCTTTGCCTTTTTAATCCATACTTAGTAAAGAAAGATATCAATTTTTGATGATTAATGAAAGGTATGTTTGAGATCAACTTAAATTATCTCCAAAATCTTATTACTTTATTTATCGAAATTTTCTATGATTTGGTAGTGTTAAGTCAATCCTTTAGTGATTTGTGGTGATTCTTTTTTTATCAAATCATGGTTGAATGTCCAACTCTTGGGTTGTGATCATCTTTATCCCATTTTCATATCAAATTGTGTCTTTTGAGTTGTATTGCTGATTTGGGTCCAACTTCTCCATTGATTGCAGGTTTCTTCAATATTTCACAAGTTCCTCCATTCTCTCATTGAGTTTTCAATCGACCGTCATCTTGACAGTCCTCAACTCCTCCATCCACCATGGCTTCACTCTCCACTAGTCATGCACAATACAAAAATTATTAGCTGACTTGAAATATGCACTTTAATTAATTTAATCCATTATTAGTCGCAAATAACACTGCTTAAGGTAGCGCTATTACAATACTTACATGACATTGTAAACTAAAAAAGTAATCTATCATGCAATATATAAGCCTCCCTCCCCCCTCTAAAATAAACATATAAGCATTCAATGAGCAAAGCAAAGGCAATTTGAGCAAATCGTCAGTTAATCAAATTTGTTTTCCGCTTAGTATTTATCAACATGTCCTAAGTTCTTCTCTTTTGGAAAGTATAAATAAAAGTTTTTTTTTCATAAATTTCAATATTTTTATATCATCCAAATTCTAAGAGAAAAGAGAGTTTGTGGGAAGTCGAAGTAAGATTGATAAGACCTGTAGGAGAAGGCGTGACGACAAATTGAAATATTTCTAGACTCTCTTTATCTTTGAAGAAGAAATGTATAAATTTACTTTAAATTTTATGAATTCAGTTTATTTTATTCTGTAAGTACCCAAATTTTAATTTTGATAAGCATCTCTTAATAAAAACTTTTGAATTTCGATTTGGTTTGAGCCTAATAAAAATTAAATGAATCTCAAATCATATATTTAACAGTCGAAGAATAATTTAAAAGTACTCCTAAAAGTTAGGATCACATCTAACAAAATATAGAAAATGAATAATCATTCAAGGAAAGTAAAACGAATCAAAGTTAGAAGTACAATGAATAAATATTTTGTACAAATAATAAATATTTTGTGCAATAAATAAATATTTTGGTGAGTGTAAAAATAAGTTAATGGAGTACATTGAAGTAAACCATCGAGACCAACTTCTTTATATAGTCTTCCTACTATTAAATTCAAAAAAGCAAAAAATAAATAAAAAATAAATTCCGGTTGTAATCGAACCCCTAAATTGTCATCCTTTAGATCAACTTTAAAGATAATGCTTAATGGATTGCTTGCTGACATGGCGGATGATCCTTGAGTGATTCTAAAATTTTAGTGTTGATCAATTTGACTCAAGTGATCCTTAAAATTGTGCATTATGAATTATCGTGATCCTTAGATGGATCACCATGTTCCCCCCCCCCCTTTTTTGTCTTACAAAAGTGTGATATAAGGAAAAAGTGAGTCTCAAAATAAATATTTTATAAATTTTTTTTTGTCTTAAAAAATAAAATGAATAAATATTAAATAATGACATACCAGTGGTCCATGGGTTCAAACTTTAAACATGATAAAAGCATTTTTTCAAAAGAAAACTGTAGGGTAGCCACCTAACTTGTAGCAATCAATCATTTGTTGAGAATGAGAAAATTCAAATAACAATTATGAATTAGTGCATACTATTCCCTTCATCTTTTTCAAGTAAAAGAAAACATCAAACATTTATTTTTTAAAATGAGTTTGGCTACAGGTATCTTCAATAATTTTATGTAATTTATTTTTGCAAATAATTTAACAATAGTTATCAATTCAAAATATATAGAAATTAATCAAAAAATGCACAACAATTACACCTATATATATATATATATTTGTGTTTTGAAAAAAAATTTGAATTATATGACAATGGAACATACCAAAGTCGATCTCTATTTCTTTTCAATTTTCTCATTTTCACTCTAGAAATTTTTTTTATTGTTTGGTTGTCTGCCTGATATTCGAAGTTTCGCTCTGACTAGATCAGACTCGACCCGGATTACACACCTGAATATAGTGGTTGAGTCTCCCAGCGGGTATAGGTGCATATGCTAGGTCTTAACATGAGACCCACTTAAGAGAATCCAAGTCATTTACTACTTGGACTAACCCCGGTCGACGGTCAAGTCACTCTAAAAAATTCCAGCATGCACTTCTTTCATTCTTCTCAACTTTTTCTCGAAAAATTCTTACCTCCACCACTTTAGAAGAGTTATCATCAATCATTATTGTCAAAGATGAACCCCTTTTGACTAAGTTTTATTCCAATTTTTAATTTGGTTTTAGGTTTATATAAGCAAAGTGTGTCCTTCATTCATAGGAATGTTATTTTACACTTATATAAGGTTTTTAGTTTCATTTTTTAGAGGTTTTTTTTTTCAATTGAGTGGTCTATTAAATTAGATGAAGATCACAATTCAAATTGTTACAACACAAATTTAAATCATGAGGTTTTCTTTCAATACATAGTATAGATATAAAGTCATCGAGTAATTATTGAATTTCAATGAGTAATATTTATGAAAAACATATTTAACCCTTTAATTATTTATTAAATTTCAATGAGTTAACTTTTAAATCTTTGTTTATTTATTTGTAAGCTCAATATAATATAAATTGACTCAAGGTCAACTTCGAATTGATAATACATAGTGTTACTTTATTTTTTTGTAAAAAAAGATGATATATATTTACTTAGAAATGATATTATAATAATGACGATAATTCTATTTTTTTGGTAGAAATTAAATATATTTTAAGTTATTAACCGTTATGTGAAAAAAAATTTAAGAAGAATATATTTAATGAATGTTGTTTTAGGGAATAACATTAATGATTATAGTAACTTATTTTAGTTTGGAGGTAGCTTTGTAGTATACAAACCTCTGAAACTTTGCCATCCAAGTGATGGTGTTCAATCATCAAGTGACAAGTTTCACATTCTCATTGATTAAGACCGTGTTCTATACTGCGGTATTTTGCGGTATTTTGCGGTGAGGTGTGGTGGAATTGTGGTGGGGTGTGGTGGAATTGTGGTAGGTTATTGGTATGTGGGGTAGGTGAGGAGAGAGAATGTAAAAAGTAGAGGAGAAAAGTGAGGAGAGAGAAAAGTTAGGAGAGAAAAAAAGTAATGATTTGCGTGAAATGTGGTGGGTTGTGGCAAACTGCGGTACCGTGTGGCACCGCAATTTGCCAACCGCAGTATAGAACACGGCCTAAATTATATATTTATTGTAGATATTTGTAGATATTACAAAGAACAATGTCTTTAGGATTATTCAACATAAATATATTTTAATAAGCCCCTCAATTTTTGGAGGTTACTCTACAACCATTATTAGGTAATTCTCAAACAACTACTTACACTAATCAACAATAAATATATTTTATTAACCTATTAAAGTAATGTCCTTTATATGAGTAGAGTGAGGTCGGCTAAAATAAAATTGGGTAACTTAAGATAAAAATGAGTAAATTTTGAAGAAAATTGAAAACAAAATGATTGAATTGGAAAAATGCAATTAACTTGACGAGTAAATTTCAAACTTAAATAATTTAACCAAAAAGTCCATATTATTTGCAATACTTTAACTTGATTGGCGGTTGAATTTGACTTGACATCAACCTTGACCTAGAGTTGACTTTGACTTGATGTTGACTACTAGTTGTCGTTGACTTAACCGGTGGTTGTAATCGGCGAGGACCTCAGACCATTTTAAAATTGGTGAGGAGTTCTAATTATGTCCAGTCTAAGTCACGCTCCGCGAGGTGCCTATATAGCCCAAAGTCCTCGACAAATCTAGGAAGCCCGAAATGCTTAAGTCACTTATTGCTTATTATTTTTGTGTCTACAACTACTTTGATACATATGCATCGATATGTAGGATAACTTCAGTACGTGTATTGTTGGTTTTAGCTGTCATCCATAAGCTAGTAATATCCTATCAAATGAATGTCAAGACGACATTCTTAAATGGTGAACTGGAAGAGGAGGTGTATATGGAGCAACCTGAGGGGTTTGTGGCTGAAGGTCAAGAAAAGAAGGTCTGTAAACTTATAAAGCCCTTGTATGGACTTAAGCAAGCACCTAAGCAATGACATCAAAAGTTTGATGAAGTGGTCCTAAGGTCAATGAATCGGATAAATACATATACTATAAATTTTAGAATGGTAAATGAGTGATCATTTACCTTTACGTTGATGATATGTTGATCTTTGGGAGTGACATGGAGCAAGTTAATAAGATCAAAGAATTTCTATCCTCTAAGTTCTCTATGAAGCACATGGGTGAAGCAGATGTAATTCCTTGGTATTAAGATCATTGGAAATAATGATGGAATAACTAAGTTTATCTCAAAAGCATTACATTGAGAACATTTTAGACAAGTTTGGAGGTAAGAATATCGGTCCGGTAAGCACACCTTATGATTTAAATAAGAAATTGGGGAAGAACATGAGTTCCCCGGTTAACCAATTGAAATATGCTAAGGTGATAGAAAATCTCATGTATGCTATGACAAGTACAAGGCCGGATATTGCATATACAATTTGAAAATTAAGTAGATATATAAGTAAGTCGGGCAACATGTATTGGTATGCGGTTCGGAGAATATTAAAGTATCTAACCGGTACTAAAAATTATCTACTTACTTATAAGGGAGAACCTTCGGTATTAAAAGGCTACTCGGATGCAAGCTGTATAAGTGAGAATGAAGATTACTCTTCTAGTACAGGATGGGTGTTCCTTTTAGATGGTGAAATAGTTTCTTTGGGTTTTAAGAAACAAGCTTGTATAGCAGATTCCACATGGCTTCTAAGGAACTTATTATTGAATTGCATTGTGTACTACGTGTAAAGAAGCGGAATGGCTAAGGAACTTATTATTGAATATACCACTTTGGTATAAGCCAATGGCACCTATCACAATTTATTGTGATAGTAAAGCTACTCTTAATGTTGTGTATAATCATGTTTACAATGGTAAGTCAAGACACATTGGTTTAAGGCATTCATATGTTCATAAGTTAATTAAAGATGAAGTAGTAACTTCAAGGTTTATCAAATCAAAATAAAATTTAGCAAATAATTTAACCAAAGGTGTAACAGCCCGCTCCCTAGGGGCTGTTACTGCCAATCTCAACCTAATTGAGGTTGAATACGGTAAAAGAAGGTATTTAGAAATTAAATTTCAAAATTTTATGGGAGAAATTTGGCAGAGTTCCATCTATAATATGGACGTTTCCCAGGCTTAAAGTCTTACATCCTTATAAATAAAATCAAGCAAACTAAAAACAAACTCAACGGCCACACGCCAGAGTATATCACGAGCCCACACGCTCGGAGTTCAATCTAAATGTATGAAACAATCCCAAGCATTCTGAATATATTTACAATAGAATTCAAATTACAAGACAATCACTTCCTATATACATATACTTATATAACGATAGAAATATTTCAGTCTCTAGATAAGCAACCAACTCCTCATCTTCATATTAATCTGCAAGGGGGAGGGAAGAGGGGTTGAGTAAACCACGACTCAGTAGGTAACTTGTACCCTAGAACAACCATTAAGATTCAGGCAGCCTCAAGATGGGGGTCACCCTAATCATGTATTCACCCAAGTACAATCATCATGGTATAAATACATCTTTCAGTCACTTCATAACTCATCAAGTAGGAATTTAAGTATAAGGTTTCCACTCAAGCATCTATATGTCTCATGTGAGGTAGTTAAACAATCTCATGTGAGGTAGTTGAACAAACACCAATAGGCCCTCCTGACCTGGTTTGCTCTACTTAAGCTTTTCCTAGGGATAGAAAAACATCAAGGAACGAAAACAAACAAGAAACAATGATAAACTTGTGATCCCAGCTAATATAGACAACACCACAACAGGAAAACACAAGGGCAATACTCAATTCACACGAATGGATACAAACCACACCACCATAAGCATGAATCAAGTTGTACTTAACACCTTCTAAGCCTGCCAAAGCTTAGTCACAGACAAGTAGAAATGGTCGAGAATTATGAGACACTCATAAACACAGGAGCCAAGCACAACTAATTGTATAAAACTCACATGATGAATGAGGTTACAAGGAGTTGGCTTATATATGCTGCTTAAGCAAGCAACTGGCTATACCTCGAGTAAATGAGGTTTTCTAAGTTGGAAGAAACCTCTAATCTACTGCTAAGCTCAATTAATAAATATAAGTGAGTTGTTTAAGGCTAATTATACACCGAATTTTATCTTATTATATCAAGAAAAACAACAAAATAAATAAAGGGTTGATGGCTGATTCTGATTGGGCCAGCAGCTACTTAGTCATTCTTCCACTTGCTTTTAATTAACCTTGCTGCAGTTGAGTGCTGGTAGTAATAGAATTCACCGAGGTAACTCGATCATTAAAGGGTAAATGACCAAATGACCTTAATAAAGCCAGGAATTCCAAGATTGTCCCAACTACTTGATTATTTGCATACTCAGGACTATGCTTGCTTTAGAAAATGTCCTGGGATTCAGACACTTGCACTCCTCGATCATAGGTAGTAGATAGACCAAGGAATACATAGACTCCACTATGTCATTGCCTTTGTACATACAACTTGTTCAGAACTTGAAATAACATGTACCCTAATTTCACAAGTTGGGGTTCTGCCAAGGTTCAATCGCATGAATTGAACTTTGGTTCTAAGGCCAAAGTTTCCTTCTTCACAGGCTCCCTGGGTGATCAAATCCCTCCTGTCAAGGGCTTCAAAATTATCCTAGGGCCTATATTCATCTGTTGCTTCATTCTTGCTGCAAGAGGGACTTAATCCCTCTTGAATTCCCAACAAGATCCAAATTAGGACAGGACCTGTTGTGGACTTCAGGAAAGAAAGTCCTCTCCAACTGACCTGTTGTCCTAGCTACCAATGTGGATTGAGATGGACCTCCATCAGTATGGGGTTCTCAAAAGTAGTAAGAAACATCAATTTTTAAATATGTCCCAAGACAAGTGATGCTTGAAATATGAAATGGCAAGAGGTTGAGTGGTGACATTCTTAATTGACTTTGTGGAAGCCTAATTACAAAAAGTACAAAGACTACCTATGTAAGTGTTAAATGTGGCCGCATAATGGAGCTTAAGGCTAACGCTCCGAAACACTTACGAAGGGTAACGACACAAGGCCAGATAATAGTGTTAGGTATTAACATTTAAGACTAAAGTTATATGTCTATTATCGACACAGTTGATCAATATAAATATAAAGCTCAAAGACATGTCTACCTTGTGATTCAGGTCAATTCTAGGTTATATACACTAATTAAAAGTTCAAGGAGCAATCTACTTTCAATAGGCATATACTTTGTGTGTTTCTCAGGTGATTACAAGTTAAAGGTTTCAAATGATGAGGGATGTTTATCCTTAAGTAATAATCTAGGCCAAATTCCAAGGGTGTTTACCATACTCTTGAAATGGCAGGGGTACTGTTGAGATTATTTCAAGAGCATAACACAAGCTATATGATTACCATGGATCTACTTGGACCAGATCACACGGGCCATATCATGGTCCAAAGAGCACAAAAATGAGCAACAGGGTTAACACTGATCATGTCTGAAGTGACACAGACCGTGTTGACCTTGCCACAGGTCCATGGCAGTGCCTGATAGGGTCGGTCAAAACCCCTGTTTCTGATGGATCTTCTTCTTCTATCCCAGTGGGTTTGGTGTCTGCGCCTCCGTCTGTTAAGTCCGTGAGGCCCTCTGGTGATTGTGTTGGGGATGGTAGCGTATTCTCTTTGTTTGTAGATAATTTGTCGGTTGGGGTTGATAATGATTGGTTGGGAAACCTGTTTTTGAAGTTTGGTTATGTTGTTGATGCATACATTCCCAGCAAGGTGGGGCGTAATGGCAAGAGATATGGTTTTGTTCGCTTCAAAGATTTAAAAAAAAAAGTTGGTTCTAGTACTATCCTTGCATTGAATGGTTGGACTTGTAGAGGCTTCGCTTTGGCTGTTGATTGGGCAAAATTTTGCAAGAAAGAAGGGTCTGACCCTCTTTCTAGGAGTTAGGGGCCGGGCTCTGAAAAGTGGATTTAGGTTCCTAAAGATAAGTAGGTTGGTGTGAAGATTGTTGAAGATGATCGTGTTGTTTCTTCTGATTCCGTTGGTTCAATTACCATTTCTGATCCTCTTCCTTCGAATGTCCATAAGGCTGTTAGGTCTCCTTATAAAGATGCCCTCTTGATGGACCCAATGGTCGGTGGTAGCATTGGTGCTCCTAAAGTGGTTTTTTCTGATAGTGAACGCACTGTTAGCGACCCTATTGATAATATTGCTGATGAGGTGGTTTGTTCTTCACCTCTTGATGTGGATGACTCCTTTCTTAAGGCTTTCAAAGTCAAGAGTCGGCAAAAGAAGAATGTGAACTTATTGTGGAACTCAAAGTAGAGGTTGGTATGTAGAGCTTCGTGTAGGGTTCACTCTAAAATAGCTCGATCCAAAGAACATGTCAGAAGGAAGGATAAATCTACGAGCTTGCAAATTGATTCATCAGAGCTTCGTGAGGACGCTCATCTGGCAGACATGGCGCGCAGAGTGGCTAAGTTTGGCTGTGGTTCGGGCTTCATTCATGGAGACCCTGTGACTGTTGAGAAGCGGCTTAAGGAGCATTGGCGAAGAGATCGAAAATGTTAATTTTTGTTTTTATTGGTGCTGTTTGTCTTTGATTTGGTCGTGTGGCTTTTTGTTGGTTACTGTCCTTTTGTTGTTCTTTCCTCTGTGTTTTTGCAGTGTTGTTGCTGTCTCTTTAGCCTCTTTTGGCTTTCAATAATAATAAAAAAATAACAATTGAAAAGTATGAGAAAGATATGGTGAAGGAATAAAGAGTGTGGAATTCCAATTCTTTTCTTGTGGTCATTCAAATGCGAAAACTATTTAATCAAAGACTATTTGTAGGCGGAGCGTTTGGTATTGAGATTGATGCATTATTCCCCCAAACGTGCCGGGTGCCTAACTGGTTCCCTAACTTGTTGATATTAAAAGTTAATTACCTTTAACTCTTTAATTAAGTAATAGTCCAAAGACTTATATCCTAATTTATGGAAACGTCTCTGTATAGACTGACCTAATCGATTTTTAATAAGAATTAATGGGAGGAATCCAGCTATTTAAGAGTAATTTCTATTGGGGTTTTCACCTCAAATTATTAGATCAACCGTGATGTATCTATTTAAGTACATCATATATATTAAAATATCTGAAATTTTTATGTGAATTTTTTTTTGTAAATATTTGATAAATTTAAAAAAATATTGCTGATTTTTTTAATAATGTTAGTTAATAAATATACGGTTAATTTTATAATCAATATTGATGAAATTTTAGAAAAATTCAATATAAGTGGTGCACCTACATAAATACACCAGAGTCATGACCATATAAAGATCGGAGTTTTCACGTACTCTCGGGTTTACTGTGAACTATTTTCTTGGTCTAATTTTTCTCATTTTATATTATCCGTTATTAATTATTATTTTTATTATTTTATTCATATAATTATTGGATCAACATCAAATATTCATATTAATTTTAATTAAGAATATTTAAATTACTTTCTTACTAATTGTTCCATAAATTTTTATAATATCAATTTACTGTTTTACCAAATGGAATTTCAATGAATTAAATCTTTAAAACAAAATAAATTTAAAAAAAAAAGAAGAGAAAGTACTACCTTTTCAAACCCCACCACCATAAAATAATCACGTAAAACAGAAAGGAGGGAGTACTGTGCTTGACCTAGCAATAATTTATGATGGTGATTGGGATGGATCAACTTATGACATTGTTTTAAGCTAATTATTATTTTCTCGAATGTGTTATATCGATAATGATTTAATTTTTATATAAAGACATTGTGATTATTTATCTATCAATAATGTTTTTGATATTTGCACTATACTTATAAAATTATATGGCAATTGGCAGATCGTGTGAGCCGGACTACTTCCGTCTACATGAAGCCAAATTGCTTTCGAATACGTGAAGCCAAATTACTTCTGAATACGTGAAGTAGGTGATTGCTGGTCAGCGGCGTGAGTCTAGACTAGCTGCAAGCTTCTCCATTCTGAGTCTCAAAGGTTGGTTGGTTGGAAGATGAAGAAGGCATGGAAAGTCGAAGGAAACTGCATCAACAATATCCGGAGGTTACGAAACAACTTCACTAGTAGGAACAACGTAGCAATTATCTTTGATAAATTAGAGAGTGGAGTTGTAATTTTGATTATATTTCTTGGAATCATGTCCGAAGAGATGAGAATAGTGTTGTTATTTCCCTCGCTCACCTACAACCCTATGATTCTTTTGAAAGAATTTGGTTGGAGGAAAGACTTGATGTCGTTCTCAAAAAACAAAAACACTGATTAAATTTACCTATTCTTCCTATATTCTCTAATGCTTAATTTTTTTCATTTTATATGAACTTTTCCAATCTACCTCATGTAATCTTACCTTGCCCATATAGAAAACAGACCCTAAGAACCAACATGTCAAGATTGAGCTTGGACAAACACAATTTTGACAGGCTAATTAAGGCATTGAAGCAAATAAAGAAGACAAAATTGAAGTAGTTGAGATATGTTGAGCCTCCATGGTGCTGGAGGCCCACGGGCCCAATAAAGCCGGCACGTAGTGAAGTTGGACGTAGGTTAGGTTAGCTGAACCTAGAGGCCCAACCATATGAAGACAATGAATACTCTATCCAAGTTGGGCTGGTCCACGTGTATTTCATTATGGGTTATTTGCCATAAAAGATGGCCCAAGAAGCCATTTGACACAGAGAGATTAAAGGGACAATGTAGTCCCAATTTATAACTAATGAAAAATTGGATTCTAATGATCCCTACTTTCATCTTTTATATGTTAATAATCTCTATTTTATTTTTGTATTCTCGTGATTAAAAAAAAAAATCATATTCTAGCGGGCTACCACTAAGAGTATACCCTAAATATCATATAGTTTGATTTGCATTTAGTTTAAAACTTAGCATAAACCTCCCCACAAATTTTAATTAATTTAGAACGTCTCTTCCAATATGTTTCAAACTTTTTCATTTTTTTTTATTTTTTCTCACTTTTATTATTTTAAAAATATCATAATAATTGTCCGGATTCTCAAAAAAAGTTAATAATTTTAAAATTTTATTAGTAACTACACTTCATTATCTTTTTGGAGGTAGGAATGAAAAAATAAAAACAACATGGGAACAGAATGAAAAAAATAAAAAAAAATATGGAGGTAGATTTGGTACTATCAGAATACATTTTTTATTTTTTTGAATTTGTAGTATACAAAAACAAAATAAGAATTATTGACATGCAAAAGTTGAAAGTAGGAATTGTTTCCAATTTTCATTAACTGACTATTACCCTAAACATTATCTTCCAACACAACCTCAAACTCCAAAGGGATCTGAATCATAGTTATTAAAATCGCGATCCTGATTTAGGATCCTACGATTTTATGGTCCAAAACCCTCGATACGACTCTACTATTTACACACGATCCACGATCCTACGTACATGGGCTAATTTCCGATCCTAACTTCCCCATAGTTTTGAGTTAGGATCCCGATTTTAACAACTTGATCTGAATACGTATTCTTGTTTAAGAGACTATGCCATAGTGATTTGCCAAAAGGCAAGCAAGATTCATGTTTACTAGTATGATTTGGGGATTGGGGTGTGCTTCCACTTGGCCAAAGGATGGATGTGAACATGACAAATCCATTAGAAGACAGACTATGTAATTGGCTCTATATCTTGGTCTTTGTTTGTTTTTGTTGATTGTCTGAGAGGGGCAAGTCAAAAGCAGATTGTGAATGTTGTAAGGAAGGTCCAAGGATGGTCTGAAAGGGAGTGCTTAGATAAAATTGTCTCAGAATTGTTTAAAATAGTAAAAAATATCACTTGTGTTAGAAATTTTCGTTAATTATCACTAATCTTTTTAATTTTGTCAAAAATGCGCTTTTAACTTTTCAAAATAATAAAAAATAGATTTTTTTTATTCCACACTTTACCATATTATACAACATTTTACTACAATTATTACTAATACTAGTCCTTCAACTCGTGCATTGCACAAGGTATAATTAAACATTCGGAGTGTGTTTGGTAAGGGAGAAATTTTCCCAATTTTCTAGTATTTGGTACAAAAAAAGTTTAGAAAATCATTTCCAAAAAAAATCATTTTCCTCTAAAGGAAGGAAATTGACTTCCTTTGTTCAACCTAGAAAAATCATTTTCCACCATTGATTGTTGGATCGATTTTTACTACTAACTCTAACTGAAATTTGAGACCGAAATTTAACATTAACGGTTTTACTTGAAATTTTGTAACATGATAGAATTGATTAAAAAAACCTCAAATATAAATTTTTAGCTCAAAATATTTTTATTTGATAACATTTATCTCGATATACATCAGATCAACAGTTTTTGCCCTAAAACTAACTAAAACTTTTAAAAATTCAAACTAAACTGTTTGAATTGAAACTTTATGATTTGATAGTATGAACTAAGAAAAACTCAAATATAATTTTTGATCTCCAAATATTTTTATTCGTAACATATATCGCCACTTTTATCGACATTTGTTTGCGGTTAAATATGACTGAAACTTAAGAGCAAAATTCAATTTTCTCAGTTTGTCACGAAACTTTACAATACGATAGAAATGATTAAAAAAGCTCAAATATGAATTTTGAGCTCCAAATATTTTCATCTGTAACATATATCGCCACTTTTGTCGATTTTTTTGCGGTTAAATATGACTGAAACTTAAAAGCAAAATTCAATTTGATCGGTTTGTCACGAAACTTTATAACACGATAGAAATGATTAAGAAAAGCTCAAATATGAATTTTGAGCTCCAAATATTTTCATCTGTAACATATATCGCTACTTATATCGACATAAATGATCATTTTTTGAAAAATAATTTATCTCCTACCAAACAAAGGAAAATTTGGCATGGAAGATCATTTTCCTTGGAAAACTATTTCTCATGGAAAACAATTTCCTCAGAAATCATTTTCCTCTCAACCAAACACACCCTCGATATATTATAAGTATTTGGAATTATATGCATGAAGAATCTATATGTTTGTTATTAGCATATTTTGAGCATTGAAAATATAATATAATTGACAAATATAATTTATTGGAGTACCTATTTTAGAATATAAAATTTTAATTACTGAATTATCTAAATTCTAAATGAG
Source organism: Portulaca oleracea (assembly GCA_029582165.1). NCBI lineage: Eukaryota > Viridiplantae > Streptophyta > Magnoliopsida > Caryophyllales > Portulacaceae > Portulaca > Portulaca oleracea. The sequence goes on from CM055893.1 coordinate 6,343,915, forward strand.
CTATTTATATGAAATGCAAAAGTATAATAACATTGTTAATTTCAATGACCATCGGAATTGCAAATATTGCTTTTGATTAAATGAAGAGGAAGTTTAACAAATTTTATTTTTTAAGTTTGTTTTAATGATGAAAATATCCACTCTTATATATGAGTATAACTTTATTATAACTTTATTATAGAGGCACAAAGTTATATATGAATATAACTTTATTATAGAGGCAAATTTATAGAAAAAATAACCCTACAAAGGTTTTTGAATCATGCATTAGCTTTGCTAACCCCAAGTAATTGCGAGTATTATTGACGTAACTAATTAAAAAAAATACTCACATATCGAATCATGATAGAACTTTTAAAATAATAATAATAACAATAGTAAACTATTTGAATATACATATAATTAAATTTTGGGAAATTGGTTTCTAATAATACAAATTTTTAGCCATATAAGACTTAATAATACGAACTTTTGATTTGGTGACTAATAATACGAACTTTGACCCCCTGTTGCCCCCAATAGTGCACCACCGAGGTGGCAGGATGTATATTTGCCTAGCTATATACATCAAGGCCTAGCTAAAGGACCTCTATCCAGCTAGAAGCTACAAATGTCGCCTTGGGTATCAACAACTACAAGGGTTTATTAGCTCAAGGAAGAAACCATGAAGGACCTTGATGGTATTCTAGCTTACATGGAGTTACTCTCACATTTGGAGGACATCAATGAGCATAAATAACTCTCAAGTCCTTATTGAGAAGTCATCTCTCACGGCAGCAAAGGACTCCATCAAGTACAGTTCGATATTTTGCTCTATAACTCTAGATCCATACATCTATTGAGGAAATCATCAAAAGACAGATTGGAGCTCTTTCAATAATCTTTCTAATGGTTTTTGAATCAATGAAAACGGATAAGTATTGAAGGAGTTATAGCAATTTCTTTCTAGAGTTGTATTTTAGAGTTTATGATGTCATAAATAGGATATATGATATAATAGTTGATTCTTGGTTTCTTGAACCCTAGGTACACGTCCAAGGGGTCCTAAGAGTAGTATAAATAGACCCCCTAGGGTCAAAGTTCATATTATTAATCACCAAATCAAAAGTTTGTATTATTAAGTCTTATATGACCAAAAGTTCGTATTATTAGAATCCAATTTTCCTTAAATTTTTATTTATCTTTAATAGTAACTTATCATACCAATTAATAAGCATTAATTATTTTCATTAAAAAGTAAAAAAGCCAATTAGAATTTTCCTAAAATGCCCTTATTGGAACCCACATATTATGATCCTCATTCTTTTTACCTAGAAATATAAATATATATATGATATATGATATATGATATCTCTTCAGTATTCTCTCTCTTCACTTATCTCCTGTATTTTTTATATTCTCTCTCCTCACAGCAGAACAACAAAGCTATAGGCTGCTAATCGAAGAAATTCTCAATTTAATTGCTTTGTTTGCTGTTCTCTCTTGGCACCATGTAAGTCGGGCGGGGAATCGGGTTGCCCACTCCCTTACTCACCTTCAGCAATACGACCTAGGTGAACGGTTTTGATTGGAGGAGGGACCCGAGGAATCTTTAACCTTGGCCCTTGATGATATGTCTCGCTTATCAGTTAATAATAACTAGTTCCGTTCGTGTGACGGTTTCTAAAAAAAGTGATAGAGCAAATTTTAGCTTTAATAAATTAAATGATTCGATTTATCTTTAAATATTAAGAATATTGGGTCAAATTCTCTGTTGACTTAGGAGTCATTTTTATTGTTCAAATTGCTGAAGTTTCTAATTTGAAGGTGTTGGTTTAGACTTTTATTTTATTTTTCTTTTTTATTTTTTGGGAGGTTGCTAGTTCTTTTTTTCCCATTTTTTCAATCCTTTTCCGATAAATGTGTTGTTCATCTTTTTTTTTTTTTTTTTAAATCCAAACAAACAAGTTACATCAAAATTCAGAGAATCATTTTATTGCAAGGAGAGTTTGTTCAACTGAGAGATAATAATTTTAATGTCCACAATCCTAATTACCTAGGAACAAAACGCATTCAGATGAATTCAAATTCATGACCTTTATTACATATGTTAGAAGACCTTACCACATGAGCAATGTCACACAGTACATCATTTTAACATATTAATGTTCATCTCGCTGTATTTGTTAGCTGTTGTGGGTTTTTTTTTCTTACTATTTATTTTGTAGTTTTGCAAATCCTTAATACAAATTTTAGCCTTTATTGACTTCTAATTATTAAAAGTACGTATTAACGTTCAACTTGTTCTGTTATTACATAAGAAAGTCAGAAGGAACGGATTAGCATTAATAGCTCCATTACTTTAGTAAAAAAGCCTTGGCCATTACTGTGATGTCTTGAGCAAAGTTTTGTGAAAAAGGAAAAACTAAAGAAATTAACAGTTGCTAAGTATAGTGATAAGATATTATTAGAAGAGATTATGGACCAAATTATGCTCTAAAACAGTGTAGAATCTTCCTACCTACCATCCAACCCAAAAGAATTCCATTGATCATAAGTCCCCACCACCTTGTTACTGCAATTATGCTAAACACACTCACTTGCCTTAGCATGTTTCCTCTCTCATCTTATTATTTAGAGATTTATTATTTTAAAGACTTTTTGGATTCTATTATATTTATTGTATTTTGAGGGCATCCTATAATATTACACTATACATTTTTCTTGTATCATAATATATTATATTTTGATAGCGTTTGATTTGTAATAGAATGATATGATAGACTAAATTTTAGTGCATAATTATCTAAAAAAAAACTCGTGTGACTCGTATACAACATCTATCTCAAAAATTCAGTATATTATCATTCAAAAAAATTATACGGGTTAGTATTGTCTAATATCTCAAATACAATATATTAACTGCTATAAACTTTATAGGTTATTGATTCCAAAGGATAACCCATCAAGCAAATGAACATAAAATTTCAAACAAGACTATGAGGTTCCAATTTGTAAGAAATATTAGTTTTAATTTTTTTAATGTTTTTGTTTCGTATTTTAAATAGTTTTGAGACAAGTTTCATATTTAATGCATTCAAAAAAAATTTTAAAATTGATATTTCTAATAAATTAAAATTTTATAATCTTAAAATTTTATGATCCATTTGGGTCATCCTTGATCTGAATAACCCAAACTTTATTCCAAAAGTTTCCATCAACAAGTTATAATGAAAGTGAGAGTAGTCACCCCCTCCTTTTCCATACTTTATTTCTATCCTCCCAACTCACCACCATTAAACAATGAATTGACTCCATATTCCCATCACAGCATTCAGAATAGGTGCTTACAGTCCACTTTTTGCCCAATAGCATTAGATCCTTTCCTTTCCTTTCCTTTGGTGTATTTTAGCTCAACTTTCTATACCTTGTCTTTCTATTGTCACTCACCCACCCACCCACCTCCCTCCATTTTTTGTGTAAGATCACACATTTTCCCTGCATCAACAAAACCCCAACAAACAAACCCAATGCCATCAAATACTCCACCATCACACCACCAACTCTAGCAACATTTTCACCCCTTAAAATGGATGGTAAAAAGAAGAAATGGCTCCTCCTATTCACATTTACCCTCTTTGTAACCTTTTCCATCCTCATAACATGCTCCACCTCCAAAAACCCACTTTCAAAAACCCCTCCAAAACCCCAAAACAAAACCCTCCCACAATTTGTAGAATCAAAGATGAAGATCTCACCCCCTCTGAAATCCCCTACACCCAGAATTGCCTACCTGATCTCGGGTTCGAGGGGCGACGGGGACAGTTTGAAGAGGACTTTGAAGGCGATTTATCATCCTTCGAATCAGTACGCAGTTCACTTGGATTTGGAGGCGACCGCTCCGGAGAGGATGGAATTGGTGGAGTTTGTGGAGGGGGAGAGAGTTTTCAGGGAAGTTGGGAATGTGAAGGTGGTGACGAAGAGCAATTTGGTGACGTATAGAGGGCCTACCATGGTGACGAATACATTACATGCTATGGCTATTTTGTTGAGGGAGGCTGGGGAGTGGGACTGGTTCATCAATTTGAGTGCTTCGGATTATCCTCTTGTTACCCAGGATGGTTAGTAATTCTAGTTCTAGCTTTTTTTTGGTATAGTTTTTAATTAAGTTTTATAATTTTATGTTATTTATCACTTTGCAATGAAGTTTATGTAGGACTGTTTTACCGTAAATTTATCGAGAAATATATGAGTTTGGAGTGACTCTTTGGGAAAACATGGGCGAAGGTTAAGTAATTTGAGGGGACTTTGATAAAGCCGTCCCATAATAAATTACTAATCATATATGTAAAAGTATTGAAAAAGCCATTATGTAAAGGGTATGTTTTATGATAAGTTTATGTGAGATAATTTCGTACTAAAATTTACATAACACTTATGAAAATTAAAGTATTTAGTCTTTAGGCTATGTTCTTTTCTATGGTTCCATATAGGTCTATGGCCATACTGTACCATACCACAATTTGCCACTAACTAAAAAAAGAAGTATCATATCATAACACACTTTATTATAAGAATCATAACTTTCCTCTCATCACTTTCGTCTACTTTTCACATTCTTTCTTTATCTACCACATCAATTACGCTTTACATAAATTTTACCGTACTATTTCATACCATCAACTTTTCACAATCATTCCACACCACACCATTATCCGCACTCTACCATCCGCACAAAACCACATAGCCTTAGATGATTATGCTACCAATTATCCCATAAAATTCTACAATAATTGCTTTTCCCCCATCTTGCCAAAAGTCACTTAAAAGAAAACAAAGTGAACATTTATTTATTCAATTTTTTTAAAAAATAATTCTGAGATTTCTTTCCTTTTCCTTTCTTGTTCTTTTTTTTTCAAATAAATTGTTTGGCCCTAATTCAGGAAAACTAAAATGCCATATCAAATCAACCTATTTAGTTAGTTGAGTAGTAATTAACTTGAAGTTTATTGAATTGGTTAGAGTTTGGTGTGTGTTATTTGATCTGATTTTGCTTATTTTGCTCATTGTATTGTTTTTGGTTGTTAAAACTAAACATTTGTGGCAAGTGGAGTTAGTAATCTATTTATTATTTGAACTGTTAGTAAAATTAGTGATCAGATGGTAATTAATTTAAGTTTTGATGCTGACTCCTACTAATAATGCTGTATTTATGGTTTGATCAGTTTGGCAAATGACACTTAAACTACATAATAGGGAACAGAGTTTCTGAAATTGTAATTAATGAGAGGTGCAATTAATCAATCTTTTGATCAGAGTTTCTGATCTTGATTGCTACTGAATTCTGAATCTGAGGTAGTAGTACACAATATCCATTGTTTATTATTATAATTATCATTATGTCCAAGTGTCATATTTTATAATGAGACACCCTTTAGCATATTGCAGTGGCCATGACTAATGAATTCTTGATCCCAAATCAGATCTTCATGAATTATTTTGTTTTAATATGATGGAACAGATTTGCTGCATGTATTATCAAGCATACCAAGAGAACTTAACTTTATAGAGCATACTAGTGACATTGGCTGGAAAGAGTATGTTGGCTCATTCATCAATCCTTAATTGTGTTGTGTTGTATATGTTCTTATCATACAGGAATAAATCACTAATGAGGAATATTGTGTTGAACATTATTACAATTGAACTTTGACAGGTGGGGGAGAGCAAAGCCTGTTATAGTAGACCCAGGATTTTATTGCTCACAAAAGTCTGATGTCTTCACAGTTCCTCAGCAAAGAGGACTTCCCACTGCATTCAAATTATTCACAGGTAACTTGTTTAGATTTATCCTTTGGTAAAAATTCTACGGAAATTTTTATCCCAGAAAAACTTTTCATGGATGACAAAAATTTTCCGGGGATAGTTTCCCTTACACTACCCTAAGGTTAATTTTCCCCAAGGGAGTATTCAGCAGGAATTTCAAGGAATTTTTTCTAAGGAAAATTTTCCATGGGGAAGTTTTTCTTCATGGGAAAGATTTTCCCGGCAAAAATTTCCCTTAGCTCCTCCTAAGCGAAATTTTCCGTAGGAAAATGTATGAAATGGTGGACCCACCGTAAAATTTTTCACAAGGTCAACTTTCATTCAAACATGGGAAAATAAGTCAACCCGGGAAAATTGACCATTTCCTTGGGGTTTTTGACCAACTAAACGCACCTAAGTGAAGATGAGAAATTGTGGGCCCTTTGTAAAAATTTTGTCAAGGTCGATCAATATACAATCATATGGGGAAAATAAGTTAACTTGAGAAACTTGATGATTTCCCAGAGTTTTGATAAACCAAACGCACTAAGGAAAATCAAGTCTATATATTTGCATGTTAAATGATATTCACTCTGTTCAATATTAATTGTCGTATTTGAAAATTGTGTCGTCAAACTTTGAGAATTTTCGTCATGAGTTTCTCTCAATATGTACAATGACTTGCTATGTAGAATTATTATTATTAGATTCGTATTGAAAAATACTATCCTAAAAGTATAATGTTACAATTATTAATCAAATAGTGACATTGGATATTATGACAGTCAACTAAGTGACAATTAATATGGAACAAAGAAAGTACCAATTTTCAGACATGAATAACAGAATTGAAAATTATATATACGGATTTTGGGGTAAGATAGCTTTTAGTGTCTTGTATTGATATAAAATCTATATGTTTGTATATTAAAGTGAAAAAAGTCCATCTCAGATCACACATTCACCGAAAAAGTTTGGTAAATTCACTGTCAAAGTAGCTGAGGGTGCATTTGGTTGGTCAATAACCCCCGGGGAAATGGTCAATTTTTCCGGGTTGACTTAATTTCCCCATGTTTGGATGCAAGTTGACTTCGGGAAAGTTTTCACGATGAGCCCACCATTTTCTTAGGGAAAATTAAAAACTTCCCTTAGGGGGGCTAAGGGAGGAAAAATTTCCCATGGGAATCCCTGGAGTTCCTACCAAACACTCCCTGAATGAAATTGGTTTACAAACTTAGGGTTGGTAAATATTAATTGAAAATGTCAAGGTTAGATTTAAAAATGTCACCAACTTGAAAGGGGTACATGCAAATTTACCCTTCTTTATTTGCTCAACAAACAGAGAGATTGTGTTCTTAAATGAGTTTACATATGATATATGGATCAGGTTCTGCATGGATGATGCTTTCTCGGCCATACGTTGAGTACATCTTATGGGGTTGGGATAATCTACCGAGGACAATCCTAATGTACTATGCCAACTTCATCTCTTCCCCTGAAGGTTACTTCCACACTGTCATCTGCAATGTCGACGAGTTCAAGAACACTACTGTCAACCACGATCTCCACTTCATTTCATGGGACAATCCTCCTCAGCAACACCCCCATTTTTTGACGACGAACGATTTCCAAAGAATGGTCGATAGCAACGCCCCGTTTGCTCGCAAGTTCGGGAGGAAAGAGCCTGTTTTGGACAAGATTGATTCTGAACTTTTGGGTATTAGTGATAGTGATGGATTTGTGCCAGGAAAATGGCTTGTCAAAGAAAAGGGGGTGGTGAACACTACTGAACTCAAGCCAGGCCCTGGTGCTGATAGACTCAAAAAACTCATGACAAAGTTGCTTTCGAAAGAGTATTTTTATCCAAGGCAATGCACCAATGTTGCATTGTGAGTACTCTAGGTATAAAAGGAGCAAAGGTTGGAGATTGAATAAGGAAAAAAAGAAGAATAAGGAGAGAAATCTTTGAAGATAGGTAGATGTGTATACAATATACATGCATGCATCCTGATGAATCCACTTCCCCTGTTAGTTTTCTAATAGCAATTGAGATATATATGAAGTTATAGCAACGCATTTATTGAATTAATGTAAGTTATTTTAGGTTGATTAGTCAATAGGATGATGTTCCACTAGCTTTAGTTCTATATGATTACATGTGTTAGGATCACATCATACTCAAACAATCACAAACAATAAAGAAGATTGCAAAAAGTAAATCAAGAGCACCAGAATTTTTAACATGAAAAAACCCAAAGCGAGAAAAAAAATCACGGAATCAATGCACTATAACTGAAGAGGACTACAAGTTACAAAGAGTTATCTCACAATCAACCTTCTCACCCAAAGGATTGAATAATCTCTCTCTTGAGTTGTGTTTTCTCTCAACGTGGTTGTGGATACAATGAATAATAATGAAAATGCATCTCTAAAGTAGGAGTAATCTAGTTCAAACCCACACTCAAAATAATCGACAAAAGCGAAAATAGCAAAAAAACGTGTTCATCACCGCGAGTAGAAAAAGAATCAAGCGGTGGTTTTGACGTCATTCATTCATTATCTATCATTTTTCCTTCGTTCTTTGGCCGTCAAGGAGAGAAAAGAGATCCCTAATATTTCCATTCTACTCCTCTTCCCCATCATCAAGATTCAAGACCGAATCGATTCAAGAGAAACCAAGATCAAGATTCGCAAAGGAAAGGAGCGACGCTCACGGAGAAGGTTCCACCCCGGGATCAAAAGACTCGACGTGTTGTACTCTTCGCAATTCTATTCTTTCTTTTTTATTTCCTTCTTAGTTTTGAGATTCGATTATGTTGTTTGGAATAGCTCAATAAACTAGTCTTTAATGCGATTGCTAAGCAAATCAGGTTTTGGGCTTTGAAAGGTTTTTAGACACTAATTAAAACTGTTAAAGCATGGAAAACAGTCAAAGATTCCATCAAGAGAGAAATACTTCCAGGGAAGTGCTAACCTAGCAACGAGTTCGATTAAACCTAGTTTGCACAATCATACATTCAAGAACGAATCAAGAACGACAACCATAAGAACTCTACTGGTCTTTCGATGCAAATAGAATTACCTCGATTAACCTAAATTACAACTTTCATATGTTTTTCAAGTTAATCAAAGTTGAAGATCTCAAATATTCTGGTTATCAGGTTCCCTAGTTTGCTATTCTTTTCTCAAATTCCACAAAACTAGGTAGAAATGTTAGTAGTCAGATTATCCTAATTCACCTTTCAGTACTTCTCAAATTAATCTCAAATCACAAGTATTCGAGCGCTCAAAGAACACATATGAATATGGAAAACACAACCTTCTATTGATTCAAGCAAGAATTCATGCACAAACTAAGAATATTCAATCAAACTACATTGTTTCGGGTTGAAAAACCCTAGAATTCAAAGGAACTACTCACTCATGTTCAAGAAAAGCATGAAACAAACAACCGGCCTACACGGGCAGTCTACTACGGTCCGTACACCACGGACCGTGGGGCTCACCACAGGCAGACCGTGGTGGCCTCTGGCCGGGCATTCCGAGCTTTGTTCCGTCCCAAATTTGTGCCACGGTCTGGGTTTGGCATGTAGAGGCAAGTGGTGTCTTTACTCTTGCCTGAAGTTGAGATAAAGTTGGTGGTTTGGCCTCAAAACCTACAAATTTGCATCAAAAATAACAACACCAAGTGTAGTAGGGAAATCGGAATATAAATCAAGGTTCACACTCAAAATTATCCTTAATTCACTATTGAAAACACCTAAAAACATAGTCATAAAGAACAGTTATCAGCAACACAATCAATAATATAAAGAAAGGAATAATTAACTTTCTTACCACTCCATACCTCCTCAGGTACCCTTATATGCAAAGGAACCGATGAACTCCTGTTGATTAGATAAGCTGTTGTGTTTACTGAATTTGCCCACATATACTGGGCAACCCAACATGAATCCTCATGCTTTTGGGTCTCTCATTCAGAGGCGTGTTCATTCTATCTATTGTTCTATTCTTGCTTGGTGTCTCGAGAATAGCTTTCAGCAACCTAATGAAATTTTAGGCACAGTCCCTCCTAAACTCCTCCTTTTCATACTCCTCTCCATTGTCTGTTTGCAAGCATTTCATCTTCAAGCCAATCTATGTCTCAACCTGTGCTTTTCACTTAAAGAAAGCATTAAACACATCATATTTATTTTTCAAAAAATAAGCTCGTACCTTTCAACTATGCGGTCGTCAATGAAGGTAACGTAGTACTAAACACCACTAATGGATTTAACTGGTATAAGTCCCTATACATCAGAATGAACCAATTCAAGTTTCTTAGGTTTAAGTTCGCAACCAGTTTTGTTGAAATTGACCCTCTTCTACTTACCATAGATACAACTTTTGCAAAGCTCTTTGTCTACAGTTTTCAGATTTCCTAAAGCACCCTTTGAAGCTCGAATCTTCATACCATCTCACTCATGTGACCAAACTCGCAATGCATAAGCTAGAACAAGGAGCATCATTGACATTAGAAATAAAGTTAGTGTTATCCCTGGTAGAGTATAATGTATCAAACCTCAATCCCTTTGCCACACTAACATAGCACCTTTCACAATTTTCCATTTACCGTTCCCAAATCCTAACCATACTGCATGGTATGACCATGAGATGGTGATTGGACATCAAAACCGGTTTCCTAGATTTGTCTAGGAAAGGGTTTGTGTATGTGACACACCCTTAAGGTTTTGAAGTTCCCAAAATTTGTTGGGAAGAGTCCTTAAGTTGCAAAAGGGATTTTATTATCTTTCGCAGGTTTATAGGAGTTGAGATCAATAAGTGGATTAGACTATCAAAGAATTTTATATCTGAAAGAATTTGGAAAGTTCTTGAAGTTGCAAAAAAATTAGTGGGAGCTGAGTTATCTTTATGGTCCAGTATGTCGTTGACATACTTTAATTTGGAAATGACATTCCTTTGCCAGAGTCTTGTGAAACTTTTGGTTAAGTAAGAATTTCCAAAATGTGAAGGACCTCGGCAAGGCTCAGTATATACCTGGAGTTTAGATCTATGGAGATAGATCGAGACATTTGATTGGTTGAATCAAACTACTTATGTAGATAAGTTGCTGAATTGGTTCAACGGAACTCCAGTTTAGATTTGATCCTATCATCAATGGCTTATCGATTGGTGAAACAGTATATAGTTGACATCTGAAGACCGAAAGTAGATGAATAACGTGATCTATTATGTGTATCTAGGATCAGTATATACGCCATAATATGTACTAACACTACAAGAAATTCTATGTTTTGTGACAATTTATTAGTGGCAAATTTATAATTCCCACAATATGCAAAAAGTTATGAAACAATAGTAGCATGTACGGTTTTGCCACAAAAGAGAGGTCTATTGTAGTAAATTGCTTAAAATGCTACAAAAGACAATTTATAATTTTCAAAGAGGCAGGAAGATGAAAGTTTTCAGCAAAATTATATGTTCTGTCCAATTTTTCTGAGATAATTATACATTCCCTCCTATTATTTCCAACCCAATTTTTCTGAGATAATTAATCTTCTTTTTCAATTTTAATAAAAAAAAAAACTAATTTACTTTCCCAGCTAAAAGCCAGCCGTTAAGTTACAGTATTCCTTCTCCTTTTCGTTTTTGATTTTCCCTATTCCTTTCCTAGTTTGAATTCTATTTTCCTTTCAATATGTTTCGAAATTCATTTCTCCTTTCAAGGTTTCCCTTTCCCAGCTCAATTCTCTTTTCCTTTTCAATTCTTCTTTTCCTTTCCCAGTTTCAATTCCTCTTCCCCTTTCCAAGTTTCCTTTTCTCAGTCAATTTACCATTGTTGAAGCTTTCACGTCGGTCATTGCTGCTATTCTCCTTAATCATTGTTCATTGCTGCTTTATAAATTGATCTGTTTGTTTTTCATTCTTCATTCTCATTCTTCATTCTTCGTGCTTCGCTCTTCGCCATTCAATGTCTTGGTATCTGCTGGGTGAGAGTTTGAGTAGCAATTCGGTCAAGGTAAATATAGTTCTTCACCCTAAATTACAGAAATTCATACATTCATCCGTCGATCTCGTCCTGTTGTTCTTCGCCCTAAACTCATCTGGTTCGAGTCAGGCATTCTGTCTATTTTTACATTCGAAAATTTCAATTTGATGTATTTTCAAGTTTCAATTACAAACTCATATGGTTCGAGTTTAAGAGTAATTTGTTGGAGTCTTTGATTTTTGCACTGATTGTTGGAGTTGGGTATCTGCCGGGTGAGAGTTTGAGTAGCAATTCAATCAAGGTATTCTATCCATTTTTACATGATTTTTGCACTGATTTCGACTGTTGTTCTGGGTCTTCTTGGTGTTTTTGCTGAAGTCTTTGATTATTTTGGGGTCTCTAAAAACATAAGGTGGTTATAAGTATTCATGTTTAAAGTAATAGTATTCAGGATCTTTAGGGTACTCGATGCTGACAAACTGAGTTTCTTGACTTCCTTGGATGTTCTTTTCAACCTAAAATAGTAGCAGTTTTGAGTATGTTCATTTAATTACTTTTCTTATTGTTGTATTTTGTCTAATTTGGTTTGTGCCAATTCACATCAAGAATCCTAAGGTCTTCCATCTTCTTCTCTCTCTCTTTTAAATTATGATTTCTTCATTTAATTGCTTTTCTTATCGTTTTATGTTATCGAATTTGGATCAAGTTTGATGTCATTTTGAATTTTACGTTTAGATAGTCACAGGAGCTGCTTGTTCGTACTCCCTCCTTCCCAAATTAAGTGTCACTTGGTACACAATTTTAAAAACCAAAAAAACTTCTCATCTACATTAATTTAGTGCATTGGAAATGTGGAAATGTTGAATAAAATGGTAAATAAAAAAGGAAAAATGTGAATAAAAAAGAAAAATAAATGAAAAAGATGTAATTAATAAGGTTAATTTGATAAATTAGTAATTAATGTGCTATTGGAAATATAAAGTGACAGATATTATGGGAAAAAAGAAAGTTAGTTAAAGTGACAGATAATATGGGAAGGAGGGACTATTTGATTACATGTCTGGAAACAAAGCACGGTAATAGATTTTGTTTCTTCCGTCTAATTGTTGACTTGAATAAAAAAAGGGAATTGATTGGGTATGATATTCAATTTTTATTGCTATGGAAAACTTCAATGCGAGTAAATATTGTAATATAAGGAACATAGCAGTGTAATCTATTACTACCTCCGTTTTATTTTATCTGTTGTCTAGGGAATTGTGGCAAAAATTTTGACCGTTAATATCTTAATTTGTATAATGATTTATCATACAAAATTGATATCATTATATTCGTAATAAAAAATACAATCAAAAGATAGGGCATTTCTAACTATATCTAATTTAATGTTAGTTTGGGCAGCTAACAAGTCAAATTGCAACTACACAAATTCATCTCTCTCTTTGAATAATGAGGTAATATATTCTTCCTAAATGTTTTTTTAATGGGTATTCTTCCTAATTTTTACACTTAATTCCAATTTCATCTTCTACCTTCCTTTTTTTTAATAATTTAGTTAAATGGTATATTTTAATTAACCTCTTATCTAATAATAGTTAACAAATACGGACTCATGATAATCTTCATCCATGAAATTAAGATTAGTATTTTGATTTAATAATAATTAAAAAATAAAATCTTAAAATATTCGATGAATGGTGAAGATATGTACAAGAAAAACACAAATTAATTAGTGTGAGTATGACAATAAATAAAAATTTTATCAATGAAAACTTATTTCTAGGGTATTGCTTAACGCCGCCACCCTTTTTACTATTGTCGCCCCCCAAAAAACGTTTTTGCCCCTCATATATTTCCACTCACCTCACTCTCCTCCCACTCTCTTCACTCTCCTCTCACTCTCCACTCATATTATCTCTCTAAAACTTTGATTTGTTTTTGAAATTTAACCTAAAATGTCAAGAGAAGCTGATAATTCAAGTGAAGGAGAAGAGGTTAGTTTGTAAATTTCAAATTTGAAAAAAAAAACAAAATTTTTTTTTTTCCGGAAACGGCCGGCTGCCGCGCCAAGATCCCGGCAGCGTCACGGCGGTGCCGCGCGAATCGTGCGCGTTGCCATGGTGCCATTTTATCTTGCACGTTTTATTTGCCAGATCTTAAGGCGACTAAGCGCGCCCAGCATGGCCGACCGTTCCGAATTTTAATTTTTTTTTCAAAATTTTTATAAAATGTTAATATTATTGTTTATGTTAAAAATATTATTTATTTATTTATATTAATATTATTAAGGTAATCAATGTCGCTAATTATAATTGTTATGTTAATTATGTTAAAATTTTGTCAAAACATATTATTATAAATAAGTTGTTTATAAGTGTTGTTATTGTTATTATAGTATGTTAATTATGCTAATTATTATTGTTAATATTATTATTTATTTATTTATAATATTATTATTAATGATATCAAAGTTGTTAATTATAATTGTTAATTAATATTAATATTATAAGTTGTTTATAAGTGTAGTTATTAATATTATTAAGTGTTGTTAAAATTATTATTTATTTATTTAAAATATTATTATTATGGTGAATAATGTTGTTAATTGTTATTATTATGTTCATTATGTTACAATTATTTATTTATGTATAAATTATTATTATTATGATAATTAATATTAGAATTGTATGTTAATTATTAATGTTGAAGCTACTATTATTATTCCGAATTAGTATCCCAGTTATTATTAGTATAATAATAATTGTTTCTATTGTTTATAGTTTTTTTGGAGGACTTTGGCGGGGACGGCGTTGATTATTCCACTCATTTTGTAACGCAAAATATTTTTGACAGTATTGACGCATTGCAAGAATGGGCTAATGGAGTTGCTAGGGGAATAGGTTTTAGGTTTGTACGGGCTTCGTACAAGAGAAAAGATGCGGAGAGTCCGTTAAGGTGTTACTTGAAGTGTTGGAGGTACGGAAAATATCGTGGGAAATTGAATAATCTTGATGATGCGACTCGTCGGAGAACGTCAACGAAGGCGTGCCAATGTAAATTCGCCATTGCTGCGTGGACTCGCAACGAAACGGAATGGCGAGTTCGTGTGTGCGACGGTGATCGGGCGAAACACAATCATGCCTTCATCGTGTACGAGGAAGGGCATCGTCACGGACATCCATTAACCTCTGAAATGAAAGAATATGTCCGGGATATGACCAACACGAGGTGCATACCGGCCACGATCCAAACGTCGTTGAAGATTAGGTTCTCTGCCTCTGCGATAAACATGAAGCAAGTATACAACGAGCAGGCAAAGATGCGCACCGAGGAAATGGATGGTAGGACAGCTGCGGGACAATGTCTGCACATGGCGAAACTCGGCGGGTACGTCTCATTTGTTGATTATGATGATGATGGCAAGCTTCGTCAGGTTTTTTATGTCATCCTTACTCGTTGAAGTTGCTACGTACGTACCCGAATGTCATTCTCATTGACACTACGTACAAGACAAATAAGGCAAAATAGTTTTTATGTGAGCTGGTAGGCGTGACACCGACAAACCGCAACTTCCAGATTGCTTACTCGTTCATGCGGGACGAGAAGATGGAATCATTTGAGTGGCTGATGTGGAGGGTGCATGAATTGTTGGATCCTAATGTTATTCCATCCGTGTTTGTGACCGACAAACAGGATGCTTTGTTGGGGGCTGTTGCCAAGGTTTACCCAAATTCGCACCAACTTTTGTGCGTGTAGCATATTAGGAATGATGTGGAGAACAAAGTAAACAAACTCACTAGGGGCCCTAAGCTCGGACTCGGGCTTCATTTCAGACATCATTTCTGGAACGACATATCTTAAACTTTATAGCCGGTGTTTAGGGTTTTCATAATGACTACATATTGTTGTTTATAACTTAAGATAATATGGTGCGCAGGTATCAACCAGATGTCTCAAGATCCGTTCCCGTTCGAGGACGCTTTGCCACATTTCATTATGCCATACGTCGTTGGATGGACGGATGTTGACGCTGATGGCAACTGTGGGTTCAGATGCGTAGCCGAGGCAGGTTACGGGGATGAGAAATTGTGGTCAACTGCTAGGTGGTCAATGGGCACTGAGTTGCAGGCGTGTGAAAATGCATATGTTAATGCGTTTTTTAACAGCAAGGAGATGTTTCTTGAATCTTTCAGAAGGATACAAGGCCACTTGGAAGGGCCAGCCCCGTTTGAACATTGGATGTCGGCTCCAAATGATTTATTTCCAGCTGCGACAGTGACGAATATGATGTGGATCTTCTTGTCAACACCTACTGGTCCACGATCGCAGACAGCTGAGCTATGCATATCAATATTACCCATACGAGGTGGGCCTAGACGTACGGCACCAAAGAAAGTTCAGGGAATTGTGCGAGTGAACAACCACTTCATGCTTATCCATCTACGGGATGATTGCCCTCTACCGCCGATTCATATTGGATGGCAAGCAGCTAGAGACGTATCTGTTCAAGGTTGGGATGAGCCTTTCCAGGCTCGTATTGATAGATGGCAGGCTATTAGGGCCGCTCAACGCCAATGATGGTTGTAGTTGTACCCTTGTTTTTATATGAATTGCTAATTATATTTATATTGAAACTCATGCAGTTAATTGGAACATAACACAAATTAACACAAATTAACACAAATTAACACAAATTACCATCGAAACGCAATGTCACGGTTGATACAACACAAAATCAGTTAATCAGTTCAACACAAATTAACACTAAGTTTAGGGAACATTAAAAACAACGAAATTGGGGCAACCGACGCGCTACTTCTCACGCTCATCATCTTCCGCCGGGGACCTCGATATGCACTGACGGCACTAACGCTGTAAGTCGACCATCTCATCATACCACACACGACTCATCGCTTGTCTCTTCGTCCGGTTGGGGTGGATGCCTCCTCGCTCAATAGTCCGCATAGATGTAGGACCACTTTCATAAAAATAAAAACACAAAATAAAGAAGTTAGACCAAACATTATATCAACCATCCTAAACAAATCGATAAACAAAATATTAAATTATCTTTGAGGGTCTAGGGTACATTAGGCGACGGTTGATCATCGACTGTCGATTGGCTGGCAAAGGCGTTGTTTATCAAAACTTGTGTGAATGTGCCGCAAACCAATCGGTGTAAGCGACATCCGCTTCCCACGGCACATATTTACGTGCGCCACATCACTCACCGACATTTCTCGCGCATATCGAAACCTCGCCCGATCGTGGGCGTTAGCATCGACAAATTCCACTTTGTAGGGCCTTGGTCGCTCGGCGCTCTTGATGCCGTCGACAATTTGCGTGGGATATGTTGTAGGTGCCCTAACTGACGGACGACGCGATCGGGCATGAACAACTCAGTGAAGTCGTATGCACGAATCGCCGCTGTCTAACGCCCCTGCGCATGACATGCAGGCGGGGCGCACGAGGCCCAACTCACACGATCCGGTGTCAACGCATCCAAGGAGGCCCTCAACTATCGTAGGCGCTGTACCGAACTCGGCTGGCGGATGGGGAACCATCTGCTCGCGCGAGGCCCATTAACCGGCTGCTCCACGTGTGGCCCGAAATCAGGAAAGTACTCGTAGATCCAGGCCTGCAAAAGGGTCAAACACCCGGCCATCTTGGCTGTCCCAGCCCTGCTCGCCATCCCTAACTGGCGGTAAAGGAACGCCAAGGTCACCGTACCCCAAGCAATGCGATCAACGATAACGTCAGTGCTAGGCCACGGATGCGGCCTAATTCTATCCCTCGATTTGTCCACGAGAATAGTGTTTCCCAACATGCTCAACAACCACGCCCTTATCCTATGGGGAATGGAAAAACTGGTCGATACACTAATCGACCTCAAATGGGAGTCAGCTATGCCACCCTTATCGTAAATGTTCTCGGCCTTCAGCTCCGCTATTCCTTTTTCAAAAATCATGGGCACGTACTGGTTAACCATTTCCCAAGGAAGTCCTTCAAGCATCAGACCATCAACTGCAATACCCAATATATGATGCACATCATGCAACATGATCGTCATTTCACCGAAGGGAAGGTGAAATGTGTTTGTGTCGGGTTACCACCTCTCAACGAACGCCGAGATCAACGTCATGTCGATGTGGTCGTACATCAACTCCATTAAACTGGTTATTTGGATCCTTCCCAGTGTAGCCTGGCATGCGGGATCCATCATGGAATGTACTGCCCTCAATTCCCTCAACGCATTCTTCTTCGTCACACAATCAAGAACAACATTGGGCGAACGCTCGCGACCCTCCCATATTACCCGAGCAATGTGACCTCCAAAGCTCGGTATAACTGAGGGAATTGCAGGTCCCCCGGGCACGTTACCTTCAATCTTCCAGGAGTTGTCGCCGCTTCGCCTCCTCTTCTGATATCTGCTACTGGACCCAGCTTCACCAGTAGCAGAACTGCTTCCCTGCCCACCCTGTCGAATTGGGGCAAACTTCCCCGCTGCATCCCTCATCGGCATGAAACCTGTTGGCCTGGAAACTCTCCCACTAGGTTGCGCGACTGAAGTCGGGATCATCTACGTCTCGGGCTCCCTTGTATCATCGTCCCCCGATGTTTCAGAGCCGGTTGACTCATCCATGGCCGGGTTGAGATGGTCAACGAAATTTCGTGTTGTCTGACTCCCCGTGTCCTCGGGCTGGTCGCCCGCTGCATCACCTGCATCCATACCACGACCAACACGGCGAGTTGACGCAGTCACATTGCGTCTGTGGGGGTCCCCAGACTCATCCCCCCTCCAACCACTCACAAGTCGATTTGCCCGGTCCAGAAGTCTTCCACCCTTGCCCTTCCCTACCATTTTAGATCACCTGCAAAATGAAAACATACATTAACATAATTCCACTTTCCTAAGCTACCATCACAAATAACCTATTCACTTACATATCAACTGGTTGTTGAGTACCTAAGTTATTAAATGGATGTGACATAACTATTATGTCATCATTTGGAGTTATGAGTACATAAGTTAACAATTAAGTTGGATTATGAATAAATTACCCATACCAACTTTATACGCCAACTCACTTACTAATAACAACCAAAATCATCCAAACTCAACATCCTTTTAACACAACTACGTATAAACTAAACTATTCGGAATATACCCTAAACCCTAAACTTAATCTTACATCAAAATTACAATTTTTTCTAACACAATTAATCACTAATATTAACACATGCTTAATCACTAATATTAACGCATCAAACATTAACAATGAATCACTAATCACTAATATTAATCACTAATAATTGTCATATTAATCTAATTTTCATAAAACAATATAAATAATACTAATACAATTAATCATTAATAATTATCATATTAACACATGTTTAACAATAAGATTAATAACAATATTAATAATTATCATATTTACTAATAACAATAATAATACCAGTAAAAATAATATTTAATTTTTAATTATTATTTAACAATAATAATATTATTAAAATTAACAATAATACTAATAATATTAATAACAATAATAATATTAATAAACATAACAATAATAATATTAATAAAAAATTAATATTAATAAAAATAACATTTTAAAAAAAACAAAAAAAAAAAATTTCCGGGACGGCTGTCGCGCGAAACGCATGGCAAGTCGCCGCCGGTGCGGCACCCAGATCCCGGCAATAAAAAACGAAAAATAAAAATTTTTACAGGGGTTGTTGCGCATGAAGCGCCGCGGCAAGCGCCGCCGATGCGGCGCACCAGATCCGGGCAAGGCGCGGCCGCTGCGAGGATCCTGGCGCCTGGCGGCGGCCGCGTTGCGTTCGCAACGTCATCGAGTTTTATTTTTAAATTTTTTTTCCGTTTTTCTTCAAATTACAAAACTACAAAACATAAAACCCCAAATTCAAAACACAAATTCGAAACATACCTCAATTTCGTCGATTCAATCCCGGTATGTGGTGGTCGATGGTTGAGAGCGTTTTCTAGAGAGATAAACTAGAGAGAGAGAGTGAAGAATGAAGTTATGAGGTTCAAGGGCGTGGGTTGGAAATATTATGCGAAAGGTGGGCGACAATAGTAAAATGGGAGGCGACGATAAGCAAGCGGGTATTTCTATACATTTTGAAATTACTTTTCCTTTTTCCCAAAGTAAAAAAAGTGGACAATTAACAAAAAAAAAAAAAAAAAAACAAAGACGGTAAAAGTTGGGTAAGAGATTAAAATAATGATAATTACTAATTTGTTACCCATAAAAAGAGGAAAATTATTCTGAAATATTTACAACTTACAAATGAAGATTTACAATTTTGAAATTGTCCATATGCATGTTAGAGACTACTGGAAATTTGAACACTAGCAAAAATATCAATAATAACAATCGGGTGGTAATTGGAATGAACAATTGGAAAATCTTTTCTAATGCAATAAGACATCGTTCTTTTATGCGTTAACGCACCCAAACGCAACGCAACTTAACGCAACATAACGCAAATTATCATTCTTTCTTAACTATTTCCAACGCAACTAAACGTAACGTAACGTAACGCAACGCAAACGCAACGCACAAAAGAACGGTGCCTAAATCAACGCCTTGGAGACCAAATAACAATCTTACCCATTAGAATTAGAATTAGATGGATCACCTTGAAAGTGTTCCTATAGAAGCCAAGGATCCTCAATCAAGCAAGTACATCTATATTGCATGCTTAGAAAATTTAGCAATAGAACAATAACAATATCCACCCAATTCAATGAAGACCCAACAAAAATTTACCCAATGAAAAATAGAAGAAGAAAGGAGTAGAGAGGTAGTCGTCCTTTTGTATTTGTATGTTAGCAGTGTTTGTTTGTAATTTTCTTGGAGGTAGTTGCTGACTGTTTTTGCGGTTGCTGTAATTTGTAAAACTCTTGAACTTTTTGGCTATCAACTATCGAAAAAAAAGGAGTAGAGAGAGCATGGAGATCCATCAGGGTAAGGATAACTGAGAACGAGGTGAAAAGAGGTAGATGGGACAGGTGAGGCGGAGAGATTAGGGTAAGAGAAGTGACTTTTGAGAGAGCGTGTAAAAAAAAAAAAAAAGTAGGGGTAAGGGGTATGATAAGCCTAGAATGACTTTTAGGAATGACTATTTAAACAGTAATGGAATAAAAGTTAGATTTTGATAATTTTTATTATATTTTGTTAACTTTTATCAAATTTATTCTAATATAATAAAATTAATTTTTGTTTTGTTTTTTAAAACATGTAAAAATCTATGGATATTGAAACGTTTGGTTAATTGGTTGTAAATGTCTCACGCTAAAATTGGACTTTTTCAAATGTATGTACTTAAAAGATGGTTTTGTTGTATCAAACAACATTACGGCCGTGTTCTATACTGCGGTTGGTAAACTGCGGTGCCACACGGCATCGCAGTTTGCCACAACCCACCACATTTCACCGCAAATCATTACTTTTTTTCTCTCCTCACTTTTCTCTCTCCTAACTTTTTTCCTCTACTTTTTACATTCTCTCCTCACCTACCCCACATACTAATAATCTACCACAATTCCACCACACCACAATTTCACCAAACCTCACCGCAAAATACCGCAAAATACCGCAGTATAGAACACGGCCTATATACGTGATCATGAAGATACATAAAATGCCCTGTTTTTTGGTTGGATTATTTTAAGGTTTAGATGGATAAATTGGGATAAGTTATGATATGTTTTTTTGGAAATTGTGTTTTTAAAGTGAATGTTTTTTTTTATGGTATTGTGTTAGCTTTGAATAGATTCGGATAAATTTGGATAAATTGGGAGAGTTATATCCAACTTAATCAGAGAACAGGGCTTAAAGCTACGTACTAAAATGGGTTTTGCATGATCGTGTATGTTTGCTTTTTCATGAAATAAGGTGGATTCATTGCACAATGGGTAAAAGCATGATAAAGATTCTTAACACGTAAAGTTAAATAGTAGGGAGATAAAAAAAAGGTGAGAGTCTCAAATACATGATAAATTATATTTATTTAAAATGTTCCATTCGTCTTAAAAAAGTTGTCTTTCTTTGTTAAATAAGGATCAATTTTATGAGTTTTGACTGTTAAAAATTTATATTTCTAAAGTCGATTGTTACAACAAAGTATGGAAAATTGGACGAAAATATGGTACCATGAAAAGATACACTCATTTGCAATTTGCAAATGCTTTTCAATTTTAGAAGATGATACTACATAATACTTTAGTACAAGTCACTTTTTAATTACTGAATATTTTGTAAATATGTTTGAAAAAATAAAATTTGAAAACTCTTTCCAAATATACATGACCTATATTCATTTTAGATACTCAATTGTAAATGAATTGCTATTTCAGATTATGTATATTATTTTAATCACTTTTTAGACCGATCGAACATAAACAGAAAAAAAAAAAGAAAAACATACCTATAGCAAAAAATTTTAAAAAATTAAAAAAGAGAAAATAACCTGTGCATAACACTGTTATAATTACTAGTTAATGTTTAATTAAGAATGAAGAGTATCTAAATTTTAAAACTATTGGAGTAAATGGTCTTTGCATAAAAAAATTGGAATGGACTCAAGTATATATCAGGATTAGTACAATATGTCATCAACGACCAACGGTTCTAAAGTAAATCTATCCAGTGGAGGTAGTTAATGAGGATGAAAACAACAAATTTAGGATCAAGTCTCCTGAAATGTTTTCTTATTTGCTAGTTACTATGTTTTCACTAGGATTAATATTTCACTATGTGTAGACACTGGCATTTGCACTCGATTTATCAATAAAAATTTGGACCGATACCAAAATAGATTATCGTTTCAATAAGCAAAGCAAGCAAAATAAAAAAAAGAAGAGGCCCAGTCCAGAAAGAAAACTCGCACGAGTTTTATTTGAAGAGGGCGGCCCAGAACCAGGACAGGCCCCAAGTAGCGCCCCGGCCCAGGGTTCAAAACCCGCACGGGTTATCTCCGCCAAAACGCGCCGTTTTGGCCATGCCGACGTCAGCGATCCGCATATACATGATGTAAAACCCGCGTGGGTTTTATATTCGATAATCCGGCGCCAAAAATCATTTTTGATCATTATCCCATGATATAAGCACCATGTGGGTTGACCCTCTTGGCTTGACTACGTGATTTGCATGGCATGATCATGGGGATGTGTCCCCTTGATTTTCCTTCCATTTCCCTCCTAAACCTACTATTCACCACCTATAAATACCCCCCTCCATTCCATTCATTCTTCACCAATTATCACCAACTTACACCATTATTCTACCCTTACTCTACTATTATCATAATCCTACATCCACTCTCTCAAAACTCTCTCTATTACATTCATATTCATATTACCATTCCCTAACTCTACCAAAATCATCACTCACATACTATCCTATTACCATTCTCATACTCATTCTTCCATTTCACCAAGTCAAGGCAAGGTCAAGATCTTCGAACGGCGCATTCAGACTCCTAAACCAACGAGGTTCGCCTTTACGTTTCTTTCATTATTGTTATTTTAATTATGTAATTCATATTTCATCTTCTTTACTTATGCATATTTTATAAATAAAAATCTTGTTTTATAACGCATGTTAAGAATATAAAGTTTCGAAATCAATTAAACTTCTCCTCGCTCTTTTTTCATTTAATGTCGATTTTAGTAGAGTCCGTTTTCTAACGGGCGAATTCAAGAATTCTTATAATTCTTGAGTTTGTAGCCTTACCCCCGAGCTTAGAATCGGGTTTCGTAGACCGGAGTTATTTTTATTATTTTTACGGTTTGTCGATTTCCTTAAATCGGCTGGCGACTCTTTTATCCTTTTTATAATCCGTTTAATTATTTAACATTTGAATTTACACTAAAAATAATTAAACATGACTTAACATTTCTCATTCATTACATTCAAGGTTTAAACCGAGAGAAAATGGGCCATGAAACGGTAAAACCCGCACGGGTTTTATGTTTTCTGACCCACTTTCTCTGGTCTAGGAAAGCGAACAGCCCAGTCCAAGGACTGTCAAAACCCGCGCGGGTTTTGACAGCTCTTAGCGGTCTGGTTGCTTTCTTTTGGGCCTGAATTCGCTGTTTTGGCCAATTTTAAGTTATATTTAATATATTTTTGGTGTAATTTCAAGTGTTTAAATAATAAAAAAACAGATTTATAAAATAAATAAAATTTCACCACCCCGAAAATGAATTTCGAAAATAAAAGGATTAAGCAACCTTAATCGGCTCCCGATCATTAAGTAGCACATCACGGAGAAAAATGTTCGTTTTTCCCGATGTCCTACAGATTGGCGACTCCACTGGGGACTTAAACTTAAAAAGAGGGTAAAACTTGAAAAAATCGAATTAAATTGAAATTGTAAAAGGGAGAAGTTGATTTATTTCGCAATTTTATAATTTTTTAGGCATCCTTTGCATACCGGGCCACTAATCGCGTCTTTTGACACGTTAGCACAAAGGCGACGGTTAAGTTATACCTAGGTGATTCCCTCGAGAGCGGGTAGGCCACTACTTGTGTGATGCACTCTACATCGCCAAACATTTGGTCTCTCCTCTCCCCGCGTTACACTCAAAGGGCTTCTTTGAAGTTCTTTGAGCAATATCTCGCACTCCTTACCTAAAGTTATGGGGTATGGAGAGGAAAACGTGCGGTAGGACATGTAATCCAACCATAGAAAAATTCGTGAACATAGAACCTTGGTTTAGGGTATCCCTTTATGTTGTATGTTATGTGCTATGTGCTACCCCTTCCCTTTTCCTTTTGTTTTAGAGTCGACCCTAGTTTAGAGGTTTTGTTTTAGTCCATATAAAATTCATCGGGTTGAGAAAATGATTATTTATTAATTAAAATAATTAACCCAAAAAGCATCATGATTAGCCCAAGTGGAAGGGCCCATTTATGCTTAAAAGGTGATTATTTTAATTAACAAATAAAAATTTACTCACTTTTGATGATATTATATGGCCCTTTAGAAAATTCTCTTAACAAAGGTCCAAAAAATTAATTAAAAGTCCAACAAAGTAAATGGATAGCATTTTAGATTGCATAATAGTTACTAGGCTTGAGTAAATTAACTTATTGATTTAATTAATAAATCCACCGCATTTTTGGCCGGCCCGTTGGTAGGCCCAACCATATTGAATTTATTGATTAGGCCCATAAATTAATTACGACTCGTTTATTGTTGACTTTGTTCAATCATTTATAATATCCATTTTCCTCGACTACAAAAAAAAAGAGCAATAAAAGAGGTTAAAAAAAAAAGAGTTGGGTCGTCAGTTTTGTTGAAACATTATTCTAGTCCGCATAATAGTCATTATGGCTTGACCTGTCTAAATTATTAGGCCGAGTTACGGATTCTCCTTAAAACGGTCGGCCTGTGGATTAGGCCCATCCGAATTGAAATCACTGACTGGAGCCTATCGGTTTATGACCCACTCGCTATGTTTGGCTTTGTGCGGCCCTTTATAATGTTTTGTCCATATGTGCATATAGAGTTAGGTCATGCACTCCCAGAAAGTGGGCGAGTCTCTTGTGTCAGTATATATGTGTCGAGTCAGTTAGGATCATCTAGGTCTCCTAGGGCATGCATGCATCAGGTAGTACGTGTCAGAGTATGTCATTGAGTGTTCTAACTTTGAATTTCCATACAGGCATCATTGGTGATCGACTCAGAGCCCGCATTCGAGATCCGCGAACTGGTCGTTTGATTCCGAACCCACATTACGATCCATCTGCAACTAGCGACAGCACCATGTCTGGAGAGAAATTCCAAGAGATCCCGGTCCAAAGCACTGAAGCTAACATCACGAAGCATTTGGACGAGCTCTACACCAAGATGCAACAGGGTCTGGTCTTCTCTAATTCCCTAGAGCAGGAACAGAAGATGGGCAAAAGGCTGAATGAACAACAACAGGTGATGGATGGCATGCTGCAAGCCATCACTAAGATCAACACCAAGTTAGGGTTGAATGCTGAAGAAGATGATGAAGAAATGCATGGATATGAATCTGATCTTGAAATCATCAAGATATCCCTAGATTCTGGAGGAATGGGGATATCTAAGGCTAAGGTTAACACGCCTGAAAAGACTACAAGGGATCCCGCTGTTAAAGCTCTTGAACAGAAGTTAGAAAGCCTCACCAAGGCAATGAGCTCTGTTCCGGCTTTTGCTGACAAGTACTTAGAGGTTCCATTACCTGTTCAGCCAACTTTGAAGATAGCTGACAAAGTTGAAGTGCCGAATATTAGGTTCAAACCTTTTGAGAACCCTATTCATCATGTGGAGGAGTTCATGAGGTTGGCACCCTTAAATCGAATTGATGCTGACCTATACTCTACTGTCTTCCCATCCACCCTAGATGGAGAAGCGAAAGTATGGTATCACGCTCTGTCACCCCAAATCAAAGCCAACTAGACTGAATTGTTCAAGGCTTTCATCCACCACTACACACGCATCCAGAAGAAACAAGCTACAATGGATGATCTAACCGCCATGAAGCAGCGCGATGATGAGTCCTTTATGGATTACTTTGAGAGGTGGCATACGAAATTGTCCCACATCAACGAGACAATTCCTCTTTGTCTACAGTTATCTACCTTTAAGCAAGGACTCAAGAGCAGCTTATCCAAGCACTTGGGGTATCATGTCGTCAAAGATTTTGATTACTTGAAGGGCATCTGTGTCCAATTAGAGGCCATGCACAATGATAAGACAACTTCTCCTGGATGGAAAGTGTCCAGCTCCAATAGGAGGGCTACTAGTGCAGCTAGCCACTTTCCTAAAATTATAGAGACTAACTCTATCGAGCGCAAGGGGCCTTACGTACCGAAATATGAGACTTATACACCATTGGACGTTCCTTACACTCAGGCTCTCGACCGTCTAGTCAAGAAGGGTATTCTGGTTTTGCCCTTACCGAAGGAAGAGCCAGAAATCAAGGGCAGAAATTGGGACGCCAACCAATTTTGCCGCTATCACCGTTACTGAGGCCATGACACTGAGAAATGTTGGATTCTAAGGAACAAGATAGAAGATATGATAAGGGCCGGGACGCTACCAATGCCGAAAGCCGCTAAGAAACCAAACAATCAAAGTAATCCTATGCTAGAGCATGCAAATGCTATTTTATGTGGGGATTTTAACTTCAACCCCTCTGCTTTGATTGTAGAAACAGGGCAACCTGTCCCCGAGATAGTTGGGTTCCCCGAAGGTCTATTCATCCATGGTATTTGGGACAGTGATGAGGATGATGAGCACGAGCATTCTGAGACAAAATGGATCGAGAAAGACGAACTAGATGACGTAGCATTCCTTACTCGGTCTGGCCGTCACAACAATAACAGGAATACCACCATCCTAGTGACCATTCCTAACCCTATACCAACAACTGGTGATGACAATCAAACCTCTCCGAAAGACCCTCTTCTTTCTCAACTCAAAAAGTCTAGGGCTGAGGTCACCATATGGCAACTCATATGCACTTCACATGCTCATAGGCAAAAGATGTTGGATGCCCTTACAGCACTCACGGTATCACCTACAACAACTCCTGAAACTTTGGTTGCTCATGTGGCTACCCAACAAGAGATGATCACCTTTGGGATTGAAGATCTACCTCAGGGAGGGGCATCTCACAACAAAGCCCTATACCTCACAGTGCAATGTTCCAACAAAACTATCCTACTGGTTTTGGTGGACAACGGTTCGGCTGTAAACGTGTGCCCTCGGAGGACGACACAGAAATTGGGAGTACAACAACAACACGTGGTCAAAATGGTGTACAACTCAGGGCTTATGACAATTCACCCCGGAAGTCTGTCGGATCTGTGGTGTTGCCCATTACTACCGGTAGCGTCACTCGGAATGTGGAGTTCGTGATACTAGAGATTCTGGCCTCTTTCAATTTGCTACTAGGGAGGCCATGGCTTCACGAGTGTAATGCTATAGCATCCACCTTACATCAGAAGATGAAAATGTTGGTTTAAGGCCAAGTGATCACTATCTCAGGAGAATCTATCAATGTTGATTTCAATCGTAAACAGTCAACTCTTGAGGTGGAGCACAACTCGATGGACGAAGAACTCCACAATTTTGAGCTCGTGGCAATGATGAGCAAGGATGAAGCACCTTTTGACTTTAATCCCTACTCAAATCCCAAGGTACATGCTATGCTCAAGAAACAAGGATATTTCCCTGTAATGCCGCTAGGGAGGAATCCGAAGAATAAAATCCCTCTTGTATTCAAGACCTTTAAGCAAAAGGGAAGATTTGGCTTAGGGTATAAACCAACCGAGAAGGAGGTCAGGTTCGCTAAAATGGCTATCGTTGAACATAAGAGAATGGACAATCCTCCCACTTTATTCCAGATGAAGCTCTATCCACTCACTCTGAATGGACAGTTTGTTAGGGAAAGTGATGACTTCCCCTACTATGGGTTTCTTGAGCCATTCTATTTGAAGAACAAAGGAGTACAAGTCGGTGGATTAGAAGTCTTCAACGATTGCTCCATTAATATGGCTACTGTCTTTGTTCCCGCTCGGGATAAACAACCTCCATTGGAATGGACTCATCTTGCTGGGAGTAACATTTTTGGCATGTTGTTTGGACAAGAAGCCGTCCCGGAGAAGTCTGAAGTTGATGTTGTTGTCGCTGTGCTGTCTAATCCAAGCTTTGATCCAAGTCTCATGATTGTTGAAGACGGAGGAGTTAAGGCGGTCTCGTGGCTCGACGTTGAGGAGAATAATTTTGCTTTATCTGTAGGAGAGTCTGTCCCTAAGGACATAGAGTCATGTTTTAATGGTTTAGAGTCAAGTGAGTCTGGTCCCGAGTCTGCTGGCGATGTATTCCTTTATGCATTCAATAAGATGAACCTTTCTGCTTACTCTGATTCTTTTTTCCCCCTCTTCCCTGAGCTGCTGCGCCAATAATAATCTGGAATTTAATAAACCCTTAAAAGAATCTTCTAATGAACATGAGCATAAAATGGCGGTGTTGGAAGACACCATCAACATAGATGTGGGCACAGAAGAACAACCTCGGGAATTGAAGTTAGGTAGCTCGCTCACAGCAGAAGAACGGGTAGCATTCACAGAGCTTCTCAAGGAATTTGTGGATGTATTCGCATGGTCCTATAAGGACATGCCTGGGATTGATAGGGAAATTGCGGAACATACTATACCTTTGCTTCCTAATGCGAAGCCGGTTCGACAAAAGGCTAGAAGGATCAAGCCTGAATGGGCCAAAAAGATCGAGGAAGACGTGATCAAGCAGCTTAACGCTAAGTTCATCAAAGCAGTCCGATACCCCGAGTGGATTGCTAACATTGTCCCAGTACCCAAGAAAGATGAGAAGGTGCGCATGTGCGTAGATTTTTGAGACCTCAACAAAGCCAGTTCCAAGGATAGTTTCCCATTACCACATATCGACGTATTAGAGGATAACATTTGCAGACATGAGCTACTATCCTTTATGGATAGATATGCGGGTTATAACCAAATCAACATGGCGGAAGAAGACATGGAGAAAACCTCATTCACTACACCATGGGGAACATACCAATTGAAGTAGCGATCCCTTCGTTACCGATAATGGCTGAAAGTCAGTTGCCAGAAGCAGAATGGGCTAGGGCAAGTTTCGAGGAGCTGATGTTGATGGATGAAAGGCGATTGAGAGCATTACATAATGTGCAAGTATACCAAAGTAGAATCACTTGAGCTTTTAATAAGAAGGTGAAAAGCCGTTCACTTCAAGTAGGCGATTTAGTGCTTAAGGAGATGAGGGCACCTGTATAGGATCCAAGGGGAAAATTTGCACCTAATTGGAAGGGTCCTTACATGATTAAGAATATCTTGCCGGGAGGGGCAGCTCGGCTTGCTACCATGGATGGAGAAGATATAATTCAGCCCACGAATTTGGATCAACTCAAGCGATACTACGCTTAGTACGACCAAGCAACTGGAAAGCCAATTTTCAGACACTTGAGATATATTTAATGAATGCTCATGTACTTAAGGAAAATAAAGTTTGCAAGAACACAATATTTGTGAACAAATATTTCTCCTTTATTAAGTGAAAATACAAGTGCATTATTTATAACATAAGAAAATTTGACAAGCATAATTAAATAAAAGATTATTCTGGCAAAGCTGTTTCAGTTCCTTCACTACATCCATCTTCTAATCTTGCTTCACCTTCTCTACTTCTCCAGTTGTCTCATGGTCAGTCTCCATGTCTCTAGGTCCGTTAGGAGCTCTCTTTGTCCTTGGGCTTATAGACCCAACCTTTCCTTCGCTGATGTTTGCCTTCGTCTCGTTTCCCCAGCACGGCGAGATTCAATAACAGCAATCAGCCATCCATGATAACCAGCGTCGGCAATGTGATACACACGTACCTTTGGCGGGGATTTGAGAGTTGGTCTTCTTTCCCAATACTTCAGCCATGACTCAATCATCGAACTTCGAAGCTTCAGTTGATCGGGAGTTTCACACAGAAGCTCGGGAATATCCTACTTTCGACCCATTTGACGTTTCACTCGCGCCGGAAAATAAAAAGTCATGTGCGTCAAGTCGGCAAGATACACATAAGCATTGCGGAAATCATGGGTCACATATTCAGAAATGTGCCACCATTCGATCCACCATGAGATCTCCCGAGGCTCCTTTAAGAAAGCAATCCATTCCGTTACAGAGTGGAGGTCGGTGTACTTCCTCTTTCTCTGACAATAGTTCGCCAACGCCGATGAAGTCCGGGACTTTTCAATGAGGCCCAAATGCTCCATTAACCAGATCTGTCCAACAGTTAGCCAGGGTTAGATTGCAGTCCAATTCTCCCAAACTAAAAATTAAAAAAAAAAAGTAGAAAACCCGCGCGGGT
Source organism: Portulaca oleracea (assembly GCA_029582165.1). Taxonomy (NCBI): domain Eukaryota; kingdom Viridiplantae; phylum Streptophyta; class Magnoliopsida; order Caryophyllales; family Portulacaceae; genus Portulaca; species Portulaca oleracea. The sequence continues at coordinate 6,374,612 of CM055893.1, forward strand.
TTTGTAAACAGTAGAGACAGAAAAGTCAGACAGTGGCAAAAAGGAGGAATGAAATACCTGAAGTAGCAGCGGACTTCCTCGAAAGTCATGTTCTGGATTCGGATCATCCAAGCCCATCATGGTTTCCGCTAACATTAGGGGCACGAGATTGTAGCATCGGGACATGTCATCGATGATTTGAATTAAATTCGCCGGTCCAGTTCTTTTGCCACCGTGATAAAAGCAAAACTCGCCGAGAAGACATAATACGAGCGCTCGCACTCGTATCACGGGGCCATACTCCAAGGTATCGGGCGATTGCAAAAATTCAACTATGGTTTGGAAGTGTACCTTTTCGCCGAATATTGCACTTCCGATAACCCGAGACGGAAGACATAAGAGCTCCTTGTATTGCTTGAGGATGTCCATTGGTGTTGGAGGCGATGTCAGCCGAGCAAAGTGATTTGTCCCTAAGATTGAGGACCATTCCTCCACCGCACGATGAAAGTCGTGATTAATCCTCACTTGACGAAGACTGGTCAGGCTCGTTAACTTGTATCTACCAAGCTCTTTCTTCTCTTCTTTGGATAAGGTGCTAATCCAAGTCGCAAGTTTCTTCTCGAAAGCCATGAGAATCGGGAGGATGTTCTTTGTGTTTTTAGGACAATATGTGAAGGAGACTTTGAAGTGATGTTGAGGAGTGACGATTATATGAGGTATTTATACACCTTCAAGCATGATCAAAAATGGAGAAAACGACCAGCAACGACCACATAGCCGTTGCCCTCCATATCCCATGATTTCAGCCCATCAGCAACGGCTAGCAAAAAAATAAAAGAAATAAAATCAAAACCCGCACGGGTTTTGATGTGCCCAGGTCCACGCACGCGCTTGCCCAAGCCCAAGGCCCGGGCCCTGTTGAGGAGAAAGCCTGCACGGGCTTTCAGCCGATATGGGTCGCCTTTCCGCAATTCGGCCCACCCGCTTCTGATTGTATTTGGGCCATGGATTCAGATTGGCCCGTTTGTGTATTTTAATGGTTCGGATCCTAACCCAATGATGCTCAGTTCTGAAATTTTTTGCTCAAGTTTACTCTAACACTTAAGTTTTTGTTTTCTTTTATTTTCTTTTCTTTTTGGGGAAGCGGGAATAAATTGGTGTTAATCCCGTCATATAGAAAGTTGTTCAGAAATGCATTAATAGAATAAAATTGTGCATCCACCAAGTCTTGCATATAAAACAAGAAACAAAATGCAGAAAGGTCTTGCATTAAGATAAAAAAAAAATAATATAAAGAAAAGTAGTACAAATTAGCCTTGCATAACAAAAGTCTAAAAATGCATAGAGTCCTGCTTGTCATCGGTTTGATCACCATAGGGAGCCCGAATTGTCGCTGTCCTCAACCAGGTCGGCACCAGCATGAGTACTCCCAGCGTTAGAGGCACCAGCCGTACCGAAATAGGTGTCCCAGGAATAGTAGTCAGAACCAGGAGCCGTCTGCGGTGGCCCAGACAAGGGAACTTCGAAAGGATGCACGCTTGATGGTGATGATATGGAATGATCCTGTGAACCAGCTAACCATGAATGATCAGGAACACGCCACTCAACAGAAGGGGTAGGCCATACAGGACCAGTTCCGTAACAGGGGGCTGGCCAACCAGAAGAGGTAGATCCTCTTAGCCAAGAGTGTTGGGGTGCAGACCACTCTTGCGTACCCGCAGGCCATGAAGGACCCATTCTAGGAGCCGGGACTGGCCATCCAGCAGAGTAAGACCCAGAACCAAATGAGGAGGCGTCGTATGGTGCAGGCCGTGAGGAAGCGTCATCCGCTAGGGCCTGACTGCCAGGGTACCCTACGGATGCACCTGAGTCATGGTCCCTAACCACAATCTCTAGACCACGACGAGGAGAACGCACTGAAGTTGGAGTGCGGCAAGAATGAGAAGGCCGGTTGGTAGGACTCGACTCTGAAGCATCCTCCACCCAATAGGAATGAGGCTGGGTATCGCCACCATACCCAACGCTGTGATGTGACCCCACTTGGCCAAGATGCTCCTCTAAGGACATCTGAGCCATGTCTTCATCCATAGGGCGACGACCTCTGCTACCAGATCTACTACGATGGGACCCAGTTGAATGATGACCCTCAACCATGATGCCTTTACCACGACCCTCTGGCACAACTGTAGGGGAGAACGAGAGGACCCACCAACCTCCTCCCGTGATCGGTCCCCGGAAGAATATTCCCCTGCCGAAAAACGATGTGGGGGCTCAGTACGAGGAATTCCCGTAGTAGAGCGTCGAGGTGGTTCCCGAGGAACAGACTCCGCATCGGCCTCCATGTCAGCTCTTCCAGTGGTATTCCCGCGATATCTTCCTGAGCCAGTGAATGACCAGTTGACATGCTTCAACATAGTACTCCACTCTTTAATCATTTGCCTGAAGACAGACCATCGTGGCTGAAAGGTAATGAGAACAAAGTTTATACATGTATAAGTGGCATATGAGATAAAAGGAAGCAACAAGAAATGAGGAATTATTGGTTTTCGATCAAAATATGAACCCATTTTCTTTTCCTCACGTAAAAATCCATTTTCAGGTTGCCACACAAAAGAGCACCATCATCCGGCCGCCGCTGAAAGGGACCATCCATCGTCAGGTTGCCGTACAAAAGAGCACCATCATCGGATCGCCACTAAAAAGGGGACCATCTGTCATCCAGTTTCCATACAAAAGAGCACCAACAGTGACAGTCGTCAAACGGTTGCCACCTAAAGGCCTCCACCGATGTCGTCAACGACAATCGTCCAACGGTCGCCACCTAAAGGCCTCCAACGATGTCATTAGCAGTAGTCGTTCAAACGGGTTCCACATAAAGGGCTCCAACGACATTCTCAGTATCAGTCGTCCAACGGTTACCATCTAAAGGTTACCAACGACCTCTTCATCAGCATCAGTCGTGCAACGGATTCCACTCAAAGGTCTCCAACAACATCTTCAGCAGCAGTCGTCCAATGGTTGCCACCTAAAGGTTACCAACGACATCGTCCCTAGTAACATCGGCCAACCGCCATATAAAAGAGCACCGCCAGCATCAGTACAGACGTCAAGTCTACTTTGACCTTCGTCCTATTCGGAATCAATCAAAGTGGGGGCTCTCTGTAGACACCGGGATTTGCACCCGATTTATCAATAAAAATTTGGAGGGATACCAAAATGGATCATCGTTTCAATAAGCAAAGCAAGCAAAACAACAAAAAGAAGCACCCAGTCCAGAAAGAAAACACGCACGGGTTTTATTTAAAGAGGGCGGCCCAGAACCAAGACAGGCCCCAAGGCGCGCCCCGGCCCAGGGTTCAAAACCCGCGCGGGTTATCTCCGCCAAAACGCGCCTAAACCTACCATTTCCCTCTTGGCTTGTCTACGTGATATTAGCACCATGTGGGTTGACCCTCTTGGCTTGACTACGTGATTTGCATGGCTTGATCATGGGGATGTGTCCCCTTGATTTTCCTTCCATTTCCCTCCTAAACCTACTATTCACCACCTATAAATACCCCCCTCCATTCCATTCATTCTTCACCAATTATCACCAACTTACACCATTATTCTACCCTTACTCTACTATTATCATAATCCTACGTCCACTCTCTCAAAACTCTCTCTATTACATTCATATTCATATTACCATTCCCTAACTCTACCAAAATCATCACTCACATACTATCCTACTACCATTCTCATACTCATTCTTCCATTTCACCAAGTCAAGGCAAGGTCAAGATCTTCGAACGGCGCATTCGGGCTCCTAAACCAACGAGGTTCGCCTTTGCGTTTCTTTCATTATTGTTATCTTAATTATGTAATTCATATTTCATCTTCTTTACTTGTGCATAGTTTGTAAATAAAAATCTTGTTTTATAACGCATGTTAAGAATATAAAGTTTCGAAATCAATTAAACTTCTCCTCGCTCTTTTTACATTTAATGTCAATTTAGTAGAGTCCGTTTTCTAACGGGCAAATTCAAGAATTCTTATAATTCTTGAGTTTGTAGCGTTAACCCCGAGCTTAGAATCGGGTTTCGTAGACCGGAGTTATTTTTATTATTTTTACGGTTTGTCGATTTCCTTAAATCGGCTGGCAACTCTTTTATCCTTTTTATAATCCGTTTAATTATTTAACATTTGAATTTACACTAAAAATAATTAAACATGACTTAACATTTCTCATTCATTACATTCAAGGTTTAAACCGAGAGAAAATGGGCCATGAAACGGTAAAACTCGCACGGGTTTTATGGTTTCTGACCCACTTCCTCTGGTCCAGGAAAGCGGACAGCTCAGTCCAAGGACTGTCAAAACCCGCGCGGGTTTTGACAGCTCTTGATGGTCCGGTTGCTTTCTTTTGGGCCTTAATTTGCTGTTTGGGCCAATTTTAAGTTATATTTAATATATTTTTGGTATAATTTCAAGTGTTTAAATAATAAAAAAATGGATTTGTAAAATAAATAAAATTTCACCACCCCAAAAATGAATTTCGAAAATAAAAATGTCATTATTTAAGGATTAAACAACCTTAGTCGGCTCCCGATCATTAAGTAGCGCATCACGGAGAAAAGTGTTCGCTTTTCCCGGGGTCCTCAACTATGTCATAATTTAGGATCAAGTCCAACTAATGGGTTTCTAAATAGCATTCTATGCTCTATGCGTTATAAATTTACAATATTCTATTGACTAAAGCAAGTAGTCGCGTGTCCAACTCCCCTAAAACAATTATAAGTCTCTCTAAAGGGCAAAATTAAGGGGTAAGACAACTACGTCCGACTCCTCCATAACCTGCCTAGTTGGGACTTCGAAGTATTGGTTTTGGTTTTTTATTGACTAAAGCAAGTAATTCTTTCAATGTTTATGTCACTCTTTTTTCTGATACCTTTTTAAAGGTTTGGTGTGTGTTGTTTACTAGTCATTTCCATTTGGGGTGTATGAACTCTATTGAGGTTCACAACTAAGAGTACTTAACTAACTGTTGCAGCAGAACAATGCGAAGAAATAATGATCTTCGATGGAAGCGGTGTGAGTGGAGTGGTAATCATATAAGCTTCCCATGAAAATGAAAATGACTTTTTGCAACTACCACCAACAGTGACAGAGAAGCGATAGAAGCTATTTATTCACTACTTGGTCTCACAAACCATGCTGATAGACATTAATTTTAAGTGCTATTGTCTTCCGATTGGTGAGCAGCCACTACACCAAGGTTGATATATAGATGACAAGCTTATTTTGGAATGTGCTAGCTTGATATAGATGACAAGATTCTTCTGGGTTAATTATGTTATTGATTCATTCATGATATTAGAACCATATGAATGGCCACACTTGAAGCTTTCAAATAGATTCTTCTGGGTAAATTAACTTTGTTTTGACTTGTGAGATATATCCATAAACCCATCCCATCTTTACTTTGTTTCTTTCCCCTTTCTTATGTCATAGCAGTCTGTACAGGCTACTAGTGTTACTTACCTTTCACACAAATAGGGATATATTTAAAATATGGTATGTTTTATGAGTTAGTAATGTTTTGGTATCCAATTTTGTGAGATAATGTTATAGTAAGAAAAGTAGAATTTGGTTTCAGTATTCATTCTCCTTATGGATTTGGGTGTGGCATTGGATGTCTTGAGCGTTGCTAACTGTTAAGGGTCTTGGGTCATTACTTGAACACTTGTTGAAGCTTCAAACGGAGATTGCCCAAAAAATTTGTTGCCTGTGCTACTAGTCTTGCTAATTGGTTTGCTCAATTTTGAATTGGACTACGTACTATCTACTGTTCTGTCGTTGATCTCTCCAACGCCAGATAGTCAGTGCGCAGCGCCAGGTCAGACCATTGTATCTTATTTATTTTGATTTTTTGGGAGATTATTTCTTTGATTAATTTAGGGTATTGCTTGGAGTAATTCTTTATTTTTGGTGATTTGGTTTAATTGGGTTTTTGGGAGTTTGTTTAGTGTCTTAGTTGGAGCTTATTTTTGGGATAATATTTTTGTTGGCTATTTTGTGTATTAATTTGGGAAAATTAATCTTGATTGAGTTTGTGACTAATAGGGCTTGATTGGTGGGTGTAGGTACACCCCGGGAAATGAGGCGAAACCTCCTTCCGCGTGATGTGATACTTAAACGATCGGGAGCCGATTAAGGTTTCTTAATCCTTGAATAAGGATATTTTTATTTTGCGAAATTCGTTTTCGGGGTGATGAAACTTTATTTATTTACAAACTCGTTTTTATTATTATTTAAATTATTCGAAATTGCACAAAATAAGTTAATAACAATTCAATCCCAATCCAAAACACTCATTCAGGCTCGGGAAGGAAAAAGTGGGCCGCCAGAACCCATTAAAACCCGCCTGGGTTTTAAGGGATTCTTGGCTGGGTCTTTTTCCTTCTCGGCCCAGACAGAAGTGGATTGAAATTGATAAAACCCGCCTGGGTTATCCCAACTTCTAGTCCATTGCTCTCGGGCCTAGCTTTGAATTGGTGGTGGATATGAATTAAATCATTTTTTAAAGTTATTTTTATGCAAAAACCGAACATTTTAAATAATTAAACGAACTTACAAAATTTTTAAAGAGTCGCCAGTCGATTTAAGGAAATCGACAAACAATAAAAAAGAAAGACTCCGGTCTACGAACCCAATTTCTAGATTCGGGGGTAAGGTTACGAATTCGAGAGTTATAAGAACTCTCGAATCCGCCTGTTATAAAACAGACTCTACTAAAATCAACATTGAAAGAAAGAGAGCGGGAGAAGTTTGATTAATTTCGCGGAATTTATTATTCAAATCATGCAATATAAAACAAATGCGGTTTTATTTTATAAAATATGTACAAGCATGGAATTAAATAAAGGATTACATGATTAAATACAATAATTTAAATCAAAGAACCGAACCTTGCTTAAGGTGTAGCGACGACCAATTTGATCCCTTGAGTTGCCCCTTGATTTGAAACTCGGATGAGAAATGTGGATGGTTTAGGAAAATTGGTGTATGGATGGTTATATGGTTGTGAAGAATATGATTATGGTGGTAATAGAAACATGGAATTATGAAGAGAACTTGAGAGTGGAAGTATGGTGAAAATGAGAGTAGAGTAAGTGATGGTAGATGATGATTCGTTCCCTCTATGAAGGTGAAATGGAGGGGGTATTTATAGGTGAGGGAGTGTGAGTTTTGGAGGGAAGCCGTGGGCAGCATACCCCACAAATCATGCCACCAGAGTCCAAAACCCAGGCGGGTTTTAGGGTGGTCAAGGGGAAGGTCAACCACGTGGGGCTATGATCAAGGGATCACGCATGCATGCAGATTTTGGCGCTAAAAAACTTAAAACCGAGGCGGGTTTTGATAATATTATCACGTGGATCTGTGACGTGGATTGAAACGACGTCGCCTGCTACTCTGTTCAAAACCCAGGCGGGTTTTGACCTTTTCTGAGACGAGGCGCGCGACTGGGCCTATTTATGCATGGGCCTGTTCAATAAAAGTTAAAACCCAGTGGGTTTTAACAATTTATTTGCAGCTTGTTTATTTCCTTCGGCTCGGCTTATTGCTCTTTTGGGCCCAATGACCCGTTTATTACTCGGCCCGTCTGACTTGCATATTTTCAAGGGGTTAGGATTATATCGGTATAAATTCCGGTGTCCACAGAGAGCCCCCACTTTAATCGAGTCCGAATAGGACGAAAGTGAAAGTAGTTTGAGGATATGACTTTGTTTTGCAAAGCCTTATTTGACGCTTGGAAGCTGAGTCCTGCATCGCAGTTGCGGGCGACATGCGCCTCCTTTAAGATGATCTCGAGCAAGCATTTTAAGATGATCTCGAGCAAGCATGATGCTCTATTTGACTGTCGATGTTTTGATGGAATTTTCTAGTCTTTCCCAGTGTCGGTCCCGGTCTTTCCCGGTGTCGGTTCCAGTCTTTCCCGGTGTCGATTCATATTGTTTCCAGTCTTTCCCGGTGTCGATTCCAGTCTTTCCCGGTGTCTGTTCCAGTCTTTCCCGGTGTCGGTTCCAGCCTTTCCCGGTGTCGATGTTGATGATGGTGGGCATTTTTGATGCCAAAGGACTTCATCAGACGCGTTGCTGATGGCCTTGGGGGACGAGACTTCATCGGGCACGATGCCGATGGCTCGGAGATTGAGACTTCACCGGACGTGATGCCGGTGGCTCGGGACTGCATTGAAACTCTGCCGATGGTCCGAAATAATGATGGCAGCGACCTCTTGTCCGGTAGTTGAGTGATGGTGGTCCCTTGTCGGTGACCTGAAAATAATGAGAAAAAATCGAGCATCAATTTTATTGAAATAAAATGAAGGAGATTCGATTTTCACCTGCGGGCCGCAAAGCCTGAGTGTGTGCTCCGACTGTGGGCCGAAAATTTGGGCTGTAGGCGCTCCAAAACCGAGGTGGGTTTTGGCGTCCTTTATTGGGCCGAGTTTGCGCCTGGACCGCGTCCTCTGGGCCGCTTCTTCTGGGCCAAACAAAACCCGGGCAGGTTTTGTGCATTTTTCTTCTTTTTTTTTTCCGCCTCGTGAAGGAATCAAAGTGGGATCCGTCCTACTTGCGGTCATAAATCCTCCACGTCGCCATGCCTCTCTTTTGGGTGACAAAAGGATAACCTTTCGGATTTTCGACCAATGAAATGCGTTTGGCATCTCGAGGCAGTTACTAAAAACGAGCGGCTCACACTCATCCACCCTTTCTATAAATTCAAATGCATTTCCTTCACATCTTCAATCTCCTTCATCTCTCTAGCTTACTACCTCTCTCTTTAGAAAAGAAATATTGTCCTTTTTGAAGCAATTCTCGGGTTTGAAAAGATGCAACCTCGAAGTCACAGAATTCCACCTCTTCCTCATGCAGCGGCTTGGCCTCATGAGCGATCTTCGTGACGCAACTTCGTTCCCGACATGGAAGTGGCTCCCTCTGATCTCGTTGTTGAATCTTGGAACCATGCTTGGTTTTACCGTTCACATGACAAGGTAATCCTTTAAACCTTCTTATTGTACTTAGTTTAGCGTAAAAAATGAGCAAGCATGAATGCATTTTTCATACTTTGTCGATTTTTAGCTATTTTAAGTATGCATGTTAGGATGTAGGGTAACCCATTTTTTACATTTTGACCGAAAAATATCTGCGAATAGCTTGCAAAAATGGACCAAAAATATTTTCTACGCGTTCTGGGCCAATTATCCGCGTAGCGGCCCACTAGGCGGAATAAAACCTAGGCGGGTTTTATGTCCGGCCTATTGGGTCGTTTGTGTGTTTTGGGCCGGTCAACTGGGCTTGGCGGAGTCAAACCCCAAGCGGGTTTTGCCTTCCCCCCCCCCTTTTTTTAGGCCACATCGTGGGCTGAGACTGTGGGCCTGTTTGAGTCAAACCCTAGGCGGGTTTTGGACTCAATTTTTCCCTAAATTTATTGCTGAACCGGCTTAGGCCGTGCCACTTGAGCTTTGTTTGTTTGGTTCATGGGCCCGTGGTTGTGAGCCCAGTGTTCGTGCTGGGTCCAACTTGGGTCCATGAAATTATGCTTAGAGCCCCCATTTTAAAATGACGCCTTGAAATTCTACCCTTAGGAGGATAACCTGAAAACTCCTGGTGCCTTAAAAGAGCCACTGAAGGCGGCGAAATCAATTCCGGGGAATTTTTTCCAAGAGACTTTAACCGCGGGGGGCTTCATGCCATTCTGGAAATGCTTGGAAGCTTGGAAGAAAAGGACGTTCCGGATTATTGGTCGAGTGATGGCGGAGAGGTTGTGGGATTCCACTAACTCATTCCACTTCCCCGTAGGTGAGATGACAGTCACGCCTAAAGATTTTGTCATGATCACCGGTCTTCCTTGGGGCGGGCAGGACGTGGTCTTCGACGCAGATGTTCCTCCCGTAGTTCTGGGTTTGCTGGCTCCAGTGTCTGCGCGTTTGGGACGCCGTCAAGGTCTCCCTAACCTTGCCTATAAGCACTTTGAGATGACCGTTCGCGATGCGAATTTCCAAAACCTGCCTCTAGAGCAACGTCGCTTCATTTTCTTGGCATATATCATCTCTGCTACCCTTTTTGCCAACCATGGGGATAATATTTCCCTGACCTGTTTCGGAATCTCCTCAATTTTGATAATATCCGAAACCTGAACTGGGGCAAGGCGGCCTATGTCAACTTCATCCATTGGCTCCGTCGTGGCGTCCGACTTTCAATGGATGCGGATCTGGTTTACCTCCATGCAGCTCAGGCTCGCTACCAATACGGTCCTTCCTTGTGGAAGGTGCTCGAGGTATGTGCTCGATCCTTCTCTTTTAATGTACTTATTCATCTTTCGTTCCTGGTTTGACCTGCTGTGCATGCAGTCGTGGGCATATGAGTATATCTTGGCCTTGGGAATTCGCTCGAAGAAGGACAAGACGGTGTCAGCTGCCGAACGCTGGACCATCGAGGGCGTACATGATAAGAAGTACAAGTCGGGGTGTCTCGACCTTATTCGCAGCATCTTGGATAACTTGCGGCCGGTATCTCCTTATTCTTGACACCTTTTCTATTTTTCTGTGCATGCCATACTTAAATGTATTCTTTTTCTTGCAGGATCAAATAAATTGGCGTCCTTGGGCCGACTTCGACATCAGAGGGTTACCACAACCTCTGGATCAGGTTGAACACGACACCCGTCTTCGCCTCTTAGTTGAAGGGCCTTATGGCTATGTGTGGTATTTAGGGGAGAGGGCCTCGAGGCAGATTTTGGAAGGTTACCTCGATCTCATTCTCCTAGATCCTCCAGTGCAGAGGTTTGAGCCATGGCAGATTGATCCGGCCATTTTGAGGGATCTAGTTCGAGGTCAAGCATTTGACGACTTTGTGCACAACGTTCCCCAGGATCAATTCGATGAGGAGTTCCAGCGTTATCTTAGCCGTTTGGCTCCTCTAGTGGTATGTATCTTCCTTCTTCGTCCTTGTTATGTTTTAGCCATTTTCTAACCGGAAAATCTACAGCTCGGACCTTACGCTAAAGCTGCCAAAGTGGGGGCTCCTCAAGAGAAACGAAAGATCGGTGGCTTCCTGGAAGTGAAACACAGTAGTGAGTGCTCCGCGCTTCAAGAATTCGACCATAAACCTGTAAGACTTGGCTTTATGTTGCCTCCTTTTTATCCTGTTTACCATTAGTGAATGACCCTTTGTTTCGTTATTTTCTAGCCGAGGTGGGCTTTTCTCCGGCAACTGACTAAGGAGTGGAGCACCATGAGGAAGTTCATTGATCCGGGCTTCACCGGTTCGGGGAGATATCAAGGTGGTGCTGCTAGAAGGGTCGATATGGAGGCCGATGCAGAGTCTGTTCCCAGATAACCACCTCGACGTTCCACTGCAGGCGCTCCTCGGACAGAGCCCCTACGTCGCTCTTCAGTTGGGGAATATTCCACTCGAGGTCGATCTCGGGAGGAAGTTGGGGGGGTCTTCTCGTCCTCCTCCAGCAGCTGTACCAGAGGATCGGGACAAAGGCGTTCTGATCGAGGGTCAACACTCCACTGGATCCCATCGTAGCAGGTCTGGTAGCAGAAGTCGCCACCCTCCGAGCATGGCCGAGGACATGGCCCAAATGTCCTTGGAGGAGTCATTGGGTCATGGAGGGTCATTTCACAGTACTGGATATGGTGGTGATACTCACTCTTCGGGTGGAGAACGCACGAATCAGCGCGCCCACCGGCCTCCTCCTTCTCGTCATACCCCGGCTTCAGTGCACTCTGCTCGTCGTGGTCGTGAACTGGTAGTGAGGGACCGTGACTCAGGTGCATCCTTAGGGTATCCTGGCGGTCAGGCCCTAGCGGATGATGCTACTTCACGTCCTGCACCTTATGATGCTTCATCTTTTGGTTCTGTTTCTGCGGGATGGCCTACCCCTGCTCCTGAGATGGGTCCGTCATGGCCCATGGGTTCCCAAGAGTGGTCTGTGCCTCAACACTCTTGGCTGGGTGGATCTGCTTCTTCCGGTTGGCCCGTCCCTGGTTATGGAACTGGTCCGGTATGGCCTACTCCCTCTGCTGAATGGCAGGTTCCTGATCATTCATGGCTGGCTGCTTCGCAGGAACATTCTGTGTCTTCGCCGTCGAGTGTGCATCCTTCGGAAATGCCCTCGACCGGGCCATCGCCTCCTGTGCAGACTGCTCCTGGACCTGACTATTACTCCTGGGATACCTACTTTGGCACGGCCTGTACTTCCAACACAGGGACTTCACATGCAGGGGGCAACTTGGCGGAGGACCGCAGCAATTCTGGTTCCTTGTGGTGATCACCTTTATGCAATGCAAGACTTTTTTTTTTTAATTTTATTTTATGCGAGACTCTTTGTAATGTATTTTTATTTTATGCAAGACTCGAACTTGGTGTATGCACAACTTGACGCTTTTATTTAATGCAATTTCGAATTATTTTCTACATGATGGGATTAATTCCAATTAATCCCGCTTCCCCAAAAAGAAAATAAAATTAAAAAAAACAAAAACTTAAGTGTCGGAGTTACTCGAGCAAAATTTCAGAACTAACATCATTGGATCGATAACAGAACCCGGAACATCAAAGAATACACAAATGGGCCAATCGAAACAAAACCCGATACCATACTACACAAAAAGGCCGCGGAAACAGGAAAACGGGCCCAGACCGCTTAAAACCTAGGCGGGTTTCAAGCGGTAGAGGGAGCTGGGCCGGAGCTGGCTGGTGCGCGTGGGGTGTCCTAGCGAGGTTAAAACCAGCCTGGGTTTTAACCTTTTCTTTTTTTTTTTCAGCCGTTGAAGAAAGGCTTGAACCATGGGATATGATTGCAACGGCTATGTGACTGTTTGCTGACCGATTTGTTCCATTTTGATCATGGATAAAGGTGTATAAATACCTCATCCTTTGCCATGGATATCACTCATCATCTTCAATTGCATCATCCATCTAAAAGAGCCTCCTAAAATCACAAAAACCCTCCTATCATGGCCTTCGAGAAGAAGCTCGCTACTTGGATGAGCACTTTGTCCAGAGACGAGAAGAAAGAGCTCGGGAGATATAGCCTGACGAGATTGCTAAGTCTCCGACAAACGAGAGTTAACCATGACTTTATTCGAGCGGCAGGAGCTTTTTGGGACCCGAAGATGCATGTTTTCCGCTTTTCCTTGAAGGAGCTATGCCCATTACCTGAAGAGTGGTCGTCTATTCTCGGGATGAATCATTTCGCACGGCCGACATTACCTCCAACTATCACCGACAACAACAAACAGTACAAAGAGTTGTTATGTCTTCCGAACCGAGTCATAGGAAGCGCACTATTCGGGGATAAGGTACATTTTCAAACCATTGTCGAATACTTTCAATCGCCTAACACGTTGGAATATGGTCCCGTGATACGAGTGCGAGCACTCGTATTATGTCTTCTTGGAGAATTTCGCTTTTATCATGGCGGGCGAAAAACCGGGCCAGCGGGCCTAATTCAAATTGTTGAAGACATGGCTCGAGGTTTTAATCCAGTGTCGTTGATGCTGGCGGAAACTATGATGGGTTTGGACAATCCGGATCCAGAATATGAGCTTCGTGGGAGCCCCCTACTTCTTCAGGTACGTTTCCTCCTTCCTCTCTTTTCCTCATTTTCTTCAAATCTGCCTACTGCCTTCAAAACCCAGGTGGGTTCTGATCTTTTTTTTATATATTTTTTATTATTATTTTTTTTCGTTAGTTGGGAGAATAATTGGTATGCAATCATAACCCGTGCTAACTTTATGGGAAGATATGGTTCATGGAGCATTTGGACCTTATCGAAGATCCTCGTAACCCCTCGGCGCTTGCAAATTATTGTCAAAGGAGGCGCAAATATACCGAGCTCCGATCGGTAACTGAATGGATCGCATTTCTAAAGGAACCTCGTGACATCGCGTTGTGGATCGAGTGGTGGCATGTTCCTGAACATGTGACCAGTGATTATCACAACGCCTATGTGTGTATCGCCGACTTGACACACATGACTTTCTACTTTCCGGAGCGAGTATTGCGACAGATGGGCCGGAAACAGACCATCCCCGAGCGGCTATGTGAAGCCCCCGAGCAATTGAAGCTTCGTGGCTCGGTGATAGAGTCTTGGTTGAAGTATTGGGCGAGAAGGCCGACCCTTAAGGCTCCCTCAAAGGCACATGTATCAGAGATCGCTGACTCTGAATATCACGGGTGGTTGATTGCGGCTGTCGAGTCTCACCGTGATGGAGAGGCGCTAAGAAGTCGAACATCCATGAGGGAGAGGCTGGGTCCTCGTTCCACGATAAAGGATCGTCTCGGTGCAAAGGTGACGACAAAGGATTGGCTTGGTCCGAGGGTGGAGACACGGAAATCACATAAACGAGCCTATAAGCCTAAAAACAAAGAGACAGACCCAAATGAGCCTAAAGACATGGAGATTGATCATGAGACCACTGGCGACATAGAGAAGGTGAAACAAGACTAGAAGATGGACGGAAGCGAAGGAACTGAACTGCTTTGCTATAATAAACTTTCAAAAAATTACTTTGAGGTACCCTAACTTTTTGTGAAATGTTTTTTTGGTACCTCAACTTTTCAAAACTAATTTTGAGGTACCCTTACTTTTTGGGTTAGTAATTATGTGGTGCTTTTTCGACCATTAATTTTATTAAGTGACCAAAATGCCCTTGTTCTTCCCTAACTAAAGAAATATCCTTGAAGAAGAAGAATGAGGGTATTTTGGTCACTTAATAAAATTAATGGCCGGAAAAGCACCAAATAATTACTAACCCAAAAAGTAAGGGTACCTCAAAATTAGTTTCAAAGAGTTGGGATACCGAAAAATAGTTTCTCCAAATATTGAGGTACCTCCGAGTAATTTTTTGATAAACTTTTAATTACGCCTTTTGAATTTTCTTATTTACAAGCAGTGTACTTGCATTTTAATTATTAATAAAAGAAGAATTATTGTTTACAATCATTGTGTCCTTGCAAACTTTATCTTTCCTTCTTTTGTGAGCGTAGACTGAATATTAACCAAGTGTTTGAAAATTGGTTTCCAGTTGCTTGGCTACATTAAGCATAATATCTCTTGAGCTGATCCAAATTTGTGGGTTGAATCACATCTTCTCCATCCATAGCGGCAAGTTGAGCTGCTCCTCCCGGCAAAATTTTCTTTGACCATATAAGGACCTTTCCAATTAGGTGCAAACTTTCCCCTTGGATCTTGTATTGGTGCCCTCATTTCCTTAAGCACCAAATCACCTTCTTGAAGTGAACGACTTTTCACCTTTTTATTAAAGGCGCGAGTGATCCTATTCTAGTATGCCTGAACATTATGCAACGCCCTTAATCGCCTTTCATCCATCAACATTAACTGCTCGAACCTTGCCCTAGCCCATTCCGCTTCTGACAATTGGATTTCTGCCACTATTTGTAATGACGAGATTGCTAACTCGATCGGCAGGACTGCTTCCATCCCATATACTTATGAATAGGGTGTTGCTTCTGTGACAGTTCGAATCGAGGTTCAGTATCCCCATAAGGCAAATGCTAACTTGTCAGGCCAATCCTTGTAAGTAAGACCATCTTCTTAATGATTCCCGCCACCGTTTTATTGGCCGCTTCTACAGCTCCGTTGGTTTGTGGTCGGTAAGGTGAAGACCGATGATGCTGAATTTTTTAATTGGTGAGCAAACCCTCCACCTCCTTTCGAAAATGACTCCCGTTATGACTGATGATCTCATGAGGTACTCCATATCGGCATATAATGTTCTGAAGGATGAATTTGGCCACTTGCTTGGATGTGAGTTTGGCAAAAGAGGCTGCCTCTACCCACTTAGGCCCTGTCAAATTCATGGGTGAAAAACAGTTGGGCAAAAGTTAAATTTTGGTAACTTTTGGTAATTTTTGGTAACTTTTGGTAAATTCTGGTAACTTTTGACAAATTGATGCCAATATGTCAAAATTAATTTTTTTTTTATTTTTTTAAATTTGGTAATTTTTGGTAAATTCTAGTCATTTTTGGTAAATTTAGGTAAAAACTGGTAAATTTAGGTAAATAGCATTTACCCATGAATTTGGCAGGGCCTTAGTGAAGTAATCAATAGCGACCAGGATGTATTCATGTCCTCCTGTTCCGGTTGGGTGTATTTTACCAATGATGTCAATACCCCATACCGAGAATGCCCATGGAGAGGTCAGTGTTGTCAGATATGAAGGAGGTTGATGCTGCAGATTGGCATACTCCTGACATTTGTCACATTTTCGAACAAAATTCAAGCAGTTTGCTTCCATAGTGGTCCAGTAATAACCAGCTCTTTGAATCTTCTTCGCCAGCATGCGCCCATTCATGTGAGGCCCACACTCTCCTCCGTGTACAGTTGCCATAATTTCTTTCGCACTTTTGGCATCGATACACAACAGATTGATGCTTGTAGGTGACTTCTTGTACAACCGATCTTGGATCAAGCAATATTGTGCTGCTAAAGCCCTGATCGCTCGTTGTCCTTGAGCATCTAACTCAGCTGGATATTCTCCTTTCCGAAGGAAATTGTATATGTCAAGAAACCATTCATCAGTCTCCTCTTCTTGTGTTTCCATGGCACAAACATATGCGAGTTCGCATCACGCCTACAATTACTGGTAGCTGGAGTGTGCCTGATGGGATTGATATCATTGAGGATAACTTGGCCAAGGCATCGGCCAGTTCATTGTGATCCCTAGAAAGATATTGGAAGTTAATCTTCTCAAATTGGTCAGCCAGTCCCAAAAGCTTCTGCTGATAAGCGAAAAGGCACTCACTTCAAACTTTCCATGCATTCTTGGTCTGGTTAATGACGAGGCTAGAGTCTCCAAAGACCTTTATGTGGCGTATTCCTAAAGCCAAGGCAGCTTGTAGGCCTTTGATGCATGCTTCATACTCCGCCGCATTGTTAATAGCATCAAAATCCAATTTTACAGATACAGGGACATGTGCACCTTGTGGAGATATTAACAGGACTCCTATTCCACAACCCATTTGGTTAGAAGCTCCATCAAAATACATTTCCCAAGTAACTTCATCAGTCAAGAACACGTCTTCGTCCGGGAATTCCAAGTGAGTGCTTGGAGGTTCCTGTAATGGTGAAGCAGTCAGAAAATTTGAAACAACCCGCCTTTTAATAGATTTATGGGGTAAGTATTGAAGATTGAACTCAGAAAGCATGACTACCCATCGAGCGATGCGGTTGTTGATGGTTGGTTGCTCCATGATGAATTTGATGGGATTGTTCTCAGCTATTACATACACCGTGTGTGAGAGCATGTAGTGCCTTAATTTCTTGGTGGCCCAAACTAATGCGAGAGCCATTTTCTCTATGGCTGCATATCGACTTTCGTAGTTGAGAAACTTCTTGCTCAAGTGGTAGATGGCGCTCTCTTGACCTTTCACCTTTTGAGCTAGCATAGCCCCCATGGCTGAGCTAGTCACTGTAAGGTAAAGGAGTAGAGGCTCATCTGGTACTGGTGGCATGAGAACTAGAGGATGTTGCAAATATTCCTTGATTTTATCAAAAGCAGCTTGGCATTGATCGTCCCATTCTACTTTGCTTCCTTTCTTTAGCTTCTTGAACAAAGGTTCACAAGTCATGGTGAGCTTTGAAATGAACCTGCTGATGTACTGGATTCGGCCCAAGAAACCTCTTATCTCCTTTTCTGTCTTAGGTGGTTGTAACTGTTGGATAGCCTTGATCTTTGAAGGATCAACTTCAATGCCCCGTTGGCTAACCACATAGCCTAGTAGTTTCCCAGAGGTAACACCGAAGGTGCACTTTGCTGGGTTGAGTCGTATCTTGTATTTGCGAAGTCGCAGAAAGAACTTCCGGAGGTTAGGATCAACTTCGACGTGCATCATGTCATGAAGTAGGGTATTGGCAGTTCTCTGGTACGTTGCTCCGGCATTTTTAAGACCGAAAGGCATGACGACATAACAGTATGTTCCCCATGGTGTACTGGTAAAGGAAGTCTTCTCCATATCTTCTTCTGCCATTTTTATTTGGTTGTAACCGGCATACCCGTCCATAAAAGATAAAAGCTCATGTCCGCAAGTGTTATCCACTAATACATCGATGTGGGGTAGAGGGAAACTATCCTTGGGACTAGCTTTGTTAAGGTCTCGGAAGTCCACGCACATGCGCATTTTCCCGTCTTTCTTGGGTACTGGGACAATGTTAGCAATCCATTCAGGATATTGGACTGCTTTGATAAACTTAGCGTTAAGCTGCTTGATCACCTCTTCTTCAATTTTCTTAGCCCATTCAGGTTTGATCCTCCTAGCCTTTTGTCGAACCGGCTTTGCATCAGGGAGCAAAGGTATGGTGTGCTCCGCAATTTCCCTGTCAATCCTCGGCATGTCTTCATAAGACCACGCGAATACATCCACAAACTCCTTGAGAAGCTCTGTAAATGCTACTCGTTCTTCTGCTGTGAGTGAACTACCTAACTTCAACTCCCGAGGTTGTTCTTCTATGCCCACATTTATGGTGATGGTGTCTTCCAACACCGCCATCTTATGCTCATGTTCATTGGAAAATTCTTTTAAGGGTTCATTAAATTCCATATTATTATTAGCGCAGTAGTTCAGGGAAGAGGGGAAAGAAGAATCAGAGTAAGCATGAAGGTTCATTTTATTGAATGCAGAAATGAGTACATCGCCAGCAGACTCAAGACCAGACTCACTTGACTCTAGACTCTTGGGACCAGACTCTATGTCCATAGGAACAGACTCTCCTACAGATAAAACAAAGCTATTCTTCTCAGCATCGACCCATGAGACCGCCTTGACTTCTTCTTCTTCAGTGATCATGAGACTTGGGTCAAAGCTTGGGTTGGATAATGCAGTAATAACAGCGTCAGCTTCAGACTCTCCCTTAGCAGCTTCTTGTCCGAACAGCATACCAAATATGTTGCTCCCAGCAAGGTGAGTCGATTCTAACGGTGGTTGTTTGTCCCGAGCAGGGATAAAAACAGTAGCCATATTAATGGTACAGTCATTGAAAACCTCTAATCCAGCAACTTGAACTCCCTTGTTCTTTAGGTAGTATGGTTCGGGGAACCCATAGTAAGGGAAGTCATCACCTTCCCTAACAAACTGTTCATTCAGAGTGAGTGGATACGGCTTCATTTGGAACAAGGTAGGTGGGTTGTCCATCCTCTTCTGCTCATCTATGGCTATTTTGGCGAGCCTAACTTCCTTCTCAGTTGGCTTGTATCCTAAGCCAAACCTTCCCTTCTGCTTAAACGTCTTGAACACAGGAGCAATCTTATTTTTCGGGTTCTTTCCTAGCGGTATTCCAGGAAAGTGTCCCTATTTCCTGAGTATAGCATGCACTTTGGGATTTGAGTAGGGATCGAAGTCAAAGGAAGCTTTATCCTGGCTCAAAGTCGCCACAAGTTCAAAGTTGTGAAGTTCTTCGTCCATAGAACTGTATTCCACCTCAAGGGTTGCTTGCTTGGGAGTGAAGACAGCATTGATGGATTCTCCCGAGATGGTGATAACTTGTCCTTGGACGAGCATCTTTACCTTCTGGTGTAAGGTAGATGCTATAGTATTGCATTCATGAAGCCATGGCCTCCCTAGTAGCAGATTGACGGAGGCTGGAATGTCTAGCACTACGAACTCCACATTCCGAGTGATATTGCCTGTAGTGATGGGCAATATTATGGACCCAACCGACTTTCAAGGGGAATTGTCGTAAGCCTTTAGCTGTACACCATTTTGAGCCAAGTGTTGTTGTTGGACTCCCAATTTCTGTGCCGTCCTCCAAGGGCACACATTCACAGCTGAGCCATTATCGACTAAAACTAGTGGGATAGTCTTGTTGGAACATTGCACTGTAAGGTAGAGTGCTTTATTGTGGGATGCTCCTCCCTGAGGCAGATCTTCAATCCCGAAGGTGATAGACTCTTGCCGGGTAGTCACATGAGCAACCAAAGATTCTGGAGTTGTCGCGGGTGATACCGTTAAGGCAGTAAGGGCATCCATCATCTTTTGTCTATGTGCCTGTGAGGTGCAAATCAGCTGCCAGATGGTAACTTCAGCCTTGGTCTTCTTGAGTTGTGCAAGGAGAGGATCTTCAGGCTGGACATGATTGTCGTTAGTAGCCATTGGTGTAGCATTAGAAACAGCCACTGGGTTGGTGGTGTTCCTGTTGTTATGGCGGCCTGATCGAGTGAGGAATGCTACATCATCTGATTTTGGCTCATCCGGCTCCATCCATTCCGTCTTGGAGTATTCATGTTTCTCATCGTCATCACTGTCCAGATACCATGAATGGATAGGTCTTCATGAAAGCCGAGCACCTCGGGGATAGGTTGACCCGTTTCAACAATCAAAGTAGAAGGAGCATTTGTATGCTCGGGCATCGGGTTGCTTTGATTGTTAAGCTTTTGGGCAGCTTTTGGCATGGGTAGCGTCTTATCCCTTATCATATCTTCTATTTTGTTGTTGAGAGACCAACATTTCTCAGTATCATGTCCTCGGCAATGATGGTAGCGGCAGAATTGATCTCAGTTCTTTCCTCTTGTTGCTGATTCTTCCCTTGGCAAAGGTAGGACCAAAAAACCCTTCTTGACCAATCGATCAAGAGCTTGTGAGTAAGAGACGTCCAATGGTGTGTAAGTCTCATACTTTGGTATGAAAGACCCCTTGCGCTGGATAGAGTTAGTTTCCATGATCTTAGGATGGTGGCTAGACGCACTAGTGGCCCTCCTGTTGGAACTAGACCCCTTCCATCCAGGCGAAGTGGTCTTCTCATTATGCATCGCCTCTAATTGGACACAGATGTCCTTCAAGTAGTCAAAATCTTTGATGACATGGTATCCCAAGTGTTTGGATAAACTGTTTTTTAGCCCTTGCTTGAAAGTAGACAGCTGTAGGCGAAGAGGGATTGTCTCATTGATGTGAGACAGCTTGGTATGCCATCGCTCAAAGTAATCCAGGAAGGATTCGTCATCTTGTTGCTTCATGGTGGTCAAGTCATCCACCGTAGCCTGCTTCCTTTGAATGCGACTGTAGTGATTGATGAAGGCTTTGAACAGTTCATTCCAATCGGCCTTAGTTTGGGGTGGTAAAGTGTGATACCATACCTTGGCTTCGCCATTTAGAGTGGATGGGAAAACAGTAGAGTATAAACCGATGTCAATCTGGTTTAAAGGTGCTAGCCTCATGAACTCTTCGATGTGATGAACTGGGTTCTCAGAGGGTTTGAACCTGATGTTTGGTACCTCCACTTTATCAAC
Source organism: Portulaca oleracea (assembly GCA_029582165.1). Classification (NCBI taxonomy): domain Eukaryota; kingdom Viridiplantae; phylum Streptophyta; class Magnoliopsida; order Caryophyllales; family Portulacaceae; genus Portulaca; species Portulaca oleracea. The sequence goes on from CM055893.1 coordinate 6,395,893, forward strand.
TACCTTAAGAATTGGTTGAACAGATAATGGCACTTCCAGATATTTGTCAGCAAAAGCCGGCACAGTGCTCATTGCTTTGGTAAGGCTTTCTAATTTCTGTTCAAGGGCCTTAACAGCAGGGTCTTTCATGAATTTAGACACCTCAGGGGTATCGACCTTCGTCTTGGATATCCCACTTCCTCCAGAATTTGGGGATATCTTGATGATTTCAGGTTCGGACTCATATCCCTATATCTCTTCATCGTCTTCTTCAGCATTCAACCCCAGTTTGGTATTGATCTTAGTAATGGCTTGCAATATTCCGTCCATCACCTGTTGTTGTTCATTCAGTCTTTTGCCCACCTTCTGCTCTTGTTCTAAGATATTGGCAAATACCAGCCCTTGCATTTTGGTGTAGAGGTCATCCAAATGCTTTGTGATGTTGGCTTCGGTGCTCTAGACCGGGATCTCTTGGAATTTTTCTCCAGACATGATGTTGTCACTGGTTGCAGATTGATCGTAGCAAGGGTTCGGAATCAAACGGCCTGTTCGTGGATCTCGAATGCGGGCTCGGAGTCGATCACCAATGATGCCTGCATGGAAATTTAAAGTTAAGACACTCGATGACATACTCCGACACGTTCTACCCAATGCATGCATGACCTAGATGACCTATATGATCCTAATAAATCTTAACACATATATGCTGACACAGAGGACTCACCCACTTTTTGGGAGTGCATGGCCTAACTCTATATAGACCTAAAAAAAAGAACATTATAAAGGGCCGGATAAAGTCAACATAATGAGCGGGTCATAAGTTGACAAGCTTTAGTCAGTGTTTCTCAAGTCGGATGAGTCCAATCCACTGGCCAACCGTTTTAAAGAGAATCCGTAACTTGGCCCAATAACTCAGACAGCTCAAACCATATTGGCTATTATGCGGACTAGAATAATGTTCAACAAGACCGACAACCCACTTTTCTTCTTTTTTTTTTTAACCTTTTCCATTTTATACTCCTCTTTTTTTTACTCGACGAAAACGGATATTGTAAAGGACTGGATAAAGTCAACAATGAGCGAGTCATAATCAATTTATGGGCTTAATTGACAAATCCTATATGGTTGGGCCTAACAACGGGCCGGCCATAAGTGTGATGGATTTATTAATTAAATCGATAAATTAATTTATTCAAGCCTAGTGACTATTATGCAGTCTAAGACGCTATCCATTAACTTTGTTAGCCTTTTAATTAATTTTTGGACCTTTGTTAAGAGAATTTCATAAAGGGCCATATATTATCATCAAAGGTGAGTCAATTTTTATTTATTAATCAAGATAATCAACTTTCGAGCATAAATAGGCCCTTCCACTTGGGCTAACCAAAATGCCTTTGAGTTAATTATATTAATTAATAAATAATCTTTTTCTCAACCCAATAAATTTTATATGGACTAGAACAAAACCTCCGAATTAGGGTCGACTTTTTACAAAAGACAAGAAAAGGGGAGGGATACACATAGCACATAGCATACACGTGGAAGGATAACCTAAACCAAGGCTCTAAATTCATGGACTTTTATGGTTGGATATATAGCCTACCGCATGCCTTCGCCCCGGTTCTTCATACCATAAGGTAAGTAGTTAGGGTATTTCTCAAAGAACTTCAAGGAAGCTCTCGGAGTGTGACATCGAGAGAGGAGCGACCAAATGCTTAGAGATGTAGAGTTCATCCCCATAGTAGTGGCCTCCCGCTCTCAAGGGAAATCTTAGGTAACTTAAACCGTCGCCTTTGTGCTAACGTGTTAAAAAACCCGATTAGTGGCCCGGTATGCATGGGATGCCTAAAAGAATAATAAAGCCGCGAAATAAATTAACTTCTCCCTTTTACACTTTCAAATCAATTTGATTTTTTTAAGTTTTACCCTCTTTTTAAAGTTTAAGTCCCCAGTGGAGTCGCCAATCTGTAGGTACACCCCAGGAAATGAGGCGAAACCTCCTTCCGCGTGATGCGCTACTTAAACGATAGGGAGCCGACTAAGGTTTCTTAATCCTTAAATAAGGATATTTTTATTTTGCGAAATTCGTTTTCGGGAATCGGGGTGATGAAACTTTATTTATTTACAAACTCGTTTTTATTATTATTTAAATTATTCGAAATTGCACAAAATAAGTTAATAATAATTCAATCCCAATCCAAAACACTCATTCAGGCTCGGGAAGGAAAAAGTGGGCCGCCAGAACCCATTAAAACCCGCCTGGGTTTTAAGGGATTCTTGGCTGGGTCTTTTTCCTTCTCGGCCCAGACAGAAGTGGATTGAAATTGATAAAACCCGCCTGGGTTATCCCAACTTCTAGTCCATTGCTCTCGGGCCTAGCTTTGAATTGGTGGTGGATATGAATTAAATCATTTTTTAAAGTTATTTTTATGCAAAAACCGAACATTTTAAATAATTAAACGAATTTACAAAATTTTTAAAGAGTCGCCAGCCGATTTAAGGAAATCGACAAACAATAAAAAAGAAAGACTCCGGTCTACGAACCCAATTTCTAGATTCGGGGGTAAGGTTACGAATTCGAGAGTTATAAGAACTCTCGAATCCGCCTGTTATAAAACAGACTCTACTAAAATCAACATTGAAAGAAAGAGAGCGGGGAGAAGTTTGATTAATTTCGCGGAATTTATTATTCAAATCATGCAATATAAAACAAATGCGGTTTTATTTTATAAAATATGTACAAGCATGGAATTAAATAAAGGATTACATGATTAAATACAATAATTTAAATCAAAGAACCGAACCTTGCTTAAGGTGTAGCGACGGCCAATTTGATCCCTTGAGTTGCCCCTTGATTTGAAACCCGGATGAGAAATGTGGATGGTTTAGGAAAATTGGTGTATGGATGGTTATCTGGTTGTGAAGAATATGATTATGGTGGTAATAGAAACATGGAATTATGATGAGAATTTGAGAGTGGAAGTATGGTGAAAATGAGAGTAGAGTAAGTGATAGTAGATGATGATTCGTTCCCTCTATGAAGGTGAAATGGAGGGGGTATTTATAGGTGAGGGAGTGTGAGTTTTGGAGGGAAGCCGTAGGGAGCATACCCCACAAATCATGCCACCAGAGTCCAAAACCCAGGCGGGTTTTAGGGTGGTCAAGGGGAAGGTCAACCACGTGGGGCTATGATCAAGGGATCACGCAAGCATGCAGATTTTGGCGCTAAAAAACTTAAAACCCATGCGGGGTTTGATAATATTATCACGCGAATCAGTGACGTGGATTGAAACGACGTCGCCTGCTACTCCGTTCAAAACCCAGGCGGGTTTTGATCTTTTTTGGGACAAGGCGCGCGACTGGGCCTATTTCTGCATGGGCCTGTTCAATAAAAGTTAAAACCCCAGTGGGTTTTAACAATTTATTTGCAGCTTGTTTATTTCCTTGGGCTCGGCTTATTGCTCTTTTGGGTCCAATGACCCATTTATTACTCGGCCCGTCATATTTTCAAGGGGTCGGGATTATACCGGTACAAATTCCGGTGTCTACAGTGGGCTGACAATTTATTTGGCCCCATTGACTCATTGAGTACCTTGGTGGTATTGTGCTACTATTTGGTCATTCCCTTCGCCGGTTTCACTCTAACTTTCCTCCCAAAAATTTAGCCTCTCAAATCTCCACAAAATACCTTAGTTTCAAAATGCCCCTTAAACCTTCATCCCATCATATTTACTACCAACAAAATACACATATCAAAAGGCCTTGGATAATGGGTATTGTGCATCATATCTTCTACGATTGGGATCCAATAATGTTTGTGTTTTCCAGTTCTATTAGGTATTGCGCGAGCAATACATACATTTGTATTTGTGCACAGAACCCATTTTGATTACATTTGTATGGATTCTTTTTTATTTTGCTAGTATGGATTTATCTTGATATATGTTTTATTGGACTCCGAGTGTGTAGCTCCGATTTTATTTGGCGTGTGGTCGTGGAATTTATTATTGTGGTATTATAGACTATTGTAAATATGTAAGATGTTTTTCTTGGAAGATTATTAACTTTTAGGGGATATGTTGCCATATTGTTTGTCCAGTTTTCTCTCTACTAACAAATTTAAGAATTTTTTTTTTCTTTTTGCAGTCACATATTCAGTTACTATTTTCTGTGATATATGATGCAAACAACGATGATGTTGTAGATGTAGAGTTCGTTGAGATGCTCAAGCATGAAGATATTAGTTTAGTCTAATCATTATGTTATTTTTAATTTTCTTAATAAAATCCTTGTTACGAGAAACAAAATTAAGACAATTTTAATTTTTGTTTAAAGTGCTTGGGTAAATAGACATCATGATTCATGAATAAAGTATTATTTTCATATTTTTCATACATTGTCTACTATAAATATACACTATTTAAATCTAGTATTATATATATATATATATATATATATATATATATATATATATATATATATATATATATATATATATATATATATATATATATATATATACCCTACAACATTAGCAAGAACATTATAAACCATATAACAATTATTGGAAATACAAATAGTGGCCAATGTATATTGCCACAAATGTGTTTTTACAATCAAAATATTATTTGTAGCAAATAATGTATGCCACAAATACTATAAATTTGTAGCAAAGTTAATTTTGTGGCAAAGTAAAATTGCTACAAGTTGTAAGGTATTGTAGCATTTTAACATTTGTGACGATTCTAGATTTGCCACAAAAGCCTTACAATTTGTGGCAATTTCAAATTTGCCACAAAAGGCTTTTGTAACAAGGCATTTGTGGCATCTTTGCGGCATTTTCAAAAAATGCTACAAAATGCTATTGTAGCATTATTTTCATATATTGTAGCAAAATTTGATGCCACAAATAGCCAAATTTCTTGTAGTGAAAGTTACACGTGGCTGATATCTTGAGTATGAACTATCGGACTTTCAAATAGTTTGAAACTCTAGACTGTTATGGTAAACATACGTACTCAAGATTATAAATTGAACTAAGGAAGTGTCCTTACTTCATAAAGGTATAGAGTGGATAAGTGTAATGGTTACACTAATGCTGATTTCAGTAAAGACATAGAAAGTTTCCAAAATCAGTTTGGTCACTTCTAATGTCTATATGAAGAGAGTATTGATTGGAAGAGTTCCAAGCGAGACTCTTTTATAGAATCTACATATAAGCCTGAGTACATCGTAGCTATGAAAGCTTCCCTGGTGAAAGTGTGGATGAAAGAGTTCAGCACATGACTTGGCGACTAGTGTTACGCAACGGAAAGCATGGATTCCTTTTTTGGCCCATTGCTCAAACTGAACAAACTAGGGCGCACTAACGAGTCCACAGGTGTGTCCCTTGCAAATCACATCGTTCAATTTATACTCGAAGTTAGTGATAATGAGATGTGCAAGGTTGTTGCTATTGCGAACGCCGCACAAGAAACCCCTATAGCATGTTGAGCATAAAGGGTTATGCACAACTGTTGCATAACGGTTATGCCAAGGTATAAGATTTTGATGTATTAGAGAATGCATAATGATTTACTTCTCATGGAAGATCAATTTGTTAGTTGTAATCGCATTGGTGAATGCGTCTGATTACTTTTCATGATTATATTGTTCTTGAGTTGTAACGATAATATAGTCATCGATAATATATGTGTTTTGTTCAATTTTTTGGTTTAGAGTTGAACCAACGTCCAAAAGGATTTGCATATCCAAAATGGGAAGATCGAATGATGTCCGATCTTATGAAGCCCCATTTTGTGAAGTTGGAATTGCTAAGCCTAGTCAAATGTCGACTAAGTTCCTAATTGAATCATCATGTTGGGACAATGATGATTGCTATCAATTAGCATGTAGGATTGACATGATGATCGAGTTTCATGATCATAGGACATTATATGTCAAGGTGAATCACTTGGGTAAGGTGTTGGGGAATACTTACTAAACTGACCTACAGTGGGAGCACTTTAAGTTTGTGAATGTCATAAGTGGCACCTACTAAACTCAAGAAATTCCTCAATCCTGAGTTCTTTGCACCTCATGCATGACTCGGTGTAGAGCGCATCCGAAACTTCTCATAACATGAGGTAGAGTTGGCGGTGTCTGGGTTACTTTTGGTCATGTGGTGATTTGTAGTTGAACAAGACAATATTGTCCTCCCTCTTTGAGGGGTAAGTCTCTCATAGGCCACTCGACGAGCTTGGACTTGGAAATGTCTGGCCAGACGTGGATGGACCAATAGTTGATCATCCGGTTAGTAAGTCTAACTCGGAGGGCGAGAAACATTCGGCCTCAATAAGGATGACATTATCTTACCTTATCCGAATACAAGACATTATGTGACAAGGGAGTTATTAAAATTGAACACTTGTTGGACAAATGGGAGATTGTTGGGAATGTCTGACAATCTTCAATTTCATCTGAGTACTCTAGCCAAGATAATTCGGTGGTTAATGACTTTGCTGGAAGTCCCCTTAACCAATGATCAAATAGGTTCGATCACAAACGAGTTATTTGGTCCCACAAGGTTACAAAAGTCAATGATTCGAAGGCAATATGTATATGAAAAAGGTCCGGAGAAATACGAGATTGAACCGGGGGAAGTGCGAAAGCCGGTTTTGGAGAAAACCGGCCACTACAGACGGTGGCATGGCCACAACGGTCCGTGGTGCGCCTGGAAGCTGCAAAATTTGATTCTGCTGCTCATTACGGTCTGTGATAGGTCACCACGGTCCGTAGTGAGCACTAGATGTGCGTCCCACATCAATGGATGAACTCTTCCTCCCCCTTTGTCTCCCATATATATATGTGACCCATGGGATGCCAAAGATTGTCTTTTCATCCCGTGAGGCCCCTATGGGTAGTCTCTCTTTGGAGATTTTGGGAAACAAAGAAAATTGTCTATTAGATAGCCTCCGGTTTAAGACTACGAGGGTGATTCCTTGAGGAACTAGAGTAGGAAAGATCGGTAGTATTTAATACGGTCTACATATTCATTCGGTCTCGATTGGATTGAGATCGGGCGGTCTAGCAACCCGTGTCTCAAGTGTTGCAGACATCCCACTCGGAGTTCCGGAGTGACGCGTTCAAGAGTTGAAGAGACGCGCTCAAGAGTTGAAGGTTGACCGATGCTTGTCTGTTCGAGATATTTCCGAGTAAATAGCTCAACCACTGTTATCTGTTTCTTTCCTTTTATTTATTGTTTTGGGTTATAGTAGATTAGGTGAAATCCTAAGTTTTATGAATTTTTTCGCTCCTAGTCAGGCGGGCCTAATTAGATTGGGCCTACCACCCTTAGGGCCCAAATTGGATTTGGGCCCAAGGGAACCCCTGTAACCCATCATGTAGATGTACATACAGATTTTGAATTAGTTGCTAGATTTATTAGAAACCCTTCACAGGCCTGGGTTGAATGTTACTCATTAGTGTGTAATATAAAACATATAGGATCGAGATTTAAAGGGTATCCTGTGATGAAAGTGTCTAGACAGCAGGTTATGGAGGCACATAATATAGCAAAGACAATGTTGATGTAAATTTGTTTGTTTCTAATACATGGACTATTTTGAAAAAAATAATAATAATACCAAACTTTTTTTATCAATAAACTAGTAACAATAATAATAACAGTGTCAATGATACTTATTTGAAGCTAAAAGTTAAACATAATTTGTTGAATTAAAATCAAATTTGAAACCAAAACCCGTCTACTATGTGCATTTTAGGAACAAAGTAATGACAATAATTTGGATGTTTATCATTGAAAATTTCAGATCATGATAACCATCTTGACTCAAGATGGTTCTTATCCATCTTGAATTGTTCATATTTCATATTTTTGTAACTTTTATTAATATTTTATTTAATAATTATATATATAATTATCAATTATAATAATATAATACTTATTAGCCAGGTCAAAAAATATAATAATAGCCTAATTTTATTAATCATAGTAGAAAATGCACATTTTATAAATAGTTTTGTATTCATGAAATAAATATAAATAAATAATTATTTTTACATTGCTTATAAGTTGTGGTAACTCTGAAAATAATGAAACATACCTTTAGAATGATTTTTTTTTTTTTTTGAAATCAAACACCTTTAGAATGATTTATATACACTTACATTTAACTTTATTTGTGATTTAAAAGCAATGAAAGATGGTTAAGAACCATCTTACGTCAAGGTATTTATCATTTTGCAATTTGGATTACCTTCGTTCTTTGCTATCTCGTGGACAATCCGGCTCCATAGAAACAAATTGGTCATTGAAAATTGAAACTAAAACCTGTCTACTATGATTCTAGATGTAATAATTCCTAATTTAATCATAATTTACAACAATAACAGACATTGGGGGATCTGTGGGTCTCCCAATGGTAGCCACGGTCACCGTTAACGTTAAAAAAAAAATTAGAAAATTAATAAAAATTTGGAATAAAAATTATAAATTTTTAATCGGACACCCTTAATTAGAAGGTCGAGATTCGCTGCTTATAACGGACTCTCAAAAACAATACATAAATCCACTCTACTAGATATTTCCAATGAAATGGAGTTATTAATTTAATTGAAGTTATAATTTTGATTACATTACCTATACGAGCAAACGTGCCATAGATTTGAAGCTAAAAGTTAAACATAATTTGTTGAATAAAAATCAAAACTGAGACTAAAATCCGTGTACTTTGATTCTAGATGTAATAATCCCTAATTTAATTCTAATTTACAGCAATGAAACTCTCAAAAACCACACATGATTATGGTCCGGAGGAATCGAGATATTTCCCCTAAACCGGAGTCATTAATTTAATTGAAGTTATAATTTTGATTACATCACCATTCCTTTTGGCTTTTACCGAGAAAACGAGCCATAAATATTATTTATAGACCTGACAATTGGGTGAATCAGTTCAGTTTGCATTAGAATTTCACTTCGGGTACGAATTGATTTTGGGTGAGTTTTACTCGAACTGATTCAAATCCGTAGGTTCTGGTAGGGATGGCAACGGGGCGGATCGGGGACGGGCGAATATATCCCCGTCCCCATCCCCACTCCTAGAACTCGTCCCAATCCTCGTCCCCATCCCCGCTTCGGGGAATGATTCTTGCCTCATCCCCATCCCCGCGGATTCCCCATCCCCAACGGGAATCAAACGGTGATTTTTTAAAGCTATCCAAAATCTAACTAAATTTTAATCGGACCCAATTTTTAATCGGACCCGATTTTTAACCTGTTCAAAATACAACGTATTTAACTTGCTCAAGCAATAATACATCAAAATCAAACAATAATACATCAATATATATATGATGGAGGAGGAAGGAAGCGAGTTTAGGTTAGGGTTTTTGATTTAAAATTCAAAAATTACTACTCCATCCTTGCTATTAATATATATATTGAATTAGAATAAATGTTATTTGGTAATTTTAAAATTTTCGGGGACGGGAATTAGGGGATGGGGACGGGGAATTTTCCCCGGCGGCGAAAATGGAGACGGGGATGGGGAAAATTTTGTCGTCATCCCCGCCCCGTCCCCGAGCGGATTTTGAAAAATCGTCCCTGTCCCCGTCCCCGTTCCCATCCCCAATGGGGTGGATATTTTTCCCCAGAGCGGGGCGGGACTCCAGCGGGTTCGGGGATTCCCCGCCCCATTGCCATCCCTAGGTTCTGACTTGATTTGGGGTCATTTGGGTGTATATCTTAATTGAGTCACTTTTTTTATTACGATTCAGGTTTTGGTCAAGATCAGATTCTCCATTTGGATGTCGGTTCGAGTTCCGAATCTCCGTTTAGTTTTGCCACGTCTAATTGTTCAAGTACCCTAATCAAGTGAGGATATTTGAACAATGGTTTTGCCAACATTAGACCCTCGAAAAAGACCTACAAAAGCAGAAGGAATACTCTCAAGGCCATGGGAGATATCTTCAAGCACTTGCATTTTTCCGGCACGAAGATAATCAGACGTCGTTGATACAAATTCTTCATAAACGTGAGGCATGAAATCAAGGGCAAAGAATCCCCGGATGTTGATCCGCTTGTAAATGACGTCCATCATGTCGGGTGCATGTGATTTCTTGGTAGGGTCGGTGTACTGAGAAATTACCCCACAAACTGCAACCCTACCAAAAGTGTTCATGTTGGCAATGGCTGCCTCTAGCATTTCCCCTCCCACATTATCAAAATACATGTCAATTCCATCTGGAAAGTACCTGCATCATTAGGCCAATTTGCAACCCAATTATAATAGGAATTTTGGATGTTAATATACTAAACTTTTGGGTATTGGAAAATAATGCACTGAACTTTGACCTTGGACAATAATGCACTGAACTTTAAGGGGTGTTGGACAATAATGCACTTGAGACAATTTCGACGGTGATGAACTTGGTGACAATCTTACGTGACAGACCGAGAAGACAAATATTTTTGGACCAATTCATCTCCTCCACCCGCTACATAGGACTGCCACCAAGTTAACCATTGCCAACATATTGAGTGCATTATTGTTCAACGCCCCCCAAAGTACAGTGTATTATTGTCCAAGATCAAAGTTCAGTGTATTATTGTCCAATACCCCGACAGTTCAGTATATTAACATCCAAAAACCCATTATAATAATTATAACTAGTAAGGACAATGATACGTGTCAAGATAAAAACATTATTGAATTGTCCATAATTCATATTTTTATAACTTTTAATAAATATTTTCTATAATAATTATATATATATATATATATATATATATATATATATATATATATATCAATTAAAATAGTCTAACACTTATGTCCCAAGTAAATGTATAAATCATAATCTAATTTTATTAATCATAGTAGATAATGTACATTTTATATATAGTTTTATATCTATGAAAAATATAAATAAATAATTATTTTAATATAGCTTATAAGTCATAATAACCCTTAAAGTAATGAAACATACATCTATAATAATTTAAATATACTTACATATGACTTTTTGATTGGTTTAGATGAATTCATGATGGTTATTAACCATCTTAAATTAAGGGTGTGTTTGGTAGGGGGAAAAACATTTTTTTGGAAAATATTTTCCCAATTTTCTAGTGTTTGATACAAAAAAAGTTTAGAAAATCATTTCCAAAGAAAATCATTTTCCTCTAAAGGAAGGAAATTGACTTCCTTTGTTCAACCTAGAAAAATCATTTTCCACCATTGATTGTTGGATCGATTTTTACTACCAACTCTTACTGAAATTTGAGGCCGAAATTTAACATTAACGGTTTTGCTCAAAATTTTGTAACACGGTAGAATTGATTAAAAAAACCTCAAATATAAATTTTTAGCTCAAAATATTTTTATTTGATAACATTTATCTTGATTTACATCAAATCAGAAGTTTTTGCCCTAAAACTGACTGGAACTTTTAAAAATTCAAACTGAACTGTTTGAATCGAAACTTTATGATTTGATAGTATGAACTAAGAAAAGCTCAAATATAAATTTTGAGCTCCAAATATTTTCATTTGTAACATATGTCGCCACTTTTATCGACATTTTTTGCGGTTAAATATGACTGAAACTTAAGAGCAAAATTCAATTTTCTCAGTTTGTCACGAAATTTACAATACGATAGAAATAATTAAAAAAAGCTCATATACAAATTTTGAGCTCCAAATATTCTCATTTGTAACATATATCGTCACTTTTGTCGACAATTTTTTTTACAGTTAAATATGACTGAAACTTAAAAGCAAAATTCAATTTTATCGATTTGTCATGAAATTTTATAACACGATAGAAATGATTAAGAAAAGGTCAAATATGAATTTTGAGCTCCAAATATTTTCATTTGTAACATATATCGCTACTTATATCGACATAAAATGATCACTTTTCGAAAAATAATTTATCTTCTACCAAACAAGGGAAAATTTGGCATGGAAAACCATTTTCTTTGGAAAACCATTTCTCATGGAAAACAATTTCCTCAAAAATCATTTTCCTCTCAACCAAACACACCCTAAGACACATCATTTTGCAACTAGTAATAGACCTTGTAGCTAATAAACAGTTCTTCCATGGTGTTTTCTGAAATATTTGATCCTTTAACAAATTATTCTTTTAAAAAAAATCAGCAACATTTATTGCAAATTTTATGTGAACTTTTCAATATTTCTGCAAAGTACTACCTCCGTCCCTAAATAACTGTCCATTTGACTAAACTTTGAAAATTAATTACTCACAAATTGCAATGAGTTACAATATAAAATTAATATTATTGTAATTTTAGTACTATATCTTTCTAATGGTGATAATTTTTTATTGTAACTTATTGTTATTTGTGAGTAATCAACGGTCAAAATTTAGTCAAATATACAATTATTTAAGGACGGAGGTAGTACATTGATATATGTTGAGTTATCGATTTTTTTGTTGAAAAAGTACATACTATGGTGGATCCTAGGTTAGTCAAGGGCGGCCACAGCCACCAGCAACACAAAAAAAAAAAAAAAAATTCAGTATAACTTGTGATAAAAATTATAGATTTTATGTACGTTGGATAAATATAATAATATATTAGTCACTTCTAAGCAAAAGGCCTAAATCCATTACCGAATACATGGTAGCTAGGCCTGGCAGTTTCAGACCCGACCCGAACCCGCCCCGAAATTTCTGGGTTTTGAACACGATTTTTTCAACTAAACCCGAAATACACCGAACATGAAATTTAGCGGGTCAAACCCGACCGACCCGTTGGACCCGAAAAATTAACGTTTTAACTTCAACTTTATTAAAATTTGTGACTTTTCATTGAAATTTTTAACTATTAAATTATAAGCGCCACTCATTTATTATTTCTCTAATTTAAGTTGAAATAGTTAAAATAATCTATCGTTACTAGACGATAATCATATTTTATTATGTATATTGTACAAAAAGTAGTATTTAAAGATCATTTTTTTAAAAGAAAAAGCAGGAAAAGGTCGCAATCATAACCCGTAAATACACCGCCCGTATTTACCTAAACCCGAAATATACCCGACCCGTATTTACCCAAACCCGATATACGACCGACCCAAAACCGCCCGTCCGCCCGAATTGACAGGTCTAATAGTAGCTTTCTGTGAACTAATGCAACTTAAAATCATGAACATTATTTTGAATCTGTTATAGATGAAGATCAAGAATTTTGATCTAACCTTTTTAGCGTCAACTTTAGATCCGCTTCCTCTTTATAGTTAAATGCATCATGAAAGCCAAGCTTCTCCTTCAGCAAAGCAACCTACAACAATTAACAACCTTCAGTAAAGAAAATGAACTTCACCTTCATGCTTATTCCGCTTGGCAGCAAATATATAATTAATAAAGGATTTTTGGACGTAAATAATATCAACTTTGGGGATATTGGATACTAATAATATAAACTATTTTTTTGGTCATTGACTATCTAGTTATTTTCCACCTACAGTACACCATCGATTTGGTATGGTTTTGACTCGTCGAAAGATGACATGACTCCATAATGCATCACCTGGAAGGGGGAGCTTGTGTAGAAAATGTTGATGTGGACACTAATCTGCCTTCCACATCACATATTATAGAGCTACTTCATCTTTCTGAGCTACTTCATCTTTCTGATGAGTTAAATTAAAAACTTTAACAACTCGTTAGTGTACTGCTAGAGAAAAAATAAGTCGATAATTGGTATTGACAATATTCAAGAAAATAATATGTATTGTTAGTGTCCAATATCCCCAAAATTGTTATTATTGACATCCAAAAATCCATTAATAAAAAATGATGAAAGAGGTAAAGAAAAGTGACTAGTTGCACATGAAGACCTTTTGTGGTGTCCCAGCACATCCAACAACATAGCAGCCAAATAACTTGGCATATTGTCCTACCAAACTTCCAATTGATCCAGAAGCAGCTGATACAAATATTTTCTCTCCTTTTTTTGGCTTACACAATTGGAAGAATCCACTATATGCTGACACTCCACTTAAACCTGTAAACATAAATTGAACAAACATTAAAAATATGTTTGGTAAGGGGGAAAATATTTTTTTTTTAAAATTTTTTCCAATTTTCTATTATTTGGTATAAAAAAAGTTTAGAAAATCATTTTCAAAGAAAATCATTTTCCTCTAAATGAAGGAAATTGACTTCCTTTGTTCAACCTAGAAAAATCATTTTCCATCATTGATTGTTGGATCGATCTACATTACTAATTCTAAATGAGATTTGAGGCCGAAATTTAATATTAACGGTTTTGCTCAAAATTTTGTAGCACGATAGAATTGATTAAAAAACCTCAAATATAAATTTTTAGCTCAAAATATTTTTATTTGATAACATTTATCACGATGTATACCAGATTAGAAGTTTAATTTTTGCCGCTAAAACTAACTGAAACTTTTAAAATTCAAACTGGACTGTTGAATCGAAACTTTATGATTTCAAAGTAAGGACTAAGAAAAACTCAAATATAAATTTTGAGCTCCAAGTTTTTTTCATTTGTAACATATATTGCCACTTTTATCAACATTTTTTTGTGGTTAAATATGACTGAAACTTAAGAGTGAAATTCAATTTGCTCAATTTGTCACGAAACTTTACAATACGATAGAAATTATTAAAAAAAGCTTAAATATGAATTTTGAGCTCCAAATATTTTCATTTGTAACATATATCGCCACTTTTGTCGATATTTTTTTGCAGTTAAATATGACTGAAACTTAAAAGCAAAATTCAATTTTATCGGTTTGTCACAAAACTTTATAACGCGATAGAAATGATTAAGAAAAGCTCAAATATGAATTTTGAGCTCCAAATATTTCATTTGTAACATATATCGCTACTTATATCGACATATATGGTCATTTTCCGAAAAATAATATGTCTCCTACCAAACAAGGGAAAATTTGACATGGAAAACCATTTCTCATGAAAAACAATTTCCTCATAAATCATTTTCCTCTCAACCAAAAACACCCTAAATAATGGAATTTTTGTTAAGTTGACTAAATTTTAAATATCGCTTTTAAGTTGACTGATTATAACTATTATTTTTAAGTTCATTATTTCTTAGTTCAACCATCATCAAATGCTTATAAAAATACTAAAACAATGTTCAAGAGAAGATCATGTAATTTTTTTTACTCAATTATAATACTTAATTTTAAACCTCATAAAAAATGTTTATAAAAACACAATACAATGCTTATAAATTTTAGAGAGTCCTGGATGTACGCAACTTTTGTGCACCCGGGACGCCTCCCTATCAATTATCTCTTTTTTTAATCATGTCAATAATTATTTTATAATTTAATGTATGAAATTTTTTACTATTTTAAATTGATTAAATTATAGTTACTTTTAAAATTTAATTAATTATAATTATTATTGGTTTGGACTTATGAGTATTCAAATTTAGTTTTATGAGCATGGTAGTTTAGGTTTATGAGCATTCATATACTAGTTTATAAGTATTGTAGCTGTGGTTTATGAACATTCATATACTGAGTTTTTAGCATTATAGTAAAACAATAGGTTATGAGCATGGCGTTGGAGGTTATGAACAATCATCTATTGATCATTTATGAACATTAATTCATATACTAGTATATGAGTATTATATTGTACTTTAGGTTTATGAGCATTGTAGTTTGGGTTTGTGAACATGGTAATTTCGGTTTATAAACATTCATATACTGGTTTTATGAGCATTATAGTTTAGATTTATGAGCATTCATATATTGGTCTATGAGCATTGTAGTAAAAACGTCAGATTATGAGCATTTGTGTTAGATGTTATAAACATTCATCTACTGATTTATGAGCATTTGTATACTGGTTTAGGAGCATTGTTGTTTAGGTTTATAAGCATGGTAGTTTAAGTTATGAGTATTTATATATTGGTTTATGAATATCGTAAAAATGCTAGGTCATGAAATCAATGAGATTAATTTTGTACAATGAATCATTACAAAAATTAAAATATTAACGATCAAACTTTTTTACACGAAAATTAAACATAATTAACACTAAATACTCAATGTAAGGGAAAATATAAAAAAAAAGAATGTACTCGAAACTTCAAAAAAATTAAAAATTAAAAAAAATAAATAAAAAGTATAAATGGGTTGGATTGAGAAACTCAAAAGAATACAATAATTTCTAGACTGATCAAACACTACTTAAATTTGATCATTTGGATTTGGATTAAAATAAGAGAGCACAATAGCACATTTACAAAAAAAAAAAAGAAAAAGAAAAAAGACGTACAAAGGAACGAAGGGGGTCCGCACTTATGTTTGGTCGCTCAGAGCTAGGTAAGTCTGGGAGCACCTTTGATATTTTAGTGGAATGATATGATAAACTTTGTGGAAAGTATGATTGTGTGGTAAGTGAGGAGAGAGAATGTACAAAGTAAAGGAGAAAAGTCAGTATATATATATATATATATATTGGTAATAATTGTGGTAAGGTGTGATACGGTATGGTAAAGTGTGAAAGAATATTAAATGGTATGATGAGTTGTGGTATCGCACTTCACCATATAAAAGAACAAGGCCTCGCATGGTCGGTATTGTATAATATTTTGCATAGGTTTCAATAAGGTTTAAGTAACTATAGGTAGAAATAAATGATGAGGGGGATCTCATATATAGATTTAGGTAGAAAAAATAGAATTGTGTAAGAGTTGGTAAAGGTTGAGTTATGGGTAACAATAGTCCCTTATATATGTGGTCGGTATTGTATAACATTTTGCACAACACATTTCTTCATTTTCAATATCTGTCACTGTTACCAACATTTTGACCTTCTTTGGCAAACAACTGTTGGCATTGGCTGATTAGATTAATTGTTTGAATTGGCTATATGGAAAAGTTGTGTTTAGTAAAGTTAGTTGTTTCTTAAAAGTATTTGTTAGAAATTTCATTTATACTCATTTACAAATAATACTTTTAGGATGACATATGTGTAAATTTAGACAACTTTTGAACTAAAGGGTCTTAATTTTCTAAGGTCTCGTAAACTCTAAAAGTGACAATTATTCAAAAATGGAATGAGTTTTATGTAAGTGATGCAGTGAGCCTTATTATAACAATAACAATAATTGATTATCAATGTTTAATTTGAAAACAGGCAATATGTTGAACAAAGGCTAATGTGTGAAAAGTAGAGGTGACAATTCGGGCAAGTTCGGGTGATTTCAAGTTGGACATTTTAGTCATTTCGTTATTTCAGGTTGAGGCCAAATGCGTCTTCCCTTTCTCAATTGCAACACACTTCGTTTTCGCTTCACTATTGCAATAAATACGTTTACTGTTCACGTCTGTTTTTTGTCAAACGTTGTTTTCACTTTACTATGCAGGATTTTGGTAAGTTGCTAATCTAATTTTATTATTTTGTTAAATCAATTCTTTTCGTGAAAGCTTTTATTTTCGTCAGTTAAATTATATGTTATTTGTAATTTACTTAAAGTTTTATTAGGTTCAAATCAGATTGAGAATTCAAATATTTTCTCTAATAATGCAATTTGATCATTAATTAGATTAAGTGGTAGTTCATTGAATGTTGGATAGTAAGCTTACTAAACATAAATACCTAGATTTCTTCAAATTTAACATGTTTAATCTATAATTTTTGTTGTTAAATTGAAAGATCTCAAAAACTCCCATACTTATTGGTTAGTATAGGATTTTAATTCTGGTAAGTTAAATGTTTGTCTTGATATTATATCTCTTTCCTTATTTATTTTAGTTGTAGACTGCATACTAATTTTTTGATCAAGACTTAATTATATATTTCAAATATTTTTTTTTTGTTATGAACAAAATTTTTGTCGGGAAAAACAAACATTGTTGCTTATTTTGAGTTAAGTATTTTATTAATCTTAACAGTCCACTTTCATCATATATTCCAAGACCAATTTCTATTATAAATTCTTCTACATTCATATTTAAGGTTCGTTTATATATTTGTTTATCATGTTGTTCGTTCTTTTTATTGTTTTAGTTTACCCTATGTCATGCCTTTTCTTCAGACCTTACTAGTCTTACTTCGACTTTCTAACCTCACAACCTCTCTTTTTCTCAGAATTTGTAAAATATAAAAATATTGAAATCTATAGAAACATATTTATTTTATTATTGCTTTCCCAAAACGGAACAACATAGAACATTTTATAATGCTAAGCAAAAAACGAATTTGAGTAACTTGTAGTTCTCTCAAATTGCCTCTGCTCTTCTAAATGCAACTTTATATGGCCCCTTTCACCTTGCGCAAATGAATATAGGGGGTGCTGAGATTCGTATATGAGATCTTTTGTTCAGGTCTGACTCTGATACCATGTGGAACCATCTCAACCAAAAGCTTAAGCTAATGGTTGTAGGCTTGATAGTTTTATACTCTAACATTGGCAAATATAGTATACTTCAAACATTAATTACACCATTGCTTACGTAAGGTACGTTGCATTGACTATTTCTTTTTTGTGTCATTGCTTACGTAGAAGGCCTCAAGAATATCTTGCTATCACTGTTTTTCATGAGTCATTTGCGCTTGTGTAGATATTATTTCTAGGTGAGAGTATTTGCATCGTTTTCATGTAGTTTGATGTTGATTCTTCATTTATTCATGTTGTAAGTTTTTTGTTTGCTTCTCTATTGAAATAATCTGCATATTTTCTTGGAACCATATTGCTACTTTTAAATATTCCAAGCTCCATTTTTTTTTAATAGAAATCAAATATTGGTTCGCCAAAATGTGTTGATTGAGCTTCTTTCTTTGTAATAATAATCAATTTTTTCTCTTTAGTGTTGTAGATTGATCTGAATCCATCTCCATAATTTTTCCCACTAAGGTTCCTGATTACAATTGCTCCACTAATTCTTCTATATTGTACTCCTGACAAATTGAACTTGAATGGCTTAAAAGATCTTGATAAAGTTTAGAAGCACTAACGAGAAAGGAACCTCAGTGGAAAAAATTATGGAGATTGATTCATATCAATCCACACCACTAAAGAGAAAAATCTTATTATTATTATGAGGAAAGAAGCTAAGTCAACACATTTTGACGAACCAATATTTGATTTCTAATTAAAAAAAAAACGGAGTCTGGAATATTTAAAAGTATAGCAATATTGTTTAGAGAAAATATGCAGATTAATTCAACAGAGAAATAGACAAAAAACCAATACCATAAAAAAAATGAAGAATCGACATCGAACTACTGGAAAACGATGTAGATACTCCCACCTGTTTATAATATCTACACAAAGCGCAAATGACTCATCTGAAAAACAGTGATAATAAGATATTCTTGAGGCCTTCTACGTAAGCAGTGACGCAAAAACGAAAAGGCCAACGTACCTGACGCAAGCAATGATGTAATCGATGTTTTAAAATATCCTATATTTGCCTATAAATATGTAGAGTTGTGTTGGGATTCACCCATGAGTAAAATGTCATACATCGGAAAAGTAAAGGGAAATGACATGATATATAAGTAAAGGTACTCCTCTTAACGACAATTAGTTTTAAGATGGAACCTCACTTAATTTGTAAACTATGAGCCTTGGTTAAAATGGGCTCCCACCTTGAATCTCCCTAACAAGTGGTATCAGAGATGATGGTTCATTTGGCAGAGCGCAAGGTATAGGAAGGTGGTCCTATAAAAATCACCATGGACAGAAGCAGAGACCATGGCGCGCGTGGGTGGGTCTCCTAAAGGCGCAGAATGGCAACATGAGACTCAGGTGGAGTAGGGTGCGACTATGACTCTTGAGGCAGAGTGGTGGCATGAGACTCGGGTGGAGTAGGGTGTGGCTTTGTAGAGTAAGGTGCGTCAATGATGGGCTCTTGATGGTGACTTGAAAACCTTGGCAATTGGTTTTAAGATGAAATCTCACTTAACTTGTTATATAAGTAAAATCCGATCAAGGGGGAGAGACTCATGAGTGAAAGGGGGAAACCGTTGAGGTTCACCCTTAAGTAAAATGTCCCACATCGGAAACAACATGGTATATAAGTAAAATGAGCTACTCCTTTTAACAGCAATTGGTTTTAAGATGAAATCTCACTTAACTTGTGTACCATGAGCCTTGGTTGAAATGGACTCCCATCTTGGATCTCCCTAACAAGTTGCATTTAGAAAAGTGGAGACAATTTGAGAGCATAAGTTACTCAAATTCATTTTCTGCTTAACATTGTAAAATGTTCTAAGTTCTTCCCTTTTGGGCAAACAGTAATAAAATAAGTCTGTTTCTATAAATTTCAATCTCTTTATATCTTACAAATTTTGAGAAAAAGAGAGGTTGTGAGGTTAGAAAGTCGAAGTAAGACCAGTAAGGTCTGAAGAGAAAGCATGATAACAGGCTGAGCAATTTTCAGACTCTCTTTATTTCAGAAGAAGAAATATATAAATTTATTTTGAAGTTTATAAATTCAGTTTATTTTATTCTATAAGTACCAATATTAATCTTGCTGAAAAAATCACATTAATTTAAATTGTTTGATCAATGCTCATATCTGCTCTCTAAGAAATAGTTTTAAACCTTTTTCTACAAAATGTTGCCGGACCCTTGACATATTAATGGTATTAGATACTATAGAGTAAAAGCAGTATAATGAACAAACAACATGATAGACAAATATATAAATGAACCTTAAATATAAATTTAGAAGAATTTATAATAGAAATTGATCTTGGAATATATGATGAAAGTAAACTGTTAAGACTAATAAAATACTTAACTCAGAATAAACAACAATGTTTGTTTTTCCCGACCAAAATTTTGTTCATAACAAAAAAAATTATTTGAAATATATAATTAAGTCTTGCTCAAAAACTTAGTATGTAGTCTACAACTAAAATAAATAAGGAAGGAGATATAATATGAAGACAAACATTTAACCTACTAGAATTAAAATGCTATACTAACCAATAAGAAAGAGATTTTGTGAGATTTTTAACAAGAAGAAATTATAGATTAAATATGTTAAATTCGAAAAAATCTAGATATTTATATTCAGTAAGCTTATCATCCAACATTCACAGAACTACACTTAATCTAATTAAGGATCAAATTGCATTATTAGAAAAAAACATTTGAATTCTCAATCTGGTTTGAACCTAATAAAACTTTAAGTAAATTACAAATAACATATTTAACAGACGAAGAATAAAAGCTTTCACGAAAAGAATTGATTTAACAAAATAATAAAATTAGATTAGCAACTTACCAAAATCCTGCATAGCAAACTGAAAATGACGTTTGTCAAAAAACAGACATGAACAGTAAACGTATTTATTGCTATAGTGAAGCGAAAACGAAGTGCGTTGCAATTGAGAAACAGAAGACGCATTTGACCTCAACCCGAAACAATGAAATGACCAAAATATCCGACCCGAAGGCACTCGAACTGCCACCTCTAGTGAAAGTGTGTAATTGATGGGCAATGCTTATAATGCAAACACACTTATTTCTTGCCTTAAGCCTATGACCTTAGATGGTGATCACTCTTAAAATAAGATAAGATAAGGGTTGTATTTTGACTTAAAAATCATGAATTTCTTATGGATGTATTCTTTAAAAGAGTGAGGAAAAATTGGAAAAATTAGATAAAGTTTAATTAGACATAAATATATTTTGAAAATTGTTTTTTGAAAGTTTAGGTAATGTATAGTACTAGTATTTGTCCTGATTCTTTATAAAGATGAAACTGATATTAAAAAAGAATAAATAAATTTGAATAGGATTGATAAATAAGTAGAAATTGATTATGAACCCAAAAAAAACACACACACAAAGTGCACATGTTATATTCCTTTTTTTGTGGTTGATTAAATTTAAGTGTACTAACCATATTTAATAACTTTAATCAATCATATGTTCTCACCTTTATCCACCTTATATATAATATATATTTAAAAATTTATATATTTAGTAAATGGAAGGGGAGACTTGGTGCAACAGTTGAGTTGTTGTGTGATCATGAAGTCACGGGTTTGAGTCGGATAAATTTATATAGAAGTAATGTAAAAGTAGGTAATGAGTTTATTTTTTTTATAAGTAGGATAGTTTAGGTATGTTTAAGTAGCTTTAGGCTGGAAAAAAAAGAACTGAATAAAAGTTGATAAAATTATATTGTGAATAATTCACAGTGCAATAAAAACAAGGTTTTAAGGTCCTCTTTGACATACACAATTGTTGGTTGTTAGCTGTTTGTGTTGATAGTTTAATATTGTTGTTTGAATAAACATTAGTTGTTTGGATTGATTGTTTGGGGAAAAAAAATTTGTGTAAAATTAATCGTTTCCAAATGAAGTAATTATTAAAGTTTCATTGATAATGCGGTTTACGTCAACAATCCACGAATAACAATACTTATGAAATATACAGGGTTTTGGGATGCTAATATACTGAACTTTTGGGGTATTGGACAATAATACATTGAACTTTGACCTTGGACAATAATACACTATTTTACTAAAAGAGAGGAGAGAGGCGGGACTGCAGGAGTTTGAGGGTTCACTGAAAGAGTGAGTGAGTGACAGTATTAGGGTTTTGTTTTGGTCAATATTTTACTTTTGGGCCTTAACTTTCATGAAATGGGCCCTTTTTTTTGCATAAGGCCAAAGTAGACAAAATATTTAAAATTAAAGTGTCTGACCCAACGGGTTAACCCAGACTTGACCCGACCTGACCCATTTTTTACCGGGTTCATTGGGTTGGGTCATTTTCGGGTCCCGCGTCGGAATTTCGTGTTCAAAACCCACTTTTTGCGGGTCGGGTTTTCGGGTTGGGTCGAGAATTGCCAAGTCTAATTATAAGTAAATTTCCCTATAAAGTTTCTCATGATTTTAAATGTAAACCAAACACTGTAAAATATTTTTTTTCTCACAAAAAACATTCCCAAAAAACCATTTTCAAGAAATATTTTTTTTGGGAAAGAATCAAAGCACCATAAGTGCACTGCCTCGTTAGGATTGGTAAGGTAAGGGGAGGAAAGGAAATGAACGGTTGTGATTGGTTTGAGTAAAGTTAGTTGTAGGGTGAAAATATTTTATTAATAAAATTTGAATGTTTTGGAGAAAAAGTAGTATAGTTTAATGATTAAAATAAGGATATTATTTTAATTTTTTATTAAAATTTTAAGTTTGGTTTGAGTGTTTTTTTAAAGAGTTGCAAGTTAGTAAAGTAAGGTAAGGTTCATGAGTTAAGTTAAACTCAATTTACTAGTCTAAAGAACATGACCTTTATACAATTTTTAATCTTCTTTTCCTAAATTTTACATAATCTTTTACAAAATTTTAAAAAATATATTCTTATGATAATATAGTTTTTTTTATAATTTTGATATTATTAGTCTATAATGAGAAATTAACAGTTAATGTTTCTTAAAATTTTATTGGCATAAAAGTAAAAATGACGTACAGAGAAAGCGAAAATATAGTTTATCCACTAGAAAATAAGTAATTACGTGGAGTATTTTGTACCTAGTACTCCTAGGTGGTAAGATGGTGGAAATCCCATTGTATCCAATTTTCTCAATGACTTCCCCTCTTCCAGTACAGTATATTCTGACCAGGTTAACATTCCAGTAACCAGATCGCCCTTTTCAAACTCAGGATGTCCAGAAGCCACAACTCTTCCAATACCTGATCCATCAATTGGCTGTCAAACAATATCTTAGTAAATAAGATGCGGAATTAAACGCATAAAATATAGTACTACCTCTGTCCCTTTTTAATTGTCCAATTAACTAATTCCTCTCTCCTTTTTTATTTGTCCAATTACCTAACTTTTACATTTCCAATAACTATAATTCCCATTATATCCCTTATAAATATACTTTTTGCACCTTTCCAAGAATATTTTCAAGGACATTTTGGACAATGTATAAATTTTTTACCAAATTCCCTATATTTCTTGATCTCATAAAAGTAATTTCAACGACAATTAATCAGGGACGGAGGTAGTATATGTTTTATTCGGTAAAATTAAATACTCCCTCCATTCCTTAATAATTGTCACTTTGGAGTTTTGAGAAGATTTTAAAAAAATAGTATTGAGAATGATAATTGTATTGGAAATGGTAAAAGTAAGAGTTAAGTTTCTATTTTAGTAATATAATTGTATTGGGAATTATAAAAGTATGAGGTATATTGGAAAAAATTGTCATTAATATTGCATTGGAATTATAAAGTGACAGATATTATGAAAAACAGAAAATTGATCAAAGTGACAGATATTGAGGAATGGAGGGAGTATAAAATAAGGTCAATTATTTATTGATTTAAATGTCAGACTTTTTATTAAACGTGCTATATGAAAAATGCATGGTTTATATGGTGTGGGGTACCTTTTTATTGGAACAATATTGATATAAGTCTGTAATTATACTGATTTTATGTCAACGATCCTTACCTTCACTTTTTAAAATGAAGAGTCCGTGTATTAAACATATATTAACCGTACGTTTAAAGGAAAAAAAATAGTATACTGAGATTTTAGAAAGTAAAAATCAACACTTCAACAGACCCAATACTCTCAGGAATCCCAGTAGGTACCAGACAATAAATGAGTACATATATAGTAATATAGTACTTGGGTTTATAATTTTTCAAAAAAAAAAAATATATATATTTGTTTATATTTTAATGTGTTCGAACCCATCCTAGACCCACTGGATCCAAAAAAAAAAATTTTAGACCTGGACCCACCCTTGATTCACCGGATCCAAAATTTTTAGACTAAGACCCATCTTAGTGGGCTAGGTCCGACCGGGTGTGGGTCGGATCCATAACCCACTGCCATCCCTTACAATAAATGGAAGGACATTTGCTCGAGATGCTGAACAGTGAACATGTATTATGTATAGAATTGAGTGGACCTGTACTATCATATTATTGAAAATATCCTTTAAAAATCATTGAATATGTATGGAGCTCCTCCTCCCTCCCCAACATGAGGTCTAGCATTATATTGTCCTTGCTCATGATTAATATATTTTAATAAAAAGGGAAAATATATGCTTTAATTTCCACTATTTATCTATCATATCTACCAACTCACTATTTTGAGTTTCTTTGACATTGACATAGCCAAGTAAAAGCTATGGTAAACAAGCCATAATTAACAAGCTCAAGCAAAAGTAAAAGAAAAAACATTAATTATTTTGCTTAAACGGGTGCCTTGTTCTTTTATGCGGTATTTTGCACAATGATGCGGTGAGGTGTGGTAGAATTGTGGTGGGGTGTGGTGGAATTGTGGTAGGTTATTGGTATGTGGGGTAGGTGATGAGAGAGAATGTAAAAAGTAGAGGAGAGAGAAAAGTGAGGAGAAAGAAAAGTAATGATTTGCGGTAAAATGTGGTGGGTTGTGTCAAATTGCGGTAGACTGTGGCACCGCAGTTTGCCAACCGCAGAAAAGAACAGGGCCTAAACTGTATCATTTTCCATTTTTCCATGTTGATATTCTCAACACAAACCTAACCCAGTTACTCATTTAACTAAATGAGGTTTTATCTAACTTTAGCCAATTATTAATGGAGTTAAGTCTTCACATAATTACATTGACAAATATACTAACAACTAAAAATGTGTGTATTACCGACCATTTTTTCCAACCAATTTAAAATGGTTGGAAAACCAACCATTTTAACAATCATTTCATATTCTAACTATTTTTCAAAAATTTTAGTGAGAAAAAGGGTTGGAAATTCCAACCAATTTTACTAAAATAGTAGGAAAAAATGGATGGTAGGAAAATTTTCCAACCATTTTAGTAAAATTGGTTGGAATTTCCAACCCTTTTTCAATTCCCACTAAACTTTTTGAAAAATAATTGAAATATGAAATGGTTATTAAAATGATTGATTTTTTCTAACCATTTTAAATTGGTTAGAAAAAAGTGGTGGGTAATACACATATTTTCGGTAGTGACTCTTCTAGTAAGCCTCTAGCTAGAATAGTTAGTGAATGCATGATTAAGATGGCTGGTGAAATATATACCTGGCCAGGAGCCAACTTAGTAGCAACATCAATGGAGTGATGAGAGGAGCTGTAGCTTTTCATGCGCATCAGCTGATAAGGATCTATCGATATCTGCAGACACCTTACAACAACACGCCCTGATCCTGGCTCGATAGATGTGTCGATGGTTGAAGAAATGAACTCAAAATCTGCCTCAGCTGGAGCTCCATCAATGGATGCCTTAATTGTCACATATTTGTTGTCTACAGTTTTCTCCTCCATTTTGTAAGTTCAACTTGTTGAAGTGTTAGTTTCATCAATGCTGTGGTTTGGGGAGCTTTATATTGCATGCCAAATAGAAAGCTAGCCACATAGCCCTGTATATGTAACATGGATTGAATTCCTTATCAATATCCATGGAGCCCACTTTTGCTGCCTCGGCATGTAAAATGTGTTTCAGGCTGTAGAGTTGTTCTTGGCCAAAAGGATGGACAGAAGGTTAGAAAGAATAGGCATGCAAACCACTTGTAAGTTGACACTCTTAATGATATTGATGCTGAGGTTGAGCGCAGAAAAAAGATTATTGGCAATGATATAGACGTGAGATTCCTCGATGACTCACCCAAGTGAAGTTGATCTTTTGTGATCGTTGTCGATTGAGAAAGTTTTTTTGGTTGTAGTAAATCCTTGCTATATTGCTTATGTTTTAGCAGTTTTTTCGTGGGCATGTCTTTTGAAATGAGCTATTTGCTGTTTTGTATTGCGGTTTTGCTGTATTTTGCAAACCTTTAAGCTTTTGACTTATAATAATGGAAAAAAAAGAAAAAAATTGTGTTTCAAGTTTTTGGAATTTGAGGGGGTTCACATCTTTCACATCACTTATTATTCTTTATTTTTCGAAATTTATTTCATTTATTCTACAATAATAGTAACTCATTCTTACTTTTTCATCATAAAATACAAATTTTTCTTTTTTTTAATTAAGGTATTAAAAAATACTTTTAGTTGAATTATAAAAAAAAAGAAACAAAAAAGAGGGAGAGAGATCGGAAGAGTTAGGAACTTTGTAGAGTTCCTATACTTCATTACTCCTTTCCCCATTCCTTAATGTTACAGCTGGCAATTCAGGTGTAATCGGGTTGATTGGGTTGGACACACTACTAGAAAATGTGTGTATTACCGACCATTTTTTCCAACCAATTTAGAACGGTCGGAAGAACCAACCATTTTAGTAACTATTTCATATTTTCTAATTTCCAACTACTTTTCTAATTTTTGGAGCGAACAATAGTTGAAAATTCCAACCACTTTCATCAAAATGGTGGGAAATGTTTCCTACCAACATTTTTCCTACTATTTGAAAATGGTTGGAAAAATGATTGGTAAGAAAATATTATTGATATCTTCTATGTAAACAGTGACGAAATGAAGAACACGACAACATACCAGTTATGTACGCAAAGATGTAATCAATGTTTTCGTTCGCCTATAAATATGTAAAGGGCGAGGGGGAAAGGCAAAGGCAGTTTGAGGACTAATTAGAAACCACTCAAATTTGTTTTCTGCTTAACCTTTGTAATATGTTCTAAGTTCTTCTTTTTTGGGAAAACAGTAATGAAATAAGTCTAATTTTTATAGATTATCTTTACATCTTCCAAATTCTCAGAGAAAAAGAGGTTGTGAGGTTAGAAAGTCGACGTAAAATCAGTAAAACCTGAAGAGAAGGTGTAGCGGTAGGCTGAACGATTTCCAAATTCTCTGTATTTCATAAGGATCATGTAAATTTATTTTGAAGTTTGTAAATTCAGTTTATTTTACTTTGTAAGTACCAATATTATTCTTGTTGAACACTACTAAAAATATGTGTATTACCAACCACTTTTTTCCAACCAATTTAAAATGGTTAGAAAAACCAACCATTTTAACAATCATTTCATATTCCAACTATATCTCAAAAAATTTAGCAGGAAAAATGGTTGGAAATTCCAACCAATATCACTAAAATTGGTTGGAAAATTTTCCTACCATCCTTTTTCCTACTATTTGAAATTGGTTGGAAAAATGGTTAGTAATCCTACCATTTTTCCAACCATTTTCAAATAGTAGGAAAAGGATGGTAGGAAAATCTTCCAACCATTTTAGAAAAATTGGTTGGAATTTTCAACCATTTTTCCCACTAAAATTTTTGAAAAATAGTTGGAATATAAAATAGTGGCTAAAATGGTTAGTTTTTCCAACCATTTTAAATTGGTTGGAAAAAAGTGGTTGGTAATACACATATTTTTAGTAGTGGAAAAATCACGCTAATTGTTAATATTCAGATATGCTCTCTAAGAAATAGTTTTAAACCTTTTTTCTACAAAAAAGTTAATTACCAAACTCTTGAAATTGATGTATTAAAGCCTGTAGTAGAGTAAACTACAAAGCAATAACATGAACGAATAAATGATAGACAAATATATAAACAAACTTTAAATATGAATTAAGAAGAATTTATTGTAGAAATTGGTGTTAGAATATATGATGAAAGTGGACTATTAAGATTAATAAAATACTTAGCTCAGAATAGACAACAATGCTTGTTTTTTCCGACAAAAATTTTGTTCATCAAAAAAATTAGTTGAAATATATAAGTCTTACTCAAAAAATCCCAAAAATTATATAGTATGTAGTCTACAAGTAAAATAAATAAATAAATAAATAAATAAATAATGAGATATATATAATATCAGGGGAAACATTTAATTTACCAGAATTAAAATACTATACTATCCAAAAAGCATGGAAGTTTTTGAGATCTTTCAATTTAACAACAAGAAATTATAGACTAAACATGTTAAATTTGAAGAAATTTAGGTACTTATATTTAGTAAGCTTATCTTCTAGTGTTTGTAGAACTACATTTAATTTAATTAAGGGTCAAATCATGTTATTAGAAAAAGCAATTGAATTCTCAATCTGGTTTGAACCTAATAAAAATTTAAGTGATCGATTCCTAAGTAACATATTTAACAGACGAAGAATATAACTTTCACGAAAAAATCGACTTAACAGAATTATTGTTAGGCTCAGATACCCCTTGTAAGGCTCTGATACCACTTGTTAGGCTTAGATAACCCTTGTGAGGCTCTGATACCACTTGTTAGGGAAAATAGCAAGGTAACGGCGGAAGTGAATAATAAATTGAATAGAGATGACGGAAATTACGACAAAATTTAGGAACAAAATAATAAGAGCGATAAAAGAACACAACCACAAGGTTTACGTGGGAAACCGAAGAACTCGGAGAAAAACCCATAGACGACAACAGCCAGAAAAACAATCCACTATGAGAAAGGAGGAGCACAATCAGATCACTATCACAGGGTGTGATGCAATCCACAACAAAGGAGATTACAACACAAATGTCTCTCCCTCACAACTCTCAATTTTTCTCTCTCGGGATTCACTCGGGAAAATATTGGTGAGACATTTTTCCCTCTCAATATTTTCTCTCTTGCTCTGGTGTTTACCGATGTTTGTTCGTCGTACTCGACGACGTCGTGCGCCGTGCGCCATGCGCCGGGTCGTGAATTATGGTGAAGATACATGTGCCATATATATACTAGAGAAGAGGAAAGGAAACTAGGTTAAACATTAAATAACTTAAATAATAAAAAGAAGACCTGCCGCAGCCAAGACGCATCGACGAGAGACGCTGGCAGCGTCCAATGTGACGATGCCCGCGTCAAGCACTGTGAGCCTTTTGAATCAAACGCTGACAATGTGAAAAAAGAGGGGGCAGCGTCTCTCTTGAACAAACTCTAGCGATGATGGGAAGACCCCCTAGTGGCGTCAAAAGAACCCCCGCCAGCGTCTTATGGACAAAGGGCCCCCCTGGTGGGGTCTTGGACCCCCTGGTGGCGTCTTGGAATGTTGCCTCTTGTGAGGGGCGCTGCTAGCATCCCATATGACGATGGTGGTGCCCCGATCTTCCTCCCTCAATCAGGACCCCGAGGATCCAATGGGCCACATAAACCCAACAAACTCCACCTTGGACCATGATCCGAGCCATTGGTCCATACAAACATCTAGGGCATAGCCTTGCAGGGCACTCAAGCGGTAAACATCATATATCGTTGTCTGGATGCTTGTTTGAGACCACCTGTGTTGGTTGAGACTGCCTCTACAGTTCTCGTCATTATAGACCCCTGTAGGGTGTATAAGCTGCCCTTCCTGGCTCTCATCATCCGAACCATGGGACCCCTGCGCGCTTTTGGGACACCATCTTCTGTTTCCTATCTGCAGCCGTTAACCTCAACACAGTTTGTTGTACCAGTTTTGGTGCGGCTATCCTTACTACCTTGCTCCTGGTCTTTCAGATTTCTCCAACAGTCACTCTCTACATGGCTCTTCTTGTGCACCCAATCTTCAGTACACCATGTTGGTCTCCTGATCTCCCTCTTGGGACGATCCCTTGCCATGCACGGTTCTTCCTCCACATGAGGAACATCAGACTCATCAACCTGAACTATTTGAGCAGCAACCTGCTCCACCTCGAACTCAGACTACCCTGGTTCTCTTTCTTTAACCCTTTTTGAAGTTCTCATCGCTCATCGTTAAATCAGTCTCCGTATAGGGATACTCAACATCCCTTATACCGTGTTGAATCAAGGACCGCCTTCAACTGCAGTCTCCCTGTTCCCTCGACTTTTGGAATTTCGCACTTCATGATTGAAGTCATCTCCACCTTGCTCTGATACCACTTGTTAGGCTTAGATACCCTTGTGAGGCTCTGATACCACTTGTTAGGCTCATATACCCCTTGTGAGGCTCTGATACCACTTGTTAGGGAAAATAGCAAGGTAACAGCGGGAGCGAATAAATAAATCGAATTGAGATGATGGAAATTACGACAAAATTCAGGAACAAAATAATAAGAGCGATAAAAGAACACAACCACAAGGTTTACGTGGGAAACCAAAGAAC
The DNA here is from genome assembly GCA_029582165.1 of Portulaca oleracea. NCBI lineage: Eukaryota > Viridiplantae > Streptophyta > Magnoliopsida > Caryophyllales > Portulacaceae > Portulaca > Portulaca oleracea. The sequence goes on from CM055893.1 coordinate 6,426,861, forward strand.
TCGAAGAAAAACCCACGGACGGCGACAGCCAGAAAAACAATCCACTAAGAGAAAGGAGGAGTACAACCAGATCACTATCACAAGGTGTGATGCGATCCACAACAAAGGAGATTACAACACAAATCTCTCTCCCTCACAGCTCTCAATCTTTCTCTCTCGGGATTCACTCGGGAAAATATTTGTGAGATCTTTTTCCCTCTCAATATTTTCTCTCTTGCTCTAGTGTTTAATGTTCGTTCGCCGTACTCGACGACGCCGTGCGCCATGCGCCGCACGCCGGGCCGTGAATTATGGTGGAGATACATGTGCCATATATATACTACAGAAGAGGAAAGGAAACTAGGTTAAACAATAAATAACCTAAATAATAAAAAGAAGACCCGCCGCAGCCAAGATGCATCGACGAGAGACGCTAGCAGCGTCCAATGTGATGTTGGCCGCGTCAAGCACTGTGAGCCTTCTGAATCAAAAGCTGACAGCGTGAAAAAAGAGGGGATAGCGTCTCTCTTGAACAAACGCTGGCGATGGTGGGAAGACCCACTAGTGGCGTCAAAAGAACCCCCGCCAGCGTCTCATGGACAAAGGGCCCCCTGGTGGGGTCTTGGACCCCTGGTGGCATCTTGGACTGTTGCCTCTTGTGAGGGGCGCTGCTGGCGTCCCATGTGACGCTGGTGGTGCCCCGATCTTCCTCTCTCAATCTGGAGTCCGAGGATCCAATGGGCCATACAAACCCAACAATAATAAAGCCAGCAACGTATCAAAATTTTGTATACTAACTTAAAACTGGCCAACATTTCACAAAAAATTAATAACTATAAACAATGCAAGCATTTATTGTAAACAGTAAATATATTCAATTGGATCGAAAATGCAATTGCGTGCAGTTTTGAAAACCAAAGACGTATTTATCTTCAACCTGATTCAATCTGAAACAACGAAAAGACCAAAATGACCAACCTCAACCAACCCGATTACACCCAAATTGCCAGCTATAGTTAACATCATGGCATGGCAAGGACCCATCTTAGCTTCTAGCTAATGGGCATCAAGACTGATATGATGTGCTACGGTATGGTAAGTTGTGATAAAATTTATGATAAGAATAGTTGGTATGGTATGTGATGAGAGAGAAAATTATGGCTGTTATGGTAAAGTGTGGAATGATATCGTAATATGTGAGTGGTACATTGTAGTAGATGTGTATAGTACCATGTAAAAGAACACAGCCTGGAATAAGCCCAGCCTCACAATCTTAACTAATAAGAAATGTTTTGCTTCCACTAAGACTTGGACCCTAGTGGAAAACATGAAATATGAGAAGGTTACTACTTGACTATCACTTATTTGATAACAATGTTCTTGAAGAAAGAACGATCTCATTAAGTATCTAGTGAAGTATGTGAATTTAACTGCAAACATTCAACAACAAAACCTAGTATGGACCCGAAGTGATGGAATCAAACATCAAGGTCAAAATGTATGGAGTCCTATGCTCACCAAGCAAAGAAGGGGCCATTCTAAAGGCATTGCTAGTTACTCCCTTGGTTTCATATTAATTGATACCTACATCTACGTATTAATCAAACTTTAAAAATTTAGATTATTAATTTTTCAACATATATAATGTTCTATTATACGAAAATATCATCAGTAAATTCATATCGAAAAATACTATCGTGAGAGTATAATATTGTAATTTTTTGATAAAATATGCTATAAGAAAATCTCAGTCGAAAAAGGATTTCGAAGATTGTACAACATTTATAAAATGACAATTAATATGGAACAGAGGGAGTAGTAACTATGAGCCTTACTCTCTAGGACAGTTTGCAACACTTACAAATATTATAGGGAAGAAGTGAATTTGTCCTTCTGGCTTGGTTTGTGTTTTCTTTGAAATAAACCAAGATGGGAAAATTTGGCCACCAGAACTCCCAATTTACAAATGACGAGTACCTGCAACAGATCATACTGGATTAGGACAGAACTAAATATGTGTTTGATGAGAAATGCTACCCGGATCTAGTTTTTTCAGGTCGGACGATTCGTACAGAATTAAATACGTGTTAAAATCAGATTCAGACAATAGAAAAAAGAGAAATATTATATTCAAATATTCAATCAGTTCGGATAATTTCAAAATTGGCCTGATTGTCTGAGCTTGGACCAAACTGGATCTTTCCCGAATTAGAAAAGTATAGGCATTTAGGTCAGACAAAATTTTATTAGCGTCATTGACAAAAGTAGAAATCCTTAATTCCAACGATTCTTTCCTCCTACAAACACATTTTCCCCTGATTCTTTGAGCTCATACCCAACTCTCACCTCCTACACACACACAAACACAGTATGCAGGGCTATTTCTTAAATTTAATGAACTGCGAGATAAAGTTCAATGCGAAAGCAGAAAGCAGAAAGGACTAACAAGAGCCTCGTCGTCGAACACAAATCTGATCCTTGTAGCCTGAAGAAATTCAAGGGAATCGCCTGGTTAATTGGTTTGAGGATTATATATGGGTATAGTAAGAATGTATACAGGGGCAGGCAGCATAATTAGCTTGAAATTGCTCAAATGAACTTCATGCTTAATTAGTAAATATGTAGCCTAATCCATTGTTATCAAAATCCCCCCATAAAATTTGTGAAACATAACATATCAACAATATATATATATATATGCCCTATAATTAAGCAAAAATCACTTTCTAATACCGGGACTAAAAGAAGCAACCCTAGAAGACCAACAAGCACAGCTGCTGCTACATTGTTCGAGTAAACCAACAACCCACTTGCCCCTGTTTGCATCAGATAGAAGAATGAATAGTTAAGTCTTACGTGAGACCGTCTCATCGTAACTTATATATTATGGGACATGCAGTTTTATGTTGTCTTTTTATGAATATAAGGACAACTAATGATTTATCTTGCATGACTCTCATAAAAGTTGTTCAATTCCTTGACAAATTATTAGACAAATGCGTATCAAAAAGTCATTCTTAAACAATTTATAGTCATAGCACACCTCCAAAAAGTCACCTTGAAAGAGTTCGTCGGTAAAATAACTGTTACATGAGGTGGTTTCACCCTAGATTTGGTGAAAAACCAAAGTTTGCACCTACTCATAAAATGGTTGATGTCTTGATGATGTATTCTGGTCTAGCATGATTGGTATGATATGCTGGTAGTAATCTCTTTGAGTACTTGACTGGTTAATTCATACCCACAAATTAAACAAGAACATAACCAAGTACGTAGTAACATTCTAAAAGTTAGAACAATAACAACCATATTTTAAGTTGACAAGTAAGTTCATTTTATGAAGGTTGTATATACAACCAAACACGTTCAACCAGGAAGTGCACAAGGAAAGCTGAAATGCTGGAAAAACAAAAACCCACCAAGTAGGACAATGGGTATTCGATAATCAAGGTCTGGTATCACGTACAGTTTCCCTCTTTACTCTTGTTCTCCTTCCAAGCTGAAAAACACAAGTCCTATATTTATTACTCTACTTACTTACCATACACAAATTTTTCAAAATACCCAGAAGTAATGTAGTAAAAAAAAAATTAAAAAAAAAAAACTACCCAGAAGTGCAAACATAAACCTAGAAAACTACACAATGCATTGAAGCTAAATATACAGTACCACAGAAGTGATGGTTATGTTCCTGTTCCTGAAGCTGTGAATAATCTCTCTCTGAATGGAAACTCGATTGTAAATCAAGCTCCCATAGAAGGAGCTGTTGAATTTTCTAACAGTTTCTTCAATCTCTAGTTTGTCTGTTCAACACAGAAATTAAACCAATATATCTACTTTACTCATAATTTTGCATGGATTAAACCATAAAGACCCATAAAAAGTAAAGGCAGTAGTTTGAGTAAATTAAACCAATATATCTACTTTACTCGTAATTTTGCATGGAGCTGTTGAATTTTCTAACAGCTTCTGGAAACTGATTTTTGCCGTGTACAATTTACATGAAGAGGAGGTGTTTCTTTTACTAGACACACAGCTATTGGGGCTTTTGGCTGTGTCATTAAGTCTACCCTTATCATTATTCTATATTTACATCCAAGGAAAGGAAAAAACAATGGGAATAGTGGGAAAAAAAGCCTAGGGCCGTCAAAAATTCGGATTCAGGACCAAAACTTGATGTCCAATAGCCAGTTTTTTGGAACATTTTTCAGGTCGGACAAATCGGACAAGTATGAATTCGGGTCTAAACCGGTTCAGACCATAGAAAATAAAATTGGAAAATATTATGTTCGAATTTTCGGTCAATGTAAAAATTCAGACGGAAATTCTATGACTATACCCTTTTTTCCGGGTCAGACTGAACCAAATTTTCGGGTCGAACATTTTTTTGACAGCTCTAGGAAAAACCCATATGAGAACTTATTTTACCGTCTCAAATTTGCACATGTGACCGTCGTTACATAAATTTATCATGAGATGTATTTTTTGTAGAATAATATTTTTAGTATTTTACTCTGAATAATAATTATTATTAGGGTGAGTTCTTAATATGGATATTGCAAATAATTCATTAACATATGATTTTTAACCGCCCCTCCACACAATTATTTATTTATAATCTTATATACCTCACAATAAATTTATAATAAGAAGGTATTATGTAGGAGTTATTGTTTCATTGAGTTATTGTTTGAGTAAATAATATTGTTGAAGAGTCTCCCTCTCTCTCTCTCCCTCTTAAGAACATATGCAATGCGAAACTCTATTGATGGAATTGTTATCTTCTCTCCCCCAGTTGTCACACTCTCTCTCCTGTTTTTTGTTGGAACAGAGGAGAAGAAACACAAATTTGTTGTCAATTGCAATTTTACTCACACTCTGACAACTGAAATCAGGCTGTTAAATAGCCTTTACAACTTAACAGAAAACCAGAAATAGCTGAAAATATGCAACTAACTAAGATATGCTCCATTATTCCACTAATCAACTAAATGCTTAACTTTGAGGAATATCAAAACAACCAAATCTGCAACTGACAGAATACTATGCAACTAAGTTGAAAATTAGGAACTTATCCCACTGATTTTGGAGCATCATTCAACACTCCCCCTTGCTTCAAAATTACACACTCCAAGCTTGAGTCTAAAGTAGTCATGCTTAGCCTGTGGGAGTGCCTTTGTGAGGACATCAGCCACTTGTTCATTCGTACCACAAAACTTCAACACCACTTCTCCTTTTGCTACAAGACTTCGGATAAAATGGTAGCGAGTGTCAATATGCTTCGTTTTGCTATGATATGTCGGGTTCTTCGTCATTGCAATGGTAGCCTTGTTGTCACAAAATAAGATTGTTGGCTGCTGCTGCCTACAACGAAGATCGGCTAATAGCCTCCTCAACCACACGGCTTGACAAGCTGCCAAAGTTGTAGCTATATATTCTGCTTCTGACGATGAAAGAGCTACTACATCTTGCTTCTTTGAACTCCAAGAGATTGCTCCATAACCCAGGCTAAAGACTTGCCCGGATGTGTTCCTTCTGTCATCTATACAACCAGCCCAATCATCACATCAGACCCAAACAGACTAAAGTCCGATTTACTTGAGTACCAAATTCCAAAATGAAAAGTTCTCAATGTACCGCAACACCCTCTTCACGCTCCAAATCGTTCTGGTGGGATTATGCATGAACTCGACAAAGAAACTCACAGAGAACATAATATCAGGACGAGTATGTGTCAGATAGTTCAGCCCACTAATCAAGCTTCTATAATAGCTTGGATCCACTGCCTCAGTACCATCTTCAAGCTGTAATTTGTCATTTGTATTCATAGGAGTGGCAGCCACTTTGCAATTCTGCATCCCAAATCTACACAAAAGATCCTTGGCATATTTTCTTTGAGATAAAAAAAACTCCATCTTCAACTTGCTTTACTTCCAGCCCAAGGAAATATTGTAACAAACCCAAATCTGTCATTTCAAACTCCTTCTCCATACACTGTTTGAATTCAGCTACAACCACTTCAGAGGATCCTAAATAAATCATGTCATCAACATAAATACACACAATGCAGAATTCACCATTATCAGACCTTTTCATATACAAGGTTGGCTCATTTTCACTCCTTTCAAACCCATTTTGCAAAAAACAAGAGTCAATTCTTTTATACCATGCCCAGGGTGCTTGTTTAAGGCCATACAAAGCCTTTCTGAGCCTATAAACCTTGTTCTCACTGCCCTTAGCGACAAAGCCCTCAGGCTGCGACACATAGACTTCCTCCTCTAGCATGCCATTCAAAAATGCAGACTTTACATCAAATGGTACACATGCAACTTTAACACAGCGGCAAGAGAGAGTAACGTTCTCACTGTCTCAAAGCGAGCAACAGGAGAGAACACTTCATCAAATTCAATACCTTGATGTTGTGCATATCCTTTAGCCACGAGCCTTGCTTTGTACTTTTGTGTGCTTCCGTCTGCACGTTGTTTAAGTTTGAACATCCACTTAAGACCAATGGGTGATTTGTCTTCTGGTAAATCTACCAACTCCCATGTTTGATTATGCTCAATCAACCTCAACTCCTCGATCATTGCATCTCGCCATTCTGCCACTTCAATTGCTTCTTCAAAACATGTAGGCTCTGTCACATATAAAGCAAAAGAACACGAACTATATAAATCAGTAGCATATTTAGGATTTGGTCGTCTTTCTCTCGATGATCTTCTTGGCAGAATTGACATCTCCTCCTCATTTCTGGGCACTTCAACTCTATTCTGACTTGTGACAGAACCACCAGATGAACTTGTTGGTGAACCAGGTGTTGCTGAATCTGTATGCAAGTCAGATGATGAAGCACCAGGTGCATTTGTAGGGGCTGGATCAGATTTATCAACTGTTGGATATTCCATAAAAGTACCTTGGCCTCCTTTTTCACCCCAATTCCAACTTGTTGACTCGTCAAAGATTACATCCCTGCTGACTAATACTTTTCCACTCACAGGATCTGAAGAGAGAAATTTGGGAAAATTTTGAGTTGTATTAATTGTGTTTGTGTATGTACAGTACAAATGAAGTCATAGCCCAGAATATATACAACAAAAGCAGGCTAGTGACAAGGCTAACAAACCTCTAACCGACTAAGGATGAGCTGGCAAAAACTCATAAATATTTAAGTACAAATATCTTGACATCCCCCCCTCAAGGTGGATTTGGTGGAATGTCCAACAAACCCATCCTTGACGAGAGATACTTGTGAGGAACCTCACCAAGGGGCTTGGTGAGAATGTCTGCAACCTGTCCTTGGGTACCAACATGTTCCAGATGCAGAAATCCCTCAGTAACCTTGTCACGGGTGTAGTGGCAATCGATGTTGAGGTGTTTGGTGCGCTCGTGGAAGACGGGATTAGTGGCAATGTGAATGGCAGCGCGGTTATCACAGTGCATAGTGAAGGGAAGCTGAGGAGCTATACCAAAATCAGTGAGTAAATGATGGATCCACTCAAGCTCAAAAGTAGCCATAGACATTGCCGATCAAAGCCGTCAGAAGACTTGGAGACGGTCTTCTGTTTCTTGGTTTTCCAAGAAACTAGATTGGTGCCAAGGAAGACACAATACCCGGTTAAAGAGCGGGCTGTCATGGGACAACCACCCCAATCCGCGTCACAAAAAGCCTCAACCCCAAGACCAGAATCTCTAGCAAGAAAGAGACCTTTGTCGATGGTACCTTTGAGATACCGTAGGACATGCAAGGCAGCCTGAAAGTGTGGAACCCGAGGAGCTTGCACAAACTGGCTGAGGTGTTGTGTCGCATAAGAGATATCCGGCCGTGTGATGCCAAGGTAGAGCAACCTGCCAATGATGCGCCGGTAACCATCAGGCTCATCCAGTAATGCCCCTGTCTCAGTAGTGAGTTTCAATCCTTTAGGAAGAGGAAATTTGGCAGCCTTGGCGCCCGTAAGACCGACATCCTGTAGAATGTCAAGCACATACTTCCACTGGTTGAGAAGAATACCCGTGGGAAACCGGGAAATTTCAATTCCAAGAAAATAACGAGCGTGGCCAAGATCTTTAATAGTGAACGCTTGATGCAACTTGATCTTGACTTCTTGGATTCCTTGATGATCATTGCCGGTAAGCAAAAGATCATCCACATAAACCAAGATGTGAGTAAACAGGCCATCAACCTGTCTGGTAAAGAACGAATAGTCAGCCTTCGATTGGGTGAAACCCAAACCTTTGAGAAATTTGGTTAGCTCCAAATTCCATTGGCGGGAGGCTTGCTTGAGGCCATATAAAGACCGATTAAGCTTGCAAACCTGCCTGTCCATAGACTTGGTATAACCTTCAGGGGGTTTCATATACACCTCCTCATCAATAAAGCCGTGAAGAAATGCGTTGTTTATATCGAGCTGATGAAGGGGCCAATCATTTACAGCTGCCAAAGAGATAAACACACGCACAGTAGTAAGCTTAGCCACGGGAGAAAAAGTATGTTTGTAGTCTCTATCTTTGACTTGTTCAAACTCAGATCACCAATGGCCTCAGATCTTTCCATGCACCCATCAGGACGAAATTTTACTTTATAAACCCATTTTGAGGTCAACGCCTTCTTCCCCGGAGGGAGAGTTGTCAAGGTCCAAGTGTGATTCTCCTCAAGTGCTTGAAGCTCTTTTCCCATAGCCGCGACCCACTCAGGATGAGTACAGGCCTGGTTGTAGGTAGTGGGCTCAAGGACCTGTAAAGTACTAAGCAAAGAGGTGACAAAGTCATCAGATAACAAGGATAAATGATCGGGTTGGAAGAGAGGATACTCAGCATAACTATGGAAACTGTGGGCGTTATTGTTGCTGGTGGTGGAGGACCGAGATTTTGGCCCTTGAACATAATCCGAAGCTGTTGAGGCACTCTGTCCGCCGTGATCTCGAAGGGAGGATCAGGCGTAGTAGGAGAATGAGCAGAGAATGACCACTCAAATCTCCACATTCTCATTGAGCGATGGAGAAAACCTTCACCGCGACGATCGGAGAATCATAGACAACCTCTTGACCATGCTGAAGGTGGGGAGAAGCATGAGAGCTGGTGTGAGAGGTGTCAACAGCCTGTGAAAGCCGCCAATCACTGCCCTCTTCATGCATGGCCATAGTGGAGTTGGGCCAAAAAATACTGCCAGACTGAGATACATCAAGAGGGGCTGTTGAGGTGTCTTTGTAGGGAAATATGTGCTCTACAAAAACCACATCTCTACTATGGATGACCTTCTTCGTTTGCAAATCATATAATTTGTATCCTTTGACGCCAAAAGGATACCCCAAGAGAACACACCGGGTGGCTCGTTCTTCAAATTTGTCTGTGTGACCTGTGTTAACAGCAAAACATAAACAACCAATAATCCGCAAGTCATCCAGCTTGGGTTCTTCCCCAATTAGTACCTCATAGGGACTTTTCCATCCCAAAGCTTCCATAGGCAATCGATTGATAATGTGTGTGGCTGCAAGCACACACTCACCCCAAAAGTGCTTGGGTAGATTTGCTTGAAATCTAATGGCCCGTGCTACTTCTAGTAGATGTCTATGTTTTCGTTCCACAACCCCATTCTGTTGAGGAGTCCGAGCCACAGTCCTCTGATGAATAACTCCTTTGGTTGCCAAGAACGAGGCACAATCATGGTTCACAAATTCAGTGCCATTATCCGTTCTAAGTATTTTGACTGTAGCATTAAACTGGTTTTCAACCAAGAGGAAAAATTTCTTAACAGCCTGGAATACCTGTGTTTTGCTTTTCAACAATTGAGTCCAAGTACTCCTACTGAAGTCGTCAACAATAGTAAGAAAATAAAATGAGCCATCCAAATTGGCCACTTTATATGGACCCCAAAGATCCATGTGGACTAACTCAAAAGCAAAACTTGTCTTTGTTGAACTTCTGTGAAAAGGCAATCTGTGTGCCTTGGCCATGATACATACTTCACAGTCAACACTAGCATCAGCCATATGCTTAAAATCTGAGACATGCCTCAGTTTGGACATAGAGATATGACCTAGTCTAGCATGCAAAGTATGAAGAGAAACAACATTATTAGCCACAGGATCTAGGCCTGTCAAAAACTTCCCATCTCCAACACCTTTATCAGCATAGGCTACTTGCCTCTTTCCTTTATTTGGTGTTCCAGTAGAATGCAACCTATATAACCCATCCTCAACATGAGCCACAGCCACCTCTTTGTCACTTACAAGGTCCTGAAAAATGCACCGATCAGGGTATAGGCGCAAGTAAAGCTTCTGATCTAATAGAAGTTTGATAACTGAGAGGAGATTGTACTTGAAGTCCGGAATAAAAAGCACTTTATGCAACACAATACTATCAGTAATATGAATGGTTCCGGCAGTAGACACAACTTTAACAGAGCCATCAGGCATAGAAACGTAGACAGGGTGAGGTAAAGTCTCTGTTGATGAAAAGAGACTAAGATCATATGACATGTGATCACTAGCTCCCGTGTCAACAATCCAAGTGGTGTCACGACAGTAAATAGCACAAAAAGCACCGAAGGTACCGGGAATTGTAGGATTACCTGCAAAATGTGCGTACTGTGTCATAGAATCTCCTTCATTGACCTGCTTGCTTTTGCTGGCCATCTTCATGACTTCTTGCGCCAACGCCTGAATCAATTTGTAGTCAAATTGATGACTCGAGCTGCCAGGAATACTCTCAAGAGGTGTGTCTTGCCCTTCAGAGTTGACATAGACATTGGCAGCCATTCTTTGATTCCTTTTCTTCTCATACCACTCCGGATAGCCGATGATTTTGAAACAATGTTCGCGGTCGTGACCTGGCCTCTGACAATTGTCACAGAACAACTTGTTGTTCTTTTGCTTTTTCACTTCCTTATTCCCCTTGTAATTACTCTTAACAGTCAGAGCATTACTAGCATCAACCTCCCCATTAGCCGACTGTTTAGGGATACAAGCGGCCACCTCATTCATGACATGGAGATTCCCAGAGGCCTGTTTCTGACTTTCAGCCCTCTGGATCAAGGAATAGGCCTTGTTAACAGTGGGGAGAGGATCCATCATCAAGATCTGTCCTCTAACAATCTCATAATCATCATTGAGATGCATGAGAAACTGCAGCAATTTCCTCTTTTGTTCCAATTCAGCGAGTTGCTTCCCATGAGGACAGGTTTTCGAACAAATGCATTCAGGCACATTTGTCATGGCACCCAACTTATCCCATAACTGCTTCAATTTAGTGTAATAAACTGCTACCGAGTTGTTACCTTGATAGAGATCACCAATCTTCTTCTCCAACTGGAACAACATAGGACCATTGCTCTGGCCGAATCGTTCATTCAACTCGTCCCAAAGTTCTTTAGAAGAATCAACATAGAGGAAGGATTCTGAGAGGTCAGGTACCATCGAATTGTGAATCCAGCTAAACACCATACTATCACATCGAAACAATTGCTCAAGGTGAGAACCTTGATAATCAGTCTTCTTGCAGCTTCCAGTGATGAATCCAAGCTTGACCTTAGTTCTCAAGGCAATTTTCATCGACCTACTCCATTTCTGGAAGTTATTGCCATTCAATTTGATATTCACAATTTGCAATCCAGGATGATCGGAACTCTGTAAGTACAGAGGATCATTGTTGTAAATGTCTAGATTTGGAGGCGTCTTGCCTCCATTTCCAGAACCGGCAGAATCTTCAACTTCTCCCGACATCGAATCGACGAGATCGGAGATCAAGAGAAAACCAGAGAGAAATGGTTCAATCAATCAATCAAGGATCGAATCCTACTAACAAGAAGGAATCGATCAGAGAAAGAACGATTCAATCAACCAAAGATCGAATCCTGAGAACAAGAAGAGAGACGATCGGAAGAAAAAATCGATCGCACAAAAAAAATCGCCTAAAAAAAATGAAATCGATGATCTAGGATCAGTGTGATTCTGATCAATCGATAGGAAAATGATCGCGAAGATCTGAAAATCAAGAATCGAAGCGATTCTGAAAGATTAGGAAAAGTTTGATCAAGAATTTGATCATCAAGGAAGAAATTGCACCAGGTCTAACCTAGGTGCTCTGATACCATGAAGAGAGAAATTTGGGAAAATTTTGAGTTGTATTAATTGTGTTTGTGTATGTACAGTACAAATGAAGTCATAGCCCAGAATATATACAACAAAAGCAGGCTAGTGACAAGGCTAACAAACCTCTAACCGACTAAGGATGAGCTGGCAAAAACTCATAAATATCTAAGTACAAATATCTTGACAGGATCATATAATTTGTAAGCTTATGACTGAGTGTTATATCCAACAAAGATACACTTCGTAGACTTATCATCCAACTTACCCCAAAGTTGAGAGTGCACCATAGCATATGCCACGCAGCCAAAAACACGCAAATGACTCACATTCAGCTTCCTACCCTTCCATGCTTCATATGGTGTTCTATTTAACACTGCCTTAGTTGGCGAAATATTCAGAATATACACGGCAGTGGCTACTGCTTCTGCCCAGAAAATCTTTGGAAGACCTGCTGCATTCATCATACGCCGGGCCATTTCAACCACTGTGCGGTTTTTCCGCTCGGCAACTCCATTTTGTTCTGGTGTCCGAGGTGCAGTCAAGTCCCTGTGAATGCCATTCTCCTCACAAAAAATGTTAAACTCATTTGAGGTGAATTCACCACCTCTATCTGTGCGAAGAGTTTTAATAGAATAACCACTTTGCTTCTCCACTAGAGCCTTGAATTTCTTGAAAAAAATCAAATGTTTCTGATTTGAGTTTCAAGAAATAGACTCAACTCATGCGGCTGTAATCATCAGTAAACATTAGAAAATACCAACTTCCACCCAATGATTCAGTTCTCATTGGGCCACATAAATCAGCATGCACTAACTCCAAACAGTTGGCGGCTCTCCAAGCTTTTCCTACAGGGAATGAAGGTCTAGACTGCTTACCATAGACACATCCCTCACAGAACTGAAGAGAATTAATCCTAGGCAACCCAACCACCATATTTTTGTTGCCTAACAGTTGCAACCGTTTGATATTTAAATGACCATATCTCAAATGCCATAAATCATCAACTCCACTGTTCTTCGTAATTAAAGCACAACTCCCTTCTTTTCCAGACACATCAAAGGGAAACGTTCTGTTTTTGGTCATTTGAACAACAAAGAATTTTTGTCCCGACTTTTTATCACGAATAATACAAGCACCATCATCAAAGTAAGCAGAAAAACCACACTCCAACAGTTGCCCAACACTTAAAAGATTATATGCAAGGCAAGGGACATATTGCACATCCCGAATAAATTTAACACTACCATCAGAAGTATTGATAGCAGCAGTTCCTAGACCTTCAATTCTGATTGTTGTGCCATTTGGAATTTTAACTTCTGATTTCACCAACTCGTCAAGCTCTTTGAACAATGCCCTTGTGCCGGACATGTGGTTAGAGCAACCACTGTCTACAAACCAAACGTCGGCGGAAGTTGCCCCCGTGGAGCCTTGAGCCATGAATAAATAATTATCCTCAAGTGGCGTCTCGGTCAAATTGGCACGTTGTTGCTCATTCTTCTGCTTGGTCCAACAATCAGATTCTTTGTGCCCAAATTTGTTACAATAACGGCACTGAATGCTGCTTCTTCCGCCAAACTGTCCTCGCCCTCATCCACGACCACGGCCACGACCATGGTAGCTTCCTCTGGCTTGGTTTTTTCCGGCTAAATTTTCTTGCTTAGTCCTGTAGGTCTCCCCCTTCATCTGAAAAGCCTTCTCCTCTGCTTTGTTAGAAGGCCGGTTTATCCTGACCTCGTGAGCTAAGAGTGAACCCATAAGCTCATCAAAAGTATAAGTAGAGAGATCCTTGGACTCCTCAATTGCAGCAACAATATGATCAAAATCAGCGGTTAAACTCCTCAGCACTTTACTAACAATAGTTTCATTGCTCAAAATTTCCCCATAAGTTTCCATCTGACTAACAACTCCAGAAACTCTAGACAGAAAATTTTGCACAGACTCTTTCTCTTTCATTGCCAAGGTCTCAAATTCACGCCTAAGAGTTTGCAATTTAACAGTAAGTACCTTTTTCTCTCCCAAAACTCCTTGAGAGTCTCCCATGCCTGGTTGGAGGTTGTGGCTGCTGCGATTCTGGGAAAAATTTCGTCATCCAGTTCTGATTAGATGAGAAACAAGGCCTTCGCATCCTTTTTACGGTTCTCTCGCAGCTGCGCGTCAGGCTGAGTCGGTGCCGGAGTTGGCTCAGTGTATCCCTTTTCCACTAGGTCCCATAACTCTTGGGACTTGAACATGGTTTGCATCTTGAGACTCCAAAGGTGGTACTTTTCCCCTTTAAATATGGGAATTAGGGGCTGAACAGAGGAGTTTGTGCCATTGCTTGCCCTGACTCTTGCTCCAAATTTTTGGTAGGTTTGCTGTGTAGGAAAAAATGACAAAAGGGTGTGTTTTTTTTTCCTCTCTCACTTACTGTCCCTTCCATTCAAAAGATGAGCTAAGGCTGTACGTGCCTAGGAATGACCTTTAATGGCTCTGATACCAGAATTGTTGGGACAGAGGAGAAGAAACACAAATTTGTTGTCAATTGCAATTTTACTCACACTCTGAAACAACTGAAATCAGGCTGTTAAATAGCCTTTACAACTTAACAGAAAAACAGAAATAGCTGAAAATATGCAACTAACTAAGATATGCTCCATTATTCCACTAATCAACTAAATGCTTAACTTTGAGGAATATCAAAACAACCAAATCTGCAACTGACAAAATACTATGCAACTAAGCTGAAAATTAGGAACTTATCCCACTGATTTTGGAGCATCATTCAACATTTTTTCTTCATTCCTTTGAGTTCTGGAACTCTGTTATTGATGGAACTGTTATCTTCTCTCTCCCAGTTGTCATACTCTCTCTCCTGTTTGTTCTTCATTTCTTTGAGTTCTGAAACTCTGCAGAGTTCCAGAACTCAAAGGAATGAAGAAAAAATAGGAGAGAGAGTGTGACAACTGGGAGAGATAAGATAACAGTTCCATCAAATAGAGTTCCGCATTGCATATGCTCTAACATATCGCAAGGTAGTAGTGTAGCACACTATAACAGGGCTTCATTCTAATGACTTTTTTCGGTAAGCCCAAAGCAAAAACAGGTACGTACTATTGTCAAAACTTTGGTTGAAGTCATCAAAAATTGAACTTGTATTTTACATTTGAGCTACTTGATTTGAGTCATTTGACCAGTGTTTTTCCGTTTTGATTCTATTACCAAACAATATTAGTTCGAACTCTTTGAGCTACAAATTCATAGGTACAGATTGCCGTATCTGGAACTTTTCATCATTAATGTTACAGACCTACCTGTATGGTTGTATTCAGTGGTTATTGCACATATATCAAGACTTAGATGTGTCATTTGAAAGTTGCAACTCTAAAACAAAACAAGACAATCACAATTTTGGTCTAGGGACAAAGACAGAAGAAGAGCTGTCAATATGTAGACATGTCAATCTAGTGTGTTGTTCGGGTTGGCATTGGGTCAACCAACTCGATTTCGGTTCAAGTCCGGGCTAACTTCGGGTATGTCTTATCTGAGTTGATTCCAGTGGTGTTTTTTCATACTGGGTATTGGTTTAATTTAGGGTCATTTGGGTGTGGATCATAATCCGATAGTGGTTCAGATCGATTTTAGGTTGGGTTATCTTCAAGTTTGGGTTAGGACCAGGTCATCCATCTGGGAGTCGGTTCGGGCTTGGGTTCGCTTTTCCAATTTGGGTCTCGGGTTAGTTTTGCCAAGTCTATCAATATGAATCTTTTTCCAAGACATATATCCAAGAATAAGCAAGGAACCAATCCCCAAATAAACCGAGTAGGTAGCAATAGCATTATATAGACTCATTCCAGAAAATCACCCATCATTTGAACAGCATAATTGACCGACCAATCAAAGATGTATATGCTCAAAATACATAGTATCATCCTCAATCACATCGACATCGACATAACGAGCACTCTTAAGCATACTAATTGCATACAAGTTTATTTATTCATTCATCTAACTTCGCCTGAGCTATGGGGCAGCAGATGCACCATTGCAGTAATTGAAGCCGTACCAAACACCATCCGGTATGGCTTTATTATACTTGAAGGTGACAGGCTTCGTCGATTGTCCAGAAATCTTGACAGAAGCCACGGTCAAGCCGTCGGATCCTTTCCTGTATAGGTAAACATAGCACACATTATGTGTGCATGGACCGTACAGGTCGAATGTATCGGTCGAGCACGCTTCAAACGCATGAGAAGCTGGGTTATCTATCCTTTCCACATACACCTGCGCACGCAAACAAGAGCAGATCATTATCAGTTGGCAACACCAAAACATAGTACTCAATCTAGTGCTTTTTCACGGGTTAATGTTATTTCGGATCAGGACTACTGTTTTCTGCATGAGCACAGTTAATATCCTTATCACATTTCATAGCCCAGATATTCGAGCTTCGTTCCATGACTTTAATACTCCTCAATCACAAAGCTCCACAATGCATGACTCTGGAATGACAGATAAAAGCCTAAAACAACCAATGAGTCGTGTTTTATATTGCCCCTGAACACTCCATAGCCCATAGGAAACTACAACATTCTAGTTCAACTATTTCTCATCACATGATAGAGGACAGAGGTTGTCAACATTCAACAACACTGACAATATACGATAGATTCCTATCGCCAAAACGGTATTTTTGCTATCATTTGTTAGAATGTCGTATGACAGATTTGAAGATGTGATGGGCACTCTCCGAGCTGCTTGTAGGCAATTGCCCCTCAATAAATCGTCAGCAAAAGACAAATGACAAATGATGGAGAGTTGGAGACTGATATTTTTCCATCTATGATGGAATCTGAACCTTTTGTCCATGGAAGTATGTTGTAATTGTCCAAACAAATACTCCATATGAAGGACAAAAATCATAACAGATGTGCAATTTTCTTGTCAAAATAGTCCTATTCCCCTTTGAGGGAACCCAATGAGCACCAGTAAAGCAAAAATTAAGGAAGAAATTCTAATACAGTCCATGATCCACTAATTAAATAAAGCATCAAAGTTAAACCTTTGGAAGATCTTCACAGAAATCCCAATGGATAGTGTCATTAGCCATCCCCAATTCTACTTAGTGTCTCACAAGTACTCGGCGTATCAAAATACTATGCAGAATGCCCTTTGATGAAAGTATTTTGGGATCTATTCACCAGCTAACACAGCAGGGGTTTAAGTTATCCACAGGGCACTTTGGTAATCTATGTTACTCAGACTCGGGTACGCCTGTCTATATCGGACACAGATGGGACTCGGCTATTTTTAAGAAGATTTGCACATTTTCATTGCAATTTGAAGTGTCGAGTGTCGTACCCTTGTCCGAGTATCGAGGGTCTGACACGGGTACGACATGGAATGTGAAGAGTCGGAGTAACATAGTTGGTAATCCATTTTACGCTCGCATTACAAAAAGAGATGGGCCTACTCAAGTCCAGCAAGAATAAGGGATATCATAAGGATTTGGTACTGTAGGAATCCCACAACTAGCGCTCGCAATATGTTGTCCGACCCGGAAAATCCCGAGTTCGGTCATAAACTGTTCATCTGAATGTTGAAATTGACCAAATATTCGGACATAATATTTCTCTTTTCTCTATTATTTAAACCCAATTTTGACCCGGATTAAGTTCTGTATGAATTGTTCGACCTAGTATGCCCGAGAAAGAAATTGGGTTCGGACATCAATTTTCTTGTTGTAATTTTGAGATTTAATCGGATTTGGCCGACCCAATTTTTGCCAGCACTAACCACAACGGTGTCTGCGTGGTCTACCTAAAGTAATTTATGAGTTCTCTAGTGGCAAAAAGGTCTTGCACAGCACAACATCTGAACATCCAATGAATTTGAAGTTTGATTTGAAAGAACCATGTTGATTTTAAAAGCAAATTTTGGGTTTGACCCACTATTTGGATGGTTGGGTAAATTTTTCTCTGGCCTACCTGCTTAGTGCTTACCATAACCCTTTCATGGGATCTCTTATTTACCTTCTTCAGTTCCGGGGTAAAGATTATTTCACACAACAGTCAATTACCACAAATAAGCAACATCAATCAAATGCAATGAAGTTTGATTTGAAAGAACCAAATTTGATTCTAAAAGCAAAATTTTGGGTTTGACCCACTATTTTCCACTATTTGGGTTGGATAGGTTCGGTAAATTTTTCTCAAGCCTACCTGTTCACCATGACTTAAACCTGTCATGGGATCTCTACTTATCTTCATTCTGGTTCAGGGGTAAAGATTATTTCACATAGCCAATTACCCCAAATAAGCAGTTGATTGTATTTTCCTGGTAAATACCCATTAAACTTTTGAACTTTGACTCTTTTATTCATAAAATTGCAAAAATCAAATCTTTCAGATAGAACTCGATTGTATATTCCTGACAACAAGTTGAGCAAAATACTAACCTGGTTGCCATAGGCATCACCAAAAGAGATGCTGATTTTATCTCTGGTGTGCTTCTTCGAAGAGCAGCTCGTTGTGATTTGAACTCTGTAAGTGCACCTTGACGCAGCCTGAAGATAGTCAGAAACAACGCAACCAATGCCCAAAACCCAGGTGAGCTCAACATGTACCCAAAATTGGCAGATGCATAAACAAAATGAAGTTGAATCCTTAACAAAAAATGAGTTCAGAGAGAAAAGAAGTACCTGATTAGGGTTGGTCTTGAGAGAGAGAAGAGGGAGTGGGTCTGCAGTAGTAGGAAGAGATGAAGAAGAAGCCCATGTTTGGATGAAGATGATGCAAAGTAGGGATGCAAACAGAAGATGGGCTGATGATAGTTGTCTCAGTTTCACCATTTTGATCTTTGTGGTTGGTAAGAACTAAGTTGTGGCGAACAGACCAAGATTTGCAGAAACAATATGAATTGCAAGATTTTGATGAAGATGTTCTCTTGTATTGTTGGACACACAAGCTATGACATGTTATATAATAACAATCAGCAAATATGAAGGAGTCATTTACAAATATACCCTTATCATATGTTATTGACCAAAAAATTAATTAGGGGTACCCTAACTTTTGGTGAAATGTTTTTCCGGTACCCCAACTTTTAAAAACTAATTTTGGATACCCTAACTTTTAGAATTAGAAATAATTAGGTGAATTTCCGGCCAATGATTTGAATTTACCGGTGATTTTTAGGCGGGAAATTGATTAAGTGTATTTGTGAACGAAAATGTCATTTGTTTTTGTGGATGAAAATGATTTGAATCAATCGAAGTTTTACCAGAAATTCACCTAGCAATTTCTAATCCTAAAAGTAAGGGTACCCCAAAATTAGTTTTGAAAAGTTAGGGTACCAAAAAATTGTTTCTTCAAAAGTTAGGGTACCTCTAAGTAATTTTTTGGTTATTGACTTAGGCCCCTTTTCTTTTATACAGTTGGTTGCAGTGTGGTAATGATGCGGTGCGGTGAAATTTGAAAGTTGTGGTGAAAATTATGGTAGGTGGGGTAGGTTAAGAGAGAGAATGTGAAAAGTAAAGGAGAAAAGTGAGCGGAAAGAAAGTGAAAAAATATATTTGTAATGATTGTGGTGTGGTGTGGTGTGATGAAGTCCGGTGGAAAATTAAAGAATGCGGTATGGTGTAGTACCGCATTACAACCTACCAAATTACAACCTACTGCATAAAAGAACAAAATTTTTTTTGTATATTTAGCGCCGACAAAAATTCATGTGATCCCATCATCCAAATTCGTCCGACCTAGATTAAATTGGGATTAAATCGGTGATTTTGTCCAAATTTTAAATCGGGACAATTCAATCTCGGTGGTTGGTAAGACCCGGTTCTTGTCATCTTATATTATTAATATCAGTGAGTCATTTACAAATATACCCTTATGGTGTAGTATTGTTCCACGTTCATAGCCATGGAAAAGGACGCTTAAAACAAAAAAGAAAAGAAAATCTCGTCAATCACACAATTGAAAACACTGACAAATGACAATGGATCTTTCCAGTCACCTGAGATGAGAGAGTTAGACTCAGCAGAAACAGCTTCATTTTAAGTGTAGGATCACGATGGCCTCTAAAATTCATTCGTAAATGATAGGTATGACAAATGTTATCTTTGGTAAATTTCATTAGCTTCCAGCCAGTTTCAGCTTGTATGTTAAATATTATTTTACAGCAATTTTCGGTAATTTTCAGCAAATTATGCTAACTTTGGGTAAATTTTACCCTCACGTACCTATCATCCAACTTTATGGGAGTTGTAGAGTAGTGTAGATATGGAGATATGGTACCAACACAACAACACTACCTGGAGAATCTGATTCAGTAGTGTTTTATCTTACTGCAAGAAAGGCTACACGATTTCTGCTACAACTCACCACATTTCACCGCAAATCATTACTTTTTTCTCTCCTCACTTTTCTCTTCTACTTTTTACATTCTCTCTCCTCACCTACTCCACATACCAATAACCTACCACAATTCCACCACTCCCCACCACACCTCACCGCAAAATACCGCAAAACACCACAGTATAGAACACGGCCTCATTCAGTTTCATTTTACACACGTCCACTTGGTAGGGCCTCAAAATTTCTCCCTTAAAAGTTTATAATTGAGGATGGGGAGCTTTGGGATAAACTTGTTAAGGCAATCCTTTTGTCTACAAGCCAAGTCTTTCAGCACAATACATGTGATGGAAGTGAAAGTAATCAGGTAAAATAGGATAACTTCTATTCCACCTACTTGTTTCTTTGATTTTGGGGTTGTTTGTTCTGATAATAACACCCTGTTCGTGTTCATTTTTATCATTTAAGGAGCGTTTGGCAGAAATCCAATGGAAACTTTTCTCAGGAAATATTTCCCAGGAAAAAAGTTCCTGCCATAAAATTTTTTTTCAAGGTAAACCTACATCCAAATATAGGAAAAATAAGTCAATACGGGAAAATTGACCATTTCCCCGGAACTTTTGACCAACCAAGCGCACCCTTATATGAAATGGTTATACAAGCTGCACAAGGTCATGATGACCCTAGTTCAAGGTGACAATATATCACCTTTGGAACAGGGAACGGTGTCACAGTACAGAGGATAGAATCTGCAATCTGGAAAAATCCTTGGAATCTTTATGAATATACATGAACACAAATACACTAAGTCGAGAGTATAAACCGTACAATCAAATAGAAAATCCACAATACCATCCCAACCTAATGCCCAATACAACCAATTCCAGCAAATCAGGGTGCAAAAAGCCTGACCCTTGTGCAATCATTTTCTAATCTTTATTTCGACCAAGATGCAGCGATAAAGGAAACCCTGTATCAGTACCCAGTTAAGGAGCTTCAGAGCAATCTTCCTTCCAAAATGAGTAACAAAGAGGCAGCAACGATCGTAAAAAGAGTGCTCAATGAGGGTATTCTGAGGCCTTCGGAGGATGATCCTGCATTGATTAAGAATATAGATTAAAAGCGCATTCAATACATTGTAAGTTGTAACTGTATTGTAAACGCAATTTGCAAGCTTCCTTGGAGATTTTGACCTTAAATTGATAAGGTTTAGCGTTAGGACCAGTGATATTTGTCAGGTTACCCCTCCTAAACTGATGAAACTTACAGAACTTCAGAAAAGCATCTTCACGTGTTTGAATGAACTGCCAAAGGTTTCTCAATGAACGTTCGTTTGAATTGAGAAACCTTTGTTGTAGCTTCGAGTTGTTATTTATGGTGTATTTGCAACTTTGTTGCGAACTCTACAACCTGATTTGGGCTTCGAACAATCGAGAAAAAACAAAGAGGAATTTTGAAAGGAATCTGCAATGAAGTATTGTCTTCAAATTGAAGATATCATAAACCAAATGCTCTTAGCCTTTGGGTGGGGTAAGTTTACTCAAGCATCTACGAGCCTTGATTTGGAAGCAATAGTTTAGGCCCTCACGGCCAAGGGTTTGGCTCATGAAAATCCTCCTCGAATAAGATAATTATCTGATTCTCAACTAAGAAATTCTAGATTTCTTGACGACCCCAAACTCAACCAAGAGCAGGAAAACCGACCCAGAAAAAGTAATCACGACAAAACGAGCGATGATTCATGCCTTGGACCAGCACATCCTCTCACAGGAATAGCAAGTAAGTTTCCTAAATTCTTCATAACCATTCATGCAAGGCCTCCTAAACAATGACAAACTTGGATGGGACAACCTGAGCTAATAGTTTAACAAAGCATATAGAAGCTTTTGTACCCGAAAAAAAAAAAAAGATCAAAAAGGGAGAAGGAAAAGAGACCCCAATCTAGACATAATTCACCATTGGAGATTTCCCAAGCAACCTCACCGAATTTATTCGTGATACGCTCAAGGAGGGGAGGAAAACTAGAAAAGTCTCTACAATTTTGAAAGTAAAAGGAGTTCTCCCATTCTTCAAACCTAAAGAAGTCCGATTTACCATACAGTAGCAAGGGAGATGGGAAAAGAAAAATATTCATAAAGATAAAGGACTATATCACATACATCAAAACTTAGTCACGTAACTTAGAAGTTCCAATTCTAAAATAAAACAAGAAAATCACAACTCACAAGCCTAACGAGGGACCAAAAGATAAGACATCTTATATAGACCTTGACTATTACACTTGTTCAAGAATAAGCAAGGAATTGAACCAAAAATAAGCCAATTTAGAAGCATTGTATGGACCCACTCCAGAAAATCAAGCCCCCGAAACAGCATTATTGACAAATGAAATACCCCTGACTAACCTCAATATACAACTGTCAAATCATAGAAGAGAAGTCATATATAGTAACCTTAACACAACAACAAGTTCGGCACGGCAAGAAACATTAAGTAGCATAACAACGTTATTCCTACTTCTCTTGAAGTATATGATTGAGGAGGTAAAACGTACCGCTGCAGTAGTTAAATCCATACCAAACATTATTCGGTATCCATTCATTATAGTTGAAGGTCACGGGCCTCGTATATTGGCCAGAAATATGCACCGACCCTACCTTCCAGCCATCAGAACCTTGCCTGTACAGGTAAACATAGCACACATCATACGTACACGGACCGTATATGTCGAATGTATCCGTGGAGCACGCCTCAAAGGTAAGCGAAGATGGGTCATCTATCCTTTCCACGTACACCTGCACTTGCAAGCAACAGAAAGATTACAAATCAGTTGGCGAAACCGAAACTTACCAAATCTATATCTCTAGATTGAACAGCTTTTCTTTCTCATTTCTCTTCTCCCAACGATGTCCATAATCTGGATAGTTGAAAAAATTGCTTTTTTCAACTTAGATTGTCATGAGTAAAGTAAAATAAAAAAAATGTCTCGTCAAACATCCTCTACTTTTCCATAGAATAGTAGTTACTGAACCATTTCTAAATATTGGGTCAACTAAAACCAGTATCAATCGGAAAATTTAGGGGTAAGACTGCTACATCCAACCCCTCCATACCCCACCTAGGCGGGATTTCGGAGTATTGGCATTGGTTTTTGTTTTTGTTCTCTTCGCCCAACGGTTCATATTCACAATATTCTCCATTCCCCCTTTCTTACTTTGCTTCCCCCTGCATGCAAGGCTAAAACTCTGTATATATGATTCTCCACCTACCCATCAAAGCATGACCCACAATGTGTTGTTTTTCTCTAAGGCAATGATCACTCATACTCTTTCTCTAATAATATGATCACCAAATGATCCTAATTAGCCATTGCACAACTATGGGAAAAAAAAAATACAAAAACAAAAAAAACAGTTGACTACTCTACTATATCTAATGATGACCCACATAACAAAATGCAATCTTGTATGGGTTTTGAGCTACTTTTCCTTTTTTGGTTCCAGGCTTATAGATCATTCATAGTGGACTACCAAACATCAACCAAAAGAACACACCTAAATAACCCTAATTACCCATTGCACAACTATGAAAAATAGCAGTTGACTAAATCATAACCCGATGATGACCCACATAACAACATGCAATGTTGTATGAGTTTCTCCTATTTGTCCAGGCTTATTAGATCAATTCATAGTGAACAACCAAATATCAACTAATCTAGAAAAAGTGCGATGGGCAAATATTCACTAATTAACTCCCCCACCATAAACCAACCTTGATTTTTACATAATAAATTCGTCAACAATCGAAAATTTGATTCCATTTCTGAAGAAGTCGACAAAAATACCTGGCCACCATAACGATCACCAAAAGAAAGACTGATTTTGTCTCTCGTGTACGCCTTTGAAGAGCAGCTTGTCGAGATTTCAACTCTGTAAGTGCATGTTGATGCAGTCTGGAGACAAAGCAACCCAACAAATTACAACCCGAATCGAAACGAGGGCAAATTGTAGACAAATAAACACACAAACAAATTCAAAAAAAAAAAGTGAGTGAGAAGTGATAGATTGTGTACCAGATTAGGGTTGATCCTGCTGAAAATTGTGCGAGAGAGATTAGGGAATGAGTATGCAGAAGGAAGAGATGAAGCGGATGCAAAGTGGAAGAAGAAGAGGGGAAAGAGAAGGGGTGTGAGTGTGATTTTGACCATGTTTTTGGTGTTTGTAAGTGGTTAACAGAGGAAGATTTTACGGAGGGAAGGAACAACTGCAAAATCAGTAATATGTCCTCCCTAAATCTAAAGCTTGCACTTTTGCACTGAATTGTATTTGTATAAATAGTAAATACCCATCGGCTCCATCACGCCATCAGCTCGTGCGGTCGTGCCTTCTGGGGCCTAAAAGCTTAATTAATTCTATTTTGGCCGTGTTCTATACTGCGGTATTTTGCAGTGAGGTGTGGTGGAATTGTGGTGGGATGTGGTGAAATTGTGATAGGTTATTGCCTTATTGGTATGTGGGGTAGGTGAGGAGAGAGAATGTAAAAAGTAGAGGAGAAAAGTGAAGAGAGAAAAAAGTAATGATTTGCGGTGAAATGTGGTGGCAAGTATGTGTGACATGATTTCCAACCATTGATATAACACGGCCTTTGTACCTTTTCACTTTTACAAGTAACAAGTACTACTAATTTTTTGGAGAGTGTTTGGTAAGATCCTCACATAAATTTTAACTCCGTTAAGGAAAATTTTTTTATGGTGCGTTTGAAAGTTTTTCGGAAAATATTTTTTTAGGAAAAACTTTTTCGAAATTTTTTTTCCTAGCTCCTTTGGGAAATTCTTTTCAGAGGTTGTGAGGAAAATAATGGGTCTCACATTAAAATTTTCTGTATATTGTGGAAAACTAAACATGAAGAAGTTTGTCAATGAAGAAAAATATGAAGGAAGAAAAATAAATGTGATAGAAGAATTGATCTCTAATCTTCCTTGCCTTTATTGATGATGAAGGAGACCCGAAAACATCAAGGAGAGGGATTAAGGGAAAGAGAATAGGAAATAATCATAGCTAGCATATTACAAAGATACTTAGCAATATCACTCAATATCACAAAATATACTGTCATACTCCCCCTCAAGGTAGAGCATGGGGATTAATCATGCCCAACTTGCCTCGTAGGTAGCTAAACTGCTTCCGTCCGAGAGCTTTGGTGAAGATATCTGCCGGTTGGTCCTTGGATGGAACATATGAAAAGGTGACTTCACCAGCTTCTAACTTTTCCCGCACAAAATGACAATCAAACTCAATATGTTTCGTCCGCTCATGAAATACCGGATTCTTGGCGATTTGAAGAGCAACCTGGCTATCACAAGATAGATGCATGGCAGAATCATGACAGACCCCAAGAGAGGCAAGTAATGCCTTCAGCCAGACTAACTCACTAGTTGCTGCAGCTATCAAACGGTACTCAACTTCAGCGGAGGATCGTGAGACTGTGGTCCGTTTCTTTGTTTTCCAGGATATTGGTGATCCTCCAAGAGTGACAAGATACCCAGTGAGAGATCGTCGAGTCAAGGGGCAAGCAGCCCAGTCTGCATCACAATATGCACGAACTTGAAGGTCACAACTAGCTCGTAGTAAAATCCCATAACCTGGAATACCTTTGAGATACCGAAGAACTCGTCGGGCAACATCCACATGTTCTTCCCTTGGCTCTTGCATGATATGAACAACGTAGCATAGTTCTGGCCTCATAATTGTGAGATAGATTAGGCGTCCTACTAAGCGCCGATAACGACTAGAGTCATCCAACACTTTACCCTTGGCAAGTGCAAGCTTGTGGTTTTCCTCCATGGGAAAATCTATCGGCTTACTCCCCAAAAAGCCACTCTCTTCCTCAATTTCAAGCGCATATTTATGTTGACAAAGAAATAGCCCACGAGGTCCACGAGCTACCTCAATACCAAGGAAGTATTTCAAAGCACCAAGATCCTTGATGCGGAAGCAATCATTCAAATAAGATTTGAACTCAAGACAAGCTTTAGAATCATTGCCGGCCAGAATGATATCATCGACATACACCAAAAGAGCCAAAAAGACAGCACCCTTGCGATATGTGAACAAGGAATAATCAGCATAAGATCTCACAAACCCATAGGATGTAAGCGTCGAAGAAAGCTTGGAAAACCATTGTCGAGGTGCTTGACGTATGCCATATAGGGATTTGCGCAGCTTGCACACTTTCGTAGGTGAACGGGAAGAAAAACTAGGTGGCAGACGCATATAGACCTCCTCTTCTTAAGTTGCCATGTAGAAACGCATTATTAACATCCATCTGATGAAGTTGCCAACCTTTGGCTACGACAACGGCGAGGAAAGTTCTCACACTAGACATTTTGGCTACAGGGGCAAATGTCTCATTGAAATCAAACCCCTCCAACTGATAATCACCTCTCACTACGAGCCGAGCTTTGAACCGTTCAATGGTGCCATCTGACTTGTACTTAACTTTGTAGACCCATTTGCAACTAATTGGTTTCTTCCCGGGAGGCAAGTCTTCAATAGTCCAAGTTTTATTTTCTTCAAGAGCACGAATTTCTTCAGACATGGCCTGTTGCCAACGAGGGTCTTTAACAGCTTCTTGATAATGCCTAGGCTCAACAATCTTTGTAATCATAGCAAGAAAGGTTTATGACTGTCAGAGAAATTATTGCATGTGATGTAATTGATTAAGGGGTAAGGATTACCTGCCCTGTGGCGGTGAAGATGCAAGAGAAGGGTCGGCGACTCGAGCAGTGTAGCAAATATAGTCATCAAGATGAGACGGGGCTCGCCTTGCTCTAGTGGGTCGAGTGTCATTATCGTTATTGAGATGTGTGACAGTATTATCAATACTCCCCCTGTTTCCAGATATATCTAACCCATGCGAATCTGTATGGTCGGTTGGTGATTCCATGTGCTCTATTACCCCAACGTCATCATTTGTCTCCGACTCAGGCTGTTGAAACCCCCTCACTTCATTGGTGGACTCTTCTACCTCCATTGATCCAGGAGGTACACTTTCATCAACTTCATTCTCAAGAAACGCCCAATCGTTCAAGCAAATGTCATCAATGTCGCCATTGGTCCCAATTAATCTATCAGCTTCACAGTGCCCAACTTTATGAGTAGAAAACGGAAAAGTTGTCTCATGGAAAACTACATCACGACTAATGAAAATTTCATTTTTCTCCAAGTCATAAACTTTCCAACCTTTCTTACCATAAGGGTATCCCACAAAAATACATTTTCTGCTTCGAGGGGCAAATTTGTCCTTAGTCCTTGGCCTAAAATGAGCATAACAGAGGCAACCAAACATTTTTACATGCTCATATGATGGCTTAGTGCTAAACAATATCTCATATGGGGTTTTTCCATTCAAAACTTTACTAGGAGTTCTATTAATTAGATAAGCTACGATGAGTACACTCTCCCCCCAAAAATCAAGAGGCAAGTGAGCTTGAAAGCGCAAGGCCCTAGCAACATTCAGGATATGCCTATGTTTTCTCTCAACTCGACCATTCTGTTCCGAAGTGTCTACACAACTCGTGTGATGCACAATTGCTTGATAGAATTGTTGCATTGGCCCAGATAGAAATTCAAGCCCATTGTCACTTCTAACTATTTTCACATCTCTTTCAAACTGTGTTTTTACCATGATAACAAAATTTTGCAGCAACTTTGATGCTTCCCCTTTATCTCTTAGCAAATAAACCCAAACAGCCCGACTTGCATCATCAACGATTGTAAAGAAATACTGAGCCCACAAAGAGAAGGCACTTTATAAGGACCCCAAATGTCATAATGAATAAGACCAAATAATTCTTTAACATGACTTTCACTTCTAACAAAATGATTGTGAGTTTGTTTATCACGAAAACAAATGTCACATACTCCGTTATTCCTACTACTATTAATATTGAAATCCTTAGACATCAAAGACAAAACTTGGTCTGAAGGGTGCCCTAAGCATCCATGCCATAAGTTGTGAGAGCCTACCGCATTGACTTGATCTGTTGATGGCGATAAATTGTCCAACCAGTAGACCCCTCCTTGCAATCTACCCACTCCAATCAGGCTCTTCAAGGTGCGATCCTGTATCACACACAAGTCTTCATCAAAAATCACAATACATTTTAATTCTCTAACTAACTGAGCCACAGAGATTAAGTTGCAGGAGAAATTTGTATATAAAGAACTTTGTCCAAACTTATTTGAGTGCTCAAATTCATACTCCCTTGGATATTTGCAATAGTACTTGCCCCATTAGGCAAGTTCACATGAATGGGTTGCACTTTGCTTTTATGTTCAAGGTTTTGCAACTCCCCAATCATATGTCGAAATGCCCCGGAATCGATTATCCAAGGAGTTTTACCTGCTAATTTCTCATATCCTGGCCTGAGAGTCTCGATCAAGCTACGAATCCGTTGAACTTCATCTGTTGTGAATCCAGAAAGGACGTTGTTGCTTTGCTCTTCACACTCTGTTCCTTTTAGCTGTTGTTGTCCAGAAACTAGAACCTCAGCAGAACAAGCGGCTTCGCGGCCTCCCCCTCTACCTCTATTTCCAGGAGTGCGACCACCTCGTGAGCTTCTTCCTCGTCCTCTACCTTTTCCTCGAGACCCCCAACCGGGTGGATAACCTATGATCTCAAAAGAGTTGGATTCGTCATGACCGAATCTACCACAATGATTGCACGTACCTTTCTCGCTTGACGTTTGATTTTTGTTGCCATAGCTCACAGCGAATGTCGATGCTGTCTCTGTCCTGTCATCTCGACCAATCACGAGCTTCTTGTCTTGCTCTTCTTGAGTCACAATATTGAAGATTTTCTCAAGGGGCACAGCAGTTCCATAGCAAGTATCTGACCACGAATCTGAGAATAGAGATCGTCATTCAGTCCTAGAAGGAACTGATATGACTTTTCAGCATCAAACATGCCTATGATCTTGGATGAGACATTGCACTCACAACCCTTACAGGTACACCCCTTACAGGTACATCTGGGAATTTTGACGTGATTGTCGAGTTCACTCCAAAGCCCTATCAGCTTGGAATAGAACTCCACAATGCTCATGCCTCCTTGTCTACACTCAGAAATCTTTGCCTTCAGTTGATAGATTTTAGGAGCACTAGCGACCCCATACCTTTTCTGCAGGTCTTCCCACATTGCTCTTGCTGTCTCTGCATAGGCCACGTTGGGTCGTAGCTTTCGTTCAATTACATTCAAAAGCCACGAACATACCATCGAATTCACCATGTCCCAAGCGTGATATTCAGTAAAATCACCATCAGTGACTTTTGGTTTCTCTAGGGTTCCATCAATAAACCCGAGTTTGTTCTTTGCCTTCAAAGCGGTTCACACCGCCTTATCCCAAAAATCATAATTATCACCGTCAAAAACTTCCGTTGTGATTAGAAGTCCTGGACCGTCGGATGGTTGAAGATAAATGTGATAGAAGAATTCTCTAATCTTCCTTGCCTTTATTGATGATGAAGGAGACCAATATATATACAACTTAAGAAGATACAAAGATACAACAAATCCCTTGATTTTAGGAAAACATCAAGGAGAGGGATTAAGGGAAAGAGAATAGGAAATAATCATAGCTAGCATATCACAAAGATACTTAGCAATATCACACAATATCACAAAATATACTGTCATAGTCAACTTGGAAAAGTTAACCAACTTTCCCAAGAAAGTTTCTCAACCAAACGCCCCATCCGGAAAACTTTAGAAATGGTGGGCCCTTTGTCAATTTTTTTTCAATGTCAATGTACAACCAAACATGAAGAAAATAAATCAACTTGTACAATTTCAATTCACAATTTTTGACCAAGCTAATGCACTCTTAAGGATATATTTATAGTTTACGCAATGGGGAAAAAACAAAAAAGATATGCTTATTGTTTTCAGAGAAAGTTGGGAGCATCGGGCTTAAACCCCGTGGTGCTCTTGAAAATGTATCATTGATGCTTAAGTTAGCAAACGGGTTAAGGATAATTAATGTTTCAAGCTGTGAGGTAGAAGAAAGATTTTATAACTAGAAACTAAAAAGGAAATAGGAGTATAGACTTCTTGCGAATACTAATGAATATTGCTTCCGTTCCATAATAGTTGTCACTTTAACTAATTTTTATTGTCCCATAATACTTATCGTTTTACAATCCCAATACAACTTTTATCATCTAACTACTTTTTCTTAATTAAAAATAAAAAAAGTAAGAGAGAAAATTACATACAAACACAACAAAACAAACGACAAAAGCAAACACCCAACCAAGAAAACACCAAACACAAGTAAAAAACAACCAAGCATGCGAACCTCAAAGAAACTCGTCAAAAAATAAACAGAAAAGTCTGATACTCCAAAAAACCTCTCCTTCTTGAGCAGATATATCATCATCTCTCGATCTTCTAAGATATTTAGGCACCCTTGCTGTTGGTATCCACTGTCAAATGGTCTAAGTGATCCTCAAAAAAGGTAGAGTTATTCCAGCGTCTAGCATATAGATCGGTCCAAATGTTCATTATCACGCTGTTAAAACTAATTCCCACATTTTTTAATGTTTATACTAAAAAGATCGTACGACTCAAGGGTTATACTTGTCGTAAACAATTTGATAGTAAATCTTTATGTCCCAAAATGTTCAACGTAGCTGTTGCTATTTAGCTATTTGCAAGTCAGCTCCAGCACTAATTACTGAGCACAACTCCATGTCCTTACAGTTACAGGCTACAACTTGCCACTGGTTCACGCTAATTTTAGTGTTAATTACGTCTTTGATTAGGTTAAGTAAAAACAAGGACACCTAGAGCATGTACTCCAACATATTTGGAGTGAACAATCATAATTATAAGAATGAACAATCGTAGTATTTGGAGTACATTCTCCAGGTGCACGTAATAAATTCCACCCGAGAAGTGTACGGATAAAGTTGTCACAAACTAGCTATAAGGAAACAAGGTTCAGGGATATGATCATATGCACATCTTTGATTTTGAGCATATATTTTACAGAATCGGAATCCAAGGAACCGAAGAAATCAGATTCTTTACATAAGTAACAGTGGTGTGTTTCGATACATTTTGCACCTCTAAAATCAGCATAAAGCACATGAAAAGAACACAAGGCCGTGGTCATGATTATGGGTTTCATGATATTATCAAACGAAGGATCTCCCCCGAATGCTTGAATGACTTCTCGGTCTCTTCCAAGCAATGATTCTTCTCTTCCCTAGTCCACCCCTGCAGATATCAATCAAACACATGTAAGGCCGCGTTGTGTTTGCGTTGCGTTGCGTTACGTTTAGTTGCGGTAGATTACGTTAAGTTGCAGTGGAAATAATTAAAAGGTAATGGTAATTTGCGGTATGTTGCAGTAGGTTGCATTGCGGTTAGTTGCGTTAACGCACAAAAGAACAGGGTCTATGTTATCATAACAAGAGCTCATCCTGCTAGAGACCAATGCTGCCTCCAAAAAGAGTGAGTTTGTCACGAAAAAGAGGACGATTCATATAAAAGAGGCATGACAAGCAACAAAGTTCAATCTCACGAAATTTATACTTCTAAACCTACCTCATATGAACCCCCCCCCCCCCCAAAACACCAAAAACCGAAACCAATCGTCCGAAATTCCGCCCAAACGAGGTATTGGAGGGTCGGATTTAACAGTCCTATCAGGCTACCACTAACTTTTGCAATTTAGAGAGACTGCTTCCAATTGACTCAAAATTTTAAAATCTTCTGCTATATACTACATTGAAAAATGAATGATTTTACTTTAGTTCATCAGAGTCTAAGTTGAAAATAATAAATTTTTTTTTTCAACTATCTGGATTTTGGACAACAAAAATGGTAGTTCAATATTCAACTTGAAAAAAAAATATTTCTCAACAAATCCAAATTAAGGACTGGCTCATTCTAGGAAACAAGAAAGAATTAGAGATTGGAAAACTTTCTGATTAGAAGCGTAACTGAAACCAACCAGTGAAACCAGACGTTGACAAACTTGGAACCATCGTAAATACGAAAAAATGATGCTAGAAAAGATGTCAGAAATTTCCAAAGGTATAAGGAGACATACTTCGGCCACTTTGTTTAGTTTGTTCCTCACGTTCTGCAGCAACTGGCGAAGATCACCATCCCATTTGTAAAATTCCAGCTCCTTCTTGTTCAGCAACTTCTCAGATATCTAACATAGAAACATGAGACATGCAATTGAGTATTGAGATCTCCCAAGTACATTACTCTAGCACATTTTACTGCTCATTTGAGTCAACATAATGAACCCTGTTCTTGAAATACGATAGGAATATTGAACACTAATATGTCGACCTTTTGGGGTATTCAATTGTAATATACTAACCTTTAACATTGGACACTAATTTACCAACCTTTATCGTTAATGTACGAACATTAGGTGACAATGAGTAAAATTAGACGCTAACATACTAGCAGTGGTGTCATACTAATGTTAGAACTAACCATACATCGCCCCAAAGGCATCACCTGTGATTATTCAAATGTCAACGGTGATTAGCTTCATAAAAGCGCATTTTTGTAAGGATAGTAATATACCTTTTTACCAATCATGCGGCCACCAGCAGTATGGGCAAAGTACACATTATAAAAGTGGCAGATAAATGCCTGTGGATCCTTCTTTGCCAAGTCTTCTAGATAAGTAGCATATGTAAGGCCCGGGGTAGATGGTTCAGGAATGGAGTAACCTTGCTCTCTGAACCACTCCAAATCCTTCGCCAAACTTTCTGATCGCTCCAATCCAGTATTTCTGAACTCAGCATCTGCGATTCCCGCAAAATGATTTAGGTTACAAATGCATGATAAGATGCATCCAAACACCACTCAAAAAAACAACTAATGGTTAAATCTAATTAGACGTAAAAGCACAGCACATGAAGGCAAGAGCATTTTGGAGACGGCTCTACAAGATTCACCACAGCGAGATTTTGCGCTGGCAAAAATTCGGGTCCAAGTCAAATTCGGGGCGTTCAAATTCGGTCAATGTCATTCAGCCGAGAAATTGATGTTCGGACCTGGTTTTAAATCCGGGTCAAAATCGAGATCGGACAATAGGAAAAAGAGATATTGTGTCCAAATATCAGCCAATGTCAAAATTCAGATGAAAAATCTACGGCCTAACCCGGCTTTTTCCAAGTCAGACAAAATTTTGCCAGCTCTAGCAAGATTCCTTCAGCAAGACCTCAACATACTTCCTCTGGGAAGCCATTTCTACTTCGATTCTTCATGTTAACTTGTCATGCCTATCTACGAGTTTACGACACACCTTGGCCTGGGCACAACACTTGACTACTTCAAGTAAGATTAAGAATACTAGTAACTAGAAGATCCCTTCCCCAAGGCCATGTGTAGATAATCAAACCACAGAGCATAGAAAATGCAGAAGAAAATATTCATTAGTAGAGAATACTAATGGAACATGGGTTGAAAATGTCGCATGGAAGAAGTAGAAACCATCCATAGTGTGATATAAGCAACACATGATGGAAGTTCCCTTATGTGAAATATAGAAGTACAAACACAAAAGTGTATCGAGAGATCATGATAACCTATGGCCACGTCATGCTACTAAGATGATCCGATATTAAATTTAGTGACCCTAAGTTTTCTGTGGTTCCAATTGGTCAATCTCTTCCAAAAATATTCCAACTAGCCACCTCCCACATATGCACCACGAACAGTGACAGTTGAAATGTTTAAACCCCAACTTTACCTTAGAAAAAGAAAAAAGCAAATAGAAATTTTTTCATCCTGTCATCGCAACCCCAACCTTCTCAAATTGAACGATTGGTTGCACATCCATGGTCCAGGAAGAGGAAGATAACAACCAATGTCGACAGGCACAAACAAGATAATTTCTAGGAGCTCAAAGAAGAGGAAATGAATGTGGCAAATTAATGTTCCATCTTCGGTTTTGCATTGTTATTTGAATGTATTATTGTCTTTAATTTGAACAAATGTTTAATTATCAGTATGTAGTATGTTAGAAGTTGTTAAGTACCAATGTTTTATGAGGATTGCAGTCTACTATGTTCAGATTATGGCCACTGTTTTTCAATTGTATTTCACTTCCACAGCAGCACAATACTCGATCCAAATTTTCCCATAAACAAATATGGATAGTATCTGCAAAATAACAAATACAGATTTTCAGAGTATTCAACGCTGGCTGATGGGCTCCACCAACTAATGATTTACTGTTCACGATGAAAGCGTGGACTACTACCAAGTCCCAATATGGCAGTCAAAACTGAAATAGAAGTGCTCATTTTGAATTAATTTTTGTCTGTCAGACGGGGTAGCTCATAAGTAACAAAGCCTACTTTTTTTTTCCAAATTGTAATATCCCAACTGGATTGAGAAGCAATGGGATGTTGAGGTCTGAAATTTGGGAAAGCTTAATCAGCATATGGAAAGCCGAACCTTACAGATAGCAATCCGTACTTCGACACAATAAAGAGATCAAATCAACAACTAGGGACACCATGTGTGACATAGCCTAAACCACCAGGACCATAATAGCAATTGCCAATTCATCCAGTACATTTGTTCCATGGGTAACACACTATCACAGTAAAGTCTCATACAGAACACTCCTTACAACATGCAAAAAGAGAGGCAATTTCCAAAAGGTCACAAAGACAAGAGGGAATACCCAAATAATGTTCCAGATCACATCCAACCAAGAAGAAAAATTTGCTTCATAATACTCATAAGTCGTAAGAATCTTAAATATCTCATAAACACCAGGGGAAGAAACCAATCAAATGCCACAAAGGTTAGCACTTAGTACAGAAGAATCGATTGGCAACAGAACACAAAGGTCTGCAATCCAAAATCCTCCTATACCATTTTGTATCAAACATATTTGAGCCTTAAGAGCAAAAACTTGCCCACAAACATGATCAAACGGAGATAACCAAACGCCAACCAGAAAGTTCCACAAGGCCAACAAAAATCCCCCACAGGAGTCATTAATTTGTCATTTATTAATGAAAAACAATAGACAAATCAATTTTTGTAAATTAGGTTTACCAAAATCACCCCCCGAAAAAAAGCAGAACGACTTATTAATATTTCAGAAGTCATTAAAGCACCCGTTAATACATTGGAGATGGCAACTCCCAGTAAATGGAGAAAGGCACTATTAGAGGGTTCTTGTTAGATTCACTCTAAAAGGTTGGTGATTTCCCATCTGATCAAAGGATGTCACTTTGAGTTTCACAAACTACAAAAGAAGAATTCATACTTTTTAAAATATAATCTTTTCTTTGAAGCAATAGATGTCCCTAAAAGAAGATCCAGAGAAAAGTGTTCACAATCCATGTCAATACGGTCTTGAATCTGCATTCGCTCAGAGTATCTTGGGCCACAAGGTAAAGTCCATCCCACCTAGGTCTTCCTCTGCTTACTAAATGCTTGAAAGAGATCTAACAAAGACATGCTGAACTGAAATATAAGGTTCTCTCAAAAGGGGGAGATCAATTTTCCTTACAAGTTTAAACAGTGTTCATGTTCAGCTAGCATTGGTCATCAATTCAGACATGAGAACGAGTGTCATTGGAAATCCATTTTAACAAATTGGTAGTACCATCTCATGTCTTGATTGGGACTTGAGGTGAAGAAGAATGACCCTCTAGAGTCTAGAGTAGTGGTGCTCTAGTTGGCATAACATTTGGCGTAGTAAAGGATCAACTTCCAAGGGCTAGATTTTTATCCCTTCATAATACTAGTAGCACACTTCACATAATCCAATGGAGGAAAAAAGTGACACCATTTGATAGCGGCATTCAACATTTCTGAGGAGTTCCGAGAACCACCTTTCTAAGATGAATGCTTTATTGGAATGTAAAACATATGATGAATTAAATATCTCTCTCTTCTGCTGAGCTCTTCACAAAAGGTATTGCCACTTCTCCAATCTAGAGTTCAATACACCAGCCTCTCAATGATGACTAAGGGACGCCAGACACCGAGCCATCTACTCCAAGCAATTCAGGGTCTTTTTCTATCACTATTATCAACAACCTTTACCCAACTCAAACTTTGGTTATCAAAAACAAAACCGAAACCAATACTCAAAAAATCCCACCCAAACAAAGTATGTGGATCGGATATAGCATTATAGCAGTCTTGCCCCTAAATTTCCTAATTAAAGAGACTAGTTCCAATTGACCAAACATTTAGAAATTGCTAGCGACCCAATACAGTTTGGATATCAAAGAATAGCAAACACCACATAAACAACAAGGGATTAACCAAAAAATGCCACCAAGGTCAGCACTTAGAATACAAGGGAAGTAACCAAACACATTTGAGCCTAAATACCTAAAACTAACCAGAAAATTCCACAAGGCCAACAAAAACCCCACACAGCATTCATCAATCTCCCCTTCATTAACTCAAAAAAGCACTAAAATCAAAACATCCAATGAGAAAGAGAGAGAGAATTCTTACAATAAGGGACAGGAGCCTGTTGGACAATCCTTTCCAAGGTATCATAAACCAACTTACTATCCACAAGAAACTTCAAATACCCTTCAATGGTGGGTTCCCATATCGCCGGCGATTTCTCCTCCGGCCCCTGAGCTTCCTTCTCACCCTCCTTGGCCTGGTCTCGAGTATGCAACCTCATCGCCACCGCCCTCATCTCCTCCACGAACTCCTTCTTTTCCTCCGCCGCCGTCTCCGCCGCCGTGTCCTCCGCTGCCACCGCCACCATCACCGCCTTCCGACGGTTCTTACTGGGTAGAAATTGATGGCTCTGACCGATAATCATCGAACTAACACTTGGGTTTCTTCTACTCCATGAAACTGAAGAAGTAAACCCTGTTTGTGGGATCGATTGCTTGGAATTTGAAGTGGGTTTCTTCAGCAAAGACTGGGGTTGAGGAATGGAAGATGTAAGAGAAGCCATTGAAGCTGAGATTTTTTGGAGTTACGGAGAATTGCTTCGGATGGGGGGTTTATAGTGGGAGAAAGTTCAAGTTGGAATCTTTACTTTTTTAAAGAATTGGGATTTGGATTTGCTTGTTAGTTGAATTGGATAATTGTCGTAGGGTATGGAGGAGGATTAAATAATTGAATTTTCAAGCATGGGAGTTTGGGTTCTTGATTACTGCTTCAAATGGGGCAGAGGATGAAGATGGAGGATTCGTGAAGCAGACGGCAGAACGCTGTACGACGTCGCTTCTTGGTGGTGGACTTGGGATTGAGAACGCCATATGTATTTTAATATTTTAAATCAAACTCCAAAAAGAAATGTTGTGAATTGGAATTTTTGTCGTGAAATAAAAATGTCTGGATGATTTCTTTCCTTTTTTTCTTCAAGAATTTTGAATAGCACATGATGTGTTCATTTTTTAGTTAGAATCAAACGTGATCTAGATTGTTCTAGATGATAGAAACCAAGTATCTGGTTATCCAAAAAAAAGAAACTAAGTATCTAAAAGGTTTTAGATTACGATCATACTTGTTGGCATTCACTCATTAGTAAAAATGTTTTACGTCAGAAAAATAAAGAGAAATGATATGGTATATGATGGAGGTCCTCCATCAGAACCAGCATCAGGAGCAACAACGACCTCACCAACATCAACATTGAGGCCATC
This sequence comes from Portulaca oleracea, assembly GCA_029582165.1. Classification (NCBI taxonomy): domain Eukaryota; kingdom Viridiplantae; phylum Streptophyta; class Magnoliopsida; order Caryophyllales; family Portulacaceae; genus Portulaca; species Portulaca oleracea. The sequence continues at coordinate 6,464,943 of CM055893.1, forward strand.
ATCAACCACATCAAACACTGACATCCAAGAATGCTTTATGATGGTCCAACAACTCATGAGGTCGTCCAACAACAACAACATCAACATCAGCAGCAGCAGCCAACCAGTGAGGTTCTTTCTCAATTCCATATCTTTGGATTGAGGTCCTCACCCGTCTTTTGAAGACTTCACTTTAGCTGTTGAGGACTTTTCCAGCTTAGTGAAGATGTTTTCCAGTTATGAGGTCCTCTTTGAAGACATCACTTCTGGACTGTTGAGGATATTCCAGTTCTATGAGGTGATCCAGCATTGAGGTCCTCCATGAAGACTCACTTCCGAGCTGTTGAGGCCATTTCAAGCTTGTGAGGTGACTTAACCGTTTGTAATAAAGACAACGCGTCTGTTAGGTTTTATTTCATTTTATTTTGATGTTATCCGGTTGTAATGAGGCCTTAATTAGCTTACTAAGTTAGTTAGTAGCTTAATGCCGGATTAGTGAGTTTCTTGAGCAAGGGGAAACCCTTAATCATCCAGCTCAACCCTAGGATTAAATACATTGTAATCGGCAGCTTGTGAGGATCATCTACCAGTGAAATTAATAGCATTTTGAGTGTCTTGATTGAGCCTCTTGTTTGTGAGTGACGTTAAACTCTCATTTTGGTTAATTCTACTACAGTAGCAAGGATTTGGCAATCCTTGTGGTGGGTGTAGAGCTTGATAATCTCGATGGTGGTATGCCTGTATCCATTGAGGTCATCCAGTCCATTGCCCTTGATGTTCTAGCTGTGGTGGGTCTGTATCAGCTTGAGCCTCAAGACTATCCTCGGTTACTATTTGATTGTAAGTTTATTCATCCGATCATCATTTTATCATCATCCATTTCATCCATTTGTTCATTGGTGTTCATACTATGTTTTTGGAGGAGGTTGTAATTGATTGTCTCTGTGAGGTCTGTTTTGGGTGCATTTGTATTTGATTCTCTGTTTTGAGGCCAGATTGTGTGCGAGCTATGTTAATGTGGTGTACTGTGAGGTCAATACTCTGATCTTAGGACCTTGCATACATCATAATTGGTATCAGAGCTGAGTAACATCTTGGAGGAAGCTTTGTTTGTGTTATTTGTGCATTTCATATTTGTGCCTTGAGGGAGAAGGAGGAAATGGAAGGGAGAATGAAAATTATGAGTGAACAGTTGCAATATTATATGAGGTTGCACAGGAGAGAAATGAATATAATAGAGAATCTGATGTGGAATATGAAGAAGAAGAAGAGGAGGAGAACCCTTTTAGTGGATTTGGAGGGGGAGGAGGAAGACCTAGGTATCACAGAAGAAGGAGGTATGTAAGGAGATCACCTAGGAGTAGTGTTAGTGAATCCAGGAGTAGGAGTGAAAGGGAAAATAGAAGAGTTGAGAAATTGGATTTCAAAATAGATATTCCAGAATATAGAGGAGAGTTGGATCCTGATGTATTTTTGGATTGGTTGCAAACAGTGGAGAGAGTGTTTGATTTGAGGGAGTTGTCTGATGAGAACAAGGTGAAGTTGGTTACATTGAAACTGAGGAAATATGCATCTACATGGTGGAACAACTTGCAAAGAAGGAGAGAAGAAATCAATGAACCTAAAGTCAGTACATGGGTTGAAATGAGGCAGAAGCTCAAGGAGAAGTTCTTACCTGAAAGTTACATGAAGGAGAATTATTTCAAGCTTCAACACTTGGTCCAGGGTAGCAAATCTGTTGAGGAGTATACCAAGGAGTTTGAGCATATACTGTGGAAATGTAACATGAAGGAGAATGAAGTTCAGACCTATGTAAGGTATCTTGCAGGATTGAATGATAATATCAAAAATATTGTTGATCTTCAGGTGTACCATTCACTTGATGAGCTGAGTTCTTTGGCTCATAAGATGGAACAGCAGAAGAAGGCCCAAAGGAAGGAGTATGGAAGCAAGTATCCAGCCAAAACCTATCCTCAAACCAAATCAGACCATTACCACAAATCCTATAACCCACCTCAAAGAACCTATCCATCCCCACAACCACAAACCAGATATCCAGCCCTAAACCACCTCAAACACAATCCCAAAATCCCCCACAAAGAACCCCAGTTCCTACCAATCGACCATTCCCTGAGAGGAGATGTTTTAGATGTCAAGGACTTGGACATCTAGCCTCAAAATATCCAAACAGAAGAGCAGTGACCTTAGCAGAATATCAAGCAGCACTGTTTGTTGAACCTGAGTCAATTGTTGAGGAGGAACAGTTTGATGAACCTGAAGGAGATCTTGAATATGATGAAGAGGAAGTTGAGGCCAAACCTGATGAAGGTGAAATGTTGGTGATCAGGAGGGACCTTAGCAGTTCAATAGTTGATGAGGAAGCTGAGCAGAGGGAGAATATTTTTCACACTCGAAGTACTGTTCATGGGAAGATATGTTCCTTGATTATTGATGGAGGCAGCTGTACCAATGCAGCCTCACAGACTATGGTGCAAAAGCTGAATTTGCAAACCTGTCCTCATCTAGCACCTTACACCATCCAGTGGTTAAGTCAAAGCAGAGGTATCAAAATCTCATCTAGATGCCTTGTGAATTTTTCAATTGGTTCTGTTTATAAAGATGAAGTGTGGTGTGATGTTATACCTATGGATGCATGTCATTTACTGTTGGGAAGACCTTGGTTGTTTGATAGATCTGTTAACCATGATGAAAGAGCCAATACATATTCCCTTAACCTGAACCACAAGAAAATTGTCCTCACCCCACTTAAACCATCCCAGCTCACAAAAAGAACCAAGAACCTGATTGTTGAACCATCCCTTGATGTGATTTTACTTGCTGAATATCATGAGTACTGTGAACAGAAGGAGTTACTTTTGCTTGATCTTGATGAAGAACCAGCCTCACAAAATGAGCCAGCCCCACAAAATAGCCATCCTTTATTCCAACCCATCCTAAACCAGTACCTACATGTTTTTCCAGAGGAAATGCCACCAGGCTTATCCCCTAAAAGAGACATCCAGCATAAAATTGACCTCATCCCAGGATCTATCCTACCAAACAAACCAGCCTATAGAATGACCCCAACTGAAACCAATGAGATCCAGAGGCAAGTTGATGAGTTGTTGGAGAAAGGGATGATCAGAGAGAGTTTGAGCCCTTGTGCAGTGCCAGCTTTATTGGTCCCAAAGAAAGATGGAACTCAAAGGATGTGTATTGATTGTAGAGCCATCAACAAAATTACTATCAAGTATAGATATCCTATCCCAAGACTTGAGGATATGCTTGATGAGCTCCATGGCTCAACTGTGTTTTCAAAGATTGATTTGAGGAGTGGATATTACCAGATCAGAATTTATGAGGGAGATGAGTGGAAGACAGCCTTTAAGACTAAGGGAGGTCTATATGAGTTGTTAGTCATGCCTTTTGGTTTGACAAATGCACCTTCAACATTTATGAGGCTTATGAACCAAGTCTTGAAACCTTTGATTGGGAAGTGTGTTGTTGTTTATTTTGATGATATACTCATTTATAGCCAGTCTGAGGAGGATCATGTGAATCACTTGAGGAGTGTTATGGAGATCTTGAGTAGAGCAGTTGTATGGGAACCTCAAGAAGTGTCAATTCTTCACCAGTCATGTTATATTCCTTGGTTATATTGTGACATCAGAGGGTATTCAAGTGGATGAAGAGAAGGTTAAAGCCATCAGAGAGTGGTCAGTTCCTACATCAATCCAGCAAATCAGAAGTTTTCACGGATTAGCATCTTTTTACAGGAGGTTAGTAAGGAACTTCAGCACTATTTTAGCTCCTATGATTGAATTAGTGAAGGGGAAGAGCTTTACTAGGACACCAGCTACACAAAAAGCTTTTGAGGAGGTCAAAAGACAGTTAACCTCAGCACCAGTTTTGGCATTACCTTGTTTTTCCAAAGTCTTTGAAGTGGAGTGTGATGCCTCAGGCGTGGGCATTGGAGCAGTGTTGACTCAAGAAGGAAAACCAGTAGCTTATTTCAGTGAGAAACTCAATGAGGCCAAGAGGAAGTACAGTACATATGATAAGGAGTTATAAGCCATCATTAGAGCTTTGCAACATTGGAGGCATTATCTTATTGGAGCTGAATTTATTCTGCACAGTGATCATGAGGCCCTCAAATTCATTCAGGGGCAGCATAAACTCAACACTAGGCATGCTACTTGGGTGGAGTTCATGCAGCAATTTCATTTTGTGATCCATCATAAATCGGGGAAGCTTAACAAAGGAGCTGATGCATTATCCAGTAGGTATTTGTTGTTGCAAGTTTTGGATGCAAGAGTGCTTGGTTTTGAATAGTTGAAAGCTTTGTATGAGAATGATGAAGATTTTGGAGAGTTGTACCAGAAATGTCAAGGACATCCTCAAAGTCTATACCATATAGACCAGGGATTTCTTTTCAAAGGAGCAAGGTTATGTATTCCAAGGAGCAGTTTTAGGGAGTTGTTGATCTCTGAAGTTCATGGAGGTTGCTTGGCAGGACATTTTGGTATTGAGAAGACTCTTCTTATGCTGAAGGAACATTATTGTTGGCCTAAAATGAGGAAGGATGTTGAGCATTGGGTCAGGAGGTGTGCTACATGTCAGATTGCAAAGAGTCATAGCTTACCTCAATGGCTATACACACCTTTGCCAGTACCAAACAGTTCTTGGGAGGACATCAGCCTAGACTTCATTGTTGGTCTACCAAGAACTCAAAGAGGAAAAGATTCAATCATGGTAGTTGTGGACAAATTCAGCAAAATGGCTCACTTCATTGCATGCCATACCACCTATGATGCTGTGAGGGTAGCTGAATTGTATTTTCAGGAGGTAGTGAGGTTACATGGAGTTCCCAGGAGCATGGTTTCAGATAGAGATGTCAAGTTCCTAAGTCATTTTTGGGTTACTCTTTGGAAGAAGTTGGGCACACAATTGAAGTATAGCACAACTTGTCACCCCCAAACTGATGGGCAAACAGAGGTCACAAATAGGACACTCGGAACACTATCGAGGTCACTGATATCCACAAACAAAACAGGATGGGACACCCTCTTGTCTCATGCTGAATTTGCTTTCAATAGAGCACCATCAAAGGCAACTGGCCTTTCCCCATTCCAGATTGTCTATGGTAGAAATCCTATAACTCCATTGGATTTATCCCCACTAACAAATTCTGTGAGGTTTAGTTATGAAGCAGGTAAACATGCAGAGGACATCAAGAAGCTTCACCAGCAAGTCAGGGAGAAGATCATCAAGTATTCTGAATAAGTTTCTACATCAACAAACAAGCATAGGAGGAAGATGGTTTTCAATCCAGGAGATCTAGTGTGGATTCATCTAAGGAAGGACAGATTTCCAAGCAAGAGGAAGGGAAAGTTGACCCCAAGAGCAGATGGACCTTTTGAAGTGCTAGAGAGGATTGGAGACAATGCTTACAAGTTAGACCTTTCTGGAGACTATGGAGGCAGTGCTACATTCAACGTTGCAGATTTGAGGCCTTACTTTCCAGAGCATGAAGACCTTCCAAGTTTGAGGACAAACTTTCCTCAACTGGGGAGGATGATGGAGGTCCACCATAAGAACCAACATCAAAGCAGCAACGACCTCACCAACATCAGCATTGAGGCCATCATCAACCACATCAAACACTGACATCCAAGAGTGCTTTATGATGGTCCAACAACTCATGAGGTCGTCCAAAAACAACAACATCAACATCAGCAGCAGCAGCCAGCCAGTGAGGTTCTTTCTCAATTCCATATCTTTGGATTGAGGTCCTCACCCGTCTTTTGAAGACTTCACTTTAGCTGTTGAGGACTTTTCCAGCTTAGTGAAGATGTTTTCCAGTTATGAGGTCCTCTTTGAAGACATCACTTCTGGACTGTTGAGGATATTCCAGTTCTATGAGGTGATCCAGCATTGAGGTCCTCCATGAAGACTCACTTCCGAGCTGTTGAGGCCATTTCCAGCTTATGAGGTGACTTAACCGTTTGTAATAAAGACAACGCGTCTGTTAGGTTTTATTTCATTTTATTTTGATGTTATCCGGTTGTAATGAGGCCTTAATTAGCTTACTAAGTTAGTTAGTAGCTTAATGCCGGATTAGTGAGTTTCTTGAGCAAGGGGAAACCCTTAATCATCCAGCTCAACCCTAGGTTTAAATACATTGTAATCGGTAGCTTGTGAGGATCATCTATCAGTGAAATTAATAGCATTTTGAGTGCCTTGATTGAGCCTCTTGTTTGTGAGTGACGTTAAACTCTCATTTTGGTTAATTCTACTACAGTAGCAAGGATTTGGCAATCCTTGTGGTGGGTGTAGAGCTTGATAATCTCGATGGTGGTGTGCTCAGATCCATTGAGGTCATCCACCATCCCTTGATGTTCTAGCCGTGGTGGGTGCAGACGCCGAGCCTCAAGACTATCCTCGGTTACTATTTGATTGTAAGTTTGTTCATCCGATCATCATTTTATCATCATCCATTTCATCCATTTGTTCATTGGTGTTCATACTCTGTTTTTGGAGGAGGTTGTAATTGATTGTCTCTGTGAGGTCTGTTTTGGGTGCATTTGTATTTGATTCTCTATTTTGAGGCCAGATTGTGTGCGAGTTGTGTTGATGTGGTGTACTGTGAGGTCAATACTCTGATCTTAGGACCTTGCATACATCAGTATATAAGTCAAATGAGCTACTTTTCTTAAACATCAATTGGTTTTAAAGGTCATAGATGAGTAGACGTGAATGTGATGATCATTGTGAAATGTATGAGCACAACAACTTTGATTTTTTACTGTCATTTGCCATAAACAATAGGATTAGACGAACAAAAGCAAAGTAGAACTAACTCGTGGCCTTCTGACTTGTAATCCAGAACCACAGTTCACAGTCGCCGTCCCTGGACGTCGGAGGGTTCATCGGCCCCCCACGAGGCCAGTGCTCTGGTTGCGGTGCGCGTCTCTCTGTCTCTTCTCATCCTGACATTTCACCTCCTCTCTAAAACCGATCTTTCACCTCCTTTCCGTTCTACCGCTTTTGGGCGTCGTCTGGGTGGTCGGGGTTCCGGTTGTCGGGGGTCCTTCATTTGTCTAGATGGTCGGAGTTCTGCTCACCAGCTTTGACCCATTTTGTTGGTTGCTGGTTTGGCAATCAAATTGCTTGTGGTTGGGCTTTTCTGGTGTCTTTGCTCAAATTTCCAGGTGCCTTCTTTCTTCTTCTTATTCCCCTAGTGCAGGATTGTTTTCAAGCTTTGTAGGGATTTTTGTTTTGTTGTGTGGGGTCTTAGTTGTTGGGTGCTGGGTTTGTTGTTGTTCCTTGGGTGTCACTCTGATGCATAATGAATCAAAAACTAATCCATTATACATGAAATGAAAACGGATCTTTCACAAGTAAGAACTTGTGATTGTTGATTTCTCAAAGAAACGAACGAAACGAATAGAAATGGGTATGAAACGAAAGGCTTGGACGAGAATTCTAATGATCATGACAAGAATGACAATCAAGAGAAACAAAAGACTAATCAAAACGTACCAACAATGAAGAACAATTCGACCAGATGAAGAACAAGATAGAATTTGACAATGGAAACCTCCTTGATTGATATAGACGCACCACAATCAATTTGATATCCAACTCCTCCTTTGCACCATCCAAGATTGCTCCCTCTTGGAATAGAAGAGAAGATTTGATCGAAATCCCCTCAAGGAATTCGAATCCTAGCTAGAAATGCTAGAAACTAAAGCATGACAACTTTAGAGAGAATTTGTGTTTATTATTCAATAGAATGAGATGTGTGAAATAAGGCACCCTAAGGGGTCTATTTATAGGAATAGAAGCCCCCCCTAGGCGTGTACAATCAAGAAACTAGGCCTCTTGAGGCTTACATCATCCTACACAAGTATGACATCATAAAGAAACAAGTAAACTATACTAGATTACATTTGATGATAACTTGCTCTACACTTAACCAAATTTAAAGATTCTTGAACCATATGAAAGCTCTTTGAATGTAGTTTAATCCATTCTAGGATGACTTCCATGATAGCCTTATGGTTCTTGAGTTAAAGAGCAAATCATCATTCCTCCATGAATAAGACCACTCAAATGTAAACCCATTGAGATAGTTTCAAGCTCTTTGTTGATGTAGCTTAGCATTTGACGCTCATGATGGAGATTTGAGACCCAATCTACATCATTCCCCCCTAGTTGAGAAGAGTTTGCCCTCAAACTAGGAAGTTCTTCTCCTTCTTGATAATAAGGTTTGAGATCACTTATATTGAAAGTGCAACTTCCCTCATAACCATCATCTAGTTGCAACTTATAAGCATTATCTCCAATCTTCTCAATGACTTGAAAAGGACCATCACTTCTTGGTTTCAATTTCCCTTTTCTTCTACTTGGAAACCTTTCTTTCTTGAGATGTATCCATACCAAGTCTCCAGGTTTGAAAATAACTTTCTTCCTCTTTTGATTGACCTTCTCTTCAACCCTTTGGGTATACCTCATAATCTTTTCACGAACCTCCTCATGTAACTTCTTAATCTCCTCCACTCTCTTACTAGCTTCAAAACTGAATTTAGTTGATGTAGACATAGGAGATAAATCCATAGGCTTGAGAGGGTTCTTACCATACACAACCTTCAAATGGAGATAACTTTGTAGCTCGATTTGGACTCCGATTATAAGCAAATTCAGCATGACTTAGCAAAGTATCCCAGCTTTTCTTGTCCTTGCTCACCAAAGCTCGTAATAAGGCTCCCAACGTACGGTTGACAACTTCAGTTTGTCCATCCGTTTGGGGATGACATGCCGTGCTAAATTTGAGCTTTGTACCCAACTTTTTCCATAAGGTAATCCAAAAATGACTAAGGAATTTCGAATCCCTATCACTCACCATAGTCTTTGGAATACCATGTAGCTTCACAACTTCTTCAAAGTAGAGATTTGCAACTTTAGTAGCATCATAGGTAGTATGGCAAGGAATGAAGTGTGCCATCTTTGAGAATCTATCAACAACAACCATAATAGAATCTTTCCCTCTTTGAGTCCTTGGTAGACCCACAACGAAGTCAAGACTCACATCTTCCCATGGATGGTAGGGAATAGGTAGAGGCGTGTATAACCCTTGTGGTAGAACATGAGACTTAGCAAGGTTGCAAGTCCCACATCTTTTTACAATATGCTCAACATCTTTGATCATGCTTGGCCAAAAATAATGATCTCTCATCATCAAATAAGTCTTCTCAATACCCAAGTGACCAGCTAGGGCTCCTCCATGAACCTCCATGATCAATAATTCACGCAAGCTACTCCTTGGGATACAAAGTTGATTCCCTTTGAAAAGAAACCCCTCTTCAATATGAAACATCTCGTGTAGATGCTTCTTTGAGAGCTCAAATACTTCTTTGAAATCTTGATCATCCTCATACAAATCCTTAATATGATCAAATCCAACAACTTTTGAATCAAGAATATGTGTAAGCAAGTACCTTCTTGAAAGAGCATCGGCACCTTTATTCAAATGCCCGGCCTTGTGTTTGATCATAAATTGGAATGATTGCATGAACTCAACCCATTTGGCATGTCGTGGATTAAGTTTATGTTGCCCTTGGATGTATTTGAGAGCTTCGTGATCACTATGAAGAATAAACTCTCCACTTAGTAGATAATGTCTCCAATGCTCAAGAGCTCGTATAATAGCATAGAACTCTTTGTCGTACGTACTATACTTTCTCTTTGCTTCATTCAACTTCTCACTAAAATAAGCAATTGGCCTTCCTTCTTGAGACAAAACCACTCCAATACCAACACCACTTGCATCTACTTCAACTTCAAAGACTTTGTCAAAACATGGCAAGACAAGTATTGGTGCATTACAAAGCTTCTCTTTGATTACTTCAAACGCCCTTTCAGCACTTCTACTCCATTCAAACTCTTTATTTTTCAACAATTCGGTCATAGGAGCCATAATAGTGCTAAAATTCTTGATAAATCTTCTATAGAAGGAAGCTAAACCATGAAATGATCGTACCTCATGGATGGACGTTGGTGTAGGCCATTCGTGTATAGCTTTGATCTTTCCTTGATCCACTTGAATACCATCTTGTGATAGCACATATCCAAGGAAGAAGACCTTGGGTGAGAAGAAGGAACATTTCTCCATGTTTGCGTAGAGCTTCTCTTTCTCCAAGATACACATGACTAGCTCTAAATGCTTTACATGATCAAGCTCATTCTTACTATATACAAGAATGTCATCAAAGTACACTACTACACATTTGCCAATCAAAGGCTTCAATACATGATTCATTAAGCGCATGAATGTAGAAGGTGCATTAGTAAGACCAAATGGCATGACTAACCATTCATATAGACCTTCTTTTGTCTTGAAAGCCGTTTTCCATTCATCACCTTCATGGATACGAATTTGGTGATATCCACTTCTCAAATCCACTTTGGAAAAGACAATACTCCCATATAACTCGTCAAGTAGATCCTCCAAGCGTGGAATAGGGAACCTATACTTGATAGTTATCTTGTTGATGGACCTACAATCCATACACATGCGTTGCGAACCATCTTTCTTTGGAACTAGTAACAGTAACACCGAAGCACACGTGGACTCATGCTAGGCCTTATCAAACCCTTTGAAAGTAGCTCATCAACTTGTTTTTGTACCTCTTGAGCTTCCTTAGGATTCATTCTATATGCCGCTTTGTTTGGAAGGATGGCTCCGGGGATGAGATCAATTTTGTGCTATATCTCCCTTCTTGGTGGCAAACCATGTGGCATCTCTTTAGGGAACAAATGATTGAACCTCTTTAGGATGGGTTGGAGCCGTGGGTGTTCTCGAGTTGGGGAAGCTTGTTCCTCTTGCAAATTAGCCAAAATCAACTCCTTTTGCTCATGGAATTCATGTTGATCCGCTTTTAGCAAAGAAACAATATTGGACTCCTTCTCTTGCTCCTTTTGTTGGGGTGGCCGAATGATAGAAGAAGGTGGCAAAGGGGCCAATGTGATCTTCTTCTTGTTGATGGTGAAGGAATAAGTGTTCATTCTCCCATTATGTGTGACGTACCTATCAAAAAGCCAAGGTCTCCCAAGCAAAATATGACAAGCATCCATTGGTACTACATCACACCATATTTGATCTTTATAACTCTTCCCAATGGATAAAGATACAAGCACACGTTTATCAATCTTAATACCCTTCCCATGACTCAACCATTGTATATTGTAAGGAGAGGGATGAGAACTCACTTCTAACTTCAATTTTTCAACCATTGTAGTGGAAGCCGCATTAGTACAACTACCACCATCTATAATGAGTGAACATACCTTCCCTTGAACCGTACATCTAGTATGGAAGATAGTTTCACGTTGCTCCAATTCGTTTGGTGTAGAAGCCACGCTTAATGCCCTCCTCAACACAAGTAATTCTCCATCATCCGCTTCTTCCACATTTTCCTCTTCACAAACGTCATTCTCCTCCTCAAGTTGCTCTTCTTCATATTCACTTTCATGGCAACTTGCTTCAACATATAAAGCACTTTGATACTCAACAAGAGAGACTACACGTTTGTTAGGACATTCAGATGCAATATGGCCCAATCCTTGGCACCTAAAACATCTTCTTGGAGGTAATGTCCTTGGTTCTTGGACATGGGGTTTGGATGGGGGATTTTGTGGCTGATTTTGTGGGGTTTTTCCGTATGGTTTTTGGGAGGATGGGGGCTGATTTTGTGGAGTTTTGTATTGTGTTTGGGTGGGTGGACGTGTGGTATAAGGTTTGGATTGTGTAGGGTACGTTCTTATGGTATCTTTTCCTCTTTCTTTCCTTTGCCTTTCTACTTTCAAGGCCAAAGTACTTAATTCATCCAATGATTGATAAGAATGTAACTCAACAATATTACGTATCCAATCATTTAAACCAATTAGAAAACGTACCAAAACTTGTGGCTCATTCTCCTTCAAATCACAACGCCAAAGGAGATGTTCAAACTCCTTGGTATACTCTTCCACCGATTTGGATCCTTGAACTAACTTTTGGAGCTTGACATAATTGTCTTGGACGTAGCTTTGGGGTAGAAACTTGCTTTGCAATTTGGACTTCATCTTTTCCCATGAACGGATTTTGTCCTTTCCCTTTGCTTGTCGCTTCTTTTGCAAGTTAGTCCACCAAATAGAAGCATGCTTTCTCAACTTCAATGCTACATACTTCACTTTTAGTTCATCATTAACTTCTTTCAAATCTAACACTCTTTCTACCGTTGGAATCCAATCAAGAAATACCTCCGGATCTAAACTACCATCAAATTCGGGTATTTCAACTCTAAAATCAAAACGTTCACCCCTTCTTGAGAATGGACTAGGCGTGCCATATGAAGCTTCTTCATTAGACTCCTTTTGTAAAGCACGATTCAAATCCATATAGGTCTTTAATTGTTTTTGCAACATTTCAATTTGCAACCTCATAGTGTCGGCATCCTTAGGTGAACTAGATTGAGACTCGTCCATTTGATTCAATCTTGATGTCAAATTAGAACTCTCGTAAGGTAAGGGACGGATTTGGCTAGGTTTGTGTTTGGTTTTAGGGTTCTTTGTGGGGCTTAAGGTTCTTTATGAATTATTGATGAATTCTTGATGAGTTCTTGATGGGTTCTTGATGAGTTCTTGGAAGAACTCAAGGGTGGCGTGTGAATGTGATGGGGTAAGGGACGGATTTGGCTAGGTTAGTGTTTGGTCTAGGGTTCTTTGTGGAGCTTTAAGGTTCTTGATGAATTCTTGATGAGTTCTTGATGAGTTCTTGGAAGAACTCAAGGGTGGCGCGTGATTGTGATGAAAACAAGGTGTAAAACGATGCAAGAAACGAGAGATATCAACAAGCTAAGCTCTGATACCACTTTTGATGCATAATGAATCAAAAACTAATCCATTATACATGAAATGAAAACGGATCGTTCACAAGTAAGAACTTGTGATTGTTGATTTCTCAAAGAAACGAACGAAACGAATGGAAATGGGTATGAAACGAAAGGCTTGGACGAGAATTCTAATGATCATGACAAGAATGACAATCAAGAGAAACAAAATACTAATCAAAACGTACCAACAATGAAGAACAATTCGACGAGATGAAGAACAAGATAGAATTTGGCAATGGAAACCTCCTTGATTGATATAGACGCACCACAATCAATTTGATATCCAACTCCTCCTTTGCACCATCCAAGATTGCTCCCTCTTGGAATAGAAGAGAAGATTTGATCGAAATCCCCTCAAGGAATTCGAATCCTAGCTAGAAATGCTAGAAACTAAAGCATGACAACTTTAGAGAGAATTTGTGTTTATTATTCAATAGAATGAGATGTGTGAAATAAGGCACCCTAAGGGGTCTTTTTATAGGAATAGAAGCCCCCCCTAGGCGTGTACAATCAAGAAACTAGGCCTCTTGAGGCCTACATCATCCTACACAAGTATGACATCATAAAGAAACAAGTAAACTATACTAGATTACATTTGATGATAACTTGCTCTACACTTAACCAAATTTAAAGATTCTTGAACCATATGAAAGCTCTTTGAATGTAGTTTAATCCACTCTAGGATGACTTCCATGATAGCCTTATGGTTCTTGAGTTAAAGAGCAAATCATCATTCCTCCATGAATAAGACCACTCAAATGTAAACCCATTGAGATAGTTTCAAGCTCTTTGTTGATGTAGCTTAGCATTTGACGCTCATGATGGAGATTTGAGACCCAATCTACATCACACTCCCTTTATTTTGTTCATGGATTTAAGCAACCGAAAGTTTGATAGGTTTAAGGTGTAAAAACTTGAACTTGAGAGTCTTGTTTCCTCCATTTTTCTGGAAAAATTTTCTTCAAAGGTTGTGTGTAGGGTGTCCTTGAGTAGAGCTTGTGAAATTATTGTTGTGATGAAAGAGTTGGGGGAGATTCATGAAGGGTTGTTGTGACTCTCCCCTGTTCAAAATCATATGCTTATTAGTGATGGTGTTGTTGTTAATGATTTACTCCTCAAGGTTGGCTCCTTTGCGTTTGAGATGCCAGGATAAGCTTTTGTACTCCCTTTTTATTAATAATCTGCCTATCAATATGGGTTGCTCGAGGCTCAAAAATTTTGTTTAGGAAGTTTGGAGAAGTTATTGATGTTTATATTCCCGCAAAAGTTGGCAAACTAGTAGAAAATTTGGTTTTGTGTGGTTTGCAAAACAGGGATGATGGGACAAAACTCATTAATGAGATGAACCTTAGAATTGTCAATCACAGGAAACTCTTTGTTTCTTAGGCTAAATTCAATAAAAAAAAACAAGCTGCTAGACCTTCGACTCCTGCAAAATATATATGTCCAGAAGTGGATCCCCAAGAAGAATAATGGTGGCGCTCTTATTTCGAATGGTTTGAACATCTCGTCCCCTACTGACGTTACAATGAGTTGAGGAATATTGGGAATGAAAACAGGGTTGTGCCCGACTCTCTTAAGGCTTCCGATTGTGACGGGTCTAGGGATGATTCTAGTAAAACTATTACAGACCCTATTAATGTTGTTTTGGATAGCAACAAACGTGCAAAAAAGTTAACTTACAAGGATGCTCACTTGAGTGGATCCCAAACCAATCAGGTGGCAGATGGGGATCAGGGAGCCAACTCTGACAGTGACCGGACTCATATGTAGCATGCAACTTCATTGGTATTTATAGTCGAGGTCTTCAATCAGCAACAATCTCCTCTTGATTCTTTCCTTTCTTGATTGATCTTTGATCCTTTCCATATTTGCTTTGATCTTCTATCTTTGCTTTTTTGAAAACTTCATTCTTATCATATAAATCAAGATCTAAAAGGATATATATTAGAATCAATATATATTATCTTGGAGAATATTATGATAATAAATTAGAGTGTTTCCGAGACTTCCGTTATTTGTCCTTTCAAACAAAATCTTTGTGCTGCTGTTGCTGGAGGTCCTCAATTGTGAATATGTGGAGGTCCTTAGAGCAGGGGTGAGTTTCTTCACATATAAGTTATTACATTTTTTTTCTAACCATATTTTATATATATTTTTTTTGGTAGATAAAGCAAGGTGCTCTTTATTACCATATCCTAGACCTGGGGAAAATACTCTCCAAACAACAAAATATAAGCAAAACTAGTAAGCTCATCTCCCATTTCAAGTAAAGTATCTATAATCCCTTTGTAAATGGGTTTGATCAAATCTTCTTGTAATCTAGCAACAATGCTCCCGAATATATGTTGAACTATATTATAATCTCCACCACTAGAGTCTTCTCCCTAATTTGTTCAAATTCCGAATTTCCCAGATATTATAAATTAGACAGTTGAAAATAACGACAACAACCCGTTTCTTCGCAACCAAGCCTTTTGCATTTTTCCAATGCGTTGCCCATATCTTATTCTTAAATTGATTCATTGCTTCTCTATTTTGAGGATAATATATTGTGACGTTTGAAAAAGTTACAATATCAGTTAGTCTTACTGGAATTGTAGCTTTTTTCGCTATTTTCTTATGAAGTTATGTAGCATGCAACTTCATTGGTATAGTTATCTAGATTTGGCATCGCTTTGGTACTTGAGGAATGAAATAACCCTAGAGGGGGGGTGAATAGGGTTGTATAAAAATTCTGCACTTAATCAACACAAGAACGTTAATAGCACTTATATATTTGAATAATACTTCTTTATTGATAAACTTAAAGTGCTAGAAAATAGAGGAGGTTACAAACTCGACACTGTCAAGGACTGTGAGGTCCTTAACAAATGCTTACAAGGGCAGAAGATTCAGGATGAACTTCTGCAGCAGTGGCCTCACAATTGAGACAGGAAGAATGGCTTGAACTCACTAAAGTGAGGTCACTTCACTTTAGTTACACGACTCTGAGGTCCTCACCAGAACACTCCTTTTGGTTACATAACTCACTACTCACAACCAAGTAGTTATACTCGGAATTTTCTATCACAAAATTCCTATACACGATTTATCTTGCTTGGAATCGTTATTTTGAGAGAGGAGGACAGCCAAGCTTTATATAGATGCTTGAGGTTCCAATATAACGGCTACTTTGAAGTTTCCTTAACTCTTGATCATTTCCATCTTTGTGTTGATATTCTAATCTTGATTCTTTAGGATCTTTATGTTTGCTGTCCATATATGCTTGATCCTTTCCATCTTTGTGTTGATCTTCTAATCTTGATTCTTTAGGATTTTTATGCTTGCCATTTTGTAATGATCTTCTGCAAAGATATATATCACAATTAGTAGATATTATTATGGACATATGCTGGAAATATTTTAGAGATATTCAGGATACTTCCCTAAATTTGCTCTTTCAAATAAAATCTTCGCACTGGAACTAGAGGTCCTCATCTTTGGATATGGTGAGGTCCTCAGAGTAGCGTTGAGATTCTTCGGATTCTTTCCTTCTTTGTTTGATCCTCAATCTTCATTTATTCGGCAACTACCTCTTTCCTTTGATTTGGATCTTTGCAATAATATAAAATCAGTTAGGGCTCATGTAAGATATATAAATAATAGAGAAGATATGGAATATTCATATTATGGAAACTTCCCTAATTTTATATCTTCAAGGTTTGCCTTTCAATCAAAATCACGTCAGCAGCTGTGGAGGTCCTCAGAACAGTGGAGGTCCTTGGAATGGAGTAGGGGTTTCTTCAATCTCCCCCTTTTTGTTTGAAAGACAAAACTTGCAAGTATAGCACCCATAATATAGTGATAATAGTTCATCAACTATAGCTTATCAACATTGATACATTATCATAGGCCATGGAAAAATTCTCCCCCTTTTTGTCTTTCGGACAAGAAGGAAACAGGGGAATACAAGCACTAAATTGTGTAGCCAAAATAAAGGGAGGAAGAGAGAGGGATAGGAGGAAAAGAAATGATGAGGACACCTTGACCAGGCCCTGATTAAATTTTGAGGTACCCGAGAGGACATGCTGATGAGGACATCAGAGGTCCAAGCATGCAGTGAGTTGACGAACCTGGGAGGAGGAGAGAGACCACATGTAGGGAGGATGGATGATAGGACTCCCCCTCAATTTGACAGCTTGTGCATAGGTTGAGGTCCTCATAGTAGACGACTTCCCCTCGAATGGTGCGGGTGGTGTTGTTTCACGACCTTCCCAATGTGTAGGATCTTGTCTTGGATTTTGTCTCCAAAGGTCACTCTTGCATTCTTGTTGATTTTCAGTTTGAAGAACTTGGTTGGATCTCTGTGTCTGAGGCATACCTGTAATAGAAGACACTATACCTTTCTTGGTCTCTGACCAAGGATGAGATCGTTGCAATGTGGTCTTTGGGACCCAAATTTTAGTAATGCACGGAGGTCTAGTTCCTTTAGACAGGGGATTTGATGAGGTCCTTATTTTATTTTCTGTTGGAGGTCCTCTATGATGATTTTCTATGAGAGGTGGAATGTTTGGGATAGGAAGGAGAGGTGGTGGAATGTTTGGGATAGGAAGGAGAGGTCCTTTGTTGGTATGGAAAGGAGGACTTTTGGACCGATAGTTTTTGAGAGGTGGTGTATTGGGTGTGGGAAGGAGAGGTCCTCTGGGAGGTTGATTTGTAGGAATTTTGGTCCGAGGTTGAGAAGAGGGGGTTATGGAGACTGGTTTGCTTTGGTAAGGATGGGAATTAGTGGCTGCCTCATTGGATAATTGAGTGATGGTTTTATAGAAGTCTTTGACCTCAAGAGACAGTCTATTGCTTTCTATGAACAGGAGGTCATTTTGAGAGTTCAGGCTTTCTATGGCCTCACTGAGACTTTGAACGTGGTTGGTAAGGTGTTTGATTCTTTCTATCAAGGACTTAGAGTATTTAAAAAGATGCATACACCTATCAGCAAGATGTAATGGTGAAAGATTAAGGAGGTCATCAATGTTTACCTCGTCATGAGATGAGGTTGAATCTTGATCCTCACTTGTGTTTGCCATCAGACATAAATTTGTTATTTCTTCTACCTCACTGTGGCCTTCACTAGAATCACTATCACTCCATGTTGCCATCATTGCTTTATAGTTATGTCGTTAAGGTCGACTGTTTCTCTTGTCTTTGTTTCTTCTGGCGTGAGGGCAGTCCTTCATAAGGTGTTTCGAGCTGCCACAAACAAAACAGGTAAATGGGTCAGCATCTTTTCTTAATGAAGACTTACCTTTTTAGGTTGCTTTTCTGTTTCGTCTATCCTTGATGTATCCTCGAAAGGTTGGATTTTTCTTGTATAATCTTCTGAACCCTCTAGCCATCATTGCCATTGTATCTTCCTCCTCATCATCGTCTGACTCACTGTCAGATTTACATACTACCTTAAGGGCAATTTCCTTGGGTTACGAGGTCATTCAATTGGATCTCATAGCGATAGTTTTCCAATGAGTTCCTCCAATTTGAGGGCCTTGAGATCTTGAGCTTCTTCAATAGCTGTGACTTTTGGACCCCATTTTCTTCTAGGCAGGCATCGGAGGACCTTTCTAACTTGTTCCTCATTTGGGTAGGTTTTTCCCAGAGATATGAGGTGGTTGGTGATGCTGCTGAATCTTTTGAACATCTCTTCAATAGTCTCATTTTCCTTCATTCTGAAGGCCTCATACTTTTGGACAAGGATATCTACTTTGGTGTCCTTGACTTGACTTGTGCCTTCATATGAGGTTATCAAGTAATCCCAAACCTGTTTCGCAGTTTCACAATTAGATATACGTTCAAAATCATTCGAATTTAAACTGCAATAAATCAAGTTTAGGGCATGAATATTTTTTCTCAATGGCTCCAACTCTTTCTTGGTCATTTCAGGTCTTTTCTTTGGGACATCTTGACCAACACTATTCTTCTTCGTGGAGTTGGATAATCTCCTCGGTAACCACAAATTGCAGGTCCTCATCTTGGTCCTTGAGGAAGACCTCCATTTGTCTTTTCCACGATCTGTAGTTTTCTCTAGTAAGTAGTGGAGCTATTGTCCATGAGCGTCCTTGAGGAGCTTCATTTGTGTTGATAGCGGCCATGATCTTTTCCACGAGTGATTAAACTCTTGAATTTGTGGACCAGCTCCGATACCAATTGAAATAACCCTAGAGGGGGGGGGTGAATAGGGTTGTATAAAATTCTGCACTTAATCAACACAAGAACGTTAATAGCACTTATATATTTGAATAATACTTCTTTATTGATAAACTTAAAGTGCTAGAAAATAGAGGAGGTTACAAACTCGGCACTGTCAAGGACTGTGAGGTCCTCAACAGATGCTTACAAGGGCAGAAGATTCAGGATGAACTTCTGCAGCAGTGGCCTCACAATTGAGACAGGAAGAATGGCTTGAACTCACTAAAGTGAGGTCACTTCACTTTAGTTACACGACTCTGAGGTCCTCACCAGAACACTCCTTCTGATTACACAACTCACTACTCACAACCAAGTAGTTATACTCGGAATTTTCTATCACAAAATTCCTATACACGATTTATCTTGCTTGGAATCGTTATTTTGAGAGAGGAGGACAGCCAAGCTTTATATAGATGCTTGAGGTTCCAATATAACGGCTACTTTGAAGTTTCCTTAACTCTTGATCATTTCCATCTTTGTGTTGATATTCTAATCTTGATTCTTTAGGATCTTTATGTTTGCTGTCCATATATGCTTGATCCTTTCCATCTTTGTGTTGATGTTCTAATCTTGATTCTTTAGGATTTTTATGCTTGCCATTTTGTAATGATCTTCTGCAAAGATAAATATCACAATTAGTAGATATTATTATGGACATATGCTGGAAATATTTTAGAGATATTCGTGATACTTCCTAAATTTGCTCTTTCAAATAAAATCTTCACACTGGAACTAGAGGTCCTCAGCTTTGGATATGGTGAGGTCCTCGAGTAGTTGAGATTCTTGATTCTTTCCTTCTTTGTTTGATCCTCAATCTTCATTTATTAAGACTACCTCTTTCCTTTGATTTGGATCTTTGCAATAATATAAAATCGATTAGGGCTCATGTAAGATATATAAATAATAGAGAAGATATGGAATATTCATATTATGGAAACTTCCACGATTTTATATCTTGAAGGTTTGCCTTTCAATCAAAATCACGTCATTTGTGGAGGTCCTCGAGCAGTGGAGGTCCTTGGAATGGAGTAGGGTTTCTTCAATCTCCCCTTTTGTTTGAAAGACAAAACTTGCAAGTATAGCACCCATAATATAGTGATAATAGTTCATCAACTATAGCTTTTCAACATTGATACATTATCATAGGCCATGGAAAAATTCTCCCCTTTTTGTCTTTCGGACAAGAAGGAAACAGGGAATACAAGCACTAAATTGTGTAGCCAAAATAAAGGGAGGAAGAGAGAGGAGAAGGAGGATAGGAGGAAAGAAATGATGAGGACACCTTGACTGTGCCACGATTAAATTTTGAGGTACCCGAGGACATGCGATGAGGACATCAGAGGTCCAAGCATGCGATGAGTTGACGAACTGGGAGGAGGAGAGACCACATGTAGGGAGGATGGATGATAGGACTCCCCTCAATTTGACACTTGTGCATAGGTTGAGGTCCTCATAGTAGACGACTTCCCTCGAATGGTGCGGGTGGTGTTGTTTCACGACCTTCCCAATGTGTAGGATCTTGTCTTGGATTTTGTCTCCAAAGGTCACTCTTGCATTCTTGTTGATTTTGGTTTGAAGAACTTGGTTGGATCTCTGTGTATGAGGCATACCTGTAATAGAAGACACTATACCTTTCTTGGTCTCTGACCAAGGATGAGATCGTTGCAATGTGGTCTTTGGGACCCAAATTTTATTAATGCACGGAGGTCTAGTTCCTTTAGACAGGGATTTGATGAGGTCCTTATTTTATTTTCTGTTGGAGGTCCTCTATGATGATTTTCTATGAGAGGTGGAATGTTTGGGATAGGAAGGAGAGGTCCTTTGTTGGTATGGAAAGGAGGACTTTTGGACCGATAGTTTTTGAGAGGTGGTGTATTGGGTGTGGGAAGGAGAGGTCCTCTGGGAGGTTGATTTGTAGGAATTTTGGTCCGAGGTTGAGAAGAGGGGGTTATGGAGACTGGTTTGCTTTGGTAAGGATGGGAATTAGTGGCTGCCTCATTGGATAATTGAGTGATGGTTTTATAGAAGTCTTTGACCTCAAGAGACAGTCTATTGCTTTCTATGAACAGGAGGTCATTTTGAGAGTTCAGGCTTTCTATGGCCTCACTGAGACTTTGAACGTGGTTGGTAAGGTGTTTGATTCTTTCTATCAAGGACTTAGAGTATTTAAAAAGATGCATACACCTATCGTGAAGATGTAATGGTGAAAGATTAAGGAGGTCATCAATGTTTACCTCGTCATGAGATGAGGTTGAATCTTGATCCTCACTTGTGTTTGCCATCAGACATAAATTTGTTATTTCTTCTACCTCACTGTGGCCTTCACTAGAATCACTATCACTCCATGTTGCCATCATTGCTTTATAGTTATGTCGTTAAGGTCGACTGTTTCTCTTGTCTTTGTTTCTTCTGGCGTGAGGGCAGTCCTTCATAAGGTGTTTCGAGCTGCCACAAACAAAACAGGTAAATGGGTCAGCATCTTTTCTTAATGAAGACTTACCTTTTTAGGTTGCTTTTCTGTTTCGTCTATCCTTGATGTATCCTCGAAAGGTTGGATTTTTCTTGTATAATCTTCTGAACCCTCTAGCCATCATTGCCATTGTATCTTCCTCCTCATCATCGTCTGACTCACTGTCAGATTTACATACTACCTTAAGGGCAATTTCCTTGGGTTCTGAGAGGTCATTCAATTGGATCTCATAGGCCAATAGTTTTCCAATGAGTTCCTCCAATTTGAGGGCCTTGAGATCTTGAGCTTCTTCAATAGCTGTGACTTTTGGACCCCATTTTCTTCTAGGCAGGCATCGGAGGACCTTTCTAACTTGTTCCTCATTTGGGTAGGTTTTTCCCAGAGATATGAGGTGGTTGGTGATGGTGCTGAATCTTTTGAACATCTCTTCAATAGTCTCATTTTCCTTCATTCTGAAGGCCTCATACTTTTGGACAAGGATATCTACTTTGGTGTCCTTGACTTGACTTGTGCCTTCATATGAGGTTATCAAGTAATCCCAAACCTGTTTCGCAGTTTCACAATTAGATATACGTTCAAAATCATTCGAATTTAAACTGCAATAAATCAAGTTTAGGGCATGAATATTTTTTCTCAATGGCTCCAACTCTTTCTTGGTCATTTCAGGTCTTTTCTTTGGGACATCTTGACCAACACTATTCTTCTTCGTGGGAGTTGGATAATCTCCCTCGGTAACCACAGTCCAGAGGTCCTCATCTTGGTCCTTGAGGAAGACCTCCATTTGTCTTTTCCACGATCTGTAGTTTTCTCTAGTAAGTAGTGGAGCTATTGTCCATGAGCGTCCTTGAGGAGCTTCATTTGTGTTGATAGCGGCCATGATCTTTTCCACGAGTGATTAAACTCTTGAATTTGTGGACCAGCTCCGATACCAATTGAAATAACCCTAGAGGGGGGGGGTGAATAGGGTTGTATAAAAATTCTGCACTTAATCAACACAAGAACGTTAATAGCACTTATATATTTGAATAATACTTCTTTATTGATAAACTTAAAGTGCTAGAAAATAGAGGAGGTTACAAACTCGGCACTGTCAAGGACTGTGAGGTCCTCAACAGATGCTTACAAGGGCAGAAGATTCAGGATGAACTTCTGCAGCAGTGGCCTCACAATTGAGACAGGAAGAATGGCTTGAACTCACTAAAGTGAGGTCACTTCACTTTAGTTACACGACTCTGAGGTCCTCACCAGAACACTCCTTCTGATTACACAACTCACTACTCACAACCAAGTAGTTATACTCGGAATTTTCTATCACAAAATTCCTATACACGATTTATCTTGCTTGGAATCGTTATTTTGAGAGAGGAGGACAGCCAAGCTTTATATAGATGCTTGAGGTTCCAATATAACGGCTACTTTGAAGTTTCCTTAACTCTTGATCATTTCCATCTTTGTGTTGATATTCTAATCTTGATTCTTTAGGATCTTTATGTTTGCTGTCCATATATGCTTGATCCTTTCCATCTTTGTGTTGATGTTCTAATCTTGATTCTTTAGGATTTTTATGCTTGCCATTTTGTAATGATCTTCTGCAAAGATAAATATCACAATTAGTAGATATTATTATGGACATATGCTGGAAATATTTTAGAGATATTCAGGATACTTCCCTAAATTTGCTCTTTCAAATAAAATCTTCACACTGGAACTAGAGGTCCTCACTGCTGGATATGGTGAGGTCCTCAGAGTAGCGTTGAGATTCTTCGGATTCTTTCCTTCTTTGTTTGATCCTCAATCTTCATTTATTCGGCAACTACCTCTTTCCTTTGATTTGGATCTTTGCAATAATATAAAATCAGTTAGGGCTCATGTAAGATATATAAATAATAGAGAAGATATGGAATATTCATATTATGGAAACTTCCCTGATTTTATATCTTCAAGGTTTGCCTTTCAATCAAAATCACGTCAGCAGCTGTGGAGGTCCTCAGAACAGTGGAGGTCCTTGGAATGGAGTAGGGGTTTCTTCAATCTCCCCCTTTTTGTTTGAAAGACAAAACTTGCAAGTATAGCACCCATAATATAGTGATAATAGTTCATCAACTATAGCTTTTCAACATTGATACATTATCATAGGCCATGGAAAAATTCTCCCCCTTTTTGTCTTTCGGACAAGAAGGAAACAGGGGAATACAAGCACTAAATTGTGTAGCCAAAATAAAGGGAGGAAGAGAGAGGGAGAAGGAGGGATAGGAGGAAAAGAAATGATGAGGACACCTTGACCAGGCCCTGATTAAATTTTGAGGTACCCGAGAGGACATGCTGATGAGGACATCAGAGGTCCAAGCATGCAGTGAGTTGACGAACCTGGGAGGAGGAGAGAGACCACATGTAGGGAGGATGGATGATAGGACTCCCCCTCAATTTGACAGCTTGTGCATAGGTTGAGGTCCTCATAGTAGACGACTTCCCCTCGAATGGTGCGGGTGGTGTTGTTTCACGACCTTCCCAATGTGTAGGATCTTGTCTTGGATTTTGTCTCCAAAGGTCACTCTTGCATTCTTGTTGATTTTCAGTTTGAAGAACTTGGTTGGATCTCTGTATGCGAGGCATACCGTAATAGAAGACACTATACCTTTCTTGGTCTCGACCAAGGATGAGATCGTTGCAATGTGGTCTTTGGGACCCAAATTTAGTAATGCACTGAGGTCTAGTTCCTTTAGACAGGGATTTGATGAGGTCCTTATTTTATTTTCATTGGAGGTCCTCTATGATGATTTTCTATGAGAGGTGGAATGTTTGGGATAGGAAGGAGAGGTCCTTTGTTGGTATGGAAAGGAGGACTTTTGGACCGATAGTTTTTGAGAGGTGGTGTATTGGGTGTGGGAAGGAGAGGTCCTCTGGGAGGTTGATTTGTAGGAATTTTGGTCCGAGGTTGAGAAGAGGGGGTTATGGAGACTGGTTTGCTTTGGTAAGGATGGGAATTAGTGGCTGCCTCATTGGATAATTGAGTGATGGTTTTATAGAAGTCTTTGACCTCAAGAGACAGTCTATTGCTTTCTATGAACAGGAGGTCATTTTGAGAGTTCAGGCTTTCTATGGCCTCACTGAGACTTTGAACGTGGTTGGTAAGGTGTTTGATTCTTTCTATCAAGGACTTAGAGTATTTAAAAAGATGCATACACCTATCAGCAAGATGTAATGGTGAAAGATTAAGGAGGTCATCAATGTTTACCTCGTCATGAGATGAGGTTGAATCTTGATCCTCACTTGTGTTTGCCATCAGACATAAATTTGTTATTTCTTCTACCTCACTGTGGCCTTCACTAGAATCACTATCACTCCATGTTGCCATCATTGCTTTATAGTTATGTCGTTAAGGTCGACTGTTTCTCTTGTCTTTGTTTCTTCTGGCGTGAGGGCAGTCCTTCATAAGGTGTTTCGAGCTGCCACAAACAAAACAGGTAAATGGGTCAGCATCTTTTTTTAATGAAGACTTACCTTTTTAGGTTGCTTTTCTGTTTCGTCTATCCTTGATGTATCCTCGAAAGGTTGGATTTTTCTTGTATAATCTTCTGAACCCTCTAGCCATCATTGCCATTGTATCTTCCTCCTCATCATCGTCTGACTCACTGTCAGATTTACATACTACCTTAAGGGCAATTTCCTTGGGTTCTGAGAGGTCATTCAATTGGATCTCATAGGCCAATAGTTTTCCAATGAGTTCCTCCAATTTGAGGGCCTTGAGATCTTGAGCTTCTTCAATAGCTGTGACTTTTGGACCCCATTTTCTTCTAGGCAGGCATCGGAGGACCTTTCTAACTTGTTCCTCATTTGGGTAGGTTTTTCCCAGAGATATGAGGTGGTTGGTGATGCTGCTGAATCTTTTGAACATCTCTTCAATAGTCTCATTTTCCTTCATTCTGAAGGCCTCATACTTTGGACAAGGATATCTACTTTGGTGTCCTTGACTTGACTTGTGCCTTCATATGAGGTTATCAAGTAATCCCAAACCTGTTTCGCAGTTTCACAATTAGATATACGTTCAAAATCATTCGAATTTAAACTGCAATAAATCAAGTTTAGGGCATGAATATTTTTTCTCAATGGCTCCAACTCTTTCTTGGTCATTTCAGGTCTTTTCTTTGGGACATCTTGACCAACACTATTCTTCTTCGTGGGAGTTGGATAATCTCCCTCGGTAACCATGATCGAGAGGTCCTCATCTTGGTCCTTGAGGAAGACCTCCATTTGTCTTTTCCACGATCTGTAGTTTTCTCTAGTAAGTAGTGGAGCTATTGTCCATGAGCGTCCTTGAGGAGCTTCATTTGTGTTGATAGCGGCCATGATCTTTTCCACGAGTGATTAAACTCTTGAATTTGTGGACCAGCTCCGATACCAATTGAAATAACCCTAGAGGGGGGGTGAATAGGGTTGTATAAAAATTCTGCACTTAATCAACACAAGAACGTTAATAGCACTTATATATTTGAATAATTCTTCTTTATTGATAAACTTAAAGTGCTAGAAAATAGAGGAGGTTACAAACTCGGCACTGTCAAGGACTGTGAGGTCCTCAACAGATGCTTACAAGGGCAGAAGATTCAGGATGAACTTCTGCAGCAGTGGCCTCACAATTGAGACAGGAAGAATGGCTTGAACTCACTAAAGTGAGGTCACTTCACTTTAGTTACACGACTCTGAGGTCCTCACCAGAACACTCCTTCTGATTACACAACTCACTACTCACAACCAAGTAGTTATACTCGGAATTTTCTATCACAAAATTCCTATACACGATTTATCTTGCTCGGAATCGTTATTTTGAGAGAGGAGGACAGCCAAGCTTTATATAGATGCTTGAGGTTCCAATATAACGGCTACTTTGAAGTTTCCTTAACTCTTGATCATTTCCATCTTTGTGTTGATATTCTAATCTTGATTCTTTAGGATCTTTATGTTTGCTGTCCATATATGCTTGATCCTTTCCATCTTTGTGTTGATCTTCTAATCTTGATTCTTTAGGATTTTTATGCTTGCCATTTTGTAATGATCTTCTGCAAAGATATATATCACAATTAGTAGATATTATTATGGACATATGCTGGAAATATTTTAGAGATATTCAGGATACTTCCCTAAATTTGCTCTTTCAAATAAAATCTTCGCACTGGAACTGGAGGTCCTCATCTTTGGATATGGTGAGGTCCTCAGAGCGTTGAGATTCTTGATTCTTTCCTTCTTTGTTTGATCCTCAATCTTCATTTATTCGCAACTACCTCTTTCCTTTGATTTGGATCTTTGCAATAATATAAAATCGATTAGGGCTCATGTAAGATATATAAATAATAGAAGATATGGAATATTCATATTATGGAAACTTCACGATTTTATATCTTGAGTTTGCCTTCAATCAAAATCACGTCATTTGTGGAGGTCCTCAGAACAGTGGAGGTCCTTGGAATGGAGTAGGGGTTTCTTCAATCTCCCCCTTTTTGTTTGAAAGACAAAACTTGCAAGTATAGCACCCATAATATAGTGATAATAGTTCATCAACTATAGCTTATCAACATTGATACATTATCATAGGCCATGGAAAAATTCTCCCCCTTTTTGTCTTTCGGACAAGAAGGAAACAGGGGAATACAAGCACTAAATTGTGTAGCCAAAATAAAGGGAGGAAGAGAGAGGGAGAAGGAGGGATAGGAGGAAAAGAAATGATGAGGACACCTTGACCAGGCCCTGATTAAATTTTGAGGTACCCGAGAGGACATGCTGATGAGGACATCAGAGGTCCAAGTATGCAGTGAGTTGACGAACCTGGGAGGAGGAGAGAGACCACATGTAGGGAGGATGGATGATAGGACTCCCCCTCAATTTGACAGCTTGTGCATAGGTTGAGGTCCTCATAGTAGACGACTTCCCCTCGAATGGTGCGGGTGGTGTTGTTTCACGACCTTCCCAATGTGTAGGATCTTGTCTTGGATTTTGTCTCCAAAGGTCACTCTTGCATTCTTGTTGATTTTCAGTTTGAAGAACTTGGTTGGATCTCTGTGTCTGAGGCATACCTGTAATAGAAGACACTATACCTTTCTTGGTCTCTGACCAAGGATGAGATCGTTGCAATGTGGTCTTTGGGACCCAAATTTTAGTAATGCACGGAGGTCTAGTTCCTTTAGACAGGGGATTTGATGAGGTCCTTATTTTATTTTCTGTTGGAGGTCCTCTATGATGATTTTCTATGAGAGGTGGAATGTTTGGGATAGGAAGGAGAGGTCCTTTGTTGGTATGGAAAGGAGGACTTTTGGACCGATAGTTTTTGAGAGGTGGTGTATTGGGTGTGGGAAGGAGAGGTCCTCTGGGAGGTTGATTTGTAGGAATTTTGGTCCGAGGTTGAGAAGAGGGGGTTATGGAGACTGGTTTGCTTTGGTAAGGATGGGAATTAGTGGCTGCCTCATTGGATAATTGAGTGATGGTTTTATAGAAGTCTTTGACCTCAAGAGACAGTCTATTGCTTTCTATGAACAGGAGGTCATTTTGAGAGTTCAGGCTTTCTATGGCCTCACTGAGACTTTGAACGTGGTTGGTAAGGTGTTTGATTCTTTCTATCAAGGACTTAGAGTATTTAAAAAGATGCATACACCTATCAGCAAGATGTAATGGTGAAAGATTAAGGAGGTCATCAATGTTTATCTCGTCATGAGATGAGGTTGAATCTTGATCCTCACTTGTGTTTGCCATCAGACATAAATTTGTTATTTCTTCTACCTCACTGTGGCCTTCACTAGAATCACTATCACTCCATGTTTCCATCATTGCTTTATAGTTATGTCATTGAGGTCGACTGTTTCTCTTGTCTTTGTTTCTTCTGGCGTGAGGGCAGTCCTTCATAAGGTGTTTCGAGCTGCCACAAACAAAACAGGTAAATGGGTCAGCATCTTTTCTTAATGAAGACTTACCTTTTTAGGTTGCTTTTCTGTTTCGTCTATCCTTGATGTATCCTCGAAAGGTTGGATTTTTCTTGTATAATCTTCTGAACCCTCTAGCCATCATTGCCATTGTATCTTCCTCCTCATCATCGTCTGACTCACTGTCAGATTTACATACTACCTTGAGGGCAATTTCCTTGGGTTATGAGAGGTCATTCAATTGGATCTCATAGGCCAATAGTTTTCCAATGAGTTCCTCCAATTTGAGGGCCTTGAGATCTTGAGCTTCTTCAATAGCTGTGACTTTTGGACCCCATTTTCTTCTAGGCAGGCATCGGAGGACCTTTCTAACTTGTTCCTCATTTGGGTAGGTTTTTCCCAGAGATATGAGGTGGTTGGTGATGGTGCTGAATCTTTTGAACATCTCTTCAATAGTCTCATTTTCCTTCATTCTGAAGGCCTCATACTTTTGGACAAGGATATCTACTTTGGTGTCCTTGACTTGACTTGTGCCTTCATATGAGGTTATCAAGTAATCCCAAACCTGTTTCGCAGTTTCACAATTAGATATACGTTCAAAATCATTCGAATTTAAACTGCAATAAATCAAGTTTAGGGCATGAATATTTTTTCTCAATGGCTCCAACTCTTTCTTGGTCATTTCAGGTCTTTTCTTTGGGACATCTTGACCAACACTATTCTTCTTCGTGGGAGTTGGATAATCTCCCTCGGTAACCTGATCCAGGTCCTCATCTTGGTCCTTGAGGAAGACCTCCATTTTTCTTTTCCACGATCTGTAGTTTTCTCTAGTAAGTAGTGGAGCTATTGTCCATGAGCGTCCTTGAGGAGCTTCATTTGTGTTGATAGCGGCCATGATCTTTTCTACGAGTGATTAAACTCTTGAATTTGTGGACCAGCTCCGATACCAATTGAAATAACCCTAGAGGGGGGGTGAATAGGGTTGTATAAAAATTCTGCACTTAATCAACACAAGAACGTTAATAGCACTTATATATTTGAATAATACTTCTTTATTGATAAACTTAAAGTGCTAGAAAATAGAGGAGGTTACAAACTCGGCACTGTCAAGGACTGTGAGGTCCTCAACAGATGCTTCGAAAGGGCAGAAGATTCAGGATGAACTTCTGCAGCAGTGGCCTCACAATTGAGACAGGAAGAATGGCTTGAACTCACTAAAGTGAGGTCACTTCACTTTAGTTACACGACTCTGAGGTCCTCACCAGAACACTCCTTCTGGTTACACAACTCACTACTCACAACCAAGTAGTTATACTCGGAATTTTCTATCACAAAATTCTTATACACGATTTATCTTGCTTGGAATCGTTATTTTGAGAGAGGAGAACAACCAAGCTTTATATAGATGCTTGAGGTTCCAATATAACGGCTACTTTGAAGTTTCCTTAACTCTTGATCATTTCCATCTTTGTGTTGATCTTCTAATCTTGATTCTTTAGGATCTTTATGTTTGCTGTCCAAATATGCTTGATCATTATATATGCTTGATCCTTTCCATCTTTGTGTTGATCTTGTAATCTTGATTCTTTAGGATCTTTAAGCTTGCCATTTTGTAAGGATCTTCTGCAAAGATATATATCACAATTAGTAGATATTATTCTGGACATATGCTGGAAATATTTTAGAGATATTCAGGATACTTCCCTAAATTTGCTCTTTCAAATAAAATCTTCGCACTGGAACTGGAGGTACTCACTGCTGGATATGGTGAGGTCCTCAGAGTAGCGTTGAGATTCTTTGGATTCTTTCCTTCTTTGTTTGATCCTCAATCTTTATTTATTCGACAACTACCTCTTTCCTTTGATTTGGATCCTTACAATAATATAAAATCAGTTAGGGCTCATGTAAGATATATAAATACTAGAGAAGATATGGAATATTCATATTATGGAAACTTCCCTGATTTTATATCTTCAAAGTTTATCTTTCAATCAAGTGATGTTGGAGAACTTTCACATCATGAGCAATCCCTTCCCATCCAACATTGATATAAGTGAACATTATATCAAATGAGCACACCATGAACATATTCCAACTCTTGTTATACCTAAATTAATTTCTAATCCTCTAATTTAATCTCTTGTAATATATAAAATTATTTTTAATTTAAAAATTTACGTCAATATTTTAATTTTGTAAAGCATATGAAAATATTGTTATTGAGATAAAAATTAATATTTGTAAATGTTAATATTTGTTAAAATAATTGATTTTGGATTGAGTGCATGTTGGTGCGGGTCGGTGCGTGTTGGTACATGTTGGTGCAAATGAGTGCAAATTGATGCAGGTAAGTGCAGGTATAGGATGATAAATGACCTAAATTACAAGCCCTACCTAGATGGTAAGAACTTCAATGATGAATAAGAAAGAGGATTATGAGTTTAAGTCCCTCCAAAAACATTCTACATATAAAAGTTTATTTCATGGTCTCGTACTCCGGGTTTTTTGCATTTTGGATCCCGAAGTATAGGGGTCTTTATTTTGTGGACCCTTGGTTTTCATTGTTTATTTTTGGCATCCTAAAGTTTATTGGTTGAATAAAAAATGACCTTAAAGTTTGTAGGTTGAAAAAAAAGCCTCGTATACTGTTTTTTCTTTTCTTCCCATTTTTGAATTAATCTCCCGATTAGCGCCAAAATTTAGGACTAAGATTTTTTAATTTAACCTTACTCCTGAAGTTTGGCGCTAATCGGAAGATAAATTCAAACGTGGGAAGAAAAGAAAAACAGTACACAAACCTTTTTTTCAACCTACAAACTTTAAGGTCCTTTTTTATTCAACCCATAAATTTTAGAGTAAAAAAAACAATGAAAACCAAGGGTCTAGAAAATAATTACCCATATACTTCAGGGTCCAAAATACAAAACCCCTCGTACTCCATCTAATCACGCCACATTGTGTTAGCTAGTATAGATTTGTTATTCATTTTATTAGGAAATTTATAATAGTTATTCTAGTTATTAGTTAGGAGGTGAGGGAGTTATTAACATTATCAAGACTAATGATTAAGAACCTACTCAAAAAGTACTAATTATATTCATTAATTGTATGTAGATAGGATTAGTTTGTTTGTGATCTGGACTGAGAGGAGTGCCACCAGCATGGATGTTTAACGACACCTTCAGTGCCAAGTACTAAGTGTCTTTTTGGCTGACTTTAGTAATTTGTTGATGACATAACATAAACTTGCTTAATTAATTGGAGTAAGGCCCATGCATGAGTATCTTAAGAGATAAGTACTATTTCTCGATTAATCTATGAATTTTTAAACATTAAAAAAAATAATAATATGCATGAGTAATGTGTTAGGATCGAAGAGCACTCAAGAAACCACAAATAATAAAAAATAATAGCGGAAAAAGAATTAGAAATTTACACTAAAGGTTTAACGTGGAAAAAATCCAAAACGAAAAAGAAAAACCATGAGATCGATACACTAGTAATAAGAGGATTAGAATTATACAGGTTGTGTTTCTCTCTATCTCACTTGACTTACGAGGAAGATTTGACCCCTATATATATTAGTGGTACAAGGGAAACTAGGTTATAATAATAAGGAAAGCTGCTGTAGAAAGGAAACATCCGTAAAAAGAAAACATATGCAAAAAAGAAACATCTGCAAAAAGGAATAATTTCCTTCTTTCCCTTTATTTCCCACTTGGTCTCCACAAATCACAATCCACACAGAACATAATGTTACGTTGCCAATTCATTACATTAAACTGCAGAACATATAATTTATGATTATGAATGCACATGTACATTCAAGATTTAACTAGCTCAAATCTTTGTTCTTTATAATATAAACTTAAGGGTCGATGGAACAATTTGAGTACATCCATAGATATTATATGTAAAATAAAAAAAAGATGCTAAAACGTAAATTATCAAGATAATTTTCTCAATATAATATTATTTCAACAAAGCATTAATCTCTAAAAACAAAAGGAATTTTTCTTGTAATCATTTCCACCACCCCATATAAAATTAACCTCAAGACTCATATAATTTTCATTAAATTATAATCAAAGATCGGTTCGATTATTTTGAAGAAGCTCCTCTATCATTTGCAAAGCAAGTCTCTCTTCTTCCTCATTCACCAACACATGACCATGAACTAAGGATGGAGGTGCCTTTTCTTCGACTTCTTCGTCGTTTTGTGCTAATTTGTTCCTTTCTTCACAAGTTTCTTTGTTTTCGAGCTTCATTGTCACGACCCATTTCGATTTGGAGGCTGAGCCCGCTTGCTTGTGCAAGACTCCAATGAGGGACTTCTCAGGGTCGAGCGTCAGACAAGTGAGAGAGGGGTAGAATGTCTTGTTTGGCTTCCTTAACTTCGCATGGAGGACTTGGGATAAGCTTTTCCCATTACATTTGTGCTTAAAGTCATTCTCTCCTTGCTCATGGAAGGTTTGAGACATAGGGAAGTTAGTCTTCGCATTTCTTCCGCACATTATAATCGCGGCTTGATCATATGCCCTTGCTGCTTCCTCTGCACTGCCAAATGTTCCTAGCCACACCCTTTTTTTCCTGCAAAGTTTAAAGTCAATTTTCATTATTTAATACTTCTTTGGAAATCGTGAAACCATCTTAACCAAAAATTTAGGCTAATAGTTGAAGACCCAATGATGGTTTTATACTCTAACAAACCTACTCACGCAAATACACTTTGGACCTGAAATGTGTTGAGATTCGAACCAGAGATCTCTTACTCAGTATGACCATGATACCATGTGAAACTATTTCAACCAAAAGTTTAAGCTAATAGATAAAGACTCAATGATGATTATACTCTAACATAAGGCATGCATCTAGTCCTCGAGCGCTCATGTTACATCCTTAATTTTTACAAGTATATACAAGCAATGCATATGGGGTTTTATCTTACCAAAAAGGGTTAGCCAACTGACAACTGCTTGATCTTTAATCCTTTGTACCAAGGTTTAAGTTTTGGTGAAAGTAAATATTTGTCATTGGGGGAAAGTTATGGAGTTGATATACTATGGGTTATTTGCATTTGGGATCCCGAAGTATAGGGGTATTTATTTTTTGAACCCTTAATTTTCATTTTTATTTTTGAAACTCTAAAACTTATGGGTTGAATAAAAAATGACCTTAAAGTTTTTAGGTTGAAAAAAAGGCTCGTGTAATGTTTTACTTTTCATTCCCATGTTTGAATTTATCTCGCGATCAGCGCCAAACTTCAGGACTAAGGTAAATTCAAACATGGGAGCAATCTACAGTGTTTATATTGACACCTATTTTCCTCACTCATTGTTCCATTGAATTGTGTATTTTAAGTTTTAAGTTATTTTTTGCCTAAAATTATTTGTGCTTTAAGCTGATTCCCCTTTCATTCTTACTTCAAGACCCCCCCCCCTCCCTTCTTGGCATGCAGATAAAAATGGCATTCCGTGACTACACCTCCATTGATAATCATAACTCTAAATAATGTTCAACTACTTAACCTTCCACTCACCTAATCTTCAACTATTGCTACCCAAATCTTACATGACTTTTATTTTCTCTCTTTTTTTTTTTTCCAAATGTTCCTCTTTTATTGTTGTAATTTACAAACAATTTGGGGTTAATTTAATGAATATTAATGGTAAGATAAAAACATAATAATTAATATATTATTGAAATTTTAAAATATATGATAGATAATATAAAATGAGAAAAATTAGTTAAAAGTCATATAAAAAAAGCCAAGTTATATAATGTAAATATGTTATACTCCGTCCGTTTTTTTATCTGTCATTTATGGTTTTCAGTGTCAATCTTTAATCAATAATTTCTAATATAAAATTTTTATTAAAAAATATAATATTATATGTTTTTAATAGTATTTTTCATTACAATCTAATGATATCAATATTATATGATGAATCATTATAAAAATTAAGATATTAACGGTCAAAGTTTTTACTACAATTATATAGTATTTTGTAGTCCTAGAACTATAGTCTAACTTCTGGGTATGACCATATATACCACAGCCACTTGATTAGTAGCCTATAATTTTGATTATATATACACAAATGAATTCAATAGCTCAATTTCTTGGTTATAAAAGAAAAATGATCAATTTCTAAAGAGATACACCATAGGTCCATAATAGGTGTCCTTTGTTATTGTACAAGCCTATTTGATGGATTAATGATATATAGTCTCAAAAAGTACGAGGCAAAACCTTTGATCCAACTAAAATGTGGTTGGCCCTCACTAAATTCATCCGTCAGTACAAATGGCTGCTAATGTCACTCCATGCAGCAAAGATGAAGGCAAGAAGATGACAGAAACCACAAAATTTAGAGGCGTCAGGCAAAGACATTGGGGTTCTTGGGTGTCTGAAATTCGACACCCTTTGTTGTAAGCTATCTAAGTTAATGTTTATGTTGATTATTTACACTGCTATCACCTTTGTTATGTTATGCTAAACTGCTAATAGACTCCACAATATAAAGAATCCCAATCAATTAAACAAGAGACTCCACAATATAGAATGGTTGATTGAGATTAACTAGATGCATAATTTCAACGTTCCTAGTTGAATGAAAAGCTAAAACTTTATAATTTTTTTTTCAAACCGGGTAAATTTGGGACGTTCATTAGATAAAGCCAAGGGTAACCCGTGATAAGTATAGTATATCGCGTTATTTGCATTTTGGACCCCGAAATGTAGAGGTACTTATTTTCTGGATTCTTGGTTTTCATTGTTTATTTTGGTACCCTAAAGTTTATGGGTTGAACAAAAAATGACCGTAAAGTTTGTAGGTTAAAAAAAAAAGCTTGTGTTATGTTTTTCTCTTTCTTCTCATGTTTGAATTTATTTCCCGATTAGAGCCAAACTTCACGAGTAAGGTTAAAACTAATATTGAAGTTATAATATAAATCTCTTATTCAAGTAAGAACTAATTAGACCTAAAATACCCGGGGTCTAAGTAGTCCCAACATGAATAAGAGAGATGTATTACAACTTTAATATTAATTTTAACCTTAGTCCTGAAGTTTGGCGCTGATCGCGAGATAAATTCAAACATGGGAGCAATCTACAGTGTTTATATTGACACCTATTTTCCTCACTCATTGTTCCATTGAATTGTATTTTAAGTTTTAAGTTATTTTTTGCCTAAAATTATTTGTGCTTTAAGCTGATTCCCCTTTCATTCTTACTTCAAGATCCCCCCCCTCCCTTCTTGGCATGCAGATAAAAATGGCATTCCGTGACTACACCTCCATTGATAATCATAACTCTAAATAATGTTCAACTACTTAACCTTCCACTCACCTAATCTTCAACTATTGCTACCCAAATCTTACATGACTTTTATTTTCTCTCTTTTTTTTTTCCAAATGTTCCTCTTTTATTGCTGTAATTTACAAACAATTTGGGGTTAATTTAATGAATATTAATGGTAAGATAAAAACATAATAATTAATATATTATTGAAATTTTAAAATATATGATAGATAATATAAAATGAGAAAAATTAGTTAAAAGTCATATAAAAAAAAGCCAAGTTATATAATGTAAATATGTTATACTCCGTCCGTTTTTTTATCTGTCATTTATGGTTTTCAGTGTCAATCTTTAATCAATAATTTCTAATATAAAATTTTTATTAAAAAAATATAATATTATATGTTTTTAATAGTATTTTTCATTACAATCTAATGACATCAATATTATATGATAAATCATTATAAAAATTAAGATATTAACAGTCAAAGTTTTTACTACAATTTTTTAGGTGATAGATAAATAAAAATGGATAGAGTACATTAAAAGTACCTTGTTCACGTTCAAGCCCACGCGCGCTTTGCGCGCATATTACCGCTAGTAAGAAGAAAACAAGATATTTGTAGCTACAATACATGAACCACTTAAGGGTTATTTGTCTTTTGGACCTCGACGTATATGGGTATTTATTTTCTGGTCCCACGGTTTTATTGTTTATTTTTTGGACCTTAAAGTTTATGGGTTGAATAAAAAAAGACTTTAAATTTTGTAGGTTGAAAAAAAAGTCCGTGTACTATTTTTCTTTTTCTTCCTATGTTTGAATTTATCTCCCAATTAGCTCAAACTTCATGACTAAGGTTAAAACTAATATTAAAGTTGTAATACACCTCTCTTATTCATGTAGGAACTACTTAGACCCTGGAGTATAAATAACTACTGTAGCAATCTACAGTGTTTATATTGACACCTATTTTCCTCACTCATTGTTCCATTGAATTGTGTATTTTAAGTGTTAAGTTATTTTTTGCCTAAAATTATTTGTGCTTTAAGCTGATTCCCCTTTCATTCTTACTTCAAGACCCCCCCATAGTTCTACAATATATATTTGGTATAATAATATATATTAAATTTATTGTATAAATAGATATTGCCTTAGGTTATAATAAATATGAAAAGTTACAGACAATAATACAATATTATGTAATTTATATATAGTATTATATTTATTTTTCAAATACAACGTATAATAGTTTAGTTTTATGATAACATAAAATCCGTTAAAGATTGTCAAATGTTAAGAATTTAATGTTTTCATTGTACAAATATTATAATTATATCAAAATATATTCACATAAAACTAAAAGAAATTTTATTATCGACCTGTACTTACCTGAATTTGAAATACACGCGATCATATTTACCAAAACCCGAAATACACCCGAGTCATGTTTTTAGAGTGAAATTTACCTGAAACCACTATACACTCGACCTATATTTACCCTAAAAAAAATTTACTATCAAAGAACATTTGATCCGTATTTACCCGGTTTTGAAATCCACCCGAGTCATGTTTTTAGAGTGATATTTACCAGAAATCAAAATAAATCCGACCCATGTTTACCCTAACCAAATATATAGTCGACCTATATTGCTTAGTTAATGTGCTCGAGGGTAAAGAGTAAATTCATGTGTGAACACAATCTAAAGATAAGTTGTTAATTGATTATTATATCCAAGAGCGAAATAGTAAATTCATGTGTGAACACAAACAAGCTAACACGCAGGCTAAGCTCCACAACAACAACAATGTAACTTTCTTTTCTTATAGTAAGTTAAGGATAAAGACATTAGAAGGGGTTTTGCATCTTGGACCCCGAATTATAGGGGTATTTATTTTCTGGTTCTATGGTTTTCATTGTTTATTTTTTGGACCCTAAAGTTATGGGTTGAATAAAAAAGGAAGTTTGTAGGTTGAAAAAAGGCCTATGTACTGGTTTTCTTTTTCTTCTCATATTTGAATTTATTTCCCGATCAGCGCCAAACTTCAGGAATAAGGTCAAAACTGATATTGAAGCTATAATACACCTCTTTTATTCATGTTGGAACTAATTAGACCCTGAAGTATCCAGGGTCTAAGTAGTTCCTACATGAATAAGAGAGGTGTATTACAACTTTAATATTAGTCATAAAGTTTGAGCTAATTGGGAGATAAATTCAAACATAGGAAGAAAAAGAAAAATAGTACACGGACTTATTTTTCAACCTACAAAATTTAAAGTCTTTTTTTATTCAACCCATAAACTTTAAGGTCCAAAAAATAAACAATAAAAACCGTGGGACCAGAAAATAAATACCCCTATACGTCGAGGTCCAAAAGACAAATAACCCTTAAGTGGTTCATGTATTGTAGCTACAAATATCATGTTTTCTTCTTACTAGCGGTAATATGCGCGCAAAGCGCGCGTGGGCTTGAACGTGAACAAGGTACTTTTAATGTACTCTATCCATTTTTATTTATCTATCACCTAAAAAATTGTAGTAAAAACTTTGACTGTTAATATCTTAATTTTTATAATGATTTATCATATAATATTGATGTCATTAGATTGTAATGAAAAATACTATTAAAAACATATAATATTATATTTTTTTAATAAAAATTTTATATTAGAAATTATTGATTAAAGATTGACACTGAAAACCATAAATGACAGATAAAAAAACGGACGGAGTATAACATATTTACATTATATAACTTGGCTTTTTTTTATATGACTTTTAACTAATTTTTCATTTTATATTATCTATCATATATTTTAAAATTTCAATAATATATTAATTATTATGTTTTTATCTTACCATTAATATTCATTAAATTAACCCCAAATTGTTTGTAAATTACAGCAATAAAAGAGGAACATTTGGAAAAAAAAAAGAGAGAAAATAAAAGTCATGTAAGATTTGGGTAGCAATAGTTGAAGATTAGGTGAGTGGAAGGTTAAGTAGTTGAACATTATTTAGAGTTATGATTATCAATGGAGGTGTAGTCACGGAATGCCATTTTTATCTGCATGCCAAGAAGGGAGGGGGGGGGGGTCTTGAAGTAAGAATGAAAGGGGAATCAGCTTAAAGCACAAATAATTTTAGGCAAAAAATAACTTAAAACTTAAAATACAATTCAATGGAACAATGAGTGAGGAAAATAGGTGTCAATATAAACACTGTAGATTGCTCCCATGTTTGAATTTATCTCGCGATGTTATGGCTCAGACTAAGGTTAAAATTAATATTAAAGTTGTAATACATCTCTCTTATTCATGTTGGGACTACTTAGACCCCGGGTATTTTAGGGTCTAATTAGTTCTGACTTGAATAAGAGAGGTATATTATAACTTCAATATTAGTTTTAACCTTACTCGTGAAGTTTGGCTCTAATCGGGAAATAAATTCAAACATGAGAAGAAAGAGAAAAACATAACACAAGCTTTTTTTTTTAACCTACAAACTTTACGGTCATTTTTTGTTCAACCCATAAACTTTAGGGTCCCAAAAATAAAAATGAAAACCAAGGATCCAGAAAATAAATATCCCTATATTTCGGGGTCCAAAATGCAAATAACGCGATATACTATACTTATCACGGGTTACCCTTGGCTTTATCTAATGAACGTCCCAAATTTACCCGGTTTGAAAAAAAAATTATAAAGTTTTAGCTTTTCATTCAACTAGGAACGTTGAAATTATGCATCTAGTTAATCTCAATCAACCATTCTATATTGTGGAGTCTCTTGTTTAATTGATTGGGATTCTTTATATTGTGGAGTCTATTAGCAGTTTAGCATAACATAACAAAGGTGATAGCAGTGTAAATAATCAACATAAACATTAACTTAGATAGCTTACAACAAAGGGTGTC
This sequence comes from Portulaca oleracea, assembly GCA_029582165.1. Taxonomy (NCBI): domain Eukaryota; kingdom Viridiplantae; phylum Streptophyta; class Magnoliopsida; order Caryophyllales; family Portulacaceae; genus Portulaca; species Portulaca oleracea. The sequence continues at coordinate 6,504,676 of CM055893.1, forward strand.
GAATTTCAGACACCCAAGAACCCCAATGTCTTTGCCTGACGCCTCTAAATTTTGTGGTTTCTGTCATCTTCTTGCCTTCATCTTTGCTGCATGGAGTGACATTAGCAGCCATTTGTACTGACGGATGAATTTAGTGAGGGCCAACCACATTTTAGTTGGATCAAAGGTTTTGCCTCGTACTTTTTGAGACTATATATCATTAATCCATCAAATAGGCTTGTACAATAACAAAGGACACCTATTATGGACCTATGGTGTATCTCTTTAGAAATTGATCATTTTTCTTTTATAACCAAGAAATTGAGCTATTGAATTCATTTGTGTATATATAATCAAAATTATAGGCTACTAATCAAGTGGCTGTGGTATATATGGTCATACCCAGAAGTTAGACTATAGTTCTAGGACTACAAAACACCATGGCCCATAATAAAACTAATGATATTAGTCCCAATTTTCATGTAGTTTATATATTTTTTTTCGGCATTATTTACTTTGTGTTCCAATTTTTCCATAGTCTCTATTTACCTATTCATAGAGGCATGCCATTAATATTTAGTTCTTTTTACTATTAAAATTTTATTTTCAGATTTTTGACAAAAAGAGCTATTATCAACCGAATTTTTACATGTTTTAGCTAAATGTACACTTCATTATTTTTAGAAACATTTCCGTTTAAAGGAAATCAGGCTCAAGTTCAAAGATGAAGCATATTTATGCTCAACTAGTACAAAATACCCGTGCTTTGCATGAGCTAGGAATGATAGTTCTACAATATATATTTGGTATAATAATATATATTAAATCTATTGTATTAAATAGATATTGCCTTAGGTTATAATAAATATGAAAAGTTATAGACAATAATACAATATTATGTAATTTATATATAGTATTGTATTTATTTTTCAAATACAATGTATAATAGTTTAGTTTTATGATAACATAAAATCCGTTAAAGATTGTCAAATGTTAAGAATTTAATGTTTTCATTGTACAAATATTATAATTATATCAAAATATATTCACATAAAACTAAAAGAAATTTTATTATCAACCTGTACTTACCTGAATTTGAAATACACGCGATCATATTTACCAAAACCCGAAATACACCCGAGTCATGTTTTTAGAGAGAAATTTACCTGAAACCACTATACACTCGACCTATATTTACCCTAAAAAAAATTTACTATCAAAGAACATTTGATCCGTATTTACCCGGTTTTGAAATCCACCCGAGTCATGTTTTTAGAGTGATATTTACCAGAAATCAAAATACATCCGACCCATGTTTACCCTAACCAAATATATAGTCGACCTATATTGCTTAGTTAATGTGCTCGAGGGTAAAGAGTAAATTCATGTGTGAACACAAGCTAAAGATAAGTTGTTAATTGATTATTATATCCAAGAGCGAAATAGTAAATTCATGTGTGAACACAAACAAGCTAACACGCAGGCTAAGCTCCACAACAACAACAATGTAACTTTCTTTTCTTATAGTAAGTTAAGGATAAAGACATTAGAAGGGGTTTTGCATCTTGGACCCCGAATTATAGGGGTATTTATTTTCTGGTTCTATGGTTTTCATTGTTTATTTTTTGGACCCTAAAGTTATGGGTTGAATAAAAAAGGAAGTTTGTAGGTTGAAAAAAGGCCTATGTACTGGTTTTCTTTTTCTTCTCATATTTGAATTTATTTCCCGATCAGCGCCAAACTTCAGGAATAAGGTCAAAACTGATATTGAAGCTATAATACACCTCTTTTATTCATGTTGGAACTAATTAGACCCTGAAGTATCCAGGGTCTAAGTAGTTCCTACATGAATAAGAGAGGTGTATTACAACTTTAATATTAGTCATGAAGTTTGAGCTAATTGGGAGATAAATTCAAACATAGGAAGAAAAAGAAAAATAGTACACGGACTTTTTTTTCAACCTACAAAATTTAAAGTCTTTTTTTATTCAACCCATAAACTTTAAGGTCCAAAAAATAAACAATAAAAACCGTGGGACCAGAAAATAAATACCCCTATACGTCAAGGTCCAAAAGACAAATAACCCTTAAGTGGTTCATGTATTGTAGCTACAAATATCATGTTTTCTTCTTACTAGCGGTAATATGCGCGCAAAGCGCGCGTGGGCTTGAACGTGAACAAGATACTTTTAATGTACTATATCCATTTTTATTTATCTATCACCTAAAAAATTGTAGTAAAAACTTTGACCGTTAATATCTTAATTTTTATGATGATTCATCATATAATATTGATGTCATTAGATTGTAATGAAAAATACTATTAAAAACATATAATATTATATTTTTTAATAAAAATTTTATATTAGAAATTATTGATTAAAGATTGACACTGAAAACCATAAATGACAGATAAAAAAACGGACGGAGTATAACATATTTACATTATATAACTTGGCTTTTTTTTATATGACTTTTAACTAATTTTTCTCATTTTATATTATCTATCATATATTTTAAAATTTCAATAATATATTAATTATTATATTTTTATCTTACCATTAATATACATTAAATTAACCCCAAATTGTTTGTAAATTACAACAATAAAAGAGGAACATTTGGAAAAAAAAAAAAGAGAGAAAATAAAAGTCATGTAAGATTTGGGTAGCAATAGTTGAAGATTAGGTGAGTGGAAGGTTAAGTAGTTGAACATTATTTAGAGTTATGATTATCAATGGAGGTGTAGTCACGGAATGCCATTTTTATCTGCATGCCAAGAAGGGAGGGGGGGGGGGTCTTGAAGTAAGAATGAAAGGGGAATCAGCTTAAAGCACAAATAATTTTAGGCAAAAAATAACTTAAAACTTAAAATACAATTCAATGGAACAATGAGTGAGGAAAATAGGTGTCAATATAAACACTGTAGATTGCTCCCATGTTTGAATTTATCTCGCGATCAGCGCCAAACTTCAGGACTAAGGTTAAAATTAATATTAAAGTTGTAATACATCTCTCTTATTCATGTTGGGACTACTTAGACCCCGGGTATTTTAGGGTCTAATTAGTTCTGACTTGAATAAGAGAGGTATATTATAACTTCAATATTAGTTTTAACCTTACTCGTGAAGTTTGGCTCTAATCGGGAAATAAATTCAAACATGAGAAGAAAGAGAAAAACATAACACAAGCTTTTTTTTTTAACCTACAAACTTTACGGTCATTTTTTGTTCAACCCATAAACTTTAGGGTCCCAAAAATAAAAATGAAAACCAAGGATTCAGAAAATAAATATCCCTATATTTCGGGGTCCAAAATGCAAATAACGCGATATACTATACTTATCACGGGTTACCCTTGGCTTTATCTAATGAACGTCCCAAATTTACCCGGTTTGAAAAAAAAATTATAAACTTTTAGCTTTTCATTCAACTAGGAACGTTGAAATTATGCATCTAGTTAATCTCAATCAACCATTCTATATTGTGGAGTCTCTTGTTTAATTGATTGGGATTCTTTATATTGTGGAGTCTATTAGCAGTTTAGCATAACATAACAAAGGTGATAGCAGTGTAAATAATCAACATAAACATTAACTTAGATAGCTTACAACAAAGGGTGTCGAATTTCAGACACCCAAGAACCCCAATGTCTTTGCCTGACGCCTCTAAATTTCGTGGTTTCTGTCATCTTCTTGCCTTCATCTTTGCTGCATGGAGTGACATTAGCAGCCATTTGTACTGACGGATGAATTTAGTGAGGGCCAAAGAGAGGTGTGATGAACTTAAGCTTAAGAAAGAGAGCATGCATATATAGATAGGGGGATAGAATGTACTGACGGATGAATTTAGTGAGGGCCAACCACATTTTAGCTGGATCAAAGGTTTTGCCTCATACTTTTTGAGACTATATATCATTAATCCATCAAATAGGCTTGTACAATAACAAAGGACACCTATTATGGTTAGGGGTGGCAAAAAATCGGGTCCGGATCTTATCGGGTTCGGTCAATTCGGTATTCGGTCAAAAACTTCAAACCCTAACGCTGTTCGAATTTTAATTTGGACACATTTGTCAAACCCGAACCCGAACCCGATTGACCGATTTTGTCCGATTGACCGAATTTCATAAATGACCTTTTTACTCTTTTTAGTAATATATCTTGTGATTCACTGATTCTTGCCCAATTTCGGGTTCGGTCAACCCGGACCCGATTGACCGAATTTGATTTCCTTCAAAAATTCTGTCAACCCGAACTCGTTTTGCTAAACTCGAACCCGACCCGTATTTTATTTGGTCAATTACCGAATGACCGAATTTTCAGATTTGGTCAAATCACCATGTCCAATACCCGATTTTTTACCTGAAACCACTATACTCTCGACCTATATTTACCCTAAAAAAAAATTTACTATCAAAGAACATTTGATCCGTATTTACCCGGTTTTGAAATCCACCCGACTCATGTTTTTAGAGTGATATTTACCAGAAATCAAAATACATCCGACCCATGTTTACCCTAACCAAATATATAGTCGACCTATATTGCTTAGTTAATGTGCTCGAGGGTAAAGAGTAAATTCATGTGTGAACACAATCTAAAGATAAGTTGTTAATTGATTATTATATCCAAGAGCGAAATAGTAAATTCATGTGTGAACACAAATGCTAACATGAGCTAAGCTCCACAACAACAATGTAACTTTCTTTTCTTATAGTAAGTTAAGGATAAAGACATTAGAAGGGTTTTTGCATCTTGAATTATAGGAGTATTTATTTTACAGTTACATGGTTTCATTGTTTATTTTTTGGACCCTAAAGTTATGGGTTGAATAAAAAAGGAAGTTTGTAGGTTGAAAAAAGGCCTATGTACTGGTTTTCTTTTTCTTCTCATATTTGAATTTATTTCCCGATCAGCGCCAAACTTCAGGAATAAGGTCAAAACTGATATTGAAGCTATAATACACCTCTTTTATTCATGTTGGAACTAATTAGACCCTGAAGTATCCAGGGTCTAAGTAGTTCCTACATGAATAAGAGAGGTGTATTATAACTTTAATATTAGTCATGAGGTTTGAGCTAATTGGGAGATAAATTCAAACATAGGAAGAAAAAGAAAAATAGTACACGGACTTATTTTTCAACCTACAAAATTTAAAGTCTTTTTTTATTCAACCCATAAACTTTAAGGTCCAAAAAATAAACAATAAAAACCGTGGGACCAGAAAATAAATACCCCTATACGTCGAGGTCCAAAAGACAAATAACCCTTAAGTGGTTCATGTATTGTAGCTACAAATATCATGTTTTCTTCTTACTAGCGGTAATATGCGCGCAAAGCGCGCGTGGGCTTGAACGTGAACAAGGTACTTTTAATGTACTCTATCCATTTTTATTTATCTATCACCTAAAAAATTGTAGTAAAAACTTTGACCGTTAATATCTTAATTTTTATAATGATTCATCATATAATATTGATGTCATTAGATTGTAATGAAAAATACTATTAAAAACATATAATATTATATTTTTTAATAAAAATTTTATATTAGAAATTATTGATTAAAGATTGACACTGAAAACCATAAATGACAGATAAAAAAACGGACGGAGTATAACATATTTACATTATATAACTTGGCTTTTTTTTATATGACTTTTAACTAATTTTTCTCATTTTATATTATCTATCATATATTTTAAAATTTCAATAATATATTAATTATTATGTTTTTATCTTACCATTAATATTCATTAAATTAACCCCAAATTGTTTGTAAATTACAACAATAAAAGAGGAACATTTGAAAAAAAAAAAAAGAGAGAAAATAAAAGTCATGTAAGATTTGGGTAGCAATAGTTGAAGATTAGGTGAGTGGAAGGTTAAGTAGTTGAACATTATTTAGAGTTATGATTATCAATGGAGGTGTAGTCACGGAATGCCATTTTTATCTGCATGCCAAGAAGGGAGGGGGGGGGGTCTTGAAGTAAGAATGAAAGGGGAATCAGCTTAAAGCACAAATAATTTTAGGCAAAAAATAACTTAAAACTTAAAATACACAATTCAATGGAACAATGAGTGAGGAAAATAGGTGTCAATATAAACACTGTAGATTGCTACAGTAGTTATTTATACTTTTAGGATGTTATATAGATTATAGATATAGATATGAGGAATAGATCCCGTGTCTCATTTTATTTCACAAAGTTTATTTTGGTGTTTTCTTCCTATCTTGAAGAATAGACCCTAGTGACTATTCCCTAATTGGCAGAAACTCAAAAATTAGTAGACACAATTGTCCCCCTGTCCTTGCATAAACATCTATTGTAATAAAAAATACTAATTGAAAATTTTATCCACTAACATTCAATATATTGAACACATTATCTTCAAATGTTCATCAAAATAATTATTTGCTAATTGCAAAACTAGAAAAGCTAACCACTGCCCAATTTGGGAGATGGTTTATGATACCCAATTTAATAATCTCATTTTTATACAATTAAATAAAGGTGGCCAAGTATTCTAAGTTCTGGGTCAAAAATAATTAAAAAAGATTAATTTATGAACATAAGATTTATGTAGATTTTTTTATATGAAAAAGATTAGCACAGATTGTGAAGAAACAGTTGAGACACCTGATGCCCTTCACGATCCTTCCTCTGAGGACCTCATACATCACCAACAGATTTTGGTTGAAAGACAAAATTAAAGGGAAGTATCTGAGAATATATATATTACCATGTCCACAAGCTTCCAAAGAAGATGATGAATCGAAAGGCAAGTCCACAAGCTTCCAAAGAAGTGAAGATTGAGAATCAAGGCAAGATTGGAAAGTATCAACCAACAAGGAAAGACAAGACAAATTCGTTGAAGCTGGAAAACCCAAATTATAAATAACCTTGCCTTTCCTCTCTGATGAGATAATGATTCTAAGGAAATGTAATCGAAGAGTAGGAATTTTTAGTGACAAAAATTCTAAGTGTAACCACTAGTGTGTTAGTGGTGAGTTTTGTAACTAGAGAAGTGATTCTGGTGAGGTCATCTAATCTGAGTAGCTAAGAAAGGGATCCTCAATCTTTAGTGAGATGTATCATCACCAAGATCCTTGGTGAGGTCACCTAGTAGAAACTATCTTGAAGTTTCTGTCGTTGTAAGCAGTTTTAAGGACCTCATATATAGTCCTATTACTGTCGAGTATCCTGATCTCCTCATTTTTCTATGTACCTCATATTCAGTTCAATAAAGAAGTATAATTCAGTTATATCTATTGTATTAACGTCCGACCTTGTGCTTTAAGTGCAGAAAATTTCATCAACCCTATTCACCCCCCCCCCCTCTAGGGTTCTTTCAATTGGTATTAGAGGAGGTCCACTGTTTCAAGAGCTTATAACTCTGTGAAAAAGATCATGGCCGGAATCAGTGCAAATGAAACCCCTCAAGGACGCTCATGGACAAGAGCACCACTGCTTACTGAAGAAAACTACAGGGTGTGAAAAAGACAAATGGAAGTCTTTTTCAAAGACCAAGATGAGGACTTCTGGATTGTGGTCACCGAGGGAGACTACCCTACTCCCACAAAGAAGAACAGTGCATAATCTGAAATGTCCCAAAGAAGAGATCTGAAATGTCCCAAAGAAAAAACACTAGTGTTCTAAACTTGATCTTTTGCAGTTTAAATTCAAATGATTTTGAACGTGTATCTAACTGTGAAACCGCGAAACAAGTCTGGGATTACTTGATAACCTCCTATGAAGGTATAAGCCAAGTCAAGGACACTAAAGTGGACATTCTTGTTCAAAAGTATGAGGCCTTCAAAATGGAAGAAAATGAGTCCATTGAATAAATGTTCAATAGATTCAGCAGCATTAGCAACCACCTCAAATCACTGGGAAAAACCTACTCAAACCAGGAACAAGTTAAAAAGGGTTCTCAGATGCCTGCCATGAAGGAAGTAGGGTCCTAAAGTCACTGCCATTGAAGAAGCACAAAACCTCAAGACCCTCATATTGGAGGAACTTGTTAGAAAGTTGCTGACCCACGAGATCCAACTGTAGGATTCCTCAGAACAAAAAGGAATTGCATTAAAGACAACAAGAGAATCAGAAAGTGAAACTGAGGACGATGAAGAGGACATAATGGCAATGCTAAGCTCTACAAGAGAAATCCAACCTTCCGAGGATACATCACAGATGCCAAAACAAAAGATCAAGCCCAAAAGGCAAGTCCTCATTAAGAGAAGATTCTGAACCATTTACTTGTTTTGGTTGTGGCAGCTCAAAACACCTTGTGGAGGACTGCCCTAAAACCAGAAGAAACAAAGACAAGAGAAGAAATAGGCCTAAACAGAAGGAAATGATGGCAACATGGAGTGATAGTGACTCCAGTGAAGGCCATAGTGAGGAAGAAGAAATAACAAATGTCTATTTGATGGCAAACATAGGTGAGGATCAAGATCCAGTCTCATCTCATGACGAGGTAATATTAAATGAGCTCCTCACCTTTCCTCAATCGCATCTTGAACACAAACTCCTTCACATATTCAAATACTCTAGATCTCTGGTTGAAAGAGTCAAGCACCTCACAAAACATACATGTCACCTAAACAGAACCATAGAAAGCCTAAATGCCAGAAATGGTTAACTGGTGGCCGAAAATATAAGACTAACCGTAGAAGTCAAAGGGTTCTATAAGGACATCTCTAGGCTATCAAATGAGGTCGTCACAAAAAACCATCCCTGCACAAATAAGGGACCTATCCCTCTCACACCTGATGCTCCCACCCTTAAGGAGCATCATCTCAAAAGTCCTCCCTTTCATACCAACAAAGGACCTCTCCTTCCTATACCAAATATTCCGCTTCTCAGAGAACACTATCACAGAGGTCCTCCAACAACAAATAAAATAAGGACCTTACCAACTCCCCTGTCCAAAGGATCCAGAACTCCACATATTATTAAAATTTGGGTCCCAAAGACCTCACCACAACAATCTCATCCTGGGTCAGAAACCAAGAAAGGTATAATGCCCTCTGCTGCAAGTATACGTCAAAACTCATAGCGACCTATGGTACTTGGACAACGTTGCTCTAGACACATGACTAGAGATCCAACCAAGTTCGAAATCAACGAGGCTGGAAGGATAACCGTTAGAGACAAACGCCAAGGAAAGATCCTAGACATTGGAAATGTCACAAAACAGAGCCTCCCTATAACGACCCGCCCCAAACCCGTATTAATTAAAGCCGTAATCACGGTGTTTATCTAAATTACGCTGTTAGAAATTTTCTTTCTTTTACGTTAATATGGTTATCCAAAGCCCGGTGTTTACTAACAACTTAGGCTACCTTTTTACACTAAATTCTGGGCTCGAAACAATTTTAGCATCCTCTATAAAAATCTCATTTCGGGCAGTAGGTTCCGGGTCAGTTTTGGCCTTCATGCATGGTTTTCTTTAACTCCAATTGTACACTAATTAAGTACCTATTATGCTTTACTCAATTCTTCATAAATTTCCAGACCTTAGGCCTCAAAACTAGCATCCATACTTATATAATTCACATGCAACAACACATATACATTTGTATTTAAACTACACCACAAATAACATGATTTCCTTCACAATTCTCATGTAATTCATCCAAACAACTCAAGAATAGTTTATTATCTCTACAAAACAGAAAGTTTAACTCAAATATCTCTTCCAATCCAACATGCATGACTATAGAACATCATCCCCTTTAATAATTCACATAAACCTCAACACATTTAACATGAACTTGAACCAAAAACATAGCTTTACTCACTAAAATCAACTACAACAAATTTGTACTCTAAATTCATGAAAGAAGGTAGTAAATTAACACAAAAACATCATGGTAAAACTATAATATCAAAAGCTTCAAAACCCATAACAATGGAGGAAGAGAACACTAGAAAAATACCACTTGAAAAGATGAATAAAATGGACTAGGATGAAGAGGGGAGTGAGAGCTTCAAAATGGTGCCGGAAAAGTGGCCGGAATCTCGCCGGATTTTGGCGTGGCGCCATGGAATGGCGCAGAGGGGCTGGGCGTGGCTCATCAAGAGAGAGAGAGAGAGGTGAGTGAGTTGTCTAATTTTGAATACAAAATGACCCCTAAGCTCCCCCACTTGCATATATATCACTCCCTTTAATTAGCTTAATTAAAACATTAATAAATGTTGCAATTATAACACTAATACTCCACTTATAAAAATACTAATATTACTAATAAAACATAACATGGGTATTACATATATAATTTGGAACTATAATAAATTTAATCGGTTTTTAAAAAAGACGGTAAATCGGTAACCCGAAAATAAAATCGTTTCGATACGGAAAATTAATCTATAAATAAACTGTCTTTAAAATAAAATTGTAGAACCTAAAATAATTGTAATTTAAGGTCCAAAATAAAATATAACGAGCTCGGTAAAAAGTTTGACCGGTAAACTGACCGCTTCGCCATTCCGCTGAAACCTGTCACCGTTAGCTAATTGCAAGCTACAAATTAATTAAATAATCAATTAAAACTAATTAAACAAGTTTAAGATACTATAATAGCTATGGTTTAGGGCGGGTTATTATTATTTATTTTTATGCGCGACAGGTCTCGAGCTAGGCGATGGTTAAACGGGTTGATTTTATGTTATCTCGAATTTAAAGTTATGATTATTATTACGAGTTTATGAATACTTTTACGATAAGTTTTATAATTTATTTTATCATTCTAAATTTTACGCTTGTAACCGAGGAAGGTTATATTATTCTCAATTCCGTTTCTTTTACGATTTATACTACTCGATCCTCCTAAGTACATTTTATGGCCCGAATTATTTTATTAGTATGTTTTATCAGTTTAATTTATGTGATGTTAATTTTTAGTCTTCCACCCAATTTTATTCCAAGGAAATTTTATTTAGTTATATACTAAATTATATTTTCAAGGTTTATGTTATTTATTTATTTGGGTTGATTACCAATTATTTTACCTAGCTAATTTCTTTTACCAATAGTTTAAGTTAAGTGTTAATTAGATGGTAAGTTATTAAGGAAGGGTTTTTTTAAGGGGGGTTAAAGGGGGTTTGAGTTCATTTGGCAAAATCGAATTTTATCACAACTTTCTCTCACACTCACCCCTCTCCCTCTTCTTCCTCCCACTGCTGCCCAGCCGGCCAGCCACCTCTGCCGCCCCCCTGCCGGCGCCTTTCCGGCGACCTCGCCGGCGCCGTTGGCCCCAGCCACCGGCCACCACCTTCTTCCCCCTTTACTTGTTCAATCTCTCACCTCAAATTCAAGTGGTATAATCTCAAACCCTAACCTAATTCTCTTGTTTATAATCTGAATTTCTACTTCAAATTTATGTTCTCTTGATGTTGTTCATCTTCTTTATGTTTATTAAGCATGAATTTAAGTTGTGGTTAAGTTAGGGTTTAAGTTTTAAGTGTATGCATGTATATTTCTAAGTGTTTGTGAGGTTTTATGGTTGAATTCATGGTGGATGATGAATATATGTTAATGCATCTGAATTTCTTGAGAGATTCTTAGTATATAAGGGCTGAGTTTATGTTTTAAGATTATGAATTAAGTGTTATTATGTTTAATTTGGGTGAATTAGTGAGGTTTTGGTGCAAGAGTTCAAGAATATGTCTTTTATGTTAAGTTTAGGTTTAATCCATGGATGCATGTGGTTTTTAAGGTCTAAGATGAGTTAATTATCAAGGTTTATATTCTGGAAATATGGTGGATTAAGGTTATATGGGATTTGATTGTGTTTTAATATGATTAAGGGTGAAAAATCAAGCTAAAAACCGGAAAATTCGGTAGATAAGGTTTCTGTTTCGGTTCTGGAAATTTACAGTGGTATAAAAGTGGGGTTTTTACCCAGATTTCTACTCCATATGATAGCCCAAAGTGTTAGCTAACTATAGGCTTTGGAATTTCTAAATTCCGACATGTATAGCTCGAGTTAAGACCAAAACCGTGAAGGTATAATTTTATATACGAATTCTGAGTCAGTATATTGAGGCCTGTTTTTCGTGCCTTTGGAGACCTCTTTAGTTTTTATGGTGAACATGAAAGTTTTAGGCCACGTTGCAACCTTTTCGGAAAGGTATGATTCGTAGTCATCCGATATCGGGAGTATGAGTTACGAGCCCGGGAAGCAGGGCTGTCCGGAACAAGTTTCTGCCCAGAATTTTTATTGCCTTTTTAGCCTAAAATTTGTAAATTGGGTCTTTTATGGAGTTCTTATAAGTTTGTAGCCTTTGTGGTATTGTCAAGATAGTTGGGATGAGTTTTCTAAGCTAATTTAAGTTAGGTTGATGTTGAGGATTATCTCCTAAAGGATTATAGGTAAATTAGCAAACCATGGGTTAATTCGATGAAGCTTTAAGGCCCAAATAGGTATTGTTGATGACTAAGGGTTACACTTGAGTTCTTAGCAAGTTTATGTGTTCCTCTATGTCTAAGTAACCATAAGCTCGTGCTTTCTTCATATCCAATTCACCGTTCATCGATTCACAAATAGTTTCTAAAAATCCATAAACATGATATTGTTCTAAGTCCGTCGTTTGCGACATTCTTCATGTTTTCACTAATCAAGTACCTTCTTTCTAATAAGCTTTCAAGTGCTCTAATTCTATGCTCCTTCAAGCCAATGGTTGAAATGCATCATAAGCCATGAACCTTCTCTATTGTTATTCAATTTTCACCGTGAGTTCCACTCTAAGTTTTTAAGCCGTTTATAATTTACTCATGCACTGCTTCTGTCCGGGCCATTTTTCGGGCCCTTCCTTTCATTTCTAGCCTTTGGGCCAGTTGACAAAATTGTCAGGCATGATTTTCCCTTTCCGAAAAGTACTCGTTTGCAAAAATCCGAGTTTTCTAGCCCAAGTTATCGCCGAAACAGCGAATTACTAAAATCTGAAACTTTATTTCCTTTCTTACCTTTTATGAGACAAGTTTAAGTATTTAATTCTATTTTATATGATTACACGAACCTCACCGATTTCTCTACGCATTTATTACAAATTCCTTATAGTCTCCAAGTCGCCCACGCCATCTCAAGCTCGAGGCTCGTCGCTAAAGCTTTCATCTAACCAAGGTACGCGAATTGTCCAACTTTTATATCTAATCATGTTCATGGTTCATTATATTCCTACCATATCAAGTTTTATGTTTTATGATATCATTATATTCAAAAGTGGACCCATTTTATGTATTCTATGTTTTATGTTCTAGCTAGTTACGTGAAGTGCTAGCCTTTTAGATGCTCCTGATCAGAGTGTCCTAGACCTAGCCAGTGTCGACTGCTCAGCAGTCACCCAATCCAAATCTAGATCGATTTGGGCATGCGCGTGTGTGAGGTGCTTGCACCGATCATAAGGGTTCCACGTATTTTTTCTATCTCTCTTTATTCTACAACATTTACTCATGTATATGTATATGTTCATATCATTTCAAGTTAATGTTTCTTTTCCCTTTCCCTGTTTTCAAATGAATTTAAATGCCGGCACTAAAACCGCTTTCGAACGGTTTGACGTGTTGGAAGTTTACGTACTGAGTGTTTCCCCACTCACTTTTGCGATTTTTATGGTTTTGTTTTTAGGAGGCTCGAGCTCCCAAGGAAAGGACAAGTCGGTTCCAAAGTAATTCAGGGCTGTCAAGGTAGTTCTTTAAGGAAATCACCGGTTAGCAAGGGCGAGCAGGATTTTTTGGAAGTCGTTTAGTTGTTAAGCTATGTTTAAGTTTATGTAGGTTATACAAAGGTTGTATAAGTTTTATTTATGAAGGTTTTTAAGCTAGTAAGTTATCTTGTGGTTTTGGAAGTTTCTTTAGTGTTGTTGCCTTGTCTCTTTTGGGAGACGGCGGTAATGCCTCGACCTAAGGTGTTCCGCTGCGCTAATCACAGGTTTGGGATTCTAAGTATAGTCTTAATCTTGTGATTAAGGTTGGGGCGTTACAGTTGTGGTATCAGAGCGGAGTTATAAGAAGTGTTTAGGAAATTAGAAGTTCATGGGAAGTATGACTTGAGTATGTGAAGTTTGGGATATTATGTGAGGTTTATGTGTCCTTTGTGGACTGATTTTGTGGATGTGTGAATTGTTTAGTTGGATGATGAGCTTGAAGTTCCAAGTGGATATATATATGGTGTATGTGTTTCCTTGCAGGTTTGCAAATATGTAAAAATTTGGGATAGTCCAATTTATAGGGGAACTGCTGCCGAAATTTTCCCGAAAATTGGGGAGTTTAGTAGCAACTTAAGCAAATTTAAGTGCAAAATTAAGGGCAACATAAGAGATTGGATCTAGGAAAGTATGTCATGGGCATGTGTGTTGTTGTGGATGCTAAGCATGTTGAGTTAGTCTTAAAAGAGATTTTATCAATTCAAATAAGAATTCATGAAATCCAATCACAAGTGGGATTGGTGCAAAGCTCAAATTAGGGGCAAAGTACCTTATCAAAATGTATGGTGAAAGGTTTAAAGGTGTTATATGACACAAAGGTTTAATGTGGTTCTAGGATAGCTCATGAGAAGGGACAAGAATGCCCTTTTGTAATAAATGAGGTTTAAGATAGTGGAGACTCGGACCTTGTCTAGTTTTCTTTTATTTATGTTAACAAGCTTTTAAGTTGCTAAAGTTTATTGAAACTTCGTGTTTATGTTACGTGTATGATGTAGATGGACGCGAATGGAAACCCACTCCCAAATCCGTTCGCCATGTTTATGGAACCGCCGCTATGTTTTGGGTAAAGGGAGGTGGTGTATGTATGTTGAACGATTAAACTTGTTTACCTGTTGGGACATACTTTGAAAAGGATGACAACATGGATACCCGAGAAGAACAAAAATAGGATCCAAATTTTCTCTAATGTTTTATGAGTGGACATGTTGGTACTATGGTTTATGGCTTGAGGTTTGCAATATTTGGGGAAAACTATTAAGGAGAGTACCAAGGACCAGCAAAGCTTGGCGGAGAGCTATTAATGAACAACCATTGTGAGGACCAAACCTCTTCTGCTTGGCCTTTATATTTCAAGTTCATTGCTCGAATTCAACCTTTATTCCATGCTCTCATTGTACATCCTCATAGTAAAGTTCACCCCCTTCATCGCAATATCAAATCCAAGCTTCTCGTTTCCTATCATTGCTTATTCTCAAGAATCTTTATCAGATCCTATCGTCGTTATCAGTCCAGTATGTTAAGGCATCCAATAACCTGCCTTTATCGACTTGTTATCAATTCGTGATCAATTCCTTCATGACCATTACCTACTCTTGACTGCTATTAACTCGTTATTTCTTCAGAGATAGACTTCGTTAGATTCATATGACCCTTTTTACTCGTTAAGATTTACCTTTTTCAAGTGGTTGTCATGTTCCACCATAAATCTGCATACTATTTCCAAAGCTTAGTTTCAATAAAAATCATACTCGGTTCAGGATCAATAACTTATGCTCTATCACTTCAGAAAGTTACTGCAAAATATTCATGCATTAATTCCCTTAATTCAGAAATCAGAAGACTGATCCTAATATCTTTCTTTTTCAAATCAAGCTCATTTCGATGTACTTACGAATTTCCTTGTTCATGAAATCATTGTAATCATCATCTTTATCAAATATGCTATATTTTGTTGATCCTCGTTTTCTTAATGTATATATATGTGTCGTTGGACTAAAGAATACCTATATCCCTCCATGAAGCTTTAAATCCATCAGTGTGAACCTTAATTTAAATCGTTAACTTCGAATTCATGTTTCTACATCTTATGTATGGCATCTTCCTATTATCATGTTTTTCCTCCGTTTGTTAGTACCTTTTATAGGAAATAGATGTCAGGAGGGAAGTTTAATAGAGTAAAGAAAAGCGAAGTGCAAAGGTGTTAGTTTGTATGGAATGTTCGAGACACCTGAGGTAAAGTGGGAAATGTAGTGAAACAGTTGTTCAAGGAGATACTAGGGACCTTCGAGTCAAAACTTTTTACGATTAAGTTGTTCATAAAGTCAAGAATATAGAACGCTTGGAGAAAGATTGGATTTTCTTCCAGAGGAATAAAAGTCATATGGATATATCTGAGAAAGGAAACGCTCTTACCATATAATTTATGAAGGGAAGAGAGTGTTCAGATAATTAATGAGTAAAACCAGTGTTTTGGGGTTTTGAGAGATAATGCCCCGACAATGAATTGTCTTAGAAATCGATGCAAAGAGAAATGAACTTAAGGTTTTATGAATGACCAGCGTAAGGTGTTCGTCACGATGATGACCATAACCTCAGGATGAGATACGATATCATGAAGACACCTTGGAAGCCACTTGGGAAGCCGAGGAAGACATGAAGAAAAGCTACCCGCACCTCTTTTAAGGTTTTGAGCGAGTATTCCAACAGCAAGTTTGGGGCGAAACTTCTTTTTAGGGGAGGGTGTAACGACCGCCCAAACCGTATTAATTAAAGCCGTAATCACGGTGTTTATCTAAATTTTTGTTAGAAATTTTCTTTCTTTTACGTTAATATGGTTATTTCTGTTATTATTATTTATTTTTATGCGCGACAGGTCTCGAGCTAGGCGATGGTTAAACGGGTTGATTTTATGTTATCTCGAATTTAAAGTTATGATTATTATTACGAGTTTATGAATACTTTTACGATAAGTTTTATAATTTATTTTATCATTCTCAATTTTACGCTTGTAACCGAGGAAGGTTATATTATTCTCAATTCCGTTTCTTTTACGATTTATACTACTCGATCCTCCTAAGTACATTTTATGGCCCGAATTATTTTATTAGTATGTTTTATCAGTTTAATTTATGTGATGTTAATTTTTAGTCTTCCACCCAATTTTATTCCAAGGAAATTTTATTTAGTTATATACTAAATTATATTTTCAAGGTTTATGTTATTTATTTATTTGGGTTGATTACCAATTATTTTACCTAGCTAATTTCTTTTACCAATAGTTTAAGTTAAGTGTTAATTAGATGGTAAGTTATTAGGGAAGGGTTTTTATTAAGGGGGGTTAAAGGGGGTTTGAGTTCATTTGGCAAAATCAGAATTTTTATCACAACTTTCTCTCACACTCACCCCTCTCCCTCTTCTTCCTCCCACTGCTGCCCAGCCGGCCAGCCACCTCTGCCGCCCCCCTGCCGGCGCCTTTCCGGCGACCTCGCCGGCGCCGTTGGCCCCAGCCACCGGCCACCACCTTCTTCCCCCTTTACTTGTTCAATCTCTCACCTCAAATTCAAGTGGTATAATCTCAAACCCTAACCTAATTCTCTTGTTTATAATCTGAATTTCTACTTCAAATTTATGTTCTCTTGATGTTGTTCATCTTCTTTATGTTTATTAAGCATGAATTTAAGTTGTGGTTAAGTTAGGGTTTAAGTTTTAAGTGTATGCATGTATATTTCTAAGTGTTTGTGAGGTTTTATGGTTGAATTCATGGTGGATGATGAATATATGTTAATGCATGTGAATTTCTTGAGAGATTCTTAGTATATAAAGGCTGAGTTTATGTTTTAAGATTATGAATTAAGTGTTATTATGTTTAATTTGGGTGAATTAGTGAGGTTTTGGTGCAAGAGTTCAAGAATATGTCTTTTATGTTAAGTTTAGGTTTAATCCATGGATGCATGTGGTTTTTAAGGTCTAAGATGAGTTAATTATCAAGGTTTATATTCTGGAAATATGGTGGATTAAGGTTATATGGGATTTGATTGTGTTTTAATATGATTAAGGGTGAAAAATCAAGCTAAAAACCGGAAAATTCGGTAGATAAGGTTTCTGTTTCGGTTCTGGAAATTTACAGTGGTATAAAAGTGGGGTTTTACCCAGATTTCTACTCCATATGATAGCCCAAAGTGTTAGCTAACTATAGGCTTTGGAATTTCTAAATTCCGACATGTATAGCCCGAGTTAAGACCAAAACCGTGAAGGTATAATTTTATATACGAATTCTGAGTCAGTATATTGAGGCCTGTTTTTCGTGCCTTTGGAGACCTCTTTAGTTTTTATGGTGAACATGAAAGTTTTAGGCCACGTTGCAAGCTTTCCGGAAAGGTATGATTCGTAGTCATCCGATATCGGGAGTATGAGTTACGAGCCCGGGAAGCAGGGCTGTCCGGAACAAGTTTCTGCCCAGAATTTTTATTGCCTTTTTAGCCTAAAATTTGTAAATTGGGTCTTTTATGGAGTTCTTATAAGTTTTTAGCCTTTGTGGTATTGTCAAGATAGTTGGGATGAGTTTTCTAAGCTAATTTAAGTTAGGTTGATGTTGAGGATTATCTCCTAAAGGATTATAGGTAAATTAGCAAACCATGGGTTAATTCGATGAAGCTTTAAGGTCCAAATAGGTATTGTTGATGACTAAGGGTTACACTTGAGTTCGTAGCAAGTTTATGTGTTCCTCTATGTCTAAGTAACCATAAGCTCGTCCTTTCTTCATATCCAATTCACCGTTCATCGATTCACAAATAGTTTCTAAAAATCCATAAACATGATATTGTTCTAAGTCCGTCGCTTGCGACATTCTTCATGTTTTCACTAATCAAGTACCTTCTTTCTAATAAGCTTTCAAGTGCTCTAATTCTATGCTCCTTCAAGCCAATGGTTGAAATGCATCATAAGCCATGAACCTTCTCTATTGTTATTCAATTTTCACCGTGAGTTCCACTCTAAGTTTTTAAGCCGTTTATAATTTACTCATGCACTGCTTCTGTCCGGGCCATTTTTCGGGCCCTTCCTTTCATTTCTAGCCTTTGGGCTAGTTGACAAAATTGTCAGGCATGATTTTCCCTTTCCGAAAAGTACTCGTTTGCAAAAATCCGAGTTTTCTAGCCCAAGTTATCGCCGAAACAGCGAATTACTAAAATATGAAATTTTATTTCCTTTCTTACCTTTTATGAGACAAGTTTAAGTATTTAATTCTATTTTATATGATTACACGAACCTCACCGATTTCTCTACGCTTTTATTACAAATTCCTTATAGTCTCCAAGTCGCCCACGCCATCTCAAGCTCGAGGCTCGTCGCTAAAGCTTTCATCTAACCAAGGTACGCGAATTGTCCAACTTTTATATCTAATCATGTTCATGGTTCATTATATTCCTACCATATCAAGTTTTATGTTTTATGATATCATTATATTCAAAAGTGGACCCATTTTATGTATGCTATGTTTTATGTTCTAGCTAGTTACGTGAAGTGCTAGCCTTTTAGATGCTCCTGATCAGAGTGTCCTAGACCTGGCCAGTGTTGACTGCTCAGCAGTCACCCAATCCAAATCTAGATCGATTTGGGCATGCGCGTGTGTGAGGTGCTTGCACCGATCATAAGGGTTCCACGTATTTTTTCTATCTCTCTTTATTCTACAACATTTACTCATGTATATGTATATGTTCATGTCATTTCAAGTTAATGTTTCTTTTCCCTTTCCCTGTTTTCAAATGAATTTAAATGCCGGCACTAAAACCGTTTTCGAACGGTTTGACGTGTTGGAGGTTTACGTACTGAGTGTTTCCCCACTCACTTTTGCGATGTTTTATGGTTTTGTTTTTAGGAGGCTCGAGCTCCCAAGGAAAGGACAAGTCGGTTCCAAAGTAATTCAGGGCTGTCAAGGTAGTTCTTTAAGGAAATCACCGGTTAGCAAGGGCGAGCAGGATTTTTTGGAAGTCGTTTAGTTGTTAAGCTATGTTTAAGTTTATGTAGGTTATACAAAGGTTGTATAAGTTTTATTTATGAAGGTTTTTAAGCTAGTAAGTTATCTTGTGGTTTTGGAAGTTTCTTTAGTGTTGTTGCCTTGTCTCTTTTGGGAGACGGCGGTAATGCCTCGACCTAAGGTGTTCCGCTGCGCTAATCACAGGTTTGGGATTCTAAGTATAGTCTTAATCTTGTGATTAAGGTTGGGGCGTTACACTCCCGCACCAGCCGGGGGGGAGCCTTCTGTCATGAGGACCTCAACTTCCTTACCGGTACGTCCACTCACTGGCTTTCCGGACCTCTGATGTCCTTATCAGCATGTCCTCTCGGGCACCTCAAAGTTTAAACTGGGTCTAGTCAAGACGTCTGAATACCTCTTCCATAGGTATTCAGAGTCTTGCCTATTTTTGAAAATCAAATTCAAATCTTTCAAAAAAAAATAATAAATTCATGTCCCTCCTCCTCTTCTCTTTCTCTTCCTTCTCTTTATTTTGGCCAAACATTTTAGTGTTCATACTCTCCTGTTTCCTCTTTATCTGAAAGACAAAAAGGGGGAGAAATTCTTCCATGGCATGTACCCAACACTTAGGTATTTTGCGCACTTGTTGTGATCTATGAACTACTCTATTGCTTACTTATTTCTTGGCCTATATATACATATATATTGCTATCTGTGTATATGTTGCTATCTGTATATATGCCATGTATACAAATTTTGTCTTTCAAACAAAAAAAGGGGGAGATTGAAGAAACAGTTGAGACACCTGATGCCTTCCACGATCCTTCCTCTGAGGACCTCAAGCATCATCAGCAGATTTTGGTTGAAAGACAAAATTAAAGGGAAGTATCCGAGAATATAAATTACCATATCCGAATATTCTCTGAGATATTCCATACTGATTTATAAACTTGCTTTTGAAGATAATGAATCGAAAGGCGAGTCCACAAGCTTCTCAAGAAGTGAAGATCGATTAAGAATCAAGGCAATAATGGAAAGTATCAACCAACAAGGAAAGACAAGACAAAGTCGTTGAAGCTGGAAAACACAATTGTCAATAGCATTGCTTATCCTCTCTGATGAGATAACGATTCCAAGGAAATGTAATCGAAGAGTAGGAATTTTTTTAGTGAGAAAAATTCTAAGTGTAACCACTAGTGTGTTAGTGGTGAGTTTTGTAACCAGAGAAGTGTTTCTGGTGAGGTCATCAAATCTGTGTAGCTAAAGAAAGAGTGCCTCAATCTTTAGTGAGTTGTATCATCACCAAGATCCCTGGTGAGGTCACTTAGTAGAAACTGTCCTGAAGTTTCTGCCGTTGTAAGCAGTTCTGAGGACCTCATAGTCCTATTACTACCGAGTATCCTGATCTCCTCATTCTTCTTTGTACCTCATATTCAGTTCAATAAAGAAGTGTAATTCAGTTATATCTATTTTATTAACGTCATTGTGATTTAAATGTAGAAAGTTTCATCAACCCTATTCACCCCTCCCCCCTCTAGGGTTCTTTCATATTTGATTAGAAGACTTAGAGCTGGCAAAAATTTGTCCGACCCGAAAAAAATCGGGTCTGGACATAGATTTTTCGTCTGAATTTTGATATTGACCGAATTGACCGAATATTCGGACATAAAATCTCTCTTTTTTCTATTGTCCAAACCCGATTTTAGCTTTAATTTATCCGAGTTGTCCGACCAGAAATAAAACTGGGTTCGGACATGAAGTTCTCGTCTGAATTTCGACATTGTCCGAATTTGTCCGACCCGAATTTACCCGCACCCGATTTTTTGTCAGCGCTAGATGATTACATAGTATATGTTATTAAATTGTAAAAGTAAATTTTATCATATATCCTTAATTATATAAGATATTAGATATGATAAAAAAAAAGGGATAATATTCTTTCTTAATCATCACCCCTAACCCTAAGACGACCATTAGCAAAATTGTGTATAGCTAATTACAGAAATATGATTACATCACGAAGCTATTCTCTATTGCTATTTTTGTCTGAAAAATCGAAAGAGCAAAAGAATGATACGGGTGGCAAACATTCGAGTCCGAGTTTTATCAGATTCTGTCAATTCGGGTATTCAGTCAAAAACCTAATTAAACCAGAATCCTGACTGAATTTTAATTCAGACAAAATAACCAAATCTGAACCCGAATGATCGAATTTAACCAAATGAACAAACTGAATATTTTGTCAAAACTAAAAGTTAACTAACAATTAGATTCTTTGACCAATATGACTAGTTGATCGAATACAAAACTTAAGCATCTTTATATAATTCATTAACACTTTCCTCATAATCGGGTTTGATCAATTCGAACGACTGAAGCTAAATTTCAACCAAAACTCGGTCAACCTAAATTTGAATACCAAAACATGAACCAAACCTGAACTTAAATTTGGTCATGACCGAACGACCGACTTTTAAATCCCGTCAAAAAACTATGTCCGAAATCGGCTTTTTAGAATTGGTCAGTCAAACTTTTGACACCCTGAATAATTATTAGATATAACATAATTGACATGGCGAAATGGACGTGGCCGCGACTTTTTGCACCACCTGCTTATTATTGGCCTTGAAATTTGATTGAAGTATATTCACCCCAAGCAATTTGGATAACAGAATAACACCTCCCTCAGCTACATGATTTAAGGAAACTTTTAATTATAAATGCTTTAGGATATTTTTGGGATGCCAAAAATATACTCTAGTTCTCTCTTATTAGTGTATTTTATTTTCTAATCTTCAATTTTCGCTCTTCTAATATTAAAAAAAATGTTTCCTCCTAATTTGAATATGACATAGGTTTAATTAGCTTTATTGTCATTTACAAAGTCCGTTGTTTCATAGAAATTTGATTTGGAGCATGCTTACTGGATTAAACTATATTTTAGTCAACTCAAAATTTTAACAAAAATTAAACAACTATTATCATTCTAGCTGTAAGCTACTACCTCCATTTGTTCTTATCTGTCGTCTAGAAAATTGTGTTAAAAATTTTGACCGTTAATATCTTAATTTGTATAATGATTCATCATACAAAATTCATATCATTAGATTCGTAATAAAAAAATACTATTCAAAAAGTATCATATTATATTTTTTTTATAAAAATTTTATATTAGAAATTATTGATTAAAAATTGACACTGAAACCGTAAATGACAGATAAAAAAGAACAGAGGTAGTATTGTTTAGTGTTTTAACCTTCATTTCAAAACGTTAATAAAATTATATATTGTTTAGTATATAGAATAACATTTCATATTCTTTTACTTAAAAAAAATCCTTTGGAACATTTTCAACTTTATTATATGTCAACTTACATTAATCCACTAACCCTACAACTAAATTCACCATGCAAAATTTCTTCAAACACATATTTGAATGATTATAATCCAATCGTTAAATTAGAAAGCTATCAACAATTTAAATTCAGATTAAAACATACCACTTCTTGATTAATATCATTTCCCATAGTCGTAAAAACAATCAAATAATGCAATTAAATAAAGAAAAGAAGAATTGAATCACATATTCGAAGATCTTACTCTTAACAAGTAGACACAAACCGTGGTAAGATGAAGTTGGTCCTTTTCATAAATTTCATATATCTAAATTGTAATGGATGAAAATGCCAAGATTCTACATGAAAAGCGGATGAAACTGAATTTTGGCCATTTGAAAACTACATTATAAAAATGAGTTTTATTCTAGTTGCCCTCACCAGACCGCAATTATACCATATACCGTGTCGTGTGGACCTAAATGTATGATTGATCTACCTAGATGCACCACATATATTAAAAGAAATTAATTTTTATATAAGGTATTTGTGTAAAAATTTGATAAAATTCAAAAAATTGACGAATTTTGTAATAATGTTGATAAATTTGTGATGAATTTTATTATAAATAATAATGAATTGTTTTTGTAAAATTTAACACCTTGTGGACTTAGGTAGGTACTCCAAGGTATACCATATGACAATTGCATTCCCTATATAATCCATCACTGCCACAACATTACATTCCCTCCTCTTCTTCTCCTGTACCGTGCACGACAGATAGGCCATTAACATACGTACCTTGTTTCAGGTAATGTTCATCAGAATATTGTTGAAGACTTTTTTTTTTTGGACTAGTTAAGCTGTTTTTATTCCTTATAATTTTCTGTATATATGGTCCTTATTCCTTTCGAATATTTGCAACTGTTTCATAATTTGATGTCTGCTGGTACAGTATGTATGCCAAATATAAAACTAACAATATTGTTGTTTGAATTTTGATGTTTGTAGGTACATTATATATCTATGGCAAAAATACTGTTGCATGGAACTCTCCATGTTACCATCTACGAAGCCAAGGGGGTGTATGGAGGTGCGGCTGAAAATTTCTTACAGAAGGTTCGTACCCTTTTCATACATTCAAGCAGAATTCAGAAAGAAATGTCAAGATTGCTTATTTTCAAATTGTTAATACAAGAAACATTTAGCCATATATTTCATCATCAAACACATTTTCTATGTGTCAGGTTTGCTGATTGCTATGTTATTATGCTTTGTAAATTTTCGATCATGCTATGAAACTAGTATCTTATAAAGTCATTCTCAAGTTTTCCAAGAATTTCATGGGGGCAATCAACCATGAACCATCATTTATGATTTAATTCTTATGTCTTAAGCTGCGATGAATATAGTATGTGGCTTATGCAACAAAGTTTAATCTTTCAATAAGTAGGAAAAAGTCTTAGACTTGACATGTTCCATTGCTTGCACAAATACACCCCCAACCCCCTCTCTCTATATATATTGAAAACGACATGAATCTTGGTAGGAAATCTATATATTTACGTATTAAATTAAAGGAAATGATATGAATGACTTTTATAACTATTATACCACATACAAGTTGCATAAACTTATATTTTCATCAATATTTTTTAAAAATTTATATAAAAAAAGCCCAAAATATGTCTAATGAATGCGCCGTGAGGTTCAGTCGATTAGGGTGTCATTTGTAATTATTAACATAACCAATGCATTTCAAGCTTCTTACAATTGATAATTAATAGTACCTAATTATGACGATGTTGGTGTTAAAAATTATAATAAATACTAATGTCGACATGAATAGCAAAGGGTGTTTTAGGGTAAGACACATATGATTACAAACCCATACACAATTAAGATGATAATAGTTGAATCAGACTTTTCTTGCAGATTGTTGAAGGTATTGGAGGGGCTTTGGGGAAGGATGCAGGCAAACTATATGCCACAGTTGATATACAAGGAGCTAGGGTTGGTCGAACGAGACTTGTAGAACCTCAAGACTCTAACCCTAAATGGTACGAGGAATTCCACATCTATTGTGCTCATATGGCTTCCGATATCGTTTTCACTTTGAAAGAAGACAATGCCATTGGAGCAACTTTAATAGGTCGAGCTTACCTCCCAACCACCGACATATTGGCCGAGAATGAAGTCGATACATGGCTCAAAATCTTGGACAAGGACCACAAGCCCATTCATAGAGGATCATCTCAAATTCATGTCAAAGTTCAATATTTTGATGTCACTAGAGATATGAATTGGGACAAAGGTATCAAGACACCTAAATATCCTGGTGTCCCCTTCACCTTTTTTCCTCAAAGGAACCTATGTAAAGTCACTCTATACCAAGATAGTCACGTACCTGAAAACTTTGTCCCTAAGATCCCTCTTGCTGATGGTAAATTCTACAAACCGCATCGTTGTTGGGAAGACATTTTTGATGCCATCAATAATGCAAAGCACTTGATTTACCTAACTGGGTGGTCGGTTTACACTGAGATTAAACTCGTGCGCGACCCTAGGAGGCCAAAGCCTGGAGGAGACATGACCCTTGGGGAGCTCCTTAAGAGGAAAGCTCAACAAGGGGTGAGAGTGTTGATGCTTGTTTGGGATGATCCAACTTCTGTGAAAGGGCTGAAAGAAGATGGGCTAATGGCAACTCATGATGAAGACACAGGGACTTATTTTCAAGGCTCTGAAGTGCATTGTATTTTATGTCCTCGGAATCCCGATGAAGGGAAGAGTATTATTGAGGGCATAGCTATTGGCACAATGTTCACCCATCACCAAAAGATTGTTGTGGTAGATAGTGCATTGCCTAATGTAAGAAGCTTTGATAACAGAAGAAGAATAGTGAGTTTTGTGGGTGGAATTGACCTTTGCGACGGGCGTTATGACACTCCTTTCCACCCGCTATTTAACACCCTTGACACAACCCACCACGACGACTTCCACCAACCTAACTTCAAAGAATCCTCGATTCACAAAGGCGGACCGCGAGAGCCATGGCATGACATCCACTCAAAGCTAGAAGGCGCGGTTGCATGGGATGTACTCTACAACTTCGAACAACGATGGAGGAAGCAAGGTGGAAAGGATCTTCTCCTTGACATTCGAGAAATGAACGAAATATTCATCCCCCCATCTCCTATCACATACCCCAATGACCACGACACTTGGAACGTACAAGTGTTTCGATCCATCGATGGTGGGGCCGCATTCGGTTTCCCTGAATCCCCTGAAGAAGCGGCTAAAGCAGGACTGGTAAGTGGAAAAGACAGTGTCATCGATAGAAGCATCCAAGACGCATACATCCACGCCATAAGAAGGGCAAAGAGGTTTATCTACATAGAGAATCAGTACTTCCTAGGAAGCTCATTCGATTGGAAAGCGGATAACATAAACCCTTCAGACATTGGTGCCATCAATCTCATCGCAAAGGAACTTTCTCTTAAGATTGTTTCCAAGATCGAAAAGGGTGAGAGATTCAGCGTGTATGTAGTAGTACCAATGTGGCCAGAAGGGTATCCAGAGAGTGGGTCAGTGCAGGCTATATTGGACTGGCAAAAGAGGACCATGGAGATGATGTACATGGATGTGGTTCAAGCACTTAAAGCCAAAGGTATTCAGGCTAACCCTAAGGATTACCTCTGTTTCTTTTGCTTGGGAAATCGTGAGGTTCGGAAGTCATATGAGTATCAGCCATCTGAACAGCCTGAACCTGATTCTGATTATAGTCGTGCACAAGCTGCTAGACGCTTCATGATTTATGTCCATGCTAAAATGATGATAGGTAATTTACACCTTTCGGTTTGTCTCATATAATATCTGGAAGTTTAAAAGGTTTTTAAGATGGAAACAATGGCACTGTTAAATAGTTTTTTTTGAAGACTTATTGATCCATATAAATATGCAGTTTGTGGAACATTTTTCATAAAATTTAAAGCTTTTAAACAATGAAAATTATTATTTTTAGTCCCACCTATTTTGGATATGTCAGCCAAGCCACAACCGGCCAAATATAAACTTTTGAAATGCATGATTTACAAAAAAAACATTTTACAAATATCAAAGGACCTCAAGGTACCAAATATAGAAGAGATAATTACATTTACCCTACCTGATCTGGTAATAATTTTTGCACACCCGACATTTGAGAAGTAATTTTCACCTTACCTGACATTTAAGTGGTCATAAATTTAGAGCCCCTCAGGTATGTTATAATTAATTTTTTATTGACTTTTCCGATGAACTATAAAAAAATAAATATGAAGTGACCTTTTTACCCTTGTTATTATTTCCTTTGACTTTCAATTAAATGTGAAATGATTTTTATATCCTTAGTATTAATTGTTATGGCATTTTAAAACCCAACCACTCCACTGATTCCTCTCCCTGGCCCCCCTCCCATACAGAAAATGAAAACATAACTCCTCCCAAACCACCATGTCTGTCTTCTACTCTCCAACATAGTCTTTTCCTTCTCAAATTAAAGGGCAGCATCGTAATTTCACAAAGTGATATAGGGGTATTATTGTATTTTTTCATTTCCAATGACAAGTTACCGGATTCTAACACTAAAAATTACTTTCACTAAATGTCAGGTAGGGTGAAAATTATTTCTCAAATGTCGGATGTACAAAAATTATTACTGCATATGTAGGGTAAATGTAATTAACTCAAATGTAGAAAGCATATCTAATTTACTCTCGGATTTTTCCATGCCATTTAGCACTCCAGGGTTTTTACAGTAACTTTAATTTTTACCCCTTTATTTTTTAGAATTAATTTTTATCATCTTAAGATTTCGGTCATGTATCATTTTCCTGTATTTTCCGTCGAGGTGCTGATGCGACAATTTAATATTTTTGAGAACTTCTAGCCAAAAATACCCCTGATTATCCTTTTCTTGTTCCGCTCTCTAATTGATAAACCAAATTTATCCCTCTCCCTCTCCCTAACTAGTAACTAAATCTATTCGCCTTTTCTGTATGATCTCCTCTACACCTGGCAATTCTCGACCGGACCCGGAAACCCGACCCACAAAAAATGGGTTTTGAACACGAAATTCCGACCCAGGACCCGAAAATGACCCAACCCAAAGAACCCGATAAAAAAACGGGTCAGGGTTGGTCGGGTTTGGGTCGACCCGTTGGGTCAGACATTTTAATTTTAAGTGTTTTGTCTACTTTGGCCTTATGCAAAAAAATGGGCCCATTTCATGAAATTAAAACCCAAAAGTAAAATATTGGATGACTTTGGAAAACTATGCGTAGAAAAAGACATACAAATGAAATAATCAAATCACAAATGACCAAAACAAAACTGTAACACTGTCACTCACTCACTCTTTCAGTGAACCCTCAAACTCTGCAGTCCCGCCTCTCTCCGCTCTTTCAGTAAAATAGTGTATTATTGTCCAAGGTCAAAGTTCAGTGCATTATTGTCCAATATCCTAAAAGTTCAGTATATTAGCATCCCAAAACCCTATATGTTTCATAAGTACTGTTATTCGTGGATTGTTGACGTAAACCGCATAATACTTATAGACTTGAAGATTGCCAAATTTTGTCCCTTAGGTGTATAGTAATATGTCTGTACAACTATGACATATCATGGTGGTCGAACTTGAAATGGAATGGTACATTACACAAGTATCTTTGACTAATTATAATCAATTTTATTAATTGTAAGTGACTGAGAAAAAGCGCGGTCATGACCCGTAAACCCGACCCAAACCGCCCGAAACCAGAATACACCCGACCCGTATTTACCCAAACCCGAAATACACCCGACCCGTATTTACTCGAACCTGATATACGACCGACCCGTAACCCGCCCGCCCGCCCGTATTGACAGGTCTAATCTCCTCCTACTAAACAAGCTTCCAAGTAACCATTCTTTACCCTTCAGATAAGTTTGCTTTATGAACCACTAGGAAGGGTTGGAAAAAGACAAGCAAACAATAGTTTGTACGAAAAACCATCAGAAAAATATTATCACATTAGCAACTTTCAAAAAAAAAAAAAGGAAAATAATACATGTTGAATAACCCCGATCAATAATGACAAAAATTAATTCGAAAATAGAAGGAACTCAAAATACATAAGGAAATAAATGCAAGAATTCCTATTTACTGCTAGCAATTCTTCTCCTAATGATCTCACATCCAACATTTCCTCTAATGTCTGTCATGCAGTGGATGATGAGTACATAATCGTTGGATCTGCCAACATAAACCAAAGGTCCATGGATGGAGCAAGAGACACAGAGATAGCCATAGGAGGATTCCAACCATACCACATCTCACAGAAACACAAGCCAGCAAGAGGTCAAATTCATGGGTTTAGAATGTCATTATGGTATGAACACTTGGGCATGCTTGAGGATGTTTTCCAAAACCCAGAAGCCCTAGAATGTGTAAGAAGGGTGAATCAAATTGCTGAAAGTTACTGGGATCTTTATTCTTCTGAGACCTTAGAACATGATTTGCCTGGGCATTTGCTTAGTTACCCTGTTGGGATTACTGAAGATGGAGAAGTTGTTAACTATCCTGGGTTAGAGTGCTTTCCTGATACTAAGGCTACAATTCTGGGGAAAAAATCAGATACCCTTATTCCAATGCTTACCACTTAGGTAATCATGGGCCAATTTGGGGAAAAGTTTAACTAGCCTATATTGCTCTTGAAAAGGAAAAATATAAGTGTCTGTTGAATGAAAACCCCCAAAAAAGTTCAAAAATTAACATCATAGTTAATTGGACACCCCTAATTTGAAAGTCGAGATCCGCCCCTGAAGGTAATGATATAAAGGAAGTGTGGCTTGCATTCTTGTATACAAACACTAATAACTTTTTTTTTTTTTTTTTTTGTTGGGGGATGAGGAGCAAGGGTATGTATGATAATGATACATGGGGCAAATAGCAAACTATGATATTGTGTGTGTTTGCGATCATTTTTTCTGATGTAAAGCTTTACCTTTGTAATCTATCTTGGTATATGTTCATTTCAATGAGTTACATTGTTATTCATCTTTGCTAATTGGGATCAATAGCACACTATCACAAATACTAACACGTAGAGAGAAATAAAAAATAAGAAATTTGACATAAGGCCTGAAGTGGAAACCCCGAAATAATTGAGAAGAAAATTGACTTAACAATATACTATACTCAAGGATTACAAGTTTATGTGATTACAAAAGAGTTCTTTATGCGAGCCATGAACCTTATGGTCCACATAATAATTTGTACGAACCTAGGATTTAAAAACTTAAGGGAAATTCCATTTGATAGGTTCCAATTTTTGCCTATTCCAAGTTGCCAACCATTTTACAAAATATTTCAAGTGGTGGGTTTATTTTAAAATTCTTTCCATCTAGTGAGCTTCTTTTTGTACTATCAATTAGTTAACTTCTTCTCACAAAACTCTCATCATCTCTCAATCTCACTCAGCTCACCATCTTAATCCCACACTCAACTCACTTAGAATAATTTTTAAAGTGGTTGACAACTTGAAGTAATATCTAAAGTGTTCAAAATAAGCCTACCACTTGGAATATTTTATTAAGTGGTTGACATCTCGTAACAGACAAAAGTTGAAGTCTACCAAATGAAATTTCTCAAAAATTAATGTTTATAACTTAGATGGAGCAAAATGCAAAAACCACTAAATGTCTACAAGTAGTTGAATTCGACTAGAAATCTATTACAGGGATTCTTGGATTTTATCTTGTCTCTCGTAGTATTTTCCAGCATTGGATTTGCACATGAAAATCTAGTCATTATCACGCCTATATTGTTCTAGCTTGTCTACTTTCCCAATAACTACATCACTTAATTAATTATCTTGCCCCTTCCTTTACAATATTCGATTCGTTCAATTCAAATTTAATTCCTAATAAGTGGTTTTAGATTTGAAGTTTGATCCTAACAAGCGATATTAGAGTCAGGTACAACCAAGTTTACCATATTCAAATCCTACCAAAGACAGATTAGATTTAAATTCTTCCGGAGACAAGTCAATTTCTAATAAAGTTGGTTCGATCAAGAACATGTTTCAGGATGTTTCTACAAGATCAATCTTTTGAGGTTGTTCTTACCCAAAGGTTTGATTGCCATAATTCGAGGATCTTTTGGTAACATTATATCTTCATGGAATTTGATCCAAGGGGGAATTTGTTGGACAATGTTTCAATTCGATTTAAACTCAAGTTTTGGAAACAAATAATTATTCCTTTTTATTATTGATACTGGTTTATCTTCCAGTAGTTGATTTCGACTAGGAGCCAATTCAAAAAGTACTTCTTAGGTTTGCTAGAAACATAGATTATTCAACCTAGTTTGGTATGTCCAAATTATGTGCCTCTAAGGCACTTTAATGATATCTCTTTTTTCTATTCCACTTCTCTAGTTTAGGTTGAAAGCTTTTATTATGAGATTGTATTCTCCATTGTTGGACTTCATCCATGAATAAAATGTCCCACATCGGAAAAACAAAGGGAACGGACATAGTATATAAGTCAAGTGAGTTACGCCTCTTAACACCAATTGGTTTTAAGATGAAAGCTCGCTTAACTTGTGTTCCATGGGGCTTGGTTGAAATGGGATCCCGCCTTGGATCTCCCCAGCAAGTGGTATCAGAGCCGATGGTTCGCTCGGTTGAGCGCAAGGTACGGGAAGGTGGTCCCGCAAAAAATCACCATGGACAGGAGCATGGACCATGACGCACGCCCAACTGGGTCTCCTGAAGGCGCAGAGTAAGGTGCAGCTGGGACTCTTGAGGCAGAGTGGTGGCACAAGACTCAGGTGGAGTAGGGTGCGGCTCTGTAGAGTAAAGTGCGACTATGATGGCCTCTCGATGGTGACTTGAAACCTTGGCAAGAAAAAAGAGGCTTCCGATAAAGGGGGAGAGACTCATATGTGAATGGGGAGATTGTTAGGATTCACCTATGAGTAAAGTGTCACACATCGAAAAAGCAAAAGGAAAGGATATGGTATGTAAGTCAAGTGAGTTGCTCTTCTCAAAACCAATTGGTTTTAAGATGGAATGTCATTTAACTTGTGTACCATGGGCCTTCGTTGAAGTGGGCTCCCATCTTATATCCCGTTGCCTTTTGAGATAACGTCTTCAACTCTGGTACTCCCATTGTGGTTGCTTGAGATTTTTTCTTCTTGATCTCATTGTGTTATAACCGTTTCGGATTTACATCATAATTTATCCATAGTATAATGGATTTTATTTTGTATCCCATGATTTTTTTTCCAACATTGGATTTCCACGTAAAATATTGTTTTCATCGTCTCTATATTGTTCTTGTCTATTTTCTCAACAACTACGTCCCTAAATTAATTATCATATCCGCTTCCTCCATAATATTAAATCCACTCAGTCCATATTTAATTCCTAACACGTAATTTTAAATATGAATTTCAATCCTTAACACTTCAAACTCATCATTGTCAATTCCATTAACACAAAAAACTTTAACAGGAAAGAGGCATAGACACATTTTTATCAAACAAAGTCAATCTCCACCATATGTCCATCTAACTTAAAACTCATTTTCCCCTTTTACATATCAACTAACACCCAAATTAAGAATAGTCTCCCCGAAAAGGTGTGAATATACGAGCATATTTGGCCATTCTTTTGACAAAGTCCACAGGCACATCAAAAGTCTTCTACCTTAAGAGGAATATCCTCTAAAATACTAGAAGGGTACTTAACAAAATGATTTGACATTTGAAGCGACATTGTGGTAGGTCTCATCTTTCTTATGGCCATCTTCTTAGCATTGACCTCACACTTGTGACCACATCACATAAGATGCAACCAATGAACAATTGTTTTAGGCCATATGGGATTAAAAAACTCCAAAGGTAGTTCAAGTGTAAGCTACACCAAAGTCATTGTATTTGAATGGTCAAAGTCTAGGAACTAACTATAGAGTGCTTGATATATTAATGTCAATAAAGGTCTGTTCTTTTATATGGTGGGGTGCGGTGGAATTTGAAAAAGTATTGTGAAATGTGGTGGGTTGTGGTGAATTGTGACAGCAGTTGTGGTAGGTTGGGTGGGTGTGGGGAGAGAATGTAAAAAGTAGAGGAGAGAGAAAAGTAAGAAGATATTTTGGTAATGATTGCGGTAAAGTGTGGTAGAATATTGAATAGTGCGGTACCGCACCGCAAATTACCGTATAAAAGAACGGGGCCTATATTTTATGTGAGATTATTTCATCATAAGAGACATAGCTTTATTTGACTTTTAATTAATGGGTGACTAATACTTTATTTAAAATAATTTTGATAAAAGTCATATTTCGATTAAATTTTTGTCACATTCATTTAAAAATGTCATTTAATATAACTTACTAGCAATAGCTATGGAGTAAATATTAAGGGGTCCTTCCAAAAAAATTCTATTTCATGATAATTTTACCTGAGACGGTCTCACACTAGTTAGAATTTGTACATTAATTATATAAAGATAATGTTTAAACTCTTTTTGTATAGTTGTACTAAACCATATAAAAAATACAATGTGTTATGAATATATGAATATAAGAGAAAGTGGAGAGAGAATAGAGACAGAGGAATTGAGAGAAAGAAAGGAATGAATATTTCATTGCCATCGAGGAAGTATTTATAATACAAGGATTCTTCATCACTAAGAATACTTCATCGCTAAGAATACTTCATCGCTAAGAAAACTTCATTACTAAGAAAAGTAAGAGTATGGACATTCACACAATGATTCCATAACACTCCCCCTTGAATGTCCATGCAAAGAATATGCCTAATTAAAACCTTAATAGGAAAAACCCAATGGGAAAAAACCCAGTCAAGGAAAAAGAGTGCATAATTCTTGATACGCCAAGATATGTTGCCTCATTAAAAACCTTTCTAAGGAAAACCCAATGGGACAAAACCTCAGATTAGGGAAAAAGAGTACAGCGCGTATTACTCCCCCTGGTGAGAACATCAATGAAGATCTTTGAGTTGATGTAATTCAACTTCATCACTGACTTTTAAACTTTACAATTCGAAAGTTGTTTGATACATGAATCAACTTAATTCTCACTGAAACGAATTTACTTAATATCTGTTTCAGTATGCACATAACTAGTATCTGATCAAGTGTCATAGGATTTAGGTAAATATCCAAGATTAACATAGCTAATCAAACCAATTTTGAGCCGATGGGGATGATGAATATCCAAATCGCTAGTACCTTCGAGATACCGAAATAGGTTAGATCATGTATGATTAGCAAGATACGTCAGTGCTTCAATATTGTTGAAGACATGGTCAAGGTCCTTCACCGCGCATCCGCGAAGGACCTTATGTTTTGATGAAAGCCAAAATCCGGAAAAGGGAAGTTGTCTTATATTATATATTCTGATTATATAATATATATTCGGATATATTTTGATTGTGTGATTTATTTGTAGATATAAATCATAAGGAAAGATAAGGAAAACAAATCAAGAGGATTGTGCAATCAAATACAAACCCAAAAGGAAAGAATCCGTTGGATGATTGATGATTGAGGAAGCATCAACACAAAAGGGAAGAATCAATAATGAAGGCAAGTTACCGTTGGATTGACTCAAGTTCAAGCATCCAAAGCCCTCTATAAAAAGGACGATTGAAGTTCTGAGAACTTAGGCGATTCCACGGAAGTAATCGCGGAGTAAGAAATCCGGTGGGATTTCTCCGAGTGTGTAACCAATGGTTCGGTGGTGAAGGTAGTCAGTAAAGGACCTCTGGTGAAGGTATAGCCAAGGACCTTGGTGAGCATTCGTTGTGTCCACATGTGGTGGAGAGATGGTGTGTAGCAGAGCCTTGACGGACTAAGGCTGTGTGTGTTTGTGCTTCAATGTAATCCATCGTGTTCCAAATCGCCGCTAGAGTTTTCCTACAACGATCCTTATTTGTAGCTGACTCAAGGACATTCAGTCTTGGTCAGTGATCCTATCAGTAACTGCCTTCGGGCTGTTACTTCTTGTTTTGTTTTGTAAGTGTAACTTGTTCTTTGATTGTTATAAATCTAATGAGGTATTTCAGTTACACTGTGTTTTGATCCTTGGCTTGAAACCAAGGAAGTTTGCTCTAACGTCCTTACCTAGTGTGTAGATCTTAATTGTGAACTTCACCCCCCTCTTGGGCTCCAACAAATATCATTTAAATGCGGTACTTCAAGACCCAAATACAGTACTTCAGGACTCCAATACGGTACTTCAGGACAACTAAATTTCTCATCATCTTTTCGTGATCAATAGGGGGTTATTTTCATATCAAATGATTGTACCACTACCAGGGTACTTAAAAGGGAGTGCTTTGCTCATGCAATATTATTTTAGCACTTTGCTACGTAAATTGATTTGCGCACGAAATTTCATTCTCAAACTGTGCAAATTTGTAAACCAAGGCAATAACATATTTTACCAAAATCTTTCATTCCAAATGCTTTTGTAAAGCAATCCACAACTTTTGAAACTCTTCAGGAATCCAAACCATCAATAGCATTTACAAACAATTAGGATCCGGATCATTTAATCATTTTATTTGATTATGCAATATGCGTCCATATTGCTTTAATCACATAAATGTCTATCAACCAAATAACCAATATTCTCGAGAATTTTAATCCGTACTTTCGGCACTTTGAACCCTTCAGGAGTTTTATATAAACATCATTATCAAAATTTTCATAAGCTATAGCGACATTTTTATAAGATGCATACTTAGCTTTTCATGTACTGCCAAATTTAAGGTATCATGATGTAGTGAAATGGACTACATAGGAGTATATTCCTTCATAGTTGATACCAAGTCTTTGTGAAAGGAATTATGCAACAAGTCGCTTCTTGTGCCTTATAATCTCATTTTCTCATTTTGTTTTCACACAAAGACATAACTATATCCCACAAGTTTTACATCAGTTTGGTGTATGGACAACAGGTCCTGATATTTCTGATTTTACAAGCGAATCTAGTTCTTAAATGCATCTTTCCACTTGGCCAATCTCATCTTTATATGTGTTCATAAATTCACGATCCTCATGATTACTCATAATAGTGAGCGCTATATTATATAATCAAATATCATATTGACGTCGACTTCACTTCGGTTCCACCTTATCCAATTCGTGACATAATTAATTGAGATCTCATCATTTTCGCGAATTTCAGGTGCCTGAGCTTGTGGTGTAACTTCCACATGTGTCATGATTGAGGACTCTTCTGAAGTCAAAATTTCCTCATTTCGGTTATCATTAATCGTTTGCACCTTTTCTTTTTCGAGGATTTTTGTTGTCTTTGGAACCGATTGGTCTACCACATTTCATATGTGGTCTAGACTCATTAATAATTCAATTTG
This sequence comes from Portulaca oleracea, assembly GCA_029582165.1. NCBI lineage: Eukaryota > Viridiplantae > Streptophyta > Magnoliopsida > Caryophyllales > Portulacaceae > Portulaca > Portulaca oleracea. The sequence goes on from CM055893.1 coordinate 6,541,103, forward strand.
TCCTATTGGGACATCACTTCTTATAGGAGTATTAGTAGTTGGGACATAGGATTTAATAACTCTTTGTGGGTCACTAGAATAACTGGCAGTAGATTCGCTCAAGTTCGTAGACGAATTATATTTTGAACTTCCAGTTCACATTACATTGTATGAGGATCATAATAATTCGTTCCAATTTATTTCCTTGTCCAACAACTTGATTTCTCCCCCTAATGTTGGGAAAATTGTGCCATTAGTGTATCTCCAATGAGTGGTTCTATTGTATGAATGGATATTCATACCCAACATATATTCCCAATTCCTTCGGGGTCTCATCTTAGTGCGTTATCATGGAGCATATATCGCACATGATCAAATCCATAGGTGGGAGATATTTGGTTCATGGCCAGGAACCATTGTAGGGGAGTAATAAACATTCATGATAACCTCTTGGCCTTATTTGGATCAATGTTGGTGCATGTAACATGACATGTCCCTGAAAAGTTATAGTAAACTCTGCTCTCAAAAATAATAAGTTTGCCATTTATTATATACTCAACATCTCATATATCAATGACTCTGCAGGATCATTTTACATATAAACATTTGACATACGATGCTTAACATCTATGTCCATTGGCATACAAAAACTATCAAAAGCTTTCACCATCATCATCAAGATGAATCTTCTTGATTAATAATATGAAATGTGCTCATAAATCAATTGAGCAAACAATCTAGCAAGCGTCAAGTTGCAAGTTGATAGTAAAGATACAAGTGATTATCTCATTGATGTATCAAGTAAAGTCATACTATATTCAAATGGTTTACATATGGGTCTACAGGCCAACACAAATATCACTTGTACACAGCCCAGGAAGCTAAGGGATTCGATCCCTATCTTTGCTTATGATGGTGTTAAAATTAATTTTCTTTGATAGCGAGTAGCTAATTAGAACTCATTTGATTAAGGATCTTCTGACCCTTTAAAATATATCCATATGAGTTCTTCTTGAGAGAATTGATCCAAGATGCTCCTACTTTGATAAAGTTTCATCAATATATAGTAAACTTCTAGTTTACTAAAGTATGTGCTTCAATTGGGTTAATTGTGTAGAATAACCCAAAAAATAAGGATGATATCATTTTCAACACACATGTTGTTCAAAGCAATTTTCATAATATATGAATACTAGTTGTCTCAACATGCAGATATTCATTCCCACGAATACCTTTGAAACTTAATTAATAAGTTACCTTTGACACTAACTTGGTGGAGAGAAGTACGTCCAAAATGGGAAAGTTAGTTACACCAAGTAATATTATATGCGCTCTTCTGGAGCATTTAATCAAAGTAGACTGTCATATATGTAATGCTAATATTTGCTTCCCTCATCAATGAACAAGAAGTAATTTATTATCACAAAAAATGTGGGTTGTTCTGGTGTCTGCAGGACACGTATCTATCACCACATTTCTTCATGTTCCAACCAAGTAAGTATGCATGAAATTCACTTCAAGATAAATATAACATTAATGCATATAAAGCATATAGTGAAAGTGCTTTAATCACTTATTAAAAAAAAACTCCACTTCAGAAGTACATACATGACTCTTGAAAGTTAAATATTCCATAGTGAATATGCATTAATCATGGATATCGAGATCATTGATTACATTTAAAACATGTCTATGAGCATAATAAATAATCACATAAATATCATTAAATTCTCACAAAGATATATTCCATCCATATGCTCATATAGTATCACAATCAAATATCCAATACATACTATAATTTGTATTATGCTTAGGAAACAAAGTTCATGCATATTTGGTCAATCAATAACAATGCACTTTGTGACTACGGATTACGAAACAAGTAATCTTGTTCATGATACTGAAAAATACTTAATCATTCAATATGATCAACCAATTTCAATAAATTATTGATATCATTAGACAGATGAGTTATGCTCGCATTGCGCATGCGTAACATTTTCAATAAGGTGCAGACATATCAAATCATATGAATATCCATGAAATAATAACATCACATGAGGACTCAGATTAATCCATAATTATGCACATATCAACAAAGGGGTTGAAGAATAATTGAAACACAACAATCACTAAGGTCTTTGAACAATGTCAAGAGAGAGATATCTAAGAAGTAGCAGCTTAAAACAACGTGCACAACATAAACAATAATATCACTTACTATCAAAAGTTTATAAGATAATATCTTGTTCTTTTTGATTAAACTTGATAAGGTTCAACAAGATATTATAACGTACAATAGGTACGTGTGGTTTCCATTTCCTCGTTAATAATACATATCTCACTTTTGCATCATTCATGCTTTCCGATTACGTATTTCTACTCCTGGTAGGGACATCAGCTTTTAGCATGACTACGACCATAGCTATGTCGACTGTCACGGCTACTGGCCTGACTTTTATTTTGCTCATGATTCTTGAGTTTATATCCAGCCACATTCACTTCAGGGAATGATACGAAACCATTTGGGGATTCTAATGATCTCATATGTCATTATTACTAAAATTATGTACATTTTTCATCTAAACATTAAACTCCACACTTGTAACAAAAAAAATGTTCAATTTAATCGACGATATAAACCTTAATAACCTCAAGTACACTATCATCGCCTTTCAACAATTCATATGTCAATTAACAACTCTATACTCTAATTGGCAGGAAAGCGAACTTCTGATTCACTAACGAGATTATGTAGAGCTTCAATGATTGGAGTGAACTTCTGTTCACTACTAATACGTGTAATCAATGGAAATAAAATTCAATATTAGTGGAAGGATAAACTTTTGGTTCACCAATGAGTTAGTAATCCCTTTTTTTTTATTTATTTTCAATAACAGAGTGAACTTCTGGTCACGAATAAAACTAGATAAAATTCTTAACATTAGAATGAACTTCAGGTTCACTAATAAAATATGACAAATTATTATTAGGTAGAACTTCCGATTCACTAATAAATTAAACAATATTATCAATACTAGGGTGAACTTCTGGTCACTGGTAAGATAAAATTTCGATATATGGGTGAACTTCTGGTTCACTTTAATGAAATAAGGTAAAATTCTTACTTTTAAGGTGAACTTCCAGTTCATTGATAAATCAAAAAAAAATTTTCAATGCACGAATGAACTTCTATTTCAGTAAATAGACTAGCCAAAAATTTCAATATTGATGTGAACTTCTGGTTTACTAGTGAAATAAGTATTTCAATATCGGATGAACTTCTGGTTCACTTCTAATATTTACACTCCTTTAAATTAGACAAAAAATTTTAATATTAGTGACGGGGGAACTTCTGGAGGCCATACTTATGCTCCGAGAAAGAAATATGGAAATAATCTTGATGAGAAAATTCAAAAGGGAACGCTTCACCACCAACGAACAACTTAGACATCATTTTTTTTTCTAACTTGTTAGGATTTTCAGGGCGTAGTTAGCAGACAAACAATAATAAGGGCGAAAAATAAATAAAGATTCGACACAAGGAATTAACGTGGAAAAACCCAAACTGGGAAAAAACCACGAACGATGCACTATCAGAGGATTACAACAGTGTTTCAGAGATTCCCAGACCTCCACAATCTCTCACAACCTCCCTAGAGTTACAACCTGAGAACTCAACACTCACAGGTGAGCCTCACACAACTCCCTCAGGGATACAGAGATTACAGGTCAATCTCTTGTGGTATAAGATGAAACACTCTCAATTGCTATACAAATAAACTTAGCACCTAGGCTCTATTTATAGTACAAGGCTGACACAATTTTAGGATTAATAGAGTCCCTACAGCAAAGGAATTACAAAAAAGAAGTGGAACAAATCAACAATCTGATTCACACTCAAACTCTTCTACCTTGCTCCCCAAGAGATAGAGACCAACCCAAAATTGGTCTCCACATTCAACCCAACAATCTCCCACTTGGAGACCAATTGTAAACGCAGCCTTCGTCGATTATCATCAATCACCACTTCAGCACCTCGTCGAATCCTTTAGTGCATCCATCTCGATCTTGTTCAGCAAAGAACAACAGAGGTCCCAGTTGACCTCCCATCAACTCCTCTTTTAGCAACAGGCTCCCACTTGAACTGATCACGCCCCTGCAACTTCGACATACGATCATCACAACAACTTAGGGGAATTTTGGATTGGGATTTTACCTCGTGTTGAACTTGTCGAATTCCCATGCAGGTTAGATGCGTTCCTCGGCTGATCATCCGTTCCCGTAGCCTCGACCTGAAACCTCCTCGTTTCTGGTTCCCTTCTCTCATCAGAGAAGCAAACACGCCTTTGACGAGCATGAACCGGCATGTTAGAGTTATCAATGACAGAATATAGCTTCCCCTCTTTCCTGCCATTTGCAATTATCAGAGATCCTTTCGTTACCCTCCAATGACCATCTTCAAATCTCGTCGTGAACCCCTCCTCATCCAGTTGACTCACAGATACAAGGTTCTTGGTCAGACCCGGGACATACCGAACATTCTTCAACCTCCAAGTTCCACCCTTAGAAGTTTTAATGTTCACATCACCTCTTCCTAGCACCTTTAGGTTGTGACCGTTTGCAAGCCTAACCCTGCCAAACCTCCCACTCACAAAATTGCTAAAGGCCTCCTTGCTAGACGAAGAGTGAAACGAAGCACCCGAATCTATCACCCAACCCCCTTCTAACTTGTCAACACAAACAGTTAGGGCATCACCAAAATCCTCAACAGAATATACAGAGTCCTGGTCATTATGGCTGCTCTTCTTAGGTTTGGGACAATCCCTACGAAAATGACCTCTATCACCACAGTTCCAACACAACACTTGCTCCATGTTTCGACCTCTAGATTTTGATCGACCCCGACCCGAACTCCCACTATTCCTCCTACCTCGATCAAAGCATCCCGAAGACTCGGACACGCGGAATCTTTCCTGCGAATACTTTCATTCAGGACAAAGTCTCTAATTTCCCCAAACTTCAATTTCTCATCCTTCTTAGTTGAAGAAGTTACAGAAGTCACGAAATTTTCCCAAGACTTAGGTAGGGTAGCCAATAGTATATTAGCATTCATCTCATCGTCGAACTTAAATCCCACAGAGGTTAATTTTGATAGTATCATATTCAACTCATTCATACTATCATGCATATCACCAGACCCATGCATCTTAAATTCAAACAAACGACGTAACACATATACCTTGTTCACCGCCGAAGGTTTCTCATATGTGTTTTGCAAGGCCTCGGCGTGTCTTTGTCGTTTCGATCTTTGACGTTGAAAGCCACGCGTTAGAGCTAGCGTCGACTGCATCTTGAATGCCTGACCATCAAGCTCTTCCCAATCCTTCTGTTCCATCTCTTTTGGCTTATCACCCAATGCAAGATGCAACTTTTGCTGGTGGAGCACATCCTCAACGCGCATCCTCCATCATGCGTAGTCTTTCCCATCGAATTCTGGAATCTTCACAATAGCGCCTGCCATTGCTTCTCAGTCTGCAGATCAACCACGCTCCAACCAAAGCTCTGATACCACTTGTTAGGATTTTCAGGGCGTAGTTAGCAGACAAACAATAATAAGGGCGAAAAATAAATAAAGATTCGACACAAGGAATTAACGTGGAAAAACCCAAACCGGGAAAAAACCACGAACGATGCACTATCAGAGGATTACAACAGTGTTTCAGATTCCTGGACCTCCACAATCTCTCACAACCTCCCTAGAGTTACAACCTGAGAACTCAACACTCACAGATGAGCCTCACACAACTCCCTCAGGGACACAGAGATTACAGGTCAATCTCTTGTGGTATAAGATGAAACACTCTCAATTGCTATACAAATAAACCTAGCACCTAGGCTCTATTTATAGTACAAGGCTGACACAATTTTAGGATTAATAGAGTCCCTACAGCAAAGGAATTACAAAAAAGAAGTGGAACAAATCAACAATCTGATTCCCACTCAAACTCTTCTACCTTGCTCCCCAAGAGATAGAGACCAACCCAAAATTGGTCTCCACATTCAACCCAACATAACTACTCGTGCATAACACTGACGAATAGCTGGGTCAAAAGGAAGCCCATTTTGAAAAAGGTCCATATTGTGCACACTGTGACTAATGGATAACAAATCAATAAGGATACTTTCACATAATAAATGGCATAATATTGAAAATATACCTCCATAAAGATCCCGTTGTAAATCTAAGTAATTCGTGCATTAATCAAAGAAGACGGTGCGAAGATTGATGGCGTTGGCAGCTTGATGGACAGAAGAAGAGCAGGATGGACCATGACCATGATGATGATGAAGCCAATTTGCACCTAACTCCATGATTTGGCCACCAAATTGTTGCCTGTGAATGCGACCACCTATTCTGGATGTACCCTCCACTATTACCATTTCTCTAAATTCCTCTAATCCTACCTTCATGGAGCATCTTTCCGGCTACTATTCCTAAAACTTGAAATTTTCTGTGGGTTTAAGGTTAGAGCATGGTGCTGATAACGTGTTATGAATATATGAATATAAGAGAAAGTGGAGAGAGAATAGAGATAGAGGAATTGAGAGAAAGAAAGGAATGAATATTTCATTGTCATCGAGGAAGTATTTATAATACAAGGATTCTTCATCACTAAGAATACTTCATCGCTAAGAATACTTCATCGCTAAGAATACTTCATTACTAAGAAAAGTAAGAGTATGGACATTCACACAATTATTCCATAACACAATGTTCTTTCTTTGGTTATATTTATCAAGGACAATGTCCACTCAATAATAATACTTTATTCACCTCCTGTCCAGATATTACCAACCATTTTTTCCAACCAATTTAAAATGGTTGGAAAAACTAATCATTTTAGCAACCATTTTATATTCAAACTATTTTTTAGAAATTTTATGTGGGAAAAAGGGTTGGAAATTCCAACCATTTTTGCTAAAATGGTTGGAAAATTTTCCTACCATCATTTTTCCTACTATTTGAAAATGGTTGGAAAATTGGTTGGAAAATTGGTTGGATTACTAACCATTTTTCCAACCAATTTCAAATAGTAGGAAAAAGGATGGTAGGAAAAATTTGCAACCATTTTAGCAAAAGTGGTTGGAATTTCCAACCCTTTTTCCCACTAAAATTTTTGAAAAATACTTGGAATATGAAATGGTTGCTAAATTGGTTGGTTTTTCCAACCATTTTAAATTGGTTGGAAAAAAATAATTGGTAATACACATATTTTTAGTAGTGAGATAATTGTCAGCCCCACCAAGCCACTCAAAAATCAACATACTTGAGGATGAATGTTGGAGTAACCCTGTTCTTTGGACTGGTAACTCTTTCCAATCCAATTCAATCTAATCCAAACTTTACACACTTCCCAAAAAAAATCATCTCTAAAAACACAATTTCTCAAAAAACATCATAACTTATCCAATCCAATCAAATCCATTAAAACCTCATTTTATGTAATCCAAAGAACATGGAGTTACATTTGTTGTACTTTATGTATAGCACTGGGAATACTTATGCTGACTTTTGTTTAATCAGCTTACGAACATTTGTTGTACTTTATTTAGTTTGAATTACTTGTTTGCATATGAACGTTTTCTAAATTCAGTTAGAATATACACACCTTAGAATATACAACTGCTTATTCATATACATCTCATCAAATTTTCAAGAACTTAACAACGTAACAATTTTGAACGAAAGAGTTTTGAAAAAAATATATATATATCTGCATCATCGTGAAATCATGCATGCTAATTGCAGTAACATATGGAATGCTAGAGTAGGTGATGTACATGTTGAGTACGTAGTTTTATATATCCACATCCAACTTGAGACATACTTTTACGACATTTACGTTTACAACATTTATAATTTCAATCTTTACCTTTTTGGAATTAATATTTACTTCCCCTAGCCTTTCCAACCAATTTTATTTAGCAATTTTTCCAGTAAATTTAGCAACATTTTCGGTGAATGTGATAATATTCATTTGTTAAAATTAAGGATAATTTTAGCTAACAAAATTTTATCACAAACCACGCTTTCACTGGAAAAGTTGATAAATTGACCCTAAAGATTGTCAGGTAGGTTCATCTTGCCTACTTTTTCTTGCATGAGTTAATAAAATATAATCAACCCTCCTTCCTTTTTATTTTCATCTTGCTTACTGTTCCCACTTTTGATATATATAACTTTATTTCACCTCATGGCCACTTGTTCATAGGTGTATTAGAGGGTTGATAATATATATATGTAGGGAGTAGTTAACAATCTTTCAAGTATAAGCTCTAAACTAAACAAAATTTTGTTGTGAAGAGTACAGGGGAAGATATGGGGCCTCAAGTTCTTCTGCATGGAATGCTTCATGTCAACATCCTTGAGGCTCAACATGTATCTGGAGCATATGGCACCGAATTTATTCATGAAGTACGTACCAATCTTTTGAATTTAGTCATTTTTTTTTTCAGTAGGAACATGCTTTAACTCTTGCTGAGGAAAAGTGCAATTTGTTAGTGTTTACATACATATTTTAGGTTGTTCACTCTTTATAATATAATTGTTCACTTACAGATGTTCTTGCATGAACTTCATATGCATGTAATATGTACTAGTGCATTTTGTTTATTGTGCTCTTTGGCACTTGCAATTTGGATAAATAAAATTTAGCTAAGAGGCCATTACTTATCAAAAAAAAATGTACTAGTGCATGTTAATATTCCATTTTTTGAGATACTCTTTTTACGTCTAACAATTGAAACTGCGCAAATTAATTATACTATATGCCATGGAGGATTTAGGTCCTTCACGTGTAATTAAAATAGGTTTATGAGATGATTTTTTAATTAATTGAAAATATCAATGAATTTTATGATAATATTTAAAAAAAATATGTAAACTTTTGGAGGACCTAGTTAGATACTCTAAGATATATCATATAATAATTGTTGGAATTGATCGAGATTGTTTTAAACTGGATCTTAAAATCAGGATCCAATCTCGTATCCACTGGTACTGGATCTTAATCGGGTACCTGGTTGAAAAAATTCACACATGTCAATTTAGTTTAACTAGCTAGCAGCAATGCGCACAATGTTCCTGCCAAATTTCAACCAAATTCATTTCTCTACTCCCATTCAGTATCACCAACTTTAAAGTTCAAGGTTAAAACTTCAAAGTCTCAAAGACAACAATAAACTACAAGTCTTAGCATTAGCATTTCTCATTATATAGGTCCTGTTTGGCAACCAGCTGGTAACTGGTAGCTGTTAGTTGTTAGCTTGTAGCTGTTAGCTGATAGCTTTTTGGATTAGTTGTTTGACTTTAGCTGTGTGGGTTAGCAAAGTAGCTTTTAGTGAAAAGTTACCTCAAAAAGCTTCATCAACTAGCTTTTTAAAAACTAGCTTTTTAGGTCTAAAAAGCTAGTATAAAAAGCTACTTACCAAACACCTCAAGTAGCTTTTTAACCTTGATCAAAAAGCTAAAAGCTATCCAAAAAACTAAAAGCTACCCAAAAAGTTAGGTAACCAAACACCCCTATAGTATATTAGTATCATAGTATGCGTACATGTGATGATAATCATATGGCTTGTATCCATGACAGGTGAGACTTAAGATGGTTGAATGACGAATTGAATAGTCTCCAAAGTCTAGAGCAATAATACTTAAATTAAACTTTTGTATTAATTAATAATATTAAACAATTAATTGGATCATGGATCTCAGGTCCGGCTCTAGATATTACATGTCAGGATTCAGTCCCGGATCCATTTACGAATGGATCCTAACTTTAAAGTCCGGTTAACCAGGATCTGAATCTAGATTCACCGAATCCTGCAGGTTTTGGATATGAATCCAATTACTCAATTTCTCTGCTCACCCCCAATTGTTACGTACTATCCATTATTCCTCTACATGAGTGATTCATTAGAGTTGATATTGTTGGATTTAGTTGTACTTCCTACAGATATAGTTTATGATCATATCAACCAGACAGAATGCAAACATACCTGTAGTTGACTATGTACTCATGTTAGAGATTATGCTTCTCATATTAACTTGGAGAAAGTAGGTAATGTTAGCCAATATATTTGTTAAATCGACAATTATAGTGGACAATCACTTGTAGTCCATCCATTAAAAATAAAGTCAACATAATATAACTCATGTACCATCAATTGCGAGTCAAAAATATTCAACTAATATTTGTCAATTACAATGAATCTCACACATACGTCACATAGAGTTATAATCAACCACCTACATGTAAATACAATAGAGATGGTTCGTAGCTAGTGTTCAAAATTAGTCAGAGATGTGCCGAAGCTAAGTACACTAGGCAATATTCTTAGAGAATTATGTTCCAGTGTAGTGTAAGAGCATCCGTAATGATGAGCATGAGTTATATTCAATGGATAAGGTGGGATTGTAGAAGTAGTATAATCCATTGGGAGAGTTAGAGTTGTTTATCTTAACTTGATTTTCAATAGTGACCGTAAGTTTGATTAAAATATAGTTAAAAAAAGGTGTAGGCCCACGTTTAATTATTTAAATACACTACTATAGAAATTAAAAAAAGAAGAAAAAAAATGTTGAGAATCTGATGTTCGTCCTCCGGGTGAGCAGGAGTGCAAGTTTTTCTCACCGCCGACACTCATCCTCGCCGCTACACTGTTTCTCTCGAACTCACCCATGCTACATCAGCACCATCTCACTCTCAAACTCGCCGTTGCGAATGATCTAATTCAAGTACGACTCTCTCTCAAAGTATACGAGTTGGATTTCCCCCAAAAACAGCGAGAAAAACTCCTTAAACCAACTTCTTGACAAACATGCACTCAAAATAATGTATAATCTTATTATGAATGATGATATGCGTCTTAATAATATACTAAAGTAAGACACTTTTTTCCGATTGTTCAAAGTTAAACAGGTTGAAAAAAAAAACAAGTAAATACCCCACACCAAGACGGCTAGACCTCAAACAGCAAAACTAAGACAAGATATAAGAGACACCAGAAAAGACAATACAACACCCTAAGCATGTAGACATCCTAGGGGGAAAAAGAACCTCAAAACACAAGGCAACCAATGCTATAATTAATGTTATCAACTTAAAAGGTGTCTTACCTCAAGATTCATATCACTTTAATTTATAGGTTGATGATCTGTGTCACTCCCTAAGACGATTTTCAAGTGTCTTAATTTTCACAAAACCAGTGATAATGATATGTGTCTTGCTTCAATATATTTTTTAAATGGTTTGCTTTTCATAAAAATAGTATTTGTTGGGGATCTTGACACTAATTTTTTAAATGAAAATGATATGAATCTTGAGGCAAACAACCTCTTAAGTGTCTTGCCTTGGTATAACTAGAATATCACATTTACATTGTATAAAATTATATTTTATACATAATTTTTTAAATTAAAAAAAAAGTGCTTAAAATATGTCTAAGAGATGGGGTTCATTTGATAGGTGTCATTTATAATTGTTATCATAGCCAATGTATTCCAAGTTTCTTATAATTGATAATTAATAATACTTAAAAATTTTGGTGTGAAAAGTCACAATAAATGTTAATTTCATGAAAAGCGAGACACTTATGTGTCGTATCATCACTCTTTTTTACCCGTTATTAATTTTAAGAAGATTTGGATATATTTAGTAGCTAGAGAGGTAGATTGATGACACCCTAATCGAATCGACCTCATCCTTAGGCATATTTCAAGCGTTTTTTTATATTTAAAAATAATTGATAAAAATATAACTTCTGAAATTTATATGTGGTATTATAATTATAGGATTGATCAATCATGTCTTTTTGCTTTTTGCAATTTAATATTCTATAATATAGTTTTTATACTCAAGCAATACACTTGATATGTGGGTTGCCCCAAAACTCATATCATTTTTGTATTTATTAAAACTATTGACACTAATTTTTATTATATTCAATTTTAATTATCAATTATAAGAAGTTTAGGATACATTGACTATGTGAATGAATATAATAACACCCTAATAATGTTACACATACTTTAGGTGTTAAAGGATTCAATCATATCATCTTTTTGTTTTCAGTTCAATATGTGTCTTATTTTGGTATAAAATCTATATATTTGCATAATAAATTGAAAAAAATTATTAACTTCTATAACTATAATACCACATGTAAAATTTTTATCCATAATTTTTAAAACTTACAAAGACAGTTCCTAAAATATGTTTAACGAATGAGTTTCATTCGATTAGAGTGTCATTTTTAATTATTTGTTAGGAAAAAATAGCAAGGTAACAGCGGAAGCAAAATAAATAAATTGAGATGACGGAAATTACGACAAAATTCAGGAACAAAATTATAAGCGATGAGACAACACAAGATTACGTGGGAAACCGAAGAACTCGGAGAAAAACCCACGGACGGCGACAGCCAGAAAAATAATTCACTATGAGAAAGGAGGAGTACAACTCGATCACTGTCACAGGGTGTGATGCGATCAACAAAAGAGGAGATTACAACACTAATCTCTCTCACTCTCAACTCACAATCTTTCTCTCTCAGGATACACTTGGGAAAATATAGGTGAGACCCTTTTCTCTCTCAATATTTTCTCCCTCTCTGTCACTCGATCACCGTTCGCCGTGAATCGACGTCGTCGTTATTATGGTGGAGATACATGTATAATATTTATACTAGTGGTGAGAGAAGGAAACTAGGTTAAACTGCATGGAAGGTGCTGGCAGCGCTTGACAAGCGCTAACCGCATCTCTTGATTGAAGGCTTCTGTGCTAGCCGCTGGCAGCGGCCAAAGGGGAGTGACTTGCGTCTGGTCTTCTCCGTCTCCGCAACATAGGCGCTGGCAGCGTCTCCACTCCGTTGCCGATTCTTCTCTCGTTCTGGACCCCACCGAGGATCCAATGGCCCACAAAACCAAACAAACTCCACCATGGACCATGATCCGAGCCATCGATCCAGATAGACATCTTGACTGTTGCCATTAACACGCCATTCCACAAGGTGTAGCCCCGCAGGGCTCTCAAGCGGTAAACATCATATACCGCTGTCTGGATGCCTGTTTAAGACCACATGTGCTGTCGAACTCATCAAAGTTTGAGACAGCCTCTACAGTTCTCGTCACTGTAGACCCATGTAGGGTGTATAGGCTTCCCTTCCTGGTTCCCTTCATCCGAACCATGGAACCCCTGCGCACTTTTAGGACACCATCTTCTGTTTTGTACCTACAACCATTAACCTCAACACAGTTTGCGGTACCAGTTTTGGTGCGGTTATCCTTACTACCCTGCTTCTAGTCTCTCAGCTTTCTCCAACAGTCACTGTCTACATGGCCCTTCCTGTGCACCCATTCTTCAGTATACCGTGCCGGTCTCCTGATCTCCCTCCTGGGACTATCTCTTGCCATGCTTGGTTCTTCCTCCTCCTGAGGAACATCAATCTCGATCTCAGGTTCATCAACCTGAGCTGTTTTAGGAGCATCATCAGCGGCTTGCTCCTGACTGCAGGTTCTAGTGGCTCCACCTTGAGCCTCAACCTGCTCCACCTCGAACTCAGGCTGCCCTGGTTCTCTCTTTGTAGTTGTTTTTGAAGTTCTCATTGCTCACTGTTGCATCAGTCTTCGTGTAAGGATACTCAATCACATCCCTTACCCCGTGCTGAATCAGGACCGCCTTCAATTGCAATCTCCTTGTTCCGTCGAATTTTGGAATCTCGTATTTCATGATTGAAGCCATATTCACCTTACTCTGATACCACTTGTTAGGAAAAAATAGCAAGGTAACAGCGGAGGCGAAATAAATAAATTGAGATGATGGAAATTACGAAAAAATTCAGGAACAAAATTATAAGCGATGAGACAACACAAGATTACGTGGGAAACCGAAGAACTCGGAGAAAAATCCACGGACGTCGACAGCCAGAAAAATAATCTACAATGAGAAAGGAGGAGTACAACTCGATCACTATCACAGGATGTGATGCGATCAACAAAAGAGGAGATTACAACACAAATCTCTCTCACTCTCAACTCACAATCTTTCTCTATCAGGATACACTTGGGAAAATATTGGTGAGACTCTTTTCTCTCTCAATATTTTCTTCCTCTCTGTCACTCAATCATCGTTCGCTGTGAATCGACGTTGTCGTTATTATGGTGGAGATACATGTATAATATTTATACTAATGGTAAGAGAAGCAAACTAGGTTAAACTACAAATAACCTAAATACAAAAAGGAAAGTCTCGCCGCCGCAGAACACCAGCATGAAAGACGCTGACAGCGCTCGGTAGGTGCTAGCCACATCTCTTTATTGAAGGCTTCTGTGCTAGCCGCTGGCAGCGGCCAAAGGGGAAAGAATAACGCCTGGTCTTCTCCGTCTCCGCAACATAGGCGCTGGCAGTGTCTCCTCTCCGTTGCCGATTCTTCTCTCGTTCTGGACCCCACCGAGGATCCAATGGGCCACAAAATCCAACATTATTGGTGTGACCAACACAATCCAAATTTCTTATAATTAACAATTAACATTATCTATTAAAAAAAAAGATTGATGTAAAATTAAATGTACTCCAACATGAAGCAAATTTCTAATGAAGCCATATTCTGATACCTTATATGTTTAGGGGGCCTTTTTTTTCTCTTGATGAATCAAATGCATTAAGTTTCTTATATACATATATACCCAAACAACTTTGTTTCAGATTGCAAGCGACATTGAACAAGCAGTGGGTTTGACACACGTCGTTGGGCATCAACTTTATGCAACCATAGACATAGAACGAGCTAGAGTGGGGAGAACCAAAATACTAGACCATGAGTTTTCCAACCCTAAATGGCATGAGCAGTTTCATATTTACTGTGCTCATATGGCCTCCAACATTGTTTTCACTGACAAAAGAGTTAGATCGATTGCGACTATCGAGCTATGTAGGGCTTACCTACATGTCGACGACATCCTCGGAGGAGAAGAAGTCGATGCGTGGCTCGATCTCGTAGACAAGGAGGATGGTAAACCAGTACATAAAGGGTCAAAAATTCATGTCAAGATACAGTACTGTGATGTCTCTCTGGATGTGAATTGGGATAAAGGTGTAAAAACTACAAACTTTGTAGGTATACCCTACACATTTTTCACCCAAAGAGAAGGGTGCAAAGTTACCCTTTACCAAGATTCTCATGTAGAAGAGAACTTTGCTCCTAGGATACAACTTTCAGGGGGGGAGTATTACGAGCCGGGGCATTGTTGGGAGGATATTTTTGATGCTATTAGTAGCGCAAGACACTTGATTTACATAGCGGGGTGGTCCGTGTTTAGTAGGGTTACATTGATAAGAGATTTGAATAGGCCAGTAAAGCCAGGAGGGGAGTTAACATTAGGTGAACTCCTTAAGAAAAAGACAAAACAAGGGGTTAGGGTTTTGATGCTTGTTTGGAATGATAAGTTTTCTAGGAAACTATTGTGGGATGATGGAGTTATGAAGACCCATGATGAGGATACTTTAGCATACTTTGAGGGTTCTGAGGTTCGTTGTGTGTTGTGTCCTCGAAACCCGGATAACGGGAAGAGCATCATACATGGCTTAGGAATAGCCACCATGTTCACCCATCACCAAAAGACTGTAGTTGTTGATGCTGGCATGCCTAGGAATGGAACTTCTTTGGATCATAAGAGAAGAATCGTGAGCTTTTTGGGTGGCTTAGATCTTTGTGACGGGCGCTATGATAGTCAGTCTCATTCCCTTTTCCGAACCCTAGACTCTGTCCACAAAGATGACTTTCACCAAGGAAACATCAAGGGTTCTTCACTCGAAAAAGGCGGACCACGAGAGCCATGGCATGATATCCATTCGAAGTTAGAAGGACCGGTCGCTTGGGATGTCTTGTTCAATTTCGAGCAAAGGTGGAGGAAACAAGGTGGTAACAACAACTTGCTAATTGATCATAAGCAATTGGATGAGATATTCATTCCTCCATCTCCCATCACTTTCCAAGACGACGAGGAAACTTGGAATGTGCAACTCTTTCGGTCCATTGATGGAGGTGTCGCCTTTGGATTCCCTGAATCGCCTCAAGATGCATCCAAATTAGGACTCGTGAGCGGAAAAGACAGTACCATAGACAGGAGCATTCAAGATGCATACATCAACGCCATTCGTCGTGCAAAGAGGTTCATATACATCGAGAACCAGTACTTCTTAGGGAGTTCATACTGTTGGAAGAAAAGCGACGACATTACAGTCGAAGACATTGGCGCACTACACCTCATCCCCAAAGAGCTCTCCCTAAAAATCGTTAGCAAGATCGAAAATGAGGAAAGGTTTTCGGTATATGTTGTGCTTCCAATGTGGCCAGAAGGGTACCCCGACAGTGGATCGGTTCAAGCAATATTGGATTGGCAAAGGCGAACCATGGAAATGATGTATGGTGACATAGCTAAGGCTCTTCAAGCCAAGGGTATCGAAGCGAATCCTAAGGAATATTTGTCATTTTTCTGCCTTGGCAATCGAGAGGTCAAAAGGAATGGTGAATATGAGCCAAATGAAGAGCCAGATGATGATACAGATTATGGGAGAGCCCAACGAGCAAGGCGGTCCATGATCTATGTTCATTCTAAGATGATGATAGGTAACTTACTTACTCGATTTTTGATTGAATTTGTCCGACCTGGAAAAAACGAGTCCAAACAAAAGTTTTTTGTACGAATTTCTATATTGTCTGAAAATTCGACACAATATTTCTTATATTTCTATTGTTAACAGTTGATGACGAATACATCATCGTGGGATCAGCGAACATAAACCAGAGATCAATGGATGGAGGAAGGGATTCCGAAATTGCAATGGGAGCCTACCAACCTTACCACCTTTCCGAACACGAAAACCTACCAAGAGGCCGAATCCATGGCCTTCGAATGTCGTTATGGGACGAGCATTTAGGCATGTCCGATGACGTTTTCCTTCACCCAGAGAGCGTCGAATGTGCTGCAAAAATCAACAGGATCGCGCAAGATTACTGGGAAATGTACTCCTCGGAAGATTTGGAATGTGACTTGCCTGGACACTTGCTTAGGTACTCCATAGAAGTGACTGAAAATGGGGATGTTGTGGAACTTCCTGGATTCGGACACTTCCCCGATACCAATGCCAAAGTTCTTGGGAATACCTCTTACTTTCTCCCTCCCATACTCACCACTTAGAGTGCATTTGATTGGTCAACAGCTCAGGGTAAATGGTCGATTTCTCCAGGTTGACTTATTTTCTCATGTTTGGTTTGACCTTGGAAAAGAATTGACAGAGGCCCACAATGCCCACCTTTTCCTAGGGTAAGGGAAATTTTCACGCAAAATCTTTGCCACGGAAAATTTTTCATGAAAAATTTCCCTGTGACTCTTGCCAAATGCTACCTAAGTTAAGTTTGAGAATTTGATTATTGTACCATGTAACTTTTATATTGCTTGTTTCATGTATCTTGTTAATGAAATAATGTCAGGAATTCTATATGTGAGATGACAAAATTGGTTAACTAGTTATGAAATTGTGTTGCTAATTGTATTATGTGAGAACCTTTGTTTTAACATGTTGGTGAAGAGCTCTAGTTAAAAATTACTCTAATACTTTGAGTAAAAAACATCTTAAGCAACCGATGTTATATTGTACTCCCAGTAAGTCCAGCTTAGTGTGCAGCCCAGCCCATTATATATTATCAAAAAAGGGAGCCCGATAGTGTAGAGCATTTTTTATTTTTTTTTTTGTATTTTGGTGAATATTATTGGTGTCTGCATTAATTGAGCGAGGCCGAATTTGCAGATTAAAACATTGCCATATCAACTTTATTTATAATGGTGATAGGGAAATTTTAATTTAGGAATGGAAAAAAAAAAGGTTTAGAAAAAACTTTATTTTTGAGCTCCATTAATGAATAAGGGAAACAATAAGCATATTTCAATCACTTAACAAAATTTTTGGTTGAAAAAACACTTAATAATTACCAACTCAAAAAGTAAAGGTACCTTGAAATGAATTTTGAAAAATTAAAGTACTGAAAAATAGTTTTTCAAATATTAAGATAACTCCGAGTAATTTTTTGAAATCTTCCAATGGATCCATGATTTAAGTCAACGACTTTTCGCAAATTTTGAGGTTCTAACTTCTTGGAAGCTTCAACTAATTATCAATAAGTTCTTAATTAAAATTTTTAAATTATATTAGATACTTCAATTAAAAGTAAATTGTTAGAGTACTGAAATTTCTATCAGTTGAAAATTTCAACTATGTTAATTAAAAATTTTATATCATTAATTTGTCTAAAATAAATTTTATCTATTAAAAAAATTCATATCTCAGTAAATATAGTTAATTGTTGCAATATTATTTGAACTTCTTGGCTATGATCGATAGTTGAAAAAATAATGATCCATAATATACTCGTTCAATCTAACATTACTTGTTAGAGTGTCCGCAACGGCGAGAACGGGGCAGACGTGGTTGACAGGTGTCGCCGGCGAGGTTGAGATCTGCACCGCAGCAGTAAGGGTGACAATGGCGGTCGAGTTTGTCTCGACTTCACCCTCGCGTGCCGACGTTGAAGACGAGACCCTCGGCAGCCATTTCCTTTTTTTTATTTGGTTTTCACTAAACAAAACAGCGTTGTTTTGTTTGCATCTGGGCTGAAATATTCGGGGGCTTGCTTCACACATTGCTTGGGTTGTACTAAGCTTCAATTTGTTCTGTAAATGCTCCTGGGCTTCACACGTTGCTTGGCTTGGGTTGTACAGGCTACAACCTTTTGGGCTGCTTGCTTCACATGTGGCCCTTTTTATATGGCTTGGGTAGTTACAAATTAGGGTAAATGACTATAAAGGATGGCCCAAAAGCCATATTGACCTAAAAGGCCCCTTGGGACACTGAAGTCCGAATTTTCAAGTAATAATGGGGCCCACTTTGTTGACTCACCAGCCCCCTCTCTCTTCCTCACTCTCTCTCTATGAAAAACAGGGGAATCTCTTCCTGATGCTCACTGCCCGACCACCCAAGGACGACTATGCCGCCACCACCCGACCACCCACTATAAATTATCTCTCTCCTCCGTAACCCCCGTCGCCGCCTCAACCACCCCTCCTCTTTCTCACTCTACAAAAACAGGGGACCGCCTCAACCACTAAAAATCCCTAAAACCCTACTCGCATCTAAAAATCCAGAAACCCCTTCCCACCTTCATCAATGGCGGACAACGATGTACTCGTCAATGGCGATTCCACTGAACTCGTCGACGCCGATCATCCTCCGAACAAGACCTCGCCCTCGCCCTCCGCACCCGACGACACTCATGTAGTCGATGACCTTAAAAAGAAGGTTGATGTTCTAGAGAGAGAAAACCAAGAGTCGGCGACTAAAATTGGCGGTTTGAATGACGAGGTTGTGATTCTGAAGAGGGAGAAAGAGGTGGAGTCGAAGGCCAAAAACTCATTTCTAACTTGTTACAATTTTAGCCAACTCTTTCTTAAATTTCAGTCCTATTTAGAAAACAATGGTTTCTTAAATTGTAACAAGTGAAATCTTATAGTTGAAGGTCATCTTTTGGCAAACTCTTTCTTACACAAGGTCACCAATGGTGGTCCCCTGTTTTTGTAGGGGTGGTTGAGGCGGCAGCGGGGGTTGCGGAGGAGAGACATAATTGACAGTGGGTTGTCGGGTGGTGGCGGCATAGCCGTCCCTTGGGTGGTCGGGCAGTGAACATCCGGAAGAGATTCCCCTGTTTTTCATAGAGAGAGAGTGAGGAAGAGAGAGGGGGCTGGTGAGTCAGCAAAGTGGGCCCCATTATTATTTGTAAATTTAGACTTCAGTGTTTCAGGGGGCCCTTTAGGTCAATATGGCTTTTGGGCCATCCCTTATAGTCATTTACCCTACAAATTATTGTGTTTTGTGGACCTCTTTGATAAATTTTGAATCAAGTGTTCATGCTTATAAATTTTTATGATTTATAGTTAATTTTAAATGTTATGCCAAAATTTAAGTTTTAATTTTTCATATTTTTTAAATAATTTTATATTAATTTATTGACTATTAGAGTCATTCATTTTATTATATGTATTCTGCAAAAGTAATTAAAATAGAATAATTAAAGCAATCAAATTATTTACATTATTATCCATAAAAAAATTTCATTATTAAATGTGGGGCCTATACTTTTTTTATTTATTTAAACTAAACTCACGCTCACCATTGAAAAGCAAAGTGTCAGACTCAAACTCTTTTAGTGGGTCCCACTACTTCCACGTTTGTCAGCAAAACTCACCCTCACCGTTACGGGGGGCTCTTACCTTGTAAACTATGTACAATTGAAAGAATAAAACCTAATCGGAAAAAGAAAACCATTATAAAAAAAAATTCATCCACAAAAAAGCAAATATTGCAATTTAATGCTCCCAAAGAAGTCATTCTGGATGAAAAAGTTATCTAAAAAACTAACATTTTAAACACTTCAAAAGCCCCTTTTTTTGGAATGCTAGAGGAAAATTTAAATTATTTTTATTTTACCTTATTTTATTTAATATACTTTTATATAATTTATATTTTTTATTTAACTCATAGAATTTATTTAAAATGAAAAAGAAATAGATAATGTGACATTTATCTACCTCCACTACTTTATTTACCTTTTCTTACTCAGTCTTACTTTATCCTACCTTACCTTACCTTACCTTCCGTCTGACGGACACATGGCCAAAGTATTATATCAATTTTCTTCATTAAAATTGGCATTGAAGATTGTTGGGAATCTGTCTCATTGGATCCTTTCCATATTGCTCAGTTGCTCAAAATTGTTCTCCAAGTCTTTCTATAATGTTATGGTAAAACTTGTTCGTCAAGACTTTCCATATTACTCTATCAACAATTTTTTCCATATTCTTCAACAACCTTTGGATATAAATAGAGATAGCTACCATGGATACTATAGTCACCCAGCAAAGAGAAGATTTAGTAGATACTTGTGTAATTGTGAGAGTTTATTTTTTTATTCCCCTAGCTTGAAAGCTTTGTTTGGGTTTCATCCCTAACTAATCCATATTTGTATTCCCTTAGAGAGGGAGAGGTGTTAAGAGGGGGTTTTGTCTTCTAATCTTGATCAAATCACACATTGTGATTGTGACCACCATCTTTTCTCATAGCGTAATTTTTCTGGTTGTCATCGTCCGTGGATTTTTTCTTCGAGTTCTTCGGTTTCCCACGTGAATTGTTTCTCCTTATTTTGATTTTCATTGTTTCCTTGTAACTCGACCCTATACCGAGTTCCTGCATATTTCCTAACAAAGATGCTAAAAAATTCAACAATGACAACAGGTCTCAGTATAGTTCTGTTAATGTAGGGTCTAAAGGGATTCAGATATAGGTCATGTTCTTTTTTACGATGGGTAAAGTGTGGAAATGGTATGGTATGGTAAATTGCTGAAAGTGTGTTAGGTTGCGGTACAGTGTGGTAGGTTGTGGTAAGATTTGTGGTAAGAATGGTTTGTGTGGTAGGCAAAGAAAGAGAAAAGTGAAAAGTAGAGAGAAAAGTGAGGAGATAGAAAAGTATGGTTGTTGTGATAAAGTGTAGTATAGCACGGTAAGATGCGGTAGTTTGTCGATAATGCGGTAAATTGCATTCGGAGCGATAGATAGTCTTCCTCACATATAAAAATACCTGAAAAGACTGATTTTAACGGATCCAAATAATATACTAGGTGGGGAGGGGTGTAACAGGTAGGGTGAGCGGTTTTGGGTACCCTCGTCTAAAATTAGAAACCTTACCCTTACCCGTTTGATCGGTTCCTTAAATTCAGAAACCTTACCGTTACCCGTTTAAACAAGTTCCTAAATTTTAAGAACCTTATCCTTACCTGCAGTTCTGGGTTCGATTCCGGGTACCCACCTATGATATATAAGTATATTTTCTGACATGTTTTTTTTTTTAAAAAAAAAAAGTCTATTGTGTTAAAGTTTAGCATTTTTCTTTTAAAAAAAAATGTCGGACGTGCCATGATTTCATCCATACATTTTGACATTGACTACCATATGTTAGGCCCACATTGCTCTAAAGTCTAAACAAACCAAACATTTAAAATAGTCATACAAGTTAGTTTTCTGGAAACAAACGGCAATAGAAAATTACAAATAGTCTTCGTAAAAATTAAGTTTCAATAAATATTACAAGTTCGCGAGAACATAAGTCATATAACAAGCTTAAAATTCCATAAAATCTTCAAGTTCAATTGGCAATACCCGGAACCTAACCTTAATTGTCAGCTTTCAAGTTCCGGTTCAGGGTAGTAGTTTATGAACTTTACCCTTACCCATTTGACAGGTTTTTAAATTTTAGGAATCTTCCTTATTCTTTTGACCGATTCAACCTAGTTGTTTGACCGGTTCCCGTCAGACTCCAAATTCCTAATCTAGAACCGCTCACCCCTGATAATAGGTAGCCATGTAACGAAGATTCACCGGAGGCCAAGAATAGGAGACCTGACAGTTTTTTACCCGACCCGAACCCGCGCCAAAATTTCTGGGTTTTGAACACGATTTTCTGAACTAAACCCGAAGTATACCGAACCCGAAAATTAGCGGGTCAAACCCGACCCACCCGTTTGACCCAAAAAATTAAATTTTTAAGTTCAACTTTATTAGAATTTGTGATTTTTCTTTGTAATTTTTAACGTTAAACTATAAGCGCAACTTATTTATTTGTTATTTCTCTAATTTAAGTCAAAACAATTACAATAATCTATCGTTACTAAAAGATAATCATATTTTATTATCTATATTGTACAAAAAGTAATATTTAGAGATCATTTTTTTAAAAGAAAAAGATCGCAATCATAACCCGTTGGGTTGACCCGAAACCGAAATATACCGCCCGTATTTACCCGAACCCAAAATACGACCCGACCCATATTTACCCGAACTCGATATACAACCGACACGTATTTACCCGAACTCGATATACAACCGACCCGAAAACCGCCTGTCCGAGTATAGATGGGATTATTGTGAAGGTGAAAGGGGTCCGAAAATAGGGCGTTAGGAGGCGTGCAAGCTTAACAGAATACAGAAACGTACAGGTTTGCGGTCATTGCGTGTTGGGCAGAAAATGAAGATAATGGGGCCCACAGACACATTGACTGGTGGTTGAGGCAGTTGGGCCAAACCCTTTTCATTCGGCCCACCTTTACAGCGATCACCATCCAATTACGACTTCCACAGCGATGTGCCCACCATTACCTGATCACCATCCCCATCTTCAATCTTGTACTCTGTGGTACAATTAAGGATGAAGTGGTTTTTCTCCAGTCAAAATTAACAAAACTCATCATTCCCCATAGGCTTCTCTCTTGTTTTCTATTACGTTGACCATATTATCGTCCTTTTAGAAGCTTGGAAATACGAAAATGAACCAACTTTCGTCAAAAACAACATTTACCCCATGGGTAATTCCTTTTTGTCAAAATTTACCCGTTTTTTCCTAAATTTATCAAAATTTACCAAAACCTAACAAAAATTACCAAACTTAAAAAATAAAAAAAAATTAATTTTAATATATTGGCTTAAATTTGCCAAAAGTTACCAAAAATACCAAAAGTTACCAAAATTTAACTTTTACCCAACTGTCTTTTACCCTAAAGGTCTGTCAGATTCATGGGTAACTTTAATTTACAAAAATTTACCAGTTTTTACCTAAATTTACCAAAACTTACCAAAAATTACCAAACTTTAAAAAAAAATCAATTTTGATATATTGACGTAAATTTGCCAAAAATTACCAGAATTTTCCAAAAATTACCAAAAGTTACCAAAATTTAACTTTTACTCAACTGTTTTCTACCCATGAATTTGCCAAAAATTACCAGAATTAAGGGCTTTCAAATTGATGGGTAACTTTAATTTATCAAAATTTATCAGTTTTTATCTAAATTTATTAAAACTTATCAAAATTTATCAAAATTTATTAAAGTTAAAATATTATTTGAAAATTTTCATTTGGTAGGATTCAATTTTTACATATTCCAAATTATCAACCACTTTTGAAATTATTCCAGGTGGTAGACTTATTTTGAAAATTATTCCAAATGATAGACTTATTTTGAGAACTTTAAAAATTATTCCAAGTTTTCAAACACTTTAAAAACTATTCCTAATTGTCAAACACTTTAAATATTATTTCAAGTGAGTCGATTGTGAGATTGATAGAGAGAGCCAAATGAAATTGAGAGAGAAGTAAGTTTTAAGAGCAATATTTTAACTATGGTACAAGAAGAAGCTTACGAGATAGAATATTTTTCAAAATAATCCTACCTTTTGGAATAGGCAAAAGTTAAAGCCTACCAAATGGAATTTCCCTAATTATTTGATATATTAGCCTAAATTTGCCAACATTTAACTTTTTTCTAACTGTTTTTAACTCATGAATTTGACATACCCTAGAAAGTGAAAACCTTGTTCTATTTAACTCATTTCCACGCAATTTTCATTTTCTTACTTACTAGTTTTCAAATTATTTTACGAATTATTGGAATTAAATAATTCAACCTTTGGGGCAATTTGAATTCGATGAACAGATCTTTGGACTTTAGATTCAATGAACTATATTTAACATCCTATTAGATTGAATTAAAATCAAATTAGTCCCGTTCTTTTATGCGGTAAGTTACGGTGCAGTATCACATCACATCGCACCACATTCTTTAATTTTCCACCACACTTCACCACACCACACCACAATCATTACCAATATATTTGTTCATTTTTCTCTTTCATCACTTTTCTCCTCTACTTTTGGCATTTTCTCTCTTAACCTACCCCACCTACCACAACTTTCACCCCAACTCACCACACTTTTTCAAATTCCACCGTACTGCACCATTCCCACACCGCAACCAATCATATAAAAGAATGGGGCCTTAGCTAGTGATATGTAAAAAAAAAAATTAAAATAAAGAAACAACAATAAAAATCTCATAAAAATGACAGATTTGTTATGAATTCATGGTAATAATTCCCATTTTAGGTGTCATTCACACTTATTTTCTATTCATTGAAGATTTTTTTCTTGAACTAAATTCAGAATGACTTTTTTGAAAAAGAAAAATAATTTTGCGCTGGCCTTCTCTCAAAAACCACAACTTTTGGTTATCTTAGAATATTCACACCCAATATAATTAACGTACATAATCCAAATCAGAGTGGGCCTTGGAAGATTCAAAAAGGTGGAGGACTACTGCCAGCCATTCACCAACCCAATTAAATATTCTCTCACTCTTATTTTACACACCACCTATTAAATAATTTTGATAATTTCTTTTGACTGACTGTTCATTATATAATGTTTATTAAAATAAATTTAAAACGGCCATGTTACCTCCTTTTCTCATCAGTTTTTCTAATTTTTTTTATTTTTTACATTTATTATTACCACAACAGCAAGAAAAAGAAGCCTAGAAATGCTCCCCTTATAGTGGGGTCTGAGGTAATCTAAATATAAAGTGTAAACAGTCTTCCTCCTATACACCGGGGTGCACGGAGAGGCTGATTCCGATGGACCCAAAAAACCTTTTAAAAATCGAACATAAAACAAAATGAAAACCCAGTTGAAAACCAAAAGTAAAATTAAGGGGGAAAAGCAATAAGGGTAATTTCCATACCTGTTAGCACCAAACAACAAAGAGTCAAGCATGTGCATTTACTGTACTTGAAAAGCTTAACCCAGGGAAAAGAACAAGAAACGCAAAAAAGTGCAAAACAATGTGTCCCGTCCGTACACATTCACTGCCTCACCCGACTACCTTTATCTTATTAGATTGTCAAACTATCCCATCAAGTGTCATGTCCTCTTTTAAGCATATATGTTTCAAATCACCCCTCATCACCTCCCTTGTAGACTTCTCAAGCCTTTCACACCTTCGATGAACTAGCGGCAAAGTAATCCTCTCACATCTCCGAATAGGGGCATCTACACTCCTCCTATACACATAACCAAACCATCTTAGCCTATTTTCTCGGTGCTTATCTTCTACAGTGGCCACCCCTAGCTCATTACGACACACATCGTTCCTGATCCTATCCAACTTCGTGAAGTCACAAATCCACTTAACCATCCTCATTTCTGCGACATTCAACTTTTGGCAGTGTAATTTCTTTGTAGCCCAACACAATGATCTATATAATATTGATGGTCTAATTATTAATCTATACCCATGACCTTTAAGTTTAAGTGGTTTCCTCATATCAAACAAAACTCCTGAAGTTGCCTTCCATTTTTATCATCTAACTTTGAATCTTTGATTTGATGTGATATATCCTCACTAATGTCCCCACCACTTTGCAAAATAGATCCCAAGTAAACTTCTCCACTCGAGGTATGGACACCCCTCCAATGGTAATAACCTGATTGTTGTCTTCCCAAGCAATCCCACTAAAATGACATATCATATGTTCTATCTTTCACCTACTCAATTTAAAACTCCTAAACTCCAAAGTGTCATGTCAAAGCTCCATGTACTTTATCATTTAACCTCTCACTTGACTTGTCAATCAACACTATATCATCCGCGAAAAATATAGACATGGTAACTCATCTTGAATGTTCTTAGTTAGTTCATCAATAACCACATTAAAAGGAACGGACTCGCAGAAGACCCTTCATGAAGCCCAATATCAATAGAAAAATCTTTTGTAGACCCCACCAAAGTTCTAATTAACATAGGTTCTTCTAGCATTGACGTACATGTCCATAATGATTCAAATGTAAGGATACTGCACCCCTTTTGTCTCAAGGTACTCTCATAACATTCCTTTAGATACCTTATCATAGGCTTTCTCTAAATCAACAAACATCAGATAAAAATCCTTCCGACTCTCCCTATACTTTTCCATAAGACTACGCAAAAAATCGATGACTTCTGTAGTCAATTTCTCGGACTTGAAACCAAATTGGTTCTCTACAACATTTATTATTCTACAATTTAGTTTAATATTATTATCATTTGAATTTCACCATATTTATTTTAACTTTGATAATTTTTAATAAAATATATTCAACATCTATCATTTCATTAACTAATATTCACTTGTCCCTTAAAAATAACAATTACATCCTTCTGTTTTTTATCATCCAATTGCCTAATTGTTAGTCCGCTTTTGTTTATCGAATTTTCTAAATTTTACAATTTCAATAATTAAATTACACATATTTTTTTACCGTTTTTAAAGGTATTTTCAATGACATTTTTTATAATGATGTAAATTTTTTGCTCAATTTCTGATATTTTCTTAGCTTTATAAAAATAATTTTAGGGACAAATAATTACGGGAAGAGGTAATATTTAAGATACTCTTTTCGTTTCATATTAATTGTCACTTATTTGACTATTACGATTTTTAATGCTACTATTTGATTGATAAATTCTTATATAATATTTTATTAACAATCACAGTATAATACTTTTACCATAGTATTTATCACTATGAATTTAATGGTATTAATTTATATAAACAATCATTGTATAGTATGAGAAATTTATGCTCAAAATTTTTAAAGTTTGACAGGTTCAAATTTTGAAGACAACAATTAATATGAAATGGTTGAGGTAAGAATCAAAGGATTAGTCCCTCTATTCCATTTTAATTATCATTTTGTTGACTGTCACGATTTCCAATGTCACTCTTTAATTGATAATTTTCCATATTAATATTTTATTAACAATTGCAATATTATACTTTCAGAGTAATATTTTTCGTTACAAATCTAATGATACTAATTTTATTTAACAAATCAATGTATAAATTGAGAAATTTATGGTCAAAATATCTCAAATTTGACTGCACAATTTTCAAAGACGACAAATAATATGGAACGAAGATAGTAGTTAAGTTGACAAATAATCAGGAAGAGAGAGGTAATATTTAAGATGAGAATTAAAGGATTATCCTCTCTGTTCCATATTAATTGTTACTTAGTTGACTGTCACGGTCTCCAATGTCATTTTTTTTATTAATACTCCCTCCGTCTCTTTTCGAATGTCAATAAAACTAACTTTACAAAACCGATGTGTTTTGGAAATGGAGCAAAAAAATTATGTATGGACAAGTATATCCCTCATTAAGAGAAAGAGAAATAAAGTTGAAGTTTAAAAGGTGATAAAAATCTCATTCATTAATTAAGGGTAATATGGACATTTTAATTATTGAAAATGTAAAATTGACAAATAAAAAGGGACAAGGTAGCTAAATAAATTGACACTTATTAAGGGACGGAGGGAGTAATTTCTTATATACTCCCTCCTTCCTATATTATTTGTCACTTGGGACATAATTTAAAAAACCAAAAAAACTTCTATTTTACATAAATTTACATCATTGAAAATGTGAAAATGTTGAATAAAATGATAAATAAGAGGAAAAAGGTGAATAAAAAGGAAAATTTGAAGAAAAACATGTAAGTAATAAGGTTAATTTGATAAATTAGTAATTAATGTGTTATTGGAATTATAAAATGACAGATATTATGGAAAAAAAAAGTTAGTTATAGTGACAGATAATATGGGAAGAAGGGAGTGATATTTTATTAACAATCGTAATATTACACTTTTATGATACTCCTTTCGTTCCAAATTAATTGACGGAATTAGAGTTTTCACACATATCAATATATACTATAACAACTACCGAACCTCAATTACATTTGGCTTTTCTCTCTCTATTAAATAATGTAAAATAATTGAATTAGGTATTGGGAATAGGAAAATGACAATTATTTTGGAACAAAATAAATTAGTTAAAGTGTTAATTAATATGGAACGGAGGGAGTAGTATTTTTCGTTATGAATCTAACGGTG
Source organism: Portulaca oleracea (assembly GCA_029582165.1). Taxonomy (NCBI): domain Eukaryota; kingdom Viridiplantae; phylum Streptophyta; class Magnoliopsida; order Caryophyllales; family Portulacaceae; genus Portulaca; species Portulaca oleracea. The sequence continues at coordinate 6,570,012 of CM055893.1, forward strand.
GTAATTTTATATAACAAGTCATTATATATATTGAGAAATTTACAGTCAAAATTTTTAAAATTTAACCACATAATTTTCAAAGATGACAATTACTATCTCTGTTCCAAATTAATTGTCACTTTGACTAAATTTTGACAGTTGATTACTCATATATTATAATGAATTACAATATGAAATTACCGTCATTAGAAAGATATTTTCCTAAAAATTATAATGAATTTAATTTTATATTATAACTCATTGTAATTTGTGAATAATTAACAGTCAAAATTTAGTCAAAGTGATAATTAACAGTCAAAATTTTATAATGAATAGGAGAAGAGTACCATTTTGGGAAAAATAATTTTATTAAATTCTCCCTTTCTTGGTTTTTGTAAGTAATAAATCACATCAAATTTGCTAAGTTTTTTTTGGTGATTGGGTCCCTATTCACATTTTATATTTTCCTGGCCTTAAAACAATTTGGAGGGTCATTTATTCATTCATTCACTCGTTCACACCCCTCACCATTTTCATCTTCCATCTTCGTCAAAATCACCAACCCAACCCTCCTTCTCTCTCTACTCTCTCTCTCTCTCTCTAGAACTTCTGTCAATGTCTTCAATTCTGGGCTCCCAAGGCATGTTCTTCGCCACAGCCATGGCTGCTTTCTCCGGCACAGTCATCCTCTTCGCTTTACGCCACCAAAAGCCTCAATTCCCAGTTCTTCGCCCCTGTCTCTGCTCAGGTTTCCCCCTTTCCCCCTCTTCTTCTCCATTTTCCCCTGTTTTTCCTCCCCTGTTTTTCCCTGACTAACAAATGAGTTCAAATTTCCTTCAACTTTTTGCAGGAGAGAACAAGAACAAAAAGAAGAAGAATAAGAAGGTGAGATTTGCAGAAGATGTTGTGGATCCAACTGGGGACAACGAAGAATTCAGGAGACAACACAGCCATGGAATCAGATCGAGAAACAGAGCAGCTCAAAACAGGGAAATGCCAGCCAATCGAGTTGCTCTGTATAATGGGATGCTTAGAGAACGTGTGATTCATCGAATGGGTTATACTTATTGATGGGGATTTTGATTTAGAGGTGATCTGATCATGAATGTGGATTTTTGTATAAAGTTTTTGACTTTTTTTCCCTTCTTTGGGGTTTGTTTGGGGGTTTTCTTGGGGAGGGTGATTGATAGTCTAGGGTGAAAACAGAGGAAGAGGGAAAATTACAGGGAAGAGAGAAGGTTTGTAATTAGGTTTGGTGTGGAAAAAATTGGGAATTGGGAAAGGAAGTTTGACTGTTAATTGGGAATTGAATTGAGTGATCAATTGAGGGACTGTAATATTGAATGTTCAAAAATTGGAATCTATTACTACATCTGTCCTAAAATTTTTATCTTTTAATTTTTGATAGATATTTATTCATAAATTATAATGAGTTATAATATAAAATTTATGTCATTGTAATTTTTTGTAAATTATTTTTCTAATGATAATAATTTCATATTTTAATTCATTATAATTATGACTAATTAACAGCTAAAATTCAGTCAAATGACAAACATTTTGAGATAGAGGTAGTAATTCCTTTTTTTTTTGTATTTTTAGTGGTGTCAAAAAATCTAAAATTGAATTTTGGTGGTATCATCAGTGTATATCATACTACTACTATTGTAGATTGTAACTCGTTTGCTCCAAAACTTTTAGTACAACACTTACCACGATTTTTATTGAATTTACTATGTGTGTCCCAGATTGTTTCAATTTTTTTCTAATTTTTATAAATTTTCCCTTTTATTCTTTGAAAAAATCATAATTAACAGTTCGGGCTCTAAAAAAATAATTTAAAAATAATTTTAATAACTATACTTCATAAACTCTCTTGGGTATAAATGAAAAAATTTAAAAAAGATGTAGAGGTAGAATTGATACCATTAAACATATAATTTTGATTTTGATTTTTTTAAAGCACAAAAATACAAAAAATAGAAATTATTAAAATTCAATTGATAAAAATAGGGATAAGTAGAATTCAATTATGTATGGATATTTGTGAGGGAGTTACTAATAGTGCTCAAGTCTTGGGATTCTTGGTTGTGTAATATGAGTCTCTACTTTGGTGAATATTTATCTTGTCTATTGTTTAATTTTGATCATGGTTGGGTCCTACAAACTTGGGAAAAACAAGTAACCTGTGGATATTGTGTTGGGTGTGTGGGGAAATGGATGAAATCAGGTTGGCCATGTTGTTGGGTTATATTTATATATGTACCCCCCCTTTGCTAGAATATACGTCCTACTAACTCCTAATGTTTCATGCCTTGGATACCACACACATAAGTGGCAATTCAAATAATATACTTTTTTTTTTATATGTTTCATAGGCCTAAAAAGCAAGTGCAATGGCCTATGACCATGTTTCACGTAAATAACAAAAAAAAAAAAAAAAACACACACACACACACATATCATGGCAGAAAAAACAACTATAACTTAAATTAGTAACAAAATGCGGCTAAGTATAGATTTCACCTAATTCTCAAGTGTGTTGTTCATCTTGCTCGTCTTTCTTTTCTTTTGTAGCTTCTATTCCTAATGTATCTCATCAGTCTTTTAGTGTTGTCGATCTTCAAGAACTTTATTTTTCTTCCAATTTTCCCAGTTTTACTTGTAACCATGATATCAGCATAGTCATAACTTCAATTAGAATTCACATATATTTCTTGACAGTTTTGGTTGTCATCATCATATTGTCTCCTCTCATTTCTTAATTTTTTGTTTCTTGGAGGAAGATGGTTCTGGTTATTTGTCTAACCAAGTTCACCATTTGAGCTTCAAAATCAAGTTTTCCTTTTGTGTCTGACATTTGTTTTGAGTCCTCGGCTTGAAGACTCTCGAAGGATAAGATTCTCTTCATAAGGGGATGAATGCATAAGGCAAAACTTTGTAGAAATTTTTTTAACCATTGTAAGTCAGATGATTAGAGTCAACCGGAAGAGAATAAAAAATAGTATCGCTGCTACCATCATAATATTAGCTACAACATTAATAAATGGAACAACAATGGTAATATGATCACCATCCACATTCCAAGGAATGTCACTCCTACCCTCACCCTCCAGTTGCGCGGTACAAGTTCTCTTAAGATGGGAGCTATCATAAGGGACATAAGGATTTGCATCTACACAAGGTTGCGGGCTCGCTAGGCTATGTGCAACAATCTCAGTTGAATCAACCTTCGCAACTGGGTCATTAGCATATAAACCACCCTTAATATTATGTTTTGACATGTATGAGAATTGAGGAACCATTTCCACCTCTCCCAAACCCTGCTTAGATGTGTCTTTGGCCTCATTGTTTTACTTAATTTCGCCCAAGATACATATAAACCAAATCCATTTACGAGCTTAATAACTTTTGCCCCCTTATGCTTATCCTTGAAACGAATAAACCCAAACCATTCCCATAGATTGCTCCTTATTTTACAGAAGATATACACATTAACGATAACATCAAAGTCCTCAAGTAAATTTCCTAGCAATTCAAATAATATACAAGCCTACCTAAATATCCTTTATTCAGGCCTTTTATGGTAAAATGATAGGATGAAAAAGTTCTTTTTCTTCTAAATACCTAAATTTTAAATTTCATAATGCACATTATAAATTTGATCTTTGGTAAATGATTTTTGTACAAATAATTACTTTTCAGACCCCGTTCTTTTATATAGCTGTTGCGTTGTGATAATGGTGCAGTGCGGTGAAATTTTAAAAAGTGTGGTGGATTGTGATGAAAGTTATGGTAAGTAGGGTAAGTTAAGAGAGAGTATGTGAAAAGTAGAGAAGAAAAGTGAAGATAGAGAAAAATGAAAAAATATATTGGTAATGATTGTGGTGTGATGTGGTGAAGTGTGATGGAAAATCAAATAGTGTGGTGCGGTGTGGTACCGCATCGCAATCTACCGCATAAAAGAACGGGGCCTCAGTTTAACAAATTTTTTTGTGATTAATTATACATAGAAGTTTTCTTCATTCACTTTGTATGGGTTTATTTATTGAACTAATTAGGTTTTTACCCTTTGAGGTTTTGTTAAAGTAGGATTTTAGCTCTGAGGTTTTGAAAATTAATTTTACCCTACTTCAACTTTGAATCAACTAATAATTATCTCACCTAACCTTTGCATTAAAATTTAAATACAACCTTTTCAGATCAAATTAACGATAAAATTAATGTTGACTGACAAAATCACCCTTAGTACAAAACTCACGGTAGAAATACCTTAGTATTTTCTCTTTGTCTTTTATCTCTCATTTTCCAGAATACTGCGTAGAAAGCCCAAATTTATCCTCTGTACGAAACTACCCTTCCTTACTTTGCTTCCTTCTTTTCATATCTGCTACCCACAACTGCCCAGACACCCATTTCCTCACTTCTCATTTCTTCGATTCTCATCACATTAGAATCTCTCAAATGGATTTTATTTGAATCATTCTAGGGTTCTAGTTTTGCTTTAGATTTTTGTCCATTGGACGATTGTTAATGGGTATTGATTGTTTGGATGATTGGGGTCTCAAGTACAATCTAAGTTTTGATCTTGATATGTTGTTGGTGGCTTCTTTCCCCCTTGGCTATATTGATAACTTTTTATTGGGATTAGTTAGAGTGCCTCAAATATGCTTTATTTGCTGTAACTTCTTGAGAATTCGCAAATTTGGTGTCAAATTATTGAAATTTTACCAAAGTAAGACAACAATGGGTGAAACAAACCCAAAAAAAAAAACAGAATAGAGTAAGAGGAAGCGCATATTCATATATCAGGATGATACAAATAGAAAAGTCATACCAAAGAAAACAATGACTGAAAAAACTCAGAAGATAACTCCTACCCTTCTCCTCTGTTCTTGCTCGAGTTCTGCAGAGGAATAGGTATTGACAGGGGGAAATGTCGATTGAAACATGAAGGAGGCGGCAATATAGGGCAGTGCAAACCAATTAATTTTTTTAGAGAGGTTAAATTGTCTTTTCATGTTTTTAATTAGAGTTATTTTAGACTTTTTCCACTCTTTTACAGGGGCAATTTTATCATTTGTAGGAAAGGGTGTAAAATAATAAGAGGTTCAAAGTTCAAGTAGGATAAATCTAGTTTTTCAAACCTTAGGGGTAAAATCCTACTTTCACCAAACCTCAATGACTAAAAACCTAATTTGTTCTTTATTGAACTAATTATTTACCTTTTATTTGTCATGCATTCTTCACATGGATAAGTGAATTATGATAATTCATGATATTCAATTATCTAATGATATACATTATTAGTGTAAGTTTCTTTTAAACAATAATTAAATTATGAGTTAGTTCTATTATAAAATAAATCCAAATTTTTATCCAAAAACATTAATGTAGATTCACGTTATAATTTTTGTTATTATGCATGCGTATTTAATGTTTAGGTGCTTAACTTACGCATTAAAAAAAATCTCAGTCAATGAAATTTAATAATCCACAGAAACAAAATTGGATTTATACATTAAGGAGGAAGTTTCCCTAGATTGCTATAATATAATGGACATAAACACAAATATGTCAACAATAATTGGGTAGGGTCATGTCGCATGTGAACAAATATGTCCTAATGTTGACATATGATGCCATGTGTGCTCCATATACTTATGCAAGTAATGCTCAAAGTGTCCTACATTGTTGCCTCAAACCTACTATAACGTATACTTTAATCAAGGAGTATAACAACTGTTAATGTGCAAGTATATTACTTAATTATTGGATATAATAGTAAGGCCATATGGATGAGTCTTACTTAATTGTCAAGTTTGTGAGTTAAAGGTCAATTTTTTAAGGTTTTAAATTGAATATTCTGTTACGGTTTCGTGTGGTGTTAGCAACATTAACGGTTATAATGTAACAACCCACCCTAAATCACAGAAATTAGGGTAATTAAATTTTTTTAATTAGCTAAAATGTGATTATTAAATTCTTTTAATTTTTACAGTTAACTAACGGTGACAGGTTTCGGGGGAAATGGTTAAGCGGTCAATATTACCGATTGAATTATTTTCTAGTGCTTTTAAAGTTTATCATTTTTGGACCACATATTATTATTATTTTAGGTTCTAATGTTTATTTTTAAAATCGGTTGGATTACCGTTTCGGTTTTTTACGGCAAGGTGAATTTTAATAAAAATATCGATCGTTACCATTTTTACCGTAACAATTAAATTCACTTTACAAGTTGTATTTTTTACTACCATTTTATTTAAGAGAATTTTTGTACACTCTTATTAAGGGTATTAGTATTATTATTGTTATTATTATTATTAGTATTTGTTTAGTAAGGGAGGGAGTATTATAAAAGGGGTGTGAGGGAGGCCAATGGTCATTTATTTTGGTTCAAATCAAACTCAACACTCAGCTCTCCCCTCTCCCTCCTGTTCGCCGAGCACCACCCCCCTCCCCTTTGCTTCTCGCCGTCATGGCGACTTTTCCGCCAATTCGGCCGCTTGTTCCTCTTCCACTTCCACACTTCCTTGTTCATTTTTATCTCCTCTTTCAAGTGATATTCATCTCACACCCTATCTCCATTTTTTTTTTTATATAATCTGAGTTTTGATGTTTTTCAAATGTTAAATGGTTGTTTTCATCCCTTTTATTCTCCATTTACATGAATTTTAGAGTATAGTTTTGAATGGTTAAGTTTTATGGTTAATGCAAGTGTTTTCTTGATGGAGTATTCATGCTAATGGTGTAGATGTGTATGTTGATGAGAGAAATGGTGTATTATTGATTTGCATGAAGTGTTTGATGAAGTTTTTAGAGTTTAATTTCTGTTTTGGAAGAGTAATTAAGTTAATAATACTTTGATTGGGTGTTTTATATGAAAGAAAGTCATGGAAATTGTGATGGAATGTAAGTGCATGTAACTTGATGATTGTGCATGTGTATTATGCAAGCTTGAATGATAATTTTTGAGGTTGGGATTCTGGAAAATGGTAGTGTTATGAGTAGACTTCTTTTGGGTAAAGAATTAGTACAAAACTTGAATGAAAATGGAGCATGCATGTGAGCTCAAACACCCCAGTGCATTCTGCCCAAAATTCACTTTTTATAGGAGATGGTAAAATTAGTTTTTACCCCAGATTCTTGTGTAAAAAGGTAGCCTAAGGTGTTAGCTAACACCGGGCTTTTGAATTTCGGTTTTCGCTGTTTCTGTCCAGAGCCTTTTCCGAGCTCTTCCCATCATTTTTAACATCTGACCCAGTTGACAAACTTATAGATTTTATTTTTCCCTTTCCGAAAAGTGCTCGTTCATTAAATTTCGAGTTTCCTAGCCCCGGTTATAGCGAAAATACTCTTACATCAAAAACCTGAAATTTCTTTTACATGTGTATTTCAAATCCTTTCTATGGGACGTTACGACCCTTTTTTTTCATAGCCCTTGCACTAATTAGTAACCTTTATCGTCTTAGCTCAAAGTTTCACACCGCCTCGCGCCATTCCCCGAGCCAGATCGTCACCAAGTTCACAGTATTTTAAAGGTACGCAAATTGTCCAACTCTTATGCTTACGATCAATGCAGTTTATTGCATAGATACATTCTAATGATTTTATTGTTTTATAAGTGGTTCGAGACGTAGTTCTACAGTAGCTAGAGTGAATCCTAGCATTATTTCTGAGGCTCCTATTGGAGTAAGCGGACTGGCCAATGTCGATCGCTAGATCACCCAATCCAAACTCCCGGTCGGTTTGGGCATGCGCGTGTGTGAGGTGCTTCGGCATCGATCGTAAGGGATACCACGTCTTATTATCGTTATATTTTCAAAGTAAAGCACGGAATATGCATAGAATTCTTAAAGTTTAAAGACTTCATTGGTTTAGCACGAGTTATTTTGCCCCTTTCTCGTTTTCGAAATGTTTTAAAGGCCGGCATGAAAAATCGTTTTGAAACGGTTTTACATGTTGGAGGTTTGTGTACTGAGTGTTTCCCCCACTCACTTTTGCGTTGTTTTACTGTTTTGTTTTAGGTGGTCCGAGCTCCACAGAAAAGGGAAAGGACGCTCAGAAGTAGTTTACTCTCTAAAGTGAAAGGTAGACTTTTGCGTTGTACAAGGCTACTTATAAAGTAAGTGATAGTGGTGTATGGAGATATATAAGGATCTATAAGTGTGTGGGTCTATGTGTGTTTATGTACTGTTAAAGTTAAGCAATTGTGGCTTTTGTAAACTCCTTTATGTATGGGGACGTGTCGGTGAATGTGGTTCAGTTGTGGTTCTGGTTGTCTTTGTTGGTGTGCTTGGTTGGTTGGTTGCCTTGTCCTTAGTGGGACGGCGGTAGCGCCTCAGGCCGTTATCCGCTGCGCTAATCATGTGATTACCGTAATGTTTGGGTAATTGCGTGATTAAGGTTTTGGGGCGTTACAGTTGTGGTATCAGAGCCAGGTTATAAGGAGAAAATTTGGGAATGTAGAGAACTATTAGAACATTGAAACTTAGATGTGTTTGGGTGCAGAGTATATGTGTCTTATGTGGCAAATTGGGCCTAATTAGAGGAACTGTTGCAATGGAAGCTTGAGCATGAAGCTCTCTGTTGAGATTATGTGATGTAAACTGTATTTTGCAGGTGAAAAAAATAAGGATGTAAATTTGGGAATAGTCCTATTTACAGGGGAAATGCTGCCGAATTTTTCCTAGGAATTTATGGGATTCATAATGAATGATAGGAAGAGTTAAGTGAATGATGGATGTTAAATAGGGCTATCTTTTAGACAAGGAATGAATATGTGTAGAGATAAAAGAAGACATGTTATGTGTAAATTAACGGTTGCATAAGAAATGGAAAACAGATGGGTTAGTGAGAAATTCTTTTGTTCAATTATGGATTTCATTGAAGTAAAGTTGAAAGTATATAGAGTGTTGTTGTCTTTCTCTATGAATTAAAGAATGCTCAAAAGTAATTATGACGAAATTTGGAAGTTATGTGTCTAAAGTATAATTAAGTAAATTGGAGCCAAGCTTGAAAATAAATGGGAATTAGTGGTTCCTTCATGGAATTTTAGTAGGTGGAGTCTCGGACCGTACCTTAATTGTTTCTTTTTATAGCCAGTTTCAAGGGGATAATTTATTGGAGTTTTATTTTATTGTTTTGTATACTGTAGATGGATCCCACAGGCGGTTCTTTACCCAACCCTTTTGCTATGTTCATGGACCCCACGAAAAATGTGCAACAAGTCACTGCCTCCAAAATCGTATATAATTGCATGCCTTTACGGTTTTGGCTCTAACTTGAGCTATACAAGTCGGAAACCCGAAATTCAAAAGCCCGGTGTTAGCTAACACCTTAGGCTACCTTTTTACACAAGAATCTGGGGTAAAAACTAATTTTACCATCTCCTATAAAAAGTGAATTTTAGGCAGAATGCACTGGGGTGTTTGAGCTCACATGCATGCTCCATTTTCATTCAAGTTTTGTACTAATTCTTTACCCAAAAGAAGTCTACTCATAACACTACCATTTTCCAGAATCCCAACCTCAAAAATTATCATTCAAGCTTGCATAATACACATGCACAATCATCAAGTTACATGCACTTACATTCCATCACAATTTCCATGACTTTCTTTCATATAAAACACCCAATCAAAGTATTACTAACTTAATTACTCTTCCAAAACAGAAATTAAACTCTAAAAACTTCATCAAACACTTCATGCAAATCAATAATACACCATTTCTCTCATCAACATACACATCTACACCATTAGCATGAATACTCCATCAAGAAAACACTTGCATTAACCATAAAACTTAACCATTCAAAACTATACTCTAAAATTCATGTAAATGGAGAATAAAAGGGATGAAAACAACCATTTAACATTTGAAAAACATCAAAACTCAGATTATATAAAAAAATGGAGATAGGGTGTGAGATGAATACCACTTGAAAGAGGAGATAAAAATGAACAAGGAAGTGTGGAAGTGGAAGAGGAGCAAGCGGCCGGGAAAAGTCGCCGGCGGGAGAGAGGGGAGAGCTGAGTGTTGAGTTTGATTTGAACCAAAATAAATGACCCTTGGCCTCCCTCACACCCCTTTTATAATACTCCCTCCCTTACTAAACAAATACTAATAATAATAATAACAATAATAATACTAATACCCTTAATAAGAGTGTACAAAAATTCTCTTAAATAAAATGGTAGTTAAAAATACAACTTGTAAAGTGAATTTAATTGTTACGGTAAAAACGGTAACGATCGATATTTTTATTAAAATTCACCTTGCCGTAAAAAAATCGAAACGGTAATCCAACCGATTTTAAAAATAAACATTAGAACCTAAAATAATAATAATATGAGGTCCAAAAATGATAAACTTTAAAAGCACTAGAAAATAATTCAATCGGTAATATTGACCGCTTAGCCATTTCCTCCGAGACCTGTCACCATTAGTTAACTGTAAAAATTAAAAGAATTTAATAATCACATTTTAGCTAATTAAACAAATTTAATTACCCTAATTTCTGTGATTTAGGGTGGGATGTTACATATAATAAAAGTAAATCTGAATACAAAGATTTGACATAGAAAAAATCTAAACTAAAACGATATATTATTAGAGGATTATAATGTATTCGCAGAGATCTACTCAATCTCTCTTGTGTTATAACAATGGACACAACACTCACGATTGCTCACACAACTCATATAGAGATACTCTAATCTCTCATGTGATACAAGTTCGATGAAACTCTCACTATCATACAATCAAACCTTGACACCAAGGGTTTATATAATAAAAACTACAACTTAGATATGTGGTTATTAGAAAACTCCTTGACAACAAAGTAACTTCTAAGAGACGATTAACAACAAAATTGGATTAAACTTCTGTGGGAAAATAAATGATAAACTGAAACAACGGGACTGTTATAGCTAAGACGACCCGTGTTTGTACGAAACATTCAGTGTTTATCACTAACACGACCCATGTCCGTATGACACGACCTATGTTGGCTACTTGATTCCAATATGGACTTTGTGGCCATCTTCACGACACATGTTACCCTCATATCTGTTCGTGTTGTCTTTATTTCGCGCTTAACTCAATGACGCTCCACACCAAACCCTAACATATTCAATTTTATTTCTCTTCAGCATGAAACTTTCTTATTGTTTGAGTAATTACTACAACATAATACGAATCTAACTATACACCAAACAAACCAACTAGTATTTTACACAAATTAAAACCCATAGTTTATGGGATGTTAGCCTCAACATATATGAAGAAATGAAAGCAACCATGTAAAGGAACTCATGGAAGAGGAATGACAGAAATTAAGCCAACCATATAATCTTACATTTGAACAAATATGAACGCTAAAACAAGAGAGATGAGCCTTGTCGACAATCGACTAGTCGACAAACTTGGGAAAGTTGGTAAGATTCAGAGCTCGAGAGAGGATATGGAGGACATGAGGAGAATCACTATGAAGCAATGAGTGAGAATGAGTTTGACAAAAATAAGAATAATGGTTTTATGAGGAAAGGGTTTTGCTTGAATTTGCACACATGCAAGCATTGTCATCATCATCCTTTTGATTTGAGTTGTGCACTCTGGGTCCTCTTGATATATCTTTCTGTGGAAAAGTGGATTGAACCCTTTTGTTTTGAAAGACATAACTAGAAGTTGGAGCCTTGGCTAATTCCATATCAGTAAACCATTCAAGAGTTTTCTCTTGGTAATTGCTCCCGACACCCGTCTTTCTCATGAATGTTGCATGATTCTCGCTTGGGATTTTGCGTTAGGTTTGGCTATCTAAATAACCTCTTTCCTCCTATAAATGGAGTTTTTGAAGACTTACTCCACACGTTATAAAAAAACACATAATATATCTTCTTCCTCTCGTATCCTATATATCTTCTCATCTTTAAGCACATAATTTTCATGCATTAAATTCTTGGCCGCAAGTGAACACGTTCAAGAGTCTGATGAGTTAATCTTAAGGAACGACCAACTACATCAGTTATTGGCATCAAAATCGAGTCGTAATAGTTTTTTAGAGTCGTGGTTAGTTCATTATATCCTTCCCACAATCTTGTTGCTACCATATTTTCTCAACAATGCACATGCAACATGTGCACACCGATAAATATATACACATATTAGGTTAATAACACGAAATCAAGTTAGTAAGTAACTTTTTTTTTGAGAAAATCAATTTAGTATGCAACTAGCTAGTTTAAATACATTTATTTGCTAGTTTAAATACGTTTATTTGCATATGGTTCACAAATTATAGCGAACAAAGTTTTTGATACAATGATTTATATAAATGATGACTTCATTAATTAATACTCAGTGACTAGTCCATTATTGTCCTTGTTCATATATATATATATATATATATATATATATATATATATATATATATATATATATATATATATATATGACCCAACGGGTTCGTAACGGACATGGTAAAAGATGTTAATGTCCTATACAGAGCCCACACTTTCCATGCAACACATTCCCACATTTTGGTAAATAGGAATGTTCCCCTCCAAGAATCAAACCTTGGAGGAAGGGAATGGAAGGGTGGGGAACTTGCCACTAAGGCAAGCCCCAATCAACTATCCTTGTTCATATATGTTAGTAGAAAATAATTTTTAAAATAGGTTGACCAATTGCTTATGCAAGAATCCCTTAATTACAATAATGGCAATAACATTTAAAATTTGTTATTTCAGTATTTTGTTATTATAAGGTACATACAATGTTAATGAAAATATTATATACGAAATTATCAATTAAAATATAACATTGAAGTAAAGACGATAACATTGGAGAAAATGTGGAGAGATTATTTAGCTATCAACAAGACTAATAACATTAAGGCTCTGTTCTTTTATACAGTGCGGTGCGATGTGATAATGATGCGGTGCAATGGAATTTGAAAGAGTGTGGTGAAGTGTGGTAGGTTGTGGTGAATTGTGGTGGGAGTTCTGGTAGGTGGGGTAGGTGAGGAGAGATTATGCACAACTAGAAAAATATGTTTGGACAACAAACTTAGAGTAGTTTGAGTTACAAAAAAAGTATTATTGCATTAGTTTAAAATAGGGCAACAAAATAATTTTGTAGTTAAATACACTATATTTGACAACAAAACTTTTTTTTTTGTTGCAATTGATATAGATAGGGCGACAATTTAAAGAAAAATGGTTGCCTAAGGCTACTAAGGCAACAAAATTTTTTTGTTACCCACCACAACTACATTGTGCTACCATTTTTATTAATTTGAGCCCACATTTTGTGCTTCGAAGATAAACTAACAAATCGTGACAATTTTTTTTGTAGCCCAATGTTAAAGGGCAACAAAAATTCGACTAAGACAAAAAACTTTTTTGTTGCCCAAAGTAATTTTTCTTGTTGTGATGTAAAAAGTAAAGGAGAAAAATGAGGAAAGAAAAAAGTAAGAAGATATTTTGGTAATAATCACGGTAAAGTGTGGTGGAATTTGGTGAGGTGTGGTGAAATATTGAGTAGTGCGTTACCGCACTGCAAGTTACTCCCTCCGTCCCAAATTAATTGACATTTTGACTAAATTTTGACCGTTAATTATTCACATATTATAATGAGTTACACTATAAAATTACCTCCATTGTAATTTTTAATAAAGTATCTCTAATGACACTAATTTCATATTGTAACTCATTATAATTTGTAAATAATTAACGGCCAAAATTTAGTCAAAGTGTCAATTAATTTGGAACGGAAGGAGTACCACATAAAAGAACAAATCCTAATTAAAAATACTTAGGAGTGCTCATAATTTCGTGGAAACGTAGATCGGTTCACACGAAAAGGGACACGTGTGGAAGTATGTGCGGTGTAAGAGGACAATTACAAAGTTGCGCCTCCCCTGGAAATTGACCCATGGGCGGCAGCCGCAGCCAACAGTCACAACTAACTTGATCTCTTCTTCGACAGTTGCAGCCTGCAACCAAAAATGTCACCATCACCTCCAATTCAATCCACTTTTTTTTTCCTCACTATATTGTCCTTTGCCCAAAAAAAAAAAATTATCTTTTTTTCAAGGAAAATCTCAAATTTATTGTCTCGTACTTCCATTTAAATTTATCTTTCAGGATTAAATTAGATAAAATAAGATAAAGTTAGATAAGGTAAGTAAAGTAGTGGAACAGAGTAAAAGTCATATTATTTATTTCTTTTTTATTTTAAAATAAATTATAAGAGTTGAATAAAATTTTACTTACCTTCAAAGAGAACAAGAATTTAGATAGCTATGTAGAATTTGGATAAAATAAGTTTTAATAGGTTTTGAGTATTGATGTATGCAAGGTCCTAAGATCAGAGTATTGACCTCACGGTACACCACATTAACACAACTCGCACACAATTTGGCCTTAAAACAGAGAATCAAATACAAATGCACCCAAAACAGACCTCACAGAGACATTCAATTACAACCTCCTCCAAAACAGAGTATGAACACCAATGAACAAATGGATGAAATGGATGATGATAAAATGATGATCGGATGAACAAACTTACAATCAAATAGTAACCGAGGATAGTCTTGAGGCTCGTGTCTGAGACCACAATTTAGAACATCAAGGGTAATGGACTGGATGACCTCAATGGATACAGGCACACCACCATCGAGATTATCAAGCTCTACACCCACCACAAGGATTGCCAAATCCTTGCTACTGTAGTAGAATTAACCAGAGATGAGAGTTTAACGTCACTCACAAACAAGAGGCTCAATCAAGGCAGTCAAAATGCTATTAATTTCACTGATAGATAATAACCTCAAGCTGCCGATTACAAGCTATATAAAGCTAGGGTTGAGCTGGATGATTAAGGGTTTCCCCTTGCTCAAGAAACTCCCTAATTACGCATTAAGCTACTTAACTAACTTAGTAAGCTAATTAAGGCCTCATTACAACCGGATAACATCAAAATAAAATAAAATAAAAGACAACAAACGCGTTTTCTTTATTACAAACGGTTATATCACCTCACAAGCTGGAAATGGCCTCAACAGCTTGGAAGTGAATCTTCAGGGAGGACCTCAATGCTGGATCACCTTACAGAACTGGAATATCCTCAATAGTTCTAGAAGTGATGTCTTCATAGAGGACCTCATAACTGGCAAATATCTTCACTGAGCTGGAAATTCCTCAACAGCTCTAAAGTGAAGTCTTCAAAGCACTGGTGAGGATCTCAATCCAAAGATATGGAATTGAGAAATAGCCTCACTGGTTGGCTGCTGCTGTTGGTGATGACGCTGTTGTTGTTGGACGACCTCATGAGTTGTTGGACTATCATAAAGCACTCTTGGATGTCAGTGTTTGATGTGGTTGATGATGGCCTCAATGTTGATGTTGGTGAGGTCGTTGCTGCTCCTGATGCTAGTTCTGATGGAGGACCTCCATCAAGTATGTTTGAGTAGATCTATCTAAAGGTAGGTAAAAGTAGGTAGGGTATTTAAAGGTCTAGTAAAATGAGATAAGGTAATTTATTGTACAAAAGAACATGACATTAGGAATAGCGATGGGTTAAGCTTAGTTTGGGTCCAAGTTGACCTGTTTATTGGAGTTGAATTCAAATTGCCCCAAATGTGTCACGTACGAAGAAGTTGGACCTATATCTAGATCTAGAGTTGGGTAATAGGTATTATCGTGTTGGTTTTGTGTTCATATCAGAGTTAAACGAGTTGGAGAACCCTCAACATAAAACCTACTCATTTAATAAATGGTTGAAATTTCTTGATCTGAACCTTTTTCTTAAAGAAATGGGCTGACTTGAATCTAACCCATTTAACTAACTGGGTAAATCTCGTCAAGTTCGAGTAATCCGTTTACCTTTTAGCACATATACTACTTAACAACTATGGACTTAAAAAGCCAAAATGCATTGGTTTCCACCATTATTTATTATTTACGAACTCATTTATTCAAGACTAATTTAAATTGACGTACAATCTGCTAGGTGTTGATCGATTTTCTTATTACTGAGATTAAGTACCGTAAGATAACATCAATATAATAATAATTATTATTACTTAAGGCGAAAATCAAGACTTTTTTGTCCTAAAATCCAAAATACCAAATAAAAAAACTTACTTAAACGATAAATGGTAAACAGTAAACATGTTACCCATTAACCATTTATTAAATGAGTTAAATGTGTTTCTTTTGAGTCGGCATTCTCAACCCAGACCTAACCCAATTATTTAAACGACTTTATCGTGTCAATCCATTTTGTTGGAATTCACCCATGAGTAAAAATATCTCAAATCAGAAAAGTAAAGACAAACGACACAATATATAAGTCAAGTGGGCTACTCCTCTTAACACCAATTGATTTTAAGATGGAACCTCACTTAACTTGTGTACCATAGACCTTGGTTAAAATGGGCTCCCGTCTTGGATCTCCTCAACAAGTGGTATCAGAGCCGATGGTTCGTTCGACTAGGCGCAAGGTGCGGGAAGGTGGTCCCGTAAAAATCACCATGGACTGGAGCAGAGACTATGGCGCGCGCACGACTGGGTCTCCTGAATGCGCAGAGTGGTGTCATGAGATTCAGGTGGAGTAGGGTGCGGCTTTGTGGAGTAAGGTGCAGCTGGGACTCTTGAGGTAGAGTGGTAGCATGAGACTCAGATGGAGTAGGGTGCAGCTCTATAGAGTAAGGTGCGGCTGTGATGGGCTCTTGATAGTGACTTGAAACCTTGGCAAAAAAAAAAAGAGGCTTCCGATCAAGGGGGAGAGACTCATGTGTGAAGGGGGAGATTGTTGGGTTTCACCCATGAGTAAAAATGTTTCGCATCGGAAAAGTAAAGAGAAAGGACACGATATATAAGTCAAGTGGGCTACTCCTCTTAACACCAATTGGTTTTAAGATGGAACCTCACTTAACTTGTGTACCATGGGTCTTGGTTGAAGTAGGCTCCCGCCTTAGATCTCCCCAACACATTTAATTAAACAGGTTGAAAATCTATACACAAACTTGCTTAATTTCATGTCTATTTTGAGTCGGTAATTGTGTCGGATCAGCTTTTGCCAACTCTACCTAGATCCATCGAATCTACACGCCATAAATGTTTCTTAGATTTAGAACTAATATTACGTTCGGGTCTTAAAAGTTATTGTTTTCGTTTTTGTTTGTGTTTTTTATTCATTATAATATAATATATATTATTACCATATATCAACAACCATATTAAAAGAAGCTAATTCACAAGTTATCCCAAATATTGATTTCCAATTATACCCCTAATTTTTCTTTTATTTTCCATTTTATCCCATTACTTAGAAGCTACCTATATCACCATATTTGTTTCAATTTTAATTTTATATTTTCCCATGATTATTATTATTATTATTATTATTATTATTGTTATTATTATTATTATCCTACCATCTCCATAAAAAGAGCTAGGAAAAGATCTCACAAATATTGATTTTCCAAAATATCCCTACCCATTTTTAAATTTCTATATTATTATTATTATTATTATTATTATTATTATTATTGTACCATCTCCATAAAAGGAGCCAAGGAAATAGATTTCACAAATATTGATTTTCCAAAATGCCCCTACCTATTTTAAATTTCCATATTATTATTATTATTATTATTATTATTGTGATTATTATTATTATTGTTGTTGTTGTTGTTGTTGTTATTGTTATTGTTATAATTTTCAATCGATATTTATGACCCTACCTCATTAAAAGCTACCTATTTTACTTTATTTACTTCTTATTGTTGTTGTTAGTAGTACTATTGTTTGCAATCTATATTTGAATACTACCTTATTTTAATTTATTTCATCTTTTAATAGTATATCCTAATTATATTGTGATGCCTAAATATTAAATAATAGCATAACTATTTTATGAGAATCCTTTAAATTTAATTGTGGTCTATAAATATAGAACTGTACGGTATATATGGGGAAGCTAATATGAATGCCAGTACAAATTAAACTCTTAAAAAACACGTTAAGCAAATTATATTATGATTATTTCTGTGACCCGTATTATAATATACGAGACAAATATATCATGATAAGTTTAATTGATACTATATTTAAAATTATGATATAAATAAGTGAAGATAGGAATAGACAAAGTGAATAATATAATATACGAGATAATTAAATACATCATGATAGGTGTTATTGGTACTGTATTTAGTACCAATATAATTATGTGAAGATAAGAATAGGCACAATGAATTATGTATTGTTCTTATATCAGAAATTATTCAACCACAAATATGATTTATATATTAATTGTAACTAACATTAATTGTATATAAGTACGATTTAAATCTATTCAATCAAAAAGAACATGTTTAGCTAATTATTTTATAATTTTATTGCAAATTTAATTTCTGTGACCGAGATTATATTATACGAGCTAAGTACATTATCATGAATTTAAATTGACACTACATCTAAAATTATCGATATAAATACGTGAAGATAGGAATAGACAAAGTGAATTATATAATGTTTTTACATCAGACATTTTCAACCATAGATATGATTCTATATTAAATATAAATTACATTATTTTTTTCAAAAATATCAATGTTCCTTAAATTTATAACTGTTACAATAGACACGAAAATACAATTTTTTTGGACTAAAAAACGAGTGCATATTTGTATATTATGCGATTGATTACAAGAGCCCTTAAGCCATGCTTCTATAGCATCCAAAGCTAAAGTATATAACTATGTTTTGACCTATTTGTAGTAGAGATTCGATGTGTATAATAAAACCTTAGTCATTAGATAACAATGCTTATTATTTTAGATTTATATTTATATGAAATATTTTAGAAAAGTCCTAAACAAAAAAATTATTTTATACCAGTTAAATTATTTTAATTTTATTTAATTAGTGTGGATATCTAATTTATTTTTCCACAAATAAATAATTGACCATTGAATCAAAGTAAAATTAATATTTATTTTTAATCAAATTAAAATTAATTTTTATATTATGTAGGTTTTTTTTAATATTAGTATACTCCCTCCGTTCCAAATTAATTGTCACTTTGACTAATTTTGACCACTAATTATTTATAAATTATGATGAGTTACAATATAAAATTAACTCCGTTGTAATTTTTAGTAAAGTATCTTTCTAATGATGATAATTTCATACTATAGCACACTGCAATTTATGAGTAATTAGCAGTAAAAATTTAGTTAAAGTAACAATTAATTTGAAACGAAGTGATTATTAAAAGTTATATTTATAACTGTCGGATCAGTGCGTGCGAAGCACGCACTCAGACCACACTAGTATGTTAAAAAGTAGTGAATGCTAATAATATCATATGCCGACTTAAATAATACAAATATAAAATAAAATCTAAGAAAGTTCAAATTTTAATAACAATTTCATAAATATTTATATAACTATATGATAATAACTATTTTCCTCCTGTTGATATTTATACGCTAAGTTAAATTAAAAATTTAAAGGTTTGTGTAAAGATATAATTATAGTGGAGGCTAATACAATAATTAGGGTTTAATCGATTTATACTTCGGTAGTGCTGACGTTAGTAAGGAACGTGGTTTTCAACGTAAAAGATGAGAAAAAGACGAAATATCTGCTTGAGGCCTTGAAAATACATATGAGAAATCTTCGACAGTGAATAAAGTGCATATATTACATCGTTTGTCTGAATTCAAGATGCATGAATCAGGTGACATGCATGACCTAACATAAATCTTGGGATAATTTTGCAAGCTCTGTTAGTTCTTGTAGTAGTAAAGAGGAAATACTGAAATTTAAGGAGTTGCATGATACCGTCTTAAATGAAAGTATCCGTAGGAAAGATTATTCTGTATGAGCCTTTAGGTAATGTTTTGGTCGTCAAGGATAGGAGGAATGGTGGGAGCTCGAGTCGGGGTTGATCTAAATCTATGGGTCGAAATATATATAGAGCATGTGTTATATTGGAATTATGTTGATAGAGGTCACTTTCATAAGGATTGCCCTAAATCTACGGGCGCAAGTAGGACTGTTCATCGGTCCGGGACTAGACCAGACCGAAGACTGAACAAGGGACTGGTCTGGATCGAGGACTGGACCAAACGTTTTTTGATCCGGGACTAGACCGATTGAAAAAAGTTCGGTCCAGGACTGGACCGACCGAAATGGACCGAATTAAAGGGTTGAATTTTGCTATCGAATTTTGTGTGAACAACTGAACCTATGCAAATAGATCAACAAACAAACTAATACTTAATTCTAATGTTTTTCCTTTTCAAAGTTGGGCTACATAACATAAAGGTTAAATCTTTAGTCTGGACCGAAAAACATACTAGACCGGATTGGACCGAGGAGGACGGAGGGAGTTTTGATTTTTGAACTGAAAGAGGCATCGAAATAAGGAGAAAAGACTGAAAAGTGATATGAAAAACCCTAGCAACTATTGTAATTCTGTCCTTGGTCCAGTCCTCTGTCTTTTTAGTTTGGTCCGGGGACAAGACCGAAGACCGAAATTTGGTATTTCATGGACCGAGGACTGGACCGAATTATGTTCAGTCCTTTCGATCCAGTCCGCTTTTAGATCCATGAGGCTGTAAATTATGGTAGATGATTTTGGGTGGGTCTTAACTATTAGTGTTGACGAACCAGAAAAGAGTTAGTTTATAGATTCGGGTGCGCGCTTTACTCTTCGTCTAGCGGTGAGTCTTTTAGCAACTTTGTAAGTGTGATGTTTGGCATGGTTAGACTTGCAAACAACCATGGGCTAGAGGTGCTAGGAAGGGATGATGTGGACATTAAAACTTATAAGGGTGGAATTTGGAGGTAAAAAGATGTTTGTGATATCTTGCGTCTAACCCATAACCTTGTATCTGTGGGTCAACTGGATGAGGAGAGCTTCACAACAAAGTTTGGGGATGTTCATTGGAAGGTTATGATGGAATGTCTATAATTGTCAATGGTAGAAAAGAGGGGAAGTTGGATATTGTCATATTGATCATACTAACAGGCTTGTTCATGTTTGTCAAAGGCGTTTTAGCTTTTCTGAGGAGATAATGGTATGGGAAATGAGGAAAGTTTTGGTCGATGCTCCGAGAAGGATGGTCAGCGAAGGAATGCATCTAACCTCCGCGGGATTTCGACATTATCAAATGAGGTATAATTTCAATCCACAATTCTCCTAAGTTGTTGAAGAGGATGCATATGTCGAAGTTGTTGGGGTCATGGTCAATTCAAGTGGAAGCGTGTTCTATATAGACGAGGAGTTAACAGGAGGTCAATTGAAACCTCAGTTGATCTTGGCTAAACAAGATTGACATTAGGGTGGCAATAATACCTGTACCCGTGGGTACCCGATCCTACCCGACTCAAGAGAAATGGGTATGGGTACTATTTTTAAAAATAATGTGGGTACAAGTATGGATACAAAGGAGTACCCGGTGGGTACGGGTTGGCTACGGGTATGGCTACAAAGGAGTACCCGGTGGGTATCCGATCCGACCCGCACCAAAAAAAAGCCACACAGCATTTGCAGCCCATACTAGCAACATCCAAAGCCCAACTGTTTTAGCCCATATTTTTTTTAATAAAAAAAACCCATGAAAACCCTAATATTGCACTGTAGTAGGACTAAAGTCAGTAAGTTCCTTGTTCCTCCTTTTCTATTTACGTTGCTCATAACCTCATCTTTGCACTGTAGAAGACAACAAGTTTTCTCTCCAAACAGCAGGTCTTGCTGCCGCAAACAACAACTTCTTGCTGCTCAAACAATCCCTAAAATAGTAGTTGAAATACTCCGAATACGGTCCGTAAATTTGTACATATGGGTATTAAATGAGTGGTATAATTTAATATCTATTTATACCTTAATAGTACCCGTTCTACCCGCCTACCTGATGGGTACGGGTAAGGGTACTAAATTTTAGTACATGCTAAATATGGGTAAGGGTAAGGGTATATGGTTTTGAAAATGGCTAAAGGTAAGGGTACGACTCTACCCGCCCCGAATCCGACCCATCGCCATTCATAATCGAGATATATGCACTAGAGGATTTAAGGAAGTGTTTGATGGTGATCGATGAGCTATAAAGTATGAACGCTGCGAATATAGTTTGGTTTCCAAGAGGGAGATTGTTGAGTTTGTGTAGGAGCTCGAATCATGAATTTGGGTTGGTTTGAAACATAGTTAAATTGTCTGCCAGTTAAGGAAGTTCTTATTAATTAATCATAGTTATTGTATTAGCCTCCACTATAAATAGAGTCTTGGTATTAGGTTTTATTGTATTGCAATTAGAAGGGAGATTCATTTGTACCACAATACATTGATCTGTAACTTCTGTGTCCTCGAGGGAGTTGTGTGAAACGTATCAACTGTGAGTGTTGAGTCATCAGGTTGTAACTAGGGAGCCTGAGAGAGATTGTAAAGATCTGAAAATCTCTAATAAATGTTGCTAATCCTCTCATATAGTGCATTGTTTGTAGTTTTTTTCTAGATCAGGCTTTCCACTGTAATCCTTGTGTCAATCTTTATTTTTAATTTTGACCTTTATTATTATTTTGTGCTACTTACAACGCCCCAACAATCCTAACAAAACAATATGTTGGGTCAAACCAACTTGGACAAACATCAAACAGAACACATTATGTCTCAAAATCGCTACCGCCTTAACAACATGGCCTTGCCGACCCCGACACAGTCTGTTTTGGATGTGACTGTCAAGAACGACGCGGACCGCATTGCTTGTCAGCTATGTTTCTAAGTTGTCTAACCTTCCGCACGACCCGTGTTACTTCCAAATATATCTGTGTAGTCCTTAAACATAATTACACCAACCCGAATGAGACATTTTTCAATTTGTTCCAATAGTAATTAAACCTTAGTGGTTAGTTTATTATATTTTACCTTCAACATTTTGAGTTTTTATACATCCAATAATTATTGTAAAAGACAAACATATGTTATCTTTATCTTTATGTGCATCAGTGCATGTGTTGAACCATCTTTTTCCCCATAGAAAAGGAAAGATAGAAGGATAGATAACTGGAAGAGGATAAAGTAGTAGCTGTCTCTCTCTTCTTACTCTTATGTAAAACAACCAACTTATAAATGCTTAGTTCACTAGTGAGTTGTCTATGCCCTAGCCTCACAATAGCTACATGAAGTGGCCACTGCTCACATGAATGAAATAAAGGGGCCTTAAAAAGATGCCCATGCATGCATGTTTTAATGTTAGCCAAGTATAATGTGGGAGAAGGAGAGAGTACCCAAATTGAACAAACATTGAAATTAGTATGTGCATCTTCACATTTATAGACATACCTTTGAAATATTTCATAATAACCCGCTATTTTATACGGTTGGTTGCAGTGCGGTGTAGGGGAAATTTGAAAATCATGGTGGGTTGGGGAAAGTTATGGTAGAATGTGGAAGGTTGTGATGGATTGTGGAATTTTGTGATGTGAATAATTGTAAGTGGGTTGATATATTATAAAGTATAACTTTTAATAAAAAGATAAATTAAAACTGAAATGGTAGATTGTCGTGGGTTGTGGTGGATTGTGATGGGTTGTGGTGGAATATGGAAAGTTATGATGCGGTGTGGAACCACAACCAACCAACCAACCACATAAAAGAAGGGGGCCTAAACCCAAAACCCTATATAAACTCTAGAATAGACCTAAAATATATTTGCACTAAAAATTTGATAAGTTTAGTAAATCTATTGAAGTTGTTTATCTTTTAATTTTTCCTCCAAGATTTATAAGATTAAGAGATCTTCCAAAAAAAATTATTCATAACATATTAAGGTCTTGTTCAACAAAATTAACGACGTGGATTAATTGATAGTTGTTTTGCATTATAACTTTTAGCAATAGCTTTTAAGTTAATGCATTAATGAAATGTGTTCAACAAAACTAGCTATAGGGGATAGATGCAAAATTATATTAAAGGGCATAAATTAATGTTATTATTGTTAAATCATTTCATTTGTTATTTTAGTTCCCATTTTTTTTCAAAAAAAAAAACTCTCATCTTTAAACACTTAATACCAACTAAAAGTAACCACACACAAACAATTACTACAAATTTCTTTAAATTTTAAAATATAGTCAATTTTAGTAAATTAAAATGATAAAAAGAAAAATAAAAGGAATTCACATGAACTATATCCTTATCACTCACAAGTGTTTGTATCATGCTATGCAAGTGTATGACAATATAGAGCAGCCCAATGACAAGATAGAGTAAAATATAAAAAAAGGAAAATTCTAAATGGCAGGGGTCAATTAATTATTACTTATTCTGAATTGTTAATACTCTTTTTAACATATTCTAAATGATAGTCTTAAAGGAAAAAAAGTTTTCTACCTCATAGGCATTTTATAAAACAATCGTTAGAAATTAAAAAAAAAAACTTATATTTTAAATTTAGACCCTAGCCGACGCTTGACTTATACTACCTCCGTCCCAAAATATTTACTACCTCTGTCCCTGATTAATTGTCTCATAAACTAATTTCACAAAACCAAGAAACATAGGGAATGGAGTAAAAGATTTATACATTGCCAAAAATGTCCTTGAAAATACCCTTGGAAAGATGTAAAAAGTGCATTTATTAGGGATAAAATGGGTATTATAGTTATTGGAAATGTAAAAGTTAGGTAATTAGACAAATAAAAAGGGACGGAGAAATTAGTTAATTATACAAATAAAAAGGGACGGAGGTAGTATTCTTTTACATAACTTCTTTGTCCCATAATATTTGTCTCATTTACAATTCCAACAACTATAATTGCTTTTCTACCCCTGATTAATAAATTCATTTTTCACTTTTTACAATTCCAACAACTATTATCTTCAATTAAAGTAGGGATATTTTGAGTAAATTACAAACTTTTCACCTCAATTCCTAATATATATTGATTTCTCAAATTAGGTAAATGGACAAATATAATAGGACGAAGGTATTACATTCCAACGGTCAAAATTTCCTCCCTTGAAACTCCGTCAAACGCTCAAACCTTCTCCTCCCCCGAAATTTCTTCGTCATTCAAACATAGCCCTAAATTAAAATAATGAATAGTCAACATGTACAAAAAAAAAAAAAAGGCATGGGGGAAATTGCTTATCCTGTCTAGGGCACTTTTTATTTTAGTAGAATGATGATGGTCTTGATATAAGAATTAAACCTTTTTAAGTGTCTTTTCTTTAATCAAATTAATATCCATTTTATTTTAAGCTCGAATTTTGTATATGTTTATGATTATTTATAAATGGTCTAATATTTGTTGGCTACACCAATAATTATAAATAAAATCTTATTCAAATCAACTCCATCCGTGAAACATATTTTACATATTCTTTTTTGGGTTTTTGGCCACAAATAATATGTCTTGAGAGAACTGATTGAGAATAATCAAAGTGATTTTTAGTGGCGATCAGCTTTTTCACTATTTTCTCATAGCAGTCCAAAATTAATTTCCGACACCGGAAAGTTGACGTGGCGACCGGAAATCTCCTTTTTGGAGTGTGAAAAAACATACTTTCCGGTCGCCACGTCGACTTTCGGTCTGGAAATTGTACGAATTTGCTATGAGAAAATAGTGAAAAAGTACAGACTGCCAGTGGCCGAAAAGTCACTTTGGATTATTCCTAGTCACAAGCCTCTCAGTACGTATTATTTGTGGCCAAAAACCCTTCTTTTTTTGTATATTTTGTGATTAACTATACAAATTTTATGATTAACCTACACTAAGTCATAACTCTAATAGGTTGTGGTTGTTTGCTGGGCCGAAGAACATCAGCCATGAATTTTAATTTGTATCAGCCCAATGGGCTTTGACTTATCAAGACCAAAAAAAAAAAAAAAACATTTGGCCCTACAACTCCATTCCTATTCTTTAATTGACCAGTGATGAAAATTCAACCTGTCCATGCTTTTGGTTGAGATTAGTTGCTTTCTTCCCGTTTTAAGACAGGTAAATTTAGGTCATTAAAATTAAATCTCTATTAAAATTGAATCTCTATTTATAGAGGTATATTAGTTGAACTTAATTATATCATAAAAGACTATTATGAAGTCGAATGAGTTACTGGTTCATTGATAGTCTAGAACAATTGCTTAATAATAGACTAAGGCCCCGTTCTTTTATGCGGTGCAGTTGCGGTGCGGTAGAATATGAAAAAGTGTGGTGAAGTGTGGTGAGTTGTGGTAAGTTGTGGTGGAAGTTGTGGTAGGTGGGGTAGGTGAGGAGGGAGAATGCAAAAAGTAGAGGAGAAAAAGTAAGGAGTGAGAAAAGTAAGAAAATATTTTGGTAATGATTTGTGCTAAAATGTGGTGGAGTGTGGTAGAATATTGAGTAGTACGGTTTGGTGCGGTACCACACCGCACGACACAGTATAAAAGAACGAGGCCTAAACATATCAAGATTAATAATAGACTAAACACAAGTGAAAAATTGGAGAATAGAAAGAAATTTTGCGATTGTTGAGAGAGGAAATGACAAATTCAAAGAATTAATTTTGTCGTGTCATTTTTAGCTGCTAGGTTGTGACGTTTTATGTTGGATCTTTTTAGTTATCTCGCTGCTATTGGTGATTTTTTTGCTGTTTTAGTAATATTATTACGGCTCTTTAATCTATTCAAACCTTGAACAATAAAAAAGAAAGAATTTTTGCAGAAAATGACACCTTCCAAGCTTCATGATTTCAAGAATTATCCTAATTAATTAATTAATAAAATCAATTACCTTTGGCCTTTTATTTATATTATAAACACTATCACGAAGAAAACATTATTGTTTTTTTGCATAATTTAATTTGCGTGCACTTTCACGATGAAACCATTGGCATCAATGTGTGCTTCACGAGCCAGTACACTCTCTAGGTATAAACTATTTCCTCTTTTACATATTAATTGTCGTTTTTAGAAATTGTGGAGTCAAACTTTAAACGTTTAGACTGTAAATTTCTTAATATATACAATGAATTACTATATAAAATTACCACCATTAAATTTGTAACGAAAAAATAATCCAATTGTTAATAACATATTATGTAAGAAATTAACAATCAAAGAGTGATATTGGAGACCGTGAAAGTAAAAATTATGACAACAGTGGCGAAGCCACCTTGGGTCAAAGGGGGTCAATTGACCCCCCAACTTTTTTGAAAAAAAAAAGTTAATTTGGAGCTGTTTTGATAAATAAAATTGAATATATAATTAATTGTGACACAAAAGCACGTCATAATTTCAAGTAGCAGGATGGTTGTGGGTCTTTTTAGGCGCGCTGGAGGTCTCCCAGAGGTGAAGGGCTCGAAGCTTCCCTTTAGCAATTTCATGTAATTTTTTCCCTGCGCCTTACTGCCGCAGATCTCCCAGAGGTTGTGGGTTCAAAGCTTCCCTTTAGCAATCTCATGTAATTTTTTTCCCTGCGTCTCACTGTCATCAACAACTAGCTCCAAATTGCTAGTCTACCATACAATTTACTAAGTTCTAAAAATCAAAGCAATACTTAAAGTAAGGTATGTTATTGTATAAGCTATTATGATTAATTTATTAGCTTTTGCTTTCCCAAAGAAATTTATTAATTTTGG
Organism: Portulaca oleracea; assembly: GCA_029582165.1. Lineage (NCBI taxonomy): Eukaryota > Viridiplantae > Streptophyta > Magnoliopsida > Caryophyllales > Portulacaceae > Portulaca > Portulaca oleracea. Next base: position 6,597,639 of record CM055893.1, read on the forward strand.
TTGAATTTGTATTGAATAATTTGTAAATTAGCTAATTTAGTGATGAAATCATAATTTATAAATAAAATGATTAGAGTTGTTGGTTTTATTTTGTTCAAAAGTCTTAATATAATTAGCTTTATAAAGTCTTAATTTATAATTGATTGGTTTCAAATTAAAATATTGATGTTGGATGTACTTGTAGATGGGAAGGAAATCCGCCTGTTTTCTTGTTGGATGTATTAATTGCTGATAGTTTGAATCTTCGTTAATGCTACCCTTTGAAAGCACTTTGCAAAAAAAAAAAAAAATTATTGTTGCGAGATGATAACCGTATTATTGTTTATAGTTGATTTTTACTAATCGAATATGAATATGCTTCAGCGGAATTTTTGAATTTATAAAGTTAATTTTTTTTAATTGTTTTGATTTAGCGGAAGTTTTGATTTATAAAGTTAATCCTTTTTTTTCAATTGTTTGTCAGTTTCAAATAAAGCAATTTTTAGCAAGAGAGTGAAGACATTACATATTTCATGTTCTAAGACACAAAATCCTTCATTACCTTAACAAAGTACACAAAATTTATCTGTATGTATTTTTGTTTTCATAATTAGTGTTGATCGTGAAATTTGATGTTGCTTGAATTTGTTAAATTTTCCGAATTCATTTATACATAATTATATTCTTTGTTAAGTTTCAGTTTGACACCCCTTAGTTTGAATCCTGGTTTCGCCACTGTATGACAATTAATATGAAATGGAAGGAGTATATTGTTTTCTTATTGGATATTAAAGTACAAATTAAAATATTACATCTGCGAATTAGTCTTATGTAATTCAGAATTACAAGGTCTTACAATTTCTCTTAAAGCAAAGTACACTCTCTAAACATATCTTATCATTGTCTTTGTAATTCATAAATACACTCTCTGGATATGTCTTATAATTAGTCTTATGTAATTCATAAATACAAGGTATTTGCAAAACAAGAGAAGATCAATAAGTTGCCCCTGAGATCTAACATGCTATGTCTGAATAAACCTTCCAAAAACTTGCCCTGAGTGGCAACCGATGTTCAAGTGTTTAGTGAGCTTGTGAAACATTGGATTAGCTATGTGTAGGGCAAATTTGTTGTTACAAAAAAAAAAAAAAAGTCGAATGGGAAGTTGCCTTGGAATGTGAAAGTCATGCAGTAATTGAACTATGTATCCATTCCAACTCTGAAACAGTACCTGACATACTTCGATATTTTGTTTTAGCGAAAGACTTTTCCACAGTCTTCTGCTTCTTGGTTTTCTAAGAGATGAGTGAATTCCCAAAGAAAATACAATAACCAGTGAGAGACTGAACAGAGAATTTGCAAGATCCCTAATCTGCATTATAATATGCCTTGAGCTTCATGTCACTAGTGTTGGAATAACATAGTCCTTGATCAATGCTACTTTAAAATATCGAAGAACATGGAGAGCAACATCATAATGTGGCTGAGTGGGAGTCTGTAAGAACTAACTCAAGTGCTGGACAACATAAGATATGCTAGTGAGGATCAAATATAACAATCTGCCAATTAACCTGTGATAAATCCAACGGCCTGCTGGAGGAGGATCAACATCAGCGGATAGCTTAAGACCACTGGGAAGAGGAAAGGCAGAAGGCTTACAACCTGTCATGCCAGCATTATTGAGAATATGAAGGATGTATTTTCTCTCATTAAGAAAGTGCCTGAAGAAGATCGAGCAATCTCAATGCCAAGAAAATATCTTGCAAGCCCCAATTCCTTGGCAGTGAAAGCAAAATGCATGTCTTTCTTCAAGAGATTGATACCCTCCAAATCATTCCCGGTGATCAAAAGTTCATCAACATAGACCAAGATATATAAATACTCTTGCCATCATGGTGTTAGGAGAAAAGAGAACAATCAGTACGAGATAGGACAAAACCTTTGTCAATTAAAAACTTGGCCCACTCAACATCCCATTGGCGAAAAGCTCTTTTAATGACATGAAGAGACCTTTACAATTGACAGACATGACCAGGCAGGGCAACAGTGTAACATTGAGGAGGAAACATGTAAACTTCTTCATCCAAGTATCCATGCATGGAAAAAAAACAATATTGATATCCAATTGATGCAAATCCCAACCCTGTGCAGTGTTGTAGTTAAAACAATAAACAACCTCACTGTGATTAGCTTAGCAACATGAGAAAAAGTTTGTTTATAGTCTTTGTCCTTCACTTACTCAAAGCCCTAGATAAAAAGTCGAGCCTTGTGCCTCTCCACTGTTCCATCCGGCCTGCACTTAGTTTTGTAAACCCACCTAGAGGTGAGGGCCTTATTATTAGAAGGCAAAGATGTGAGGGACCATGTATGGTTCAATTCAAGGGCAAGTTGAAAACATTTTCCCATCCAACATGGGAAAATATTGGGACCCCCCACAAAGTTTTTCCTACTCCAATTTTGTAATTAAATATGAGAAAGTTTGGCCAACTTAGCAAAGTTCACAAACTTTCCTAGGAAAATTCCTCAACCAAACACCCCCTCAAATACTTAAAACTAAATAATTTTATTAACATTCATAAAGTAAACTACCAATATCATGTTCATAGTTATAGTCAAAGAATATAGTATAGGTTTGATTTTCTTTTTTGCTTGCCTAGTGAAAAAAGGTTATTATTTTAGAAATTTTCCTATCATGTATAATAGTATTTTTGCATTTTTATATTTAAACTGTTATATATTTTTAGTAGGACATAGATTTTTTTTTTTTTGTAATTATACACAAATTTTACCCTCTTCCTTAGTATCATTTATCAACCAAAAACTTACAACTTACTAACCTGCTGTTTTGATAACAATCTAATAATAGTCATCTTATATTGGTATAGTATTATTTTTATGCTTTTCATTTGCAATGTTGGCATGCATACATCAAGAAACAATGATGTACATTATTGGGAAGTTTCTGGTTATCCATTATGTTGAAAACTAGTGCTGGATAGCTAATATTAGAAATTATTGCTCAACAGCTCTTGACTTTTAGCTTTAAAAATTTACTTATTTATAGGAGCCTATAAATTTAATTGGTATCCTGTAAATTGTAATATGGTTGGAATTTAGTTAAATTGATAAAAATATAAGATTAGAATTGACCAAATAGATAAGGGTTAGGAATTTTAACCGATCACAAAGGTAAGGACAACTTAGAAATATGTCTTAATAGGACGAATACGGTTCTTGAATTCCTACCCTAAAACTGAAACATAAAAATTACAAGAAAAATTAAACTTCAAAATATCCAACACCTTGAGCATAATTTTAGCATTGCAATTATTGAAACTTTTATATTTGCAAAACACAATTCAAATATTTTTTTAAAGACAAATTTGGAGTAGTAGTAATTGATGACCAATAACAATCAACAGACCGATCTTGATTGTTACTATTAGATTTACAAGTTTGATATAGATTTATATTTTTTGTTAAAGTACGACATAAAATAAATCAGTTTTTCATTCAATGGATGGTCAAATGCCATGCACCCTAAACAACGACCATGAATAAAAGCAAAGTTTCTAAAATTAGGAAATTTCCCGATAGCTAAATATAAAGTTTCTACCATTTAACAATATGTCCTAATCATAAAAATAAAGGAATTATCTTTCAAAAAATAAATAAATAAAGGAATTAGAGTAGCATGACCTATTCATTAGTAGTTAAATCTTGTTCTTTAGAGAAATAGGTAACAAGTGACGTATTTACCTTACTTATATGCGGTAAGTTTGCGGTACTGTAATTTGCGGTGGACTGCGGTAAGTTACGGTGGAAATAATAAATGTGTGTTGAGATATTTTTATTAGAAAATTTTATAGTAATTGGATTTCTGGTCTGAGTTTGGGTTTTTTCGGGTTTAGATAGACCCGGACCGGAACCCGAAAACATAAAAATTGGACCGAAGACCAGACCGATGACCATCGTTGGGGTTTTTGGTCCAATTTTTTTGGTCAACCAGTCCGGACCGAAATATGAACAACCCTAAGGATGGTCATGACCAGAGCAGAGTGCATTACCGTTCAATTCTCCTCAGAGTATGTTCAATGCGGAATGGCTCAAGATTTTTCTCTCCTCCTTTTTCTCCATTTCAAAACTCAAATGAATGGAAAAAGGAGAGGAGAGCACAAGAGAGAATGTCAGTCAGCTGATTCGTGCGATCTTCCTCTCAACTAAATGGGGGAATAGTTGGGCCAGATGTCAAAGACCCATTAGACCTCATCCACTCACAAACCTAAAGAGCAGCAAAAAGTGACCAACCTGGTCCAACCAAAATAGCTTCACAAAATAATAATTCCCTAATCCAGAAAAGAAAAAAGAAAACCTTTTTGAGAATTATTCATTACTCCTCCCTGCTCCCAAGACACAAATCTTTCATTCACAATTTCATCATCAAAATTCCAACTTTCCCAAATTCTCATTAAATCCATACAACATTATCACCTTGTTTTACAAATTCCTCCACCATTTCTCTCTCAAACAAACCCTAAATTCCATAACACCCTTTTCCAGTCACACACTCAACTGAACTTGGTTTGGATTTGTGTCAAATCAATGACTGTCTATGATTCATTTGCTGCTTGGATCAACAGCTTCCTTGCTTGCATGGGGTATGCTCTCTGCTCTAATTTCTTGCTGTTTTCTGTTTGATTGATCAATGTTTGGCCCCAAAACTTGTGATTGGCCTTGCCCTTTTTGTGTTGTTATTGCTTGTAATTTTTCCCCAAATGCTGTTTGCAGCTGCATTTTTGTTGTTTTACCTGAATTGGGTTCTCTTCATTTTGCTCGTTTTTGGTCTGTTTATGGTGCCAAAATGCCAAAACTTGTAGGTAGTTTATGCTTTGAGTTTTGCAATAATATGTGGTGGTTGAAACCCAGCTTGAGAAAAGAAACTTAGCTTGATGGAATCAATGAACGATTTCTACTACTTGGAGTCAGCTGAAATCTAGTAACGTTCCTGGTTTTTCATGTGTAGCCGGCCAATTTTCACTTGTAAAATCAAACCTAGGAAATCCATTAGCCTAATTTTAGGAAAGATCTGTAATTTATTACATGCTCTTTGCTCTTGGAGCATTTGTTCCAAATATGGTCATTGTTCAGTTGCATATACTAGATTGTTCATATCAATAGCATAATTGTTCACTTACACATACCCGGAGTATATGATCCAACTGCATGTAATATGTATTGGGAAAGAACTGTTGGACTCAAGAAAACCCAAAAGTTTCAAATTTGGGCACAAGGTGTTTTTGTATTTCAATTGTGATTTGACACAATTTTAGCTCGAATCTATATCTTCATTGAGAAATATAATGGGAGCGTTATGCAATTGACTATGTAAGGTGATTAACTATGCAATGTAATAGAAAAGTGATTGCATTGCCATGTTTGATTACTTAAAAATAGATAAGGTAATACAAATTATTCAAATTCATATTTGCAAGTGTGTGTGTGTGTCTGTGTGAGAGGGAGAGAGTGAGAGAAATGTGAAAGTATGAAGAATAAAAGATGTGAGAAATGTTGACGTGCGATGGTAATGGTAGTTATTTGGGTTTGGTGTGAACAATCACAATTGCTGAAGTAGATATAATCCTTGTGAGAAGGGAATTCCATGACAAGGTTGATATGTTACCAAACATGGTAATGTAAGCAACTTTGTAATTTTGATTCCATTATATGGTTGATTACAATCAACCAAACAAGTTGGTGTGACCCCTTTTGAAGTGGGTATTTGGGGAAGAATTTCTAGTTTTATGCTGTTTGATTCTTCCAATTTGGATTGCAAAATCTACACAATACCACCACCAATGGGATCAGCTCCCGGTCTCCTTTTCTTAACATAAGTATGGAGCTTCCTCTATAAGGGTATATGTCTATCAAAAGTTAGGTAAGTTTCCCCCCTTAAGTAACTAAAAGATTGGCTAGAATATTATATGCTGGATTAGTATGAACAACAACGACAACAACGACAAACTCTCAGTGAAAGCAAGTTTTTAGCGTGGTCTAGTGATCCAGATGTAGGCAGCCTTCCCCCATGAACTGGAGTCCATGGAGAGGTTGATTCTTGTGGACCGACAAAAACTTTTCGAAAACTACTTTGAAAACCAGCTTAGGCACCAAAAAAAAAAAAAAAAAAAAAACCCAGAGGTAAAATCTTAGAGAACCAATTTGAAATACCAAGAATCCAAGAAGCTTGTGGGTTAAATACCAAAAAAAACTGTAGTATGAATAATTGTCAATTTAATGACATAGCACCAAATCTGACAGTTGTAGAGGAGATATTTCTGTTCCATCTTATACTTGTCTTGTTGAACATTACGACAAGAGGAAATGTGGCTACATTTAAGGTCTTAATTATATGATGCAGAGATGAATTTGTGACTACACTTGATAATTGATACTTCTCTGTGTAATTGTTTGTTGTAATTCCTTGTATGTGGAAGGCCAAAAAGCACTTTTGATGTTCCTAGAACATTCAGTGAGGTAAATTGATTAAAAAGGAACTCCTTGTGTGTTGGAGTGGAGCAAGGCATGCCCACATTGCTCTCATTTCATATGTGTTGTCATTGAGTATGACTACTGAGTATACTTTTACTGATACGAGTGATTGAGCTGCATTCATGTGCTAGCTGATTCAAAAGTAAGCTGAAAAATATTGTTCAAAAGTGAGCTTTTTCATGCGTAAAAGCTAAAACGTGCCATGGGAGCATTGTGTTGAGGATGCTAATTTGTTCTTCATAACCATTCCACTCCTTCATTGACTTCAAAAACCAGGTTACAAGGCCGTTCTAATGTTCTTCTCTTCATTACGAACTCTTCATTACAAACTGATAGTTGCTATTTGTGAACTGAGTCTTTACCTACATGCCTTGCATCAAATGAACATCCCGAGCTTTACTCCTGTTGTTATTTTACTCATCATTCATCTCAGACTTAATTGCTGCTTTTATATGCTTGTGCATATTTATGTATCATTTTGAGACAGAGCAGAGGTTACCTGGCTTGTGGTGCGAAACGGACGTATGGTTCTAAAGATGATGCGCAGAAAGGCCTGCAATATCAGGGGCAGGTAGTTGATCAACCCAGTTTGTCAGACGATTTCTGGGGCACAAGTACTGACTACCTTCCTGGTCTGTCACAAAGAAGCATTTCTTCACTCAGTACATCAAATCTGAGCTTCTACTCTGATATCGGATCTGCAAATTCAAATTCCCGTAGTGAATTCGTCAATCATGGCAAGTATCTAAATGTCTATAATGAACAGACTCTTGTATGGGGCAGTCTCATACAGCTCCTCCTCTTCAGTAAACATTCTTGCTATTTTGGAGCCAAATAATCTGTACTATAGGGCTTGTGATTGAAAATAAAATAATTTATTAGATTAAGCTAGGACCAAATTCCGGCATTGGAAATCTGTATTGACATTAATACCTCGTGCTTAGTAATGAAAATTGGTACCAACTCATTGGTACAAGCACGTGGTACCAATTTCACGCTAGTTTTCTGATGCCGGAGTTTCGTTCTTGCTTAGTTTGAGAAAATATGATAAAAGCACAACCCATTGGTGGCCACAAAGTCTGTTTAGATTATTTTCAATCACAAGCCTTATAGTACAGATTATTTGGTGCCAAAAACCTTTTTTCTTTTAAAAATCTTTCTGGGAAAAAAGGAATTATTGAGCATTCATACTTCGTATGGGCATATTGGATCTTGATGCCAACATGGGTAGATGCAGGGGAATGAAAACACCAAGTGTAGTTTTTCCACAACTTGGCTTCCTTTTTGTTCTTCCGTCACCTGGGCTCTTAAGATCTACATTTATCATTGAAGTTCAATGCATCATATAGCTTAATTGACCATTCTTCCCATGATCTTGTTGATATAAACTACTACATTGTTGTGGTTGTAGGTCTTCGCCTCTGGAAACAAACCCGTCTTCAGTGGCTTGGACTCAAAAAGTCTACAGATCAGTCTCTTCATGCTCATGCACCTACAATCAGGTATCTCCCTATCACATCCAAAGGTCAAGTATCTAATGAAGACCTTATGAGATTTATCCTATGACTACCTTTCTAGCACAACATTGTAGTTTCTCCCCTGACATTATAAATACGCATGCTTATGTTGCAGTCAAAGTGCCACTTACGACAGCCTGCTTAGCTCTAGGGAACGTTTCCGACGCCCCATCCCTTTGTCGGTAAGTTTTTGTGGGATTCGGGTTTGCAGTTTGCCGTTACTAACAGTGAAATGTCCGCTGATCGTAAATTTTTGTTTGATGAATATGGTTTGGCAGGAAATGGTAGACTTTCTAGTTGATACATGGGAGCAAGAAGGATTGTATGATTGAACCACCTGACCTAAAAGTGTAGGTGAAATTTGAAGCTTCTGAATACATGAAATTGTAGACATTTTCCTTGGTATTTGTGGGAGGGCACCAAGTGCTCTTATTCCTTGTACATATATTGATGAATGCAAGCTGATTTTATACAGGTGAAAGGCAAACGCCTACTCTTGTATGAGAATTTCTGCTTTTATTAAGGGAGGCACAACAGCCAATTTATATGAAATTCAAACTAGGTCTATGACAACTTCCATAGATGTTAAAGGGTTGGCTTAACTGATGTCAAGTATCGACAACGCGTGTGTGATTTAAGTAATTCATTTCTTAAAATGCAGGGTTAGAAGATATGAACTCCCCATATGCTATGTTGTTAAATCTAACTTGTCAGGCATCGTTGGACCGGTTGACCGTTGACCTAGAACTCGGTGGTCAAATCGGGTTGGGTCTTGCTTCAACTCGTTTTGTAGGTTGAACCACTCAAGCCTAGTTGACTAGGTTCGACTGGTTTCTCCTTATTCATGTAAACAACCCAACCTTTTCCTGATATTGTTGATAATTTGTGTATTTGAAAAGTATTTAAAATTTTCTTTTTAGTCATGACCTTGGTGTTAGTTTTGACCTGTTCAACCGGTGACCTAGGTCAACTAGTCTAATCCGATCAAACCAGTTAACCAGTTAACCCATTGACCCACTAAGTCAACTAGTTGAGTGGTCGGGTCGATTCTAACAACATAGCACATATGGTGTTACGGAGGTTATATGTAGGAGCATAGTTTCCTTTCAGTTTGAAGGAGTTAGTTTATAAATGAGAAATCAAATTGGATGTTTATTTATGATTGTGTGTTCATGTTGACTATGAAGAAAATTCGTTGGATTCCCTCTTTGAATGTTGCTCGAAGTTTCTCAGTCAAGACGCAAAACATGACACGGGGATGTCATACACTATACCAAAAAGTGGGGGGACGGTCCAAATTGCTTGTTCTTGTCAAAAAAAAAAAAAAAAAGAGAAGAAGAAAATCCTTCAGTTGATTTGGTTAATACACCCTCCGTTCCATGTTAATTGTCACAATTTTGACTTTTACAGTTTTCAATGTCATTCTTTGATTGATAATTTCTTATATAATATATTATTAACGATTGTAATATTATACTTTTATGATAGTATTTTTCATTACGAATATAATAGTGATAATTTTATATAACAATTCATTGTATATATTGAAAAATTTATGGTCAAAATTTTTTTAATTTGACTGCACGATTTCCAAAGGCGACAATTAATATGGCACAAAGGGAGTAGCAAAAGTTGGGTTTCGACTCCTCATAATGACAAGAATTCTTACTAAACAGGTTTGCTGACATACACATTCAGAAAGATACAGCTCGTCAAGAGCTTGAAGATATTCAACAGCAGCTCATGGAACATCCTGAAGATGCAACTCTATGTGATCAAGAAAAGATCAAAAAACACATATATATGCAGATTCTCAAATTGGCAAATTCAATTATAGAGCAGCAAAGCAAACTTGAAATGTCTGTGTTATGGTGATTCTTGTTCTAAGTTTTTCTTCAGTAAAATGAAGAGGAGACGGATCTCTAACACCATTTTTCAGATTCAGACTCAGATGGGCGGCAGACTATTCAAGGGCTTGATAATGTGGGCCAAAGTTTAGCCAACTACTATGAGGAGCTCTTGGGTACTACTAGTCAAAGAAGCTCGATATCTCAAGAGGTGATGAGTATAGGGGCACAACTAACTATAGAGCAACAAGTAAGGGTGTGCAAGGAGTTCACAGACAAAGAAATCAAAGAGGCTTTTTTCTCCATCCCTAATGCTAAATCTCCAGGGCCGGATGGTTTCAATAGTGGTTTCTATACAGCTTCATGGCCGAAGATCGGGCATTTGGTTTGTTAAGCTGTAAAAGAGTTTCTGAGAACTGGGTAAATGCCTGCTGCTTATAACTCAACTATCCTCACGTTGATACCAAAGAAAGACCCACCAAGTCTCATCACGGATTTCAGGCCAATAGCCTGTTGTTCTGTGTTCTATAAGGCTGTTTCTAAACTCATGGCTAACAGAATCAAAGAGGTTCTTCCTTATTTGATCAATGAAGCTCAAGCCGCCTTCGTTCCTGGAAGAGAATTAATGCACAATATCTTGAAGTGCCAAGAATTGGCAAGGGGTTTCAAAAGGAAGTCAACACAATCAAGGTGCATTTTCAAGATAGATTTACAGAAAGCCTTCGATAGTGTTCACTGGGATTTCATCCAAGAGATCCTGATTGCGTATAAATTTCCCCCTAAATTTATCAGTTGGATAATGAGTAGTATAACTACTACTACTTATACAATCCAAATTAATGAGGGTACTGGCTATTTCAAGGGTGGTAAGGGACTTCGTCAAGGAGATCCTATCTCCCCCCTCCTCTTTGTCCTCTCGATGGAGTATCTATCCAGAAGCTTGGCTCTTTCTGCTCAAGATCCCTCCTTCAAATTTTTTCCCAGGTGTCGAAGTCTAAGGTTGACACATCTAGTGTTTGCTGATGATCTTATGATTTTCACTGCGGCCGATATCCACACAATTAATCTGATCAAGCAAACGTTGGATCATTTTCAAGCTGTGTCAGGTCTGATTGCAAATGCTTCCAAAACTACAATGGTGATTAGTGGCTTTAATGCAGCGGCCAAAGAACACATTCATCAGCAAACTGGTTTTCAAGAAGGGGCCCTTCCTTTCATGTACTTGGGAATGTCGATTGTAGATGGCAGGTTGAGCAAGATTGACTGCAATAGATTGGTGGAAAAAATAACAGCAAGAATAAAGAGTTGGACAACTTCAAACACCTCCTACGCCAGGAGAGTTACTCTTATCAACAGTGTCCTTATGGGTCTCTATACTTTTTGGGCCTCAACTCTAATCATTCCTACGAAGGTCATAGATCAGATTGCAAATATTTGTAGAAACTTCTTGTGGAGTTCTGGGGAGCATTACAAGATTCCTCTTATCAACTGGAATGCAGTTTGCAGAAGCAAGAGTCATGGGGGTCTTGGGATCAAAAATCTCCATAAGTGGAATAAAGCCTTGATTTATAAACAAGTGAGAGCTATTGCGGATAAGAAGGACTCTTCATGGGTGAAATGGATTCATGAAAGATATATCAAAGGGGCCAATTGGTGGGATTATAAGCCCAAGGAAGATATGTGTTGGTATTTCAAGAAGCTTTGCCAGGTTAAGGATGACATGAAGGGCTATGACAATATCAGAGTAAACACGGTTTACACTGTTAATCAGGGGTACAAAATCCTTTAGGGGGGATGGATAAATGGCCCTGGGCCATAATGATTTGGAGCAGGCTGTATACCTCGAAGCACTCTTTTTGTGCTTGGCTAACCTTGCATAACCGATTGCAAGTCAGAGCTAGGCTACACACATACTTGCAAAACATTCCTGCAGACTATGCACTCTGTCAAAGCCAAGAAGAGACAGTCAGCCATCTCTTTTATGATTGTCAGCATTCTGCATCAGTTAGGAGGAAGTTGCAGGATTGGCTTCGTATGCCTAATACCTCTAGCTGGGAACATTGGTGTCATAGGATAAGAGATCTCAAAGGTCCCTATGAAATTATACAAATTATGATTAAAAGAGTCATCAGTCAATTTTAAAGAAAAACTAATTTAATGTAACACCCCAGGTATATGGTTAAGTACAGCTTAAGAGGATTGAATTGACTACTTATATCACCAAGGTGTACCTTCCTTTTAGGAAGCTCATCCGTTGAGAACTGCCCAGTTAAGCGTGCTTGGCTGAGATTAGTCTTGGGACGGGTGATCTCTTGGGAAGTTTTTCCAAGTAGCGTGTGAATGAGAAAAAAGCACGCTGAAAGGACTTATGGTGATTTGTGGAACTAATCAACGATCTTTGAAGCTGTTATCGGTAAATCCGCGGCCCGAGAGGGGTTGGGATGTTACACTTAAATAAAAACACACACAACCTATGATCGAACCAGAGATTAGATTTAGGGGTCATGTTACAGATATGAAGATTTAAAAACCTTATAACTTGCCTACTTTAATAAAACAGTGTTACTAAAATCATATTTTTATTAAGAAAGGGTAGAAGGAGAGGAATTAATTTATTTCATAGTTAAACTATTATGTCATGCAACAACAAAATTGAAGGTTTACAATTTATACAAGTCAATTAAACTTTAGAGATTAATTTACATGACTATATACAAATAAACGTGATAACAAAATAATAAAAGCAAGCTGATGTTTAAATCACAAAGCATATAGCACATAGCACATAGCACATAGCACATGCATGAGAATAGGAGGGAGAAGATCAGAGAACTTCCTCATGGACAATACGCTATGAAATTCAAGGTGAGAAATAATGAGGGTTGGACTCTATTTATATCGAAGATGAACGAAATAATTATGATGATTATCGGAATAATAATATTTTGATGAATGGTAAAATTCCCGTAACAAAATTATTAAAATGGATTGCCTTCCACTTAATGAGCCGACTGACCTTCTTTAAGCATGTGTTGTCAGCCTACAACTCTATTTGAACTTTTGTTGAAATGACGATAATTTTAGCAAATGAATTTCATCATATATTACATATTCATCGGAAAAGTTGCTCAAAAGCTTAGAGTAAATAAATACTAACTCAAAAATATCATGATTGAATTTATAAATGCCACGTACGTTAAGAGGGTGTACAAATTTTTCCTTATCCAGCAATTCCACTTGAGTTAAACTCTTGAACAACATGAATTATATGATTCAGTGATTGTGGAAGCTAGAGTTCTTTTTCAAATCTTTTCGTCCAATTACATATTTGGTTCTCCTTTTCCGTGCCAACTGCCCATACCTACTATAAATGCCGGTACTTATGAACAAAATCCTTGTCTTTAATTAAATAAAAACCAAATCATTGCCATGTAGGATTTATTTATTCACTCAGTAGTATCTTTATCACAAAATATTTATCCTTTGACTAAATTTGATCAATGATTAATCATAAATTATAATAAGTTACAATATGAAATTTTCGTCATTGTAATTTTTAGTAAATTATCATTCTAATGACGGTAATTTTATATTTTAACTCATTATAATTTATGAGTTATTAGCGGTCAAAATTTAGTCAAATGACAAACATTTTGAGACCGTATTTATATATTCATGTTGAATTCATTTATCTGTTGTTTCTGCCACCTCTATTTTAAGGGAAGGATTTATTGATTTATTGCTGAGATGTATGACATCCATTCCAGAATTCCAGCTCAGATTCAATGCACAAAGTCCAGAAACATTGGCCTACTTCATGCACATGTGGTACACACCCTTCATCATATTGCTCCTATTATTTTATTTTATGAACAAATTAAATAAAAAAAGCTCTTTGAAAAAAACGGTTAACCAATTTCAGATGATGGATTGCTAGACTGAATCCTACTACTATGATGATTTAGCCTTTTCATATGCATTATATATGTTGGTTGAGTAGGTATAGAAATAGAAAATTTCAACTTGTGCACAATCTTCTCAATATGCACCTCTTATTTCTTTGTAAAGTTTTGGTTGATATTTAATCCTTTTATTTTAATTTGAGTACATTACATTTTCCAAACTTACCTAATTTGCATGGCATTATATATGAACTTCTTTATTATGTTGTGTTTTGAATTGATCTAATAATTATCCAGACTTATTTGCATGGCATTATGAACTCGTCCTAGGGTCCACTTGAGAAGGAAGTTAGAAATGGTGGTAGGAGTTCATAATAAAAGTAAAAGAGGGTGAAGGTATGAGAGTGTTTATAAGGATAAACTATTTATCCTTACTAGGGAACTCAATCAAAAGAGTTCATAAGAGTAAATATTTAATTGACATATTTGCCCTTAATATTATATGTAATGCAATGACAAGATATTACACTCATTCATTAACTTTATACTCATTCTATCTCTACCCCTTCCCTCCACCCCCCCTCTCTCTCTCTCTCTCTATCTCTCTCTCTCTCTCTCTCTCTCTACCCTCTCTCTTTCTCTTTCTACTCCTCTCCCATTAGAGAGAGAGAGTTGCGAGAGAGAGAGTTGCGAGAGAGAGACAAAGAGAGATGCGAGAGATGCGAGAGAGAGAGAGAGAGAGAGAGAGAGAGAGATGGATGTATGTGTGTATTATGATTCAATTAGGGTTAAGGGTAATATGGTCATTTTCTATTTTTGTATGTTATGATTTAATTAAACTTTTCTTTATACCTCAAATTGGGGTGTGAGAAAAATAATAGTTAAAAAGGGTAGGGGGTAAATTTCACTCCTCTTTACTCTCCCTTACCCTTTCTTACTCCCTTCCCAAGCAAGGAAGGGTAAGGAGGTGTAAACACCTTTCTTAACCCTCCCTAACCCCCCCTACCCTCCTCCCAAGCAGAGCATTGTTGTTGTCAGAAATTATAATGGGATAAACTTAGCGCTTGTTCTTTAGTATATATTGTTTGGGACAATCTCGCCTAAAGTGGTCGGAATTCAGGTCAGGTTTTGCCCATTAAGGCTCAAGTTAACTGTATATTAAATTGTTTCATAACTAGAATGGACAAATGGGTCATTCAAGTTGGGTTTGGGATGGTCAAATTCGGGTCAGGTGACTTTTAGGTTGAGCCAAGTTTGGATTGGGTCAAGTGCAAGTTTCGGTTGACTTCGGGTAAAAATCATTCAAGTCTGCGTGTATTAGGTTTGGGTGAAGTCATTCGGGTCAGCTGAAATTTGGGTCAAGTACATTTCGGTCGGGTTGCATTCATGTCGGGTTACATTTAGGTCAGGTTGCATTCGGGTCAGTTGGATGACAATTAATGTAGCGCGTCGATCATGAACCCGGGCGCACGAAGCATGGTGAGCCCAGGGTAGGTGATGTCGGAGCACCTTTGCTCCAACATCTTCTGCAACGCAGCAAAGGGGGCGCATTGTATGCTCATATCTTACAACCATTATGCTCATAATCCTAATTGCCATTGCTCATAAGCCTAAACAACAATGCTCATACCTACAACAAGTTTGCTCATAACACTATAAGAAGGTCTAAAAAATAAGATTGTTGTGAAGGGTCTTAGTTAGGCTTGAACAGTCGCGCCAGAGGGCGCACGACCCTTCATTTGCGACCGTTCACGACGGTCGCGTCTAAAGGGTCGTTTGAGGGGTCGGCCGACCGTTCAAATGAACGGTCACTAATTTGTGACCGTTGATGAATGGTCACTAAACGGAACGACCGTTCAATTCAAAGGTCACAAATTTGCGACTGTTCAATTAGACGGTCACAAAATTTTTGAATTTTTTTTTTGAATCAAAATTACTCGGAAAAATAACCCAATTACAATCCACCTCAGAAATTGAAACTAGATCCAGAACAAGGGAGAAGGGAAAAATGAACATGAATCAAGCAACCCAACATATAAACCCAAAAACTTAAACATGAACATTAAAAATCGAATAAAACATCCGCAGAAAATCAAGACAAACCCAGAAATTAAGCAAATAAGAAACAAGGAACGAGGAACAATCAACCTAGAGAATGTATTAAACTTTTGAAAGTATCAAAATTCAGATCTGATTACATGAACTTAAGATCCAAGATTACAAGATGTTAAACAAAAAAATCTAAATTAAACATGCAAAATTAAATTTAATCTAAACCTTAAACCTAAAAATGAAATCTTTCACACTGTCTACACCTTCTTCGGCTTCTCTATTCCCTTTTTATACTTGAATTGCTCAATTCTTCCACAAAGCTCGACTATTCGATCTCTTCCCTTGAACATTTAGATGGAGGCTCTCGATCTTGCTACTTTTGTGTTGCATGTCGGGCTTCATGTGACGAGAAAGAGAATGTGATGGAGATCGATTTGAGTGTTTAGGGGAATGGAGAAGAGAAGAGTGAAAAAGTGAGGGAATCGGTGAGATGAGGGAGAATGAGAAAGAGAGAGATGATGAAATTAGGGAATAGGAAGGGGGAGTTTCGATCTGACATTTAATAACAAACGCGCGACCGTTTAATTGAACGGTCGCAAAATTTGTGACCGTTCAATTGAACGGTCGCAAATTTTACGACCATTCAATTGAACGGTCGCAAATTGCAATCGTTCAGTAAACGGTCGCAAATGAACGGTCGACCGAAAAAAATGCGACCGTTCATTGAACGGTCACAACGGACGGTCGCGTCTGAGCGTCCATCTTGTAGTGTAAACTAGAACCTGGAGCGTTACCGATCGCGTGGATGAGTGAAGACTAGCTTGAGTGATGTTGGATGATCGATATTCAACAAGAACAAGAGCTTGAACTCCCAAAGATTGGATATGACCTGGAGCAAGGAGAACCACAACTCTAGGCCTAACATCCCACCATGATTATCTAAGGTAATCCACTAAATAATCAGTAAAGGAATGACTTGAATCACCACCAAAATTACTTGGATAAAGATACCAAGGTTTGAGAGAAAACAAGGGAAAAACCCTAACCAATGCTTAAGCATCAAAATATTCAGCAAAAACTACTTGAAAAATAAGTTAAGGGGGGTATTTATACTAATAAGGGTGTCAAACAGTAAATTTCAAAATCTTGCGCAGAACAGCAACCGTCACGGGTGGCACACAAAGGGTCGCGGGCGCTAAAGCTTGATGGCCGCTTCATCCAGCGTCTGGCAGGGAAGGGTCGCGGGTGCGACGAAAGCCATCGTGGGCGTGACGTGCGAACCCTGGCAGCGTCTTTTGGGCTTCGAGCAGCATTTCTCCTCGGTGAGAAATCGTGAACTTTCTGGGACGGGCGCTGGCAGCGGTTGACAAGGCGTTGGCAGCGTCTTCCCACGACTTTCCCAGCTCACCAGCGTTGCCCAACTTGGAGCAGGCGCTACAAGTCTTGTAGGGGGCGCGACGCCTGCATCCAGCGAAGGTAGCGGACGCTACCTGGGTGTGGCGGGCACGACAGGAGGCTGCCCTGTGTTCTTTCTTCTGCTCTCTTCCCTCCTGATGTTGGCTTGACTTGGGATTTCTCCCGGACCCCGATACTCTGTAGTCCCTCGTCTCGGGATGACCCGGTATGATCTCGAGGCCCTCGGGGCCGGTGGAGCAAAACTCAAACCACTCCGTTCCCCGACAAGTGACGTTCCGAATCCGACACGGTTCATACTCCCCCTCTTGAAAAAGAGTTGCCCTCAACTCTTGGGAGTTAAAACCAAGGCGCTCTTCTTCAATAGGTCCCATGAAGCTTCGAACTTCCCGATCGTCAAGAGCCGTCATGCTAGACTTCCAACAAGCTTCAAATCCAACAATGTACCCATCATCTAAATGAAAGAAGGAGGTTGGAGGCTTGTTTTGTGGAGGTGAAGGGTTAAAGGAAGGGAAAGGGCAATTTTTTGGTGCTCGGGAGTTCTCAATCTTACTAGGCTCGCTACAAGGTAAAGACGGAGCATGAGGTAGCTCATCCTCACCAAGAGCACACTTAACCCGTGTTTCGCTCACCATGAGAAGGTTCCTCAACTTACTACCCATCCCGACTTTTGAAATGTCGGTTTCTCGGGGAGAAATGGAAGTAGCTCGATCTTCTTGCCACTGAATGTGTAAGTGTTGTTCAACCCATTGTTCACCGTTTGCTTATCGTATTGCCATGGACGACCCAATAAAATGTGATAAGCACTCATAGGAACAACATCACAAACAAGGGAATCATCGTAGTTAGATCCAAAAGAAAAATTCACTAAGACTTGCTTAGTTACCTTGACGCCATTGTGATCGTTGAGCCAATGGAGTGAGTAAGGTCGAGGGTGTGGTAGTAGTGGCAAGCCAAGCTTCTCGACCATAATGGTAGACGCGACGTTCGTGCAACTCCATCCATCAATGACAAGAGTACACACTTTTCCACCCACGAAGCACTGTGTTTGGAAACATTTCCCTTTGGGCTTTGTCGAGAGGAGTCTCATGGGTATGTAAAGCTCTCTTCAAAACAAGTGCGCCTCCATGTACGGGTGGTATGGGAGCGACATCCTCTTCATCACTCACATCTTCTTCGTTGACAATCATCTCGGCCTCCTCTTGAGCCTTTCGAAGTTCATCCTCAATTTCATGGGTTTCTTGGATAGTCAAGGTCCGACGGTTTGGGCAATCCGCTTGATAATGGCCATACCCATGACATTTAAAGCACTTTCGGCCTTCCATTCGTCGAGGAGGTTCCGTGAGAGTAGGCACGAAAATTCCCTTACCCTTATCGGCCTTAGGAGTAGGAATGGACCTAGGAATCTCATTTTGCTTGGGAGTGCCGGAGTAGGGGGAAAGCGTGTCAGAAGGCGAGAAGATGGGCTTAGTCGATTGCTTGAAGGTGGACTTCTCGTTTCTTCGCCTCTCAACCTTGAGAGCAAGGCTACACAACTCATCCAACGAATGATAAGGTTGAACCTCAACCTTCTTGGCAATAAAGGGATCCAGCCCGTTCAAAAATCGCATCATAGTTTGCTCATCGGGTTCTTGAAGGTCGCTTTTGATAATGAGTTGTTCAAACTCCTGAATATAGTCGCTCACAGACCCTTTTCCTTGAGTGAGGGAATAGAGTTTTCTCAAGACGTCTTGTTTGTAGGTGTTGGGCAAGAAGCGCCGGTTCATCAATTGCTTTAAGCGTGCCCATGAAGTAAGTCTCGATCGACCCTCCCTAGCCCGTTGCGCCTTAACATTTTCAAACCAAAGTGAAGCGGCTTTGGTGAGTCTCAAGCTGGCGATCTTGAAGGCTTTCTCATCATTGTACTCCTTAGTTTCGAAGATCCTTTCCATCATTTGGACCCATTCAAGATAGTCGTCGGGGTCACTTGAACCATTGAACTGCGGAATTTCGATCTTGACATCTTGAAAGTCATCATGAGGGGGCCTAGCACGCATCTCCCGACGAGGACGACGTCGAGGAGAACCTCATCATCGTCACTCGACTCAAAGGTAGGAGGAGGACGGATAGGGATTGGTGCACGCCTCCGACGTTCTTCTCGAGGTGGACCTTGACGCTCTAGGGCGAGGTTGTCAAACCGCGCCATAAGTGCTTCCATGTTGCACTCGAGAGTGGAGAATCAATTGTTGAAGGCGGTGGTAAGTCGATTCTCGAGAGCCCGAATGTGAGGGCTACTCCGGGGGCTTGATTTCTCTCGTTCGAAATTAACTTCGCCGTCCAACGAAGGAAAAGGTGAGGGACGGTATGTGTTTGGGAAAATATTGTGGAGTTTGGGTTTTCTTGTAGTTGGCTTGTGTTTGGCTAAGGGGTCTTTGTGTTTTTCTCACTTGGGAATTTTATCGAACACCTTGCAGGCACAATTTTTCAACTCTTCCTCAAAGCTCCAAAATGCTTCAAAAATCACAAACACAATACAAGAAAATATTCTCCAATACACTTGGAGGCACAAGGGATGGGGAACACCAATATTTGCATTCAAAATACTAAAATCCAATAATAGAGAACAAACTAGCAAGAATAATGGAAAAACTCAAGCTAGATGAAAAACCTTGAGCTCTGATACCAAATGGAGCGTTACCGATCGCGTGGATGGGTGAAGACTAGCTTGAGTGATGATGGATGATCGATATTCAACAAGAACAAGAGCTTGAACACCCAAAGGTTGGATATGACCCGGAGCAAGGAGAACCACAACTCTAGGCCTAACACCCCACCATGATTATCTAAGGTAATCCACTAAATAATCAGTAAAGGAATGACTTGAATCACCACCAAAATTATTTGGATAAAGATAATAAGGTTTGAGAGAAAACAAGGGAAAAACCCTAACCAATGCTTAAGCATCAAAATATTCAGCAAAAACTACTTGAAAAATATGCTAAGGGGGGTATTTATACTAATGGGGGGTAAAACAGTAAAACTTCAAAATCTTGCGCAGAACAGCAACCAGCGGGGGTGGCACACAAGGGGTCGCGGGCGCTACAGCTTGATTGCCGCTTCATCCAGCGTCTGGCAGGGAAGGGTCGCGGGTGCGACGGAAGCCGTAGCGGGCGTGACGTGCGGACCCTGACAGCGTCTTCTGGGCTTCGAGCAGTGGTTCTCCTCAGTGAGAAATCGTGAACTTTCTGGGGCGGGCGCTGGCAGTGGTTGACAAGGCGCTGGCAGCATCTTCCCATGACTTTCTCATCTCACCAGCGTCGCCCAGCTTGTAGCGGCCCCTACAAGTCTTGTAGGGGGCTCGACGCCTGCATCCAGCAAAGGTAGCAGATGCTACCTGGGTGTGGCGGGCGCGACAGGAGGCTGCCCTGTGTTCTTTCTTCTGCTCTCTTCCCTCCTGATGTTGGCTTGACTTGGGATTTCTCCCGGACCCCGATACTTTGTAGTCCCTCGTCTCGGGATGATCCGGTATGATCCCGAGGCCCCCGGGGCCGGTGGAGCAAAACTCGAACCACTCCATTCCTCGACAAGTGACGTTCCGAATCTGACAGGGTTCAGAACCTATATGCCTTTACCTACAAGTAGTATGCTCATAAATCTAAACTTCATTAGTTATAATTGTGAACACCAATGTTTATAATCTATAACTACTATGCTCTTAACCTACAACTACAATGCTCACAAGCATAAACACCAATGCTCATAACCTATAACAAGTTTTCTCATAATCTAGTACTTGTATGCTCATTACCTACAAGTACTATATATACTGATAAACTACTATGTTCATAATCCTGAACATCAATGCTCATAACCTTGAACGCTAATGCTCATGCCCTAGAACAAGTATGCTCAGGACCTAGAGCTTGAATGCTCATAAACTTGAACATCTATGCTCATACACCAATATATGATTGGTGATAACGTAAAACACAATATGTTCATAACCTGCATATACTGTGCTCTGAACATCAGTGCTCATACACCAATATGCGCTTGCTCATAACCCCAGAATACAAATGCTCATAACTTGCAACTACTATACTCATAAACCTGAACATCATTGTTTATAACCTTGAACAACAGTGCTCATAAAAGAAACCGACACAACCCCTTATTCTCATTGCAGGCTTTCATTTTCTTCAAGGGCTTCTTCTGCGCCTCTTCCTAGGCTTCTTCACGCGTGAAAATAGGTTGGGCGCACAGTAGCATCATGCACCTGGGCTCATAATTGAATTTTTAACAACTACTGATACCAATCCATTCAATATCTAGAACAATTTTAAAGAAGTTAACTTAAACTTAACTCAAGTGTTCATTAAATCGATGAATTGAAAGTTGAAACAAAAATAAAACAAAGTTCACAAGTTAATGAAGTTATATAAAGGTTATGAGCCATATAATATATCACTATATAACTTGTATTACATAAGTGAATCAATACTCAGCTACTCATGAGTCAATAGTCATTATCATTGGTCGGGTTATGTCACTATAATTTATATTGTGTAAGTGAATCAATACTCATGAGTCAACAGTTTCTGATGTTTGCCTGAGTATATTGGCCCAACATCTCTTTTAAATAAAAGGGTCTATTGATCGCTAATTATAAAAAAAAAAGTGAATCAATACTCAACTACTCATTACTCATTGGTCGGGTTATTTCAGTTTCGTCTACAATTTGCATTGAGTTATTTCGGGTTCGGGTTCAAATAAGGGCGGGTCATCCCGGGTTATGTTTCATATTGGTTTGGGTTATTTCGGGCTCAAATCTAATTTGGGCTAAGTTACTTCATATTTGGGTCGTTCTGGTTCAGGTCTAATTTAAGTTTACTTCAAAATAGGTTGCTTCGGGTCAATCAAGCTATCTATCAGATCGAGTTTGGGTTGGGTGTTCAGGTTGATCTAGCTTTCTAGTGCTCGGGTCGGTGGGTCGACCGAAGTTCAAGTTCAGGTTGATTTTTGATCTACCATTTGGGTCAATTCGGATTCAGGTAAATCGCAATAGATCAATCTTGTCAGGTCTAAATCATAATTCTTTATACTATTAGCTCATGTATAATTTGATACGTGTATACTATTAGATTAGGACGTGAAATGTTAATGGCAACAACGCCTTTTCTCTTTCTTTTTGTATTCCTCCTTTGTCCCACATAGGAAGAGTTGGAGTGTTTTGAGTGGGTTTAAATATTCAACTCTCCTATGGGTTGTTATATTAACATGGAAGTGGGTTTTAGTGAGGAGGGTTTGGTTTGGGCTTCCACACGCGCGCGCGCCGCCGTCGCCGTCCGTCTGGTCCAGGCTGGGTGTGGGTCCGCTTTTACCTTTTTGGGTATTTTTCCGGAAGTTCTTGCGTATTTATTGTCTATCAAGTAGCAGTTTGATTGGATTTATTTTGTTCATCAATTCATCCTTATCTTCCGACTTCCTCTTTATTTCCTTGATTCTTGCCCATGATAATGGCTCTTTGACTCTTCAGTTCTTCCTCCTCCACACAGTCAGTTTTCCTATAAATTGAGTTGTGTATGTGTTGTATGATATACATAAAAAACAAAAAACATTTACCTTTCTTCTCCTCTCTTCCACTATCTCTGGGTATACAGTTTGAATACTCCATATCCTTGGCCACGAGTGCACGTGTCCAGGGATAGTCTGAGTTAACCTTGGGGAGCGACCGGTAATTCCGATTGGCACTGAGGTCGGGCCGCAATCGCTTTCAAGGCAGTGATCATCCCACGGCTCAGTTTCCTTCTTCCCACAACCTTGATCTTTATTCTTTTCCAATAATTTGAAAGCGATTGATAAGATCATGGCTACTCCACAAAAATCTCTTGCTGAAATTTACAGGATTGAGCCTTTTGATGGAACCAATTATAAACGATGGTCTCAAAAATTGCTTCTCTGTCTAGAGCAATTGGAGATCGCTTATGTTCTGTCATCTCCACATCTCGAAGATCCAGAAGCTCCACCTCCACAGAATGATCCCGAGCAAACTCCTATTGTCCCCAGAACTCCAGTTGTCCCGCTCGATGAGAATGCCAAGAAGAAACTGGAGAAAGACAACAAAGTGGCTCGGAGTTATCTTCTCAACAATATGACGAACCCGTTGTTTGATTTGTTCGTTGTGTTCAAGTCAGTTAAGGCTATATGGGAGAAACTGGAAATCAAGTATGGTGCTGATGACGCTGGAAAAAAGATGTACGTAGTTGGCAAGTGGCTGCAGTTCCAGATTATTGATGATCAGCCCATAATGGAACAAGTTCATATCTATGAGAACATATGTGCTGAAGTACTGAATGAAGGAATGAAGATGTGCGAGATTTTGTAAGCAAATGTCCTGATCGAGAAATTCCCACCGTCATGGGCTGACTATAGGAATCATCTCAAGCACAAGAAGAAAGATCTGACTCTTCAAGAACTAATCAGTCATATGAGGACTGAGGAGGCTAACCGGCTGAAAGATAAGATGTCTTCTCTTTCTTTGAATTATGTTAAAGCTAACTTAGTTGAATCTGCTGTACCATCTAATAAAGACAGGTTCAAAGGAAATAAAAAGAAGGATTAGAAGCAGTCTAAGCATCAGAATGAAGTGAACAAGCCTATCAATAAAATCCAGAAGCCTAAGGTTACCTGTTATGTCTGTGGAAAACTAGGCCATAAGGCATATCAGTGTAAATAACAGAAGGGAGTAAACCAGTCCCAACAGAAACCCGCTGGACAGAGTGGTGGACAAAACCAAGTTAATTTGACTGAAGATTCTGAAGTGTTTTGTGTAGTAACGGTGGAAGCCAATCTTGTTACTAACAACACTGAGTGGATTCAGGATTCTGGACAATGCTGCAACCAGACATTTCTGCACCAACAAGGAGCTGATGCATGATTTTGAGGAAGTTCCTGATGGTGAACAAGTCTTCATGGGCAATGCTACCACAACAACGGTGTTGGGTAAAGGAAAGGTTCTCCTTAAATTTACTTCTGGAAAGTCTTTATATTTGAATAATGTGTTGAATGTCTCTTCCCTTCGTAGAAACTTAGTTTCCGGTAGTCTCTTTGATGTTGCTGGATTTGAGGTGAACCAAAAGGCTGGAAAGATAGTTATACTTCGTAATGGGGTTTTTGTTGGGAAGGGGTATCTTAGCAATGGCTTATATGTTCTGAATGTTGCTTCTGATGCTAATGGAAATGCTTCTACTTCTGCTTATATTGCTGAGTCTGTTGATCTTTGGCATGGTAGACTTGAACATGTGAATTATGCTTCCCTAAACAGACTAAAGAACATGAGACTAATTCCACATATTACCACAGAAAACTGTTCTAAATGTGATGTTTGTGTTGAGGCAAAATTTGCTAAGAAACCTTTCAAATCTGTAACTACCAGATCATCTCAGTTGCTTGAACTTATTCATTCGGACTTAGCAAACTTTAAGAACACAATAAGCAGACGAGGAAAGAAATTTTATATCACTTTTGTAGATGACCACTCTAGATATACAAAAGTTCACCTCTTAAAGTCAAAAGATGAGGCCGAAGAAATGTTCATAAAATATAAGGCAGAAGTTGAGAATCAACTAGATAGGAAAATCAAGAGGCTTAGGTCTGATAGGGGTGGTGAATATGATTCAACTTCTTTAGCTGTTTTTTGTGAGAAAAATGGTATTATTCATGAGACTACTGCCCCTTATACATCACAGCAGAATGGTGTAGCTGAACGCAAGAATTGTACCCTTAAAGATATGATGAATGTCATGTTTATAAGTTTTGGATTACCTGATAATATGTGGGGAGAAGCTGTTTTAACTGCATGTTTTGTTCTCAATAGAGTTCCCCATAAAAAGATGGATCAGACCCCATATGAACTTTGGAAAGGGTATGCCCCGAACCTTAATTATTTGAAAGTGTGGGGCTGTTTGGCTAAAGTTGCTTTACCTAGTCATAAACGTACCAACATAGGCCCAAAGACTTTTGCTGCTGTTTTCATTGGTTATGCTCAAATTAGTGCTGCTTATCATTTTATGTCTTTGAATGATAATTCTATTTATGAATATAGAGATGCTGAGTTTTTTGAGTATGTATTTCCATTGAAAAGGAATGTGTCTAATTCAAAAGCTGATGTTGTACCTAATATTGTGCCTAATGTTGTGCCTGATGTTATGCTTGAAAATGTGAACTTGCCTTCTTCTAGTTCTAATGTTAGAGATGTAGTAATTGAACCTAGAAGCAGTAAGAGGCAAAGGACAACCATTGATTTTGGACCTGATTTTGTTACTGCTTTCTTAGTATGGAAGTTTTTAATCTTTTTGACATAGATGTCCTAATTGAGGATTTTGTGTCTTTATTTTTGATTGAGGAAGGTCCAAAAACTGATGCTGAGGCTATTAGATCTATTGATGCAACTTTTTGGAAAGAAGCCATTAAAAGTGAAATAGATTCCCTAGAGTCTAATACAACTTGGGAATGAACTGATCTTCCTAAGGGTTGTAGACCTATTAGTAGTAAATGGATTTTCAAAAAGAAATTGAGGTCTGATGGTTCAATTGATAAATATAAGGCCAGACTTGTGATTAAAGGTTTTGACCAAAAGAAAGGGATGGATCATTTTGACACTTATTCTCCTGTTACAAAAATAAGCACCACTAGAACTTTGATTGTTTTAGCTGCTATTTTTTATTTTGTTGTGCATCAAATGGATGTAAAGACAGCTTTTCTTAATGGTGATCAAGTTTGCCAGGATCGGGATTCTACTTAGGATCGATAGGGGTCCTTAGAATCGGGATCATAGGATCGGATCGAGGATCGTAAGATTCTACAAATAAAGTAAAATTGTTATAAGTGACTTGAAGTTTCCCTAGAAAAAACATTCTTTTTCAAAACTTGTACAAAAAGCCATGAGTTTCACCGATCATAATACGATCCTAAACGATCCTAACCAATTCTAGGGAGATTGTGACCATTCTAATAAAAATAGGATATAGTTAGGATCGAGCTGATCCTAGCAATCCTGACTGATCCTGACCGATCCTGGTCCGATCTTGGTATGATCCTAACAAGGTACCGATCCACAAACGAGTCGGATCGTTTGGTCATTTTTAGATCGTATGATCCTACGACCCGGATCGCGATTTTAACAACCATGATGGTGACTTAGAGGAAGAAATTTATATGACTCAACCTGAGGGTTGTGAAGTACGAGGTCAGGAGGATAAAGTGTGTAGATTGAAAAAATTTCTTTATGGTCTAAAGCAAGCTCCCAAACAATGGTTGTAGAAGTTCGATAGTTCTCTTGTGAAAAAGGGATTTATAGCAAATTTTTCTGATTCTTATGTTTATTCAAAGATGATTGGTTCAGATTGTGTGCTCATATGCTTATATGTTGATGATATGCTGATCTTTGGTACAAATTTGCTTGTAGTCAATGAGACCAAAAATCTATTGTCTTCTTTGTTTGAGATGAAAGATATGGGTGAAGCTGATGTGATCATAGGGATTAAAATTCGAAAAATCAATTCTGGTTATGCTTTATGTCAGTCACACTGTATTGAGAAAGTGTTAAAGAAATTTAACATGTTTGATGTGACACCTGTTAGAACTCCCTACGATCCCAGCATATCTTTAAAGAACAATGGTCCTAGTGTGTCTCAATCAGAGTATGCTAAAATTATAGGGAGTGTAATGTTTTTGATGAACTTTACTCGTCCTGATATTGCTTATGTTGTGAGTAGATTGAGTTGTTATACACATAATCCTAGTCAAGAACATTGGAATGCACTTCATCGTTTGCTTAAGTATCTTAAAGGTACAATTGATTGGTGTTGTGCATTTTAATAAGTTTCATGCTGTTGTAGAAGGATATTGTGATGCAAACTGGGTCTCTGATAATGATGAAGTTAGTTCTACTAGTGGTTATATATTTATCTTGGGCGGAGGGGCTGTTTCATGGAAGTCTGCAAAATAGACTTGCGTAGCCCGCTCTACCATGGAATCTGAATTTATTGCTCTTGAATTGGCAGGTCAAGAAGCAGAGTGGCTTAGAGGTCTCTTAGTAGACATGCCACTATGGGAGAAGCAAGAGATATCAATCTCTATACATTGTGACTCACAAGCAGCCATTGGAGTGGCTCATAACAGTGTTTACAACGGAAAAAGGAGACATATCCGTGTTAGACACAGTATAATGAGACAATTGTTAAAGCATGGTGTCATATCCTTGCAGTATGTGAGATCCGAGAAGAATTTGGCAGATCCCCTCACTAAGGGATTGACTAGACGAGTTGTTCTCGAGGCATCGAGGGGGATATGGCTTAAGCCTATGGCTTGGAGAGGTATGGTGGATACCTATTACTTGGTCAAACGAAACCATACTATTCTTTGAGATGTACTACATTCTTATCCCTATGGTGCTAAGTAGTGTTTTAAGGTTGAGATCATTTTCTTAATGAATCCACGCTCTTTGTGGGGGATGCTTATGAGATGCACTAATGGATTCACCGACTTTTAAATGTGAGGATGAGCTAATTTGCTCTTAATAATTCCATAGTCACGTTTGTGGTGGTCTATGTTGAAAAGACTTGATGGAATTACCTACGTAAGTGTGAAGATTTGACCCCCTTCTATGAGAGATTTGGGCTATCTCTCTAGAGCACTTATGAGTCACGAGGTGTGCGCATGGCCATTAAGTCGCAAATGTTTTATCGCGGAGTATGCTTTTCTATAGGTTGATATGTGTTGTGGGGGTCTCGATTAAAGTCTTCCAAGTTCAAGGCCTAGTCCACTTGTAAGAATTTTGATTGTTGCTTCACATTACTAATGTGTCAATTCAGATCGAAAGATATTGACGTCTAAGTATCTGACTTAACTTTTCCCAGGTTTCTTTCTTTTCCTTTTCCTTTTCCCTTGTATGCCATTAGTGGGGGATTGTTAGATATGGAGGTGAAATGTTAATGGCAACAAGGCCTTTTCTCTTTCCTTTTGTATTCCTCCTTTGTCCCACATAGGAAGAGTTGGAATATTTTGAGTGAGTTTAAATATTCTACTCTCCTATAGGTTATTAACATGGAAATGGGTTTTAATGAGGAGGGTGTGGGTCCGCTTTTACTTTTTGGGTCGTTTTTCCGGTAGATTTTGCGTATTTATTGTGTATCAATTAGCCGTTTGATTGGATTTATTTTGTTCATCAATTCATCTTGATCTTCCGCCTTCCTCTTTGTTTTTTTGATTCTTGCCCATTATAATGGCTCTTTGACTCTTCAGTTTTTCATCCTCAACACAGTCAATTTTCCTATAAATTGAGTTGTATCTGTGCTGTATGATATACATAAAATAATAAAAAAAAACCATTCATCTTTCTTCTCCTCTCTTCCACTCTTTTTGGGTATACAATTTGCATACTCCATATCCTTGGCCACGAGTGCACGTGTCCAGGGATAGTCTGAGTTAACCTTGGGGAGCGACCGACAATTCCGATTGGCACCGAGGTCGGGCCGCAATCACTTTCAAAACAGTGGTCATCCCACGACTCAATTTCCTTCTTCCCATAGCCTTGATCTTTATTATTTTCCAACATATACATCCAACAACTTTAAAATGCAAACGATTTTTATAACTTACAACATTATTATTAAGCTGTGCATGGATTTCGTGCATGATTAAACAACTGGAGAAAATATTACGTACTCACAAAATCAAAAGCTTTTAATCTAATCCACGAACGAGATCATAATCATCATCTAATTAACAGGTGAGGCCAACAAATCAACGCGTGGACATGCCCTAAACCTCTCTTTTCTTTTCTTTTCTTTTTTTTTTTTAGGGGGGCCTAAACCTCTTAGTTAGGCATGGGATTTGATTTTTCAGCTTTCCTATATATAACTATTACGTTCTTTTAGATGTTTATCATGTATAATTGTAACCCACAACAAATACATTGAACCACATTGACAATTAATTAAGACCTTTGATTTTGGGTTATTGTCGTTTGTCAATTAGGTGTGGAAGTCTACACAAACGAAGAATGGGAAGGGCTAATGCTGGCCATTCGTTATTTTAATTTTTATCTATTTTGGGGCTGCTCGCACAAAAATGTCACTCACTTTTTGAAAAAAATAAAAAAATATTGCTAATTTTGAAAACGTGTCATAATTATCATTGAACTTTTTTAAAAAATCAAAAATATCATTTTATTTGTTGCAGTAGGTTTATGGTAAAATTTAAAATTTATTATTGTTCATAACAAGAAAAATATGTTTGGGCAACAAACTTAGAGTAGTATGGGCAACAAAAAAAAATTATTATTGCATTAGTTTAATATAGGACAACAAAATAATTTTATAGTTAAATACACTATACGTAGCAACAAAACTTTTTTTTTTTTTTTGTTGCAATTGATATAGATAGGGTGACAATTTAATGAAAAATGGTTGCTTAAGACTACTAAGGCAACAAAAAAATTTTGTTGCCCACCACAACTACATTGTGCTACCATTTTTACTAATTTGTAGCTTGAACCTAGTGCTTCGAGGATAAAACTACCAAATCGTGACAATTTTTTTTGTAGCCCCCTTGTTAAATGGCAAGAAAAATTGAATTAAGACAACAAACTTTTTTGTTGCCCAAAATAATTTTTCTTATTGTGGTTGTTTGGGTTAAACTGCCACTCAACTTTCTTAAAAAGTACAAATGTCACCTCCATCCATTAAAATAAAAAAATGTCACTACATTTCATTTACTCCCCATTCCATATTAATTGTGCACATGTCCTTTGACTAAAATTTTTCATAGAATATTTTATTAAAAAATTACAATATTATATTCTTATAATAATACTTTTCGTTTAAATTTAATGATAATAGTTTCATATACTAAAACATTGTACAATGTATATATTGAGAAATTAACAATAAACAGACAATCAATATGGAATGGGGACTATTTAAATTAATGTATATGCCTAAAAGGCTAAAACCATAGCGTCCCCTACTTATAGTCAATGACAATTAGATGCCCTAACAAATTATTTATTTATTTATTTTAACATCTTACTATTCGTAACTATTGGCACAATAAAAAAAATATTTGGGCAACAAATTTAAAGTAGTCGGAGCAACAAAAAAATTATTATTGCATTAATTTAAAATAGGGCAACTAAATAATTTTGTGGTTAAATACATTATATGTGGCAACAAAACTTTTTTGTTGCAATTGATATAGATTGGGCAACGACTTAAAAAAAATGGTTGCCAAAAAGTTACTAAAGCAATAAATAAAATTTGGTTGCCCATCACAACAAGCTTATGTAACCATTTTTACTAATTTGTAGCCCGGACTTTGTCCTTCGAGGATAAAACTACCAAATCGTGACAATTTATTTTTGTAGCACAATATTAAAGGGTAACAAAAATTGGACTAAAACACAACATAATTTTTTGTTGCCCAAAGTAACTTTTCTTATTGTGGGGGTAAATAAATGGAAATGTCCTACAATAACAATTTTAAATTAATGGTGGATCATTGGTTTGCTTCAGTTACAGACAAATCAAGATAATAAGAGTGGACAATATTGGAGTGTATCGACATGGTAGAATAATAAGTTTGAGTTGGGAAGCTTCTAGAATGAGAAGATTGGAGATAGCTCATTGCTCAATCTTGACATTGGAGATGGTTGATGATGAAATTTCTTCAATCCTTGCTTGAATAATACAACATTCTTGAATAATTGAACATCAATAGTGAAAATAAACCAAAATCATTCAACTACACCAAGCTTGAATACCAAGAATACATGGACATGGCCTTGGATAAAGGAAAATTCCACCACCAAAGACCTAACATTTCACCATGATTAGATAAAGGACATTCCACCACTAGTCAATAAAGAAATGACTTGCTAACACCATCATTAACAATGGATAAAGAAAAAAAGATTTGAGGAGAATATTAGGGAAACTCCAACTTTCATTAGCATAATTAGTAAAGTCTGCCTCTAAAAATGAGGAAAAACTTATTTATACAAGGTAACTAGGCGCTTAAATGCAGCTGTTTAATGCCGAAAAAAGTCACGAAAACTGGGCCGTCGCGGGCGCGACCGATCTGGGCTCGGAGGCGTCGCGGGTGTGACAGGTTCGTCGCGGGCGCGACCAATTTGGGTTTTGGAGGCGTTGCGGGCGCGACCTCACTGGCGACTCGTCCATGGCATTTTCCTCCGGCGCTGTCACGGGTGCGACACCATGTCGTCGTGGGTGCCACGACGTTCTGTCCCCTGTCCTCTATTTTACCTCGGACGCGTAGCGCCCGCCACAGGGGCGTAGCGGGGGCGACGGTGCTGACTGCCCTATTGAGGGTGGTTGGTGTCTCGGCCCTTCTTCCATGCCCCATACCTTGCATGTTATTTACCCGGGTTACACCCGAACCTTGGTACCAAGTACTTTGCCATCTCGGGACGACCTAGTACGGTCCCGAGGCCTACATGGTCGGTGAACGCGCGAGCCCCTTAGAGGGCCTCGGAACCCATCCAAAGGATGGCGGAGACAATCCTCAGGTTTCCGGGTTTCACCGGAAATTGAACTTCGAGGCGCGGTGTGGTTGAGGCGGACCTCTTGGCGAAGGTGACTGGGAACGAGAATGGAACCCGGGATTCTTCATCCTCCCCTTCTTGAAGAGGATTTACCCTTAAATCCGCCTCGAGTTCGTCGTCCTTGATGTATGGTGAGAGGTCGCCGATGTTGAACGTGGATGAGATTCCCATGACCCCCGAGAGATCGAGCTTATACGCATTGTCATTCACCCTCTCCAAGACCTTGAACTGCCCTTCGCTTCGTGGCATGAGCTTGCTTTTCCTCCGTGAAGGGAACCGTTCTTTCCGCAAATGGAGCCAAACCAAGTCCCCGGTTTTGAATGTGATGCTCCGACGATGCTTGTTGGCTCGGGTTTTATAGAGCTCATTGGTTCCCTCGATCTTGTCGCGACTTTGCCGGTGAAGTTTTTGGATCTCGGTGGCCTTCTCACTATCCTCAAAACTTACTCTTGACTCTAATGGAAGAGGAAGGAGTTTCAAAGGGTAAGTGTCCCGTGGCGAAGGAGGGAGCCCGATTGTAAAAAAATTCGGCATGACAAAGCTTGGCATCCCAGTCCCGCAAGCTCTTACTCACAAGACCCCAAAGCAAGGTAGTGAGGGTTTTGTTGGCCACCTCAGTTTGTCCATTAGTTTGAGGGTGGTGGGATGTGCTAAAAAGGAGCTTGGTTCCAAGTAGCTTCCATAGGGACCTCCAGAAATGGCTCACAAACTTCGTATCGCGGTCCGAGACAATGGTCCTTAGAACGCCGTGCAACCTCACTATCTCCCGAAAGAAGAGATTGGCGATGTGGGTGGCGTCATCAATTTTCTCACAAGCGATGAAGTGCGCTATCTTGGAGAAACGATCCACCAAGACGAGTATCGTATCCTTGCCACGCACGGTTCGCGGAAGGGCCACGATGAAATCCATGTTCAAGTTTTCCCATGGGCCATTCAGAACAGCTAGAGGGGTATAGAGCCCCTGGTGGAATTGACTCTTGGCATGATGGCACGGAATACACTTGGAAATCACATCGTACACATCGCCTCCCGTCATTGGCCAATAGAAGTGCTCCTTAAGCACATTAAGGGTCTTATTGATGCCGAAATGACCGGCAAGACCACCTCCATGAATCTCCCTCACAAGCAACTTTCTCAAAGGACACTTGGGCACACAAAGTTTATTCCCCTTGAAAAGGAACCCTTCTTGAATCACATAGGGGCCATCACCAGCATCAAGATGATGCTTGAAATCTTCATCCTCTTTGTAGTACTCATGCATGTGTTGAAACCCAAGAACCCGCGCTTCGACAACCGAAAGAAGAGCATGCCTCATAGAAGGAGCATCAACCACCACATTGACGCTCCCCTTCTTATGTTTTGCCACAAAGTTGAAGCTTTGGAGGAACTCTACCCACTTGGCATGGCAAGTGTTGAGCTTGTGTTGTCCATTCAACTACTTGAGGGTCTCATGATCGGAGTGAAGGACAAATTGGTTGGGCCTCAAGTAATGAGACCAATGATCGAGGGCACGAACAAGGGCATAGAACTCCTTGTCGTAGATGGAATAGTTATTCCTCGACCCACTAACCTTCTCACTAAAGTCGGCGATGAGTCATTGGTTTTGCATTAAGACGGCCCCAATACCCACTCCACTCGTGTCGCAATCAATCTCAATAACTTGCGAGAA
This sequence comes from Portulaca oleracea, assembly GCA_029582165.1. Taxonomy (NCBI): domain Eukaryota; kingdom Viridiplantae; phylum Streptophyta; class Magnoliopsida; order Caryophyllales; family Portulacaceae; genus Portulaca; species Portulaca oleracea. The sequence continues at coordinate 6,631,166 of CM055893.1, forward strand.
GTCCGGGAGGGCAAGCATCGGAGCTTCACAAAGTTGGGCCTTAAGCCTTTCAAAAGCACCTTGCGCCGCCTTGGTCCACTCAAAAGTCCCCTTCTTCATGCACTCGGTGATGGGAGCGATGGTGGTGCTAAAACCTTTAATGAACTGGCGATAAAAGGAAGCTAGGTCGTGGAAGCTTCTCACCTCCGTGAGGGTGGAGGGAATAGGCCAAGAACGAATAGGTTCCACCTTCGAGGGATCTATCGAGATGCCTCGATCCGACACAATATATCCAAGAAAGGTAACTTGAGGTGTGCATAACTCACACTTCTCAAGCTTTCTAAATAACTTTTGCTGCCGAAGAACATTGAAGACGGACTCCAAGTGTGAAAGGTGCTCGACCTCACTCTTGGAGTAGATGAGGATGTCATCGAAGTACACCACCACAAACTTGCCGATGAAGGGCCTTAAAACCTCATTCATGACGTGCATGAAGGTGCTAGGGGCATTGGAAAGGCCAAAGGGCATAACGAGCCACTCATACAACCCCCCTTGGTTTTGAAGGCCGTCTTCCACTCATCACCTTCTCGCATGTGAATCTGGTGATACCCACTTCGGAGGTCGGTGTTGGAAAATATACGGGACCTATGCAACGTGTCAAGCATATCGTCAAGCCTCGGTATGGGATACTGATACTTGATGGTGATATTATTGATAGCTCGACTGTCGATGCACATCCAGTAAGTTCCATCCTTCTTGGGAACCAAGAGTGCCGGGACGGAACATGGACTCATACTCTCTCGCACATAACCTCTAGAAATAAGCTCGTCCACTAGCTGTTGAAGTTCTTTGGTTTCCTGGGGATTGCAACGATAGGCCGCTTTATTGGGAAGAGGACCTTCGGGAATAAGATCAATTTGGTGCTCGATGCCTCTCGTGGGTGGAAGACCCGATGGTAGATCTTCGGGAAAAATGTCACCGAACTTGGCAATGAGGGAGCTACAAGAGGGTGCATGGATTTCTCTTCCTCACTTTTGTTTGCCTCTAAGAGGAGTAAGGCAAAGACGGCCTTCCCCTTACCTAGGGCTCTCTCAACCCGTGTTTCACTCATGTGTTTAGGCTTCTCACTTCCCACCCCGGGTTTTGGAGGTAATATTTCATGTGGAGCTAAAGGTAATAACCTAACCCTCTTGTCCCTATGAGTAAAACTGTAGGTGTTCTTCATACCATTATGCACGGTTTGCTTATCGAATTGCCAAGGACGACCCAAAAGGATGTGGCAATCACTCATCGGAACAACATCACAAACAATAGAATCATCATAGTTAGACCCAAATGATATATTGATAAGGACTTGTTTTGTTACCTTAATGTCGTCTTGATCATTAAGCCACTTGAGTGAATAGGGCTTAGGATGAGATAATAAATGCAATCCAAGCTTTTCAACCATGTAAGTGGAGGCGACATTAGTGCAACTTCCCCTGTCTAGAATGATATTGCACACCTTTCCTCCCACGAAGTAACGTGGTTGGGAAATAGTCTCTTGTTGCGCCTTGTCAAGAGGGGACTCATGAACATGCAAAACCCTCCTCAAAACAAGTGCACCTCCACATATGGGCGGTACGGGAGCTACATCCCTAGCTTCACTATCAACCTCCTCCTCAACTTCCACTTCGGGCTCATCTTGTACCGTTTGAAGCTCATTATCAATCTCTTAGACCTCTTGGAGGGTCAAAGTTTGTCAGTTTGGGCAATTCGCTTGAAAATGGCCATACCCTTGGCATTTGAAGCACTTCTTGCCTTCCATCCGCAGAGGAAGGTCCGTAGGAAAAGGCATAGCGATTCCCTTTCCCTTGTCGGTTCTTGGGGCTGATGTGAACTTGGGAGTCTCAATAGGCTTCGAGGTGCCCGAATAAGGAATGGACCGGCTAGAAGGTTGGAAGAAGGTCCTAGTCAAAGGCTTGGATGTGGCTTTTTCCTTCCTTCGCCTCTCGACCTTGAGAGCTAGATTACACAACTCATCCATGGAGTGGTATGGTTGTATTTCGATCTTCTTGGCGATGGCGGGGTCCAACCCATTCAAGAACATCATCATGGTTTGCTCCTCGGGTTCTTGAAGATCAGTCTTGATGAGGAGTTGCTCGAACTCTTGGATGTAGACACTCACACTCCTTTTGCCTTGGGTGAGGGCATATAATTTTCGCATGACGTCTTGCTTGTAAGTGTTAGGCAAGAATCAAAGATTCATCAATTGTTTAAGCCTTGCCCATGAAGTGATCTTTGCTCGACCCTCCCTAGCCCTTTGCGCTTTGACATTCTCAAACCAAAGAGATGCAACTTTGGTGAGTTTCAAGCTAGTGGTCTTGAATGCCTTTTCATCGTTATACTCCTTGGTCTCAAAAATCCTTTCCATGAGTTGTACCCATTCAAGATAATCATCGAGATGATTGGAGCCATTGGACTCCGGAATGTAGATCTTGATGTCATGGAACTCATCCCGAGGGGGCCTCTTAACCATGTCCCGGCGTTGACGTCGTCGAAGGGAGTCTCTATCATCGTGACTCGAATCAAAGGTGGGAGGAGGACAGATATAACTTTGGGTGGGTCTCCGACGCTCATCACGAGGATGACCTTGGCGCTCTTGGGCGAGGTTGTTCATCTGAGCCACAAGAGTTTCAAGGGTGCGCTCAATGGTGGAGAGTTGGGTCTCCATAGCTCTATCTTGAGGACTACTGTGGTGGCTTGATTCCTCTCGATTGGAACTAATTTCTTCGTCCATATCGAAGGAGGGTGAGGACAGATTGTGTTTGGGAGATTTTTTGTGGAGTTTGGGTTTTTTTTTTTTTTTTTTTGTAGTTAGCTAGTGTTTGAGGGGTTGGGTTCTTTTGTGGCTAACATCCAACTACAACAATCAAACGCCTTCCATAATAATATTGCCAAATTCACCACAATCTCCAATAGACAACACAATCAACAAGCACAATCACAATATAATCTTCTCCAACACACTTAGAGGGCACAAGGGATGGGAGTAACCAATATTGCAACAAAGAACAACTTTAGGAAACCCTTAACTTGCAAATGAAAATCAAAACTCAAGCTACCCTAACCTTATCTCTGATACCAAATGGAGCGAACCGGCATGGTGGAATAATAAGCTTGAGTTGGGAAGCTTCTAGAAGGAGAAGTTTGGAGATATCCCATTGCTCAACCTTGACATTGCAGATGGTTGATGATGAAATTTCTTCATTCCTTGGTTGAATAATACAATTTTCTTGAATAATTGAACATTAATAGTGAAAATAAACCAAAATCATTCAACTACACCAAGCTAGAACACCAAGAATACATGGATATGACTTTGGATAAAGGAAAATTCCACCACCAAAGACCTAGCATTCCACCATGAGTAGATAAAGGACAATCCACCACTAATCAATATAAAAATGACTTGCTAACACCATCATTAAATGGATAAAGTAAAAACAAGATTTGAGGAGAATATTAGGGAAACCCTAGCTTTCATTAGAATAATCACCAAAGTCTGCCTCTGAAAATGAGGAAAAGCGTATTTATACAAGGTAATTAGGCCCTTAAACACAGTCGTTTAATGTTGAAAAAAATTCGCGAAAATTGGGTCGTCGCGGGCGCGACTGATCTGGGCTCGAAGGCGTTGCGAGTGCGACAGGGTCGTCGTGGGCGCGACCAATATGGGTTTTGGAGGCATCGCAGGCGCGACCTCACTGGCGACTCGTCCTTGGTATTTTCATCCGGCGTTGTCGCGGGCGTGACACCATGTTGTCGCGGGTACCACGACATTTTGTCCCATGTCCTTTGTTTTATCTCGGATGCATAGCGCCCGCTACAGGGGCTAGCGGGGGCGACGACGCTGACTGCCCCTTTGAGGGTGGTTGGTGCCTCGGCCCTTCTTCCATGCCCCATACCTTGCAGATTATTTACCCGGGTTACACCCGAACCCCGATACCAAGTACTTTGTCATCTCGGGATGGTCCGATACAGTCCCGAGGCCTACGCGGTCGGTGAACGCGCGAGCCCTTTAGAGGGCCTCGGAGCCCATCCAAAGGGTAGCCGAGACAATCTTCGGGTTTCCGGGTTTCACCGGAAATTGAACTTCGAGGCTCGATGTGGTTGAGGCGGACCTCTTGGTGAAGGTGACTAGGGACGAGAAAGGAACCCAGGATTCTTCAAATATATAAATAATAATTACTAATATTGAACAAATAATAATGACTAATATGCGAAATATATACAATACTATGTCTTTAATTTTCTTTATTTTTGAATTAGTTTTACAAATTGATGCATGTTTAATGCGAAATGGATTGTATTTCTATCACAAATATTAACCCAAAATTGACACTTGCATTCACAAACTCAAAACCCCAAATTTTGACAACCAAACACCCCAAAATTCACCCAAAATAAGAGGAATACATCCAACACCCAAGGTACCATCACCAAGACTATCAAACTCTAATAATAATCAACAAAAAAAAAAAAAAAACAGCAATAAAGATTGATATGTTCAATATAAAGAGTTTACCCACCAAGTGGTGAACTTAAAAAGAGTGATTCTTGCTTAAAGGAAACTCCACCCATAAAAATCACACCTTCAATTCGTCGCTGTGACTATTCTAAAGCAACACCAAGCAATCAATAAAGAAGAGAGAGACAATCACCACTAAGAGGATAAAGATTGTGAGAGGATTTTTGAGTTGGTCTCAACAATACCAAGTTTTTTCATCCATTAAGATGAATACTCCTTTTTCATTCAAAAGATTATAAGGCTATAGTTACGGTTAGGGGTGAGCGGGACCGGGATTCCGGTCATTTTTGCTACTCCCGGTCCCGGTTGTGATCGGGAGCAAGTTTTTGCTCCCACTCCCGGTCCCGGTTGTTACCGGGAGTAAGCTTCTGCTCCCACTCCCGATCCCATCAGGACAAGGAAATGAACCGAGAGTTTCTAGTCCCGGTTTTCTAACCTATATTTGCAACTATTTTTTGTTTATTTCCTTAAAGAACCAAAACAAAATTTTTTTAAAAAAAAAAACATTACTCAAACTCCCAACATAATAACTTGTTCATCATCATCACAATTCACAAGTCACAAGTGTATCCCAAGATTCACAGTTTACAAATCTGTGAGAGGGAGAGTGTGAGAAACTGACAAACATATTGAGAGTACTTTGACGTTTGAGAGTTGGCATGATACTGTGGAAGGGAGGCACTGCCGTAGTGAGTAGTGAGTTAGGGTTTTTAGGTGGGGTGTGGGCTTATAGTATTTTTGGGCCAAAATGTGTTTGATTTAGTGAGGCCTAGTGGTATTTATAATTTTTTTATACATATATTATTTAAGACCGGGAGTCGGGATCGGGACCGGGAGTTGAGGCTAAGTCTCACTCCTGCTCCCGTAATTGACCGAGACTTTGTTTTTGATCCTATTCCCGGACTCGTTCTCAATGGGACCAGGATTTCGGGACCGGGAATTCACCGGGACCGGGAGTCTCGAAAATTTTGCTCATCCCTAGTTACGGTAAATCCTTAAGAATCCCAAATCCAAGGGTTATAAAGAGCCCGTAAAAATACATCAAGGAACTAAACTAATTATCTCTTTACATCTGATATGGGAGCGGGTAAAAAGGGAAAATTACATGTAGAAATAATAACACCCAAATGAGAAATAAAGAGACGAACGTTGCACTTGACCTTGGCTTGGCAAGGGCGGCAAGATCGTGCCGTGAAGGTGCACCATCATGCGTTCTGTGATCCTCTTCATTTTCCCTCTTAGTTCGAAATCAGCACGATGTGCTAAGGAATGGCACGATCATGCGTCTTGATCTTCGCCCAAATTTGTCGCAGAACTCCAGGATGTCACGATCGTGCCGTACTCTCGGGAATGGGGGCCACGCTCATACCCCCATTGGCATGGTTGTTCCCTCATCTCACTCTATCGACAACCTCTTTTCGACAACCGCATGCTTGTGGGGTAGGGAAGCACGATCGTGCGATCGGTTCTTCATTCTCTTTTGGATCTTCATCATTTCCCATGTTGATCTGATCCTTTATTCGCGTGGTCTACACTTTACACCTTATTTTATTGAATGAACCTCCGCCGATTCAAACTTATCGAAAAAAACTTGACAGTGGTAATAGTTTATATAAACGGTTTAAAGAGTAAATTACATTTACCCTACCTGACATTTGTGATAATAATTTTTACACACCCGACATTTGTGAAATAATTTTTACCTTACCTAACATTAAGTGTCCATATATTTAAACCTCCTAAGATATTTTATATTTGATTTTTGTTGGATTTTCCAACTAACATTAAAAAAATAAATTTGAATTGACTTTTTTACCCTTGCTATTAATTCATATGACTTTTTGTAATACTCCGAGTATGTGGTTAAAGTATAACTTAAAAGGATTGAAATGACTACTTATATCACTAAGGTGCACCTTCTTTTGTGGTAGCTCATTCGTTGGGAACTACTTAGTTAAGCGTGCTTGGTTGGAAGTAGTCTTAGGATGGGTGATCTCCTGGGAAGTTTTCCTAGACAGCGTGTGAGCGAGAACGAAGCACACTGAAAAGACTTGTGGTGATTTGTGGGGCCAGTCAACAATCCTTGAAGCAGTTATCGGTAATGTTCGCGGCCCGGGAGGGGCCGGGGTGTTACACTTTTAATTAAACATGAATTGACGTTTCTACCCTTAATATTAATTATTTGACATTTAAACTCCAACCTTTTCTCTATTTTATTTCTTCAAAAACCTAATCCCTCCCCAATCTGAAAATGAATACTCAATTATAAAATATCTTATAAAACATCAGGGGTGAAAAATCAACTATAATGGAAGAAATATCTTATAATGAAAATGAAAAATGAAAATGAATTAATATCAAGGGTAAAAATGTCAATTCATATTTATCTTTTTAATGTTCGCCATAAAATCCAACAAAAATCAAATATAAAATATCTTTGGAGGTTTAAAAATATGAACATTTCATGTCAGATAAGGTAAAAATCATTTCACAAATGTCGTGTGTGTAAAAATTATTACCACAAATTTTAGGTAGGGTAAATATAATTTACTCACGGTTTAAAGGTCAAAACTAAAGAGAAAACAAGTTGGGTTCACCTGCATATCGTTTTCTCATATGTTGGAATCGGTGAAAGTTCGTTCAATATAATATGTTAGATCCATATTGTCCCCAAAATTGATTTATTTAATTCCAAAAATCCTTAATAATTATAGTATCGACAATAACAATGTTGCGAGTAGTTATTAATTTATTATTGGCAAAATTTTGACCAACTTGAATTTGACTCATCCGGTTTTGTTCGAACTCAATTTCGTCATTGACCGAATTGATTAATATTCGGACGTAGTATGTCTGTTTTTCTATTATTCAAACCCAATTTAACTTAAATTTAACTCCGTCCAAATTATCTGACTTAATTTAAACCGATAAAGCGGTCTCCGAATATTAACATTGACGGAATCCACATTTACATGACCCAATTTTTGCCATCACTACCCTTTACATAAATTTGAAAAAAAAAAAAGATTTTCAGTGGGCCTCATGACTGCTGAGAATCAAGAGATTACTTGTCGTCTGACAAAGCAATCAAGGTGGATCTTTTTCTTTTGTTGGAAGGGGCCACTTGTCCTTCATTTTTGAAACGAGATTCACAAACGAATAATTTGAATGCCAGCTGGGTAAAAGTGGTTGCCATTTCAAAGTACTGAAGTGGAAGTCTCAGCATTATAATACTCGGTGCAAAGCATCTTGTTACCAAACTTTTACTTCTTGACAGTTTGTTACTACTGGTTTGAAATGGACAATTTGACATTACTACTGTGTACTATGTATGTGTGGTTAGTTGGACAAATTCAATGATATGTAATCTTCCCCTCTGCTGGCTTTTGTCATCCAGCTTCAGCTTCAATGAACCTCTTCACACCGCATCAAGGCAGGGTGACTTAGGCACAGTTCTTTTATGGGGTTAATTTGCGGTGCAGTAAGTTGTGGTTCGGTAAGTTGTGGTAAATTGCGGTAACTTGCGGTGGAAAAAGTAAAAAGGTAATGATAATTTGTGGTGAGTTGCGGTAGGATGCGATAAGTTGCGGTAGGATGCGATAAGTTGCGGTAATTTGCATTGCGGTTAGTTGCGTTAAAGCACAAAAGAACGGTGCCTTACTGCATGATATTTTATTGCTGGAAATGGGAACAAATTTACCGTACTAATCATAAATTATTACCATATTATGGCCCCTTCTTTTATACGGTTGCGGTGTGGTGCGGTGGAAATTTGAAAATTGTGTTGGGTTGGGGAAAGTTGTGGTGGAATGTGGAATGTTGTGTTGGATTGGATTGTAGAACGCTATGATGTAAATAATTGTAAATGGGTTGGTATATTATAAAGTATAACTTCAATAAAAAGATAAATTAAAATTGAAATGATAGATTGTGATAGGTTGTGGTGGAATATGAAAAGTTGTGGTGCGGTGTAGAACCGCAACCAACCAGACGCATAAAAGAGCGGGACATATATCATATTTTATCACAACAACCATAACTTTATCTCTCGTCACTTTTCTCTTTAAATACCTTTCACTTTTTTCTTCTCTCAACTATCACGACAATCATTTTTACTATAAATTTTACGAACACTTATTACATTATACCACATCACATCACAAACTCACACTATCTACATTTTCTTCATACTATACCATTACCATATTTTACTCACCGCATAAAATAATAGTGGTGGAAATGTGAATAGATTCACGAGATAGATGTCGAACTATTCATCAAATGAGCTAAATGATGAGTCGGTCATTATTAATTTTTTCTTATGTTCTTTCTTCTTCCACCCTATTTCTTTATGAATATAACCAAGTTAATTATGTAATTAAATAGGATTCGTACACTTTTGTATGATTGATGGCAATACCAAAATATGAAATGTAGCTAAAGTATGAGTGATTGATGGGAAATTCCTATTAAACTTTTTCGTTGATCGATAAGCTCTTTTTTTTGGCAATACCTAAATGAAATTTTTCCTAAAAATAAGACTCTTTATTTAGATAGGTAAGATGTGAGTCACTAAAGTAGAAAATGTAATTAAGTTGGTGTAAGTACTGGTAGGTAAGATAATGCAAGTAAGGTAAGTCACATCAGATATATAAATTAAATACATGAAACTTTATATATGTTTAACAAAGTAGTGTAAATAAAATAATTCGTATCAGTCACATCACTTATTAAATATATAAATTTGAAAGTTATGTGATAGTTTAAGTAGTGTAAGGTAAATAAAAATAGACAACGTAAGTAAATATAGATGATGTAAGTAACTTCTTACATATCTTGCAAAAAAGTGAGGCCTAAATGCAGTAAGTATGTCAACTTTAACAATTGGATTAACTTATTAGCTAAAAATAAGAAAAATACTCTCTCAGGCCTCAGTCTCCAAAAATGTGTTCCTGTTTGACTAATAGGGTCAAACTTTTCAAGTTTTGATTGTTAATTTGTTAACTTATATGATGACTTTGTATATAAGAATACTATCATTGAATTTGCGATGGAGAATACTTACACATAAATATAACATTATAACTATAAGTCTTGAAAAGATAACATGCAAAAAATTAACTGGTAAAAGTATGCATTGGAAAGTGTACAAAGTCAAATAGGAAAATTTTTTTGGGACGGAGTGAGTAGTTAACGAATATGTAAAAAGCCAGGGTAAAGAACCAAGAAATGGTCCTATAAGAAATAACAATTGACAGGGTCTTGCTTGCCAAAATTTTACATCCAAATCATGTTATTGTTTCCTGGCCAATCAATAAGTCAATTCGCCTGAGAGAAAAAATTGAAAAAAATATTGCATGAGTTAAATAAGATACAGTGGAATCCTATCATTGTGAGGGGAAAAAAAAGAAAGGAAAATGAGGTACTAATTAGTAATTATAGTATTATTTTTAGCCTTGGGAGTGTTGGGTGTGAAGACCAAACTGAGGAACGAAGAAGGAAGAAAACGCAGGCAGCGCCCATCAAACGCTACTCACACCGTCAGAACGCTGGCAGCGTCTCGTCCAGAAGCCTCACCGACGAAAATGCAGCCAGCGCCCCCAAAAACGCAGCCAGCGTTTTGGGTGCTGCAATGCGACGCCTTGATGGGCTTCGTCCAAAGGCCCATATATGTGTTATATTTTTTAGCAGCAAGTTTTTTAGGGTTTTCAGTTATTGTTAACCTAGTTCCTCTTATGTTTCTCTAGTATATATAGGGGTTCAGGTTCTTCCTATTATGCATCCATGAGATCAAGTGAGATAGAGAGAAACACAACCTTGTATTGTAATCCTCATATTACTAGTGCATCGATTCCGTGGTTTTTTTCCCGCTTTGTGTTTTTTCCACGTTAAAATCATGGTGTCAAATTTCTTATTTCTTTTCCGCTATTATTTCCTATTGTTTGTGGTTTGCTTGAGTACTCTTCGATCCTAACAACTGGTATCAGAGCTTTCAGGGTTTGTGAAAGAGAACTCGCTTTCAAACAATGGCAGGAGATAAGTATGAAATAGAGAAATTTGATGGATCTGACTTCATCTACTGGAAGTTGCAGATTGAGGATCTGTTGTATGCGAAGTCGCTGCAAGTTCCACTGCTGGATAAGCCAGATGAGATGAAGCAGACTGAATACGATCTGCTGGATCGACAGGCGATGTCCCTAATCAGGATGACATTGGCTCGGAACGTCATGTTTAACGTCATGGAGAAAAAGACAACGAAGGAATTGCTGAAGGCACTAGAGAATATGTATGAGAAGCCTAGCGCAGCAAATCAGGTATATTTGTTCACTAAATTAACCAGCTGTAAGATGGCTGAAAATGGGGATGTGGCTAATCATATTAATGAGATTACTAAAATTTTATCGCAACTTGCTTCAGTAAAGATGACTTTTCCTGAGAATGTTAGAGCTTGCGTATTATTATCTTATATGCCTGAGTCTTGGAGAATCCTTGTAACTGCTTTTAGTAGTGCTAAGGATACTGACGAGATGAAATTTGATGATGTCAAGTCTGTATTGCTTAATGAGGGTCTTCGCAGGAAGAATTCTGGTGAGGATCTTCGGGAATTGCGCTAAGTGTCAGGGGTAGGAAGAACAATAGGAATTCGAATAATTCCAGGGGAGGCAGGCCTAGGGACATGAGCAATGTTGTGTGTTATGGTTGTGGGGATAAGGGTCACTTTAAGAGGGATTGCCCTAGACCTGGGAAGGGGAAGGGTAATGATGACCGGGACTCTGTCAACTCTGCGGAAGATCTTTGTGAAGCCTTGGTCTTGAGTGTGTCTAGCCCTGAAGAGTCTTGGATAGTTGATATTGACGCATCCTTTCATGTTTCTTCAAACAGGGAGTTATTTCATAATTTTAGGAGTGGGAATTTTGGCAAGGTGTATCTTGCCAATGACAGTGTTGTGAGATAACAGGTACAGGAGACGTGACGATTAAGACTGCTAATGGTAGTCTTTGGAAGTTGGAGGATGTGAGGTATATTCCTGGAATTAGGAGGAATTTAATTTCATTGAATCAACTCGATGAGATGGGCTACACTGCGGGCTTCGAGAACGAGATGTGGAAGATCATGAAGGGTGCTATGGTAGTGGCGAAGGGATTGAGATCCGGTACGTTGTACTCTACCGGGGAAAGGACTAACATGATTTCTTATGCTTCTTGTTCTAGTTTATGGCTTTGCAGGAATGAGAAGAGGGTCAGTTTCGCCAAAACTGACAAGGAAACTGAGGAGGTATGGAGTGACTCAGGTGACAAGAAGCCAGTGGGAGCTGTGGCGGTCAAGGTTTCTGGTAGGCTGGGTGTGCCTAGGGAGGAAATGGAGGAACCACAGGAAGCTCCACAGGTTGCAGATTAGGTTGCTGAAGAACCTGAACCATAGGAGCTAGGTGAAAGCTCCAACGCACCATCTACTGTGAGGAGATCCAGGAGGGCTACTAGAGATGCTGGAAAGCCAAAGACCTACAGGAAGGCTGTGCAGGCGGAGGCTCGGTTCAACTGGGAGCACGCGATGGTTGATGAGATCGCGTCACTTGAGGGAACTTGGAAGCCGGTGAGATTGTTTGCGGGGAAGAAGGCCGGGAAGAAGTGGGTCTACAGGATCAAGGGTAAGTCAGTGGATGTTGGGAAATTGAGGTCCGGAGCGGTCTCAGGAGGCCTCTCGGACTAATGAAGGGGCCGGTCGATGCACTAGGGGAACTTGTGGTAAAAGTTGAGGATGGTTGAGATTTGGTCTCTAAGTGGGAGATTGTTGGGTGTGAAGACCAAACTGAGGAACGAAGAAGGAAGAAAACGCAGGCAGCGTTTTCAAAACGCCACCAGCGCCCATCAAACGCTACCCGCGCCGTCAGAACGCTGGCAGCGTCTCGTCCAGAAGCCTCACCGACGAAAACGCAGCCAGCGCCCCCAAAAACGCAGCCAGCGTTTTGGGTGCTGCAATGCGACGCCTTGATGGGCTTCGTCCAAAGGCCCATATGTGTGTTATATTTTTGAGCGGCAAGTTTTTTAGGGTTTTCAGTTATTGTTAACCTAGTTCCTCTTATGTTTCTCTAGTATATATAGGGGTTCAGGTTCTTCCTATTATGCATCCCTAAGATCAAGTGAGATAGAGAGAAACACAACCTTGTATTGTAATCCTCATATTACTAGTGCATCGATTCCGTGGTTTTTTTTCCCGCTTTGGGTTTTTTCCAGTTAAAATCCTGGTGTCAAATTTCTTATTTCTTTTCCGCTATTATTTCCTATTGTTTGTGATTTGCTTGAGTACTCTTCGATCCTAACAGGGAGGAAGGTAAGGGGAGGTTAGAAGGGGTTAAGGAGGGTACTTACTCCTCCTTACCCCTGCTTGGGAGGAGGGTGAGAGAGGGTAAGGGAGAGTAAGAGAGAGTGAGGTTTACCCCCCTTTACCCTTCTTAACCCTTATTTTTTTAACACCCAAATTTTGGGGTGTAAAGGGGTGTTTGATTAAATTATAACATACATACAATAAAAAATGATCATATTACCTTTAACCATAATTGAATCATAACACATACATCCAACTCTCTCCAACTCTCTCTCTCTCTCTCTCTCTCTCTCTCTCTTTCTTTCTCTCTCTCTCTCACTCTCTCTCTCTCGCACACATACACACTCATCACTCTCTCTCTCTCTCATCTCTCTTTCTCTCTCTTACACACACACATCTCTCTCTGACCCTCTCTCTCTCTCTCTTTCTCTCTCTCTCACACACACACACACACACCTCTCTTTCTCTCTCTTACATACACATATCTCTCTCTTACACACACACATTTCTCTCTCTCTCTCTCTCTCTCTCTCTCTCTCACACTCGCATCTCTCTCTCTCTCTCACTCGCATCTCTCTCTCTCTCTCTCTCTCATCTCTCTCTTCCTCTCTCTTACACACACACACACACACACACATCTCTCTCTCTCTCTCTCTATCTCTCTCTCTTGCTCGCTCGCTCTCTCTCTCTCTCATCGCTCTCTCTCTCTCTCAGAGATAGAGAGAGAGAGAGAGAGAGAGAGAGAGAAGGTAGAGAGAGTAGACTGAGAGGGTGGAGAGAGAGGGGGGAAGAGGTAGAGAGAGAGAGAGAGAAGAGAGAGAGAGACGGAGAGAAATGTGTGTGTGTAAGAGAGAGAGAGAGACAGAGAGAGAGAGAGAGAGACAGAGAGGACAGTAGAAAGAGAATGAGTATTAGAGCAAATGTATGGGTATTATCTTGAATTACATATAATGTGAAAGAACAAATATGTCAATTAACATTTTACTCTTATTAACTCTTCAAATTGTTATCCCAAGCAGGGGTAAGCAGTTTACCCTTATGAACCCTCTCATACCCTCACCCTCCTTTATTCTTATGAACCCCCACTCTCCATTTTAACTCTCCTCCCAAGCAGAGTGTAAATAAATTAAAGAATTGCTAATAAAATTACACATATTCCTCGAAGTCAAATCACTGATAACTTCTGGTCCCTCGCCCATCCAAACTCTCAACTTCATCTCAATAGGATGCCAATGAACGATAGCATGTGATGCCACGTTTCCCACTCTCTTAATGTGACGAAAGCAAATAAAATTAAAGTCTTTACTCAACTCACAAAGTTTTTTAATAAATAAAGAAGTATTATTATTCTCAAATTTCTTGGGTTTGAAGCTTCTTATAAGCTGCATCGAGTCACCTTCTAGGATTATCCTTCGAAAGTCATGTTGTTTCGCCATTGTTACCGCAAGGACTGCAGATATAGACATTCATCAGTCAGTGGGGGCCTTGTTCTGCCCGATCATCATCAACGCTACTCTAATCTCGTCATTTGTTACACAGGAGGATAGATGGCCACGTCGATCTCCTCCGCGACTCTGCGCTTTACTGTGCCGACCGCTTCCTCTATTCCAATGAACCCTTCTAACGTGAAGAGTCATTCGTAGAAATTCAACACTCTAGTTTACGTGTTAGCCTTTTCCTTCTCCTAGGTACTATACCATTGCAGTTATTCTCCTTTCTCATTGAAGCTCGAGTATGGAACCTAAGAGATCGGTCTTTTCCCATTGCACCCACATATATTCCTCTATCCCTCTAAGGTCACTAATTTTGTCCAACAATAGTCTATGCTTCGACCAATCTTTCTCCCGTCGAAGCTCTTTTCCCAGTTATAATTTAATCTGTCTTCCTAAGTGACCTATTGTGTCCTCATTCCACCTATCTAAACCAATAGATGTAGCTTGTATCTTCCCTTTAAAGTTTTCCCAAGGGTCCAACAAATTGACCCACATCCACACTGTCTCGATCACCTCCCTACAACGCAACCCTCCTCGTTCACCCAAACATTTTCAAAGCTAAATCTCCTTTCCCGCTGCCCTCGAGAATTATTATTTTTCTTGAGTTGTAATAAAATAGGTAGAAGGTCCAAGAGATTCTCATGAATGTGAAGAACTTCTGCATATGGGAATAACACAACCCAATGAACTGTGGCGCCAAACCTGTCGAGCCTCTCCTCCACGATATCACCCTCCCCAATTTTATTTTCCCACGTATAGTCATAACATGTGTAATTTAATCCATGCAAACCACTCCATTCAAACGTGGCTCGGAACTCATTTAAGATTGCTTGGCTTTTGTCTTTGTTGCCTCTTTTTTCAAAATTGTAAAAAATCTAGTTCAAGTCACCACCGACCCATGACAAGTTACTATACGTGTGCAGATCCCTCAAAAAGCTCACAAGTATTCAACTTGAGCCTCATTCCGTATTGCCCACAGACTCCTGTAAACCTCTAAGGTTGGTTCACTCCCCACACTTCAACATGAATATCAATATGATGCAATGAATAAGATATCACACCACATTCATATTCTCCTTCCACTATAGTGCTAAACCCTCTCGACTGTCCTACACAACTAACAACCGCTCTGCAATAGCCTCTAACACTTTGATCCACCCCCTCCATCTCCATATCCAACTGCTTGGTCTCGGAAAGGAACACCAAGTTGGGAGATCTCCTTCGGATAAAAGATCGAAGGTCTTGCACTGCCGAGGGGTCACCCAACCCCGACAATTCAGAAATAAAATACTTATTGTTGCAGGAGGGGTTGCTGAGCAACCTCCATCTCTTGCTTCTGACAAACATTCTCAACGATAACTTGCTCCACCGCCTTGAACTTGTCCCCTGAATCTTCCCTTACTGCAGATGAAAACTTTCTTTTGAAAACTTCGTTCCCCACTTTCCCTAAACCTCCCCCCTCCTTCTATGTTCTTAACCTTAACCTCCCTTTTCCCTCTTAAGCTTTGAAAAAGCTATGGTAATCATTTCTTCCCTTTGAAAGCTTGGAACAATTTCTTTTCTTCATTTAGGTCTGCCTCAAAATTTTCATTCTCGTCTTCAATGGAGATGCCTTCAACCAGTTTTCATACTATAGTTCTTCAATCGAGGTCTTTGAATCAACTGTCTCACAGTCTATTAGTACATAAGTAGCATAACCCATCTGCCTCAAAAGTTTCTTTCTCGTCTTCAATGGAGAGGCCTTCAACCAGTTTTCATACTATAGTTCTTCAATCGAGGTCTTTGGATCAACTGCCTCACAGTCTATTAGTACATAACCCATCTTCCTGCAACTCTAACGAAATTATGAGAGTTTCAAATATTTAAGTCTCCCCCAAATTTATTTCCCATCCACCTTGATATTATTTCCTTGTCGTAGGGGCTATGTAACATCTACATCCACTCTAAAACATAAGGATTTATTAGCTCAGTATAACAACTCCTCCACACACCCCACAAACGTACTCACCTTATCCTCGGGGATTTTCGCGACTGCTCGGGCTTGTCGAATGACAGGAGCTATAGACGCTTTTTGACCGAGAAACACGTTGTTTGAAACTTAATCTCTCCATACTGCCCCAAGCATGTCCATTCTCATAGGAGAAGAAGCCTACCAGCAAAAGACTATGAACCTTCATTTAACGCAAACGGTTTGTCTTTCTCCATAAAAAAACTGGAAGAGGAACAAATTCTCCGCCAATTACCACTCAGTTAGACGGTCTCTACACATAGCGCAAGACATTCTAGATAACTCTAGGGGTTAAGGATTTCCTTGTTAGTAGATGTCCCACCTGATTAAGTGTTGTCTCTTCTTTCTTTTATATCAGAACTTCCTCTAATTCAATTATTTCCTCTTCTTTTTCTGTCAGTTTTAACTTGTTCAAATCCACCTCCATACCTTTCCCCATCGCTACATACTGCTACCTTCCGCAATAAGTTACAGTCCCTAACCGCTCTAACTGCACACACGATCGGGATACCCACCCCTAGAGATCGAATAGGATAAGATCAATCGAGCAACACTTTTCAACCGCTGCAACTCTCACCCACCCACTACCGCCTCACCGTGTGTTGGAGGCAAAGAGATCTCACGCCGCCGATCTGATGTATACGCTAGGGTTGACTAGGAAGGAGATAAAAAAAAGGAGGCGCTAATTACATCGTAATGATGTTATCTAGCCTAGGGGTGTGCATATTTCGGCCCGGAGCGGAAAAAATCTGTGACGCGGACCGGCCCAAACATGGCCCGGACCAACCCGGTTATGTTCAGTCCGGTCTCCGGTCCATAATATTTATAATTTCGGGTTTCCGGGTCGGTCCCAGTCCAAACCCTTAAAAAACGAGTTGGACCGATTAACCCGGTTTATACTTTTCTAACATACCTAATTTAATAAATCAAATCCAAATATCCAATAGATATTTTGTCCATAAATATAATTATTTTTTTATATATTTCAAATTATACACTCATCATATTTAAGCGTAATTATTATTGCCTAGTTGCCTTTGAATCAGCTCATAATATCATTTCAAAAACACAAATTTTCTAATCGATGGTAGCCGCCACCAGATTTTTTTTTTAAAAAAGAAGTCTATTCCTATTAATTTGTTACTAATGCATTATGGAATTTCTGACAGTAAACTATGGGTGGGAATTGGGTGGGTATGGATGGGCACAGTCCATACCCACGTTTTACCCAAAGATTATAAGACCCTACCCATATCTTACCCATGCCTCTTAATACCTACATGGGTAATACTCACTTGGGTATTACTTCCATGGGTATTACCCATGGGTATTCATGGGTATCCAACTATTTAACTACTATTCTTATTTTATATTCTAATGTTTTATATAATAAATTTATATTTGGAGCTCAAAATTCATATTTGAACTTTTTTTAATCTATCCTATCATATTATAAAGTTTCAATTTAAATCGTTAAAATTGAATTTTAGTTTAAAGTTTCAGTTAGTTTTTGCGACAAAAAATGTCTATATATGTCGTGATAAATGTTATCGAATAAAAATAATTAAGAGCTCAAAATTCATATTCGATCTTTTTTTAATCAATACTATCGTATAACAAAGTTTCATGTCAAACCGATAAGGTTGAATTTTGCCTTAAATTTCAGTATATATATATATACGCAATACAACTCGATATGCATATAGTTAAGACATCAATGAGTATATGGATACCCATGAATAATGGATACCCACACCAAATTATGGGTAACCCATACCCGTCCTACCCATTACCCATCTCTAATGGGTTTTAGCCACCCATTATGGGTGGGTAAGGGTGGGTACCCAATATATGGGTATCAATTCCCACCCCTATAGTAAACTAATTATAAGGACTAGTACAATGGAGTATAATTAAAAGCTAATTTCCTAATCATGGTGGCAACTACTAGCTAGTTAAGAATTCAACTATTGTAATTAAGGGTGTGTTTGGTTGGAAGGAAAATGATTTCGGAGGAAATTGTTTTTTAAGAGAAATGGTTTTCCAAGGAAAATTATTTTCCATGTCAAAATTTCCCTTGTTTGGTAGGAGATAATTCGTTTTTCGAAAAATTAATATATATATATCGACATAAGTGACGATATTTATTACAAATAAAAATATTTTGAGCTCAAAATTAATATTTGAGCTTTTCTTAATCAATTCTATCATATTGTAAAATTTTGAGTTAAACTAATGAAATTGAATTTTGCTCTTAAGTTTCAGTTAAAATAATAACAAAAAATGGTGATATAAGTGGCGATATATGTTATAAATGAAAATATTTACAGCTAAAAATTTATATTTGAGCTTTTTTTAATCATTTCTATCGTATTGTAAAGTTTCGAGACAAACGATAACATTGAATTTTGCTCTTAAATTTAAGCCATATTTAATAGCGAAAAAATGTCGACAGAAGTGGCGATATATGTTACAAATGAAAATATTTGGAGCTTAAAATTTATTTATGAGCTTTTTTTTACTCCATGCTATCATATCATAAAGTTTCGATTCAAACAGTTAAATTTGAATTTTTTAAAATTTTTGTTAGTTTTAGTGGTAAATGATTCCAGTATATCTTGCGATAAATGTCATCCGATAAATATATTTTGAGCTAAAAATTCATATTTGAGCTTTTTTTAATCAATTATATCATATTACAAAATTTCAAGTCAAACCGTTAAAATTGAATTTTGCTCTTAAATTTCAGTTAGATTTAACAATTAAACCCGATCCAACAATTAAGGGTGGAAAATATTTTTCCTAGATTGAAAAAAGGAAGTCAATTTCTTTCCTTTAGGGGAAAATGATTTTCCAAACCATTTTTATACCAAACACTAGAAAATTAGGAAAACATTTTTATGCCAAACACTAGAAAATTAGGAAAACATTTTCCTCCCCTACCAAACACACTCTAAAAGTTATTTTGACACATAAAGAGAATGGTCCAAAGGGTCCGCGTCGGGTCGACCATCCATTTTTCCAGTCCGGTCCGGGTCTAATGTGAAAACGGTCCGATCTCGGTCTATTATTTAGTGAAAATCCCATCTCCAGATCAAGCTAATTAGGTCTGATCCGATCGGGGTTTGGACCGATGCACACCCCTAATCTAGCCAATCTATAAGTCAAAGTATTCAATTAAATAAGATGTATTTGATCCTATCATTGCTAGGGGGAAAAAAGAAATAAAATGGAGGTGCTAATTGCATTAATTTTTTGACACTTGCTAAAATTTCGGTCTTACCCTATTTTTTTGTATGGTTGGTTTGTGATGGTTATTGTCAACAAAAAGTGTTAGATGTGGTTAAGTTGGTGGTAAGAATAGTGGGTATGGTAAATTGATATGTGGGTAAAAAAAAGTGAGATTAGATAATAATGGACGATTATTTTAGTATTGCAAAAAGTGTACCGATTATTTTAATATTGCAAAAGAAGTGTGAAAACTCTACCATAGTTGAATTTATTTTCAACTATGGTAGTTGAAAATTTTATACCATTCATTTATCAAATAAATCATATTTGTTAAAAAGATTTATATCCTCCTAAACATGGTTAATTATTGTATCAAGTTATCTTGATCAACCTACATTGATTTTGAATTTTTATGGCAAAATTAATGGTATTTTCACTTTTCAACTACGATAGTTAAAAAAGAGTCAATTGTGTTAGAATTTCCTCAAAAATATTCAATTTTATAAAAAAATTATAACTTAACATATAAATTTACTTATTGTAACAAATCTTATGGTGAATATATATATTAATTTTAATTTTTAATGGTAAAATTAAGGGTAATTATACATTTCAACTACCATAGTAAAAAATATTTTCAACTATGGTAGAATCTCCCAAAGAAGTGAGGTGAGATAATAAAGTGATGGTTACGGTTAAATTTGTAAAAAGTGTTAGATGTAGTTAAGTTGATGGTAAGAATGGTGGGTATGGTAAATTGATATGTGGGTAAAAAAAGTGAGGTGAGATAATAATGTACGATCATTTTAATATTTTTTTTAGTAAAGTATGGGAGTAAGAAAAAGTAAGGTAAGAAAATGGTGTGGTTATTATAGTTTTTTTTTTTGAAGAGAGGTGTAATTATTATAATTAGATATGGTTAAATGTAGTTATTTTTAATACACCACACAAAAGATCATGGCTAAATAAATTTGGAATGATTTATGCTAAAAATAGATGAAAAATAAATGAGAGTTACCTTTTATCCACATTAAATAATTTGGACTAATTTAATTTGAGTGAAAATTAAGTTTGGGTAATAGAAACATATTATGTATGGATTTTTTCTTGAATCCATTATTGTCAAAATTCGAATATATAACCATTTTGTTGTGAATTGAATA
Source organism: Portulaca oleracea (assembly GCA_029582165.1). Taxonomy (NCBI): domain Eukaryota; kingdom Viridiplantae; phylum Streptophyta; class Magnoliopsida; order Caryophyllales; family Portulacaceae; genus Portulaca; species Portulaca oleracea. Next base: position 6,651,932 of record CM055893.1, read on the forward strand.
AATGGGAATATTCCAATGTGAGAAAATGTTTGCCATCTCAATCTACTGTTGCTCTCAACAACCTCAATAATAACAAAATCTAAGGCATAAAGATGAGCCCTAATTGAAAAAAGTGGCAATTATAACAGGGTGAAATCCTTTGAACACAACTGCCTTGTGGGCACAGGTCCATAATACACACCTCCCAAGTGGACAGCCATCGATAAGGTGGCATGAATTGTAACATGAAAAACAAATAATTAATGATTAAACAATTAATAAATAGAATTAATGTAGAAAACAGTGATCATGCTGATAAGGTGGAATGAATCCTACGCTCTCCCTTCCATATTATTTGTGTTCTTTACGGTTCAATTTTAAAATTTTCATCAATAAATTTTTTAATATATATAATAAATTTTTATATAAAATTATTATCATTATATTTGTAATAAAAGATACTCCCCTAAATATATAATATTGCAATTGTTAATAAGATATTATATGAGAAATCATCAATTAAAGAGTAGCTTTGGAGACAGTGGCAATTAGTTAAGAGACAAATAATATGAAACTGAGGGAGTAACAGAAGAAAAAAATAATTAATTACAAAAAATAATAAAAACCTCTCTTTCTTTTTATTTGTCCACTTAACTTTTTTTGTCCCTAATTATTTGTTGTATTTACTTTTTCAATAATAATTTTACTACTTTTACCCTAAATAGATCTTTGGGACTAATAAGTTAATAATAATTGAGAGTATTTTCGTCTTTTTGATTTATTTCTACATAAACTTATGTGTTGCATTGGTTTCTTTTTTTTCCAAAATAACAAATAAGAAGGGACCGAGAGAGTAATAATTAATGACTCTGTTTCATATTAATTATCATAATTTTAATTTTCAGGTTTAGAGTCTTTAGTGTCACTCTTTGATTGATAATTTCTTACATAATATATTATTAATAATTGCAATATTATACTTTTATGATAATATTTTTCGTTATTGAATTTAATGGTAATAATTTCATATAACAACTCATTAAATATAACAAGAAATTTATAATAAAAAGTTTTCAAATTTGGCTGTACAATTTTTAAAGGAAAAAAATGAACAATTAATTAGAGAATGAAAATGATAAACATCTTGACGCTGCATTTTTTCTAAATCACCAATAAAGTTAAATGTAGGTGTATTTAAATTATTCTAAATGTATGTTTTATTATTTTCAGGGTTACTACAACTTATAAACAATTTAAAAATAATTTTTTGTTTTTATGTATTTCATAAATATAAAACTATGTATAAAATGTGCATTTTCTACTATGATTGATAAATTTAGGCTATTTTTATATTTTTCGACCTAGCTAATAAGTATTATATTATTATAATTGATAAATATATATAATTATTAAAGAAACTATTAATAAAAGTTACAAAAATGTGAAATATGACAAATTCAAGATGGTTAAGGTTATCATGGTTTGATAAGAAATAAATTTAATGTAGAAAACAGTGGTCATGCACATAAACGGTATCCGGTTTCTGGTATTCACACAAAAAAGGGAAGTACTAGTATGATAGAGAAAGGAAGGCAGGTGAGGGCCCAGGGAGTGTGTGAGGTGGGTGCGCAAGAATATTGTTAGAATCGGTCACATTCAATGGTAAGATACATTGTAATGAGCCAACTTCCCAAATTCATCTCCCTCTTCAATCTTCATCCTACCCCCCATCAAATCATATAAAAACTTCATTTTCAGATTCATTATATCACATCCGTCCATCATCATCATCATACACACATTCACTTCCCCTTTTTGCCCTATGTTTTCATAGGGTTCCTTCCTTCCTTCCCTCTACATTCTCCCACGAAAAAAAAATTAAAAACATTCAATCTTTTTTCTGGTAATGTGCTTTGGATTTGAAGGCCAATTTGATAATCTTTTCTGGGTTTTTGTTCTGATTGTTGGAGTTCTCTTGTGCTTGGATTTGGTTGTTGAATTGCAGTCATGCCTACCCTTCTCAATTACAGTGGTACGCTTTCTTTTTCCTTCTCTGTTGGGTTTGAAGTTTGAATCAGATTTAGTGGTGTTTGGCTGGATTTTGTGTTCTGGGTAGAACTGAATTTGTTGTGGAAGTTTAAACTCGTGAATTTGATTAGTGTTTTTTCCTACCCAAGAGATGTATTTTCTGGAAAATGATTTTCCTTCCCACCAAACACACCCGTAGTGTTTTTTGGCTGGGTTTTGTGTTCTGGGTAGTGAGTGAATTGTTGTTGGAAGTTTAAACTTGTGAATTTGATGAGTTTGTGAATCTTAGCATAAGCAAATGAAACTAATTTTGCTAGATGGAATTAGCTGTGATCATTGTCCTGAACTATTTGCACGTATTAAACCATTCTAAGTTTCTGATTTCTGAGAGAGAAGTTTGGATTTTTATCCAATCTTTTGTTGCTTGATTGGCTGAATTGTTACCCTATCTATTCTCAGTAAGAGAAAACAGAATCACCATAAGTTCACATAATCTAGACTGAGTTTTTCTTGTGTGGATTTTGTTGTTTATTCTTAGTTGAAAAACAAGATTGTAATGGACTAAAGTAGAACGTCTCAAGTAGGTATCTAGCAATTCCTAAATCTTTGGTCAATTGAAATTAGTATGTCTAAATTGCAAAATTTAAGGGTAAAACTGCTACATTCGACCCTTTTGTACAGATTTCGGATTATTGGTTTTGGTTTTGGTTTTGGTGTTCTTATTAGTTTATATATTGCCTTAAACTCTCAGGGGAAGATGAATTATACCATGGGAGATCGGTCTATCCTAATTCCATGGCTCATATGGACGTATATAGCCCTCCCCAGAAGCGAGCGCGCACTAGTGCCCCGTTTGTCCTCTGGGGTAATGAATCTGAGCCAAAGAATGGATCATCATCCATCGACGTTCTTCCTGATGAATGCCTCTTTGAGATCCTAAGGCGGGTGCCTGCCCAAGAACGAAGCACGTGCGCTTGTGTCTCTAAGCATTGGCTCACTGTGTTGAGCAGCATCCGACGAGCTGAACTTTGCAACGATGATGTTGATATGATCTCCGAGGATAAGCAAGATGGTGGTGTTTCGAGGTCGTTGGAAGGAAAGAAGGCCACGGATATCAGGCTTGCTGCGATTGCTATTAAAATGGCTACTCGCGTTGGTGGACTTGAGAAGCTTTCCATCAGAGGAAGCGGCTCTATACGTGGCGTCACAAATTTTGGTTTGTCTGCTGTCGCGCGTGGATGTCCAACCCTCAAGTCTCTTTCACTCTGGAATGTGTCGTCTGTGGGTGACGAAGGCCTGATTGAGATCGCGAATGAATGCAACATGTTGGAGAGGCTCGATTTGTGCCAGTGCCCATTGATTACGAACAAGGGTTTGATTGCCATAGCCGAGAAGTGCCCCAACTTGACAACTCTATCGATCGAATCATGCCCTAATGTCGGCAACGACTGCATCCAAGCAATAGCTCAGGGGTGTCGCAAGCTCGAGTCGATTTCCATCAAAGACTGCCCCGTTGTCGGCGATCAGGGAGTAGCAAGCTTGTTGTCGTCGTCCTCTTCGGTATTGTCCAAACTGAAGCTTCAGAGGCTGAACATCTCGGATTTCTCCCTAGCCGTGATCGGCCATTATGGGAAATCTCTCACCAGCATCACCTTGAGCAACCTCCGAAATGTGAGCGAAAAGGGTTTCTGGGTCATGGGTAAGGCTCAAGGTTTGAACTCTCTGTTGTCCTTGTCAGTTGCATCGTGTTTGGGGCTTACAGATCTGAGTCTTGAAGCCATCGCCAAGGGCTGCTCTGCCGTGAAACAAATCTTCATCCGAAACTGCCCAATGGTTTCCGACAATGGGTTGTTGGCATTCTCGAAATCTGCAGAAACCCTTGAAAGCCTGCATCTGGAGGATTGCAACTGGGTTACTCTTTCAGGGATAATCTGTGCTCTCGCTTATCTCAGTTCAAACCTCAAATCTCTCTCCCTAGTGAAATGCATGGGACTTAAAGATGTCCTCTTTCAGGAAACCCCAGAAATCAACTGCACCAGCTTACGATCGCTCTCTGTCAAAAACTGTCCAGGGTTTGGGAGTTCTAGCTTGGGTATTCTAGGGAAGATGTGTCCTAACTTGAAGCAGATCGATCTGAGTGGACTGTATGGAATGACAGACGACGGCATCCTTTCCCTAGTCGAAAACTCTCTCTCAGGGCTCGTCAAAGTGAACCTAAGCGGCTGCATTAACTTGTCAGATGAGTCCATTCAGGGCATTGCTAGGATGCATGGGGAGACCCTCAAAGTGCTCAATGTCGACAGATGCAGGAAAATCAGTGATGCTAGCTTGTCAGCAATTGCAAACTCCTGCCATTTGCTCGTCGATCTCGATGTCTCGAACTGTGGTGTCACGGATTCCGGAATTGCCAGTTTGTCATGCTCTGATGACTTAAACCTGCAGATCCTCTCCATTTCAGGCTGCTCTAAGATTTCGAACAAGAGCCTGCCGTTCCTCATCCAACTAGGGAGGAACCTCGTCGGTCTGAATCTCAAGCACTGCAACTCGCTCAGCCCGAAATGTGTCAATGCGCTCGTCGGCAATCTCTGGAGATGCGACATCCTCTGCTGATTGGTCGGTTTTTCTGTCCAAGATCGATGAGAAGTTGCCATGAAAATCGGATTGGCTTGTTCATCTGGTTGTTTTCCAAGGGGGTTCTTGGCAAAAACTTGCAAAAATACCTCGTCCCCTTTTTGCAGGCTTCACAAGAAGTCTGTTTCGAGGTTTTCGGTCTCCTGATGAAGGAATGACTACCTTTAATCCCATCGCCCCCTTTTGTCAAGTATACAACCAGCCGATCCGTTTTTAATGGCTTCTTCTTCGTTCATCGTGGGCAAAACCCAAGTTTGCTGCATGCCTTGGACAAGCTCTGCTCTACTCAGTCATCTCGAAAAGAGTCTGGTTCGGAGTCGTGTTTATATGTTTCATTGTCGTTGGCTACTTTTTCTTTCTTTTTTTAGTTTGGGGTTGTTTTGGACAGTTTATGTGGTAATAGGGTTGGTCTTGGAGTCACAGGCTTTGGCAATGGCAGTGAACATGAGGTCTTTCTTGCCATTGACAACCATCTACAAGGTTGTTTTTTCTCCCAAAGGTCTTAGTTTTCCAGGCTATCTTGTTTGCATAAATATGTACAAGCAACTCTTGTTTTAAAAGTAGAGTTACTATAAAAAAAAATGTTAAAAAAATTAAAAAAAAAATGGAGCTTTTTGGCTTCATTGCTGGTGTTACAGTTTGGTCCATAATATTCTTCTTTGTCAAGAAATTTCTTAGGGTTATGGTCGGAACAAGGACTCTCCTCGGTGTATTATGAAGATCAACCTTTGAAATGCATATGATTCAATTTATTGGGAAAGTGTTCAAGAATTTTGCAAGCTGGGAAGTTTCCTACTTAATTTATTTAATGGGTAATGATGTGTGTTACATCTACCTCGTTTTCTATTCAACTAATGGATCTTTATTTTCATTGTCATGGAATACTACTTGAAGTATCAGATGGTATTTGCTGGCTACTTAGATAATGTTGATCAGAAGCAGCTCTAAAACCTCACAAGGTTTAATGGATGTGAGTTCCCGAATAAATATCTTGGTTCCCTATCACTTTAGATAGAATTTCTAAAGTGGAATGTATTTACTTGATGTAAGATGTTGGCTAAAGTTCGTGTGTCATCAACTAGAAATATCTGTTATGCGGGAAAAATCTATAGGTCGAAATATTTTCCTAGTAGTAGGGATGATAATGGGCATGATTGACTTAGATCCAAATCTTAAGGGTCCAACGGATCCATGGGTCCCAGTGGGTCCAAGTTGTGGGCCCATGACGTCGGAAGCTAGGATCTGGATTCTAAGCGATAACACACAGTGAGAGAGAAAGCAGGGGCCAGGGGGTTGTCCAATGTGGGAGATGGAGAGATTGAATGGTGTGTGATTGTCAGACCATGCGAACTATAGTCACAGACAAATTAGGGTTTTAGTTCTTTCAGATGGAAAAAGGTGGTGATTTTTACCACATGCACATGCATGCGCGCGCACACACATATATATTTATTTGTAAAAAATATTTACTTAAATATAATACACAGATCTAAGTAAAGGTCTAGGTAAAAATTATCGACCCCACATCCAGATGCATTTTTCAAACCTTGGACCTATATCCTACATAGGTAAAGGTCAAGGTAAAAGTTGTTGATCCCACATCCAGATGCATTTTTCAAACCTTGGACCTATATCCTACATAGATCCATTGGGTCTAAAATATTTGGACCTGCATCGCGTGACATGGATTTGGGTCTTGGACCCACTACCATCTCTACCTAGTGTTGATACTTGTTGGTATCAGAAGAAAATGTGTGCTATCATGGAAGTGTTGGAATATTTCAAGAGTTAAGAGGCATAAAAGTATAAGTTATACGCATAAGATTGACCGAAATGTCGAAAATAAGCTTAATAAAGAAAAGTGGCCCAACACGGATCGTGTCTTGTGTGACACGACCCGTGTTAGCGTCCAGAGAGCACAATTTTTGTGCGCTGGGTCAACACGGATCGTGTTGGACCCAGTCGGGATTGATTTTTGAAATCCCTTAAATCAAGTCTTGGAATTAATCTTGATTGATCATTAATAGAGATAATCTTTGACTGAGAAATCAGTCAAGCAATCCTCATTAATGATTCAAAGATATATCCCTTGGATAATACCTCCTATTATGTCAAGTTTGAATGGTTTGTCTACTCCATGAATCACTATAAAAGGAGGATGAATTCTCCATTCATCCACACACCCTCAATCTTCTTCTATTCTATTCTAGAGAGTTTCAACACACTCCTAAGGTGTTGAACTGCAGCAACATTCTTGAAAATTCATGAGAAATCTTGAACTTTGCTTACAAGAAGTTAGGTTTTACCTTGAGTCTTTTCACGGTCTAGTGAATAAGTTTTAAGGGGAGACGGGCTTGCCCTCGACTCCTAGTCACCCAAGTGATCCCCCATCTTCCATGTGACTGTGTTTTCTCCATCTCATTGTTTTCCCAACAATCTTAAGACTTACTGCCACCATGGATGATCGAGTCAAGGATCATACCGGATAATTTCTTTGATTTGAAATTGGGTTAATTCAAATTAAAGGGTTAATTAGAAACATGTTTATAATTTAATTTATACACCTTGTTAAGTCACTATTTACAGGTCTTTTAGAAAGTGGTGTGTTAAGGTGTTTATGAGTACATGTTTTCTTTGTCATTATTCATTTTGCCAAGCCTTTAAGTGTGATTTTATTATTTGTCAAGTAGATCACAAAGTGCCATTGATAAGTGAGTTTATGGTTTTTGTGGCATTTTTTTTCATGGTTAAGTACACATATATGTGTTATTCATATATGAGTTGTTTTATTGAATATAAAGCATGATAATTGTTTATTAAGTTTATCATGACTATTTGAGTACATGAGTTTACCAATTTGTTGTTAATTGATGGAATGACAAGCATGAATGTTTTTAAGTAGTTATATATGCACATGTGCAAGTATGTATGTCAATCTATATGATTCACATGTTTAAGTTTATGTACATGACGAGTGATATTCTCCGCTAGAGATACAAGCTTGCTTGAGTTAAGACAATGTTTATTCACGAAAGTTCTTAGTATCTATGATTTTGTGATATATATACTTGAGTTGTCTTGTTTGGTTCATGTCTTGTTAAGCATACATAATATGAATAAAATGCAAGTATTTATGACATGTATGAGTTTGACATGAGATTTATAAGTTGTAAGAATATGGATTCATAGTAATTTGTTTCGAGGTGAATTCATATGTTTTAATTCCTAATTAAGTTGGTTATGCAAAGAAGGTTTATATGTATGCTCATATGTCTCGAGTCTTTGCATTTAAGTTCAAGTTGATTGTCTAATGTGAGTTCATGTTTATGATGCTTAAAGTTTTGTTGGAGCCCAAGAGGGGGTGAAGTTCACAATTAAGATATACACACTAGGTAAGGACGTTAGAGCAAACTTCCTTGGTTTCAAACCAAGGATCAAAACACAGTGTAACTGAAATACCTCATTAGATTTATAACAATCAAAGAACAAGTTACACTTACAACACAAAACAAGAAGTAACAACCCGAAGGCAGTTACTGATAGGATCACTGACCAAGACTAAATGTCCTTGAGTCAGTTACAGATAAGGATCATCGTAGGAAAAACCCTAGCGGCGATTTGGAACATGATGGATTATATTGAAGCACAAACTCACACAGCCTTAGTCCGACAAGGCTCTGCTACACACCATCTCTCCATCACATGTGGACACAACGAATGCTCACCAAGGTCCTTGGCTATACCTTCACCAGAGGTCCTTTACTGGCTACCTTCACCACCGAACCATTGGTTACACACTCGGAGAAATCCCACCGAATTTCTTACTCCGTGATTACTTCTGTGGAATCGCTTATCTTCTCAATTCTTCTATCGTCCTTTTTATAGATGCCTTTGGATGCTTGGACTTGAGTCCTTCCAACGGTAACTTGCCTTATGTGTTGATTTCTTCCCTTTTGTTGCTACAATAATCATGATTGATTTCCCTTGATTTGTTTCCTTTTGTTTCCTTTTTATATCTACAAGAATCATGCCCATAATAAGAATATATAATATATAATCAAAATATATATATATATATATTATATACACATAATCTGAGTATATAATCAGAATATATTATATACTCAGAATATATAATCGGATTATATAATATAAGGCAACTTCCCTTTTCCGGATTTTCACTTTCATCAAAACCGAAGGTCCTTCGCGGATGCGCGGTGAAGGACCTTGACCCTGTCTTCAACAAGTTTGACAATCATATGTTTATAATTGCTTGACAAGTATTCATGATTATAAGTTGTTTAAATACATATGTCGTTATATGTTTTGATTAGTACTTATGCAAGTTTGCCTTGATAAAATGTCTTGATTGATGTAAGTTTCAAGTATGCTAGTATGTCCAAGTTACCAATCAATCATGTTATATATACCTTTTATTTATGTTTGAGGCATGACAAGTTCAAGAGTATCATATGATGTTAATTAAGTACTTGTGCTAACTTTGTTAAAAGTATAAGATCAAGTAAATTCATATGATTGCATTGCGTGAATAAGTTGACCATGACATGTTTTCCTATTATTAAGATATTAATAAGGTATTTTTGTTCATATGAGTACAAGTAGAAATGTATATTTCTTGTTTGTCATGGTAGTAATTAAAGTTCTCATGCATAATATTGTTTCTATAAGTTTAACATAGCCTAATAAGAAATAATGATGGTTTATGTGATTATTGTAAGCATATGGGCTATGGGTATGTCATAAGTAACATAGACACAAATTTATTTATAAGTGCAAGCTTCTCATGCTCAATGATCTTGTTATTATCAAGATGATTTTGTTGTTAAGTGTTTACTTTGTCATACATGATGTTTCTTCATGAGATAAGTAAATGTTTATGAGAAGGTTCATACTTTGTATGGTTCGTATGCTAATATATGTGGCTTACATATTGACGCATATGGTTAAGGCTCGTTAAGTATATTATTATGTAAGAAGCAAAGATAATCATGATTCAATATTCAAGTGTTTAAGTTGAATACTTGTACTTGGCTTTACCGCCATTTTATGAGATTATAAGTGTTCATCATGTATGAATGAAAGTAGTATGTATCTACTATAAGATAAGTTGCATAATGTATGCATGTTGGATTATGTGCACAATTTTTTATTTTGGACGCATGATATTTACCTAAGTTCATGTGTCATAAAACTGGATGATTATTGCTTCCTTTGTTAATAGTCTATTAATCAAGTTTAAATGTTTGATATGTAGGATTCAATCAAGTTTGCTACAAAGGGAAATGCATATGTGTAGGGCCTGCGGCCCAGAGGGCACGGTCCCCCGCGGAGCGTCGAGTCGACGTAGGGTTGCTTATTATTCCTAGGACGTATACTTAATTATTTTAGCGCCAATAAAAAAAATTTATCTTCATTTCATGTAATTTTAATCTGATTTAACCAAAATTTTCTTTAGACAACTTTCGGTAATATTGAGGGATTTTCACAAACCGAGGCCGAAATCCAACCAGGCTTCCCAAACATGGATCCTCGCGATCTTATGTTCTGATCATTTTAAAATGGGCCTCAAACCATGATCAGTTAGTTAGAGTTTGGATCAGAGGTCAAACCTGACCCACGGAAATGGGATTCGCGAGGATCCTAGGCCCAAAAGACAATTGATCCGCGAGAATCAGAGCCTCCTGGGTATGGGATCCGCGAGGATCACCTTTTTCACTGTTGGGTGTCCTTTGGACCAAACTCGAACGAAGTGGTTGTCCCCCCATACTACCGGGAATTACCAAAAGAAAAAAAACGTTAAACCAAACAAAAACATGCACAAAATGAAGCGGAGTCGCCAGTTAGTTTTAAAAAACTATCAAAATAAATTAAAATAAACTCCATAATCTTCGAACCAAAGTCGGGATCGGGGGTAAAGGTACAAATGCAAAGGGGGTGCCTTTACATTGCCCGCCAAGGTGGCCTTTACTAGGTCGGGTCTCTTTTTAAAGGAAAAAGTAAAAAAAAAAACACAAAAACGAAATTATCACATTATTGAAATTAATGCATGCAAAACATTCTCGAATTAAACAAGCATCTAAAGGAAGCAAAAAAAAAAAAAGGTTACAGCGGGTGGGGTAAGAGAACTACATGGTTACAAATTTGATAAAACCCAGATAAACAGAAGAAAAGAGAAAAAAAAAGTGATTACCAACCCCCAAAGATCCGCGAGGAATTAAGTAGAAATTAAGTTCCAAATGGTTGTCCGGCCTCTCCCAAAATCCGCGAGAATTTCTGCTCAATCCAACCCTTTCACTGTCGTTGCCAACACTGCATTCAGACGCCAACAATAGTTTTCCCTTTTCAAAAGATCCGCGAGGATCAGATTTAAATCAGGATGAGTATTGTACTAGTTTTTCACTGTTGATTATGCCTAGAAATGCACCTATACGAGAGCCTCCAACCCTCGAAAAATCCGCCAGGACCTCCATTTTATAGGCAATATGTCTGGAGTTATCTGCAACAGTTACCTCCCCCTCTCCCCAAAGAAATCCGCGAGGATTTGCCTAGTGGAAAGAGTAGGAATGACAGTTTTTGAGCTGGTCTGACAAATCCGCCAGGATTTTCTTAGGCTGGCCTGGCAAATCCGCCAGGATTTTCCTGGACTGGCCTAACAAATCCGCGAGGATTTTTCCTGGGTTGGCCTGTCAAATCCGCTAGGATTTTCTTGGGCTGGCTTGACAAATCCGCCAGGAGCTTTTTCGAGGCCATTGAAAATTGTTCTGAATTGAAACAACTTTTCTTGTGTCTACAGTTAGCCCCCACTTTGAGTGAGTCTGAGTAAGACGAAAGTCAAAGTATACCTTCAAGCTGTTGGAGCTAGTCCATTGAATTTTCGGGGGTAGCCCGAAGAGTTGAAAATTGGTTGGAGGTAGTCCGAGATGAATATTGGTCGGAGGTAGTCCGATCTGGATATGCTGGATGTAGTTCAGACGTTGATGAATTTCTCGAGGGTAGCCCGAACACTTGGATGATATCCGGAGGTAGTTCGCTTGAAATTGCTGGAGGTAGTCTAAGCTTTGATGAATTTCTCGGGGTTAGCCCAAATAGTTGGATGATAATCGGAGGTAGTCCGATGCTAACTTGGTTGCTGGAAGCTGTCCAGGCTTGACTATTCAAGGGTAGCTTGAATATTGAAAATTGACCGGAGGTAGTCCGATGCTGACAAGATTGCTGGAGGTTGTCCAAGCTTGATGTAATTATTTACCTGAAAGTAAATAGAAATAAAAAGTAAATGAAAACACTAATAATAATAAAAATAAATGATAAAAAATAAAAAAGTAAAAATAGAAAGAAAAAAATGAAATGAAATTGAAAATAGATAGTACTAGAAGAAGTAGTAATAATGACTTCCGTTCAATGTGTTTCTACCATCTTCCATCTCTTGAGCAACCACAAATCCGCTTGCATCCGCAGATCTTCAACCTGAAATTTTTCTCTCACCTTGCAACTACTGTCCACACTGTTGAGTGAGTTGCGCCTATTTTCCACACAAAATCCGCGAGAGTAAACTTCAGTAGGAACTGAGTAAGCTTCATTCTAGGTCCGCGTGGAGCTCCGTTTTCGACATTTTGTATCAAATCCGCGAGAATCCACTGTGTTGAGCACCTGAGTAAGTTTCTCTTAACTTGACATTTTTTTTTGATAAGCCATGGCTGACTTGCTTGAGCTTTTCATTCACTTCAGATTTTGAATCTCTGAGAAACTATTGTTGAGCTGCACTTGAAATGCCACTTTGAACCTTTGAAGCAACAAAAAATCCGCGAGGATCCCAACTGCTGAAAATCTCTTTTTTTTTTTTGAAAATTCGACAAATCCGCGAGGAGCTAGATTGAGCTGCCGTCTAAACGTTTTGAGTTGCTGGAATTTGACAAACTCTTTTTTTTTTTAATGAAAACTCTGAAAAATCCGCGAGGGGCCAATAGCAGCCAATTTCGTTCTTCTTCCACTTCAAGCTATTTTCGTTCTTGCTGCTGAGAAATCCGCGAGGAGCTTCTGAACAGCCGGGCCATTTCTGTTCTTGCTGCTGAGAAATCCGCGAGGATCACACTCAAATTTTTCCTGGGTTCTTCACAAATCCGCGAGAATCCAGGCCGAATTGCAGGCGGGTATGTTTTTCATATAGTCAAATCTTGAGTCTTTGCTTGTTAAACTTAAATTTTCGAAAAGTTGGCAAATTTTTCAGACAAATCCGCGAGGTGCTCAGATCAGATCCACGTGGTACAGTCTGATTTACAAACTTCAGGAAGCTGTCACCGAACTGCCCAATAAGTTCTTCATCTGCATTTTGGTAGGGCAGATCTGAAAATCCACGAGGAGCTGTACCGTTGCTGAGCTGCTGAGTAATCTCCATTTGATGACCGAATAAGCTCCGTTTTTTTTCAAAACTTGGAAGATCCGCGATAATCTCCATTTGTTGAGCTTGCTGTATTTTTGCTCCAGTTCTTTAATCTCAGAAACAGGTCCGCAAGATTCTACTGGAGTAAGTCCGCGAGAATTTGTAATCTTTTCCTTTAGTGAGACTGGAACTACGCGGATCTTCGGGGTTTCATTGACCAAATTTCACTTGTATGGTGCAAGACTAGCATATTCATCATGTCAGAATTTCTTATTAAAATGCCACAAGTGTAGGGACAAAGATCCACTTAGATTTTAATAATTCCCGTGCATGTGGACTAAATTTCACTTGAATAATGTCAAATCATAGAATCTTCAGTCAAACTATTATGTGTGTGGGGACCAGGATCCGCGAGGATCTAAATGGTACCTGTGCACATGTACTGCATTCTGCTTGAACTAAGTGAATTTAAGAACTACTCGTGGACTGCGTTTTATTCCCGAACTTTATTGCCGAAAAAATGTCCGAAACGGTCTTGGTAGGAAGTGAGATCCGCGAGGATCCACTTGGACTGCCCTGTATTTCTGAAAAAAAAATGTTCAAATTGTTGTCTGGGTCGAAACTGGGATCCACGAGGAGCCCGTCAACTTGGACTGTATGCTTGAGCCTAAAAAATTATATGTAGACTCGAAAGCGGTATTTGATGGTTCTAGATCCGCGAGGATCCAAATGAGTCGGCTATGTTTTTTTGCTGCTTAAATTGAGTCCGGCTCATCATTCCTCCTCATGCAGATTGGACCTACTTCTTTGGCATGCATGCTGATTTGTCGACCATTGGTTCATTCTATGGGTTCTCGAGTCTGGAAGTGATTGATCTAATCTCTGTTGACGAGCACTGAGTGCGTGTATAATGCTTAGACTATTTATTTATCTTTAATGATGCAATGGATGTACTTTATTTCTCTAGTAATGCATGATGTTAATGCACTCTATGTGAACTATCTTTTTAATCTATGAGGATGCAAGACACACATGCAATGAATATAAGAGAGTCTAGGTATTGAGCTGTGGTCGATAACACTCGAAATATTAGGACGCTTCAAATAGTGAAAACCAAAATCCGCGAACATTTTTAGTCTTCACTCGTGCCCTCAGCTCCGACCCCTTTTGCAAATCTAAGATGAATCTTAGTCCAATCCATGAGAATCGATATCCTGAAGCACTCTAGTTATGGACCTTAAAGGATCTTCAAGAGCTTGTGTCACCATGGAATCTGTCAAGACTTCGGTCGAACTTAAATAATCGACGAGAAAAGAGGTTTGACTCTCACTACAAAAAATCATCACTTGTGCCACGAATTATGCCACGGAAAATCTAAAATTGTGGCAATTTCTCAGTCTTGCCACGGGAAAATTTTATGGTGCATTTGATGTTTACAAATATGCCACGGACTACAACTTCCGTGGCAAAAAAAATACTTATGCCACTGGAAAATGTCACCCGTGGCAATAATATGCCACGGTCTACAACTCTCGTGGCAAAAAAATACTTATGCCACGGGAAAATGTCACCCGTGGCAATAACATGCCATGGACTAGAACTTCCGTGGCAAAAAAATACTTATGCCACGGGAAAGTATCACCCGTGGCAATAACATGCCATGAACTCATGGGGCAAAAACATACTTATACCATGGGAAATTATCACTCGTGGCAAATATAGGCCATGAACTAAATATGGTAGTTTTCTACTCAATAAAATTAGGGATAGTAGTCAAATCCGACTCCGAAGCGAATCCGCTCCGATGCGAAGCAAAAAATTCCAATCCAAATCCGATAAATAGAAATTTGTTTTCGAATCAGATTAAACTGGCCCGACTTCATGATCAATTGTACCTAGATCAGAGCAGATATGGAGTTGTACCTATGACCATTTGTGAAGATGGTTAACTAGAGCATGATGCAACCCGAACTCGGCCCAAGCCACCCAATCGTCGGTCTAGAATATCTAGACATACGTACATATTATTCCCCCATTTTTTTATCTGTCATTTACAGTTTTCAGTGTCAATCTTTAATTAATTAATTTTTTAATATAATTTTTTTTAAAAATATAATATTATACTAAATAGTTTTTTTCATTACGAATCTAATGTCATCAATTTTGTATAATGAATCATTAATTATACAATTTAAAATATTAATGGCCAAAGTTTTTTAACACAATTTCCTAGACGACAGATAAATAAAAACGGAGGGAGTATATCATTATTTGTTAAATAATTTATTGTTTCAAAAAACTAATTTTTAAATTAATTTATTTCTGGTTAGATTATTACTTTCTAAATGGTAAAAACGAAAATATTTTATAAGTAAAAATCCCATTTTAATGTTTTGAAGGAATTGGCGAATTGTAAAAACCTCGAAAAAAATTCGAATTGCGTTGACCATTATGTCGTTAGTAATTAAGTTGACTCCATTGATTTTGAGCTTTTATCGGCGATTATTTTGCTAAAACTTGAGCTCATAGGACTGTCGAGGGGATATCAATATTAATATAGTCATTTTCTATGTGCATGGGTGCGCACGAGAGTAGGGGTATTTTAGTAATTTTATATAATAATATTTGATAAATATGTGCGTATATGTTTATTTTTAGTTAATTACTATGTGACTATTTTTAGTATTAGTACTAGTATTCAAACCCGTGCGTTACACGGGATGCTGATTAAATTTCTTATATTGATAAACATATTAGAAATATATTAAATTATAAAAAGGTCTTACAAAGAAATATAATATACTAATTATAAACAAAATATTGTATTTGTCATTGAGTGATTTTAATAATTGTTCATATTTTAAAAATTATTGTTGCCCTTTTGCATTGACTTTCACGATATTCTCATTAATAGATTTAGAATAATAAAAATACTAATCTAAATTATGGTGTTTTCTTTCTTCAAGATAATTAATCCCTTTTGGTACATTAAAAATTATTTTTATATTAATAGATTTAGATATTCTCATTAATAGATTTAGATTGTGATTTTTTTATTTTTTTATTAATTATTAGTTCTTTTTATTAGTCCTAATAGTAACTTATCATATCATTTATATTTATGGATACACTTATAGTGGTTGTCAACCATGACAACCACCGTAAGTAAAATAAATCTTACTCGTATACATGTCAAGTTTTATCTTGATGATTAGCCTTCTAATTTAATATAAATTGTGAAATATATTTTTTTAATTTTAGTTTATTTTTAAAAAATTTAAAATACATTTTTCAAAATATGCTTTTTTTTTATTAGGCAAAAACTTAGAGTTAAGGTATTTAAATTTTAAAAAATTTCTTAAAATTATTTTTAATTAAAAAAATATATTTTATAATGTTGTACTAAATACTAAAAATGAGTGACGAAGATAAAAGTTGATACTCATATAAATAAACATTGTTTTCATTGTGGTGGTTGTTATGGTTGACAACCACTATAAGTTTTTCCTTATAGTTATGAAAGATTTTATAAAAAAATAAAATAACGATATATAGCCTTCCAAAAATGCCCTCACCCAAACTCTTATTATACCATAATGTGCTATTAGTAACTCATCCTATCATTTAATGTGAAGTTTTTTTTTTTAAAAAAAAAGTAAAATAACTAATTATAGTTTTCCAAAAATACTTTCATCAAAACTCATATTACCTCCGTTCTATATTAATTGTCATAATTTTGACTTTCAGAGTCTCCAATATCACTTTTTAATTGATAATTTCTTGCATAATATGTTACTAACAATTGCAATATTATACTTGTACGATAGTATTTTTCGTTACAAATCTAGTGGTGGTAATTTTATATATAGCAATTCATTGTATATATTGAGAAATTTAGGGTCAACATTTTTGGAGGTTGACTGCACAATTTCCAAAGACGACAATTAGGCCCTGTTCGGCAAAATTAGTGTTTTAGGTAGCGGATAGAGGTTTATGTAATGGATAGCGGTTTAAGCAGCGGATAGTGGTGTAAGTAGCGGATAGCGGATGACTATTCAAATGAAAATTGTGTTCGATAAATTTAGCGGTTGAACTAACAGATTAATGTGAATTGACATAAAAGGATATGAACAATTTTGAAAGATAAAATTTTCAAAGGGTATTTTTTGACCGAAAAATATGAAACGCTATACCCCAAATGCTAAACGTTAACTTTTCATTAGCGTTTCACAAAACGTTACTCAAAACGCTAAACACTCCTCAAAACGCTAGTTTACCGAACACTAATATTTACACAATTAGAGTTTTGACTTGGTGAAAACGCTAAATGCTACCCCAAACGCTACTGCTGAATACAGCCTTAATATAGAACAGAAGGAGTATATTACGGTCATCACCCTATGTATCCAGAAATATATATATATATATATATATATAGGAAAATTGGATTCTAATAATCCCTACTTTCACCAATTGGACAATGGTGGACCGTACTTTCACTTTGTATTCTGGTGGTCCAAAAAAAAAAATTGGATTGTAGTGGGATATTTTCGAGAAAATCATAGACTTTGTGTTGCATTTGATTCAAAACTTAGTATAACACTTTAAAATGATTTTTAATGAATTTACAGCGTTTCTCCCAATTTTTTCATTTTTTTTCACTTTTTTACTATTTTTTACGATTTTTTCACTTTTATTATTTTTAAAAAATCATAATAATTATTCGGAGTCTCAAAAAAATAATTTAAAAAATGTTTTAGAAACTACAATTCATTAACTTTCAAGGTGCAGGAACGAAAAAACCAAAAACAATATAGTGTAGGATTGAAAAAAATAAGAAGAACGTGGAGGTGGATTTGGTACCACTATAATGCAATTTTATTTTTTTTTTAACCACCAGAATACAAAGTGAAAGTACGGTCCACCATTATCCAATTGGTGAAAGTAGGGATTATTAGAATCCAATTATCCTATATATATATATATATATATATATATATATATATATATAATTATTATTATTATTTGAGAAATTAAAATTATTTTCTCCTAGCTATTAATAATAGTAGTGTTGTGATTATATTTACAGAATATTATGTTTTACTAAATCAATATTAGTAATAGTAATATATATATTGTTAATTATGGCCCACTAATCCCAAACCCTAATCTCTATCTTCATCCCCTATCTCCCTCTACGTAACTGCTGCCATCCAACACCTCCCCCACCGCGTCGCCACCGTCAGTCCGTCACCACCGCAAACCACCGCGCCTCTCTTTCTCCCTCGACCTCACTCTCTCTTTCCCGGTTTGCGCTTGCTGGTGTGACACCACTGCCGCCCAGACCTCTGCTGACGTCGCCAACGCATCCCGTGACCGCCACACACCACCACGGCGCCATCATTTGCCCACCCACAGCGACACCAATTGACGCTCACTGCCGCTTCGACCACCACCGACGCCGCGCTGAGCACCACCCCCGACGCACACCGCCGCAGCCGAAGTCGCCAGACCTCTACCTGCCGCCGTCAGTTTTGCCCAGCGCCACCCAATCTCTATGTAAAGTCCTAGTTTTCATATTTATTCGAGTTTTCTAAATTCATTTATTGCTATCATTATTAACTATAAATTTTGAGTGTAATCTGGTTATAATGTGTAAAAATTATGCTTATATAATCTGGTTGCATTAAGTGTATAATTGTTGTAGTTTAAATTATTAATTTTGGCTCATGTATGTGATGAATAGTGTTTATTTCATGTAAATTATGTTTAGGGTTTAATTCATGAAAATTAAATTGAAATGATTTACAAATATTAGGTGTTTAAATTCTGTTTTATGTGTGATTATGACTATAGTTTATTGATTAGTTGCTAATATATGTGAAGAATATAGTGTGTTTTTGATAGATTAATATGTTTAGGGTTTATGTGAAGGATAGATTAATTATGTATGAATTTTGGTTAGTTTGCATTGGTAAATCTGAGTTTATAATTTTGTAATTGAGTAATGATCCATGTTGTTTTGTTTTGCTAAGTATGTCGTTGTTTCAATCTCGTTTAGTTTCATATTCACAAGTAAATTATTTAGTTATAGTCTTATTTTATGATTTATTAATGTTTTCCTCTTATTTGGTGTCTAGATCTGAAATCAAAGGTTGTAAATTTTGCAGGTTTCTTCTGCTTTCTTTTAAAGTTGACGCTATAATTGAAATTCCTCCAACGTATGGTAAGGAGTGCCTTTTTCAAGTATTTTTCTCAATCTTATTTTAGTTTTGTTCTCGTGAGTCTAAATTATGCTATGTAGTGTCTTACAACATGTTCATGTCGCCGAGACATTCAAAGTTATGATTCACATATTATTTACAATAAATATGGATGTAAGTATCCTTCTGCTCGTGTTATGTGTGAACCTTACATGTTTAACCTAGCATGTTTTGCATTTTTGGGTGCCCCATCTTCCCTTCATAATAACCTTGGAATCAAGATAGAGGGTATGAATTCCTAGCATTTTGGAATGTGTCATTTTCCATGATTAAGTTAATTTTATGTGAATTTGTAATAAATATCAATTGATCTTCTTATGATGATGATTTTATGTAAATTTTAGAACTAGGCCTATCGCCAACATGTCAATGACAAATAATTATCAGTTGGTGAAACATTGTGCCAACATATAACCCTTTTGGTAAAAGCCACTTTTTTTTCTTTTTTTTTTGTAGTGTTAGTTTATTTTCCTTCAAGAATGTTTTTATGTTTTAATGATTTATATTTGATGTGTCTACTTTCCTTTTTTTACCCCCTCATTTGTGGCTTCCTAACGAACAGGGTAGTAACAGTCACAATGGAGCCTCTCAGTCTCTCACAACGATTGCAATGACAGAGAAAAAGAAGCACAATGGGCGCTGGTCTGAGAGAAAATGATGCATATATTACGTTCTTTTTAGATTTTTTGGTACAATTATCATAATTGTTTAGTATGTTGTTTTAGCATAAGTTAGACTTGCGTTTCATCATCGTTTCATTGTTGATGAATCGATATTTTTTTTCGAACGATAAGCAATGTAAACATGTACCATTTCTGGTAAATATGAAAATAATAAAAAAAAATTTATTTATAGCTTAATTACTATGAATTTCTTTCAAATATCCCTCTCCATCTCTCTCTATATATGAATTAGATAGTATTTGTCTATCTGTAGATATGTATGAATTCGGTGGTAGCTACTAGCGGGGTGCATGTGAAATAAATAAATAAATAAATAATAATTAGATACAATAAAACAATAGAAAAAGCAAAAAAAAAAAAATTGCCACTGTAGCAAATTAATTGCCACGGGCCTTCACATGGCGAGAAAGGTGATTGCCACGGGACTTCACGTGGCGAGAAAAGTAATTGCTACGGGACTTCACGCGGCAAGAAAATTGGTTGCTATGGGACTTCACGTGGCAAGAAAGTGATTGCCACGCGACTACACATGGCAAGAAAAGTGATTGCCACGGGTCTTCCCGTGGCAAAGGATAGTACTTGCCATGGGACGTCCCGTGGCTACGATTTTTCATTTAGCCACGGTAGCAAATTTCTCATGGCTACATCCTTGCCACGGCCACTTGTGCCACGGGGCTAATTTGAAGAAAACCCGTGGCAAGACAGCTTTGCCACGAGAATTTCGAACTTGTGCCACGAAATTTACCGTGGCATAAGTGATCCTTTTTTGTAGTGTCTCTACGAGTTATAAAGTCCGCGAGAGCTCTTTGAAAAAATTTGCAAGGATTCTGCTTTAACCTGCTTGAGCACGTCCTGGAAACTGGAGAAGAACCTTTAGAGAGATCACTTGAAAGAAGCTACTTTTGTTTGATTATTTGGGACGGACTTCAAAAGCTTCCTACGTATCCACTTCATGAGTGGAATCAGGCCCTCGTAGTTCAAAAGGTAGTGTAAGTATTTAGTGTCTGACTCAATAGGTCAGTGGCTAATAACTTAAGAATAGTTTGCTGGTTGCGGTCACCAGTTGCTATATTTGACCTTGCTTCAAGGCATAGAATTTCCTTAGTTTGTCCAGTTTTGCTGAAGCTTCATAGATCATATATGAACATGCTAGGAGTGATAAGCCACCAAGAATCCATGAGAACTTCATGAATGAAAAAAGCAACTAGGATGTAGGATCAACAAAACCCACATTTCCAATCCCAAATTGATATATGTGAACGTGCTTTTGTAAAAGTTGTTCAAGGACTGGGCTTCTATTACTACACCCTATGTTGAACATGCTTAGAAAAAAGTAATTGTAATACAAAATCGAATGAGGACTTCTCTTCAAAATTGTGGACCATGCAAACTGCCATGAAAATATCGGAACGATCCAACTGCCCCAAAAATTCGTGAGCGATTATAGGGACTTGACTTGTGATGAACTTGCTTAAAAAAGTTGTTCTTATGTAAAATATTGCTAGAAGATTTGATGATGAACATTTGCTCTTGAAAATCCGCGAGGACTTTTTCATTCAGCCTCACAAAAATCTGTTAGGACTTTTCCACAACTATAGCTTATTGTTACTGGATAGTAGAGCTTGATCTTGCTATCCGATGAACATGAAGGAAAGTGACAAGACCGACGTGTCATTTCCACGAGAAGGAATTGGAACGAAATGCCCACTCCTAGGCACCCTTGATTGACCGCTAAAAGGTGAACAAAAGGAAAAAATTGTCCCTAGATGCAACCTGTAGTGGTTAGGAAATGTAAGCCAAAATAAGTTGTATCCTGATAGCCCCCAGTTGAAAAAGAAGACAGAGGGAAAAAGAAAGCCCCCAGTTCGAAAGGAAGACAAAGGGGAAGAGAAAGCTACCAATGTCTACAAGGATAAGCCATGAAGAAAGGAAGGTGTGAAACTTCACGAACAAGATTAATTAATAGTGGAAAAGACTTTATATCACATGACAGTAAGACCAATGAGAATGAGATGCATAATAGAGACTCTAAAAGGTCAAAATCATTTCAAAGCAAACTCTATTTCAATAATATGAGCATAGGACCAAGACACAAAGCCAGTTACTCTATGTTGTACCTCTAAACAATCATGTATCACCTTAACAATTGATGAGCTAGTGAAGCTAGTAGATCCTCACTTTAGGTAAAGTGGAACACTCCTCTCAATGTGTTTAGAAATGTTCAAGGGTTCACTCAAACTCATTCCAATGTATACATCTGCCATAAGCTTGGCAAGACTCTCAACTCCCCATCACTGAGGGCAACATGCAAAAATGCTAATCATGAGGACTTTCAAAGGGTTCTAATGGGGTTTAGGCTAGGGTAAGAAGGGAAATCGTTTGGAAAATGTGGAGCTAAGTAGCCAAGTACCTAAAGAGCAACAACATTTCCACTACATGCAATGTAACACCTCTACACTGAACCTTAAACGAGCACCAAACGTCCCCAACAAAAGAAAACCGGGATAGAGTACAAAAAAAAGTTAAAACAAAAATAAAACTTCTCTTTTTTCTCTTTTTCTTTTTCTTTTTTTTTCTTTTTCTTTTTCTTTTTCTTTTTCTTTGTTTTGCTTCTTTTTTTTTATTATGAATTCCTTATTTTAAACTTTTTTTTTTCAATGAATAGCATGAATATATAAAGAACAACTCAACCCCCACTAGTTACAAGTTACAACCTTTGAGGATAAAAAGGGTAGAAAGGATATTCAACAATGTACTTCCCTTGTAGCAATAAACCAACTACTCACTCTCAACAATCGACCACGAAACTGCCCCATACAACTGAACTGTTGCTCATTCTATCTTGGCTAAAGGTAGGAAATTATGTAAAGGCCAGGGTGCGCACATATAGGGTAAACAACAAGACAGGAAAAAGGGTTAGCAAGGGCTTGCAAAAAGAGCTCAAAATGTCAGGTAGCTTTTTGGCTATGTAGCTAACAATAGGATGTCTCAATCATATTAACACAATGCATATGCCAAATGTGATTTTAAGGAATGTCAAGTCAAGTTCTAGAGATGCACACATGGAAGAGTTACACACAAAAAGAAAATGAGACTATATATATAACGCATAGTGTATGAAGGCTCAAAATCTCACGGGTTATTCTACTAACTCTTCAACTAACTCAAAAAGATAAACAATTACTAAAATTCAACAATCATGCAAGAAGTACTCAAGAGAAAAAGGCTTGCACAAGGCAATACAACTCAAAGCATTTCGACTGGATAATTGCTTCGACCTAGACATTTCCTTCATTTTGATCAATATAGTGTCCTTAGGCTCTCTGGTACTTGCAGAGTTCATCAACATCCCAACTTAGGAGTATTTTCTATTGGCTCATCCTTTTCTTGGAAGTTGTTCTAGTGCTTCAGCACATGTAGTGTTCTAAGGCATTCACCTCGTTTCCCTTATTAGGTCTGTAACGCCCCGGCCCCTCCCGGGTCGCGGACATTACCGATAACTGCTTCAAGGATCGCAGACTGGCCCCACAAATCACCACGATTTTTTCCAGCGTGCTTCGTCCTCGCTCACACGCTGCCTGAGAAAACTTCCCAGGAGGTCACCCATCCTTTGACTACTCCCAGCCAAGCACGCTTAACTGAGGAGTTCCCTACGGATGAGCTACCATAAAACAAGGTGCACCTTGGTGATATGAGTAGTCATTTCAAACCTCTTAAGCCACACTTTATCCATATATCCGGGGTGTTACAAGGTCATCAGAAGTTTGCTTATTAGTATAAGTGTTCTTCCAGCTCCCAGTTAGCTAGCTCACTTTCGATTTGATTCCAGCTAATCTCAATGAGACAAAGTCCTTGAGAGGTTGAAACCTTAAATGTGTGTTGTATGAGGGCTGTAATCTTTGCACAAGCATATCTACTTGATGTTCATCATAAGGTCGATCCACCATTTCAGCTGCTTTTGCCCTCCATTGAGCGAAGTAGTCAGAGAATGTCTCTTCCTCTCCTTGTTTGATTAACTCCATGTCACTTAAAGTGACGGACATGTAACGTTGTAGGAGTATTGGTATAAGAGCTCCTTGCAAAGTATGTTCCATTGTGAAGACTTGGTAGGACTAAGTGTGTTGTATCACTTCATAACGTCCGGGCTAAAAGTCCAAGGGAAAATAATGTGGTAGATATCTTCTTCCACTCCTTTTAGCGTCATGGCCCCCATAAAATTCCTCACATGTTGATGTGGGTTCTCAGTACCGTGGAACTTGATATCAGGCATATTGAATTTAGGGGGAAGTATACCTTTTGGGACAGGCGTGAAACCTATGTCGTCCATAAACTGATTGTTAAAAAGAGTAGATTCCTTCAATATCTGTTCAATTCGGTCAAGTTTTGAGTTCGAAACCCCGTGGACCGACCCATCTTTCTCCTTTCCTGATTGTTGCTCAACCTCACCCGAAGTACGGTTCTTCACGTTTGAATTCTTTGCCTCCTCCATAGCGTGAATCACAACATCAATTCTTTGATTTTGTGGTTCCAGCTGTGCATTCATGGTGACTTGCATATTCATAATTATGTTGGTGAGTTGTTCCATTTTAGTACGTGGAAGAGATGAGGGAGGAGGTACTTGCTCCTCCTCAGGATCACCATGAGGATGATCTTCAGGATGATTGCTGTTAGGGTCTGACATTGTCTCAGATGGATCAATTACCAAAGACTCAATTTCTTCGTCGATCACTTCTTTGTCGGTCGCTTCTTCGTCGGTCGCTTCAGATGATGGTGAAACACGATCCTCGTTACTATCGTACTGGATGTCAAAAGCTTCTAACCGGCCTGTCTCGTCCCTTTGATGTACCCGAAACAAACCAATTCTGTTTGGGAAGATGGAGGAATTTAAAGACTCATCTCAACACCGACCCCTAAGACTCTATGCATGCTATGGATGAAGAATTTCATTTGTAACCCGAACGACCGGACTAAGGCCCTAGGTCATATGCGAAACCCAAATGAAACTCTTATGTAAATGCAGACTCAAGCCCAAAGGACATATTTAGACCTTATCTAGCCAATCCCAATATCAAATTTCCAAGCTCAAGACTCATATAAGGGCTAAATATATCATTTTAGCTAACTACACACAATAAGGAGCCCATTTGAACTACACAAGGGCGGGCTCACTCAAAGATCCGCGAGGATCTCCAAGGCCCGAGCCGACTTGTGTGACCCAAATGGCCTGCTTACACTAGATGGGATGACTTTATGCAAATGAATAATTCTAAAAACACTTTAATTTAGACCCCGTAGGGCCGAACCCGCTAAAAAATCCTCGCGGATTTCTTGGGCTCAGGTCCACTATTGGGCCTAAACAAAAGTTTCACAACTATAAGAAGGGGTGAAACATTGAGTTGGACTATACAGGGCTCAGCCTAATCTGGAATCCGCGAGGATTCCAAGGGCTCGAGCCTTGTATAGGCCAAACCAACTATCTCAGCCAACTATGCAAATGCATGATCCTAACAACACCTTAACTTAAGTCCTATAGGATCCGAGCGCGCCAAAAATCTTCGCAGATTTCTTGGGCTCAAGTTCACTATAAGGCCTAAACCGAGGTTGTGACAACTAAAGGGGAAAGGCTGACCATTAATTTGGGCTATACAAGATCCAGCCCCACATGGGATCCATGAGGACCACCGAGGCTCGAATCTTATATAGACCAAATTAATTATCTTGGCCCATCATGCAAAAACATGACTAATTTTACTATTTTTTCTTTAAGTCTAAGCATTACGGCACGGTCTCAGGTTCGAGGATCGAAAGAAGCACAAAGCATACAAATGAATTCCACCCTATCCAAGGATCTATGTTTGAGGGTTAAAGGGGATGGTTTAACCTAACCTCCAGCTCGTGTCCCAAATGCTTCATCTTTCATGGGGTGCATGGCAAGATTAGCACATTGGGGGGTTGCTCCCTTTGTCATGAGGACTAAGGAGTAGTGCACGAGTGGGAAAATTACCACTGACTTGGTGAAGGTCTAAGTGGACCCACCAAGTTGAATGGTTTTATTTTTCCGAAATGGTAAAAGTGGGGATAAACCTAAAAGCTGCCTTATATACCCAACGAAGGGGAAGACCCGAAAATGCACAAAAATGCCTAAAAAGAAAAAAGTAACTTCTTTTTTTTAAAAAAAAAAACCAAACCCCACTTTTCAAGTCTTAACCGCTTACTAAATAAGTCCCCGGTAGAGTCGCCAATGTAGGGACCGCGGCCCAGAGGGCACGGTCCGTCGCGGAGCGTCGAGTCAACGTAGGGTTGCTTATTATTCCTAGGACGCATACTTAATTATTTAAGTGCCAATAAAAAATTTATCTTCATTTCATGTAATTTTAATCTGATTTAACCAAAATTTTCTTTAGACAACTTTCGGTAATATTGAGGGATTTTCACAAACCGAGGCCGAAATCCAACCAGGCTTCCCAAACATGGATCCTCGCGATCTTATGTTCTGATCATTTTAAAATGGGCCTCAAACCATGATCAGTTAGTTAGAGTTTGGATCAGAGGTCAAACCTGACCCACGGAAATGGGATTCGCGAGGATCCTATAGGCCCATGAGACCACTGATCCGCGAGAATCAGAGCCTCTTGGGTATGGGATCCGCGAGGATCATCTTTTTCACTGTTAGGTGTCCTTTGGACCAAGCTCGAACGAAATGGTTGTCCCCCCATACTCCCGGGAATTACCAAAAGAAAAAAAACGTTAAACCAAACAAAAACATGCAAAAATGAAGCGGAGTCGCCAATTAGTTTAAAAAACTAACAAAATAAATTAAAATAAACTCCATAATCTTCAAACCAAAGTCGGGATCGGGGGTAAAGGTACAAATGCAAAGGGGGTGCCTTTACATTGCCGGCCAAGGCGACCTTTACTAGGTCGGGTCTCTTTCTAAAGGAAAAAGTAAAAAAAACACAAAAACGAAGTTGTCACATTTTTGAAATTAATGCATGCAAAACGTTCTCGAATTAAACAAGCATCTAAAGGAAGCAAAAAAAAAAAAGGGTTACAGCGGGCAAGGTAAGAGAGTTACATGGTTACAAATTTGATAAAACCCAAAAAAACAGAAGAAAGAGAAAAAAAAAAGTGATTGCCAACCCCCAAAGATCCGCGAGGAATTAAGCAAAAATTAAGTTCCAAGTGGTTGTTCGGCTGCTCCCAAAATCCGCGAGAATTTCTGCTCAATCCGACCCTTTCACCGCCGTTGCCAACACTGCATTCAGACGCCAACAATAGTTTTCCCTTTTCGAAAGATCCGTGAGGATTAGATTTAAATTAGGATGAATATTGTTCTAGTTTTTCACTGTTGATTATGCCTAGAAATGCACCTATACGAGAGCCCCCAACCCCTGAAAAATCCGCCAGGACCTCCATTTTATAGGCAATATGTCTGGGAGTTATCTGCAGCAGTTACCTCCCTCGTCATCTCCAACAAATCCGCGAGGAATTGCCTTAGTGGGGAGGGTGGTTTGGCAGTTTTTTTGACCAGGCCAACTACCAGCTGACTGGAAATAGAAACCGCGCCAATTTCATATGGATTAAAATTGAAATTCGTCGGGATTTCCTATGGGCTGGGGAATGAAATCCGCGAGAATGTTGTCTAGGCCAAAAATACAAAATCCGCGAAAATGTTGTCTGGGCCGAAAATGCAGAAATCCGCGAGGATTGGTGTGGACCGAAAATGCGAAAATCCGCGAAAATGTTGTTTGGGCCGAAAATGCAGAAATCCGCGAGGATTAGCCTTGACCGAAAATACAAAAATCCGCGAAAATGTTGTCTGGGCCAAAATGCAGAAATCCGCGAGGATTGGTCTGGACCGAAAATGCAAAAATCCGCGAAAATGTTGTCTGGGCCAAAAATGCAGAAATCTGCGAGGATTGGTCTGGGCCAGTCCTCAAATCCGCCAGAATCTGCGTTACGCCTAAAACCAGTCTACTCCAATCCGCCTAAATTTGTCATCCAGGCCGAAGGTATCATCTTGAACTGAGCTCAATTTTTCAGTGTCTACAATATGGCTCTCATATACATTTGTTTGATCCATCCTTAAGTGGTTTATGGATTAATATTATGAATAAGATTGGCATACGAGATGAATGATCATGAGTTCCACGGTCTAATATTTAAGAAGTGGATCTAATCATGTATAAGGAAACACGACCCTAATTAGAATGACGTTTGATCATATAAGTAAAGGTCATATAACTATAAGATAATCAATCAAGGTCAATTGAGGTCCTTTCTCGCCTAGCCAATGTTAAGATATGTAATAAGTTTCATTACATATGGTATTCAAGTTTATGGTATTCAAGCTTTGTAGCAAATGGTTGAAAGTGTAATGTTTTAAGTTACACATAAGATGGAATCTAACTTTCATGAAACTTAAGTGTTTCTTCAAGTTTAATTTGGAAGAGATCTCTTCCATGGAAAATCAAATATCATTTTTGATTTGTACAAAGGCTATAACTATGAAATTCAAAGTTATTTGGGTATAGTTATTCAAAGAACATGAAAATCAAATGTTAATTTGATTTACAAGGTTCTAAGGTTATAAGTTTTAATTATAAAATCCAAGAACATCGAAAATCAAATGTTTGATTTAGAAGGTTGTTCTAAGGTATAAGTAGTGGCTATGTAATCTAAGGTACTTGGATAAAGATATAGTGATAAGGGAAAAGAGTGCGAAAAATCAAAAGAAATTTTGATCTTGTAAGCATTTCTTTCAAGGTAACTATACAAGTAGTCTAATATCTTGGACAAGGTTATAGTAATCTCTTTATAAGCATTACGAGGATTATCCATGTTATTTGGATAATGTTATAATCAAAATTTGAGTTCAAGAGATTTTGACATTACAAAAGAATGTATAGTTCAAAGGTTTGTCGCCTACTAAAGCATTCGTTTTTTGTAAGTTCAAATATAATATTTAAAGTTTATCAAAGCTTATAATGCAATGGTTTAGTCGTACTATGATAAGTGGTAAAGTATTTCTTACCTAATCATATAGTGTGATGGTGTAATCACAACTATGATGAAGGAAACAAATGTTAAGTTTAAGATATGATCATGATAAGTAAGGTCATGGAAAGTTATGTATTTATCTAGTGATCTTAGTTAATTGAGGGTGTTTAGACCCAACTTTGTGTCTAAATACCGCCTAAATCCTTAAATTTTTGACTTGTTTCGTGGTTTAATTTAATAACTTTTAATACGTTTTTGGTTATTTTGTAGATGCTAGAGTTTTGACTCAAAACATGGTAAAAAGGGCCATTTTGTAGCTACTTTGGGAATCCCGAGATTTCCCGGGTCATGGTCGAGACAAAGGCAAAGGAGGCGGGAAGGACGGAGACATCGAGAGGATAAAAAGTTAGACTTTGCTTAATCAAGTTGGCCGAGCCTGACCGTGCCCACGGTCCTGATTACTGCACCCACGGTGGATGCAAGGCATGACAAGGAGGTGAAGTGACCGAGCTTGACCGTACCCACGGTCTCGGGAGACCGCAGCTACGGTGGGTGCAAGACATGAGCAGCAGGTGAAGTGCCCGAGTGAGACCGTACCCACGGTCTCAGGAGACCGCACCTACGACGGTGCGAAGGAGAGAAATCTCACCTGACCTAAATCGCAAGACCTCACCCACAGTCATGTTACACCGCGCCTATGGTGCTGCGAAGAAGAGAGAAATATGCAGGAGTTATGCAGGACCGTAGCCACGGTCTCATAGACCGTACCTGCGGTCCCCTGCAGATTCGCATTTTTCTGCTTAATGAAGTGACGAGTTTTGAGTAACTAACTTAGCTTGTATATATTGTTTTTAGGTCTTTTAGCATAGGAAGAGCAATTTTAGGGAGATTAGATAGATTAGAGAGTTTAGGGAGGAACTTTTATCACATTTTAGCTTTCAATTAGAGTGATTCCTTGGTGATTAGTGAGAGTTTATACTTGGATTATTGTTCTTGCACTGGATTTTACTGGATTTCTATTGAAGATTTGAAGACTTATATTATTATTGGAGCATTGGATTCTTATTATTCTGGAGAATATTCCTTTGGCATCAAATTAATGAACATTTCTTAACTCTTACCCTCTTTAGTTCATCTAATTACTCTTTAATCTCTGTTTTTGTTATTAGATTACTTGTTGTTTGTTGATTGTTGCTATTGTTACTTGGAATTTCTAGATACTTTCTATTTGAAGCATGAATGAAGTTATTATTATGTTTAGCATGCTAGATAAGATGATTAGAGGCTAGAACCCTTATGGGTTAGGGAGAAACTAAGGATGTGAATGGTGTATTTAGATTGGGTTAGCAACTTTAGGAGGTAATTTGTAGTGGAATCAACTTCCCACTCCTATTCTTCCCTCAAGTGGGATGTATTTGGGGTACGAAAGATCCCGAATACATCCAACACTTGAGTTGGAAGGTCGGAATTGGGATAGTTAATATTCTATTCACGAGGGAGCTAACTATAGAGTCCCGTTTCTTTAACCCTCCGGGTCCGTGGTGGGCTTGTAGGAAGTTAATCCGGATTATCCTTGGAAAAGGAAATCCAGTGGGTTTATTTTAACGGGGTTGTCACTTTATTTCACTATTTTGTTGCTTTCTAGTTGCGAAATCCTCTTCCTAATCACCGCTTGCGTCCCGAAATCTCCCGACATCCATCGTTCCCATTTGACTGAACCATAGTTGTGTTTGTTCTATTCGTCATTGCAACCTTCTTGTTATCCTGTGATCTTAAACCTTACCTAGAGTCGATTAGTTTTAGCCAAGGCCCCTAGCTCCCAGAGAGAGAACGACAATACCGAGGTCCTACAAAACCGTTTTACACAAAATGGCGCCGTTGCCGGGGAGCAAGCGCACCTAGCTTAGCTTCTTGTTTATAGGTTGTTTAAGATCATTTCATTTGCTAGAGATTTTGTTATTCTTGGTTATTGGGAATTTGACTCTTCTGTTTGTTCCTTTTGTGCATGCAGACTCGATCTCGACGAGGCCAAACTCCTATAACTCCACCGAATCCGAATCCGGAAAGTATTATTCGCCAAGCTAACGCCGGCTCGAGACGAAGAAGGCAACAAAGGGAGCGAGAGACGATCGAAATTCCAATGGCTGACGAAGAGCAAGATCCACCCCGTACCTTAGCATCATATTCATTACCATCGTCAGGTACGGGAGGCGATCCCATCATATTACCTGCATTACCACCAAACGCATCATTCAAGTTCAAACCATATTTGTTGGAGATATTTGAGAACACTCCGTATCATGGAGGAGAACATGAAAATCCCATCGACCACATCAACAAGTTCGAGGAACGCATCGGTTTCATACAAATGAATGGAGTCACCGCCGAATACATGAAGCTGAAGTTCTTCCCTCTCACTTTGAAGGGAAAAGCATTATTGTGGCTCAACACGTGTCCGCCGGGAACCTATTCTACATGGGATGCCCTTAGCCGCGACTTTCTTCAAAGGTTTTTCCCCAATGATGAGACATGTAGGTTGAGGCAAGCCATCATGAGTTTCAAACAAGAATCCGATGAGTCGTTATTTGAAGCATGGGGGAGATTCAAGGGTCTCCAACGGAGGTGTCCATACCACAATCTTGAGGATTGGCTATTATTGCATCACTTTTATTCCGGACTGAGTAGCTCTTTGCGCGAATCCATTGATCATACCTCGGGGGGCATGTTCCTCAAGAAGACGGCGGATGAAGCAAATGTGTTCCTCCATGAGTTATCTCAAAACTCTCCGCATTGGAGAGGCGGCCGTAGTCCTAGAGATGGAGGTCCTTCTTTAGAGAGCAATCCTACTATCAAATTTCTCATGAACGTCGTTCTAGAGATGCAACAGAAGAAGGCATTGGAAGAGACTACGAGGCAAGTAAAGGCAGCTCAAGAGGTACCTATGATTATTCCGGATGCCCGAGCTCTTGTGTGTGATTTTTGTAGAGGGCCACATTCTTTTCAAAGGTGTGAGGAATATCAAGCCGAGCAAGTCCAAGCTATCTATCCTAACAATAACCTTTCCTATCCCAACCCAAATCACATTCGTCCTCGTGGGAATTATGCCTACAACTAACAAGCTCCACAAAACGATAACCCACCCCCCGGTTTCTCAAACCAAAATCGCTGCCAGTACCAACAAAACCCTCACCATGGTCAAACCTCCTAAGTATCCAAACCACCACAACAAGAATTTTCCATTGAGCAAATCCTACAAAAGATCTCCTTAACTCAAGATAAGATGTCCTTAGCTCAAGATAGGGACCAAGCACGCATCAAGAATCTTGAGTTACAATTGGCTCAAATGGCACAACAATCAAAACCTACTCAATCCCTTCCTAACCAACCTCAACCGAACCCCAAGGGGCAACTTAATGCTATTACATTGAGGAGTGGTAGGGAGATTGAAGGGCCTAGGATGGTGGAAGCGGATGTTTTGGGTGACAAAGAGGGTGATGTGGTAGATATCACGGAAGAAGAGGATTTGATAGAGGAACGGGAGAGTGAGTTTGTTTTGGGTGAGGGAGATGAGGAAGTTCATGTGGAGGGGTTGGGAGAAGCTAGTAAAGAAAGAGAGGAGATGGAGAAAGTAAGAAAAGGGAAAGGAAGAATGATGGAAGAAGAGCCAATCCAAATCATTGAGAAGCCGAAGCTACCGCCGGTTCCTTTTCCCGAGCGGTTAGCAAAGCCGAAGTCCGATGCGAAGTTTTCAAAGTTCATCGGGATGCTCAAAAAGCTTCAAGTAAACATTCCATTTCTTGATGCTATTTTCAAAGTCTCATCTTTCAAGAAGCATTTGAAGGAGCTTCTCACAAGCAAAAGGAGAATTCAAGAGAAATCTACTATCCACTTGACGGCGGATTGTAGTGCTATTATTGACAACAAATCACCGGAGAAGTTAGCCGACCCCTAAAGTTTTTCTATTCCTTGCACCATCGGTGATATGCGGATTGGTCGTGCTCTTTGTGATTTAGGAGCTAGTGTGAGCGTCATGCCTCATTCTATATGCAAGAAGTTGAATCTCGACGATCTAACTCCTACTTTAATTAATCTCCAATTGGCGGACCGTTCCGTGCGAAGATCTTTGGGAATATTGGAGTACATTCCAGTCCAAGTGGGCCGATTCTTGATTCCATGTGATTTTGTGATTTTGGAGATAGAGGAAGACAACAACATTCCCATCATTTTGGGAAGGCCGTTTCTTGCTACGGCGGGAGCGATAATTGATGTGAAGCATGGTAGTATGTCGTTGAATGTCGGTGATGAAAGCATCATTTTTAACCTCGAGGGGTCATTGAAAGGTCCTTCGTACGGGGACTCGTATTATGCTATCGATATGATGGAGGTCCTTGTTGATGACTATATTGAGGAATCTCATCTACTTGAGTCTACTTGAGACGATCCTTTGGAAGCTTGTCTATTGGAATCTTTCCAATTTGAGACCGATGGCACCGATATTACCTTCTTCACCAACCTTCTTGATTCATCACCCATGCATGAGGAGATTATCATTGACGAGCCTCATATTGAGTGCATGGAGATTCAAGATGCGATCTACAAGGGTATGTCTTCTTCTCTAACTAAATCCTCTACTCCTTTAGAGCTTAAACCTTTACCCCCTTCCCTACAATATGCTTTCTTGGATGATGAGAAGTCTTGTCCTGTTATTGTAAATGCTAAACTGCATGATTTTGATATGTCCAAGTTGCTTGATTTGCTTAGAAAGCATAGGGGTGCATTAGGTTATAAAATAGAGGATTTGAAAGGTTTGTCCTCTTCTATATGCATGCATTCAATTGATTTGTTAGAGGATGCAAAACCAACTAGGCAACCCCAGCGTCGATTAAACCCTAATATGCAAGAGGTGGACAAGAAGGAAGTAGTAAAGTTGTTAGCTGCTGGGATCATCTTCCCCATCGCAAATAGCGAATGGGTAAGCCCGGTTCAGTGTGTACCTAAGAAGGGTGGGATGACTGTGATTGAGAATGAAAAGAATGAACTAGTTAGTACCCGAACCGTCACCGGTTGGAGGATGTGCATCGATTACCGCCAATTAAATAAAGTAACAAAGAAAGACCATTTCCCTCTCCCCTTTATTGACCAGATGCTGGAGAGGTTGGCGGGTCACTCGTATTTCTGTTTTCTAGATGGGTACTCGAGTTTTTTCCAAATTCCAATCCACCCCGCACATCAAGAAAAAACTACTTTCACTTGCCCGTATGGTACATTTGCTTATCGACGTATGCCTTTTGGGTTGTGTAATGCACCGGGAACATTTCAACGTTGCATGATAGCTATTTTTAGTGAATTCATTGAACAATGCATGGAAGTCTTTATGAATGATTTTTCTGTCTATGGTAATACCTTTGATGATTGTTTGCTGAATTTGGAGAAAGTTTTGATTCGTTGTGAAGAAGTTGACCTAGTGTTGAATTGGGAGAAATGCCACTTCATGGTAGAAGAAGATATTGTGTTGGGTCATTTGATTTCTTCGAGGGGCATCGAAGTAGACAAGGCTAAAGTTGAGGTTATAGAGCGTCTACCACCCCCGGTTTCCGTTAAGGGGGTGCGTAGCTTCCTTAGCTATGTCGGCTTTTATCGCCGGTTGGTCAAGGATTTTTCCGAAATCGCTCGACCTCTAACTGATATCTTGTGTAAGGATGCCCCATTTCTTTTTACTGATGAATTCCTTGAGTCCTTTTATAGGTTAAAGCAAGCCTTGATTTCCGCTCCGGTGGTTCAACCCCCGGATTGGACATTACCCTTCGAAATCATGGTGGATGCGAGCGATTTTGCCGTGGGAGCGTGTTTGGCTCAAACCATAGAGAAGAAGCCAAGAGTCATCTACTATGCAAGCCATGCGCTTGATAGTGCACAGAGAAATTACATGACCACGGAGAAGGAGCTTTTGGCAATCATCTTCTCAACAAATTCCGGCAATACCTTATGTTCTCCAAGGTGGTGGTGTACACGGATCATGCCGCGATTAAATATTTGATGGGGAAGAAAGAAACGAAGCTGAGGCTTATTCGGTGGGTTTTGCTTATGCAAGAGTTCGATTTGGAAATTCCCGACAAGGCCTGCACGAAGAATGTAGTAGCTGATCACCTATCGAGGATCCTTGTTGACTTGGAGGATACCCAACCGATTGTTGATTCTTTCCCGGATGAGCGACTCATGGCCATCAAGCATTCTAACCCGAGGTATGCCGACATCATAAACTACTTGTCCAGCGAGGTGATTCCTCCAAATCTGACCCCTCATCAAAAGAAGAAGTTCTTTCACGATGTAAAACACTTCTTTTGGGACGATCCATTCCTATTCCGGTTGTGCAACGACGGGATGTACAGAAGATGTCTACCCGAGAGCGAGGTGAAATCCGTTTTGACACATTGCCATGAGTTCCCGGTTGGAGGTCATGGTGGATCGCAAAAGACGGCAACGAGGTTCTTACAAGCCGGCTATTGGTGGTCGACACTCTTTCGTGATGCCCATCTTCACGTCAAGCAATGCGATAAATGCCAAAGGTCTGGAAATATTTCCCGGAAGAATGAAGCACCATTGAATTTCATCCTGGAGGTAGAGGTTTTCGATGTATGGGGGTTGGACTTCATGGGTCCTTTTCCGTCATCAAGAGGTTTCCAATATATCTTAGTGGCGGTGGACTACATTTCGAAATGGGTTGAGGTCATTCCTTGTGCGAAGTGCGATGGCAAATCTGTATCAAGATTTTTGAAAAAGATCGTATTCCCAAGATTTGGCATTCCAAGGGTTATTATAAGCGACAACGGATCTCATTTTATCGAGAAAAAGTTTGAGTCTCTCCTAGCGAAGTATGGAATCAATCATAAGCGGGGACTCCCCTATCACCCCCAAACGCAAGGGCAAGTAGAGATTTCAAACCGTGCCATTAAGGAGATTTTAGAGAAAACGGTTGGCTCTTCACGAAAGGATTGGGCAGAGAAATTAGACGATGTCTTGTGGGCATACCGCACCGCCTTCAAAATGCCGATTGGGACTACCCCGTACCGTCTAGTTTACGGGAAAGCATGCCACTTTCCCGTAGATTTTGAGCATAAGACGATGTGGGCGATCAAGAAATTGAATTATGACCTCAAGGCGGCCGGGGCGAATCGTCTATTTCAATTGGAGGAGCTTGAGGAGCTGCGACGTCATGCTTATGAAAATAATAGGATCCACAAAGAGCGAACGAAAGCGTGGCACGATAAGAGATTGAACTGTCGCGAGTTCAAAGTAGGTGATAGAGTCCTTATCTTTAATTCGAGGCTCAAGCTATTTTCCGGGAAGTTGAGATCAAGGTGGTCCGGACCCTTTGAAATAGTAAAGATCCTTTCCGCCGGTGTTGTCAAACTTAAGAATGAAAAGGGGGAATGTTTCAAGGTCAACTCATCAAAGATCAAGCCATACACCATGGGAGAGGAATATGCGGGGACGGTTGTGGTGTTCCTCGCTAACTTTGAAAGGTGAAAGAGTGGATTAGGTCAAGCTAGGACCTAAAACAAGCACTCGGGAGAGGTACAAGTTACTTCCCCCTACCTTTAGTGTTTTCCTTTTATTTTCAGCATTTTTATTTCTTTTGATTTTCGTTTTTTATTTGTTAAAGTTGAGAAAAAGAAAAAAAAACTGAAAAAAAGTTGAAAAAATTGATGGTGAAAAGAAGATTTGTGAAGGAGGTGATTCATGGTGGTTTTGAGTGTTGAATGGTGTCCTTGGAAGTTGTTGAGTGAGCAAGAAAAGAGGGTTGATAATGAGAGAGTAGAATTTTAGGACTTAACAATTTTTCCAAGTTTTTGAGTCTTGTAGGTGCAGGGGAGAGGCTGAAGGAGACCGTACCCACGGTGGGTTTCATCGTAGCCACAGTCAAGCTACGGCAAGTTTTTCCTGATTTTGGCCCAGCAACTACACCGTACCTACGGTCAATTTTACCGTAGCCACGGTCGTAGAACAACATTTTTGTCCTAAAAATCTGGCCGAGTGAGACCGCACCTACGGTCCATGGGGACCGTACCTACGGTCTATCGAACTACAGCGAACTGTCGGGGTTTAAACGCTTCTCTCCCTCATTTTCACTCATTTCTTTTCCTTCTCCCTCACTCGAAAAACCTTCTTCTCACACCAAACCTTCATTCCCTTGTCCTAATTGTTCAATTCCTTCACAAATCCATCTTCCCCACTCACCATCTCTACGATTTCTGAACCCTAATCGCGCTGCCCGTTCCCTCTCCATTTTCGAACCCTTCAAGTGGTTATCCTGG
Organism: Portulaca oleracea; assembly: GCA_029582165.1. NCBI lineage: Eukaryota > Viridiplantae > Streptophyta > Magnoliopsida > Caryophyllales > Portulacaceae > Portulaca > Portulaca oleracea. The sequence goes on from CM055893.1 coordinate 6,689,229, forward strand.
GTTTGGTTCGTTGAGTGGGCTTCGAAATTTGCCAAGAAACACCCCCAAGTTCTCCACTCAGGTATCTCTTGTATTTTAGTGCATCAAAATTCAATTTTCTTGCTGATTTTGGTTGATTTTGTGCACATCTATTTGGGACTTTATGAATAGTCTGAGTTTGTGACTTGGGTGTGCTAATCGGTTGAAGATTGGTTGTGAATTGTGCTTGGAGTGTGGTTAGTGAAGTTTTTGGTTGTTGTTGTTGGGTGAATTTGGGCATTGTAGTTACTATTTGCGATTCTACTGTTGTGGTTGTTGCCCTTTTGCTGTTGTGTCCATGGGTTGAGCAAAGCGTTCCCGAACTAAGCCAAAGTCAGAACCAACCCCTCCTCCATCTATTCGGAAGAGCCTGATAAGACCCGTTACAAAGGTCAACCAGCATCTTTGATTCAATGTGACCCGAAGGTGAAGGTCACCTTTAGGGACGAAATGCACAAGGCGAGGTATGCACGGTTGAAGCAACGGAAAATATGTGCTCCTGATTTGTATCATGAGGAAACAGCGAAGGATGTGTATTGCAAACCAAGCATGGACTATTTCATTAAAGTCATGGGTTGGGAAATATTCGCTACCATCAACGAGCCTATTGTCGACCAACCGGTGCTCGAATTCTTGAGCTCTCTAGTGTTCGGGAGGATCGCACTTCTAAGGCCACTTTTTCTTACATCGTTGCCAAGAAGGATGTGGAATGTACGGTTCAAGACCTTTGCAACGCTTTCGGTCTTCCTTTGGATGGTATCTTCTATGGTGAAAGTGTCAAATTCGACGAGCAAGAAGCTATGAGAGCCATCACCTATTGGAGGAGACGATACCCCAAGTTTCGGAATCGTAAACTACAAGTCCATTGTCCAAGTAATTCAAAAGCCCAAGACTTTTGCAACTTGAGTGTTCACCTCTTTCACCGCATCATTTCAAGCTCCGTCCTTGGCCGCGATGCTGGACGGCCAAACATTCGCAAGGACGATCTCTTCATTCTCTTCAACGCAATCCATGGTCGCTGTGTAAACACCGGCTCTTGTATTCTTCACTGTCTTCGAGAGATAAGCCTTGAAACCCGAAACATGACCCTTGGCATGGGACACATTATTTGCCATTTCCTCAAGAAGCAAGGTTTCGAGTCCTATCTTGCCAAGTGGACTCCGCGGTACTTCCCCGACCCCATCGATGGTGTTCGTTTGCGAAAGTTGGAATTCTTGGAAAAGAACAAAACATGAACACTTTAACGCCATGGGTACGATTCCCATAGCATCGTGATTCATTTGACTGACGATCATGCCGAACAGCGACTAGATGTCTCCGATCGACGAAATTGGTCTTGTGGCCAAGAGTTCGGGGGTCGCTATGTGGTGGGTGGTCCTTGGGAGCCCGAAGAGAAAGGTGGTGAAGAAGCCGAAGAAGCCGAGGAAGAGGACGATGAAGGAGAGCAAGAAGAAGAAGCGGGACCTAGCCAAGCAAATGATGACACGTTAGAGCGCATTAGTGATCAATTCCAAGAGCTTCACGATGAATTTCAAGTGCACCGAGAACTCATCCAAAACCAACAAAGCCTTATCGAGGATTTGCAAGGTATGCTCGAGGCCCAACAAGAGATTCTTGTTAGCATCCAATCGCAACTCCAACCCCGTCCTCCTCCGGGAGGATCCGCTTGAGGACCGTTTGTAAGCATTCTCGCCCCCACCCGATCTTTGTCATTAGTTTTTACATACTTTATTGTGTGAAATATAAGTGTAGGGGGATGCTTCATCGGGGTTTGGATGCGAGGGCCTTGTGGTTTTGGTAAGTTGGTTTCTCGGGTTCTTTTGGCATGTTTTGGTATTGTTTCTAGGATGCTCGGGTTTTGGTTGATGCAAGTTGTCTTTCGGTTGTAGTTGGGGTGCTGTTTTTTTTGGGTTGTATGATGATATGCTTTGTTTGGTTGTATTTTGGTTGTGAATGATCGATTCTGGGAATGTACGAATTGTTTATCCGAACGAAATGAATTGAATCGAGTTGTTCTGGTCAGTTGTGTTGAGTTTCACCCTTATTTCCCGCCTCAATGAGTGAGATTCGGGGATAAGGTATGTCATTGGCAATGTATATTCTGTTTATAGTTTTTCTTTTCTTCTTTTTTCGTTCCTTTTTGTTAGAAGTTTAGCATGCGAATTTTGTCATATGTGAAGTCGTCTTTTTTCTCTAATATCGTTGTGATTCACTTGAACGACGACTTCGGATCATCGCTTGAACATTTTGAAGAGCTCAAGGTAATATCTTTCCACCTTACTCTTACCTATGTGAATTATCATCATGATCCGTCGCATGCTTGTTTTTCTTTTGGGTCACGAACCCCTTTGAGTGTTTGTATTGGGCTTTTATTGCTGTTGGAGCCGTGTGGGCTCGGGTCGCCACCACTTTATTTGCTAGTTGTTCTTTCTTGTTCGTTTTTGTAGGTTCTCTACCACTTTCATGAGACACCTTCACACAATAAGGACATTGTGGTGTTTTAAGTTTGGGGGGGGGGTGGGGGGGAGATAATTACTTCAAAGGGTAGATCACCTAGATTTTTGGTTTTTGTTTTCCCAGTTTTTGCTTAAAATTTAAAAAACTTTTGTTTGAAAAAGGAGAAAAAAGGGAGTGAAAGCTTTAAAAGTTTTCTTTCAGTTTTCGTTTTCGCTTTGTTTCTTGAATCTTGTTGTCAAAATTGAGAAGCCGTTCTTAATCTTTTTTAAAAGAAACCGGTTTGAGCATTTTTCGACCTTGTATTGGGTACGAATCATGACTTATCTCTTTAGATGTCCTTCATCGAGTGTCTAGTGAAACCCCCGATTCCTTTCACGTACTGGTTGAAGTCGGGAGATTCTAGGGGTTTGTGTCCGAGCTTGTTTCTTTTTAGCAAAAGCAAAAGTAAAGTCGAAAAGAAAGAAAAAGAAAGCAAAAGCTACAATAACCGGATTAAGTGGGGCGTGTCGCTGAATGACATTAACCACCATACACTTAGCCAACCTATACGGGCTCGGTATTAGCGGTACGACGCTTTTACCCCTTAAGCTCCTTCTATACCGAATTTTCAACGGAGGTGTGTATGGAAAAGACTGTGTTGGGAGGGTAAACCCCGAATTATGGGCCGTCAAATTCCCGAAAGTAAGGCTAATACCGACCTTTAAAAAAAATGAAAAGAGAATTTGGTTGGGAATACCTAACCCCAAAAAAAGAAAAGTTTAAGCGTTAATAAAGTGTGGGGCCTCTCCTTGCATCACCTGCGGCCCTCACCAAGCCAAGGGCGACCAAATGCGGGGAAGGGCAACTCTTTTCTTTCCTTGTTCGTTTCGTTGTTCTTTGAGCTCAGGCGTGAGTCCTTGGAGTCTTTTGGATTCGGTTAGAACCCACTAGCACTTATGCACTTGGGGTTTTGCTTGGCATTAGGTGTAGGAAATCGAAAATCTCAAAGACTGATTTTTGCTTGGGATAGGTGCCTGTGAGATGCTCATAACGTACCTTTTGGAGGCTTAATGACGTTTTCTTAGTTAAGGTTGCAAGATCCTTTGAATCAAAGTTTTTGTTTCTCTTTTCTTTTGTTTTCTTCAGTTTTGCTTTCACTTTCCCTCTCTCCTTTTTCTTTGGCATTTGTGGGTACAGTCGCTACAAACCCTCACGAGTCCATCTCGTCCACCCGAGCTGCCGGGAGGTTCAAAGGGCTTGGTGCATACGCTAAATGCACTCGTTTCTCTCCCACGACAGAGGAGTTTGTGTTAGTCTAGGTAGTTTTTATCTTGTTTTGCTCAGGACGAGCAAAAGTTTAAGTGTGGGGGGTGTTTAGACCCAATTTTGTGTCTAAATACCGCCTAAATCCTTAGGTTTTTGACTTGTTTCGTGGTTTAATTTAATAACTTTTAATACGTTTTTAGTTATTTTGTAGATTCTAGAAATTTTACTCAAAACATGGTAAAAAATTCAATTTTGTAGCTACTTTGGGAATCCAAAGGCAAAGGAGGCGGAAAGGCCGGAGACATCGAGAGGATAAAAAGTTAGACTTTGCTAAATCAAGTTGGCCGAGCCTGACCGTACCCACGGTCCTGATTACCGCACCCACGGTGGGTGCAAGGCATGACAAGGAGGTGAAGTGACCGAGCTTGACCGTACCCACGGTCTCGGGAGACCGCAGCTACGGTGGGTGCAAGACATGAGCAGCAGGTGAATTGCCCGAGTGAGACCGTACCCACGGTCTCAGGAGACCGCACCTACGACGGTGCGAAGGAGAGAAATCTCACCTGACCTAAATCGCCAGACCGCACCCATGGTCATGTCACACCGCGTCTACAGTGCTGCGAAGAAGCGAGAAATCTGCAGGAGTTACGCAGGACCGTAGCCACGGTCTCATAGACCGTACCTACGGTCCCCTGCAGATTCGCATTTTTCTGCTTAATGAAGTGACGAGTTTTGAGTAACTAACTTAGCTTGTATATATTGTTTTTAGGTCTTTTAGCTCAGGAAGAGCAATTTTAGGGAGATTATATTGATTAGAGAGTTTAGAGAGGAACTTTTATCACATTTTAGCTTTCAATTAGAGTGATTCCTTAGTGATTAGTGAGAGTTTATACTTGGATTATTTTTCTTGCACTGGATTTTACTGGATTTCTATCTAAGATTTGAAGACTTATATTATTATTGGAGCATTGGATTCTTATTATTCTGGAGCATCTTCCTTTGGCATCAAATTAATGAACATTTCTTAACTCTTACTCTCTTTAGTTCATCTAATTACTCTTTAATCTCTGTTTTTGTTATTAGATTACTTGGTGTTTGTTGATTGTTGCTATTGTTACTTGGAATTTCTAGATACTTTCTATTTGAAGCATGAATGAAGTTATTATTATGTTTAGCATGCTAGATAAGATGATTAGAGGCTAGAACCCTTATGGGTTAGGGAGAAACTAAGGATGTGAATGGTGTATTTAGATTGGGTTAGCAACTTTAGGAGGTAATTTCTAGTGGAATCAACTTCCCACTCCTATTCTTCCCTCAAGTGGGATGTATTTGGGGTACGAAAGATCCCGAATACATCCAACACTTGAGTTGGAAGGTCGCAATTGGGATAGTTAGTATTCTATTCACGAAAGTGAATAGGAGCTAACTAGAGAGTCCCGTTTCTTTAACCCTCCGGGTCCGTGGTGGGCTTGTAGGAAGTTAATCCGGATTATCCTTGGAAAAGGAAATCCGGTGGGTTTATTTTAACGGGGTTGTCACTTTATTCCACTATTTTGTTGCTTTCTAGTTGCGAAACCCTCTTCCTAATCACCGTTTGCGTCCCGAAATCTCCCGACACCCAGCGTTCCCATTTGACTGAACCATAGTTGTGTTTGTTCTGTTCGTCATTGCAACCTTCTTGTTATCCTGTGATCTTAAACCTTACCTAGAGTCGATTAGTTTTAGCCAAGGCCCCTAGCTCCCTGAGAGAGAACGACAATATCGAGGTCCTACAAAACTGCTTTATAGAGGGCGCTCAAAAATATCATAAACAAATTCTTACAAGGTCACAAGATCATCTAGTGATCCATGAATATCGGGATGGGAGTAAAGCCCACTTATAGATTGTCATCAACGGAGCTCCAACTCACGCTTGACACCTCTTGTCAAGTCTTGAGTTCAATGGTCGACAACGTTGAATGATAATGAGAGCATCAAAACTTTCAAGATAAATCATCCCAAGAACAAGATGATGCTCAAGAACCGTAACGCTCAACAGGTTTGAGTCTATGACTCATTAACAGACTTTGAATCGATGAGATGGGGAGCTTTATTACGGGGCGTAAAAGTCTGCCTATGCGAGGACGTGAAGTGGGCCACTTCAGATAGCCTAGGGCTGGGCTTGATTGTTCTCGCGGAGGGTATGGGACACATGGCCCGTTTGAAATAGTGTCTTTATTTTAAGCAAAGTTTTGGATTAATGTGTGTGTGTTATGTATCCAATTAGCCAAAGGATGTAAAGTTCAAAGCTTATCTACTTATGCATCCAGACTAATTGAAATTATTTACACTAAGTGAAAGTTCAAGTCGAAAGGCATTTTCATAACGCATAACAACTCCTTGATTTCTCGGGTGTTTAAGTTCTCTAGAAGGTGCCATTTATGGCGGGGGTATTTTTACCCAAGTGAGGGATCCCGGGCTATTTCAAGTGGAACTCTTGAAATGGCATAAAAGTATAACTTATAAGCATAAGATTGACCGAAAGGTCGGAAATAAGATTAATAAAGAAAAGTGGCCCAACACGGATCGTGTCTGGTGTGACACGACCCATGTTTGCGTCCAGAGAGAACAATTTTTGTGCACTGGGTCAACAAGGACCTTGTTGTTATAACACGGACCGTGTTGGGATCAACACAGACCGTGTGATCCAACACAGACCGTGTTGGACCCAGTCGGGATTGATTTTTGAAATCCCTTAAATCAAGCCTTGAGATTAATCTTGATTGATCGTTAATTGAGATAATCTTTGGCTGAGAAATCAGTCAAGCAATCCTCATTAATGATTCAAAGACATATCCCTTGGATAATGCCTCCTATTATGTCAAGTTTGAATGGTTTGTCTACTCCATGAATCACTATAAAAGGAGGATGAATTCTCCATTCATCCACACACCCTCAATCTTCTTCTATTCTATTCTAAAGAGTTCAACACACTCCTAAGGTATTGAACTACAACAACATTCTTGAGAGTTCATGAGAAATCTTAAACTTTGCTTACAAGAAGTTAGGTTTTACCTTGAGTCTTTTCACGGTCTAGTGAATAAGTTTTAAGGGGAGACGGGCTTGCCCTCGACTCCTAGCCACCCAAGTGATCCCCCATCTTCCATGTGACTGTGTTTTCTCCATCTCATTGTTTTTCCCAACAGGAAGTGGTGAAGCATGTTTATAATCGCACTCAACACTGGAAGTGGCTTAATAAGAGTCAATTAAAGGTGTCTTATTTATGTTGATAATGACATATATTAATTTTTGGAGCATTTTGATAGTGGAATTTATAGATTGATTTGCTTTATTGATTTTTATGTTCTTATTGTACTATCTTACTTGGGTTTTGGGTGTTCTATTTGATTATACAGATAAATGATTTAGCCTCCAAAGATCACATGTATCCCTTGGTTCATCATTGAACAAGGTTTCTCACAATATATTATTGGCTCAATTGTGAGTTGAGATGAAGAAGTTGTGAGATAGATTGTGAAAAGTGTGTGAAAACTGATACATGTCCACTCTTTTGATCACCATTTTTCCACATGTATGTTATAGCTTTCCCAGGTTGACCAATGAAAAGTAGGCTCCTTGAGCTTTCCCATGATTAAAGAACCAAGTCGATCGATCGGACGTCAAACGAAGGAGATATGACCAAAAAAAATTGAATAAGATACTTCCGGAGAAAACATGGTCCGTGTCATATCTAACATGATCCGTGTCACCCTTCTGACAACTCAATTTCCCGGGAAACCATCCACACAACCTGTCTCGAGAGAGATACGAGTCGTGTCTTGTCAGAAATATATCGTGTAACTCTTGACATGGTCCGTGTCAGGAGATAAGCCGCAAGTGCACGGGTGCTCGTGTAGCATGTATCAAGGTCGATCCCACAGAGACTTTACTAACTACGTACCAAACTAGCCTCCTATGTGATTGTAAGCCAGTCAGGTTTTGAGTTGGATCAATCTATAACTAAAAGTATTCTCTAGCAAATAGCAAATCTAACTAATATTCACACAAATCACAAGATGAAATCAATAAGGAAAAGACGTTCAGGGGATAAAACCTAAGTAACTCTATGAATCAAACAAGTGGATTGAACATGTATGTCACTAATTTGGTACATTTTAGGGTCGATAACCGCATAAAGTCTTTCGTAGCGAGCTTTTGGCAATGAAACGGATTGCTTAGCAAAATCAATCACCTACTTTCGTGGTTATTTCAATTTTAACTAAGTTAAAGATCAAATTATCCAATGACCCCTAATTACAAAGACTTCTATGTCTAGTTCACTTCATAATCAATTTAATCCTAAGGGTTCCGATTATCGAATTTCTCCGTTCGATACTTCATTCAACAATCTAAATCCATATTCTTGATGGCCAGTCAAATACAATGACATACATAATCAAAGGTTAAATAAAATACATTCAAACTAGATTAACATACTTGTTCAATCAAACAAAATTCAATCCATAAGAGAAACTAACAATGGTTTATCCCCTAAACTTATAAAACTACTCACTAATCATGTCTAAACTACAAAAACACATAAATTCTACTCTAGAAAGCATGGAAATCTAAAGAGAATGAAGAAATAACCAAAGATATGCAGAAAACCCTTGAAAGAATTGGGAATTGTGGACTTTTGCTCCTCCAACACCGAATCGATCTTGAGTAATCTTCAATCTTCAATTTGCTCTCAAACTCTTTATTATTGTGGGATTGTGGAAGATGGATGATGGTAGAGATGGAGATGGATGGTATGGAAGGAATGGATGGTGATGGATGAAGGTGGATGAAGATGGATGATGATGGATGAAGAATGAAACAGTCGAATCTGCAATTATACAGCCATTAAGAGAAGTTGAAACGGCAAAATCGTCATAAACAGGGTCAACATGGGTCGTGTTGGTTCAGAATTTGCTGGGTCATCTTGTTTCGGCCATATCTCCTTCGTCCGACGTCCGATTGACTTGGTTCTTGACTTTTCGAAAAGCTCTAGGAGTCTACTTTTCATTGGAATAAGTTTTAAAGTCATAGCATATGTGTGAAAAAAATGGTGACCAAAAGATTGGACATATATCAGTTTTCACACACTTTCTACTATCTTGCTCATAACTTCTTCATCTTAACTCAGAATTGATCTTATAATATATCGTCGGAAAGCTCTTTCAATGATGAATCAAGAAATGTATGTGAGCTTAGGAGTTCTTATCATTAATTTGCACAAATTGAAGAAAACACAAAGAACTTAGTTAAGATAGTGAAATAAAGACATAAAAGATCAATTAAGCACATTATTCTCCAAATTTCACTATCAAAATGCTCCCAAAACTATGTCAATATATGCCCTCATCATCAGGGCCATCTACTCAAATTCATTTGTTTTCCTTTGATTTTTGCTATAAATGTGAGGGATTTCAGCTGCTATAGATGACCCTAACACGGACTGTGTCCGGAGTAATACGACCCATTTCTAACAAGACACGATTCATGTCTCTCTTGAGATGGATCGTGTGGATGGTTTCCTTCACTCCTCCATGAATAGTAGTTGAAAACTATACCCTAGTCCTAAACTTTAAACTCTAAAAAATGCTATAAAATACATTTTCCTTGAAAATGTTTTGTTGGAAATTTTTTCACATGATTCTATTAAAAGAGCTAGAAGTAATGAAAGATTTATCCATTTTCCTACTTAATACTCCATTCATTTCTCATTATGTGTCTCTATAGAGGGCGTGTAATCAAACTTTACAACTATTGTTTGACATCAACACACTCCAGTAATTATTCTATATATGTAATGCATTAAAACATAAAATTAACATCATTGGATTTGTTGTGAAAACCATCTTCATCAAGGGCACTCGACTTGGCCGGAAATAATGGAGACCAACCCACCTCGACCCAATTTCCGGCTACAACACTCTCAATCAATTTATCCTTAATTAGGAAATTCACTAAGTGCATTCTTGAACATTAACCATTCTTCAAAGTGTCGACCATGCTCCCTCCAACTTCATTTTTCCAATAGGAGAGCTCACTGCTTGGCTAAAATCAAACTGGAGTTGAAAAGGATAAATTGGTTGATAGCGGCGATGAGATATTGGTTGAAATTAAATGGTGATGGGATGGCGGTGGATTAGGGAATTAGGATGCGTAATTTCTTTAGTTTTTATTCATTTTTTTTACTTTTCTACTTGGTACTATTAAATTACTAGTTTACCTTTCTCTCTTTTACTTTTTTTTTTTTGTATTTGTGTCAAAAAAAATTAATATAAAAAGTAGTTAGTTGGAAAAAAAGATTGCATTGAAATTATCAAGCGACAAGTATTATGAGACAAAAAAAGTTAGTTAAACTGACAACTATTATGGGATGGAGAGAGTATTTGCAATAATAGTGAGTAAAAATTTGGATAATTGTTGACATGGCATATGATATGATGATGGGAAAGTGAGGTTGTGCGGGGTGTTCAAGTGGTGAGAATGTGATCTGATATACGAGGCAGGTGTTGAGCTGCTCATAATATATATATATATATATATTTTTTTTTTTTCTCTTTCCTATTGCTCCACTTCACTTTTTATTGAATTAATATAACAAAATCAATTATATTATTAAGTAGGACTCACTCATTCTTTTTAATTAATATGAGACAATCTTATATTTAACCTTAGGCTCTTATGTTATTTCTCAAATTGGGGAACATATAGCATAAATAGTAATATTTTAATGGGTAGTGGGGTATGAGTATTGTTATGGTAAAGAATATGTTGAGCAATAAGGTAACAAACAAGTGAGGTAGATGATAATATTTTTATTATATTATTTGACCCACTTGTAATATTTAATAGTTATTTTTACAAATTCATAATATTAAATAATTTATAATAGATAAAATAGTACGTATGATATGATAATTTAAAATGGCTATGTTATGGATTATTTAAAATGTTAAAAGTAGGTATTAGTATTCTTTTTATGGAATAACATCATTGAATTATTTGAAATGGCTATGTTATGGAAAAATAATAAAAAAATCAATTAAGGTATCTTTCAAAATAAAAACATTGAATTATTTTAATATTTCAAAAATTATCAAATATAGCCATTACATAGTTAATTGTCAAATTAATGAATAAAAAAAGACAAATATAACATTTGAAATTAAAAAAAAAGCCAATTAATTGTCATATTTCTCAACTTTTATGAAATTTATTTATAAATTTCAAAAAATATATAAATAATTTTCAATATTTCAATAAATATGAGTACAACATTTGCAAATTATTTTACAAAATACAAAATAAAAAATGAAAGTTACCAATACAAACACAACAACAAAAAAAAGGAATAGGCAAGTGGGTTGCAGGCGATGGGGTCGTGTACAGAGTTGCTCGATGCGCCCTCACACACATACCTCTCACGTGCTCAGTGCAAATAAGGTCGGTTCATTGCACGCCCGACCCTGTTCTGCACCTCTTTGGCATTTTTAGTTCTTAAATTTTCTCTCTCCTTTATTCTCCATTTTCACTGAGAACAAGCAACCATTCCCCAAATATTTTCCACCGCCATTTTTCCTTTATTATATATATCTTTTCTTCTCTCATCTATTCTTCCCACCCAAAATATTCCATTAGACATAGTAGTGGACAACAAGGTAAATAGAGAGACAAACTTTGATATTTTTAGTGGGGCTCACAGAATCTACTTCATCCCATTAGTCAAACTCAAACTCATTACTGCGCGCAAATACTCTAATTACGTGTCCTTTCTCGAGATCCATCATTACAAATTCTCACATACAAAAAATGTCTAAAATATTTAAAAATGTATTGGTACAAATAACAATTAACAAAAAACGATCGACGGAGCCTCATATTTTGGTGTAATAATTATAAGAACCCTATATTTTCATAAATAACCGTGAGGTGACATTATATTTGATGTAACAATTTGGAAGGGATATTCAGTCACACTTCCGGCCAAAAATGGCGTGAGGCAACTGATTTAATGCTTAATAGTGTTTTAAAATGAAGTCAACTGTAATTAACTCTAATGGAGGATTAAATGTTTTAAATTAAAAAAAAAAAAGAAAAAAGACTTAACTCAAACCCAACTAAAAACGTCACTTCCCATCTCCATCTCTCTCATCCTCCCACACTATCATCTTCCTTGTTCTCCCATTGTCTCTGTGTCTTCAACCATAAGTGGCGACTCAACAAAACCTGTGGAAGAAGACGGAATCTGTGACAATTGAAGGCTGGAAATGGTCTCTGAAGTTCAAGTGAACCCTGATCAAGTTCAAGGCTAAACAATGGTAAGTGTCTTAAGACTGGTACATTCAAATGGGGGTTCAACTTGGTTACGATTGTTGATGGTTGACAGGAAAAAATGACAATTTTTTGCTACGTATGTAATTTTTGGGGCTTAATTTCACAAAAGTTTGATTTTTTATGGCAACCCATAACCTGTAAGTGATTAATCGTTGCTAATTGAAAGTTAGGGCTTTTGTTCTATCAAGAATCTGTATAGGCTAGATAAATACAGAAATGTTCAAGGAGGAAACCCGGGTAACTGAGGAGGAAGAGGAGGAAGGAGGTGCAAGGTTGTCAAGGATGCCCACCCTTCTTCAATGGAGCTCGTCCAAGTTGCGCTGTCTCACGTTTCGGAAGACAGAGGTAGTCTTCTCTCTCTCCTCTGGTTTGGGTTTTCAAACGGGGGGTTAGTCAAGCTTTTAATTAGGTTCACTTTTTGTTTTATTATTTTTTTGTTTTCCCCTTTTTAATAGGTTGGTCAAACTCACCAAACACTTAATCCACATTTAATACACCATCAATTGCCTCGCGCCATTTTTGGCCGGAAGTGTGCCTGAATGTCCCTTCTAAATTTTTACATCAAATATAATGTCACCTCACAGTTATTTATGAAAATATAGGGCTCTTATAATTATTACACCAAAATATGAGGCCCCGCCAGTCGTTTTTTTGTAACAATTAAACATGAGTAATACATTTACTCATCTAGGGTATGTTTGGTTATATTAGTTCTATGGGTGGATTTCCATCATCCACATGAATTTGTATAGACCCTAGGTCTAAAACTATCCATCTAGTATCACCATTGAACTCATAGTTTTGTTGGAGATTTCTTGTTTTTGCCCGGAATTGTTCTTCTTGTTGTTGTTTGTGGTGAATTTTTGGTGTTCTTGGTGTTATTAATATTGTTGAGCAATTTGGGTACCCCCATCCCCTGTGTTCATCAATTATTGTTGGGTGTTGTTATTGCTCTTCATTGTTATTGAGTGGTTGGAGAAGTGTTGGTTGTGTGATTGAAGTTGAAATTATTGGGTTTGTTGAGTTTGGTGGTTGTGGTTATTTTATTGGTTGTTGGTGGTGGTGATTGTGAACTTCATCCGGGTTTTTTTATTTATTGTTTATCCCCCTTGCCGATTTCATCCCATCTTCCCCACAAAATTTAGCCTCGCAAAACTTCTTAAATTTCCTAGGTATAAAGAACCCAAACCTCCATCTGGTCAAATTATACACCCCACAAGAAAACCCAAGCTCCATAAATGGCCTCCATGTCATATGCTTCAGGCAAACTCGATTTTCTCTCTCATCCTATTCCCTAAACTCAATCTTCTCTCGAGGTGTCTGTTCAACATCTCAAAGAGCAAACACGAAGGGTGCAACGCCAAATAAGTGACTTACTTCGCACCGTGACCACAATGCAACTTGAATCCTTGAGAAGGGTTAGTGGTTCCCGGAATCGAAGAACGGAAAAGAAGGCTCATTCATGGTCTTCTAAACAGGGGAGCAATCACTCTCGAGGTACGACTTCATCCAAGGCAAGTCGATTTCCCAAGCTATCCAAACCATTCTTTCGAGCTCAAATAGAAGCGGAATATCTTCGAAAGCTCAAGGGTTGGAAGTGTTTCCAATGCAGCTTATGGTCATTACCAAGCTCAATGCCCTATGAAGATGGTAGCTACGCTGGAGGTTACAAGGGCTGATGTTGAGGCGCACGCGCAAGAAGGAGAGAGCTTGACTCCGAGGCGATGCTTTATCATGATCAAGGATTCTCGGGATGACTCTCACCAGGAGACCATCTTCCGACCTAGGTGCACCATCAATAGGAAGGTGTGCAAGCTAATCATTGACAGCGGGAGCTAGACCAACTTGGCCTCTACTATCATGGTAGAGATGCTCCAACTGTCAGTCTTGGCTCATCCCCAACCGTATAGCTTGCAAGGGCTAAATGATGGCGATGACCTCATGGTAACTCAACAAGCCTTGATTTCTTTCTTCGTTTCTCATTACCGCGATAATATGATTTGCAATATTGTTCCTATAGATGCTTGCCACTTGCTCCTTGGGCGACCTTGGTGATTTAATAGGCATCTCATCCATGATGGTTTCAAGAACACTTACTCCTTCATGATGGGAAAAAAGAAGATCAACCTCGCTCCTTTACCCCCCGTCCCTAGCCTATACACCACAAACCGGCGTGGGAAGTGGGAAGTGAGAAGAGAAGCCTCCAAGAGAGTGAAACACGGGATGAGAGCGCTTTGAGTGAAGGGAAGCTACATCGGGCTTTACTTTTGTGAAGAAGCGACACTAGTAAGGTTGAGTAATCCTTAGCTCCACAAAAGTTTCCAACCTCCCTCCCTTGTCCCTCACCCTTACCTATAATTCCTACCGAGCTCCGTATAGAGTTTCTAAAAGTTGAGCGGCACTCAATCACTCTCGAGCCTCGCCATGGAGTTGAGTTGCATACTGGCGCGTCCATGACCACTCTCGCCGAGATCGATTCCTTCCACATCGGGATTGAACGAGGAAAAGGCGTCCCTGACTAGCCTTGACCTCGATCTCTCGTGTGATGATTTCCTTGTTGTACTCAATAAGTTGATGAGCGAGAGACGTGTACAGGTCCTTTGTCACGGTGAGCCGGCCCCTCCTTCCTTCAATAATTACTACACCTACATGAAGGGCGGGTCGATGAGCGTCACCTTACTCCTGATGATGGAGTACTTTTGGTTTCGCACAGGGATGCGGGAGTTTTTAAACTCCCTAGAGTTGAGGACAACTCTTTTTCAAGAAGAGGAGTATGGAGTGTATTGGGTTCGACCCGATTTCATTCCACCTATGGTTATCAACTTGGTTAAGGCTACCCTCACCTCTCCACGGTTCAAACCCCGCTCCAAGATTCATTTGAAGGTGAGTCTGGGTGCTTGGAGGTCCTTTTGGGCCATCATTGGGGGCGATGTTCATTTCAAGAAAGACCACGGGGCATAGGTCGTGGTTTCGGATCTTTATCGTGATCGATCCATCTCAGGTCTTCTGAGGGGCCTCGAGATTCACGGCAAGATCAGCAAGGCGAAGTGGAATTCGTTGTGCAAGTTAAGGTAAGCAAGGGAGAAGAAGAGACAACATGGGAGTCACGGCCGTGACACTGACAGTCACGCCCGTGACAAGGCTTGGTGGCCAGCATCACGCCCCGCGACGTCTAGTGTCACGCCCATAACATCCCCCCAATAGTTTGATATTGAGGGCAGCGTCGCACCCGCGACGCCTTCGTTTGGAGACATCTTGGGACAGAAATTGCCTGGGGTCACGGCCGCACCCTCCTCATCACAGCCACAACAGCTTTTCAATCACGATTGCGACCAAGGGGTCACGCCCGCGACTTTTCTGCTGGATTTTGCCTAGATTTTACATGCGCAAGGTCACACCCATGACACTTTGTATCACGCCCGTGACGGCTTACGTCGTGATGCCTGCGTCACGCCCGCGACGATCCTGGAAAATATTGGATTTCTGCCCGACTTTCCCCCTTTTGTACCCTCCTCCCCATATATGTAAATGTAAATCCCCTCCCCCTTTGTAATAGATAATTGATAGTTTTTGAAGCTCTTAGGTTTAGCCACCAAAATCCTCTCCATTTGGGAGATTGTAATTAAGGGTTTTCAAACTTTAATTAATGAAAGTTAATACTTTTGTGGAATTGCTTGTGAATTTCTCTTTCTTTGTGTTTGAGTATTCTTCTCCTCTCTTTAGTGAGATTTCTTAGGTGTTTCAAAACTCTTTGCTAGTGGAAGATCTTTGTGCAAGTGATTGAACATCTTAGTTCAATTTGTAAGTTTATCATACTCTTTAAGCTCTGTTCTTTTATACGGTTGGTGTGGTGTGGTAATGACATGATGCGGTTCGGTGTAATTTTAAAAAATGTGATGAAATGTGGTGGGTTGTGGTGTGTTGTGGTAAGTATGTTAGGTGAGGAGAGAAAATGTGAAAAGTAGAGGAGAAAAGTGAGGAAAGAGAAAAGTAATAATTATGGTATGATCTGGTGAAGTGTGGTAGAAATTAAAGAGATACACTGCGGTGTGATATCACACCACAACCTATCACATAATAGAGCCTTAGTTATTGTTTATATGAGTTTAATGAATGAATTTTCATCATCCACGTTAACTTGTGTAGACCGTATGTCCCAAACTCAATCTCGAGACTTCAAAGTGTTTCCACGAAATTGAAATCCGTCTTCTCTACTTGGTTTATTCTTTAAACTTACCAAACGATCACTGTAGGTGATTTGTGAAAGGTGGGGAAGTAGGATTGGGTGGAGAGTGGACAATCGCAAAGTAATAAACATCAATAATTGCAAAAGTTATTCAGTGAAATGTCAATTCATGAGTGGAGTTGAGATGAGGATCAGAAGCTGTGCAGGGAGATGAGGATCAGAAGCTGTGCAGGGCCACTACAACTCTCTCTCTCTCTCTCTCTCTCTCTCTCTCTCTCTCTCTCTCTCTCTCTTCTCTCTACTGTCAAAAATTTACTTTCCTTGACTGTAATTTCAGTTACAGTTGTAACCTTTTACTGTTCCAAAGATTGACTCAATTGGAATGTTGCTTCAGTTAGCTCTTCCTCTAGCATTAGTTCGTCCTTTGTTATTTTTGGGAAACATTAGGACTGTCACTCCCTAAAACCTACCAGTTTTTTTTTAAGTTTCCAGCCTCTTGCTTCCTCATCACTCCAAACTTCAAGCTTTTCAGCCATGCATGTACGAGTGAGTGAGTAGTGGCATATACTTCCTCTATTTCAAAACAGTACGTACGCTCCATCTTTCCTAATAATTTTTTTTATTTTTTAAATTATTGTATTATACTCCTATATATTTTTTCATATGAATGATAAATTTAGTGGTGCTAATTTTATATTTTAAATTATTATATTTTATTAATAATTTACTATTTTATATATATGGTGTTAATTAATTGTAGATGAGTTCCAAATACTGTGCAAGTGCAGATCGATCCTGTTCCTTCCCGAGGCAAGACCTGTAAAAAAAATAAAGATGAGGTCCCAGGCAGTCCACTACTGCAGCTATCTACTGCTCTTACTCTGAAAGAACAAAGTGTGCATCACCTAAATAACCAAAGGTTTCTTCATTGTTTCCTCATTTACACCAAGAAAACACACACACACCCACACACACAACTCCCCATGCTTTACTGCTTTCTTTTTCCTTCAAACTTCAAACCCATACACACCTGCATGCACTTTATAAAACCCTCCATAAACCCTCCAGTTTTACAGCAGCTTCAGATCAGATCAAATCCCCCCCATATGCATGTTTAGTTTTATGCTCTTTCATCACATAAATACAACTATATATCAAACTTAAGGAAATATAGTAGTTGATATTTATGGTTGCCCACAAATTATCCAGGCTTCATATGGCTGCTCTTATTCTGCTCATCACCTGCTACTGCTTCCTTTCAATATCCTTTCTTCCAACCATTTCAGGTAATAAGTTCAACATGCAGCTTCTATTTATGTGCAACTTCTTCCTTCTTAACATGGTTCTATTTGGTTTCTAACATGAAATTTGAAATTGGCAACTACAGTTTTTATTGTACATTTGCTGTGTATCTATTTGCCACGAAAAAATGCTTTTGATCGAGTTGAAAAATCATTTTTCTTTTTTTTTCCCCATGAGGAAAACTATTTCTGAGAACTCATGAAATCAAGCTGATTTTTTGAAAGTTTATATTTAGGGAATTGGATATTCTTTGCATCATGTAAAAGTTTCTTTTTTTTGGGGGGGGGGGGGTTGTTTGTTGACAAAAAAATTTCATTATTTTTATGAAAATATATGCAGTGCTGTGTTTGTATGTGTTTTCTTCTGGGAACTAGTAGTAAATTCCCTTGCATTTGGTGATCAAGGTTAACTTACGACCAAAACAATAATGAGATCACCTAATTTTTACACTGCAAAAAAAGTAAATTTGTGATAAAAAAAAAAGGATTAACACGTACATAATGATAGTATATTTGTGACAAGGAAAAATTTATAGTAGTTGAACCATGATAACCACCATAATGAAAATAATGTTAATTTATATTTGTCAACTTTTATCATTGCCATCTATTTTTTTTATTTATTACAACATTATAACATATATTTTCTTATTTTAAAAAAAATTACGAAATTTTTTAAAATTTGTATACATTAACTCTAAGTTTTTGCCTAGTACACAAGCATATTTTGAAAAATATTTATTTTAAATTTTTTAAAAATAAACTAAAATTTTAAAAAATATATTTTACAATTTATATTAAATAAAAAAGCTAGTGGTCAAAATAAAAAACACATATACGAATAAGATTTATTTTACTTGTTTGTGACAACCACTATAAGTGCATCGAATGTGATAAAAAGGGGTTAACACTTTTTTTTCCTCTTTGTTTTTTGTTTGGTGCAGGAGGAAATGTGATAGGGAGCAGCAAACTAGTGCTGGGATCGCATCCACCACGTTGCAAAAACAGATGCATGAATTGCATGCCATGCAGGGCTGCCATTGTCATTCATCCTGGCATTGGCAGTCCGAAATTAACACCCAAACAAGAGGAAGAGAACTACTACCTCGTCACCTGGAAATGCAGATGCCAAGACAAGCTTTTTCAGCCTTAATTAGCTTAATCAATTATTTTAAATACGGATGTTAGTATAGTATGTAATGTACTTATTTAATCTCTTGTTAAGCAGTAGTGATGTCAGAGAGAAAAGGGGAGAAATCATATCTGTATGATGGTCATTTTGTGTATTTTTGGTTCGTATGTCGGCCACTCTCTATTATTTTGTAGATAGTCGGTATGGATTATATTATTGTATTCTAATGATTATGTTTTCCCTAGTTCAATGAAGATGGGTTTTAGTTATAATTCGTACTTGTTTTCTATGTAAATCAAGCAACAACAATTTTTGTCATTGATGTGGGTGTTGAAAGTGAAAGAACCCCAGAAGGGCTTAATAGGGTTAAGAAAAATTTTTACAGTTAAAACACCAAGGACGTTAATAGTTTAATACAAATAGAATCAAGGAACTTTGTTTCTTTATTGAATTATGAACTTGAGAACATAGAAGGAGAAGAGGATAGAATACTCAGCAGAGGAGAGGCTATGAGGACCTCAACGTCTGCTTACAAAGAAGGAACTTAGTTATAGTTCCTGCAATTCAGCCTTACCAATAGATCGGTGAAGCTATGTCTCACTAAAGATCAATTCACTCGTTCTTGAGTTACAAGCTAAATGATGTCCTCACCAGAACAGACTGTGGTTACAATATAACTCGCCATTTAACACAAGTGGTTACTCTAAGAAATTTTCTCACTCAAAATTTCCTACTCTTTGATTGATCTTCCTTGGAATCGTTAGTCTATACAACAACTTGGTCATGTCTATTTATAATCATCTTTCTCTGTTCTTCTTCCGCTACAACGACTCTTAAAAGGAGTTTCCCTTGATTTGTGGATTCTTTCCTTATTGGCATATCAGCAAACTTCATATTCTTGGAAGTTTTCTTTTGCACAGTTTCTTTCTAAGTTCTGCGATAATAAAGGAAGAGATTATGATATGATATTAATGAAATGCCAGATGGTAGCATGTGAGATGAAGATACTTCCTTGATTTAATATGCAATTTTGTGGTTTGGATCAAAACTTTGGGTAGAGGTCCTCTGTGGTAATTCTATTGAGGACATTGTGCAGTAGAGGGCGTTAGATCTGCAAGATGAATTCTACAATCTCCCCCTTTTTTGTTTGAAAGACAAAATTGCACAGTGTATATGTTATGCAGGCAAAGTATAGTACATATATGAAGTAGCAGATAACATATATGGGAAATAGCATATATGAGCAAAAGAAATGAACTGCGAGAGTTAGTTAGTTACAGTCCACAAAGTATTTGTCCCCTTTTTTCCCTTTCAGACAAGAAGGAAGCAGGAGAACACAAGAAAATATTTGGCCCAAAAAGCAAAAAAAAAAAAAAAAAAAAGGTGTTTGATAGAGACGAAGGAGGGTGAGAATTAACTATTCAGAGTGAGGGGGAATGGCTGGTGGAGCCTTGGTAGCAGGTTCTAGAGGGGGGACATGTGTGGGAGAGCGAGGGTTGATGAGGGCCTCAGCTTGGCGAACAATGTCCTTGAGGGAGGTGTTGATGATGAGACACACTAGCAGGTTGGCTTTGAGGGCATTGTGGAGGTCCTGCATCTGCTTGGTCTTTGCCTGGAGGTCGAAAGAGGCATCCTTGGAGACAGGCGCTAAGGAGGAGGCTTGGATAAGTTTGAGCTCGTCAGCATGGACCCAGGGGCCATCAGACTGGACCTTGTAGCCTAGATTCTCCAAGATGTCGAGGCTGATGGTGGGGACGACAAGGTCCACTTTGGAGTCAAAGGGGAAGGGCACATGGAAGGCCTTAAAGATGCGATGAAGGATGTTGCAGTATGAGAGGGGGCCTGTGTTTGGCAGCTAGATGATGGAGAACCACCTCACCTAGGTCTGGGTGACGATCATTAAGAATGTTGAGCAGAAAGGCAGCGCACAACTTGTTGATGGTTTTCCTTAGAGGTACCATGAGGCAGGATGGTTAGGACCACTAGGTAGTAGAGCCAACGGGCTTTAGAGTGGAGGTTGGTGTATTGAGGGTACTTGGTGGTGGTATGGTTGCCAAAGTTGGAAATAAGCTCTTAACGGGCATCGGAGGTGCATGATAGGGTTGGCTTGTCGGGGTCAGGTTTGAGGTTAATTCCCAACACACAAGCAGAAAGTAAGGGAGAAAGTTAGAAAATTTTCAAAATGTCAACATGTTGGGAATTTTTAGGGTGGAAAATGGATCGGTCGAAGGATTCTATTTATTGTGGTGTTGGACCGAATAACATAAGATTTGTTGGGATTCTATGAGTTAGGATGGAATGTAGAAAGGATAAGTCATTATCCAAAATAATTATCAAAATTATTAATAGTTATACAGTTATTCTGTGTAAAATTTAGGGGTAAGTCTAGACACCAGAAATAATACTCAATAAGCACCTCGAGGATTTCAGGCTTGTTAGAGTCCTCAAGGGCTTTGGGCTATATAGGCAACTCACGGATTCTGACTTAGACGTGGCATAATTAGAGCTCCTCGCCGACTCTAGAACCAAAGTCAACGCTCGGCCAAACCGGGTTAAAGGGTCCTCGCGGATCCCAACTCAATAGGTCCTCGTCGATCTAAATGAAGCAAGCACAAGACGGGTCCTCACAGATCCAGTACTTGGGTGCCTTGCGGATCTAGTACTCTCGGTCAAAGTCTGCTCTTGGTCAAAGTCAAGTCAAAGTCAACTCTCGGACAAAGTCAACTCTTGGTCAAAGTCAAGTCTAGTCAAGTCAAAGTTGACTCTTTGTCAAGGTCAACTCCTAGCCAAAGTCAACTCTTGATCAAGTTAAAGTCAACTCCTGGTCAACCCGGGATAAAGGGTCCTCGTCGATCCCACCTCAACAGGTCCTCGTGGATCCCGAATTAACAAATGGCGAATTAAAGCTTGACTTAGCGAGTGTGGAAATACAGATACCAGGAAATTTTGGGTTCTTGCGGATTTGAATGCGGGCAGGCCAAATTGAGATTGATGTACCTGGCCAACGAAATGGTGTTTGTTGAGATTTCATGCAAAAGTTGAGCATGGATTCGCACCTTGCAAAGCTGGGATCCTCGCGGATCCCAAATCCAACCCGGGCTAACGTTTCAAAAATGGAGTTCATCTTTATTAGTAAGCTAGGATCCTCATGGATCCCAAATCCAACCCGGATTAACTATTCGAAAAGGGAGTTCGTGAATTACGCCCAAACAAAATTAAGTCCAAGTAGATGGGTTCCTCGCGGATTCCAAATCCGACCCAGACTACATTTTGAAAAGGGACTTCGTGAATTACGCCCAAACAAAATTTAGTCCAAGTAGATAGGTTCCTCGCGGATCCCATATTCGACCTAGACAAGATTTTGAAAATGGAGTTCATGAATGATGCTCAAAATACAGCTCTGGATATAAGGAACCTTGCGGATCCCCTGACAGACCCATGTTGACAAGCTTCTTTGCTAGTCCAACAGAGATGATAAATGGGCCCAGAATTGGGAAGTTCGCGGATTCATTCAAGTTGACCCAAATTTAGGCAGCCCATTCACCACTATAGGGTCCTTGCGGATCCCATGGGAGCAACTGCAAAAACGTGAGAATCTCGCAGTTTTTTCAGTCAAATAACGATAACGAAGGGGAATTGCCTGTCAAAAACTGCCTCTGACCACTATGGGGTCCTCGCGGATCCTATGGGAGTCATGGAAATTCCTTCAACTGTCAGTAGCTTCCTAGAGAAAGGATTATAAAAGGGATGTCGGTTGTTCATCGATGCAGGATCGACCGAACTAGATCGATTGACCGGACCGAAATCAACAAGGTGATCGGTTCGATGAGAGGATCGACAAACTTTTTTCGGGGACTGGACCGACAAAAAAAGTTTGATTCAGAACTGGACCGACCAAAATGGACCGAATTAAGGGGTTGAGTTCTGCTATCAAGTTTTGCGTGAATAACTGAACTTATGCAAATAGATCAACAAGCAAACTAATACTTAATTCGAACGTTTTGTCTCTTCAAAGTTGGGCTACAAAACATATATAAAGGTTAAGTTTCCAATTCGGACCGAAAAACGTACTAGATCGGACTGGACTAAGAAGGAGGGAGGGAGTTTTGATTTTTGAAACTGAAAGAGGCACTGAAATGAGGAGAAAAGACTGAAAAGTGGTATGAAAAAATCCTAACAACTATTGTAATTCGGTCCTTCGTCCAGTCCTCAATCTTTTTAGTTCGGTCTGGGGACTGGACTGAGAAATTTGATATTTCATGGACCGAGGACTGGACCAAATTATGTTCGGTCCTTTCGGTCCAGTCCGGTCTAATCTGTTTTTCGGTCCGGATTGGATTATGAACAACTCTTTTTATGGACGATTTTCCATACTATTAGAGAGACTTTGCTATCACTCTACAAATCATCCTCAGATAATATACTTACGACTAGTACATTTTTTCGAGGGGATCCTCACGGATCCGAAAGATTGAGTCTTCCGAGTTACACTTTCAGTGAGGGTTTAGGGTTTAGGGTCCAAAAGCCAGTCTCTTGTATTTGGGGTCCTCACGGATTTGATAATCACATCTACGGGTCGGTCTGGCTTTGAGGGTCGGTAATAGTCCCCGTGTTTCTTCTTTTTTTCGTTTTTGTAATAATGTAGATCATAACCTCGCCCGCTGTAATTTCTTTTCATAGTTTTTTTTTTCTTGGACTGTTAAATTTACGCATGCTTTAATTTAAAAACGTTGTGACAACTTTGTTTTGTTTTTTCCGTGTTTTTTTTAGAAAAGAACTCAACGGAGGAAAGGTCGTTTTGACGGGCAGTGTAGGAGCAACCCTCCTACACTTGTACCTTTACCCGCGAGCCCATTTTTTGGTTTGTAGTTCATGGAGTTTTCCTTTTTTTTTTTTGTTTTGTTAGTTTTTTCTAAAATTAACTAGCGACTCCGTTCGTAGCAGACTAATCACCGCATTGGGCCAAGCCCGTGACCCTCTTAAATGTGGGATCCTCCAGGATCCCCAATTAGAGAGCCCGATCTTGGCCTTGCGCTGTGATATTCAATCAATGTTGCCGGAAATTGTCAGAAACTACATATGGTTAAACTAAATTTTAATTACATGAAATAAAATTTTTGTAAAACCAATGTTTGTGCTTAAAATAATTAAAATGCGCCCCAGGAAGTATAAGCAACCCTACGTCGATTTCGACACTTCGTGGGGGACCGTGCCCCCCGAGTTGCGAGCCCTACAATAAAACTGCTACACTCGACCACTCCATACCCCGTCGGGGTGGGATTTAGGAGTATCAGTTTTGGTTTTGTTTTATTATTGTTTGCATGGAAAAGGGAGATCGAAAAGAGAAATTGAGGCCTTTGACCAAAATATGGCCGATTTGCCAATATATCGGTAAAAATTGAATTAGGTTTTTTGAGCATGGAAATGGATTTGATTCGGATCCTTAAACTCGGTTGTCCATACCGTTCGAGTCAATTTAACCCATGCTTCTCCTCCTAGACTTGGTTTAGCTTGAAAACAGAAAGGAATGGGTCTACCTCATACTGTGATTGACTGGTCATAAATGTAGGCTACGTGGATTTTCTTGCTGGGTTTTGGATGAGACAAGTTAGGAGAATGACATGAAATTTTTTTTGGATAATTTTATAGGTTGAGGAAAATTGCACAGCTACGCATTTGATTGACCCATGCATTGATCTAATCCTAGAAAATAAAATCAAATTTACAAAACAACTATACAAAACCAGAGAAAAAATATGGAGCCTAAAATGAGGCGATATTAGAAGCATTGTTATACAGTTATGCCTACTTAAAGGCTTGATAATTTGAGACCAAGTTTAATCAAAGTGACACTTCTATTCAATAAACTTCATTTTGCATCCAACGAAGATTGCTAAAACTACATGTCTGTAACACTTCACAAATGCTGGAGTTCACAAGTTTGGCAAAACCCACTATTCAAGTTCGGCAAAAAGTACCAAGTTTTGAAAAACTCTAAAACTGATTAAATTTTGGTAACTTTTGGTAATTTTTGGTAATTTTTGGTAAATTCTGTTAACTTTTGGCAAATCTATGACAATAGATCAAAATTAAACTTTTTTTTTTATCTTTTTAAGTTTGGTAATTTTTGATAAGTTTTGGTAAATTTTAATAAATTTAGATAAAAACTGGTAAATTTGGGTAAATTGGAATTACCCATAAATTTGACGGGCCCTTCAAAGGAATATATACATGTTGTTATTGGGTGATGTCACCTTATACTATTTCAAAGATTATCAGTGTTCTCCTAGTTAGTTTCAACCTAGGACAAGTTCTGAAGACTAGCAAGGTTGAAAAAGGCCCCACGCTTATGCTTGAGTTGCACATATGTCCCTTGCTCAACCACTGTTCCATCCTCAACAAAGGCTATCGAGTCGAGGCTCTTAATAGTATTGAGTCGGTGCGCCACGACAAGCGTAGTTCGTCGTACCATAATCCGGTCGAGTGCTTCTTGGACTAGCTTCTCTGATTGCACATCCAGAGCACTAGTTGCCTCATCAAGTAGCAAAATTGTAGGGTTCCTAAGTATTGCTCGTGCTATAGCTATCCTTTGCTTTTGTCCTCCAGATAGTTGTAATCCTCTCTCCCCACATTGTGTCTCATAGCCTTCCTTTAAAGACCTACAATTGAGAATTACTAGATTAAAAAAGTTTATTATGCAAGATTATAGCTAGATCTAAAAAAAAAACAAGGCTAAAAATAAATTGTTTTGGCTAACTTGTTTATGATAGTTAGTTTAAAATTCACAGAGAAGATATTTTCATTCTTTTGTGATTGTTGAGAAGCATAAGCATTGCAATAGTTTTCTTGGGTTAGTGTGGAACCCACATTGAGACAAGCTCGAGCTTAGGTTGGAATTAACCTAATAGGGCACGTGAAACAGCCTCATGGTGAAGAATCCAAGAAGAAATTTAAACGACACATAGGTGGCCTATGCCATAGGACATAGCTATATATATAAGACGACGCGGTCTAACCGTGTCCCGGGCCGTGGACATTATCGATAATGACTTCAGGAATTGCTGACTGGCCCCACAAATCACCACGAGTCTTTCCAGCATACTTCGTCCTCGCTCACATGCTACCTGGGAAAACTTCCCAGTAGATCATCTATCCTGAGACTACTCCCAATCAAACACGTTTAATTGAGGAATTTCCAACGGATGAGGTACCATAAAAGAAGGTGTACCTTGGTGATATAAGTAGTTATTTCAATCCTCTTAAGCCACACTTAACCATACAACCCGGGGTGTTACAATGCCACATAAAGAAAGTCTCCAAACACATTTCAATCCTTTAACAATGCATCATTTGTGGAGTTTTTGATTTAGTATGTATTGTGAACGACCGTGTTAGACGATGCAGTTTGACCGTGGAGAAATTACCGAGAGATATACGTGACATGTGTTGTGACACAACCGTGTCAAATAATGTGGTTTGATTGCGTCTTAGAGAATAACCATGTCTGACCTCTAAAATGTTCTAGCATTGGCATAGGCGAACCATTGATGGCACGCCCATGGTGGCTAGTGTTGCAGTACGTGACAAGGTTTTGATATAGGGTTTCCATGATTTGTCCTAAGTTATGTTAGTAGTCTTCTCATTTAAGTCATTGGCTGTCACGGTTGATGTATCCATGTTGAATACATCACAAACAAAAACTAAGCCAGAGTCTCTAAATTTGTAATCCTCAGACAACCGTATTGTTCGAGATTCTTTCCAATTAGCTTATGTTTTCATTTTGGGAGAGACGATCCAAGAGTTGGTTAGTTACGCCAAATTCATGCTATGCCTTTCATAAGGTATAACCACAACCCATATATACATAGATTGTTAACAAAAGGACGATGATAAACATCTTGACTCAAGATAGTTAGTAATCATTTTGAATTATCAATATTTCACATTTTGTTAATTTTTAATAATATTTTCTCTAATAATAATAATAATAATGTATATGTATCAATTACAAGAGTATAATACTTATTAGCTAGATCAAAAAGATATAAATAATAACTAATTTTATCAATCAAGTAGAAAATGCACATTTTATGCATAGTTTTATATTTATGAAAATAATAAATTAAATATTTTTATACTGTGTATAGGTTATAATAACCCTAAAAGTAATGAAACATACCTTTATAATGTTTTAAATATACTTACATTTAACTTTATAAGTGATTTTGGTGAGATAATGCAACGTTAACGAAAAATAGGAAGACATAGCGCATACTTACGAGATGAATTCATGAGCATTAGCATCCTTGGCAGCAGAAATGAGTTCATTCTCAGAAGCATCCACCTTGCCCAACATAATGTTATCCCTGATAGTGCCAGAATAGATGACAGGGTCTTGGCTAACAAGCGCCATATGCTTTCTGTACTGAATCAGATCAAGCTCTCGTATGTCAATCCCATCCACTTTGACTGCCCCTCTATCTACATCATAGAACCTTTGGATTAGTGCTATCACTGTTGACTTCCCACACCCACTCTTCCCTACTAACCCTATACTTGTTCCTGCCTTTACTTCTAGGTTGAATTGTCGCAGGACTAGATTCCTAGGTCTTGTGGGGTATGTGAAATCCACCTTCTTCAGTTCTATCTTCCCTGATATACTTTCATGTTTTGTCCCTGCTGATTCATTCTCCACACCCTGAAATTAAATAGTGTACACGTGAAAATCATTCATGGTAAGT
This sequence comes from Portulaca oleracea, assembly GCA_029582165.1. Classification (NCBI taxonomy): domain Eukaryota; kingdom Viridiplantae; phylum Streptophyta; class Magnoliopsida; order Caryophyllales; family Portulacaceae; genus Portulaca; species Portulaca oleracea. The sequence goes on from CM055893.1 coordinate 6,716,676, forward strand.
ACTATAGACCAGTAATATTATGATGGACCATGATAAATATCTTGCCTCAAGATGCATCTTGAATTATCTATATTTTGCATTTTGTTAACTTTTAATAATATTTTCTCTAATAATTATGTATATTTATCAACTAGAAGAGTATAATACTTATTTGCTAGGTCCAAAAAATATAAATAATAGCTAATTTTATCAATCATAGTAAAAAATGCACATTTTATACATAATTTTATATTTATGAAAAAATACAAAGAAATAAATATTTTTATATTGTTTATAGGTTATAATAACCCTCAAAGTAATGTAACATACCTTTCTAATGATTTAAATATACTTACATTTAATTTTATGAGTGATTTAGGTAAGATGTTTATCATTTTCGTATTAGGATTTTTGACACCAATTTCTTTTGATAGGTAAGATTAGTTGTCAATTATAAGAAATTTTATGCCAAGGAAAAACATGTAGAAGATACTTGGCCCAAAACTCATCACATTCGAAGGAACCCCATATGTTAGAAATATTTTAGATATTTTTTTTTGTAAATTTAAAATATTATGGATAAAGATATAATTTTATATAATTTATAATTAAGTGTTATTATATTTATAGAAATTAATCATATATTTTCAAAAAATTACTCGGAGGTAACCCAATATTTGGGGAAACTATTTTTCGGTACCCCAACTTTTCAAAACTCATTTTGAGGTACCCTTAATTTTTTTGGTTAGTAATTATTTGGTGCTTTTCTGACCATTAATTTTATTAAGTGACCGAAATACCCTTATTCTTCTTCTTCAAGGGTACTTCTTTAGGAATGAAAGAACAAGGGTATTTCGGTCACTTGATAAAATTGATGACCGGAAAAGCACCTAATAGTTACTAATCCTAAAATTAAGGGTACCCCAAAATGAATTTTGAAAAGTTGAGGTACCTAAAAAACATTTCACCAAAAGTTAGGGTACCTCAAAGTAATTTTTTGATATATTTTTGTTTTAACTTAATATGCAAAATATAATTTATACTAAGGTCATAATTGAATGTTCAATACTAGATTTTTGTAAGAATTATGATAAACTCATTTTAGTGATTAAATCTAGTCATGTCTGGTTTTTATAAGAATTTACAACATTTTTATCTACATGGGGTACTGAAGCGATCAAATTCACGTGGTGAATTTGCTACCTTAGGTCATAATTGAATGTTCAATACTAGAACAGTTAAAAAAACACAAAAAAACTAGGGTTTTTGGATATCAATAATACCAACTTTGGGGGTATTGGATATTAATAATACAAACTATTTTCTTGGACACTAGCAGTACGAACTATTGACTTATTTTCCTCTAACAGTATACCGTCGAACTGTAACAGTTTTAACTCATCAAAAAGATGATGTGACTCCATAATATGTGACATGGAAGGCATGTTAGTGTCCACGTCAACATTTTTTTACCCAACCTCCGCCTTCCGCGTCACACATCATGGAGCCACGTCATATTTCCGATGAGTTAAAACTATAACAACTCGGTCGTGTACTGTTGGAGGAAAATAGGTCAATAGTTCGTACTACTAATAGTGTGCAAAAAAATAGTTTGTATTATTTATATCCAATACCCTCAAAGTTGATATCATTGGCGTCCAATAATTCAAAAAACTATCAACAAAAATATCTATTTTACCGCACGAAGAAACTAGCTAACCTGAAATAGTGAATGCCTGTCAAGAATCTTGAACACAGATGCCACAGCAGCAGAACCCTTAGCTAGATCCGAAGTCATACTACCAGCTTCCGCAATAACCTTGCCAGTGCTAACCAACACAAAGAAAGTCTTAAAAACATCCCCTGCAGATATCTGTTTCATCTCCACCAATTTCCCACCAAACCAAAAATCCAACGCCCAACACATAAACGTAATGCATTGCGCCGAACCCATCCCGATCCCAGCCAACCAAGCCTGCTTGTTCCCCCCTTGCTTTCTCGGACGTGTCTGTGCCTCATCGAACAGGTCCAGAACCTTGCCTAGGCATCCATAGGATGTCACAATCCTATGGTTCAACACCGCCTCAACCGCTATCTGTGTGCTTTCGTTCTGAGACTTGACAAAGTTGGCCGTGATTCTCGCCAAGAGCACCTTTCTGGTGTAGAAACAGAGGATGGAAAGGGGTTGGGCCGCGATCATGACAAGAGCGAGCTTCCACGCCGTGACTAGACCTATCACGGTTGCAATCGAAACAGAGGAAATGGTTTGGACGATGAGCGAAACCCTGTCAGCGACCAAGGACTTGACTATTGTAGCTTCGTTGCTTAACCTCGAGCATAGAGCTCCGCTTGAGTTCTCATCCTCATCGAACCAGGCCGGTTCGAAACTAAGTATCTTGTTGAGCATTTTGAGGCGTACTCTTTTGGTCAAGCGTTCCCCCATGTATGCGAAGTTATAGTGTTGGGAAGTGTTTAGTACCATGGAAAGGAGCGAAAGTGAGGTGAAAACCAACGCGTATGTTCTGATTTGAGACTGCATTTCCTTGTGATTGGTAAGAAAAAATGCAGAGATCATGCCCCCAATGGTTAAGGCATAGGTAGGTTGCACGGCTCCATACGCTACGGCAGATAAAATCCCCATCAAGCCTTGTTTCCACTCGGGCGAGTTAAGCGAAAGAAGCCTGTAAAAAGATGGTGAATAATTGGGGTGGTGACCAGTTTTTGTTTGTAGGGTTTCGGAATTATTACACAATGGTGAAGCAAATACAGCAGGGCTTGATCTCGCCGTGCTTAGTCTCCCGACACTTCTAGGGACGGAGGAAGTGACACTCGGTTCGTGACAAGTATGGTCTATATCGTTGCAACTGAACTGCTTCTGCATTTTTGCTAGCCTTGCATAATGACCATTTGGTTTGTTGATGAGGTCCTTATGTGATCCAATTTCCACAATCTGGCCACCATTGACTACTGCAATCATGTCGGCATTTTTCACTGTGGAGAGCTTGTGGGCAACCACCTAGTAGGAGAATATATATACGTGCATGTTGATTACGTACAATCTCAATGTATGAACAAGGACTTGAATGGAAAGTGCAAAGTGAAATCTGGGAAAATTTGCATATGGCCCCGTTTTGATTTTCGATATTTATAGATCCAACCCTAATCTTTTCAAAAAATTACTCTAAGGTACCCTAACTTTTGGTGAAATGTTTTTCTGGTATCAACTTTTCAAAACTAATTTTGAGATGCCCTTACTTTTTAGGTTAGTAATTATTTGGTGTTTTTCCGGCCATAATTTTATTAAGTGACCAAAATGCCCTTGTTCTTCTCTTATTGATGAAAACCCTTGAAGAAGAAGAAGAATGAGGGTATTTCGGTCACTTAATAAAATTAATGGCTGGAAAAGAACCAAATAATTACTAAACCAAAAAGTAAGGGTATCTCAAAATTAGTTTTGAAAAGTTGGGTACTGAAAAATAGTTTCTCTAAATATTGGGTACATTCAAGTAATTTTTTGTAATATTTTTGAGTCAATATTTACCACTTCTGATCTTGAACCAAATTAATTTGGCAACTTTTCTGATGAATTCAATAACATTTTCGGTGAATGTGTAATTTAATTTGTGATGAAATTCGTTTGCTGAAATGATGACAATTTTAGCAAATAAATTTTGTCACAGATCAGCCTTCATTCATAGGAAAAGTTGCTAAATTAAATTGGTTTAAAAGGTTAAGGAAGACAAAAGGGTGTTTGGTGTCTAGCATTTTAGATGACTTTTTTGAGGAAATGGCTTATTGGGGGGCATTTGGCTGTTTGACCATTCAAAAAGCCAATTTGAAGTGTTTGGTAATTTAGCGGATTGAAATGCTTTTCACCCACAAAAAGCCATTTTGTAAAAAGCTACAAAGAGTAGCTTTTTGTAAATGGCTTTTGGCTTTTTGGGATGTAAATTACTATGTTGACCACACACTTCATAAAAATTACAAAAACTGCCATCCAAATTATTTAAGGTAATTTCTTCAAATTTTTCTTCCATCTTCCACCAAAACAACCATCCAAATTATTTTAGTTGTTTATAATGTAGATTACCATGTTGGTATCTAAGATGTACAAATAAAAAATATCTTTGCAATTAATACAAATTTTAAAAGTAAATTTGGGATAAAAATTTATAAAATATCAACATTAATTGTAAAAGTAAATTGGGACAAAAATTTTAGTCTTACTCAAGAAAATTTGGCAATCAATGAACAATTTAGTTATTAGCCTATTAATACAAATTCCAATTTTTAGTGATTATTTGTTGAACACACAAATTCGATGGAAAAAAGACTATCAATAAAAAAATACTAGAAATATGGAGGAAAAACCAAAAAATGAATGAAAAAATCATCATGTTAAAATAATACTGAAGATAAAGCTAAAGGTATAATTGGAAATCAAACAAAAAATCATACTATAAACAGCTAACTCTACCAAACACTTTTTACACAAACAGCTAACACAAACAGCCAACAAAAATAGCTATCAAAACAGCCAAAAGTCAAACAGCTAACAAAACAGCCGACAGCCAAAAAAAACCAACAGCTGGTTCCCAAACACCCCCAAATATTAACTCAAAAATATTAAAGTGGGATTTATAAATATCATAAACCTGAAATAGGGTATATGTAAGTTTTCTGTGGAATGTGAGTTTCTCAGATCGATCAAGTGTAGGGGATGAGAGGTACATACCAGAGTGGTTCTCCCAAGGCAAGCTTGATCGAGAGCATTTTGGACTAGGGTTTCTGATTCAGAATCCAATGCACTTGTAGCTTCATCAAGGAGGAGAATTGCAGGATTCTTAATTATCGCCCTCGCAATTGCGATTCGTTGTTTTTGTCCGCCGGAAAGAAGGGCTCCTCGCTCACCAATCTGCTACGTATATTTGATATTTGTTAATCCAAATGCTTCAACAAGAAGAAGAAGAAGAACAATAGTTTGAATCTTGAAACAAAATTTGAGAGGTAAATGGCAAATTAACCTATGTAACCCTAAACAAGTTAAAATGAATATAATGCAAAGACACCTTAAGTTTGTTTCAACGAGAAAGATGAGGGATGGGACTGATGATACCTCTGTTATCCCAAAACATCGTGTAAACACAAATTTCGAGCCTAAAATAAATAAAGACAGAAAATTGAGAAACAAATTAATTTGTATTATATTTGAATATATGCGGGTACAATCTCTGTATTAAATACAATAAGGTAGTCCTCTGATTCGATCTCCTGAAACTTGGGTGAGCCGAGGGCGCGAGCGCTTGATCTCGATCTCGAACACAGGTTTAGCTGAAGAATTCTTGCAGTAGTTCTTGAGCTGAAGGTCTTGAGCGTTGATCCCCTTAGTGCTTGGTAGCTGGAGTCTGCTCGAAGTTTAACCGTCGAAGGTTGACTGTTGGTTGTAGTTCTTCAAGTTCTTGGATGCGAGGGCTTGAGTGCTTTATCTCGATCGATGAACTAGAAGAAGAAGACGAATGCAGTCTTTGATGCGAAGAACATAAGTTGTTGAACTAGCCGACGTTAGTCCTTGTCGCTTGTAGCTGGAGAGCGTCTGTAGTTCAATCTTCTGAAGGCTTTGCAGGCGTTGCTGAAGAACTCTGAAGTAGTTCTTGATCTTGATGAGGTAGAGGCGTGAAGATTCGATCTTGAACTTTTGCAGACTTCAATCCTTGGCGCTTGGTAGCTGGAGACTGCCGGCAGTTTGATCTTCTGAAGCCTCTGGAGTGCAGAATGTCGAATGCCGACGGGGTAGACTGCAGTGTGTTGTTGAAGAATTCTTTCGTTGTTCTTGATCAAGACGTGCCAAAGACTTAAAGACTCGATCTCGATCTTCTGCAGACTTTGATCCTTGGCGCTTGGTAGCTGGAGGTCGCTGGCAATTTGATCTCCTGGAGCCTCTGGATACTGACTGCTGAATCTTTGGTAGTGTTCAAATGAAAGGGGAAGACCCCTATTTATAGGCTCTGAAGGCCTAACCCCTAGGGTTTGAGTTGGGCTTTGGGCTTGGGCCCAACTTAATTAAGTATTTCTTTAACTTTAAATAAAGAAATAATTAATATTTTCTGCGTCATCTTTAACATGTGTCATGATATTATTGGCCAGGATGCTTTTCCATTTAAAATTCAATTGAATGGACCGCCGTAATTAATTTAACGGGTGGCAGATAATAATTGGCCGAATAAATTAAATTTCTATTCCACATGTCATTTTTTAATTGGTCGACAAATTTTTGCCTCCTACACATCATTTAGGTTTCTTACTTTTCATTAAGTTAAGGAAAATCCGATCGTAGTATACTGTATTTTGAGCTTTGGGATTTTGGTAAGCTGAATTTTAAAATCGCGTCACTGTAAATCAAATTGTGAAACTATTAGATTATAGTACAACAATACTGATTTGAGTGAGACCAACTCATTTGATTTTCATAGTTTGTTGTACAACAATTTAATGGTTGATATGTTTGGACTATTGGAATACGTAGAATATGTTATAGTATGGTGTACTAAACTCCTAGTCATGAAATGTTACCCCTACTAGAATCCAATTTGTCATAATTTGATTTCATCTTAACTCAGTGGCGGTGCACTATAGTATAATAGTTTGACATTTGGTTTAGTGTAAAGTTCGACTTACTATGATCCTAAAGCTTAAAGTGCGATGCACTATGATCCAATTTTCCTTAAATTAATATTTATTATGATTTTTGACAGCAAATATTTTTTTTTATAGATACTATTAATTATCAATTATGAGAAGTTTAAATGTGTTACATACGCCAACAATTACAAATGATACCCTAATCGAATAAACCCTAGCCATTATGCATCTTTTAGATTTTTGCAAATCTAAATAAATATGGATAAAAATATAGTTTTATAAAATTCATATGTAGTATTACAGTTGTAGAAGTTAATCATGCTAATTTTTTCAATTAATATTTAAATCGATAGATTTTATACATAGGCAATATACTTAAAGATGTTTTACACTAAAACTCATATTATTTTCAACATGACTATAGGGGTCAAAGGTGATGATTGGCATCTTTAGAAAGTTGGTTTTAAACAACAAAGTAAAAAGAGGTAAAACCAAAATGATTCATAGGATTTAAGAGGGGATTTATAGATAATAACTTTGTTAAATCTCTTTAAAATTATGTATTTTGGTATGATGTGTGTTTTAACTAATAAAGGTTCCTAAAAATCGAAACACTTATGATCCGTATCTTAGATGTGGGGTCCACTTATATATATATATATATATATATATATATATATATATATATATATATATATATATATATTAAACTTTTGGCAATTATAGAAAAACTAATACACATTGAAAGTAATATAAGGAAATGTGAGAAATATGGTAAGCGAGACACTTTTATTTACGAACAACAACTTTGTAAAAACTTAGGTCAAACACCACCATTATACAAATAAATTTCATAAAGGTGAGATTTAAAGTTGGGTTTTTGGCCACAAATAATCCGTACTAAGAGGTTTGTGACTGGGAATAATCCAAAGTGACTTTTCAGCCATTGACAGTCTGTACTTTTTCACTATTTTCTCATAGTAGTCCAGAATCAATTTCCGGGACCGAAAAGCTGACGTGGCGACCAAAAATTTCCTTTTTGAAGTATTAATAAACACATTTTCCGGTCCCCACGTCAGCTTTCCGGTGCCGAAAATTTATTTTAGACTGATATAAGAAAATAGTGGCCGAAAAGTCATTTTGGATTATTCTCAATCACAAGCCCCTCAGTACAGATTATTTATGGCCAAAAACCCTTTAAAGTTTATTATGGAAATATAAAAACTTTAAACACCCAACATAAAGTTTTAGCATTGTAAATATCGTTAGAGCGCTTAAGATAATGATACATAAACATACCTTAGTTTCATATCCATCAGGAAGTTGCCTGATAAAGTTATGCGCATTCGCAGTCTGAGCAGCACCCACAACCTCCTCCATGGTAGCATCCAACTTCCCAAACATAATATTGACCCTAACAGACGTCCCAAACAAGGCATGATCCTGGCTCACAAGCCCCATCTGTGCCCTAACCCATTTGAGCTGCAACTTCCTGATGTCAACCCCATCCACCATGACAGCCCCCTCGTTCGGGTCGTAGAACCGCTGGAGGAGGGCGATGGCGGTGGATTTACCGCTCCCGCTCGCCCCCACGAGTGCCACTGTCTTCCCTGCCTCGACTCGCAGGGTGAAGTCTTTGAGGATGGGGGAAGATGGGCGAGTTGGGTAGGTGAAATGGATGTGTTTGATCTCGACTTCGCCCCGGAGGGTTTGAAGGGTTAGCCCGTTTTGGGATTCGGCGTCGATGCTTGGGACTCGGTCGATCCGGGAGAAGATTTGGGAGGCAGCGACGGAGGCTTCTGTCAAGTGCTTCATCTCTGGGAGAGCACTTCCAAGTGATCTGCGCATGGGTTCGTACCATGAATGTATTCTCAGATAGCTTAGGGTTATGTTTTGATACATGCAACGTTTAGGATGATGATGTGACTTAGATTCTACCATAGTTGAAAATATTTTCAACTATGGTAGTTGAAATGTATAATTACTCTTAATTTTAAAACTAATATATATATTCACCATAGGACTTGTTAGAATAAGTAAATTTATTTGTTAAGTTATAGTTTTTTTACAAAATTGAATATTTTTAAGAAAACTCTACCATAATTGACTTTTTTTCAACTGTCGTAGTTAAAAGTGAAAATACTATTGATTTTACCATAAAAATTCAAAATCAATGTAGGTTGATTAAAATAACTTGATACAATAATTAACCATGTTTAGGAGGATATAAATATTTTTAACAAATATATATGATTTATTTTTTATAAATGAATGGTATAAAACATTTAACTATCGTAATTGAAAATAAATTCAACTGTGGTAGAATTTTCATGTGAACAATCATTGATAATCTTTTTCGAAAATGATATCATTAAGACTAAATTGTTACATTGAGTTGAAATTAATGAAATGAAATGCAATAATACGAGATGATTGAATTCTATAATTATAATATTACATATAAATTGTATAAAGTTATATCACTACTAAAAATATGTCTATTACCAACCATTTTTCCAACCGTTTTCAAATATTAGGAAAAATGTTGGTAGCAAAATTTTCCCACCATTTTGGCGAAAATGGTTGGAATTTCCAACCATTTTTCGCACGTAAAATTAAAAAAAATAGTTGAAAAATTAAAAAAATGAAATGATTACTAAAATAATGGTTGGTTTTTTCAAACCATTTTAAATTGGTTGTAAAAAATGGTTGGTACTTCACACAATTTTGTAGTATACTTTTATCAATTATTTCTTATATTTTCAAAAAAACACCTAAAATAAGCATAACAAACGCGGTTGATTCAATTAGGGTATAATTTGTGTTCATCGACGTAATGAACACGGCAAAAGCTTCTTATGATTGGAAATTAATACTTACTATATATAAAAAAAATTGGTATAAAAGATCTTTAAAAACACCAATTTGAAAAGAGTAAGATACTTAAAAAAATGTTTTGGAATCAGACTCCTATCGTCACCTAAATGTTTTTTTAATTACTTCAGCAACTTATTATTGTCATTTTAAAATTTTATTTTAAAACCCCATCATTAATGTTTTGAAAATTTCAACTTAAATTTACATCTATGAAAATCATAAGCATCTTGAATCAAGATGATCATTTACGATCTTGAATTTTACTCAAATCGCATTAAAAATTATATAAATACTCCCCCCGTTCCATATTAATTGACACTTAAACTAACTTTTTTAGTTCCAAAATAATTGTCACCTCTCATTTCCCGATATCAAATTTAATTATTTTAACTTTAATAATTATGCTAACTTTTTACTTTTTCAATCAATAATAACTATTCCTACTCATATTCTTGTACTACTCACACCTTGGTATCCGGAAAGCCACCTTAGAAAATAGTGTTATTTAATTATTGTGGGTAGTTTTTTAGTTAAACCTTGATATATGAAAAAAATTGAAATATGTCAATTAATATGAAACGAGGGGAGTATATTTAATCATTGTAAACCAGTCTTTTATTATTTTGAGCGTTTTTATCATTTATAATCTATATAAAAAAATACACCTTTATATATATATATTCTCATAAATATAGGACTATGTATAAAATCAAATGTGCATTCTAACCTCTATTATATATTGATTAAGTCAACATTTTATATTTTTTGACAAAATTCTATAAATATTATAATATTACAGTTAATAAATATATATAATTACTAGAGAAATAATTACTACGTAGTTAATGAGTGATAGAAAATTTCAAAAATGATTATTAAACATTTTGATTTAAAACACGTGTAATTGTTCTTTCATTGTACAAAGAATTTGGACGATTATTGTTTTTTTGGAAAGCGAAGAGATTATTTTATTATTCATTTTTATTTTTTTTATATTTATAGGAAAAAAGAGGTACTTGATGCTCAAGAGACCCACAAACACTCTTTGAAGAAAAAATGAGGCAAAACAAATCATCTTTTCACAGGGAAGGGATAAGAAATCAAGTACCCCTTAATCATTTAGTATTAAGAAAGCAAAATCATGCATTAAGGGCTAATTAATTGACTGTCGTGTTTTGTATTTATCTTCTTTCCCCAGCTTAGAAAGTTGAATAAAGCATGTTCTTTTGCTTTTTCCACGGCTGCTTAGTGAGCTCTAATCATGATTATAATTGTTCATGTGCATTGTATCCTCGTTCATGTTTATTGTATTTATAATTTCAATTGTGACCTTTTTGAATTCATTAATATTTACCTTCTCTGACCTTTCGAATCAAGTTTATTTAACAACTTCTCTCACAAATTTTACAACCTTTTAGGTTAGTGTGTGATTTGTGATGATAATTATTTACTAAAATTGACGACAATTTAGCAATTAAACTTCATCACAAGTCATATTGTTGCGTACCGAAAAAGCCTTGTTAAATTCACGGGAAAGATTTCTAAAGTAATTTAGTTCAAAAGGTGACGGGAAGTATATGCAAATTTTCTCCCATTTATAAGCAGAATTTGGGAGTAAACTAGAAATTCTCGCCTAGCTTAAACATGAGCACTGCGTTAAGACAGTCTCATTTTAGTCTAAGGAATACTCCAAGTTAGTACTAGTATCAATGAATATATGATAATATGTGTTTTATTTCATGATATTTTTTAAGTGTGTTAATTAAATTTTATCAAATTAATATTTCTTATAATTTTTAACGTAATAGTTAGTATTAATTATTAATTATAAGAAATTTTGGATGTGTTGGCGAGGTCAATGAACACAAATAATACTATAATTGAATCAACTATATCCGTTAGACATATTTTAGGCTTTTTTTTATATCTTAAAAATAACTGATAAAAATATAACTTTATATATGATATTATAATTATAGAATTCAATCATATGATTAAATATAAATGTAATATATGATAATTTAATTTTGATAATATGACAAAATACTCAAAAGACATCTTATCCCAAAACTTATATATTTTCGTAATAAAAACATTCTTTAATCAAATTGGACCATGTTCTTTTCTGCGGTGAGTAAAATGTGATATTAGTATAATATAATATGGTAAAAATGTGTATAATGTGATATAATGTGGTACTGTATGGTAAGTTGTGGTAAAATTTGTGATAAAAATAATTGTTGTTATAAAATGTGATATGATATGGTAATGTGTGATGGTTTATAATTAGTTTGATAAATTTCCATCGGTGTGGTATAATTAGGCCCTGTTCGGCAAAATTAGCGTTTTAGGTAGCGGATAAAGGTTTATGTAGCGGATAGCGGTTTACGTAGCGGATAGCGGTTTAAGTAGCGGATAGTGGATGACTGTTCAAATGAAAATTGTGTTCGTTAAATTTAGCGGTTGAATTAACAGATTAATGTGAATTGACATAAAAGAATATCAATAATTTTAAAAGATAAAATTTTCAAAGGGTATTTTTTGACCGAAAATAAGAAATGCTATATCCTAAACGCTAAACGTTAACTTTATTAGCGTTTCACAAAACGCTCCTTAAAACGCTAAACGCTCCTCAAAACGCTAGCTTGCCGAACACTAATATTTATGCAATTAAAGTTTTGAGCGCTAAGACACGCTAAACTACCACAAAACTTCTTCCAACAACACCTTTTAGTAAGTCCTTTCCAACAAACAAAATTTCGCCCGGCTATTCCTTTTTCCTTTTTTTTTTTTTGAGGTGACGTGCGACATGTAAGCAAGATTTGGAAGTAGTTTTTCTTTAAAAAATAAAATAAAATGGGAAGTCGTTGAATAAAAGTCTACTGGTTAGACCACACACATAAGTGGAAAATATTCTTTGTGCATGCTCACATTTCCATTTGTCGGAAACCCATGTTGATGCATCAAAGCAATATTGACCGACAGACATGTATCTTAGTCTAAGAAATTTTTTTAAATATATTAAATCACACTAAATTAGTATATATTATAAGAATTTTTAGACGATAATACACTGAACTACTGCACTGATTTTTTTTTTTGAATTTTAATACACTGAACTTTGAGGGTATAGGACAACAATGCACTCAGAACAATTCCGGTGGTGGTTGACGTGGTGACGGTCCTACTTTGAGGTGTCGTTTTTCTATTTTTTTTCAGAAATTTTTTTTATCGTACAAGAAAGTACACATAAGAAGAATGACTAATATGTTGTTCTTTGGAAAAAAGAAAAACGATACTTCAAAGTAGAACCACCACTAAGTCCACCACTACTTGTCTGAATGCATTATTGTCCAATACCCTCAAAGTTCAATGTATTAGAGTCCAAAAAAAAGTTCAGTGCATTATTGTCCAATACTCTTAAAATTTTGTATATTATTGTCCAATAATCCTTATTATAATTTTTAACATTATCTTTCTTGTATTAAAAATGATATAACTCTAAATAAAAAATATTTAAGTATCTTGTTTTAGTATAACATTTATATCTTTTGCTAGTTTATAAAACTATTACTGAACCTTTAACCATCAATTTAAATTTTTGGTTGAGATGATTTTGTATAATATCATGTTCGGATCTTAGCACCCCCATATTCATTTACACAAGTCCAAAATAAAAAGGGCCCTCACAACATCCATGTTTTAAGCCCAATGAGGCATTCACTTGAGAGGAATATTGCGTATAAATTGTATAAAATTATATTTTTAGATATAATTTTTAATTCTTGGATGGAGGTAAAGATTTAGAAACATTTTTTAATGCTTAATTGGATGGAGGTAGAGATTAGCCCCATAACAATTTTTCATATATTACTATTTTTAATGCTTGGATGGGGGTAAATTAAAGTTTAGCTCCATAACAATTTTTTCATTAAATTAGTATCTATTATAATTTTTAACACTATTTTTCTTTTATCCAAAATGATATGAGTCATAAAATAAGATATTTAAGTATCTTGTTTTAGTATAAAACTTATACATTTATATGTTAAATTGAAAGAAAAATGATATGATTTACTTGTATGACTACAATATTATATATAAATTATATAAAATTATTTTTTATACATAAAGTGTGCAATCACTATAATAGTTAATATAGGTTGATTATCATTAGTACTTTTTGACATAATTGATGGCTACAATATTCTTATACTTGATAAACATTTGTAATTACATATAAAAATATTATTTAAAATCATAAAAATATAAATTTCAAGGAATTCAAGATGGTTATTTAATCAAAATTTATCTTGTCTGAAACTCATATCATCTTGAAAGCAACAATACATGCATAAATAGATGTAAAAGGGGCATAGATGAGTGAAAATTTGTATATATACTCCCCTCAGATTTGTGACATTTATAAATTCAACTATGGCATTTTTGAGTTAATATTTACTCATTCTTTTAAGCTTTTTAACCAATTTTATTTAGATACTTTTCCAACAAAATTGAACAATTTTTTCGGACGTATGATATGTGATCAAATTTGTTTGCTAAAATTATCATCACTTCAGCAAATAAATTTGATCACAACTCACACATTCCCTGAAAAATTGCTAAATTCAGCAGAAAAATAGCTAAATTAAATTGATTCAAAACTTTAGGATGGATAAATATTAATTTAAGAACGTCAGGTTAAATTTATAAGTGTCAGTAAACCTGAAGTAAAGTATATACAAATTATCCCATAAAAGAGAAATGTGAACTTACAGTCCACCCATGATGAATGAAATCCCAGCAGCATAAACCCTTCCCCCAGTCTCCCCATGGTACATCACCAAGTGGCTCCCATACCAAGCCAAGAACGCCCAAATCGCGAACGCGATCCCCGTGCTTCCAACCGCGAGCCCCTTGGCGATCCCTTGCCTTATTCCCAACTTCGTCGTCTTCTCCAAAATCAACGAATACTTCTCCTGGACCGTTTTCTCGGCGGTGAAAGCGTAGACGGTCTTTATGGAGCTCAATGCCTCCCCTACGATCTTGTCGGCCTTGCTATACTCCGCGTGGGATTTTTGCGACAGGAAAACGAGGTATTTTCCGTAGATGGTGTCGGGAATTAGGAGGAGGATCGCGGTTGGGAGGGCTACTAGGGAGAGCCGCCATGAAAAGTAGGCGGCGAAGGCGAGGCCGGAGGTGAAGGATGATAAGTGCATCACGAATATTGGCACCTGAAGTACACGGAAGGAAACAATCATTAAAACTATATTATTATATAATAAATTGAAATCAAATTATATGATTGAATTCTATAACTATAATATCACATATTTATTGTATAAAGTTATACTTTTATCAATTATTTATCATATTTTCAAAAACGCCTAAAATAAATCTAAGAATATAATTGATTTGATTAAGGTATAACTCAAAATCAAAATCAATTGTGGGAAAGAAAATACAAAGACATTAACTATAAGTACATCTCAAGGGGTCAGCGACCTGATTAATCCTGAAACTCGACCCGTCCCAACCTTTGAACATGTTTGCTTATAATAACTCAACATCAATTAGGCGAAAAACACAAAATGATTAATGTTGCTAATACTTTTTTGATACCAATATAGAGGAGGGCCGGGGTAACATAAGCAATAACGATGTCTATTTTGGGACAAAATAATATAGCTTTTATGAAATTAATACTTATTATAGTTTTTCACTCCAATTTTTTTATATATTATTAATTATTAATTATCAATTATATGATGTTAGGAATGAGTCGACTCTATTCCAATAATTACAAGTCATACCCTATTCGAATGAACCCCGTCTGTTAAAATATATTCAGATACTTTTTTATAAATTTAGAAATTGGGGATAAAAATATAAGTTTATACAATTTACGTGTGGCATTACAGTTATGGAAACCAATCATATTGAATTTTTTCAATTTAATATGCAAATATATGAGTTTTATACCAATGCGAGACACTTATTTCATATCATTTCCAAATAAAGTATTGTAGTAGTACTAGTAAAAATTTAGTCTTTAAAGAGATTCATAAAGAGCCTCCAAGAATCTCATAATTTTCTAAAAAATGTGATGAAGATAAGACAACCTTAGTGGAAATTTGATATATCTATTATTTTTTTTATTTACTAGAACATTGTATACTGCATCCATGATTCATCTCTAATAATATCACTAAGATTTAGTACTCCATTACTCTCAAATCCTATACTTTATACAACTTTTAGAATTGGAACCTCTTTTGTAGGAGCTATGGCAAGACATTTCTTTAAAATGTCACTTTTCAAAGGTTTTACTGTTTTAGTATGAGTAGTAGTTATGTTGGAGAAATATTTTAATGCCAAGATGATTATTAATGATGTAGTTATCTAGGATTGCTTTTATCATAATCATTCTGATCAACATAGCAATTGACCCAATTTGAATCTTACAATGTTAAGATTTTATAGTTTTAAAAAAGGTAAATTATACCGTTTATCATGGTCTGCCTTCTAGGTGCACTATATGTATTAAAATATATTAATTTTTATATAGTAATTTTTTTAAAAAATTGATAATTTTGAAAAAAATATATTGATGAATTTTATGTTAATATTGATAAATTAATAATAAATTTTATAATTAATATTGATGAATATTTTAAAAAATTTAATACAAGTGGTATCTTAAATAGGTACACCACGATGGACCATAAAATGATTAAAATTCGTATAAGTGTTATAGAATGGTAGCTAGGTTAGAATTTTTACAAATCTTTGCTAATGTGTTTTAGGGTTCTTGTTTCTATAAATATGTTTTTCGTTCAATAAACAAATTTTGAATCATACAATCCTCAATTTGAAGCTAAGGGCTACTACCTACTTCAAACCAATGAGATTTTGATTCCAAACCTTAATTGTTAATAAAAAAAAAGTCAATATAAAAAATAATGTATCATAATTAACATTAATAGAGGCGATTTTAAATAGGATTTATATAATAAGAGTCCAAAAAGATAATGGTTAACATTAAATAAAAGATGTGTTTGACAATAGTGTTCTTATCTGTATAACATTTAATTCAAGTCAAAATTCTAATTAGACATAAATTGGTGTTTGAAAAGCAGCGTTTCATGCAACATTTCTAAAATGTTAAAAAGGTTAATGTTTAGTATTTACATTAATAAGTAAACTTATATTAAAAGCTACATTTATAGAAAACATTTTTTAAGACGTTTATCTAAACAATTTGAAAATTTGTATATGCCCCTTTCAGATTTATAACATTTATAAATCCAATTCCATAATTTTTAAATTTATATTTACCTGCCCTAAGGCTTTGAACCAATTTTGTTTAACTATTTTTTCGGTGAATTTATCAATTTTGCAGGTGGATCGATGTGTGTGATTTGTGATGAAATTTGTGTGTTGAAATTATGATAATTTTAATAACAAATTTAATCTCATATCATACATTCACATATAAAGTTGCTAAATTTACCATAAAAGTAATTAAATAAAATTAGTTTAAAACTTAGAGTGAGTAAATATTAATGCAGAAATGTCAGAGTTAGATCTGTAAATATTATAAACAGAAGTGTATGCAAAGTTTCCACTATTTATTAACTACTAAATTAGAATGATTATTTGCTAACTACTCACCGGCCAAACCGTTATCTACTATCGAGACTACTAATTTTGAAGAACCAAGCAATATTTTGAAGTTAGGTGCTTCTTGTGAATCAAAATAAAAAGTTTCAAAAGAATTACAACATACCTTCTCACTTAAAACTTCTTGGATGAGAGATGTGTCTTTAGAAATACTATTGACAACATCAGAAGTGGTGGCCTCCTGTGAATCAAAGAAGCCAACTTCTTGCCTAAGAATGGCTTCCAAGTACTTGTAACGGATCTTCAACACTTGTCTCTCACTGGTTTTACTCCAGCAGTAGCCCTCTGCAACAAGTTTTTCATGGAATTGTAAACAGATTCTGCAACATTTCTTTTTCCAATGATTTTAACAGATCTTAATTAACATCAAAAGCAGCATTTTAATGGTACAACTAGGACTGTGAATAATTCGAGCTCGGGTTATGTCGGATTCAGATGAATTAGATATAGGATGAAAAGTTGATGTCTCATAATCCTATTTTTTGGTATTATTCAGGGCTGGACAACTCCAAACGAGCTTTAAATCGGTTTCAGATTAGCGCCGACAAAATTTTGTTCGACCAAAACACCTGAATTTGTCTAAGCTGGGGAAGACTAGTTTTGATCATACATTTTTCGTTTGAATTTTGACGTTGATCGAATTGACTGAATATTTGAAAACAATGTTTCTCTTTTTTCTATTGTTTGAACCTGATTATGTATGCCCTGGATTTAGTTTCATCCAAATGTCCAACCTGGTCCGATCAAAAAAAATTGGGTCCAGACACTAATTTCTCATCCGAATTTTGATTTCAATCAAACTTGACCGACTTGAATTCTATCTGGATCTGAATATTTTTCAATGGTAATTCAGACAACATAAATGAGAAAAAAATATATTATGTTCTAGACTCGAAAATAAAATAGACAATTTCAAAATTCAAATGAAAGATCGATGATCATACCCTAACTTTTTTGGGTTCTTGGATAGGACAATGATTTGACAACCTAGGTTAGGTACACCTCACTTGAAACTATAAAAACTAGTGTTTTCTCTGTATAATAAATAAACATGTATAAAAATTGTGCTTACCCAGGAATGCTACCACCATCACAGCTAATCCCAAGTAGACAAAGTATAAGCTGCACTGTTTGAGATGTATAGAGTAATAGTTAGAAAAAT
The DNA here is from genome assembly GCA_029582165.1 of Portulaca oleracea. Classification (NCBI taxonomy): domain Eukaryota; kingdom Viridiplantae; phylum Streptophyta; class Magnoliopsida; order Caryophyllales; family Portulacaceae; genus Portulaca; species Portulaca oleracea. The sequence continues at coordinate 6,735,016 of CM055893.1, forward strand.
ACTTAGAAAAATACATGACAACTACATATAAAGAATTACAGAATCAACAATATATAGCCAACAATAACTTGAAGAATAGTGTGTGTATATTGACCTTTTCAACTTGATCCATGAAGTTTGAATTAGCAGCATAACCTAAACTGTTCATGATCTTGCTAGCAAAGAGAAGGAGGCAATTTGTGGACATTCCATCACCAATGGCTCCAGAAGTCCCAAAAAACATTAGCACAAAATCCTTCCAATCTGCATACCTGAACATCATACTATTACCCCATACATATTTTTTCCCTAATTTCTCATCTTTTTCTCCTTCATTTATTTCCTCCACTTTCTTCTCTTCATTTTCCATTGATCTCTCTCTCTCTCTCTCTCTCTCTCTCTCTCTCTCTCTCTCTCTAGTTCTTGTTTAAGATGCAAACTTATGTCAGAGAATTGTTGTCTTGTGGAAAAGCTAAGCTAAAAACATCAAGGCAACTACACAATCGTCTTCATTATTCTCTCATTTGTTATTGCATCTCTCTTTATATGTGCAAATTTTGCCAGAAAAGCGACCTGTTAGTTGGTTACATATATATATGTAATATTATCTTGGGTTACCTTGGTCGGCCGCTGAGGGAAGGACCATCTAAACTTGTATCTTATATTTTTAAAAAAATGTCTATTAGCCTATTAGGTTTTGAGAATAATTTGTATATAACACTTTAAGTTTATGACATTTATAAATCAAATCTTTATTTTTTTGGGTTTTTTGCCACAAATAATCCATACCGAGGGGCTTGTGATTGAGAATAATCCAAAGTGACTTTTCGGCCACTAGCAGTCTGTACTTTTTCACTATTTTCTCATAGCAGTCCAGAATCACTTTCGGCACCGGAAAGCTGACGTGGCGATCGGAAAGTATGTTTATTCATACTGCAAAAACGAAATTTTCAGTCGCCACATCAGCTCTCCGGTGCCGGAAATTGATTCTGGACTGCTACGAGAAAATATTGAAAAAGTACAGACTGTCAGTGACCGAAAAGTCACTTTTGATTATTCCCAGTCACAAGCCTCTCAGTACGGATTATTTGTGGCCAATTACTCACTTTAAGCTTTTGAACCAAATTCGTTTAGTCACTTTTCCGGTAATTTTTAGCAATATTTCCAGTGAATGTGTGATATGTGATGAAATTTGTTTCCTAATAATATCACCATTTCAACAAATAAATTTCATCACAAGTCACAAATTTACCAGAAAAGTTGTTATATTGACAAGAACCGTACGTAAATGAAATTGGTTCAAAAATTTAGTGTGGGTAAATATTAACCTCAAAACGTCAGGGTTAAATTCATAAATGTCATAGACATGAATTTGCATTTATGAAGAGAAATGCAACGTTACATATATTAGGCTTTGAACTGTGGGTTGTTTATTAAAATATTTCGAATTTGACATTTAATTAATAATAGCCTAATTGTTGGGGGTGTCATTTGTCAGCAACAATTATATTTTTATAATAGAGTTGGCGATTGTTTTATTGGTTTAGACACACTTTCATTTTACATTATCACCCCTGAAACATTATCACTGTCACAAAAAAAATTCAAATTTAATTGAAGTTAATTTGATGTTACACTACTGACAATGACAAATACCACCCTCAAAGATCGTGTTATTATGAGTCAAATACAATGTTAATGATATTATGATAAACAACCCCTGACATTGGAATTTCTTAACCTAATAATCTTTAAAAATGTAACATTATCTGTCAGTGTATTGGATGATTATATTTATTAGCAAAGTTCTGCTGTAAAATAATGTTGTTGGTGTAGGCTCGACACAAAATCAAACTATAAACTAGGGAGGATCTACCTAAGTCCGTAACATATAACTTAAATAGAGCAATTTATTAATTGATGATTTTTCTTAACAAATTTATGATTTTGCATATTGATAAATGTTGCAATAATATTGGTAAATTTGTGAGAAATTTTACAGTGGATATTGATGAATTTATTTTTAAAATTTTAATTTTTGGTAAGTTTGAGGATGCTCCTATTAATTCGGAGATGCGACAAGGTTCTGTGACCGCTGCTTTACCATGGCATGGGAGGCCTCGGAACTCTACGAGGGAGTTTATTCGAGGCGATTTAAAGCACATAGGTCAAGTGAATGACATGACACTCGATAGGGACATTTGGCGAAATAGGATTAAGGTAGTTAGATGAGAGGAAGACCGGTTTTGATGGATTGTTGCTAGGAAGCCTAATTGTGAAGTATCTGTATAGTTCTTGACTTCCTTTCATTTGTTTTGCAAGTTCGTCTACTACACTTACTTAATAACACTTTACTTGGAACATACATGTACAAATTCAAGTTATCCTTTTCCCTGTTGTTTTAATTACCCCAACGGTTTTCTCTTTTGGTCTTAGAAATTATATTTTTGTTTCCATTTTTAGATGGTTTTATACTTTGGGTTCACCAAAATCGACCTCTTCATGTACAAGGGCAGAGCCATGGGGGGCTGGCCATGGCCATGGCCCTCTCCATGATAGACAAAATTAAGTTATTTGTATCAAGATTTGGTAAAACATTAGTAGAGTATTGGTTATAAAGCATCTATTTAAGTTTGATGTCAAGGGTTCAATACCTCTTCCTAAATATTATTTTTGGTTTTTGTCCAATTATTTTTCCAAATTTACTTCTCTTTCCTTCTTTTGCTTTTTTTATATAAAAATGGTCCACCCTTATAATATGTCCTAGCTCCGCTCCTGTAATCATGCATGTCCATGCAATAAATAAGAGAAGATCACCTACATCTGAATTCTTTCATACCTGGCATTTAGGGGAACTATACCAGGTTTGGTCATTGTTGTTGTATATACTTTAAGGTATACATATATAATAATTATAGCTAGCTAGTCTAAGCTTTCCAACAGTAATCAAAAGTGATTAGCTGAGTAATCAATGAATATAAACAATCAAGTGGCAGCATGTTCCCCTCCCTTAGAAAAGCTGATCGTTCATGCATGCCTTTGCCCTCTTGCAATTTTTGGCCACTTGCACGATTGGATCTGCCACCTTTTCTAGCTAGTACTAACTAATCAAATTAATTAAATTAATTAGGGGTGTTATTTTGTGGCTAATCCTGATGAAAGCATGTTACATTATTACATAATTAGGTTTAGTTTGACCACATGGTGTTAATTGCCTTACTTTAGAATAAAATATTCCTAATGACTGGTTTTATTTTTCTAAGCGCGTGAAGTTCGAGAAAAAGGCCAACCTTCCCAGACAACGGTCGAATTTAAAGTATGTTATCAAAAAAAAAAAAGTATGCATTTAATTAAAGTGCATAGTAGTATTAGTGTATAGTATATACTATATACCCTAATAGATTCACACTGGAGGCCAGCGTCAGCGCAGTTTCAATTTAGTTGGCTTAATTTTCACTAGATTGTCTGTATTTTTAATTGCATAGTACTCCCTCGGTTCCATATTAATTGTCCAAAATATCGCTTTTGATTAATTCTTATAGTATATTTTATCAAAAGTTTAATAATTATATTGTTATAATAGTATTTTTTTGTTATGAATCTAATAATGACACTTTCGTATATTAGAACATTATATATGTTGATAAATTAATGATGTATCAGTATATAGTACTCCCCGTTCTTTTAATTTGAAGAAGTTTCAATTTAGTTGGCTTAACTTACAATTTAGGCCGTGTTATATACTGCGGTTGGCAAACTGCGTACCGTCCCCACCACATTTCACCGCAAATCATTACTTTTTTCTGTCTTCACTTTTCTCTCTCCTCACTTTTCTCCTCTACTTTTTACATTCTCTCTCCTCACCTACCCCACATACCAATAACCTACCACAATTCCACCACACCCCACCACAATTCTACCACACCTCACCGCAAAATACCGCAGTATAGAACACGGCCTTAGTTGGCTTAATTTAGTCAGCTTTGTTGTTTTATGCGGTTGGCTGTGGTGCCATGTGATTCAATGTGGGGAAATGTGGTGAATTACGGTGGAAATATGGTAGGTGGGCTGGTATATTTTAATTTGAATTTGGAAAAGGTAAATTATGATAGGTGGATTGTGGTGAAAAGTTTTAAGTTTTAATAAAAAATGAAATAGTAAGTATATTGTGGTGACTTGTGGTGGAAATTTGAAAAATGTTGTGCGGTGTGAATCCGCAACCAGCTAACCAACCAACCGCGGAAAAGAACGGGACCTTAGTGTCTTTTGATGGTGGTGGGGAAAAACCGATATCGCGAAAGATTATACGTTAATTAGTTAGTAAGAAATTTATATAAGTATCCTCTATTAAATTTAACTTTTGGTATTTTATTTAATGAATGTTATGGGTAAAATAAGAAAAGTAATATGACATTGGGATTGTAAAATGACAGATAATATTAAATGAGAAAAGTTGGTTAAAAATTAAGATAAAAAAAAAAAGAACGAAGGTAGTATATAGTATGTGGATAATTTGCATATACCAACTTCAGGTTGATGACATATATAAATTGAACCCTATTATTTTAAATTAATATTTACCCATGCATCTTAAGCTTTTGAACCAATTTCATTTAACTACTTTTCCGGTACATATATCAATTTTCACGGTGAATATGTGATTTATGCTGAAATTTGTTTGCTGAAATGACGATAATTTTATCAAATAAATTTCATCACATATCATACATCCATCCAAAAAGTTGCAAAATTTACTGGATAAATAACTAAATAAAATTGGTTCAAAAACTCAAGATGAATAAATATTGACTCAAAAATATTAGGATTGAGTTTATAAACATCACAAAACGTCTAAAGGTGGCATGTGTAAATTTTCCTACAATTGAATGTAACTTGTTTAATTTGGACTTAATGGACTATGGGGGTGTTTAGTGTCTGTTTTTTTTTTTTTGGAGAAAATGGCTTTTTGAGGGGCATTTGGCTGTTTGACCATTAAAAAAGCCAATTTGGAACGTTTGGTGAGATGGCAGATTGAAGTGGCTTTTAATCCCCAAAAAGTCATTTTGTAAAAAACTACTAAGACTGTAAGAGTAGGTTTTTATAAATGACTTTTTACTTTTTGAAATTAAATGACCATATTGACCACATACTTCATAAAATTACAAAAGCTATCATCCAGATTATTTAACGTTATTTCTTCTAATTTTTCTTACATCTTCCACCAAAACTACCATCTAAATTATTTTGGTTGTTTATAGCGTAGATTACCATGTTGGTATCCAAGATGTACGAATAAAAAATATTTTTGCAATTAATATAAATTTTAAAAGTAAATTTGGGATAAAAATTTATTTAATATCAACATTAATTGTAAAAGTTAATTGGGATACAACTTTTAGTCTTACTCAAGAAAGCTCGGCATCAATGAACAATTTAATTATTAGCCCATTAATACAAATACCAATTTTTAGTGATTATTTGTCGAACACACAAATATGACAGAAAAAACCTATCAATTGAAAAACCCTAGAAATATGAACGGAAAACCTTAAAATGAATTAAAAAATCATAATGTTAAAAAATACGGAAAATAAAGCTAAGGGTATAATTGAAAATCAAGCAAAAAAATTATATTACAAATAGCTAACTCTACCAAACACTTTTTACACAAACATCTACGACAAACAGGCAACACAAACAGCTAACAAAACAACCAAAAGTCAAACAGCTAACAAAACAGCCAACAACCAAAAACAACCAACAATTGGTTTCCAAACACCCCCTATATTTTTCAACTTGTGAAATCATAAATCGGAAGAATATTGGATGATCATCTTAATTGGTTTTCTTCGGTTCAATTTACGAATTAACCGGGAGAAATAAATAAAGATTTTGATTACTTTTTGTACATGCACGTAAATTGTAGCTGATTTTGGCTGTTTGGTCTTTCGTCATACAAAGATGTTCTTTTATGTAGTAGGTAAAGTGTGGTAATGATATAGTATGGTAAAAGTGTGAATAGTGTTTGTAAACACAAATTTCGAGTCCAAAATAAATAAAGACAAGAAATTGAAAAATAAACTAATTTGTATTAATATTCGAATGTATGCGGGTATAATCTCTGTATTAAATACAATAAAGTAGTCTTCTGATTCGATCTCCTGAAATTTGGGTGAGTCGAATGCAGGTTTAGCTGAAGGACTATTATAGTAGTTCTTGAGTTGAAGGTCTTTGATGCGAAGAGCAGAAGTTGTTGAACTAGCCGACGTTGGTCCTTATTGCTTGTAGCTGGAGAGCGACTGTAGTTTGATCTTTTGAAGACCTTGGAGGTTTTATCGAAGAACATTGTAGTAGTTCTTGATCGTGATGCAGTAGAGGCTTTGAGCTTTTGCAGACCTTGATCCTTGACGCTTGGTAGCTGGAGGTCACTTGCAGTTCGATCTTCTGAAACCTCTGGAGTGCAGAATGCCGAATGCCCGGGGTAGACTGCCAAGTGTCTTGCCGAAGAACTTTGTTGTTGTTCTTGATCAAGACGTGCTGAAAGCCTTGAAGACTCGATCTTGAGCTTCTGCAGACTTCGACCTTTGGCGCTTGGTAACTAGATGCCGCTAGCAGTTTGATCTCTTGAAGCCTCTGGATGTTGACTGCTGAATCTCCGGGGTTCTAAAATGAAGAGGGGGGACCCCTATTTATAGGCTCTGGAGGCCTACCCCCCTAGGGCTTGAGTTGGGTTTTGGATTTGGGCTTAAATTAATTAATTATTCCTTTAATTATAAATAAAGAAATAATTATGATTTTCTGCCTCATATCTACCACTTGGCGGCTTGCGGTTGGTCGGGATTTAATTTTGACTAAATAAACTTAATTTATTTTCCACTTGTTATTTTCTGATTTGCCGACAAATTTTTACCTCTTACAGTGTTATATAATGTGGTACAGTGTGCTAAGTTGTGGTAAAATTTGTGGCAAGAAAAGAATCATTGGTGTGGTAGATATCGAGAGAGAGAAAAGTGAAAAGTACTGAGAAAAGTGAAGAGAAAGAAAAATGTAATATGGTATGCATCGTATGGTGATATGTAATGATTTATGATTAGTGTGGTAAATTATAGTTGGTGTAGTGCATAATGGTACAACACAATAGAACATAGTCTAATAGAAATAAAAAAGCATGTTGTGTCTAGCTCTGTTAAAGATTGTTGTCATCGTCATATTTAAGAGCTTAAAACGTTATTAAGGCCCTAGGCAATAACGTTTAAGATAGTGTTTCGTCGTTTACTGTTTTCACTAGTTAAATGTTATTCTAATACAGTAAATTTTATGTGTTCGTTAAAGTAGTTTATTAAACTAACAAATACCGTTTACATTTACCTTTTCTAGACGTTAAACCTCTTAATAAATTCAACAACTAATTTGACTAGTTAAAATGCAATTCACTAATTCAACATCTATCTGCTACTCCAATAAATACCTGCTACTAAATCCGATTTTTTCCAAACAGGGCCTTAATGATAATCTATGCATACACCTGAAAAACTCATTGCTAACTCCTAAAGCTAGCAAATTTTTGTCCTACTCAAATACCCAAATTTCAAACCTGAAAAGGCTTGATTTGGTTCGAACACGATTTTGACATTGTTCGGATTAACCAAATATTTACATACAAAATTTCTCTTTTTTTTTTCTATTGTCTGAACTCAATTTTGACTCGGTTTAATTCCATCCGAATTGTTCAATCCAAAAAGATCCGGCCAAGACATCAATTCTTCATTCGAATTTTAACATTGACTGAATTATTTATCCAAATCAAATTTAATCTGGATTCAAATTTTTGCAAACGCTACCAACCCCTAGCAAAATTCAAATAAGGGAAATTGGATTTCAATAATCTGAACTTTAACGCGTGATATTCTGAATAATTAGAACTTTAAAAATATCACTGAATAATCTGAACTTTGACCACATTAAATTATAATAGTATGCAAGCATTAATTATCTACCAAATTCTTAATTTTTTTGGAAGAAACTGAACTTTAACCCATATTAGAATTTAAATAAACAAGGGGATAAATAAAGATAAAGAGAAGATTTTTAAAGAAAATGAGGATTAGGTAAATAATTAATACGTACGAGCATAATCCAATATTGTCAAAGTTCAAATTATTTAGTATTATTTTTAAAATTCAGATTATTAAGTCTATCACACATCAAAATTCAAATTATTTAAATTTAGTTTACCAAATAATAATACTATTAACATAGAGTAGCAATCAATTGAACGTACAATTCATATCTTGAATAAAATCTATGTTTCTATTTTTTATTTGTTCCGTAATTCTTTTTTTCATTGAATTTGCCATGAGTTCCGGGCATTGGGTGCGTTTCACGTGTGAATAGCATCATCCCATTTTTCTTTATTATTTTTCTTTTTCTAGGTAAGATGAAATGAACAAAGCTGTTACAATTATAAGCTAAAGTGCAAGGAAAGAATAAATTAAAAAAACACTAAACCAAGTATAAATATTATACATTCCTTTTATTAAAAATTTTATCGGTTCGGTCTAGTTAACCATCAGTTCTAAAACCATGAACTTGGTAAAACTGGATAGCTCATGAAGCTTTTCAATTATGTTAACCAAATTGTAAACTAGTTGAGCTTGACATTCTCAGTACAATTTTACAAATGTTCTCTAAAAATTAGCATACTAACAACGATTATTATGATAAATGTCACCCTTTGGATTAAAAATAAGAAGAATCTTATCCAATTTTAAATTGTACAATCTTTCCTCATATATACTTCACTTATAATCGTATATAGACCCTGTTCTTTTTAATAGGTTACACTAAACTATCCAATCCAATCCAATCCAAACTTATCCAAATCTTACACAATTTCCCACTCTTATTTTTCTTGGTATAGTGCATATTTTCAGTTTTACTGCATCTTATTTAACTCTTATTTTAAATAAAGAGGAGCGTGATTTACCCCCATTTACTTTTTTAACTCTTATTTTTCTTACACTCCAATTTGGGGTATAATTTTTCCATTATGCAGTGCATGTTTCCCCAGTTTGATGCAGTATTCAAGAACATCAATTATACTTATCACAAGTTACTTCATTATTGATAACCTAGTTTAGGCCTGTCTTCTTCCTCGTTATGTACTTCTTCGCCATTGTTGTGTTCATTCAACGTATCATCATCCAGTACGATAGTGTCCGGGTTAAAGGCGTCGTCTTCTCCACAGTTCACTGACGGAGGTTCAAGTGTATTCACATTTGATTCACCAACCATCTGCAATTGTTCGATCAAAAGGTTCTCGACATCAAATACGGTAGTGTCTACATCATCACCAGTGAGTTGTTCCATCCCAATTTCGCATATGATGCGGCGCAAGAAGTCGATAAATTGACCAAAAAAGAATTTTCCCAGAATAAGATAATTTGCCCAGAATATGGTTGCACGTGCGTCGTATATATACCCCTAACCCCTATTTATACCGGGTGTACCATGTTGTGTACACCCGGTCCTACGTTATAATTTCTTGGGGACATAAGGGGTGGAGAGAGATTAGAGAGAGATAGGGGGTTGAGAGAGAGAGATGAAAGGTGGAGAGAGACTAGAGAGAGATGGGGGGGGGGGAGTAGAGAGAGAATAAGGAGAGAGGGGAAAGGGGTAGAAAGAGAATGCGTGTAGAGCTAATGTATGAGTATTATTGTATTACATATAATATAAAAAGGCAAATATGGAGTTATCGGATAAAAATGCCACCAAACTATGTTAAAATGATAAAAATACCACTCGAAAAAAACATGCTATGAAATTGCCATTAATTTATGTTTACGGTGACAAAATTGTCATTTTACCGGATGATAACTTATTTTTGTTGGTTAAAAATATATTAAAGGGGTTTATGATTGAATTAATAGTTAATTACTTCCGCCTATCTCAATTACCTAATAAATTACCCAATCCTTTTTTTACTTTTTAATTTGAGAGATCCCCACCCACCCCACCCCACCCCACCCCCATTGTCTTCTTCCTTCAGCGCTCCCCCATTTTCTCTGCCATAACCCCACCTACCTTCTCCTCACCTTCTTCCTCTTTGTTACTTGGTACCAATTTTGGATCCTTAATGTCATGGTACAATGGAATATTTATGCTGGGTATGTGGAAGAAAACCCCCAAAACTTACCCAGTTTAATGCCATATTCTGTTGTGCGTTGAGTCTGCCTTTTTGATCTGTTTGTGTGCTTGTTTTGGGCTGAATTTTGGAACATTATGCTGTTGGGTCACTGCCTTGTGCCTTGTTCGTATGTAAACTTTGTTGTCTGCACAACGCTAGACACAATTAACTAGTGCCAAACCCTATCAAACCCTCTCATGTTTTGGGGAATAAAGCGAATTAAACGTGTAGTGTGGTCTTGCTTGTATGGATATACTTGGAGTAAACAACGAGAAATCAGAGAAATTCAGTAAGGAGAAGATGAGGAACCTATATGTTGATAATACGAGAAGAAGAAGAGTATTTGCCAATTATTGGTTCAATTAAAGGAGAGGAAAAACCCTAACTTTGACCTTGGAACAAAGAGGAAGAAGGTAGGTAGGGTTATGGCAGAGAAAATGGGGGAGTGCTGAAGGAATAAGAGAATGGGGGTGGGGTAGGGTGGGGTGGGGTGGGGCGGGTGGGGATCAGTCAATTTAAAAAGTAAAAAAGAAAAGGTTGGTAATTAATTAGATAATTGAGGGAGGGAGGGGATAATTACTATTAATTCAACCATAAATCCTTTTAATACATTTTTAACCGGTAAAAATAAGTTATCATCCAGTAAAGTGGCAATTTTGTTACCGTAAACATAAATTAATGACAGTTTCATAATATGTTTTTTTTGGAGTGGTATTTTTGTCATTTTAACATAGTTTAGTGGCATAAATCACCAAGTAACGCGATGGGGAAGGTTCACTTTCCTCGATGTCATACAGGATGAGGAGTAGCAATCAAGGGCAGGAACTTCTTTCTCTCTTGGGTGAATAATGAATGAACTCCCGAAAACCACCGCTTTCTCTTCTTTTCTCGCGAAACAAAACGCAGTCGTGCACGAAACGGGACCACCACGGTCCGTGGCATCCACCACGGCAGACCGTGGTGGCCACTGCCTAGCTCGTTTCCCACTTAGTTGCTTCTAAAACTTGTGCCACGACTTGTACATTTGTGGTGGAGGTCTGTGGTGTCGTTGGTTCTACCAAAACTAGGGGAAAAACTGGTGTTTTGCTTCATAATATGCAAGTTTCACCAAAAACACAGCGTAATCGAGAAATAGGGGAATATATGTACATTTCCAATCTAAAACTTCCCTAACCTACTATCAAAGTTCCCTAAAAATCGAGGCAAACCATGCACTTATCAAATCCCACCATGCTTACTCCTTGCATGTCCCCAAGCGACAAAACAAAATAAAAAAGACTCTAAAAGAAATGAAAAAGACTCGAGGTGAAAAAGAAAACTACTTACACACCTCCTCCAATAAAAGGGCATACTAGACAACCAAAATAAGTATACGCTGAAGGACTCCTTACGAGATTGAGAATCAAATTGAAACAAGGATTTTTGCTTGAAACTGAATTGCAAGGTCTAGAGGCAACACAACCCAAGCACAATCAAATTCCATTCAAATGCTTGGCGAACTAATTGGGATCGATAGGACCTCACTTTAGGGTATGCAAATCACTCCCCTCATGTGTTTGGAATATGGATGTTCACTCAAGACCTTTAACTAATTCATGCAAACTACCATAAGGTTGACAAGACTCTCAATTCTCTACCGCTATAGACAATGTGCAGAAGTGTCAATCGCGAGGACTTTTCAACGGTTGTAATGAGGTTTAGGTGTAGGGTAAGGAGGGAAATCATTTCGGAAATGAGGAGCTTAATAGCCAAAAACCTGAAGAGTAACAACACTTCCATTACATGAAACATAACACCTCTTACACCTCACCTTAATTAAACACAAATACATCCCCAAGGTAGAAAAGTCAAGAAAGAGTAAATATAGACAAAGATCATCATGCTAATTAATCCCCTAATATTTAAACTTTTTTTTTCTTCTTTCATTTTTTTTCATTTTCTCTTTTCTTCGTCTTCGATGAATAACATGGATACATAAAGAATAACTCATTTCCCAACAAAAAAATTTCAACCTTCGAAGAAGAGTGGGAACAATTAATCATCAAGAACAACATCTCCCTCATCGAGCAAACTAACCAACAAAATCACCAAACTAATGTCTTACAAAACTGCCCCAACTGAATTGGTGTTCCATTAAATTGGCAAACGGGTGAGGATCTAATAATAGACCAAGGGTGCGCAATATAGGTTAAACAACAAGACAAGAAAAATGGTTAGTAAAGGGCTAGCAAAAAGAAGTCATATTGTTAGGTGGATTTTTGGCTATGTAGCTACAAACTGGTGTCTCAATCATATCAACACAATACACAAGTCAGATGCAATTTGAAGAGAATCAAGTCAAGTTCTAGAGATGCACACATGGTAGGGTAACACTCAAAAGAAATGAGATTGTAAATATGATAGTCTTTTAGGCTCAAAAGAGTCTCACGGGTTAACCTACCACAATCGCTACAATCTAGTTCATTTGATGTACCAAACACAAGAATTTCGCCATCATGCACAAGGATCAATGAAGACTAGATCAATCACAAGCTAGACAAGCAACCTCAATCAAACTAGTATCCAAGTCTCCTTTATCATCCAAATCAAGCCAAAAATCTCTAAGTACACAATTGTAATGACAATCTAAACACACACCTCTTAAAATATTCATCACAGGAGGGGTTTTCGCAACCAAAACAAAAATAAAACAAAATAAAGAAAGTAAAGCTTGGGTTGCTGTTCAGGCAAAAAATTACGATATTTCGGCTGCACCTTTATATTTAATTTAGCTCAAAATAAATATCAAGTTAGAATTTTTATGTAGTTTATTTGAATTTTGCAGGTTGACAATGAAAATTGGAAAAATGAAGAAAAATGTTGAAAGTAAAGTTTGGGGCCGATTGGAATAAATTTGGACCGGAATTGATGTCAAAGTGGGTTGTGGTGAAAGAGAAGAAATGGGTGGTTGATTTAGTTTTTTTGGGACGTGAACTTTTGGGCCAAAAAGCAACATCCCTCCTACTTTCTAATTTCATTCATCAACATCATCATCCATCATCAACTCATCATCACATCAAGATGATCAGGGTATTAAACCTCACCGCCATGATTCTCGCCCAAGCTTTCTACAAGCAACCTATTTTTAGCTCTAACCACCAACGAAACCCTCCACACGGAATTCTCTAATTATCAATCATCATTATCGATTATCATCAAATCTCATCATCACCACCCAACCTTCATCACATGAATTCTCGGTCAAGAGTCTCCAGATTTAGCCGACTATTTTTGCCCAACTCCAAAAACCATATGGGATTCTCAGATTCTCCACATCATTTTAAGATCAACGGTCGGATCAACTAATCTTGTGCCTCAAGTTTAGCAGCAGTTGAAGAACCTAGGAATCATCGATATTTTTGGGTATGGCTAGTTGGATGAGGGTTGAGTTCATGTATAAATACAAGGGTAGAAGATGGGTAGAGATATCAAGTTTTCTTAGCTTTAAGTATCCTGTTTTTCATATTCCTGGAATCAAATTTTTCAGCTTTCAATTTCCGATTTTTTTTCCATTGTCTCTAGTTGTAATTCTCTGAGTTGATTCCCAATAGAACAAGTTATGTTCCTTATCTTTGCATTGAATTGTTTTTTTTTTCTTTCCCGCTGCTGAATTAAGGACCTGATATCTTGTTTGGGGCTTGTTACTTTCACAGTTAACAGTCTATATTTTCCTTTTCTTGCTGTAATTTTGGTGATAAAATTCCCCTGTTTTTTTTCCTGCATGCTCTGTTTTTATCTTCTTATTCCCAGTAAATTATTCCTCACTGTATTTTGTTTATTCTCTTTCTTCACTTTAGTGTATGACATTCATTTTTTTGTTTCTTTCTCGAATTAAAGAGGAATAGGGAGGTAGCTAATAGCCAAAGTAGAGTAGTGGGGTATCATGTGTCAGAGTAGTACACTAGGTTTAGAAATAGTTTAGGTCTTCTTTTCTTTTCTTTTCTTTGTTAGCTTTTTTTTTTTTTATTTCATTTTATTTTGTTTTGGTAACTAAAGTAGGATTCATAATTAGGTATCTTACAAAATGGGTTTGGTTACAATAACATTTTATAGTATTAGTGACGTCCATTTTTTTTGTTTATGTTATTTATGTATCTTAATCCATAAACTAATTAGTATTATCATTTTATTAGTTTGCTAATTATTTTTGGTTAAAGTTTGATAGTACCGTCTTCGTTGGATCGACCCGTATTTGCCGGACTACATTATAAGTGGACACGGTGTGCTTGCGGTCAACATTTCAGAATCAACAAGTTCTTGGCCCCGTTGCCGGTGACGGTTAATCTTCGATTTACCCACTTTTATTTAGCGAACTTATTATCATGTCTGTTTCTTTAGTTTTTTTATTGTTATTATTCTTTGTTTCTCTTCTTTATTTAATTTTATTCATTAGTTAGATCAGACCACTTTTATTTGCTTTCTAGTTTATTAAAAAAAATTCAAAAAAAATTGACTGTAGGTGTTGGTCATTGCATGAGTGTTTGGGTTAGAACTCCTAAAAGAAGACTCACTAAGGTTGAACCTGAGCCTAAACTTGATAAAATGGCTGAAGCATAAGGAAACCAAAAAGCTCTTAATGAGATTTTTTACTCTCCTCGTTCGATAATACCTTCATGTTTTAATGTGCCTGATCTTAGAAATAATGTGAGTCTTGAACTGAAACCACATTACACTCAAATGCTTCCTAAATTCACTGGAGTTGAAGATGCTTATTTATTTTTGAGTGAATTTGAAGAAGTGTGTGCTATGATGCATTTTCATAATGTTTCTGTTAATGTGGTTAGACTGAGATTTATTCCTTTTGCTTTGAAAGATAATGCTAAGAAATGGATGTGTAGTTTGCATGCTAAGTCTATTGCTACATGGGATGATTTTGTTAATGTCTTCTTGCGTAAATATTTTCCTAATGACAAAACTGTAAAATTAAGGAATGAAATCAATCAGTTTACTCAGTTAGATAGGGAACCATTTTGGCGTTGCATGGATAGATTTAAAAACTTGTTAGCCCAGTGTCCCCACCATGGTCTCGAACAATAGCGTCTTTACCAAATTATCTATGAAAGTCTAGACCAACAGACTAGAACAATGCTAGAATCTATGTGTCAAGGTGTATTCTTATCTAAGGATCCTAAAGCGGCATGAGAATTTCTAGAAGACCTAGCTGAAAAAACAATGCAATGGGAGACTACTAGGGAGGACAGATTAAGCTCTAGAATCGTCAGTTCCAAAGGGGGTATACATGTGGTGTCTGACTTGAGCCATATAGAGTCTAGGTTTGCAGCCTTAGAGAACTAGTTAAGGGAGTTGACTACTCCTCAACCAAAAAGCAGTACATGTTCTTGTTGCCAATCCTTAGACCATACCTTAAGTGCTTTCCCTCATTATGCTTACCAACTGTCAAATACAACTGAGCAAGTGAACATGGCCTACCAAAGACCAAGAATGACCCTTTTGCCCCAACCTACAACCCTGGGTGGCGTAATCACCCTAACTTCTCTTGGGGTCAAGGTTAGAACTTAGGAGGACCGAGCACAGAAACTGGAGGGTTTCATGGAAATGCATCAGCCCAACCACCTCCTCACCAAGGGCAACCTAGACCATCTCTTGTCCCAGTTGCTCACACGCAACAACCTCCGGGCTATAATGAGATTGATAAAAGATTTTAATAATATTGAAAGATCCCAGTATAGCTTAGAGAAGGCAATAAGGACCATAGCCGAACAATTATCTCAGCTGGTCGTTGTCAGTACGGAAAAAGGGACCTTTCCGAGTCAACCCGAGACCAACCCGAATGTAGCTTCGTCATCCACACACCCACCAGTCCATGGTAATAGTGTGAAAAAAGTCAATGCAATCACCTCACTTAGGTCAGATCGTTTAGTTGGTCATGATGTGCATGACCTTGTGGATGTGCCCATTGAACTTTCTCCATCTTTTCCCTCATTTCCCGTCCCTGACTCTGTTAGTAAGGGTGCTACTGATGGCATCCTATTTAATGTTCCTCTTTCCCCACAACTTGACTTAGATGACCTTAAGGGGGATAAGTAAGATGAAACTCAAAAGGGGGATGATGTGCCTTCAAATGCTGAGCGGGTTCACAAACCTGCTATCCCTTTCCCAAGCTGGCTAAAGAATAAGAAAGACCAGACCCATGTTGATAAGATTAGAGAGACTTTCTCTCAAGTCAAAATTAATATTCCCCTTCTTGATACGATCCAACAGATGCCTCCTTATGCTAAGTTCTTGAAAGAGTTGTGCACCACCAAGAGAACAACCCAGGTTGCCCTACTATTTCTATAGTCATAGGTGACTAGACTATCCATAGAGCCTTGTTGGATTTGGGTGCAAGTGTTAACTTACTTTCATATACCGTGTATGAGAAGTTGGGGTTGGGACAATTGAAACCTACTAAGACCATTCTCCAATTGGCTGATTGTTCTACTAAAACCCCTAGGGGTATTACAGAGGATGTCTTGATTAAAGTGGGTGAGTTCATTTTTCCTTTAGACTTTGTTGTTCTTGAGACCGAGCCTGTTGTGAACCTTGAGACCCAGATACCTGTCATCTTGGGCCGACCGTTCCTAGCTACATCTGATGCTGTGATTCATTGTAGGAATGGTATGATGAAGTTGTCTTTTGGAAACATGACTATTAATCTGAACATTTTTAGTTACAAAGACAACATGTTGTGTTCGATGATGTGACTGATACTGCTAATTGGCTAGATGTGTATGATCATGATGAGTTTGAAAATGATTGTTATGATGAGACTTATTCCCTCTCCCCTGAGTCTTCCGACTCCCCTCCCTCTGTAACACAAGATGTTCCCTCGTTAGAGCTTAAACCTTTGCATGATTCCCTTAAGTATGCCTTTTTGCGTCCTAATGAAACTTTTCCCGTGATTATTGCCTCTGACCTAAGCCAAGACCTAGAGGATAAGTTGATGAAAATACTTAAGGAGAATAACGGGGCCATAGGGTGGACCTTAGGTGACATCAAAGGTATTACCCCCGCTATTGTCCAGCATAGAATTCATCTTGAGGATGGTGCTAAACCTCATAGAGACCACCAAAGACGTCTGAACCCGACCATGCAAGAAGTTGTCAAAAATGAGGTCATGAAGTGGTTAGATCATAGGATCATTTATCCCATTTCTGATAGTGAGTGGGTCAGCCCTATTCAAGTTGTACCTAAAAAGATCGGTGTTACTGTGATTAGGAATGACAAGAATGAGTTAGTTCCCACAAGAGTCCAGTCTGGGTGGCGAGTTTGCATTGATTATAGGAAGTTAAATGCCGCCAGTAGGAAAGACCATTTCCCTCTACCTTTTATGGATCAAATGCTTGACAGGTTAGCTGGACATAGTTACTATTGCTTTCTGGATGGATACTCTGGCTACACCTAAGTTTCCATAGCACCTGAGGACCAAGATAAGACCACGTTCCCCTGTCCCTTTGGTACTTTATCCTTTAGGAGAATGCCCTTTGGTCTTTGTAATGCCCCTGCCACTTTTTAGCGTTGCATGATTTCTATATTTTCTGATATGATTGAGCAATGCATTGAAGTGTTCATGGATGATTTTTCTGTGTTTGATTCCTCATTTGATGACTGTTTGGCTAATTTATTAACCAAGGTGTTGGAAAGATGTAGGGAGAAAATTTTGACTCTGAAGTGGGAAAAATGTCATTTTATGGTTAAAAAGGGAATAGTTCTAGGGCATGTAATTTCACAGGATGGGATTGAAGTTGATAAAGCTAAAGTTGATTTGAATCTCTCCCCTCCTACTTGTGTGAAAGACGTTAGGTCATTTTTAGGGCATGCATGATTTTATAGAAGGTTCATCCAGGACTTTAGTAAAATTGCTAGAGCCTTAACCAATCTTTTAGCTAAAGATGTGCCTTTTAACTTCTCGGAAGAGTCTTTGAAGGCATTCACTCAGCTGAAAGAAGCCCTGACTTCTGCCCCTATCTTACTCCCTCCCATCTGGGGAGAGCTCTTTGAGCTGATGTGTGATGCTTCTGACTTTTCTGTGGGGGTTGTTTTAGGACAATGTATGGATGGGAAACCCCATGTCATATACTATGCCACCCATACCCTGAATGCGGCCTAGTTAAACTATACTGTGACTAAGAAAGAATTTTTTGCAGTAGTGTTTGCTTTTGAAAAAATTCGTCCCTACTTGATTAGCTCTCGTGTGATTGTTTATATTGACCACGCTGCGGTTAAGCACCTTCTCTACATGAAGGATGCGAAGCCTAGGCTGCTTAGGTGGATTTTGCTTTTGCAGGAATTTGATTGTGAGATTCAGGATACAAAAGGTTCTGAGAACCTAGTCGTAGATCACTTATCCCGAATCGTTGTTGAAAATCAGAGTGAGTCCCCTATTTCTAAGTGCTTCCCTGATGAGCAGTTACTTATGGTTCAATATGAACCATGGTATGCTGATATTGTCAATTACTTAATTATTGTGAGGTACCCTTAGGTTGGAGTAAGCATGACAAAGACAAATTCTTTTCTTTGGTGAAGTTTTTCTATTGGGATGACCCTTACTTGTTTAAGTATTGTTCTGACCAGATCTTTAGGAGATGTGTCCCTGATAATGAGATTAGGGGTGTCTTGTCATTTTTTCATAACTAAACTTGTGTAGGACATTTTAGTGGGAAGAAAACAGCTGCCAAAGTCCTTCAGTGTGGGTTGTACTGGCCTACTTTGTTTAAGGATGCCCATGTGTACTGTAAGAGTTGTCCTAGATGCCAACAGACTGGAAAAATTAGTAGGAGAGACATGATGCCCCTTAATCCAATTATTGGGGTTAAGATCTTTGATGTTTGGGGGATTGATTTTATGGGTCCATTTCTTTCTTCTTTCGGGAATGAGTATATTCTTTTGGTTGTGGATTATGTGTCTAAGTGGATAGAGGCAATGCCAACTAGGTCGATTGAGACCAGAGTAGTTTTGAAGTTCCTTAGGGAGAACATTTTTGTGAGGTATGGCATGCCTAGGGTTATCATTAGTGACCGAGGTACTCATTTTAACAATCGCTCTTTTGATGCATTGTTGAAAAAGTACTCGATCGTACATCGCTTAGCCACCCCTTATCACCCCCAGACAAGTGGCCAGGTAGAGGTTTCTAACAGACAAATCAAACAGATTTTGGAGAAAACTGTGAATGGGAACCGAAAAGATTGTTCGGACAAACTCATTGATGCTCTTTGGGCTTATAAGACCGCCTTTAAGACGCCTTTAGGCATGTATCCTTTATGAGTTGTATATGGTAAGTCATGTCATCTTCCTGTGGAGCTTGATCATAAGGCCATGTGGGCAGTAAAGAATTTGAACCTTGACTTAGAGGCAACTGGGATAGAGAGAAAATTGCAGCTAAGTGAGTTGGAAGAAATAATGATGGAGGCCTATGAAAACTCTAGAATTCATAAGGAGAGAGACAAATTGTTTCATGACAGGCACATTCGAAGAAAAGAGTTTTTTCCAGGCCAGAAGGTGTTGCTGTATGACTCCAAGCTACACCTTTTTCCAGGTAAGTTGAGATCTCGTTGGACAGGTCCATATATTGTTTCTCATGTTTTCCCCATGCTGCTATTGAAATACAGGACCCAACATTAGATTCACAGTTTAAAGTCAATGGTCAAAGATTGAAGCCATTTTTGGAGTTACCTGTTGAGGAAAGAGAAGTAGAGTGGTTGATGCTCTACAAACCACAGTATGGAGACTGATGACATAGAGATGATTGCTTGGATGCATCCAGCATTCAACTCGGTACTATTGTTTCTTTGTACATAACCTTATTTATTAATTTTTATTTGTTTTTCTCTCCTTAGTTTATTTTTACTTTATTTCCGTGTGCACCATTCTTATGCTTTTTATGTAATAGGGACATTGCATCATTTAAGTGTAGAGTGGGGGTGAATGACTTTCATCTTGATTTTTCCCCCTCTCCTTTTCCTTTTTCCTTTTTCCTTTTTGTCCTCCCCTCCCTCCCCCCCTCCCCCCCCCAAAAAAAAAGTTTTTTGGGAGGTTATATACTAATTTGATTGACTTTTGATCCCTTGTGTCTAATTTGTTAGCGTATGTATAAATAAAATGTATATGATAGACTTTAGTTAAATTGTGAAATCTCATGTTTAATCTTGAACCCCTCATATTAGAGTTAGTGCTTGACCTTGATAGATGAACCCGTGAGACTTCGAGCCTATATATATGACTAATACATACATGTTAGTCTCTTTGTTCATTTTTTAGCATGACTCTTCCATGGTAACATATCTCTAGAACTTGGTCAGTCTCTCTTCGAGACCATACATGGCACTTGTATTTATAACATGATAGAGACATTCCTTGTTTCTAAACTATATGAGCCAAAAAGCCACCCTGTGACATTTGTAATCCCTGTTTATGACCCTACTGAGCCTTTACCTCATAATTGTAGCACCTATTTATTAAGCCCTTGGCCAGAACACATTCCATATCCCTAAGCTAGGTCTATTGGAGCAACCTTGTTGGAAAGGTACGATGATATATGGGAAAATATATGTGGTGATCTTTTTGTCTCGTTGTTTAATTTAAAGTGTTGGTGATAATACTTTGGTTTGAGTTGTGATATCTTTTTCCTCATGCCATTCTCAGTTTCATTTCAAAAAAAAAAAGGAGAAAAATTGAGAATAAAAGAGTGGCATGAAGGAACTTCAATTTAATTTTAAGCTCATCCAAAGGCGTTGAATTTTATTGATACATGTAGCTTGAAGGGTGTTTATGGAAGTTTGATGTATGATTGGAGAATTAAGTTGTGCTCCATTAGCATCTTCACTTTTAGCTCCACATATCCTAAATGATTTCCGTCCCTCACCTTTAACTCAAGCTTATGGTAGATTGTACTCTTGGAAGAGAATTTGAGAGAACCTCTAAAATTTAAACACATGAGTGTGAGTGCTCATTAATCCTAAAGTGGGGTTCTATCGGTTAACACTTAATCTACATAATGATGAGGTGATAATTGATGTGTGGATGTAAGCGGTGAGACCGTTGTCTTGACTTGTACATTTTGTCTATATGCATGCTTACAATTGGGTTTCTTGGGTAATATTGTTGATTAAACTGTGTATATTTTCCCTCCACTGTTTTCCCTTTTTTTCTTAGTCCTTTATTTTATACTTCTTTTATTTGTCTTCTCTCCATTTCAAAAAAGAATAAAATAAATTACAGATTTTGTGTTAAATCTTCTGCAAACTCTCACGAGATCTACTCGTCCACTAGGGGAAACCTAGGGATTTCAAAGGGTTTGTTGCATACGCTAAATGCAACCGTGATTCCTACGAAAGTGAGTTAGAATTTTTTACCTTTCTTCAGGCAAAAAATTTAATGTAGAGTGTTTGTTCAGGCAAAAAATTACGGTATTTTGGCTGAACCTTTATATTTAATTTAGCTCAAAATAAATATTAAGTTAGAATTTTTATGTAGTTTATTTAAATTTTGCAGGTTGACAATAAAAATTGAAAAAATGAAGAAAAATGCTGAAAGTAAAGTTTGAGGTCGATTTGAACAAATTTGGATTGAAATTGATCTCAAAGTGGGCTGTGGCGAAAAAGAAGAAATAGGCGGTTGATTTCGTTTTTTTTTGGGTCGTGAACTTTTGGGCAAAAATGCAACATCCCTCCTACTTTCTAATTTCATTCATCAGCCTCTTCCTCCTTCATCAACATCATTATCCATCATCAACTCATCATCACATCAAGATGATCAAGGTACTAAACCTCACCGCCATGATTCTCGCCCAAGCTTTCTACAAGCAACCTATTTTTAGCTCTAACCACCAACGAAACTCTCCACACGAGATTCTTTGATATCAATCATCATTATCGATTATCATCAAACCCCTTCATCACCTGAATTCTCGGTCAAAAGTCTCCAGATTTAGCCGACTATTTTTGCCAAACTCCAACAACCCATATGGGATTCTCAGATTCTCCACACCATTTCAAGATCAACGGTCGGATCAACTAATCTTGTGCCTCAAGTTTAGCAGCTGTTGAAGAACCGAGGAATCAGTGATATTTTTGGGTATGGCTAGTTGGATGAGGGTTGAGTTCATGTATAAATACAAGGGTAGAAGATGGATAGAGATATCAAATTTTCTTAGCTTTAAGTATCCAGTTTTTCATATTCCTAGAATCAAATTTTTCAGCTTTCAATTTCCGATTTTTTTCCATTGTTTCTTGCTGTAATTCTCTGAGTTGATTCCCGCTTTGCATTGAAATTGTTTTTTTTTTTTTCTTTCCCGCTGCTGAATTAAGGACCTGATAGCTTGTTTGGGTCTTGTTATTTTCGCAGCTAATAGTCTATATTTTCCTTTTCTTGCTGTAATTTTGGTGATAAAATTCCCCTATTTTTCTTTCTGCATGCTCTGTTTTCATCTTTTTCTTCCCAGTAAATTATTCCTCACTGTATTTTGTTTATTCTCTTTCTTCACTTTAGTGTATGACATTCATTTTTTTTTGTTTCTTTCTCAAATTAAAGAGGAATAGGGGGTAGCTAATAGCCAAAGTAGAGTAATGGGGTGTCATGTGTCAAAGTAGTACACTAGGTTTAGAAATAGTTTAGGTCTTCTTTTCTTTTCTTTTCTTTGTTAGTTTTTAATTTATTTTATTTTGTTTTGTTTTGGTAACTAAAGTAGGATTCATAATTAGGTATCTTAAAAATGGGTTTGGTTACAGTAACTTGTTATAGTATTAGTGACGTCCATTTTTTTTTTTATTTATGTTATTTATGTATCTTAATCCATAAACTAATTAGTATTATCATTTTATTGGTTTGCTAATTATTTTTGGTTAAAGTTTGATACTACCGTCTTCGTGAGATCGACCCGTATTTGCCAGACTACATTACAAGTGGACACCGTGCGCTTGCGATCAACATTTCAGAATCAACAGTTGCATCCCAAGAAGCGCTAGTTTACCATCTTCATCTAGACCATACCTACCTCATCCAGGAGGCAAGGTTGTTAAAATCGGGTTCCTAACTCGAAACTATGGGGAAGTTAGGATTGGAATTTAGCCTATGTAGGATCGTGGATCGTGTGCAAATTGTAGAATCGTTTCGACGATTTTGGACCATAAAATCGTAGGATTGTAAATCAGGATCGGGATTTTAATAACTATGCCAGGAGGATAACTCACAATATCATGGCCAGAATTCTTTGGGTCACCATCAACCCGTGTTCCCTCAGAATCTGAAACCTCACACACCAGCTTGTGTCAAACTGATCACCTTCCTCAACATTGGAAGGCATTCCAAGGTCAAACCTGCAAAACTCTCTCAATGAACCCTCATTAGTATGATAAGGAATGTTCTCGATGATTTTAGGTTTGGGTTCAATAACATGCACCCAATCCGTCATATCACCAAGTCAATTTCCTTCGGGAAAAAAATTTCGAACAAGGATCCATGACACTCATTACGGGAGTTGCAAAAAACTCATCACTTCCAACCACATCAACACCACAACATGAGGAAACGTTATGAGGCACATGTTCATGAAATAGATCAAATTCTACCTCATGCTCCCCTAGTTTGAAACTCATTTTCCCATTTTGCACATCAATTATTCACCCAACTGTGGCAAGAAATGGTCTTCCCAAAATGATTTGGGTACAGGTGTCCTTGGCCATGTCAAAAATTACAAAGTCCACAGGCACATAATAATCACCTACCTTGAGAGGAAAATTCTCTAAAATACCCATTGGGTACTTAACAGAACGATCGGTCATTTGGAGTGACATGTTGTTAGGTCTCAACTCTCCTAAGTCCAGTCTCTTGTACAAGTAAAAAGGCATCAAGCTCACACTTGAGCCCACATCACGCAAGGCTCGGTCAATGTTCATACTTCCAAGGCCACAAGGAATTGTAAAGCTCACGGGGTCCTTAAGCTTTGGAGTGAGCTTCTTAAGAACCACAGATCTACACTCCTCACTCAATGCAATTGCCTCACAATCATCAATCTTTCTTTTCTTGGAGAGAATCTCCTTCAAGAACTTGGCATACAAAGGCATTTGTGACAAAGCGTCAAGAAAAGGAACATGCACATTTAATTTCTTCAACATGCCTAGAAAGTTTCCAAATTGAACATCAACTTTAGACTTAGCAACTCTTGAGGGGAATGGAAGTCGGGGTACATACTCTCTCGGTGGTGATGGTGGAGGTGGTGCAGGGATTTCAGTACCCTCTTGGTGGTCTCACACTCTTGGTCTTTCTCTTTCTCGCCCTCATTCTCAACATTCTCGTCACTCAAAACATCCTCATGCTTAGCATTTGTCATGTTTGGTCCCTCAATTTGTGTACCGCTCCTCAAAACTATGGCATTACATTGCTCCTTAGGGTTAGGCAAGGACGGTCCGGGAAGCACTCCCGAAGGGTTAGTGGAAGCACTAGATTGGATAGCAATCTGGTTTTCAAGCATCTGGTTGTGAGTGGATAAAAGGTCAACTTTAGTAGCTAAGGCCTTAATCACCGCACTTGTCTTTATTGATGCTCAAGTTGATTTTGTTGGGACAAGATCATAGCTTCCATCATAACCTCTAGGTTGAGCTTTTGAGGGCTTGGTATGGTTGGTCTTGAGGTGGTCTTTGGTAATTTTGAGCAGGAGACCTTTGTCCTTTTGAGGGTTGTCCTCGAGGGGGACCCATTGGGTTATTGTTCCAGTAAGAGAAATTGGAGTGATTTCTCCAACTGGGGCTAAATGTATTGGAATATGGGTCAAAAGGAGGTCTTTGGGTAGGGTTTCCAACAAAGTTGGCTTGGTCAGGTTGCACACTACTACCCACCCCATTGGGACAATACAAAGTCTCATGCTCAAAAGAATGGTAGGAAGCACACAGAGGGGGAGGGGAAGCATTCACACGCATCTTCTCCATCTTATCATTAATAGCATCAAGTTTAGCCAACAAGAGAGTAATGACATCAACAGAATACTTACCTCCCGTTCTCTTGGAACAGGGACTTGACCATTGGTAGTTGTTCAATGCCATTTGATCGATCAAGTTATGTAGCTCGTCAACTGTCTTGTTCATGATATTCCCTCCAGATGCAGCAAGGATAGTGGCCCTCAATTGATCATCTTACCCATTGCAAAAGGCTTGAATGGGGACTCATGATTCAAATCCATGTTGGGGGAATTGGCGAAGCAAGTCCTTGGATCTCTCCCAAGTTTCATACAAAGTCTCGTCCGGCTCCTGAGCAAAGGTGGAGATCTGATTAGCTTGGTGGGAAGCACTTTGCCAAGAAAGCACTAGCAAGTTGATCAAATGTGCTTATTGAATTCGCTGGAAGGGATTCTAGCTACTCCCAAGCTCTATCCTCGAGTGAAAATGGAAACAACCGTAGATTGATTGCATCCAACAAGACCCCATTGGCTTTGAAAGTATCGCATACTTGACGAAAGATGCGAAGGTATCGGTTGGGATACTTGTTAGGGAGACCACAGAAGGGCATAGCTTGCACTAAACTGAGGAGAGAATTCTTCATCTCAAAGTTGTTCGCCACCACATTCAGGACATTGATTGTTGTTGGACGGTCGGTGACATTCGGAGTCACATACTGGCCAAAAGTTCACTTTTCTTCCTCGGCATTTCAAACTCTTGCGAGAGTTGTTCCTTGTTTCCTATCAGCTTCTTCTAGTCTTTGCCTCTCCCTCCTGGAGCAAAAAGTTTGTTCAATCTCAGGGTCAAACTCGAACTTTGGAGACTTTTGCATACACCAAGAGATCCTAGCAAGAACGAAAACAAAAACACCAACACAATAAAAACATGAAAATCAAAATAAAAAGAAAAAGGAAACAACTTAGTCAATCCGAGAGTATTCGTTTAATGGCTGTTAGGGACAGAGTCCCCCCGCAACGGCGCCAAAAACTTGACAGGGTCGCAAGCGCACAGGTACATATGTAGCACATCAAGGTCGATCCCATAGGAACTCAATTAGCAATGCAATGAACTAGCCCTCTACTTGATTGCTAAGTTAATTGGGTTTTGGTTTTTGAAAGCTTTTAGAAATTAGTTGCAACGAATGAAGACAAGGAATTAATCTAGGATTGAATCAAGGGAGAAAACTTTTAGGGAATTGCTTTCCTAGCAACAAATTTGACTATTAAAACCTAGTTTTTGAAGTTAATTCAATCGAATTAAGAATCGATAACCACATATCGCTCTTTCGATGCTAAATAGAATTACTCTAATTAACCTAACAAACAACTTTTGTATTCTTTTCAAGTTAATCAAAGTTGAAGATCTCAAATTATCCGGTTATCAAAGTGATTCCCTAGTTTACTAGTCATTTCTCAAATTTCGCAAAACCAGGTAGAGAGGTTGGTAGTCGGATTATTCTAATTCACCTTTCAGTACTTCTCAGATTAATCTCAAATCACAAGCATTCAATGCCTTACAAATACTCATGAACATGAAGAACACAACCTTCTATTGATTCAATCAAGAATTCAAGCACAAATCTTGAAAATCTAATCAAACTTCATTGTTTCAAGTTGCAAAACCCTAGAAAACTAAAGTCTACTCACTCATAGTCATTGAAAGCATGAAACAAGTTCCAAACAAGATAATCAAACCTCAAAACAAAAGAGAATACGGAAAGGATTGAATGAACTGCGAAGAGAATCTCGTTGAGTCTTTCGATCCAGGGGTGGAACCTTCTCCGCGAACGTCGTTGATTTCTTCTCGAATCCTGGTTCTTGCCCCTCTTAGTTTGATTCAATCTTGAATCTTGATGGGGTTTGGATGAGGAGTAGCAATGGAAGGGTAGAAACTTCTCTCTCTCTTGGGTGAATAATGAATGAACTCCCGAAAACGTCGCTTTCTCTTCTTTTCTCGCGAAACAAAACACAGCCGCGCACGAAACGAGACCACCATGGTTCGTGGCATCCACCACGATCAGACCATGGTGGCCACTGCCCAGCTCGTTCCCTCTTCGTTGCTTCTGAAACTTGTGCCACGGCTTGTACATCCGTGGTAGAGGTCCCTGGTGTCGTTGGTTCAGCCAAAACTAGGGGAAAAACTGGTGTTTTTCTCCCTAATATGTAAGTTTTCACCAAAAACAACAAAAATCCAGCGTAATCGAGAAATAGGGGAATATATGTACGTTTCCAATCTAAAACTTTCCTAACCTACTATCAAAGTTCCCTATAAATCGAGGCAAACCATGCACTTATCAACGAACCAACACAATCATACCAATTCAATTAGGAAAGCGTTGCATTTTAGAAAATCCGGCAGAGTATCCCCAAAAACATATACTATTTCATGAAACAAAAGTCATAACCAATGGCTTATACCAACCAACAAACGTCAATGAACCAACACAATCGAAATCAACCATTCCAACCAACACAATAACATACAAACTGTCTGAATTCATAACCCAACATTCATACCAGGATCAACCATAATAACAAATTTAACCATATCAAGTCCTCAAATCAAAGTTCCACACCTAAGCATTCTTACTAACCAAATTAGAAATACATGGAAAGGCCCAATAGAGCAATATTTAGGGAAAGAAATCACCCAACTAAGCTAATTAGGAAAGCTTTTGCTTTTAATTAGAAAACCGGGCAGAGTCTCCCCTAAACATGAAATATTTCATGAAACAAAGTTCATAAAAAATGACTTATACCAGCCAACAAATGCCAATGAACCAGCACAATCCAATCATCCATTCCAATCAATTCACATATTAACCATATCAATCGTCCGAATTCATAACACGACATCATACCAAATCAACCATATCAAGTCCTCAAATCAAAGTTCCACAGCTAAGCGTCCTTAATTATTAAACAAATCAGTAGAAATGACTTACATTGATGTTCTTCGATTTTTTGCCGCTCCACCATGTCCTCCCATCTTCCCTTCCTTGCAGTGAAAGATAATTTTATTCTTCTTCTATTCTTTTCTAATTAACTCGATTTTAGTAGAGTTTGTTTGTTATAAACAGGCAAGGCAGAATGTTATTTAATCCGCAAACTTTAACTTTATTATCCCCAAATTTAATCTTTGATTCGCAGGTGGGTTGAAGTTGTATTTATGATTTTGTTGGTTTAACTCCTTTCTAAAAACTGACTAGTGACAACTCTTTTTCTATTTATTCACCCATTCGAATTATTTCTTGAATTTCAAATTAGTTTGTGTAGATTATTTATTGCTAAAACTGAAAGTTAGAGGAATAAAAAATAATGATCTGATCCAATATGTATCATAGACACATTATACAAGATCAATTAAGCGTTGTATTAGGCCACTGATCAACCTAGTTTCTTGTATGATCTATATAACCAACAGTAGCCTAGAGATTGGTCTTGGTGTGATTCATTCCTATTTTCGAGTTTTATAAATTTAAAACTTATGCAAAACTAGTTCAACTTTCTGATCTAATTCGACTGTTTGAATAAATTTTTAAGAACTGTTAAATTATCTTTTTAGTCACTTCAATTATTGAGCAACCTTATTCGACTCACCTTTGAGTAGGGCTGTCAAAAATCCGGGTCCGGGTCAAATATGGGTTCGGACGATTGGACATCTGACAAAAAACATCAAACCCTGACCCTGTTCGAATTAACAATCAGACACTTTTTCCTAACCCTAACCCGGACCCGGATGTCCGATATCCAGTTTTTTTGCAGGGGGCACTGGGCAGAGAAATCGTCCTAGGGTTTTTTGGCAAAAGAAAAGGTTGTAACTCCTCTTGGTAATTGTAAAATGGCAGTCATTGAACAACATATAAGACAACTCCTCTAGGGTTTTCTCATTTAGGCTCCAAAATTGAAAATTTTGAGTTTTGGACCCTATTTTTCACTTCCCGCCCAGGCCCAGCGAAGACTGTATACTCCTTACCTACTGAAAATTGGACAAACCCGGACCCGGTTTGGATTGAAAATCGGTCATGTTCGTTTGCCCGGATTTAAAATTCGGACGTAAGTTTGATGTTCGGACCCGGTTTTTTCGGGTCGGACTGAACTGAGTTTTCGGGTCGGATAGTTTTTTGACAGCCCTACCTTTGAGTAGCACAACAAAATAATATTTTATTACGATTTTTCTAGGTACCTACAACAGTCAATTGCTCTGAAAGGCTTTAAAACCCTATTGTTAAGCTGAAAGCGAATTATCAGTTAATTTAGAAGTAAAAAAAACACCCATGTTGAATACTGTGTTGTTATAAACAACAAAAACAACACCACCCTGAATTTTGACGAGGGTAAGTTGGCGGTTACTCCACCGAAATCATTTCTTTGAGTTTCGAGAGATGATCTTTCTTGGCTTACCCTATTGCTACTAGTAATTTTTAACAAGACATGGGTTGACAACTGTTCCGTCCAACACAATCTACCAAGGCTTAAATTCGAAAAATGAAAAATGAAAGGGTAGATGAAAGAAAACATCAAAAATGAACCATACACAATATTTAATTCGTGAAGGTAGAACTAAAGTTCAAATTTTCAAAGCAAGATGAAATTCAAAAATCGCAGTTTATATCTTTGAATTTTGGCCCCACTCAATGCTACTAAATTCTCTCTAGAAATGACAACACTATCTCTCCCTCAATTTGGTTCCACTATAATTTCCACTCAAATTTTCATCCACAACACCTATGGTTATATAGTTTTAGACCATACACTAGTGGAAATTTGACATACTTTCCATAAAATGTGTATTATAGGGGTTTAGTTCCCATTAAGACATGGGAGAATTTTTGTAAAAAAAAAAAAAAAGGTTTTTGGAAAGGCTTCTTAGATCTGTCGAAATCAACTTCTCCACCAACCTTAATTGGTTTTTGATGGGAAGACTTTTTATATTTGGGTCTCCCATAGTGCACTCAAACATGCTTCCTTTCGGAGTATGTTGTTGTTGTTTTGTGGTTTGAAATGTTAGCTTTGATTATTGTGCGAGGACTCACATCATATAGTGGGTTTTCCCGATTCACCCGCAAATGTAGTCCATCGCTCCCCGGCCTCGAACGCTCAAGATATAACATGGATTTCATAGTTACATCTGAGTAGGGTAACGGTCTGTATTGTTGACTATAAAGCCTAAGGATTCGAAATAAGCTTGTTCAGCATAGGTGACACGGTCTTGGAACATTTTCCATTCTCTTTTGCACCTTATACGTACCTATCATGAAATATTAAGCAACAATCATATCAATGCACTATATTAGCAATAAATGGTTGAGATTTTTTTTCGATATTTGGAATTCGAAAAAGGGATAAAGTTGCATTAAAAAATGCAAATAACTTCAAAATAATAGCATTACTGTGAATATAAAGCACAAACATCAATACAATGCTTTAGAGTATGCAAAAATGGCTGGGATATTGTTTTTAGTAAATGGTCCATGTTTCAAATACACCCATAAGATCGTTTTCTTTTCGGCAACAATGTATAAGAGCCTTTTTAAAGTGTGTATCTCTCTGCATCAAACTTGTATTGAAAAACTATGTGGTAAGTTAAATAGTATTGACAAGTTTATTTTTTTCAGAAAATGGTATGAGTCTTAGGAACAACACTTTTTAATGTCTGTCGAGATATAAAATCTATAGATTTATACATTAAATTGAAAGAAACATAATATGGTTAATTTCTATAATTATAATATTGCATGTAATTTGCATAACATTATATTTTACCCTTAATTTATTAAATTTATAAAAAAAAGTGTTTCAAATATGTCTAACAGATGAGGTTAATTCAATTAGGATGTCATTTTCAATTATTGGCGTGGTCAATGTATTCCAATTTTTTTAATAATTGATAATTAATAATACTTACCAAAAAATTTATGTCAAAAACTATAACTAGTATTAATTTCATGAAAGAAACATTTAAACAGTGTTTTATCCCAAGGTCTATATCATTATTCTTTTTTTGAAATAAATAATAATAAGAGATGAGCAATAATAATTACCGCTTCCCATGGCGACCTTCCTTCGTGTGATTCACCCTAGCATAAGGGAAAGAAAGAGTTAGAATAATTCCTTACGTAGGGGTGAGTACAAAAATATATACAACGCCCGGATCCAGATCTAAAACCGGTTGGATCCTGTGGATCTGGATCCGGATCATAGTTAATTGGATCCGGGATCAGATCCTAAAGTTTGCATCTATTTGTAAATGGATCTAGGACTGGATCCTTACATGTAGGATCCACAACCGGACCCGATATCGATGATTCAAGTAATTGTTTTAATTAAGATTATTAATACAACAACAAAATTTATGTATTATTATTTTGGACTCTAGAGGCTATTCAATTAGTCATTCAACCATCTCAAGTCTCACCAGTCATGGATCCAAGCCCATGATTGTCGTCTAGCCCATGATTCAACTAATTGTGTCTGAGACTTTGAACCTTGAATTTTAAAGTTCGTGATAGTGACATGGAATGGAGAAATGAATCTGGTTGAAATTTGACAAGAACATTGTGTTGGACAATTTCTAGTTAAACTACATTGGCTTATGTGAATTTTTCCAACTAGATACTCGGTTGCAGATCCAATACTGATGGATTCGGGACTGGATCCTGATTTTAAGATCCGGTTTAAAATGGATCTGGAACTAAATCCTAGAATCAGGATCCAATGCTGAATGTATTAGAGTCCTTTTGTGTTTATGCTAGGAATCATTTTCTAATTGTGATATGAATCTAAGTCATTGAATGTGTTTTACTAGGAGTATTCCTCTTTAGCATATTAACGCTCACCACCAATGTATAATGTCACATCTTTTCACTAATAAAGAATCAAAGAGAATAATTTATTTCCTCCAATATCTTTTTCTTCTAATTATTTTTCTTCATGGCATGAGAGCAGTGTTGAAAGAGATGTTGTGGCTGAAATTATTAGTGGCAGGATACAACACCTGGAATAAGCAGCAACTTCTCTTCGATGGATAATGAAAAATTGACAAATAGTTCAAAACCTGAATGGTCGATTGACAATGACGCTTCTGGTCACATGATTGGAGATGGAATAATATTAAGAGATATTGAGAGATTCAACCCGCAGTAGTTAACTTACCTAATGGTGCGAAAATAGTTGCCGACAAGCAGGTAAACTTTTCTTTGATAGACAAATTACAGCTGCATCGAACACTTTTTCTTCCCTTTTTGAATTGCAACATTGTCTATGTTTATTGTTTATGTAAGAATTTAAATTGCACAGTCACATTTCATGAAAATTATTGTATTCTACGTAACCGCGCCTCAGGGATTCTAATTGATACAGGCAAATAGTGTGTCAGGGTCTATTCTACAATGACCATCAGGGAGGTACTAATGTTAATGATGTCCGTACTGGTAGACTATAACATCAAAGACTGGGACATCTTTCAACAAAAATATTGCATCTTCTTGATAAATCTTTACAAGATATCAGTTTAGCTATGGATAGTGATGACACTTGTGATATATGTTGTAGGGAAAAACAGACTTGGAACCCGTTTGTTGTTAGTGAAAGTAAAGCTAAAGGCTTGTTTGATATTATTCACATTGACATATGGGGTCCATATAAAGTTTTTCCCTCGTGTGGTGCACATTATTTTCTCACTATTGTGAATGATTTTTGTAGAGGTGTTTCAGTCTATTTGATGACATGAAAGAGTGAAACTGTAAAACACTTGAAAAATTTTATAGTAATGGTGCAAAATAAATTCAAGATAAGCATTAAGGTAATAAGAAGAGACAATGGTTTATTGTTCAAGTCAAGAACCATGAAAGAATTTTATGTCGAAAAGAGGATTTTGCATCAAACTAGCTATGTAGAGACACTTCAGCAAAATGGTAAAGTTAAGAGAAAACATATACGTACATATCTTAAATGTTGTTTGAGTCTTGCATTTTCAAGCCAACCTACCAATAGAATTTTGGGGTGAATGTGTTAAAACAATAGCCTACTTAATAAACCGAACACCAAGCAAACTCAAAAGAGAAATCCCTGTATGTGTTGATATTTGGTGTAACACCCAACCATGATCACATTAAAGAGTTTGAGTGCTTGTGTTACACTCAAACTAGAACAATCGATAAATTTGTTCCTCGTAACGGCAAGTGCATTTTTGTCGGATACCCTCTTGAAAGAAAAGCTTGGACTTTATATGATCTCGAGAATCACGAATTCTTTACAAGTAGGGAAGTGAAATTCACTGAATAAATCTTTTCTTTTAATGGGACACCCACTCAAGACCAAGGAAAAAATCCAAGGGTACCATTACTTTTTGAAGATGATGTAGGTAACCCAGCAACAAGCAAAAATGATTTGGCCCAATCAAAAACTCAATTAACAAAATGGATTAGGATGCAAAAAATATTGTTGATCCAGTATTAGGCTTAGGGGCAGATGGACCTCACGGGCTTACACTAGAAGTTTGAGAAAGTTATGAACAACGTGATGGAGGTAGTCTCATATTTGTACTTGAATCTAGGCCCAGGAAAGAAGAAAATCAAGGAGTGGACCAGACAATTGACAACATGCAATCCTCTTCCTCACAACATCAACTGGGTTTAGCAAAAAATAATCTTAATTAAACTCGGCAACATTAGCTTACTGCCCCAAATACTAGACATTCTGAATGGATCAGACGCCTGACAACTAAGCTGAATGATTACATTTGCTAAAACGCACATATTATAGACCCCATCTCAGTTGCTTCGGCTCACTAAAAAGTATCCCCAGGTACGCCCTATCCTTTACATCATTGTGAGTTGCGTCAATTTTTCTTCTTTACATAAAATCTATTTGAAAAGAATTATGAAGGTCCATGAACAATAAATTTTTCCATGAAGTCATCAAAGATAATAAGTGGTGAAATGCTAGGACCAAAGATGTACAAGCTTTACAAAAAAACCGGTACTCGGGATATTGTTGATCTCCTTGCTAGAAATAAACCGATTGGATGTAAATGGTTCTATCGAGTCAAATATAAAGCCGATGGATCCATTCAAAGATATAAGGCTAGACTAGTCATTCGCGGAGATCATCAGGAAGAAGGTATCGATTACAATGAAACTTTTGCACAAGTTGCTAAGATGACAAGTGTTCGGTGTTTTCTTTCTTTTGCTATCGCTCAAGGCTGGGATCTACACCAGTTAGATGTGAACCACGCATTGTTACATGGTGATCTTGATGAAGGGGTGTACATGAAGTTGTTGCAGGTTATAAAGTCTCTACACAAAATAAAGCCGGCAGACTAAGAAAGTCACTTTATGGATTAACGCAAGGGCCTAGACAATGATTTGCGAAGCTGTCCTCCAAGCTACGTGAGTACAGATTTGTGAAAATCTTACGTCGACTATTCCTTATTCACATATCAAAAGGAAGGATTTCTATGGCACTTCTTATTTACGTTGATGACATCATTCTTGCTACTAATAATGTTGAGGAATGTCGAAAGTTCAAGACTTATTTGGATGAGTGCTTTAGCATTAAGGATCTTATCCCTCTAAAGTATTTCTTGGGTATTGAGGTAGTACGAGGACAACGAGGCCTCTTCCTTTGTTAGCGTAAGTACGCTTTGTAGATAGTGGATGAATGTTGCCTCCTAGGTGCCAAACCTGTGACCTTTCCTATAGAGCAGAATCACAAGCTTGCTCTTGCTCAAGAAAAGGGTCTACAAGATCCAACCTCATACAGAAGACTTGCAGGAAGATTAATTTATTTGACTATAATCAAGTTAGACCTCACATATTCACTTCATATCCTTTCTTAGTTCATGTAAAATCCAAAGGAAGAACATATGGAAGCAATAAAGAGGGTGGTTTGTTATATTAAAGGTTCACATAGACAATGAATACTTTTCCCAAAGGAATCAAACAAGCAAATAATCGTGTATAGTGATTCAGATTTGGGAGCCTTCCTAACTACAAAATATCTCTCACATGGTAATTCATTACTTTAGGAGGAGACCCTGTGTCTTGGAAGACCAAGAAGCAAACTTTCGTATCTCGCTCATCTACAGAAATGGAATATCGATCAATAGCAATTGCTACTGGTGAGCTCATTTGGCTAAAAACTTTCTTAGTTGCCCTAGGCTTTTCACTCATACAACCCATGAAATTTTTTTGTGACAATCAAACAACCCTCCGTATTGCTACTAATCCAGCCTATCATGAATGAACAAAAAATATAGAAATTGATTGTCATTTTGTGCGGGAGAAAGTTGAAGACAGACAATTTCTTCTATTCAAGATAAACACCAAGCACCAACCTGCAGACATTTTCACAAAAGCTCTTGGTAGAAACCAGTTATAATATTCGGAGTCCAAGTTGGGCATTATCAACGATCATGCTCCAACTTGAGGGGGAGTATTAGAGTCCTTTTGTGTTTATGCTAGGAATCATTTTCTAATTGTGATAGGAATTTAAGTCCTTGAATGTGTTTTATTAGGAATCTTCCTCTTTAGCATATTAACGCTCACCGTCAATGTATAAATAGAGTCTCTTTCACATCTTTTCAATAACAAGAAACAAGAGAGTATCTTTTTCCTCTAATTATTTTTCTTCAAAATGAATCCGAGACTGGATCTTTGAGTTTTAGGTAGATACCCAGTAATGTTTACTGTTGTCCCTACATATGAGATGATGCTTTGTAATTAAAAATTTAAAGGTGATGATGATTCACCGAGCTAATATTACAAAATTTTCAATAAAAGAAAATACGAATAATTAATTTACCTGGTTTCCAAGTGATGGAATAGTTTGATGAACTATCCATTGAGAATCTATGACCCCAATCTTCTCATGTGCTGGCTGTGTTATAATCAAAATCCTTGATTTTATGATTAAGTCCCACAGAAAATAAATTATTGTGTTAATAATGAAATAAAAATAAAAGAGAAGTACAAACCTCAACACATTTCCTGAGATTAAAGTCAAGACCCCATCCATGCACTAAATCATTCTGTAAAGTACATACAAAAGTCCTATCACAAAAATGTGACATTACCCAAATGGAAAAACTTATAGTGATTGACAATCATAACAACCACCACAATGAAAATAATATTTATCTATACATTTATCAATATATTAGGTAAAATATGTATGTATTTAGTATTTACACCTAGTTCATGGATTAGAATTAATAACGATGTCAATCTTATAATGGACTAGTTTATGTTGACCTTTCCATACAAATTTATAGATATATTGTATTTTGGGTGTAGTTGGGGGGAAATTTGTATATATCCTCCTTCAACTTTTAACATTAATAAACTTAATCTTAATATTTTGAGTACCTTTATTAACCTCTTGAAACAACTTAATTTAGCAACTTTTCAGGTGAATTTTGCAACTTTTTCACTACTGTTGTGATTTGTAATGAAATTTGTTCACTAAAATTGTCATCTTTTCGGTGAACAAATTGCATAACAAATAACACCTTCACAAAAAGAGTTGCTGAATTCATTGAAAAAGTTGCTAAATTAATTTGGATTAAAAGGTTAATAGAGATAAATATTAATGGCAAAAAAATCGAATTAAATTTATAAATGTCAAAACTTAAAGGGGACCGGTGCAAATTTTCCCAATTGTAGTGACTTAAATCAATTAGAACTCATTTGTTAAAACTGTTTTGTAGTGAAGAGAAATTTATAACAAAACCTCCGCAATAAGGTTATTCCTAATAATGACCCAAAATTCCAAAAAACATGCTTGAGTTTTAAATAGTTAATTAGAAATGGACATGAAAAAGTCAATAAACCAAATTCAACCTATGTTAGGATTCACCCATGAGCAAAATGTCTTATATCGGAAAAATAAAGGACTTGATATATAAGTCAAGTGGGTTACTCCTTTTAACACCAATTGGATTTAAGATGGAACCTCACTTAATTTGTGTCCCATGGGCCTTGGTTGAAGTGGGCTTCCGCCTTGAATCTCCCCAACAACCTTATCTAGGATTTACAGGTGGTGATCATTATAGACCAAATATGAAGTGAAGGTATACCTGTATCATATGCCAAACACAACGCCATGCATTCCTAGAAAACACTGGTGCCATAATTTCAATGAACCTATAATTAAGTTTAAACCAATTAATTAATTAATTTCCACAAATACTTGCAAGAAAAACTTATTATAAGTGAAAGAAAGCTAATAACAAATATGCATACGCTGCACAAGGAGGCAATACAGGACTAGGGCACCAGCCAGGCCTCTCCGTTGTAACTCTAAAATCGAAACATAATACAATAATAAAGAGATAATTAGTATCAATTATATTAATATTTTAGGGTATGTTTGGTGCAATCGAATATCATTTTTTTAGAAAATTGGTTTTTCTTATAAAATATTTTCTAAATAAGTTTTCAGGCGATATTTTCATTTATCTGGTAGATATTTTTTAAAAATAAGTTTGGGCTATAGCCCATATTATTCATCAACATGTGAAGGCATAGTGGTGCCATACAACTTTTCAGTGCCTTGCAACACTTATATGTAAAACAAAATAGAGTCCCTAGCTAGTACTAGCTTTGACTCACTTATTTGGTAGATGTAAACATATAAATTAATCGTTGTTGGGTTGGATGAGAGTATAAAAAAAAAAAGGAAGAGAGATCGAAGAGAGATGACTGATTGAAAGCAAAATATTTGAATGAGAAATTAATGGTTTGCAGTAAAGATAAGGACAAACGCGAGGAATTTAGGTGGCACAGAGTAATATGGACGACGAAATTAGATTTTCTTGAGATTAAACCTAAGAAAACAGGTTACATAGAGAGGGAACAAAATAATTTTCACTGAGAATAATTTCCCTCATTTTTTAATCATCAAATACCTAAAAATTAAAAAATCATTTTTCTCACGGCC
The DNA here is from genome assembly GCA_029582165.1 of Portulaca oleracea. Lineage (NCBI taxonomy): Eukaryota > Viridiplantae > Streptophyta > Magnoliopsida > Caryophyllales > Portulacaceae > Portulaca > Portulaca oleracea. The sequence goes on from CM055893.1 coordinate 6,773,088, forward strand.
AAACACACCCTTGCATTTAAAATCAAACAATAATAACAATAGGAGAAGATTACAGTGAAAAGTTATTACTTGTGGACTTCACTATTATCTCTCCTTTTGGTCATTTGCCACGTTAACCCTTCGTCAGGTCGTAAACCCGGTTGAGAAATCTCCAAACCATGCTTTTTCACTAGTTCAAGGTACCTGTGTCTCGACCCAATTCTCAACATTAAAAATGTCATTGATAATAGTATGTTTTGTTATGAATTAAATGATAATAAATAATATTTTATATATAAATTATATAAAGTTATATTATTATAGTGGATATTATTGTAATATATTTTATCAAAAACATTACAATATTATATTCTTGTATTGTATATTTCATTTTGAATTAAATGATAATATTTACATATGATAATACTACATCCGTCCCAAAATGTTTGTCATTTGACTAAATTTTAACCATTGATTATTTACAAATTACAATGAGTTACGATATAAACTTACCGACATTAGAAAGATACCTTAGTAAAAATTACAATGACGATAATTTCATATCGTAACTTAATGTAATTTGTGAATAATCAACGGTTAAAATTTAGTCAAATGACAGATATTTTGGGACGGAAGTAGGACATTGTATATTATGTTGAGAAATTAATACTCGGTAACACATAGATGACGATAATTTCATATCGTAACTTAATGTAATTTGTGAATAATCAACGGTTAAAATTTAGTCAAATGACAGATATTTTGGGACGGAAGTAGTACATTGTATATTATGTTGAGATTGTGAATGATTCCAATAACCATTTGGAATTACAAAGGACAAACAACTCCCCTTCTCTTCAGAGGGCATTACTGAGTAATGAGCAAAACCTGGATGATATTAGCTCCTCATGTTCTGACAGTGAATCCATTGAGAATGCACGAGCTTACATAGCTGAGAAAACGATTCAGTTTGGTAGGGATTCTGGTTTTATGAAACCCAAAAAAATATTTTGAAGGCAAACTTTCGATTAGGAAAAGGAAGAAGGTTAAAAAGAGTGATAGAAGGAAAAACAAAAAACTCAGCAGCTTCATCACCTTCTGTGGAAGGTGACGACCTTTGATATATAAGATTGAATCTTGGGAAGGGAGGGGCTTAGGAGTAAAGTAAAAGGAAAAGTACACGATGTCCCTCTTCATGGCATTTTCATTTCTGCCTATCAGATGAGACTTGATATCAGCTGAAACTTTGCAGCTGATTATGGAGTATGAGGGTTAGTGGTTTGAAGTAGTAGTTAAGGGTTTTCATTTGTGATCCTACTGTTTTCGTTGTCCTCTCTGACTGGGTGGATCTATAGAGTTGTTGGAGATGTGCAATTTTCTTTGCTCTGATGTTTGAGTTCAGTCGGTGTGCTCTTAATTGGGAAGTTTGATACTAATGTTGCTGTTTTTTTGGAATGGTTGGAAGGTGGGATGCATTTCAGGAGGTTGGAAAATTAATTAGAGGAATTGTTGGTTGTCTTTGTCCAATCTAGCTAGTTAGTTGGTATGTGAATTGATCAAATGTTGATTATGAGGTGTTTGGTGCTGTTGTTTTTTAAATGTCTTATTGGAAGGAGGAGTGAAAATCAGTTGGTGGAAGTGCAATGGTAAAGGTGTTGGGTAATAGTTTGTGCATTCTGGTAGGTCCTGTTTGTGAGCTCAATGATTGAGCATTGTCTGCTGCTGCTGCTATATTTAACATCAGGATTGGAGAGTGTGATATGCAAAATTGGGTACTTGGCTTGGGTGGTGGCTTTTTGGATTTGATCTACCATCTGATGAAGACAGTAAACAAGGGTAGTGTGTAATTACATTGGTTTATTTTCATCTTGCAAACATCAGGGGAGGGTCTTGTATTGGTCTTGAAGGGTCCACTGGCTTTTCTTGGAGATGGATATTGACATTAATGTTCTGGTGTTGATATACCAGTTGGATAACTCTCATGAAAGCAGGGTGTCCATGGCTAATTTTGCTATAAGTTGCACGTTGTGGTGATATTTGGCTGGATATTGGTGTCTATCTATTGCATCTAATTATCTCAATTATGTAAACTTCTAGCTCTGAGTGCGTTGCGCTTTGGTTCTGTTCATCTGTGTGGGGTTGTAATATTTTCTCAAGTGTTTGATTAGGTTGAAATCTTTGTTCATTTACAGTGGTATCATTGAGCTGCTGCTCTTGGTGGTGCTCATTTGCACCTGTTTGTTGAAATAAAAGGGTCTGTTGGCCGCAACTTATCAAAAAAAAAAAAAAACACATAGATAAAAATAAGTATGAAATGGAGGGAGAATTTATTTTAGACTTACTTTTCTGCATTGAAGTGGTCAACCCCAAGATCTTCATCCCATACAAAGATGTAGTTGTAAGCAGCCACAACGTTTGGATGTAAAAACCGTTTAGCATACCACCTTAAAACAACCCCACACGTTCAAAGTTATGAAGAGAGCAATGAATTTTTGGTTGAAAATTGATTTATATTTCTAAAAATATCATGCTTCTGTATTTCCATGACAATATATAGATTTATCAATATATATATAATCTTATGAGCATACACATTTAAATGTATGAGGAGAGAAATGAATTATTTAGTTATTTTGAAACATTTATAAAGGAAAAATTGACAGTCGTTAATTATTGGGTAATAATATTATAGCTGTGCGATTCATCATGCATGCCGTATCTTAAGATTAAAGGAATGTAAAAATTAGGATGCTAAAACTTTTGTTTTCAAATAGACATAAAAATTATGTTGAATAGTTACGCATAAAACATTAAAAATAGGTGAAAACTGTTTCACTATATTTAAGTAGTAAAACTAACTTAATTACCTTGTACCTTAAAAAGAATAATTACCATTTAGTCTGTTTGCGTATACTGATATGGATCGCCCGCTTTGACCACTCAAATTCATCCCATTCACTAGTTCGACCATCATAATGAAAAAGTACGATGGTAAAATTCTCTGAAAACTGTAAATTCAAATTTAGAACAAAAACATGGATGTAAGGAAGCAGCTTTTGATTTGTTTATTAGTACAGAAATTGCTGTAACATTACAACTATACAGCTAATTTATTTGTTGTATAATGCCAACGCTTTTGAAATTATCATATACCCCTTATTTGAATGACAATTGTCTATTACTGCAGGAAAGAAACATTAGGTTATTTGAGACTTTAATTGTGTTAGAAATATAGATAACAGTTAGTAGTTAATAGGGTTATGTTTTCTTTTCTTTATTTTTCTTTTCTTTCTTGGGTCGTTTGTTTGGGGCCTTTTACTATATATCCCCGGCCCCTGTTCTTTTATTTCACAGGCTTTGTACTCTTTTCTTCTCCCTCTATATACATTTTTTGAATCTTTTTCTTCATTTTTTCCTGGTTTTCAAAGCTTCTCAATTGAAGCTTTTCATGGTATCAGAGCCCCCCAGGGCAAGATCCGCTTCTTCCCCTTCTCGCCATGGGAGAAACCCCAAAGTCTTTCGTTCTGGACCCTTGCGATCCTCTTTTCATACATCCCTCCGACCAACCGGGGATGTCTTTGGTTGCTGAGCATTTCTCGGGTGAAGATTTCGACACTTGGAAAAGGTCTGCGACGGTTGCCCTTTCTGCGAAGAATAAGGTTGCTTTCGTTGATGGAAGTCTGTCAAAACCGGGCGATGGTGACCTTCGCCTCCCTTACTGGAAAAGGGGCAATGATATGGTCCTCTCGTGGATCCTAAATTCTCTGCAAAAGAACATCCGCGACAGCGTTTTGTACTCTACAGTTGCTCAAGACTTATGGAAGGAATTGATAGAGAGATTCGGACAAATGAATAAAGCAAAACTGTATTCAATTCAGCAAAAAGTGTCAAGATTGTCCCAAGATTCCATGGACATCTCAACATATTATACAACTGCAAAGAAGCTGTGGGAAGAAATGGGAGCAGTCACCAACTTTCCTTCTTGCCAATGCGGAAAGTGTACCTGCAAGCCGCAAATCAACAGGCAATTTGAAATTCATTTTGAAGAACAAAAACTTTTGCAATTTCTGATGGGCCTGAACGACAGCTACACACATATAAGGGGAAATATTTTGATGATGAGTCCTCTACCTTCCATGAGTCAGGTATATGCTACTTTATCTCAAGAAGAGAGGCAGAGACAAGTCAGAGATCATGTTGGTACCTCAAGTGATTCAGCTACTTTCTACGCCAACAAGAACCCACAAAGAAATCAAACTAGTGTTGAAAAGAATCAAGATGGCAGAAGGTCAAATTTGTTCTATGACCACTGTAAAAGACCCGGTCATACAATCGATAAATGCTACAAGATTTATGGGTATCCACCCAAGAACCAAAACAAATCCCAGAACAAGCCACCTAACCAAGGAAACACTAGAAGACAAGCCAACTCTGCCTAGCAAGACACAAGTAAAATTACGTCAGGGGAAAACGAGTCTACTTCACCACCTTTTTCTTTCAACAAAGATCAGGCAAAACATCTTCTACATCAATTGCTGAAGAGTCTAAACAATGAGCCAGCTCCTTCTAATCACAGTACAGAAACTGAGTCATCCTCAGGTAATATCCAACCTTTTTCTTCCAAACCTATGTTGAATGTTGTTGCTTGTTTTTGCAACTTAACTGAAAAAGATTGGATATTAGATTCTGGTGCCACTGATCATATGTGTGGGAATAAACATGCTATGCATTCCATGAAAGACTTAATCCAACCTGTACATGTGACACTGCCTGATGGAAATTTGGTCATTGTTAAGCAATCAGGGAAAGTAACCCTTGTAAATGATATTGTCTTGACTGATGTTCTATATGTTCCCCACTTTAAGATCAATCTAGTATCAATCAAAGGATTGTGTAAGCAGTTGCAATGTTCTGTTATCTTTGGTGAAAATGATTGTGTGATGCAGACCCCTTCCTTGAAGAGGCCAGTGACCCTTGGTAAAGCAGCTGAAGGTCTGTATTTCTTGGACAGAAGATTTCTTCAAGACTCTTTTAATGAAACAGTGAGATATAATGATGTTGCTGCTAGTGCTAAGAGCAATTTATGGCATGAACGTTTAGGGCATATGTCAAATTCTAAGATGAAATTGTTGCCTGTACATACTTTAGATCCCAATCAGAAATCCCATAATGATGAATGTGATGTTTGTCATAGAGCAAAACAGAAATGCTTACCTTTTCAAAAAAGCAATATATCTACCAATAAATCTTTTGAGTTGATACATGTTGACACTTGGGGGCCTTTTCACATTGCAAGCCACTATGGGCACAAGTATTTTCTCACCATCGTAGATGACTTCACAAGATGTACTTGGACCTATCTTATGGTTACAAAGCATGAGGCTTTTACCCTCTTACAGTTTTTTGTAGCTATGGTTGAAAATCAATTTGATGGCAATGTGAAAAGAATTAGGTCAGATAATGCACTTGAGATAGGCAAGAGTAATCAAGCTATTGACTATTTTGCTAATAAAGGAATCCTTCATGAGACAAGTTGCACACAAAGACATCAACAAAATGGGGTCGTTGAGAGAAAACATAGGCACTTACTAGAAGTAGCTAGAGCTCTTATGTTTCAATCCAATTTACCTTTGAAATTTTGGGGTGAAAGTGTGTTAACAGCAACTTACCTTATAAATAGAATGCCTACCCCTTTATTGGAAAATAAATCTCCTTTTGAGAAGCTGTTTGGGAAAGAACCTCCCTATGACCATTTGAGAGCCTTTGGTTGTCAGTGTTTTGCCAATACCCTCAAACAAGGGAGAGACAAATTCCAGAAAAGGGCAGAAAAGTGTGTATTTGTGGTTACCCTCAAGGCAGAAAAGCTTATAAATTGTATTCCTTGGAAACCAATAAATTTGTTGTCTCCAGGGATGTAATTTTCCATGAGTCAGTTTTTCCTTTTAAAAATCAAAACTCATCTGAGCCAAAACCTGTCACAGATTATAACATACTTAACAGTTTTGACATTACTGCTGAACAAAATATGAGTGATGATTCCCAACAAGAAGTTGTTGAGGAACCAACTCCAGCTACTGATACTGCCTCCCAACCTCTTAGAAGGTCTGAAAGAGTTCAAAAAACACCAACCTATTTGAATGATTATGAAACATGCTTGTCTAGTATTACTAATCTACATTATATTCCCAGAACTGTTTCTTTCTGTGGTGCAACTAACAGCAATGCAGACTTTAATACATACTTGGATACACATGAGCCAAACTCTTACATAGAAGCAAGCAAACATCCAGGATGGTTGAAAGCCATGAAGCTAGAATTAAAGGCCTTAGAGGACAATAATACTTGGGAGATGGTTACTCTTCCAAAGGGGAGAAATGCAATAGACAGCAAATGGGTTTATAAGGTGAAACATAAATCAGATGGAAGTATTGAGAGATTGAAAGCTAGACTTGTTGTGAGAGGATTTACATAAAAGTGCCTGATGGTGTGCAAAGCACGGACTCGAATGTGGTTTGCAAACTCAAGAAATCCTTATATGGTTTAAAGCAAGCTTCAAGACAGTGGTATGCAAAACTCACTGAGGTTCTTTATAGAAGGGGATAGAAGCATTCAGAAAATGATTACTCATTATTTTATAGAAGATCAAAGGGAAGATCAGTATACTTGGCTGTTTATGTGGATGATTTACTTATTACTGGTGATGATATAGAGGAAATAGAAGCTCTGAAGTTGCATCTGAATAAAGCCTTCAAAATCAAAGATTTAGGAGTTGCAAAATTTTTTCTTGGGATGGAAATTGTGGAAACCCCAGATGGCTTGGTCTTAACACAAAAGAAATTTACAAGAGAGCTTCTTCATGAGTTTGGTACTGAGGACATGAAAGTTTCAGTCTCTCCAATGGACATAAACAGCAGACTCTCACCTGAGACAGGCACCACCTTGCCTGATCCATTTCAATACAGATAGCTCATAGGTAAGCTGAACTTTCTGGTCAATACAAGACCAGACATAGCCTTCTCTGTTCAGCATCTAAGCCAGTATCTAAAGGCTCCTACATACCTACATTGGAAAGCTGCTGTCCATGTGCTAAAATATTTGAAAGGTAATCCAGATCTGGGGATTGTAATACACAAGGATAATGATTTTACTCTTTAGGGATTCAGTGAGTCAGACTGGGGCGCGTGCAAACATAGCAGAAGGTCCATCAGTGGCTATGTTATCTTCTTTGGTAATACTTTGATTTCATGGAAATCAAAGAAACAACAGGTGGTTTCATTGTCCTCAGCAGAAGATGAGTATAGAAGTTTAAGACGCCTTGTTGCTGAACTTGCGTGGCTAAGCAGGCTGTTGTCAGAATTTGAGGTTGATTCCATCACACCAATTCATGTTAAATGCGATAGCCAGGCTGCCATATACATCGCTCACAACCCAGTGTACCATGAGAGAACTAAGCATATTGAGATCGACTGTCACTTTGTCAGACAAAAGCTAGCAGAGGGCTTAATCACACTCAAACATGTTCCTACAAGCTCTCAGTTAGCTGATATTATGACAAAAGCACTCTCTGGAACCAAGCATCACCAAAATCTTGGCAAATTGGGTTGTTTACCACCCTCCAATTTGAAGGGGGGTGTTAGAAATATAGATAACAGTTAGTAGTTAATAGGTTTATGTTTTCTTTTCTTTATTTTTCTTTTCTTTCTTGGGTCGTTTGTTTGGGGCCTTTTACTATATATCCCCGGCCCCTGTTCTTTTATTTCACAGGCTTTGTACTCTTTTCTTCCCCCTCTATATACATTTTTTGAATCTTCTTCTTCATTTTTTCCTGGTTTTCAAAGCTTCTCAATTGAAGCTTTTCAAATTGTGCACAAAAAAATACTTTAGGTTAGTTCTCTATTCATCAAGGTGGTTAGAATCGAGATCCTAACTTAAATTTATGTGGTAGTTAAGATCGGAATTAACCCATATAGGATCGTAGATCGGAATGTAGATAGTAGAATCATATATCAGGATCAAAATTTTAATAACTATGCTCTTTATACTTTGCAGCATTGAAAATTATTAATTTTAATTTTGTTTTCTTTCAAACATAGAGAAATGAGATACAAAGATTGCATTTATATATATATATATATCAATTATCAAATGATTGTATGCTCACCTTTTGAACACATTTGTTAATGTTGTCCTTCTGATCATATCCAACAGTAAATATAACGAGATACTTCGGAGTTCTAGTAAAGTCCTGCAAAAATTCTATCATTAATATTTCCTCTAGTGATATAAGTTTAATATATACTGATGACCCTAAACTTTAGCAAACTTTATATAATTAGTGTGACATTACCCATTTTTATCACAATATCAATTTTCCTTACTTTTGTAAAATTAATTAATGTGACAAATAAATTGAAATATGGGAATCACCTCTTCAGGAAGACCCCATAATCTTCGAAGGTAGAAGTCAGTTTCAGGTACAACAATCCCAGGTGGTAGTTTTTCAGCTCCTCTTGGATTTGATGGTACCCAAATCTACATCATCATGATTAGGTCAATGGTCATTCATAAATAGGGTTATGTAAGGATATGCTCTTTTCATTGATATATAGAAGTTGAGTAAAGTAATGCTGAATATGATTGGCTAGGTTTAGATGAGGTCTGGTAAAATTTTGACAGATCCGATAACTCAGTTTTGTCCGATTAGAAAAAAAACAGGGTACGGTAAAAAATGTTCGTCTATATTTAAAAAACTGTCAACCGGTCATTATCCATTTTAAACTAGGTCGGGTTCAAGTAAGCCAAACCAGATTCGAGTTGTCCAAAGTTCGGGGGAAAATCCGAGTTCGGTCATTGCACTCAAGCAAACCATGTCCGGACTTGGGTTGTAAGCAAACTTGGGTAATTACTTTTATGTACAATCCAGACATCGAACAATCGAACAATGTTTGATCATTCCAACACAAAAGGTATGAACTTGCATTTATATACAATTTAGACGCCAGACATCCAAGTCTAAGTATGATCCTGGTGTCCGAATTGCGTATCAAACTGGGTCCCGACAACAGATTTTTGAACGAATGAATAATTTGACTGAACTCTGAATTACCTAGATCCGGATTTCTGCCATGCCCAATTTGGGCAGAAGTAAATAAAAGTAGTTGATACGTTTTTTCTTTCAAAAGTAGGTAAGTTAGATAAATTAGTCTGAAACAAACTGAATTAATTAAAACTGAATTAAGTAAAACTGGATATAGTTGGGCCGTAGATAGTTTATCCAGCAAAAAAAATAAGATACTAGAAACACATAATTGTCTTTCACTATAGTTTGAAATTGAACACATATAGTCGTCCCATCCCTTGGTGATGGGCTGTATAGTTTTATACCTTGGTTTTGTTTATTGTTAACTCCTGTGATGGACCACCTTTTCTCCCTTTGACAGTAGACCATGCATTTAGGAAAGCTTGAGTTGATAGACCAGAGTACTTGTCTTCAGAGTAGGTCAAGGTAAGTGATGGAAACATTGCAGTACCAAAGTTGATCTTCCTCCATGAAAGAATAAGAAATAAAAATGAAGGTAATACAATAGGATAATGTTAGACAAAATTGTTTGTCACCCAAAGAAATAAAAGTACATTAGGGCTCCTTTTGAATGTACCAAAATAAGGTGGAATTAAAAAAAAATTCAAAGAGCATTTGGTTGATCAAAAATTATGAAAGAATAGGTCAACTTTCCCAAGTTAATATATTTTTCTATGTTTGGTTGCATTTGGACATTGGGAAAAATTTATGAGAGGTCCACAAATTTGCACTCTCACTCTGAGAAAATTTCACGTAAGGAGGTAGTGGAAAATTTTCCAATGGAGAGTTTTCCAAGGAAAATTTTTCCAAAAACGATTTCTGTGTGATTCTTACCAAATGTTATCTCAATTTATTCTCCCGTGTTTCCTCTTTTGCCTTTTTCTCCTTTATTACAAAGAATATTGTTTTCTAAATGGGTGTATTGTTTTCTAAATGGGTGTAATAATATATTGAGTACCCTTGATGTAAATATCTAAATTCACCAACTCCACATGATAATTGCTCCAAAATTTTCAATATATGTTGTGTTGTCTTTCTATTGGTGCAATTTTCTTCTAGTCAAAATCAACTGCATAATGTTTGTAAATTCTTTTCTTTCTATATTATTTTCCATGAATGAAATATATAATTTCAAAGAGAATGAGAATATACCAAAGGAGTAGAACAAACTATTGGAGTAATAAACTATGTACCTGAGTCAAAGAGATTATTGGAAAGGATACCCCCAAAAGGAACCCAAAGATGGTACCCAAGAAGGTAGTAATGATAAGTCTCATTGTGTTATTCTTCTCCTCCCAATCAAACTGTGGCAACATTTGAAAAAGGAAATTTATTGAAACAACAATAATATTGAAAATTGAATAGTCTCAACATAACCACCATTCTAGTATCAACTTTTTGATTTGTAATGATTTAGAGTAGAATTAGGGTTGTCCGGTTCAAAATCGAACTGAAAATTGAATAAGGCCTACAGTCCAACCGAAAACCAAACATAATTGGTTCACTTTGGCTTAGTTCTTGGTTTATTCGGTTTTGAACCAAACAATATACATCTCTATTAGGGTTGTTCATCTGAACCGAACTAGTTAAACTGAAAGTCGAAAAAGGCCCAAAGTCCAAACCAAAATCAAATTGAATATAACCGGTTTCGTTCTCGATTTATTTGATTTTGAACCAAATAATGCACAACCTCAAGTAGAATTGCATTTATACAGGACATAATTTCTGTGAAAATGTTCATCTATATCGGTCAAAGAAGAAAACAAATAGTATATATACAGGTTAGGTATATCACATGTATACTCCCTCTATTGTATTGTTCATGTACATTGAGCTTTTCCTCAACTACATGGAGCGAATAAATATGCATCTCTTTGCTTCCGCATGAGTTTTTGGATTTTAAATTAGTTCTCCGAAAGTTTTTTCATTCGAGTGTCTTTCAGTGTCTGAACTTATTTTCAAAGTGTCTAAATTGGGTTTTTGAAAGGTTTTTTTGTGGATCTACATGGATCAACTTCTCTATAAACTTCAATTCCGACTGGGGGGGGTGGGGGGGGGGGGGGGAAGGGTGCCTATATCTGAATCTCCAGACTGCACTAAAACTTGTTTCCATTATGAGTTTATTATTGTTGTTGTGACACTCTATATATGTTGGAAATATTTCAAGAGTATAAGACAATTATATAGCCTAAAGGATAAAGTATATCAAGTATAAGGATCATATATAAGTGAAACAATAAGAATATGATCAACACGGGTGACACAGGAAGCAACACGGGTCGTGTTGTCTTCCAGAGAGCAAGGAAAACTTTCCTGGGCTCAACACGGGTCGTGTTGAAAGCCAGGATCGTTTTAAATGCTAACGGCTATATGATTTTGTGTAATTAGTATTTGATATTATAATTAAGCACGATTATAATGATATTCCAATAGCTATATGATTTGACTTGGTCAAGGTCATATTAAGATTGTGATCCTCCATTAAAGTCTTTTGATTGTCCTTTGACTAGGGCATCCTAAGTGGGTTGGTATTCTCCTATAAATAGGAGGCATCCTAGGCTATTTGAGACACACCATTCTAAGCAATCACATCTTCATTCTTGTCTAGACTGCAGCTATACTTGAGTGATTCAAGAGAGAAACTATTATTCTTGAGTGTTACAAGTGCTAAGTTTTATCCCTTTGAACATTTACGGTATCGTAAATAGTTCTTAAGGAAAGTGAGTATTAAGCCACAACTCTTAGCATTATCCAAGCGAGTTTCCATTGTTTTATATACCGTTACTCCCTTTCCTCCAACAATCTTAAGAACTATTTAGGAATGGCCTCGCTACGTGATATGTCTAGCAATTTCCAAAAGCTAGAGCGCTTTGAAGGAGTGGATTTCCGGCGTTGGCAAAGCAAGATGCATTTCTTGCTAACGACTCTCAATGTGGCATATGTGCTTAACATTGAGATTTCTCCCAAGGTTGTTCAAGAACCTTCGGCCGAGAAGGTGACAACCGAGGAGTCTCCAAAAGACGATGCAATCGTCAAGATTTCCACGGGAGATGGAAGTAAGGATCAAGTAAAAGACAAGGTGTTCGGAGAAGATGCGGAGGCTACTCGGCAAAGGCTCAAGATGGAGAATGACGACTACATTTGTAGAGGATGTATTCTCAACGGAATGAGCGACACCCTCTTCGATGTCTATCAACATGTGGAGACGACAAAGAAGCTTTGGGAGATGCTTGAAGCTAAGTACATGTCGGAAGATGCGTCAAGTAAGAACTTTCTTGTTAGTCAATTCATGAAATTTAAGATGGATGATAATAGGAAAATTCTAGGCCAATTCCATGAGATTCAACGTATTTTAAGTAACTTCAAGCAACACAATTTGAAGATGGATGAAACCATAATCGTATCCTCTATTATTGACAAACTACCTTCTTCTTGGAATGAAACAAAAAGGGCTCTCATACACCGGAAAGAGGCTATGTCTCTTGAAGGTTTGGCTAACCATCTTCGGATTGAAGAGGAGTTACGCCTACAAGATGGTACCAAAGAGTAATCTAAGGTCCATATGGTGCAAGAGAATAAGGGAAACAAGAATAAGAACAAGAGCCATAACAAAACTAGCAAGGGAATTCAAAAGCCTAAGCAAGTTTGTTGGGAATGTGGCAAACCGGGGCACACAAAGAGAGAGTGTTACCAATGGAAAAATAAGCATGGTCTTTTGAACAAAGATACATCTAAGGGCAAGAGTAAGGAGAAGGAACCTAATTCCTTCGTGGCCATGATTAAGGATCATATTAACATGGTATCCATTGGTTGTAATGATTGGTACATAGACTCGGGTGTGTCAAGGCATGTTTGCGTTGACAAGAGTTTATTCAAGACTCTCAAACCGGCGGATGATGGTGTGAAACTCTACATGGGCAATAACCATCCGGTCAAAGTTGAAGGCATTGGGCAAGTGGAACTTGTTTTCACTTCCGGTAAATCTTTGCTTTTAAATGATGTATATTTAGCTCCGGAAGTATGTAAGAATCTTGTATCCGGTTATCTCCTTAGCAAGTTTGGTTTTATGCAAGTTTATGATGGAGATAATTATGTACTTTCCAAGGGTGGGACTTTTGTAGGGAAGGGATATGCTTACGGGGAGATGTTTAAGTTGAATGCGAAAAGTAATAAAGATGGTATGATTTCCGCTTATATGCATGTGTCTACTTTGAATAAGTCTTTTCTATGGCATGCTAGATTAGGACATGTGAACTTTACAAAGTTGAAAGAAATGTCTAATCTTGATTTGATTCCTAAGTTGAATGATGCTATAGAAAAGTGTAAGACATGTATGCTTAATAAAATCACCAAAAGTTCATTCTCAAGTGTAAAAAGAACTTCTAAATTGCTTGATTTAATTCATAGTGATTTAGGAGATTTTCATAGTACACCTTCAATTGGTGGTAAGAAGTATTATGTGACATTCATTGATGATTATTCTAGATATTGTCAAGTTTATCTTTTGAGTTCAAAAGATGAAACACTTGAAAAGTTTAGAGTTTACAAAACTAGAAGTGAACTTCAATGTGAGACCTTGATTAAAACTTTAAGATCCGATAGGGGAGGGGAATATTATGATCCAAAGTTTTTCCAAGAAACAGGCATTGTTCATGAAACAATCGCCTCGTATACACCTCAACAAAATGGGGTTGCGGAAAGGAAAAATAGAACTTTAAAAGAAATGGTGAATTCTATGTTGTCAAACTCCGGTTTAAGTAATGGGTTTTGGGGTGAAGCCATGTTAACGGCTTGTTATATTTTGAATAGAGTTCCATTCAAAGGGAACAAAAGAAAGCCAAGTCTTAAGTATTTTAAGATTTGGGGTTGTAGGGCTATTGTAAGAGTCCCGGAACCTAAGAAAAGAAAATTAGGTGAAAGAGGAATTGAGTGCATCTTTATAGGCTATGCTCAAGATAGCAAAGCTTATAGGTTTTTGGTGGTTGAGCCAAATGAGTACATTTCGGTGAATACCGTAATGGAATCAATAGATGCAATTTTTGATGAGACTAGGTTCTCTTCAATTCCTAGACCTAAAGAAATAACTCAAGATATTGTTCCTCTAATTGATCCTCAAGATGAAAATTATGAGGGTATATCCATACAAGATGTTCTTCCAACTCATGAGGTTATTCATGATGAAGAAGATGAAAGTATTGAGTTAAGAAGGAGTAAAAGATCAAGGAAACCAAAAGACTTTGGTTCGGACTTCTATGTTTATTTAGTAGAAGGATCAAGGGACTCAGTCGAAAGTGAGACCCTATGTATGTACAACATAGATAAGGATCCTAAAACTTTTAAAGAAGCTATGCAATCTCATGATGCTTCTTTGTGGAAAGAAGCGGTACAAGATGAGATTGATTCAATAATGGAAAATAATGTTTGGATATTGGTTGACCTTCCTCCGGCAAGTAAACCAATTACCTCTAAGTGGATTTTTAAAAGGAAAAGGAAAGTAGATGGTACCGTTGAGAGATATAAAGCTCGATTGGTTGTAAGGGGCTTTACTCAAAAGTATGGTATTGACTACTTTGATACATATGCACCGGTGGCTAGGATAGCTTCAATACGTGTATTGTTAGCTCTAGCTACTATCCATAAGCTAGTTATCCATCAAATGGATGTCAAAACGGCATTCTTAAATGGAGAACTAAAAGAGGAAGTGTATATGGAACAACCCGAAGGATTTGTTGTTGAAGGTCAAGAAAAGAAAGTTTGTAAACTTATAAGGTCCTTATATGGACTTAAGCAAGCACCTAAGCAATGGCATCAAAAATTTGATGAAGTAGTACTTTCAAGTGGTTATAAGATCAATGAATCGGATAAGTGCATATACTCTAAGTTAGAGAATGGAAAAGGTGATTATATGCCTATACGTTGATGATATGTTGATGTTTGGGACCGACATGGAACAAGTTAATAGGACCAAAGAATTTCTATCCTCGAAGTTCTCTATGAAGGACATGGGTGAAGCGGATGTAATTCTTGGTATTAAGATCATTAGGAATAATGATAAGATAAGTTTATCTCAAAAGCATTACATTGAGAAAATATTGAATAAGTTTGGAGGTGATAAGGTATATCCAGCAATGACACCTTATGATCCAAGTAAGAAACTAGAGAAAAATCTGGGTTCTTCGGTTAATCAACTTAAGTATGCTAAGTTGATTGGAAGTCTCATGTATGCTATGACAAGTACAAGGATATTGCTTATGCAATTGGCATATTAAGTAGGTTTACAAGTAATCCGAGTAATATGCATTGGTTTGCAATTCGGAGAGTATTAAGATATTTAGCTGGTACTAAAAGTTACCAACTCCCATACAAAAGAGAACCTTCGGTATTAGAAGGATACTCGAACGCGAATTGGATTAATAAAGGAGATTTCTCCTCTACCAGTGGATGGGTGTTCCTTTTAGGAGGTGGAGCAGTTTCTTGGGGATCTAAGAAACAAGCTAATATAGCAGACTCCACTATGTCTTCGGAATTAGTAGTGTTGTATGCTGCTTGTAAGGAAGCGGAATGGTTAAGGAACTTATTGTTGGAAATACCGGTTTGGTGTAAGCCAATGGCTCCAATCACAATTCATTGTGATAGCAAAACTACTCTTGATGTTGTATATAGTCATGTCTATAATAGCAAGTCAAGGCATATTAGTTTAAGACATGCTTACATACATCAACTTATAAGGGATGAAGTAGTGACTTCAAGATATATCAAATCAAAGGAAAACTTAGCCGATCCTTTAACCAAAGGGTTGTCTAGAGATTTGATAAAAAATACTTCAAAGGGGATGGGTTTAAGTGTAGCTCAAATATCTACTAATCACAACAAAGACTCAACTTTATGAATTGGAATACCACCAATTTCTAAAGTTCAAATGAGTACAGAGTTGTTAACGTTAGTAGGAAGCATCGTTTTTATCCCAAGGTCAAGAGATGCTTAGAAATCTGTAATGATAAGAGGATGAGTATTAGTACTCTTAATAGACTTTGTGGAAAGCCTAAATTACAGGGGTGGTATAGTTACAAAGTCTACCTATGTAAGTGCAATGTACTAATGTGTGGCCGCATAAAGGAACTATGAGCTAAAGTTCTGAAACACTTATGAAGGATAAGGACACAAGGTCGGATAATAGTGTCAAGGTATTTACACTCAAGATCTAAAATATATGTGTGTTATGAGTATAGTTGATCAATATAAATCCAAAGTTCAAAGCTATGTCTACTTTGTGATTTGGATTCAATTTTGGCTCATATACACTAATTGAAAATTTCAAAGAGTAATCTACTTTTCATTAGGCATATGTTTTGTGAGTTTCTCTAGTGATTACAAGTTAAGGTATATCTCAAAAAGCGGGGGTAAAAGCTCCTTAAGTAAAGTTATTTCAAGGGTTTTACATACTCTTGAAATAGCGGGGGATTGTTGGAAATATTTCAAGAGTATAAGACAATTATATAGCCTAAAGGATAAAGTATATCAAGTATAAGGATCATATATAAGTGAAACAATAAGAATATGATCAACACGGGTGAAACAGGAAGCAACACGGGTCGTGTTGTCTTCCAGAGAGCAAGGAAAACTTTCCTGGGCTCAACACGGGTCGTATTGGAACAACACGGGTCGTGTTGCACCCAACACGGACCGTGTTGATCCAACACGGGTCATGTTGAAAGCCAGGATCGTTTTAAATGCTAACGGCTATATGATTTTGTGTAATTAGTATTTGATATTATAATTAAGCACGATTATAATGATATTCCAACAGCTATGTGACTTGACTTGGTCAAGGTCATATTAAGATTGTGATCCTCCATTAAAGTCTCTTGATTGTCCTTTGACTAGGGCATCCTAAGTGGGTTGGTATTCTCCTATAAATAGGAGACATCCTAGGCTATTTGAGACACACCATTCTAAGCAATCACATCTTCATTCTTATCTAGACTACAGCTATACTTGAGTGATTCAAGAGAGAAACTATTATTCTTAAGTGTTACAAGTGTTAAGTTTTATCCCTTTGAACATTTACGGTATCGTAAATAGTTCTTAAGGAAAGTGAGTATTAAGCCACAACTCTTAGCGTTATCCAAGCGAGTTTCCATTGTTTTATATACCGTTACTCCCTTTCCTCCAACAATATATTTTATTTTAGGTAACTTTTGGAAAGGTGTGGGAAAACCAATGTTGCAAAATTTTATGGGTAAAATTTTATGGGTAATAGGATGATTGCCTAACATATCTTTAGTTAATTTTTATTTTTTGTGTTTGTTCCATGAATATCATGGGTAAAATTTAAATATTAATAATTAATTTGTTATTGAAATCAGATGCCTCTTTTAGCAACGGAGTTGGTCGTGAACAAAGAAGAGTTAGCCAACCTTCTAGGAATGAAATTAGTGGAGAAACATGAAAAATGTTTGGGAGCCCGTGCTTTCGTTGGAAGGAGCAAAAAGATTATTTTCAACTCTCTTTGGGATCGAATCTGGAAAAAACTGAGTAGGTGGAAGGAAAGCTACTCTACAGGGTGGGAAAAAAGGTAATGTTGAAACGTGTCGTACTTGCTATTTCTACTTATCTAATGAACATTTTTAAACTCCACTATACCTTAATAAATGGTATACATATGTTGTGTGTAAAATTTTCAAAAATTTGTTGGGAGGTGCCATACATTCTTAACAACTGACTCCTGGGGGACCACATTTTTTTAATGCACTCAGGGGACCAAATTGTCAAACAAATGGCTCCCAGGTGCCTTTCCGGCCATTTTTCACCGGAATCCTGCGACAGTTAAGTTAAGTGAGATTTTTTTTGAAATTGCTTTGTGGAATTCCGATACTACCCTCCATTGCCTCCAAATCCTTTCTTATTTAACTGAACTTCCTTCTTCTCCCTCTCAATTTCGATCTTAGCTTCTTCTTTGTCTTCTTCGTCCTTCATCTTCTTTGCTTCTTCTTTTGTCTTCTTCGGCTTTCTTCTTCATCTTCTGGGTTCTCCTCGATTTCTTATCGAAGTGATCTCTACAAAGAAGGGTTGACATCCCATCTGAGTATATGCTAGCCCTGACCCCATTGACGTCAAGAAGAGTGTTGGGGTCTAATGGGATGTTGCTCAAGGTCAGGTGGTCAGGGGTGCAATCATCAACCTCAAATTTGCTAATTCTTACATAAAACACTCTCAAATCAAGCCAAGATAAGCAGGGTGAGGGGTGTTGTCTAGTGCTCAATTGCCCATAACTCCTATTCACTACTGTTTCATAGGGATTCTCCATTAAAACCTTAGGGTTTTAGTACCTCCTTCCCAGCTCAAATCCTTCAAGGGTTTTGGAGGAAATGGGCTGAGAAACACCATATAGATGTGAACTTTGTGTAGACATAGGAATCCATCTTGTTCCAATATCATGATGGCAAAATCAAAGTGTTAAGAGGCATGTTATGTGAAAGGATCAAAACTGAACAAAACAAATGAAACCCAGATTGGAAGTGAAGGGTTTAGAGAGAAACCAAAATGAAAGCAGAAGTACTCACAAACGCTCTAAGCAATCCGTGGAATTCAATCAAAACTCTAATTGCGAAAGTCAGATGTAAGGGCAAAACTCAAGAAGAAGAAGGAAGCAACGAAGGGTAGCAAGGTATCAGCTGCACAGAAAGTAGAGAAAAAAAAGATACAAAAGCAACCTCAAGGATGAAGAAAACCCAGAAAATTGTTCCCTTGGGTATTTCTGGAATCGACACAATCCCAATTTGCACAACTTCGATTGCAAATAAGTGGGTTTTTCGTCTATTTTTCTGGGTCTGATTTGGATTTTGAGATAAGATTTCTCTCTAAACTTTGAATCTGGGATTCAATTATAGGGTTCATCCAATAATATTGCCCAGAAATTCCTGAATCGATTTTATATAGGTGGGTAAAGCGACAAATGAGACTCAGTGTGGCAAAAATCGGGATCAGAGTGTATGATTAGTAACAAAGGACTGCAGTTAACGCGATCAGAGTGTATGATTAGTAACAAAGGATGGATGTGATAAATTACAGTTTAAGGGATCTAATTCTGATCTTATCACCAAATTACGGAATGATTCATACTTCCATTTGTCACCACCGTCGAACTCCGATCACCCCCCAGCCACCTCCTTCTCTTGATGAAGATTTTCATAAACTTTCGATTGAATAGTGCTTGGTTCAGTGGTAGTTGGCATGCATTGAAGAAGGTAATGGAGAGGCCTTCGTTTTTTCTGAGCAGGCTAAAATAAGGGCAGCATGGTCTTTTCACAACCATCCCCGAGGGCTTTTAAGTCTTTTCATGGATTCCGGCTAAAATTGGCCGGAAAGTCACCTGTGAGCCATTTGTTTGATGATTTGGTCCCCTTTGAGTGCATTAAAAAAATGTGGTCCCCCAGCAGTTTGTTGTTAAGAATGTATGGCACCTCCCAGCAAATTTTTGGTAAAATTTTGGTGCGGTTCAACCCTTTAGCCAAAGGAAAATTCATTGGAAATCTTGGGAGGCTTTGTACAAATCGAAATGTCTTGGTGGCCTGGATTTTAATTAGGAGATTTGATGTTTTCAATGATGCGCTACTTTATAAATAGGGTTGGAGGCTTATTCAGAATAAGGTTTCTCTAGTTTATTCGATTATGGAAGCAAACTATTTTGCGAGAAAGGTGTTCTAGGATGCGACTCTTAGTCCTACCCTAGTTTCTTTTGAAGGCGCATTTAGTCTACTAAGGCGATCCATGTGAAGGGTCTGTATTGGACTGTGGGGAATAAGAGAATCAAAATATGGAATAATGCATGGATCTGTGATGATCTTCAAATCATATCATGAACGGATCATGATAACGATCTTGACTCAAGATGGTTCTTAACCATCTTGAATTATTCATATTTCACATTTTTGTAACTTTTATTAATATTTTCTTTAATAATTATATATATCAATTATAATAATATAATACTTATTAGCTAAATGAAAAAATATAATAATAACCTAATTTTATCAATCATAGTAGAAAATTCACATTTTATATATAGTTTTATATTTATGAAATAAATATAAATAAATAATTATTTTTAAATTGTTTATAAGTTGTAGTAACCCTAAAAATAATGAAACATACCTTTAGAATGATTTAAATACACTTACATTTCATTTTATTAGTGATTTAGAAGAAATGCAAGATGGTTAAGAGTCATCTTGTGTCAAGATGTTTATCATTTTCGATAACGAAAATAGTAACTTGCAATCTAGGATGGGAGTCAATCCTGAAGATCAGCAAGGACTAAATATCGATGAGGAAGCAAGTTTTTATGATCGTGATCGATGACCGTATGCATGAGAACCAAATCATCAAAAGATCATAGTCAGAGGGAGGGAATGTGAATTGTGTCATTAGCTCTTCGGGAAGATAGCAGGAGCACTTAATAATGGTGCAGGAACAGGTGGAGCAAATCCAGAGAGAGATGGTTGCAGTGATTTGTTACAGGAACTGGGAAGCTATCAAAGTAACAGCATCGGGGACTGTATAAATAACTGTTGTGCAGGCCAACAGTTAGGAGCAGTTCGAGGAGGAAGAAAATACATTAATAGCTCAGCTCACTCAGGGAGACGAGGAGAATGGAATGGGGAATATAGAGAAGAAATGATTGCCAAGGCACGGGAAATTATTCCAAAAAAATTAGCAGCAATACCGAATAGGGTGGGTTTGTGAAAAAACAAGTTGGAAAGGAGAAAAGGAGAAGATTGAAGAAGAAACAAGCATTGGTTGCTAGACAAATAGTGGAGTAGATGTGAGAGGTTGGAGATCATCCAAGAAGATGAAGGCCTTAAGGGGCATAATTAGGAAGGAGCAGGTTAACATCATGGGGATAGTAGAATCAAATCACCAAAATATAATGGTGTGGGAAGTTAGAAAGTGTTGGGGAAGAGTGGATGTGGGATACACAGACATTGAAGCTGAAGGACAGTCAGGAGGTTTAATATTGATGTGGCAAAAAGATGAATTTCAGGTGGTTAATAAACAGAAAGGAAATAGATGGATTTGTGTGCAAGGGAATTTCATCAATGACAATCTAAGTTGTGCAGTGTGTCTAATTTATGACTCAGACATGAGGAGAGATTAATGATATAGGATGAGCTGAGAGCTCTGAAGAGGCAGATACAAGTTCGTTGGTTTTTGAGAGCAAGGTTTTTCAACAAGAACATGTACTAATGGCCATTAGATGGAGGACATCTTTGTGGGCTTCAGAAGTGAAGGGACAACTGCTCAACTTGCTTGAAATTTGTCATATAAGTACTTGAATAACGGGATATGGATCTGATCTTGAATATCCCTTTCAGCTCAAGACACCCGAAGGATACTTCAGAATGGTTCTTTGATGACAAAGGGGTCTTCACGGTAAAATATGCATATATGCTAGGTGCGAGCATCAACTTGGATGAATTTTAATCGTTTTGGCCGAATATATAGGATAGTGTTATATTCTGAAAGTAAAGGTCTTTTGGTAACAATGGTGCTCTAACGTCTTGCCAACCATATCTCTACTTCCTCATAGACATATTGCTTTCGATGGTGTATGCCTTAGGAGCGGGAACCACAAGGAAATTCCTTGGCATGCAGTCTTCTTGTGCAAGGAGTCTCCGAATGTTTGGGGCGGGCTGGGGGGACTCTATAATACTATAAGGGAATGTCGAATTGGCCTCAAGAGATTTGGTGAAGGCCTTGCATAAGGCTTATGATGAGGAAGGTTTTTGCATAAGGGTCACGCTTGCTTATATGGCCTGGGAGGCGAGAAATGAGAGGGTCTTCAACAATAAATCCACACCAATTTTAACCAAAACGAGACAATTGGTCCTCAATGTGGCTGAGATGAGGAATAGTGTTGTTCATCGATCTAGGACTAGACCGAATTAGGCTAAGCTGGACTGGACCGAAGACCGAACAAGGGGACTAGCCTGGACCGAGGACTAGACCGGCCTTTTTTCTGTCCTGGACTGGACTATCCGAAAAAAGTTTGGTCCAAGACTAAAACAACCGAATGGACCGAATTATGGGGAAGATATGCGATAAAATTTTGCCTGAACCACTAAAGCGGTTGATTATGCGTAGTGGCTAGCTAGACGGTGGTCAATTAGGTGTTAACCGCATGGTGCCCGGTTGCGGAGGAGAAAACAACGGATCTAGGGAGTGGGGAGTGAGGAGCGTCAGTGAAGCGGTTGAGTGCGGAGGGAGGGCTTGGCTCTGACGGCCTTGACAATGCTATCGGTGGCGCCCAGTGAAAGCGGGTAGTGCAGGTCAGAGGGAAAGCGGAGGGTGGAGTGGGGACTGGGGAGCGTCGAGAGTTTGAGATTGATAAACTCAGAAACATCAGTGAATTGTGATGAAAAGTTGAAAACCATAGAAAAATAATGGGTTTATAGTTCGGTCCTTAGTCCTCTAATTCAATCCAGTGCCAAACCGAAGACCGAAAGTCAATCCAGTCCTCGGTTTGGTCCTTTATTCTGTCAGGACTAGATTATGAACATCCCTAATGAGGAAGGCTGACAAACAACATGGAGTTATACTCAATATCATTCTAGTGCTAACTATTGGAGCCCACCTTTCAAACACACGATTAAAGTCAACTTCGATGTTGCTTTAGACGAGCATGGATGGGCCAACCTCGACATTAATTGCAAGAAAACATCGGGGTGAGATTCTAATAGTTGCGATAAGAAGACGTCTGGCAAACTGGATGCCATTGATAGCAGAAGTTAGGTTGGGCAACGGTCAAACTAGCTTAAAGATTCTCCTATGAATCTGCGATCTAGAGTTAAACTAATTATCGTTAATTCACAGTTTATGTAATTCTTCTATTTTCCTTAGTGAGCTGGATGTAATTCTAAAAGAACTACGTTATTTGGCTTGTGGTTTTAATAGTTATAGTTGGACGCTCATTAAAGGGATGGTAATCTTATGACTCGCGCTATGGTCAAGATTATCTTATGTACTAGTCAAATCATTCCTTATGTACTGATGGAAAATTTTGCAACATAGTGTTATCCTGTTTTCCCCTAAAAAAAATGTAGGTAGGCATAAGTATTGTTTTACAAAGTTTTAATGGTACGATGCTTGTTGATGGGTAATTTTTAATGAATGTCCATGTAAATTAAGAAACTATCACCTTAAAATTATCATTTTACAATTTTTTTTTATTGGACATAAGAATTTAGGACCAATGAAGTTGAATTTGTCCCCCTTCCCCTTAAAATAGAAGGCCAACTTCGTCTCTGCAAATAAATAACAATAGAGATAGCAACGCAGGTGTTCATCCAAGATGATAAAGATTCAATATGCATGGTTGATTCACAATTTCAACCACGTTAAGAACCAATAGACTCACGTATATTTGGTAAAACTTAATTTTCTTGATGCAATATGTATCATGACAGAAAATAGTCATATCTCCCGTGTCAGATTTGCAAAATATTTTCTCAAAAAACGAAAGATTTGCAAAATTTAATTACGTCAATAAACATATTCTTGTACATATTTGTACTTCTAAATTTATTTTAAAATTTTTTTTATAATGATAAGTTAGTCTATCCACCGAATCCCTTCTATATGATGTAAACTAAACAGGCTTATAGGTAGGGGAAAGGGTATTAGAATACCAAACTAGGCTCAAAGCCTAAACTAAGGCACATAAGAAACCTCCAACAACGCCAACAATTCTCACCGTAAATTGTGGTCATCAAAACTCGAATCAAGTGACACCCCTGCCCAAAATAAAAATCTATTACTATCCGTAAAGGATCATGATATGTGTATTGAATCAAGATGAATGATAACGATCTTGAATTGTCTAAAATTTATATATAATTTTACGTAATATTTTTTGAAGTAATTACATTAATTGTTTATTCAGTATGAGAGTATCACTACTATTGATTACGTCAAAAAGTATGAATATAATCTAATCAGATCAACTGTTTTCGTATCAAATAATGCAAAACCTATATATAATAGCATTATATATCTTTTTGTTTCATTTTCATATATATAAGTAGCTTTTTTACTCTTTGATTTTTAACTTTAATTTCCTTCACCATGAGTATCATCTTAAAATAAGAGAACAAACCAATGACTACTAAAGAAAACAAAGCTAGAAAATGCATTCTCAAATTCATTGTTGTGATTAGGCTATGAAAACAAAGATATACTTACATTTCTCAAGTGATTCCTTAATCTTCAAAGAAAAGGGGAATGAGAGAATGAAATGATCGAGTGAAGTTATTAGGAAATCTAGGTGAAATTTTTTTAGAATGTGGGAAAAACATGTGATTTTGGTGTGAAGAAAACCCTTTTTTTGTGTAACAAGATGAGTCTTTTAGTCATAGTTTTAGTTGGCGAAAGAGGTGGAACCTGAGCTTTATTATAGGAAGAAGAGGTTGAAACACGACCTGTAAACATGAAATTAAATGAATACTCAAAAAGTATTTGTGTTCAAGCCTCTAATTATTAGTAAATTATTTCTTATTTTTCCTCAGCATGTACAATTTTTTTTAAAAAATATGTCACTCTTATTAGTTAGGTAGAAATATGAAAACATACATCTTTTACATGTTTTTGTTGGTCAATAGTATGGTTATAAGCATAGGAGAATTAAAAATATTAAAGTATACATCTTTTACATATTTTTGTGGGTCAATAGTATGGCTATAAGTGTGTGATTGTTGAAGGAGACTGCCAATTATCCAAAGGCTCCGAGACAGAAGATTAGATAATAGTATTGAGTCTTTGTTTTTGAATCAAATTTTAATTAGTTGTCATGAATGAGTTTTTCGGTTTTAGCCATGTAAGGCGGGAAGGGAACAAGATAGCTCATGAGATGGTCATATACGCCCTTTTGAGTCACGAAGGAAAATTTGGGTAGGTATGGCGCCAAGTTTAGTCAAACACCTGGCCTCGGAAGACATATGTACCTTTTTGAATGATGCATTAATATAGCCCACTATTTTAACTCAAAAAAAAAGTATTTTTAATATGGTGCTATGGTGCTACTGTCTTTCATTGAGAGGTTTTATAAGGCTTTGCCAGCTATGGTGCTACTGTCTTTAAATGGACAATGAGACCATTTTTATGACGAGTTACTGAGTTTAAATTCGAATCATTGCTAAATTGACATGGGATTAGAACAAATGAGGTTGTGCAGGACATTCCAGTAGTGAGAATGAAACTTCACTTGCAAGATTGACGGCGAGGGTTTCACGAGACAAGTTTGAGGGTGAATTTATTGCACGAATATTTTAATATATTTTTATCTCCTCGTCCACCTCATCTTTTATCAATAAAACCAAATTAATTATATCATTAAATGAGACCCATTTACTTCTTCAATTAATATGAGTCTAACTCATGCTGATAATTGGAAAACTAGCTAAATAAAAAGAGTAATTTTGACTCTTATAATAGAGGTCCATATATTCCAACTTATCTAATAAATCAAGCTTAGATTCACTATTGCGAGTGCTCCTCCCCATAGAAATCTTCCCTTAACATATTTTTAGTGCTTGCATATTTTTGTTAAACAAGGATATTGATTTTTTTTTTTTTTATAATTTGCGGTCAAGAGACCCTTTTATTCAAATCAAAGGATGAGCTTACAAAGCCAGCAAAGACAGTCATACAAATGAAATGATAACAACCAACCAAGAAAACCAACAGACACTCCCAACCCACTTTAGCTTGAACCATGAGAACACTTCATTGGAGAAATTGTTTCTTATTGACAATAATGTAGCCAACAGCCGTAGAATTTTGGGAATGTGATGTAGCTGTATAAGAATTCACTCCAAAACCTGAATTTTCCAAATGAAGGACCAAGCACACCACCAAAAGACATAATACATCACCAAACCTTTTGATTGTCTAAATCAAGACTGCCACCAATTTTGTGGAACAGAATATAAACAGTGAAGCTGTCAGAACTACAGCAGTCGCCCACCCAAAATCAACTCACCACCTATAGACAAATGAAGTGGTTGAACCAGTAGAAAACTCGAGGCTATCAACCAAGCAGAAACACAAAAAATCTCAAAAGTGGAGCAAAGCCAGAAAAGCCATCACAAATTACAGAAGGATAAACTATATATTCGACCCATCCCATCATACCTGATTGACCCGCAGTCCCATTCTAATCAGAACGGAACACTACCCTTTGTAGAAGATGATAAGAACCTATCTGAGGTTCCTTTTCTTCTCGGACTTTCCTTAATCTTCTTCTTCTTCTTTCCTGCTGACAACTTTTCGCTAAGATACTTCCTAGGATTAGTGTTTCTTTTTGCCCTCATAAAGCCACTTTTATCTCCAGATCTGATAGTTTGTTCAACTATGAATTCTCTAGCTTTAATAACTGACTCACACTTGGAGGAGATGGAGTGGAGATCATCACTAGCCTCATTAGTGAATGATTTGTTGGGATGTTGTTGAGAATCATGGGTAGCCAATCTCATATATAATCCTTCATTAGAATATGACTCAACCTCATCAATAACTTCTACTGATTTTTCAATTCCAAGCACCGAGTTACCTCCAAGAGCTGTTGACTCAATGATAAGTTGATGATCATTCATAACTAGTATTGATGCAAGTGAATGATCACTCGAAAGTTGCAATGCATTCTCATTCATTGCACCTACATCATTAACTGCTCTCTGATTATTCGAATCCAAATTGTGCATATGTTCCACTTCAACATCCTGAATTGGCCAACCAGACCTGTTGGAAGACCCAGGAGATCCAGGGACCACACCATTACTACCTTGCTGCTGAACTTCATCTGCATCATCAAGATCATCATCATCACTAGACATATTTGACTCTGAGTTATTACCTC
This sequence comes from Portulaca oleracea, assembly GCA_029582165.1. Taxonomy (NCBI): domain Eukaryota; kingdom Viridiplantae; phylum Streptophyta; class Magnoliopsida; order Caryophyllales; family Portulacaceae; genus Portulaca; species Portulaca oleracea. Next base: position 6,800,057 of record CM055893.1, read on the forward strand.
TGTTGAGTTCCTGGACAATGGATGGGGGGGGGGGGTGAAGTGAGTGCTCACTTCATGAATAAAGACCCTATAGGAGCAGCTCTGAATGTCTAAAAGCACTTGCCCATCAAATCTTGAGAAAATTTCGGTTTGAATTAGAACTCTCATCACTTCAAATTGGTTTGAATAAACAAGGATATTGATAGATCTCCTCCCCATGGAGAGCTCCCCTTGACATATAGATGATAGTATTTCCTTCTTTGTCTTCCAATTTGATTTATGTGAATGTCAATTTCCTTAAATATGTAGTAACTTAATTGATTTTCCAAGGAGAAAGATTAAGGAAAACAAAACTCTACATTCAAATTTAATTAGTACTTCTCTTAAAGTATACTCCGTCTGTTATATATTAACCGTTCTCTTTTGGAATTGTGAGGTTAAACTTTAAAAATTTTGTCCGCGAATTTCTCAAGATATATATTTACTGGTTATATAAAATTACTACAGTTAATTAATTTGTAATGAGAAAACTACTATTATAAAAGTATATATAATATTACAATTGTTAATAAAATATTATATGAAAATTCATTAATAAAAGAGTAACATTGAATATCGTGATAGTCAATATAAGAGACAAATGATATGGAATAGAGGGAGTATATGCAGAGACAATGAATGCGAAGACTATACAAAAGCAACACATGACATATGAATCACACTTGGAATTAATTTTGTTAACAAATGATGGAGTAATCCTAAGGACTTACACAATTACACTGCTATTTTGTATTCTCTACTTCAATAATATAATCTAATCTAAATCTTGCCCTAGTATACATGTGAAAATGAGAACACCAAAAACTATCAGATAAAATAAACTCAACTACTTTGATGTCTAATACTATTTGTGTATTTTGGTCTAACTTTGAAAGTTGGGTGAATGCTTCTTTGTCCTGTTTCGATGATGTCCTTTTTTTGAAGGTTTTTATGTTGATTATTTTGTTACTTCGCTAGCTTTGTTGTTTGGACTGTTTAGTTGTTTTCTTTTCGTTGTTGTCTTGTAATCTTTTGTACCATTTAGTGTGTACGTTGTGTTGTTTTCTGCTCTAATTATACATATTTTTTTAAAAAATAAAAAAAAAACCTCGCTCATCTACTTTGATCTCTTCTACAATTCCCTGGTAAAAGGTACTTATATTTGGAAGCATGCTCCAACAAATAAGATGGTAGATGAACAGCTGAATAAGACCGAGGGATAGGACCCAACTTTCCAATGATCTCCCTAAAACTGTGTTCTTCAGGGATCATATCAAACAGATTAGTTCCTTTGCATATAATATCTTGAATTCTTTTAGGGTTAAGGAAATGGGAAAATCTGACACGATCAGTATGGCTGTATGCTTTCATCTTGAAAATGAAATCTTCAATATATCGAAAGCAAAAGCTACAATGCCATCCAGCATCTGATAAAATGATGTTTGTTCGTCTGAAATGTGTATACCTTGTTTGCCCTGGTTTGTACCTATATGAAGGATGGAACAAGTTAGCAAAAATAAAGCAAAATTAATCCCAGTTAAAATTGGCTCCTAGAAAATGAAATTATAGGGGAAAATGGATCTTTTACATTATATATATCTCCCAAGGTTAAATGCAATGACGAAATTATCCATGTCATTTCTAATTTAACTTTCATATCCTTCACTTTTTCTACTAAATATAGTCTAGCCAAAAAATGATTTTGTTACTTAATTGGATTGAGTAAACTTTTATTTTTTTCGATAAATAGGACCCACAACCCAAGGTTTATTCATCACAAAGAGCTATCAGAGTACCAGAAAGACTTACAACCTTTCTCCAAAACAACACGTACCAAAAGCAAAGCAACAGTGAATAAAGCCAAAAGTACAACAAAGATAGTTGTTGCTGCGTAAAAGACATCACATGCAACACTGTTTAATGCCCTAAATAGATAGCAAAAGCACCATCTTTCCTTCTTCACCATTGGGTGTCTTCTCCCCAACTTCCTCCATTGGTATGCATATATTATAGGGATTGTGCCAACATCTTCCTTTCCACAATGCACTTTGAGGTGCACAAACCATGCTATTATATCTATATCCACTAAAATTTCGATTCTACTCGCCGCATTCTCCTTACCCAGATGAATTGTATATTCGATGGAACTTCTTCCTCATTTCCTCTGCCTTGGAACAAGTTCCTCCTTTCTGCTTGTGTCAACAATCAAACTAATTTTTATGCCACAACATAATCAATCCTTCTTACTTACCCTCAGCTTGAATGTCCTCAAATTCCACTCCTACATTCCCCCAACACTTCCTAATATCCCACAGATTGAATGTTTGATGCTTTGTCTCTACCAACCCAACACTACTCAGTGATTCTCTTCTTATCGATCTTCTAACTTCAGCTTTCTTGTCGCAAAACCCAACCCCTTGACATTCCATGATGTTATTCTCATTGTTACTCTGATTGATTCAGCACCACATTCTTCTCTGCCCTTGCTTTCTTCATCTTGATGCTTCTTTTCTTCTTTATTCTTTCCCCCTGCCAGACTTCCTTTGCAGCCTTTCAACTGCCTCTTCTTGGCCACTGTGAATTCTTAGTCTCCCTCTACCGCCAACGTAAATCGTTTTCCTTGCTACCATTCACTCAATTGAAGCTGAGCTCAACTCCTTTAGCAATGATTCCTGTCTTATTTTATGGGTAGGAGTTGATTGGAATTGAGTAAACTTTTTTATTCGCCCACTAGTTTTTGTTTTTGTTTTATTTTTGGTTTAACCAACCTTTTAGTTGTGAGTTAGGATTATTCTAATCCAAAAGCACATTTATAAGTATAATTTTGCCTACAATTTGTAAGATGGGTCAATAAAAGTTTACTTAAAACACATTAACGCGACCATTTCGATTTATTCAAGTCTAGAAAATCATGTTTTGGTCAAAAATATATTTATAAGCAAAGTTGAGAAATGTGAAAGCTAAATTGAAAACAACATAGGTAACTTTGTAATTATTTTTAACGTAAGTGAGTATATATATGTAAAATATGCCAAGAAAAACCCCAGGTTGTGAAACTTGGACAAATTTCTTAGAATGATACCGCCTTCTATAAAATTATTGTGAAACGAACACTTTTTAGGATAATTTTTTGATATTTTACTATAACTAATAAGTTATATATTAAATAACTTGTTCATACGGATATGTCTAATAATTTATTAAGGGGTTACTTTTCGAGAGTCACTTTAAATAAAGGATTATTGGATAACAATGATACCAAAATTGAGGGTATTGGTCGATAATAATACCAACAATTTTGTTGGACACTAGCAGTGCCAGCTATGGACCTATTTTCCACGAATAGTACGCCACCGAGTCGGTAAGTGTTTGACTCGACGAAAAGATGAAGTGTCGCCTAATTGTTTGAGCTGGAGGCCGGAGCAAGTGGAAAAAATGATGATTGTCACTCATTTTTGTCAATTAAGCAGCATTGACGAATTTAGCTAAAAATAATTAAAAGTTTTATGTTTACATTATTGTTTTACTAAGTGGCAAAAAAATGTGGTTGTTAACGTTTTTTCAACTTGCTGCAACCTCTAGCTTAGATAATTAGGTGACATATCATCTTTCTGCTAAGTAAGAAACCTACTAACTCAGTGTTTGTACTATTACTAGAAAATAGGTCAATAGTTGGTACTACTAGTGTCCAACAAAATTGTTAGTATTATTATCAGCCAATACTCCAAAAGTTAGTATTATTGTTATCTAGTAACCCTTAAATAAATTATCATTCATCCCTATATCCATAAAAAAAGTTACCACACAATTTTACGTCTATCTCTTGATAAATTTATGGTAAGATAGTTTCTCTTCAAATTTACCATTAAACTAATATCTAGAAGAAATGAAATTGGTTACCTATGAATGGAAGCCCTGTTACACTTAAAATAAATGATTAGTCTCCTCTATATTCGTAAAAAAATTGTCACTCAATGGTACGTTTCAGGATAAATATATGGTGTGACAATCTCATGTAAGATTACTGAAAACTAATATGTAAAATAGATGAAATTGGTTACCTATGAATAGAAGCCCTCCAACCAGCATCATCAACATGGTACTCAAATGAATAGAGATAGTTCTTAAGCCTTAGATGAAGTATTGGAGGGATGTCATCACACCATCTCAACAAATTGATGGTATGTCTACTTGGAATCTCGTCAACATCCGACATGATCAACAAATCATCCTCTTCAATCCCAGCAATCCCAAGAAGTTGATCAAGTGCAACTCTTTGGTATGCTTCCTCAACAAAAGGGTTCTCGTTCGTCTTGAATCTCCCTCCAACCATCCCATAAGTTAACCTTTTCTCAATGAAACTAAATTTCTCGCGATTGATCGCAAAAAATTCGGGTTTGGGTAATCCTGTGAATGTCGAGTTTGATTCCAATAGAACAAACTGTGTAACGTAAGGGTAAAGTTCGTTCCATCTTATTTTGAGCATGTCGATTTCGTTGCTGAACAATACTGCGTCGAAAACTCTTCGAGGGTACTCGCGAACGCCCCATCTATGGAGTTTGCATAGAGTTGGAATGTTTAGGTTTTCGTTGTAATAGTGTGTGATTTCTGAGAAGGGTTTTGGGGGACGTTCCCATATGGGTCGGAAGAAGTAGGTTATTTTTTGGCCATGCACGTAGGCAAAATATGTGCACAAAGGGACAGCCACGACCAAGAGAAATAAAGCCTTGACATCCACGCCTCGTAGGATAGACTTCCATCTTGGTGTGCTCAATTGATCTCCTTGGACACCCTATTGCAATTTTACAAGTTAGTTGATTTAGGAAAAGTAGAGTTGGCAGAAATTCGAGTCGGTCAACGTCAAGAATTAGACGAGAATTTAATCATGTCTGTTACCCAGGTTTTTTTCGGGTTGGATTAGGTTGGACAATTTGGACGGACCTATATTCAAGTCAGAATTGGGTGCGGATAATAGAAAAAAGACAAATATTATGTCCAAACATTCAGTTAAATGGTCAATGTTAAAATTCAGAAGAAAAAGAATCTTTGATCGTACCCAGTTTTTCAGGGGGTCAAACAAATTTGAGTATTTGAATGAGGCAAAATTTGTTAGCTCTAAAGGAATCTATGGATTTTATTTAGTTGGGAGAGCTCAGATCAGGAAACATGTCCATGACCGACTGCCAATTTATATGACTTGAAAAATAAAAGCGTAATTCAAAAAGGTTAAAGTTGTAATTGTAAATGTAATAAATATGAAGAGAGATATATACAAATTTTTCAAAATTAACCCTTTAACAGGTTAGCAAATTTTCACAATATATCAATGGCAAAAATGTGTAATACATGTTCATATCAATCTCTACGACGAAATTCATCAAACAAGGTTTTCACATTCCCTCAAATGAAAACTATTTTAATAGATACATGTCATTTGAGGTAACATGAAAACCTTAAATGATGGTTTTGTTAAAGATGAAAAAAAAAACTTCAATAACGTAATGTTGTGCTTATATGACAAAACAATATCATAAATAGACTTACCTGCCCACATAAACGACCAATTTTCTTTGAATTACTATTGCCATCGGTCATAATGAAATTATTTGGGAAAAAATGTCAAATTTTTTTGTCTTAATTTTTCTCACCCTAGTTAACAAACTCTAGTCGTGAATGTAGAACTTATCAGCGCAGATCGCCGGAATAGAGATTGAAAATCTCTAATTTCCGGTCACCATCGGAGATATGAATTACGTAATAATATTTATCGTCCCGTCGTTTTTCTCTCTTTTTTCAATATGCTTACTATAAATTCTGTTACATTTTGTAGTAACCTTTCGTTTTCTCTGTTTAAAACTCAAAATGTGGATGAGAAGAGAGAAATGGAGAAATTAAGAAAGGCAGGGAGAGAATTTGAATTGGAAGGATTACATAAATCCAAGAAACTAAAACCCTACCCTTTCACATTAAACTATTTTTGTATTTGATATTTTACTCGTGAAAAAAAAAATTAATGGGAAAAGGAAAGAAATGATATTTTACTTTTTTTGTTTATTGGTTTGTTTTTTCATATTGTTCTATAGGATCCTTGAATGAATGAAGAGGGTGGATTCAGATCGATATATTGTAGTGTTTATAGATATCAAAATGATAAACATCTCGCTACAAGATGATTCTTAACCATCTTGCTGCAAGATACATATCACCTAAATCACTCATAAAATTAAATGTAAGTATATTTAAATCATTATAAAGGTATGTTTCATTATTTTGAGGGTTTATTATAACCTATAAACAATATAAAAATATTCATTTATTTATATTTTTTCATAAATATAAAACTATCCATAAAATGTGCATTTTTCACTATAATTGATAAAATTAGCTATTATTTATATTTTTTTGACCTAGCAAATAAGTATTATACTCTTGTAATTTATAAATATACATAATTATTAGAGAAAATATTATTAAAAGTTAACAAAATATGAAATATAGATAATTTAAGATGGTGATTAACAGACTTGAGGCAAGATATGTATCATGGTCCAGATAGATAATAATTTATGAAATTTTCTATTTGGCGACCTTATATGGGTATACACTTGCTTAGGGAATTTTATTTTACAATTTCCATTAGGTCAATCTTTTATTAAACTTCTCACCTAGTGCAGCTCTAAAATTTATTAATATATTTGTGTAAATAATCGGCATTACATTTCACTATAATTTGAAAAAAAAAAAAGTTTCAGCTTTTGTTATGGGTATGATTTTTGCTTTTTCATTTGTTTTTAATTTTTTGATATTATTTTATTTTATTTTTTTGCGAGGTAGGAGTCAAGTTTAGGGGTGGGAATTTGTACCCATCTATTGAGTACCCACCCTTACTGTAACAACCCGCCCCAAAATCATGATTATTTACGTACTAACCATAGTAATTACCTAAATCGCGTTATAAATTTTTTCGCGTTTACCTTTATTTATTTATTGATTTACTTGTTTATTTATTATTATCGGTGATAAGTCTCATGCAGGAGATGGCTAAGGTGTCGAATTATCGGCTTAAAAATTTACTTTACATACCCATTCAAAGAGTTAAAGTGTTTCAGGTTATACGTTTCACGTTATAAATTTATTTACCGAGAATCGGCTAATATTTTTTTTACGTCCCAATTTATATATATATTTTACAGTCCCAATCTTCATTTATTACATTTTATTCCTTTACATAAATTCAAGAAGTAATCTTTCCACTTTATTATTTTAATTCAATTACCATTGTATTTTATTTTATGTTACCCAATTATTACCAATATATCTTATTTCCTACAAAAACCCAATATGTCAAGTTACTACAACAATTACAATATATTTTATCCTATTGTTATCCTCTTATTTTATTTTAATTAAGGTCTTATTTTAATTATTATTAGTATTAGTTAATTAGATGGTAGTATATATGTGTATTAGTTAGGGGGAGGCTTAAGTCATTTTCATTTCACTCTCAAATTAGACAACTCACCAAGGCTCCCATCCTCCTCCCTCTCCCTCCATTCGGCCGGCCACCACCAGCAACCCAGCCGCCGTTTTCCGGCCATTTTCCGGCAAGCCGCTGCCAGCCACGGCCACCGTGCACCACCCCCTTCCTCCCTCTTGTGTTTTCATCCATTTTTAACTCCAAGGGTAATCTCTCAAACCCCAATTTCAATTCCTTTAGGCCCTAATCTGAAAATACATGTTATATCTATGTTTCTTTTATAAATTCTATCTCTTTTACTCTCTTAATTCATGAATTCAAGTATATAACTGTATTGGTTAAGTTAGGGTTTGAGTTTGGAGTATGTGCATGTGTATTTGGATGAGTTCTTGAGGTTTTCTTGTTGAATTCTTGATGGATATTGTTATAATCTTGATGCATGTGAGTTTCTTGATAAGTTTCTGAGTATTAAGGGCTGATTATATATGTTAAGATTATTATTTAAGTGTTGTCATGTTTAATTTGGGTGAATTAAAGAGATTTGGTGAAAGAGTGTCAAAGTGTGATGTTTGTGTTGAATGCATGTTGAATCTATGGGTGCATGTGGGATTTAAGCTCTTTGATGAGTTAACTTTCAAGGTTTAATTCTGGAAATATAGTGGATTATAGCCAAAGTGAAGTTTGGTTGAGAATTAGTATGAATTAAGGGCTAAAAGTATCATTAGAGCTGAAATTAAGAGCAAAATAGTTTCTGTTTGAATCTTGAAATTTACAGAATTATAAAAGTGGGATTTTTGCCCAGATTTTTACTCCATTTGATAGCTTAAGGTGTTAGCAAACCATAGGCTTTGGAATTTCTAATTTCCGACATGTATAGCCCGAGTTACGACCAAAACCGTAACCTCACGATTTTATATACGAATTTCTGAGTCAGTGTTTTGAGGGCTGTTTTTCGTCCCTTTGGAGACCTCTTTGGTTTTTGTGGTAAACATGAAAGTTTTAGGCCATGTTGCAAGATTTCCGGAAAGGTATGGTTCATAGTCATCCGATATCGGGAGCGTGAGTTACGATCCCGGGAAACCGGGCTGTCCAGAACAACATTCTGCTCAAATTAACCTTTGTGAACTAATGTCTTTTGGGCCTCAAACCAACCCAATAAGGGGTTCTAGGTATAAATGTGTCATGGTTATATATTGTAATTATAGAGTTATGTGTTTAAGGCTAAGAGTACCATTTTTGGAGTCCTAAGTAAGTCTTAAGAATACCTTTCAAGAGCTAGTATGTTTAAGCAATGTATCGTGACTCTCATATTTCTTTAAGTATCATGTTCAATATCTTTGCTCTAGCTAAAAGTTCCTTCTAGCTTGATAATCTCCAATGTCTAATTCAATTCATTCCTCATTTCATAATTCATTAATCCAAGCTTGCTTTTATTCACATTTGGACGTGTATATCTTGCTCCATTTCGCCATTTCATTCGATATCGTATTATCAAACCATATTTGAACTCGTTATCTTGCATCCTAGCTTCCAATTTATAATACCCTATTCATCATCAATTCAAGCTAATTGTCCTAAGTTCAAGCCCTTTTATTTGAATCACCTTCTACGTCATATTTCTCGTGATTTTCCGACCCGAAAACTCCAAAGTTTTATGTGCACAGCTCGTCCGCCCATTTTGGGGCCCTTCCACTCATTTTTAGCTTCTGGTTCTGTTGACAAAGTTGTAGATTATGTTTGTCCTATTCCGGGATGTACTCTTTTACTTCGTTTCAATTTTCCTAACTCAAGTTATGCTTTAAACTCTATTTTACTAAACCTGAATTTTTTTTTTCTTCCTAAAGTTAATTCATTTATATTACTAAGTTTCTAAACTTACGAGTCTAATTTAGAACCCTATTCGGTTCTTCATTTCTATTTATTCTCATCTTAGTTGACAAACTTCCAAAGCCATCTCCAAGCCGAAATACATTAAGATCTTTAGCGTCCCAAGGTACGGCTTTTACGATCTAAGTTATATTCATGATTCATTCAATTTATGCCATGTCAAGTTTTATGTTTTATGATATCATTATGTTCGAAAGTGGACCCATTTTATGTATTCTATGTTTATGTTTTAGCTAGTTACGTGAAGTGCTAGCCTTTTAGATGCTCCTGATCAGAGTGTCCTAGACCTGGCCAGTGTCGACCGCGTAGCGGTCACCCAATCCAAATCTAGATCGATTTGGGCATGCGCGTGTATGAGGTGCTTCCACCGATCATAAGGGTTCCACGTATTTTCTATATACCTCTATTCTATGTTATTCATGTTTATGTTTTATGCACATCATTGCAAGTTATCGTTTTATCCCCTTTTCCCGTTTTCAAAATGAATTTAAATGCCGGCACTAAAACCGTTTTCGAACGGTTTACGTGCTGGAGGTTTACGTGCTGAGTGTTTCCCCACTCACTTTTGCGATGTTTTATGGTTTTGTTTTTAGGAGGCTCGAGCTCCCAAGGCAAGGACAAGTCGGTTCCAAAGTAATTCAGGGCTGTCAAGGTAGTTCTCTAAGGAAATCACCGGTTAGCAAGGGCGAGCAGGATTTTGGAAGTCGTTTAGTTGTTAAGCTATGTTTAAGTTTATGCAGTTTATCCAAAGGTTGTATAAGTTTTATATATGAAGGTTTTTAAGCTAGTAAGTTATCTTGTGGTTTTGGAAGTTTCTTTAGTGTTGTTGCCTTGTCTCTTTTGGGAGACGGCGGTAATGCCTCGACCTAAGGTGTTCCGCTGCGCTAATCACAGGTTTGGGATCATCATTAGTGACTTAATCTTGTGGTTAAAGGTTGGGGTGTTACACTTACCCACCCATAATGAATGGGTAATATTCATTAAGAATGGATAATGGGTAGGGTGGGTATATTTTACCCATAGACAATATGGATATTCATTGGGTAACGGGTACCCATATATCCATTAATTTAATCAAATTACTCTTATACCTTTGCATTAAATTTGATTTTCAAACTGTGTTTCTGAAATCTGAATTCTGACTTTCTAGTTTCTACGTTGCTTGATAAAATTCTTCTCTCTCTCTACACTACTACTATCTCCCTCTATAGTTTCTCAATCTCTCTCTAAACTACTATCTATAAACCCTAATTTTCGATTGTAGAATTCAATTCGAGTTTTCGATTGATTCTGGGCTAGTAATCGGAGTTGGAATCGCACAATCCGACCAAGACGACTTCGAATTTCTGGGTTACTTGACTTCGAATTGATTCTGGGCTTGTCTCCAACACCGGCAAAGACGAGTGGACGACATTTTGGTTCCATTTCTTGAAGATTTCTTGAAGATTTCGATACTCAGCCTAATGCAGGTTACCTAATTACCTTCTTCTCCCATTTTTTTCAATCGGGGTTTTATTTTCAGTTGTCATTCGATTCTGATTTGCAACCCTAAATTTAGGCATTTCAGTCGTCAGTCGATTCTGTTTTGCTGGCTTTCTGGGTTGCGATTTCGTATTCTAGTAGCTTAATGAAATCAGACATTCCCCATTTTTGCTAACAAAACTAGGATTTGCCCTACATAAAACAAGACATTCTCACAGAAGAAACATGATACCTGGTAGCTTAATGAACTCAAGTTCATATTTTTCCTTAAGAAAACATTCTAATTTATTTATTGTTGATAATGTCATGTTCTGTTTTGTTCTAATTAGTAATTACAGTGTTTCACTCCTTATTGATTTTGATTTGCTCCATCTGTTTTGCAACCATAGGGATAGACATTAATCTCAATATGTTTTAGCTTGATTGTTGGTGAATTGTAGGGGTACAGTAAATCATCATTCTCAAAGTCTCAATCTGTTTTAGCCTTTTAGGTCCATCTTCTGGGTCTTCTTGTTTTGCTCGTAGTTGTTTGATTGTCGATTGTTGTTATTAGTGCTTGAATATTGACTTTCCCATTTTGTTGCATTTCAGGCCTTTTATGTCATGGACTTTAATGTTCCAGATATTAGTGATAGTATATCTCAAATCCAACCTTCTAATCCATCATTAAATAAACGACCTCGCTCAAATGATAATGATGAGTCTAGTGGTAAAGGTGTTTCGAAAGTTTGGAAATACTTTAGAAAAGTAAAGTTGGGTGGTGAGTTGAAAGCTTTGTGTAACAATTGTGACAAAGCACTTAGCGACAAAAAAAAATCATAGGACTAGTCACTTGTGGTCACATCATGATTCATATCCTAAAAGGGATCAAGCTTTAGTCGGTACTCCCTCACAAAGACCAAGGACAAAAGTTACCTTTAGTCAAGAGGAATGTAGGAGAGAATTAGCCCGAGCTATCATCATGCATGGATATTCACTTGCTATTGTTGAACATATTGAATTTAAAAGGTTTATATCTTCTTTGGAGCCAAGATTTAAGATGGTTTCTAGAGGAACCATAAAAAGGGATTGTTTGAAAATTTTTAATTACGAGAGAGATAAAACATTTGAGCTTTTACAGTCCAATAGCTCTAGGATTGCTATTACAACTGATATGTGGACATCTAGTGAAAAGAAGGGCTTTATGGCAATCACAACTCATTTTATTAGTGACTCTTGGGTTATGGAAAGTCGCATTATTTCATTTGCTTATGTTCCTTGTCCACATACAGCAGAGGTTCTTACTGATGTACTTCATGAGTGTTTGTTGGAATGGAAGTTGGATAAGAAAATATCGGGGCTTACCCTTGATAACTGTAGCTCAAATGATTGCATGATTGGTCTATTGTTGGGTAAATTGTCCTCGAGCTCATTGATGCTTAAAGGGTTATTCCTCCATATGCGTTGTTGTGCTCATATTGTCAATTTTATTGTGAAGGAGGGGTTTGATGTGATTAAAGATGGGATAGAAAAGATTAGAGACAGTGTGGTCTTTTGGACAGCTACCCAGAAAAAGATAGAGACTTTTGAAAATACATGTCGACATTTAGGGATTGATTGTTCTAGAAAACTCTGACTAGATTGCCCTACTTGATGGAATTCTACATATTTGATGCTTTTGGGTGCTTTGGAGTATAGAAATGTCTTTGCCTTGTTGAAATACTAGGATCAACATTACAAGAGTTTACCTAGTGATATGGACTGGGAATTTGCTGGAAAAATATGCAAAAGGTTAAAGTTATTCTACAACGTGACATTGTTATTCTCTGGCAACTAATATCCTACAACAAATGTTTTTTTTCCTCAAGTTTGTGAAATTCAATTGACATTAAATAGGTGGCTATTTTGTGGAGATGATCTTATACATCAGATGGCCTCAAGAATGTTGACAAAATTTGATAGATATTGGTCTCAAATCAATGCTATATTGGGCATTGCAACTATCTTGGATTCTAGGTATAAGTTGAAGATTTTGGAATTCTACTTCCCTCAAATATATGGAGATGGAGGTGGTGTTCAAGAGATTGAGAGGATTAAAGGCCATTTTTATGAGTTGTTTGATGAGTATAAAAAGACAAGCCAAGAAGGAAGAGCTGGGTCTAGTAGTTCATCACATACATTGACATATGATGATTCAGAAATGACTATTGAAGATCCCTTGGCTAAATTTGATGCTTTTGTACGAGAAGGAAGTAGTACAATGGTTAAATCAGAGTTGGATCTTTATTTGGAGGAGCAGAATTTGCCTAGGACTCCCGATTTTGAAATTTTAGCAAGGTGGAAGAATCATGGGGGTCTAAAATATCCAACTTTGCTTACCATAGCTAGAGATATATTGGCTATACCCATCTCAACTGTCGCATCAGAATATGCGTTCAGCACTAGCGGTAGGTTGATTGGTCCGCGTCGTAGTAGTCTTCATCCAAAAACTACAGCATTGATGTGTGCACAAAGTTGATTACTTGCGACGTTAGATGGTAAGTAATTATTCTATGGTATTAAATTTATTTGTTCTAATTTTAATTGTTGTGTATAAATTTAATTTTTTTTTATGATTGTTTTTTACTTTAGACACAAAAGCGGAAAAACATGCACGTGATGACATTTTCGGGGATTCTGATGCGGAGGAGGATGATGGCGAAGAGGAGTTACCAATTTGCCAAGCTCCTAATCTTGGTGTAGAACATGATTGATGGTATGCAATTTTTGAGTTTTGTACTTGTAGATATCGTGTTTTTCGCCTCCTAACTCTCACTTTTCCTCTTTTTTTTTTTTAAATTTCAGGTAGTTCGCTTTGAGTTGCATATTTTGAGTACTTTTGATGTGTTAATTTGTTTGTATTTGGAACAAAGTTGAAATTCTCTAGTATGAATGAGGAGTTTGGTTACCAAATTATTGTAATATTAAGTGTTACCAAATTATTGTATTTAGTTTGATTACAACATTATTTAGCTATTTGCAAATTATTGTAATATCTTAATTCATAGTAGACCTGTTTAGTGGGCCGGGGACCCGCCCGGCCCGAAAATATGTGGGTCAAGGCCACATTTTTAGACGGTGACCCGGCCCGGCCCGAAAAAGTCGGGGCCCCGAAGCATGGTTGGGCCGGGCTCGGGCCAAGGGTATGTGATCCGACCCGGCCCGATGACCCGACTAAATGCATTAACTTTTTTATAAAAAAAATTCTAGATTAGGTTTTATTTTTTGTGACCCGACCCGGCCCGGCGACTTATATAAACACATTAACTTTATTAAAAAAAATTCCTAGATTAGGTTCTACTTTTTTGTGACCCGGCCCGACCCGACCTGATGACCCAACTAAAAACGTAAATTAAATGCGTAATTTTTTACGTTTTTTATATATTAAAAATTTATATTATATAGTTTTCGGCTCGTTGACCCGACCCGTGGCCCGTAGGGTCAGGGCTCGGACCGAGTAACTTGGCCCGAATGTCAGGCCGGGTCGAGCTCGGGCCGACGAGTCAGAAACTTCCGACCCGACTCGCGACCCGGCCCGGCCTGACCGTTGAACAGGTCTAATTCATAGTAAATGTAAGGTTTGAAAATATAACTAAATATGCATCCAAATTAGTGATCATAAGTTTAATAAAATAGAAAATTTGATGGTGAAAGACAGATAGGAGGGAAGTCAAAAATGGACCCAAAAATAATAATAATAATAATAATAATAATAATATTATTATTATTATTATTATTTTGCATATATACAAGACAAGAATACCCAAATTTGTTGTTGCTCAACAGTGCACTGTTGCTCAACAGTGCACAGTTGCACAGACTGCACAATACAAATTTGTTGGTACAACACATTTAAGTACTCTACCCATGGGTATTATCCATGTGAGTAATACCCACTTTGGATATTACCCACATGGATAATACCCATGTGGATATTGAAGGCCATGGGTTGGGTTTGGGTAGGGTAGTTTGAACTATGGGTAAAATGTGGGTATGGATGGAACCCATCCATACCCACCCAATTCCCACCTCTAGTCAAGTTTAACATCTTTTATATAAACATGTGTGCATTCTCTTAAATTGGGTAAATAAGAATACATCAAAGTTTATGGATCTTAATTAATCAATGTATGTCTTTAAGTTGTCCGTACATAAAATAGAAGAAAAAAATGAAAGTAGGATTACAACTCCAACTAACAACATTATTTAAAGAGTGGATCTTAATTAATCAATGGATCTTAATTAATCAATGTATCTCCTTAAGCTTGCTGTGATGTTTGCTTCCAGATCGATGTGTCATAAAGGAAACCTTCAAACTGCTTGGTTAGGTTCAATATCTCTGACAATCATATCAATATGTCAGGGGATGTGAATCAAACTTTGTATAGCCTGTATAAGAATCAAATTTTCTCCTTCGATCTGGACTTTTAAAAATCTAGCTTGGAATGGATGTTGAAGACCAAAACAAAGAGCCAAAGCTTTTGTCATCATAATGAGTGAGACCTAACTAGCATAAGATCTGTTAGGGGTGTTCAAGTGATACACTTCTAATTCCTCATTATAAGATCATGGGCTACTCTTAAGACTTAGGAGGGTCTTAAGGAGCTAAGTAGCCTCCGATAGGGTATTTTTCCTTGAGTTCAAGTCATTGTCCCCTACATAAACTTGAAGCTCAAAATGGATAGCAAAGAAATGGCCAAGGTATTGGCTAATCTTTATAAGGGCCAAAATTGGCATTTTAAAACATGGGGAAAAAAGATGGAAGATTCTTCAATGAGGAAGATAAAGACCAAGAATAAGGGCATGAGGAAAACAAAAGAGACACGACCGTGTCACTCCTTGACATGCACGTGTCCCTCTCAAGCTCAAGTGAAGAATAGAGGACACGGTCATGTCGTCAGCTGAAAACACGACCGTGACCTCCTCTCCAGGAGGGTGGTCACGACTGTGTCATCTGATGACACGACCCACTGGCTACTCAAGCGCCCCCTTCTACTAGACACAGGGAAATGATCGTGTCATCCATCGACATGCCCGTATCCCCCCCCCCCTCTCCCAAATGAAGATAGAACATGGTCATGTCATCTGATGTTGCCAGGTTATTCTCTTTGGGATGTAATCTCCTTTATCTTTTAAGGGATTTTTCCCATTACCCATGTAATTTTTCCTTTTTAGCCCTCTCCACCAAGGATAATTAGTTATATTTAATATTAGTATTTGATTGTAAATGGGTTGTTTTTGGCCCCTGATTTTTGGCTCCTTTCTCCAATCATTACCTATATGAATAAAGGCATTTGGGAAGAAAGACAACAGAAGATTAATATGATCATAATAAATGAAGCTTGGGCATTGGAAAACCCTTCCTAAATCTCATATCTTTATCCATATTAACGGTGGGGAGCGAGTGTTCTTTTTAGAGTCTGATTGGTGTGTCATTTGTATCAAACTTGGTGAGTTTTTCCTTGGGTTATTCAAGTGCTAGCTGGTGGATCAACTTTTATGCAATTATTTGAAGGCCCTAAATCATCCTTGTGGATTTATTCCTTCATAGGTGATCATATCTTGCTCTATTTTCACAGGTTTTTTACAAAACATTTGTAGCTTTATTGTGTGGTGATGTTTTGGTGGGTTTATTGATCATTATTGGGTTGCTTGTGATGTTGTTCAAGTCCTTGAATGATGGGTATTCATGTGGGTACGGATTGTTGGACTTAGAGTCAAGTTTGGAGGTGATTTTGGAGTTGTGAGTCAAGTTTGGAGGTGATTTTGGAGTTGTTTTGATTTGAGTGATTATTGGAATAATGTGCTAAGTTTGTTCATATATTCATGGATCCTTGGGTCATCTCATGTTCATAGAGATTATTATTGACCCTCAATAGACATGCATCGCTAGCTAATAAAAACCAAAACCGAAAACCAAACCGTAAAATCGCAAAAATCAAGCTGATGAAACCGGTTAACTATTGGGATTTTCGGACTTTGCGATTTAAGATAACTGAAGTAGTCTAAATTGTTATGGTTTCGGTTTTGGATTTTTGAAAAGCGGTTAGTTGTGTCTAATCGTTTTTGAGTATTTGTAAAATAAATACCCTCAACAAGTGATTGGAGTAAGCATTGTGTCTGTCTAAATTTTGAAAATTACGTCTCTTTTTATATATAAATTTGACAAACTTAATTACCCAAAGTGCAAACCATGCTCCTATTCTCTATCTCTTTTGATTTCCAGGAATCGGTAATTAATTATGATTAACCATCAACCATACCAAAAAGTTACTAACTGCATTCTCAATGCGGCTGACTAACGGCTCGTTTTTCAGTGTTCAAAAGCAATTAATCACAAACAATCAATTGTATAATGCGATTTAGATTTTGTAAATCTCAAATGCGGTTAACTAGTTTTGGACACCCTTAACACTTGTTTTCCATAGTCGACCGAAGTAATCACGAAGGACAAATCCAACAGCTGAATCTTGATTGTTTAAGGAACCGTCAAAGTTTAACTTGACCCACCCAAACTTTCGTTGCTCGCAACGAACATAAATATGATTATGTTGGGTCTTGGGCCCATTGGATTCTCTTAGGGTCCACCATAGATAGGTGTTATTTAGTAACCCTAATTTTCACTTTTTCAGTTATTGTGCACCAATTTTCCTATTTTTTCTAGAGAAAGAAGAGAGCGGTTCCACCAATCGTAATCATAAACTATTGGAGAGTGTGAGATTGTGACTGATATTGATTGTAATCTCTATTGAAGATTGAATCACATATTGTGATTTTGATCGCCCTACACTCTTCCTGTCTCATAGTGGAATGTTTTCTGGTTATCGTCGTCTTTTGGTTTTTCTCTCAGTTCTTGGGCTTCCCATGCATTTGTTGTGTTTGTCTTCTTTATTTTTGTTCTTCCTTGAATTTTGACGTAATTTCTTCGGCCTATTTTGCTTCCTTGTTAACTGCATCATACGGGCAATACTATGAATTTCCTTTCAAGTGGTATCAGTGGTTTGAGATAGCTTCAATAATGAAGTGTGAGATTTTGAAATTCAATAGGAAGAGAAGTTTCACGATGTGGAAATCGCAAATGAGAACGGTTCTCATCCAACACGATGTGGAAGGTGATTGAGTATCCTGACATTAAGCCTGACACAATGATGACTAATGAAGAGTTTAAGGCGTAGTACACTGAAATTATGGGCAGTTTGAAGCCAAGAGAGTGGACTGAATTGGAGCATAAGGCACTGACAGGGATTAAGCTGTTTTTGGTAGAGTACGTTCTCATATTAGTTGTGGAGCAACGGAAATCGAAGAAGTTCTAGGAAAAGTTGGAGGAACCGTACATGACGAAGAGTTATCGCCTAAAGGAGAAGCTCTACAGGCTACGAATACCTGAAGATACTTCTATGCAGTCTCATCTTAATGAGTTTGATTCTATTATTACTGATTTAGAATCTATGGATGTTAAGTATGACAATCAGGATAAGGCTTTACACTCAATTTTGTCCTTACCACCATCATATAAAAAATTTAAGAGATTATGCTCTACGGCAACTCTAGTTCTCTAAACATTAGTGAAGTTAAATCCGGTTTGTTGTCTAAAGAAAATTTGGATGATGATGGTACTGAGGAGGCTAATGAGGCCTTGAATGTTAGGGAAGGGGTAATGACCGCAGGGCGAACGGTAATAGAGGAAAGTCTAAACACCGTCCAAAGTCTAGGAATCCTTATAGGAACAAGAACTATAATTAGAGTGGCAAGAAGGGTCATGTTGAAAGTGCTTGTTGGACTAAGGAGAGAGATTAGAAGCGGGGTGGTAAAGATAACCAATCTAAACGCGGTACCTCAAATTGCGTTGAGTCTGATTCATATTGAGAGGTGTTCACTGCTATGGATGATGCCTTGGATATTACCTTAGGTATAGAAGCATAGGATGAGTGGGTTCTTGACTCTAGATGTACCTACCACGTGTGTCCTCATAGGGACTGGTTTGATTCTTATGAGGTTGTTAATTGATACTGCCAACAAGGTGCAGGAATTGATAGTATTAAGATTAGAACTCACGATGGTGTTGTTAGAATCTTCACGATGGTGTACTCTTAAGGCTACGGTTGCAGGTACACTGGTGAAAATGTCGTCCTAAAGGTGAGCAAGGGCATCATAGTACTGATGAAGGAAATCAGGTAGGGAAGTCTTTGCATCTTGCAGGGATCTACAGTGATGAGAACTGCAACAGCAGTGCCTAAATTTAATGAGGCTGCCATCACAAACTTGTGGCGTATGAGATCGAGTCATATGGGAGAGAACATAATGTCAATTATGAGCAAGAAGGGTTGCTTTGGGAGCACACCAGTTGGCAAACTAGAGTTTTGTGGCCACAGTGTTTATGGAAACCAAAAGAGGGTCAGCTTCTCCGACGCTAAACATACAACTGCAGGGGTCCTTGACTACATACATTCAGACTTGTAGGGACCAGCTAAAGTGTAATTTATGGGTGGCAATAGGGGTGAGCGGGACCGGGATCCCGGTAATTTTCAGAGGTCCCGGTCCCGGTCCCGGTTGTGACCGAAAGCAAAGATTTACTCCCGGTCCCACCGGGACCGGGAAATCAACCGGGAATTTTTAGTCCCAGTTTCCAAATTTTTTTTTCCCATTCTTTGATTTATTTTCATTAAAAATCAATATTCATTATCCGAAAAATTATGCAAATGTGGGTGCCGATTTATTTACATAGTCACTTTTCCCAAATTAAAATTACGCAATATCTAATACATAACTTTTTTATCCGGAAAAAAAACGCTAAGTTCGAAGTAGTAGTAAATAAAATAAATCTAAAGAGGAAACACAAATTTAAATTAAACAAGTTTATCAAACATCACAAAGAAGTCATTTGATTTAAATAATATATATATATATATATATATATATATATATATATATATATATATATATATATATAAACCGGGAATTTGGACCGGGACCGGGAAATGAAGTTAAGTCCCACTCCCGGTCCCGTTGTTGACCGGGACTTCATTTTTAGTCCCACTCTCGATCCCGCTCCCACCAGGAACGGGATTTTGGGACAGGGACTTGACCGGGAGCGGGATGGGACCGAGATTCCCAAAAGTTTTGCTCCCCCTAGGTGGCAAGCATTACATGTTAACATCGATTGATGACTTCTTGAGAAAGACCTGGTTTATTTCCTACAGCATAAGAATGAGACCTGGTTTATTTCCTACGGTGTAAGATTGAGACACTCTCACGTTTCAAGAAGTTTCAAGCTCTATTTGAGAACCAAGCATGTAGGAAGATAAAGAAACTCAGAACAAAAAATGGGTTGAGTTCATTAATTCTGAGTTTACTGAGTTCTACGAGGATCATGGGATTACTAGGAATCGAACACTGGTGGCTAAACCTCAGCAAAATGTTATAAATGAGAGGATCAACAGAACATTGCTAGATAAAGCTTGTTGCATTCTTTCTGATGCAGGGATATGAAAGAGCAAGTCATTCTAGGCAGAGACTATTGCTACTGCCTATTACTTGCTCAACATAATACTTTGCTCTTCAATTGACTTCTAGATTCCATAGGAAGTTTGGTCGGGTATCCTTGTTAACTATTCTGTTTTGAGAATTTTTGAACGCCCTGTTTTTGCCCATGTAAATGAGAGAAAATTGTTCCCTGGACTGTCAAATGCATATTTCTAGGTTATGTGTCTAAGTCTAAGGGATGCAGATTGTGGTGTCCAAAGTTAAAGAAGGTTATATAGTCTACGGATGTAGCCTTTACTGAAACTGCAATGTTATATGGAGTGGAATCTACTATTTCTTCTGGTGGTGCAGGTAATCAGAAGAAGGTTGCTAAGAGAGTTGAGTTCGAGGTGGATTAGGTTAAAGCAAAAGGTAGAGCTACTGAGACCTGCAGGCAGGAGTAGGTTACTGACACTGTTCCTGAAACAGCTCAAGCTGATGAGCCTAATATTATGACTGACATTCCTCGAGTGGAGAAAGAGCATTGCATAGCCAAAGATCTCCCCAGGAGAAATATCGGGAGACCAGAGCGATACACTAAGGAAGATGATGCGTTGGTGGCTTATTCACTGAATGTTGCATAGGAGATTCTTGAAGGTACTTAGCCTTCTACCTATCGGGAGGTCATCTCTTGCCCTAGTGCCTCAAATTGATTGCAATTATGCAGGAAGAGATAGAGAGTCTGCATAAGAATCATATGTGGAAGCTACGTGAGTTGCCTAAAGGGCGATGAGCTCTCACTACTAAGTGGTTGTACAAGAGAAAAGAAGGTATCCCTGGCATTGAAAGTACAAGGTGGAAAGCCAGATTAGTGGTTAGAGGTTGCGACTAGAGAGGGAATTGACTACAACGAAGTACTTTCTCCTGTTGTGAGGCACACGTCAATTTGTACCTTGCTTGCCTTTGTTGCTCTATTTGACTTGGAGTTAGAGCAACTTGGTGTGAAGATTGTGTTCCTCCATTGCGAGTTAGAGGAAGAGACCTAAAAGAGGGAGCTAGAGGAATTTGTTGTTCCTAGTAAGGAGGGACAAGTGTGTAGATTGAAAATGTCCTTGTATGGCCTTAATTAATTAGGCACCTACACAGTGGTATAATAGGTTCGATACCTTTATGATTGGGCAACGGTACACAAGAAGTAGATGTGATAACTGTGTATATTTCAGGTAGTTTAAAACTGGGTCCTTCATTTACTTATTATTGTATGTTGATGACATGTTGATAGCATCTAGGGATATGTCATTGATCAAGAAGTTGAAATCTCAACTGCTCCAGGAGTTTGAGATGGAGGACCTCGGTGCAGCAAAGAAGATTTTAGGGATGGAGATACAAAGAGATCAAAAGGCAGGAAACTTGTTTTGTCTCATAAGAGGTATCTAGAAAAGGTGTTGGACAAGTTTAACATGCGAGACTGTAAGGCAATCTCTACTCCCTTAACTACTCATTTCAAATTGTCTGATCAATGTCACCCTACATCTGATTTGGAGATTAGGAAAATGTCCAGTGTTCCCTATGTTAGTGCAATTGGTAGTTTGATGTATATTATGGTGTGCAATAAGCCTGACCTGTCATATGTAGTTAGTGTGGTGAATAGATATATGCAGAATCTAGGGAATGAGCATTGGGAAGGTATGGAGAGGATCCTTTGTTATGTGAAAGGTACTTTGGAAAAAGGCATTGTGTATGACAAAGGTAGTGTTGCAACGTCTAATGTTGCAGGTCATGTGGATGCTGATTATGGTGGAGATCTTGATAGGAGGCTCTCTATTTCAGGATATGTGTTCACTATGTGTGTAGGTGCAATGTCCTCAAAGGCTTCGCTTTAGTCTATAGCTTCTCTTTCAAACTACTGAGGCTGAGTATATGACTACTACTGAGTAAGTGAAGGAAGTCACTTGGTTGAGGGGTTTGGTCATGAAGCTCGGTGTGCTAAAGGGCAAGACTGTGGTGTATTCAGATAATCAAAGTGTTATTCTTCTTACCAAGAATGACGTTTACCATTCGAAAACCAAACATATTAGCGTCAGGTATCACTTCATAAGGGATAAAATGTTACAAGAGAAATTGTAGTGAAGAAAGCTCATACTTTAGAGAATTTTGCATACATGCTAACCAAGCCACTGCATATCACTAAGTTTGAGTAATGCTTAGACATAGTGGGTGTTCACAGCATGTGAGAGCCCTTTGGCGCCACACCTTGCGGAGGGGTGTGTTAGCGGCGGCGATCGAGGTGTTTATGTGGACCGATAAGTCGCATGGACTAAGGTGGAGATTGTTAGGTTTTGTTGCCTATTGGACCCTCCTAGGGTCTATCATATATATATATAGGTGTTATTTATTAACCCTAATTTTCACTGTTTCAGTTATTGTGCCGCCAGTTTGTTGTTTGCCAATTCTTTCTATAGAGAGAAGAGTGCGGTTCCACCCCTTATAATCTTTGTTGAAGATCGAATCACACATTGTGATTGTGATCATCTTGTACTCCTCATATCTCATAGTGGATTATTTTTTTGGTTGTCGTCGTCTGTGGGGTTTTACCCCAGTTCTTGAATTTCCTACGTATCTGTTGTGTTTGCCTTCTCTGACTTTGTTCTTCCCTGAATTTCATCATAAATTTTATCATCTATGTTTGCTTCCGCGTTAACTACATCTTGCAAGCAATACTCTAAATTCCGTTTTAGGCTGCGTGGACGCGAGCTTCCCTAAGTGCAGGCCTTGAGTGTGTGTGAGTATATATGACCTACCCAAATTTTGGTTGCTCCCAACTGATACTCACCTAGGCTGGTGGTTGAGGCTTCTAAAATGTACATCTTCTAAATAAGCTCATTTGGATTTGCTAGCTGGTAATACTAATAACATCCCATAATTAGCCTTACATTTGTGAAATCTTAGCTCTACCTTCTGAAGGAGCGATGACTTTACCTTAGGAAACCAGCCCTGGTCAATGTGATCATCTTATGCCCCATTCTTATATAGAACAAGTTAGGAGCAGTTAGAAAAATGTCATATGAATAACTTAACCTTATTCCCAACTTTCAAGCACATGAAACAGGACTCATATGTAATGAACTAAAAATAGAAATACAAAAGGTGCACGTTTCCACTACTGTAACGTATCCATCCACAAAACATCAAGTGTACATTGTTGAAAAACAAAAACAAGAATTTTCCAAGGTTAACACGCCACTGTCTTGTTGTAGAGACGATTATTCCACTTTAGAACTGTCCAACTACCCAAAATCCGTTCCAACTATTGAGAAGAACAGAAGCAATCAACTGTAACAAAATACGTGGTTTTCAAAGGTTATATATGTCATATATTCTCTACAAAAAAGATGTATGATATGAATCACAACTCCAGCGACTGATGTAGATCATATAAAGTTTGATCTTTTTGTAAAGGCTATGCCGACTTCCTGAAGAAGCTATATGCCACGGCAACTGTTGCCACTGCCCCGACGACAGCAGCGGCCATAAGAATGTCGCTTTGCTCCCACTTGCCCATCCATGCTGGCATGCAGACCGAGCATTTCTCGTCAGGCTTGTCTGAGGATTTGTCATTCACAACATCTCCAGCTTCACCGTTGATAGCTGGAGTTGCCTCTCGGCAACATGAAACTGCCCCGGCACCTTGGCAGCATCCTGTGTTGCTTTCCTGCTTGGAGGCGGTTTCGGTTTCGATTTCCTTTGACGGCTTTGGCTCCTCTGGCTTTGCAGCAGCAGCAGCAGCTTCTTCTTTTAAGCCCATTTGGCCCCTAAAATATATTGTAGCATGTCAAAAATGGATGCGGGTAACTCTGTTGCAATCGAATAATCAAGTTTCAAAGCAAGAACCAAAAACAATGTGAAGATGATACCCCAACCCTGTTCTTTTGGTGGGCATGTAAAAGTTGGATAAGTAAAGTTAGGTAATTTGAGCAGGTTTGGATAGTTTATATAGAAGTAGGTAGAATAGGTAATGAGCTGTTTTAGAAGTAGAAAAGTTCTGTAGGTTTAGGTAGGTTTATGTAGAAGAAAGTAGAACTGGGAAGGACTAGGTAGAAAAATATCATGGTAGTTTACCCTTGCAAAGAACAGGGCCTTAGAAGATATTGAAACCCATTGAATGATAGAAGAAAACAATGAAAAATAAAAATGGCAAATGAAGCAAGATGATGCCAAGATATACCTCCACAGCTTTTGTATGATCTCTCCCTTGCCAATATGCACGTCAATCAAATCAGATACATCATCTGGAGTAACATAACCATACCTGCAACACAATGACAAAATAAGCTAACTCCATCATGAAAAACAAATGCAGAGACAGCAAAATGATAGGGCAGAGGTAGGACACGGGATCTTACCAATCACCAGTAACCTTTCCTTCTGCATTGGTGCCAAAGATTATCAAATTCCCAGCATACTTGTGACCTCCAACGTGAGAACAAGCAGCAACATAAACTTTTTCATCCAAGCCTCTAGCTGAAACCTCTTCCTTGAATTTCTCGATGAGGATGGGTCCACATGTGCCACACCGTTTATCCCTACTAGCATGGGCACAGACGAAAACATATGCACCAGCCAAGGGTTCAGGTTCACCAGATGCCCATGGCTTGCCATTCACAAGAACGTCATCCACAAATGAATCCACATCGGACTCCTTCAAAGCCCTTCATACAGTAAAACATAAAATTAATCCAGGCGAATAATAGGCATATTAGCCAAGAAATCACCCTGTAGCTTTTAACCAATGATCATAGAACACATGACTAAGAGCATACCAAAAAAAACGTCGCACAAGAAAAGAAAAAGACGAAAGGAACTAAAACAATTGTAACATGGCAAAGGCTCAGACTAAATTCATATCAATGACAAGGCTGTCAAGGGCGAAAAGTACCATCAAGAGCTAGCATGGCACTTCACTCGTCAACAGTTACGAAATGATGCCGTGAAATATTTAGTTTACCTATATTTGACCATCTCAGGAAAGATAAGCACATCACCATCTGAGCACTCAACTCCTTCGCATCCCGAACATACAGTCAAACGAGTCTGCAAAATAAACACCACAATATGATCAACAAAAGCCAAAGGACAGGTAAGAAAAGATTATGAGCCCATGGTCCATAATTAGGACCTCACTATAAGACTATCAACTGCCACCACTGACGGAAAATGTTAGTTGGAAGACACTAACGAGATTATGGAATAAAGAGATCATAACAAGTATCCTCCAACCTTCTAATAAATACTTTCTCTAAAGGTGTCGAATGAATGGGCTAGAAGGTGCCCACAACAGAACTTTAAGTAAATATTACTATAAACCTGGCAACAGATCAGGCATTTCAATACCTTGCCAATACCATAAATAACATTTCTATCAAAAGATAAAATGCCCTCAAACAACAAACCTAATTCACTAGGGTAGAGTATCATATCATCATCCAAGACAAACAACATAACCTCCAAAACATAAACATTTTAATATAGCATGAAATACTTAGCAGTTGGCAACAATGAAACTATCAAAATTAGCACAAACAGGTCAAGATGTATGTGGTATTACCCATGGCAAGACGTGCAATGATGCCTTCAATTACTACACCACCAATGATCAAGAAAAACATTCAATGGTGAAAGTATCATATCAAAGTCTACTTCATTTCATTCATAACGAAAGCAATCTCCCGAACAAACACAAGATACCATGAAAAAGCTAACGTGATTACATTCTAGCCCTTGAATCACACAAAAATTCAACACAATCAATCAATCAATAGAATCTCAACGCAATTTTCATAAAATTAATTCAAAAGTAACACAACATTTCAATTAGCGCACATGATCGTCGATTCCGCAGAAAAGGAAAACCTCAATGCACTTTTCATCAAAGATAAAATAATCGATTGACTCACGCAGAACTTAACATCAGTCAAAACACTTATCAACCACAACAACATCGCAATTCCTCTCCACAGAACCAGATCACGGACAAAAATTCATGCTACTCCAGCACTCGTCACGACAACAACGCAACAATCACATAAACTCAAAACCGCTAATCCTAACCAAACGAAAACCGGAGAATACCGATCGATCGATCAAGGAACAAACCTAACCTTGACAGGCATATCGTTCTTCCGAGCCTTGAGAGCGGAGCTGAGGAGCTTGGGGAGTGGATCGGCATCGGAGTCTTCGACGCGAGAAGGCCAGGCGTCGTAGGTCTTGTAGCAGAGGAAGACATGGCGATCGTAGGGATCGACGGTGTTAGCAAGCGAGCTGGAGAACATCTCCGGCCGGTCGAAGCCGTGGTTCACGGCAGCGGCGTCGTCGGAGGCAGCCATGGAAGGAGGTCGAGGTGAGCTGGAGAAGGAGGAGGAGAGAGAAGGAGGAAAGGAAGGTTGAAGATGAGGGTGTGTTAGCTTTGTTGTTGTGGTAGTTGAAAATATCTCGAGTGGACGGAGCAATGATATTCTTCGAAGAGCAACAATGCGCATTGAATTATTGAAAATGTGTGTCCAACTCAATGTCTTGCGCCTTCCGAATGGGTTATTTCATGCCGGCTATGTAAACAGCCCAGCCGGGTCAAAACTGGCCCACAGACCTCTCGCTGGCAAAAACTCGGGTCTGGGTAAATTTGGGTTTTGACAATATTGAAATTGGAGGAGGAATTGATGTTCTGACTTGATTATCTCAGGTCTGACAAATCGAAAGGAGCGAAATTCGGGTCGAAATCGGGTTCGAATAATAGAAAAAGAGAAATATTTTGTCAGAATATGCGGTCAATGTCGAAATTGGATTCGGACAAAACCGGTTTTCCGAGTTGGATGAATTCGTGTGTTCGGGTCGGACAACATTTGTACGCGTTATGAAACTCTTTTGTTGTTTTTGACTGGGATGTAGATCCACCTTAGAATCATCGGATGAGAAAGCGGAAAAAAGTGAACCAAGATCTAAATATGTTGGTTTACAGATGTATGAGAGCTAATGGGGTTGAGTAGGAGAGTAAGAAAAGTAAGGCTTGAGAATCTGGTCCTTTTGTTTGACTCGGAAAGAATGAGTATGGAGAAAAATTCTAACATGTCCAGATTGAAAATAGGTTGGGTCTGACTTTAGCCTAGGATAGAAGTTGTGTTCGGATCAAGTTTAAAAAACTATTTCTCAAAAAAAAGAGGTTGAAAAAACTAAGAATAATTTCCTTAACTTGACTAACAATACAATTTTCTTGTCTTATTTCTTTATTTTTTATAGTGGCCAATTAGCCAAATTTATTTAATTAGATCAAAAGTGCCAAATATAATGAGTACTTGTCGTACATTGAAAAAATGGCAAAGTACAAGTATCACAAAATTAAAAAATACATCACAAACAAGTTGGTTCATGAAAATGCCCCACCTCTCACTATCAATCTGTGACTATGAGGCATCCAAACACCCAACAGGTGGATTGATTGCACCATCATACCTTGTTGCACTCCATTCTCGTACCAAAATAGATATAATGGCTATAATGCTTAAAATAAAATTAAAAGGATCTCACTTCCTGCTTTAAGATCTTCACATAATTCTTGCCAAAAAAGACTCTTCCTTGATCTACTTTCCTTTTCTCTACAGAGTATTATCTCCATTGCCTCAAAAAGCATGTGTCCTTTTCTTTCAAAACGTTCCTATCCACGTGGGGATAGTCTTTAATCTATATATAGGCTTTTCTTTCGTCATCTTTTGTCATCTTTGATAACTCCATTTGTAGTCCCGGAACCTTCCTCCCTTCTTACATTACAAAATAGAAGCTACTACCCCCACCAGTAAGCAAATTCCGCTTTTCTCAAGTTTGTCATTATCGACGACCAACTACTACTACTACTACTACTACTACTACTACTACTACTACTACTACTACTACTACTATTGCTGCTTTAGTATCTTCTCCAAGAAATTTGGTTGTTGTTGCATTAATAAACTCGTTACCCACTGATCCATGAGGATCAAGGGTACTCGGAGTAGCGACCCTCATCTCGACCTACCCGGAGAATATCCACATGCTTTCGGTTGTGTGGGTCCTGGAGATGAAGAAAACAAGTACTACAACTACTACTACTCCTCCTCCTCCTCCTTGATAATTTATCTTCAAAATACTACTCTACTTGTGGATGGTTCTCAACCCTCATCAAACCGATACTGTGACCAAACTGATCTGTAAAATTCCCCGTCTTTGCTGCTTTAGTATCTTCTCCAAGAAATTTGGTTGTTGCACTAATAAACTCGTTACACACTGATCCATGAGGATCAAGGGTACTCGGAGTAGCGACCCTCATCTCGACCTACCCGGAGAATATCCACATGCCTTCGGTTGTGTGGGTCCTGGAGATGAAGAAAACAAGTGAAAAACCGACTAATTTTCCAAGTTCAAAGCCCAGGGAATCACTCAAGGAGGCAAAGAAGACATTGAGTTGGGATCGAAGTCAAGCAAAAGGGCAATTTTATCATTACACAAGAGTCAGGATTAAAAATTGAGTGAAGAAGAAATGGGAAACGACCAAGGAAACAGAAGAGAAAATAGGACTGGCGCTGGTCGCGCCTCACTACTTTCTCCATCCCATTCCCCTCGTTGGAGGCACTGGTCGTGCCTCCGCGTATTTTCGCAATTTCTCAAAATTTTCTCCCCCTCTCTTTGTTATGTTTTCTTTCATTTCCTCTCATCCCCTATTTAAAACCCTCTCTTCCTTATTTGTAAGCATCTTTGAACATTTGTAAACAATTTGAAGATGAATTCTTCTTGAGTATCTAAAAACCCTCCCCAAATCTCTTCTCTCTTTATTCATTAAATTTCAATGGTGATGGTTATGAATATTCACTTTAGGGCTTGATTAATGGGCAACCTTTCCATCAAGCTTGTTCTAGATTTTCATGGTGGTTCAAGTGAAAGTGGGTGGACCTATCCTTTAAGCCTTCACTTGGATAGAAAAGGTTAATCTTGGAGAGCTTTCTTTAGAGATTAATCATATCTTGTTGCTTATTGCTATTTTGTTGTTTATCTTCCAAAACCCCTAAAAATAGATGTTAATTTTGAGTTCTAAGTTGGGATTTTCTCAAACCTTAGGTTGTATCTTGATCCTCGGGCATCTAATCTATCTTTGCTAGTCAATTCTGGATTAGCCACATGCTGTTGTTCTTCAATTGTAGTCTCTTGAGACCTTTTTTCATTTAAATCACTTGTGTTCCCCATGTTTTCTCTTTGTAAATCTTGAACTTCTCCCCAATCTTGAACTCCCAAAGCTTCTTGAATGTTTTCACTTGATTGATTTTGGTTAACATTTAGGACGCTTGTTGGTTCTGGCTCGAGTTCCGACGCATCCGCCCCATTATTATCCTTGCTTCCTTCATCTTCAATATGCTCATTGGCATTGAGAATAGCAACTTCATTAATGA
Organism: Portulaca oleracea; assembly: GCA_029582165.1. NCBI lineage: Eukaryota > Viridiplantae > Streptophyta > Magnoliopsida > Caryophyllales > Portulacaceae > Portulaca > Portulaca oleracea. The sequence goes on from CM055893.1 coordinate 6,829,868, forward strand.
TAGCCCCTCGTTTCCTTCCTTTTCTTGAGTTGGTTGTTATGCATTTACTACTAAAACTTCAAGCAATGTTGCTGAGTCCAGTGATTTCTCTTGTCCCCTGTCACTTAATATTGTTTCTTGTTCCCCAAGATCATTATCGGCACTTAGGATCTCATTCCACTCTTGTACTCCTGAGACTTCGAACATCTCTCATCTTAGCAATGTTGGAACTTTAACTAATGCTGCTGAGTCTAGTGATTTCTCTTGTCCCCTATCACTTAATATTGTTGCATGTTCCCCAATATAACTATTGGCAATTAGGATTTCATCCACTCCTGTACTTCCAAGACTTTGAATAACTCTCCTCTTAGCACCTTAGTTTGCTCAGTCACTCGCATTACTTCTTCAATGTGGTAGTTACTTGAGAGTTGGATCCAAGAATGTTTTGTATCTCACTGGAATTCTTGGTTCCTGAAGTCAACTCCTCGTTATCAAAATTACGACTAGACTTCTTACAATTTTGTCATTTTCTACTATTTTCTTATGTTAATTTTTTGTTTTCTTATTTTAAATATAAATCAATTCATGTAGGTTAACATTGAGTTTATGAACGCATTTAATTCAATCTGAGTTGGATTTCCTTCATAGAATTAATGATTTCTTTGGATCTTCTTCTACATGTGAGGGTTCAAGAAGTGTGAATTACTAATTTAAGGAGTTTGTTTAGGATGTGAGTTGTGTTTATTTGAGTTTATGTTTGAATTTATGAATGTATTTAACTAAATCGATTTATGTAGGATGTTTATTTTGTGTATATTGCACTTTTTGATTTTCACATCTCACGGTTGATTCCAGATTTTGCATTTCTATGTTATAGATCATATGATTGTAAAAAGGATAAATGATGTATTGTCTCAGTTGGCAACCTAATAATTACTGAAATATATTGACGATGTGGAATTCTTACGACATAGATGCATTGCATCAATTACTCAACCTTTGATTTGGATGATGTTGATGTACATAAAGGTATTAAGATTATAGGACCCATTTCAGAGGACAATTTGGTGGCTATTAGTAAGAATTATTGTCAAAAATATGCAGCTTTTCTGGATGATTAGCTATGTTCAATTATTATATTGCTTATATGTATTTAACTGTTGTTTAGATTAGATATGCTTGCTTTTTTTACCAAGCTTTTGAATTTTTTTCTCTTACACATGCTAAGAAAGTGTAATTTACTTTATCAAATGCACTTGTAGTGGTTATTTCAGCTGGAGTTAAGCTAAAATAAGGTTGTGATTCCTAATGTTGTCATTATTGGCCTTGACAATATAAGTAATAATGACGTTCATCAGTAACATATATTAAGAGGCATGTGAGCAAAAGTAAACTAACTAACATATCAAGAGGGGTATTTGAACAAAAGTAAACTTTTTTCTCATATTCCTTTTGACTTGTCAACAACCTCATCATCAATTATTTTTACTATTGAGCTCAATAATGACAACGACATGAGTTACACGAACCAACACCTAGTAAACCACGGCTACAAATGTGGTTGGTAAAGTAACATTAGACATTTTCTCTCCCCATTTTCAAGATCAACTTCTCTATTCTATAAGTTTTTTCACGTTGATGCAACTTTTATATTTTATTTTTTTAGAAATATACATTTCGCTTAAAATTTTACGTTTACTAGTCATCATATGCATTATTCATCTACTCACGCATATGGTGGTTAGTGAACCTCAGAAGATCAAGTAAATTGATTTATTTCAAAATGTAAATTTTGCATTAAGATGAAAAGGACTTGCATAAAAGAGAAGTTGAGCTTAAAAATGAGGACGAAACGTGCGAGATAGAAATTTAAAAATTTTAGAAAGAAAGAAAACAATCTAATCTTTTAGTATATAAGCAATATAATAAGTAAGTGTCCAGAAGAGTGACCTATACTTATTAGTGAACTTCTAGCCAAGAGTCTTTAAACAGTGTTATGAAATAGGATATATAATTAGAACAACGGTTAAGTACTACCCAACTTCCTTCAAAGTGACCTCAAACAACTTGTGTAATCTATTCACATTCTTTATGATTGTATACCATCTGTGTTAGTAATTGTCAGTTTGTTTCGTGGGACAATACATCACAAACAATTGAACTTGTGATTGTATACCATCTGTGTTAGTAATTGCCAGTTTGTTTCGTGGGACAATACATCACAAACAATTGAACTCCATAGGTACAAATAATCATACAAACAAATGGAAGCTTTGAAGACATGACATGTTTTACCTAGTACTTATCTGTAAGAGTCTTTCAATTCTTTATTTACATTCACTTAGGCCATTACTAGTGGTGGGTGAAATTAGGTTCACCCACCCTTTAAAAGTGAGTCTTACCCACTTGTAATTGGGATATTTTTACAATGGTGGGTGAAGTTTATCCCACAATTAATACTTGGACCCACTTTTTTATTTTAACTTTTTTTTATTTTTCAACATCACATTTAATAAGGGAAAGACAATGTTGTTTGGGGTTGTTTTGGCAAATAAAAACATGTGAACCCCACTACTCTCACTCGGTAGGAATTCTCGGTGGAACGGGTGAGATTTATTTCCCTCACCCACCCGTGTTTGTTACCCACTATTGGCTGCCTTTTTCCACCCAATTTGGCATTGATATTGTGCGGGTGAGTGATAGACTCAGTATTGGTAGTGGCCTTATTACTTGAAAAATTGTGTGATAAACATGAACTTGATTGAAGTGGAACATGAAAAGTTGTCTTATATATAGTAACAACAATAAATAGTCTATATATCAATGGTTTATAAAGTATTGTAAAATGTTGATAATACTACTCGTGGAATAATAACAACAATACGTCGATGCATACATTTTTAGGGAAATTGGATTTTAATAATCCCTACTTTTACAAATTGGTTGGCAATAATCCTTACTTTCAATTTGTATTCTGGTAGTCCAAAAAAAAAAAATTTGTATTGTATTGGTACCAAATACAGCACCACATTCTTTTTATTTTTTTCATGTCTACCCCATATTGTTTTTGATTTTTTCGTTCCTGCCCCCAGATAGGTAATGAAGTTTAGTTGCTAAAACATTTTTAAAATTATTTTTTTGAGATTCCGAGCAATTATTATGATTTTTTAAAAAGAATAAAAAATTGAAAAAATCATAAAAAAATGAAAAAAATTAGGAAAAGTGTTGTAAATTCATTAAAAATCGTGGTAAAGTGTTATACAAAGTTTTGAATCAAATGCAACACAAAATCTATGATATTTAGGGTATACTCTCGATTAGGTCCCACTACAATACAATTTTTTTTTTGGACCACCAGAATACAAATTTAAAGTAGGGATTATTGCCATCCAATTTGCAAAAATAAGGATTTTTAGAATCCAATTTCCCTACATTTTTATATTATTCATTATTGTTAACATGTTTTCTACCTATGATACACATTTGTTTATTTAGAGCATCTGCAATGTGGAATTTTGGTTTGGAATTTCGGTTTCTTTTCTCTCCACTTATCTCTTTCTCTCTCGTATTCATCACTCTTTTTTTTTGGATCAATAGTGGCCTTATTAGCCAAAGATTCATTCATCTAACCAAAATAAATGTGTCGTCTGAGCATTACAAATACCCATCCAAAACCTGGGTAAAATATGTAGACAAGAGACAATGTCAAACACCAAGACAAGACAAGACTTGGTGGGTACAACACACAATCCCTCAAAAAGCTCATTTCACTCATTTTCACATTATTCCATCTCTTGTGAAAATGAGTGGTGAGTTAGAGAGAGAAAGAGATAAGAGGAGAGAAGGAGGAGAGAGAACAAACCAAAATTTCAAACCAAAATTCCACATTGCATTTACTCTTAACACTGTAGTCTTTAGAGTGGTTAAGTTGAGTTAGGATTGGTAAGGTAAGGAGGGGAAATGAAAGGCAAGGTTGAGATTTGTTTTACTTAGGTTAGTTGTGGGGTTGAAATATTTTATTAATAAATCTTAAATGTTTTGGGGAAAATAAATAAAAAAAATTATAAGTATTGGAAAAATGGAATGGTTTAATGATTAAAGGATTATTGGATGATAATACACTGAACTTTAGGGGTATTGGACAATAATGCACTGAACTTTTTTCTTGGATTCTAATACACTGAACTTTGAGGGTATTGGACAATAATGCACTCAGGCCAATTCAATTGGTGGTTGACGCGGTGGTTGTCCTATTTTGAGGTATCGTTTTTCTATTCTTTTTTTCAAAAAATATATTAGTCATTCTGCTTATGTCTACTTTCTTACACAGCAAAAGTTTTTCCTGAAAAAAATAGAAAAACGACACCATAAAGTAGGACAGTCACTGCGTCAACCACCAGCTGAATTGGTCTGAGTGCGTTATTGTCCAATACCCTCAAAGTTCAGTGTATTAGAGTCCAAGAAAAAAGTTCAGTGCATTATTGTCCAATACCACTAAAGTTCAGTGTATTATCATCCAATAATCCATGATTAAAATAATATTATTTCAATTTCTTTTTTTATTAGAATTTAAGTCTGGTTTGAGTGCTTTTAAGGAGTTGGGTAAGGTAAGATAAGGTAAGGTTGAGTTAAGTTAAACCTAACTTGTTAGTCTAAAGAATATGGCCTAAGTTGTGGCAATTAAAATGTAACAACCCGCCCTAAACCCGTATTAATTAAGGCCTTAATCCCAGTGATTAACGAAATTACGCTGGTCAAAATTTTCTTTCTTTTACGTTAATATGGTTATTACTGTTATTATTATTATTTATTTTTATGCGCGACAGGTCTCGAGCAAAGCGATGGTTAAACGGGTTGATTTTATGTTATCTCGAATTTAAAGTTATAAATATTATTACGAGTTTATGAATACTTTTACGATAAGTTATATAATTTATTTTATCGTTCTCAATTTTACGTTTGTAACCGAAGAAGGTTATATTAATTTTAATTTCCGTTTCAATTACGATTTATGTTACCCAACCTTCCTAAACATATTTTATCGCCCAATTTATTTTATTTGTGTTATCCTACCAATTTATTTTATGTGGCTTAATACTAGCTAATTTTACCCAATTTATTTCCAAGTAATCTTATTTAATCATATACTAAATTATTTTACCAAGTTTGTGTTCCCTAATTTTATTTTAGTCGATACCAATTATTTTACCTAGCAAGCTAATTACACTTTTGGGTAGCCTAAATTACTAATTAGGGGGTTAAGTAATTAAGTGGGAGTGTTTTATATATGAGGGGGTGAGTTAGTATGGGTGTATGTCATTTTATTTGGATGAAACACAATAGATTCACTCTTCTCCTCTCTTCCTCCCTCTTCTCCAGCCAGCCACGCCCCCCCTGCTCCGGCCAATTTCCGGCGGCCACGCCGGCGACCACCAGGCGGTGGCCGTGCTCCCTTCCATCTCCCCTCTTGTTTTTCTCCTTCAATTTCTTCTCCAAGTGGTACAATTCTCAAACCCTAACTCTAATCTTTATGTTCTAATCTGAAATTTCATTTCTAATTTGTGTTTTCTTGATGTTTTTCATCTCCTTTATGATATCTAAGCATGAATTTATGTTGTGGTTAAGTTAGGTTAATTAGGGTTTAAGTTTTGGGTTGAATGCATGTAAATTTTGGGTGTTCTTGAAGAGTTCTTGATAGATTTATGGTGGATGATGATTCTATCTTTGTGCATGTGAGTTGTTGAAGGAATATTGAATTTTGGGACTGATTATAAGTATTGGTTATGTTAATTATGTGATTTTGTGCTTAAATGATATGAATTGGTGAGAATTTGGGGAAGGAGTGCTAGTACAAGCATTGTTTCAAGTAGCATGATTTAATCCATGGTTGCATGTGAGATTTATGATGTTATTTGAGTAAGTTTTGAATATTCATTTCTGGAAATATGATGAATGTTAGCTAATTTGAAGTTTGGTTGTGAATTGGTATGATTTAGAAGCTTAAACAAACATTAGAAGTGGGATTAAGGGCATTAAAGTTTCTGTCTAAGTATCTGATTTTTACAGAGGATGAAAAATGTGACTTTTGCCCGGATTTTTACTAGAAATGATAGCCCAAGTGATTATCTAACTCTAGGCTTTGGAATTTCGAGAATCCGATATGTATAGCCCGAGATACGAGCAAAACCGTGAAGGGGTACTGTTATATACGTTTTCTGGAGTCAGTAGCTAAATGCTACTTTTTCGTCCATTTGGAGACCTTGTTGGTTCTTGTGATAAACATAAAAGTTTTAGGTTACTCTTTAAGCTTTCCGGAAAGATAAGATTTGCGCCCATACGATATCGGGAGTGAAAGATATGAGGCCGTGTTTAAGGGCTGTCAATTTAGTTTTCTGCCCAGAATATTATTTCCAATTTCTGACTTTGGGGCCATAATTCAATCATTAAGGAGTTCTAATCAATGGGCGAATTGTATGTCAATGTTAGGATAATCAAGATATGTATTCTAGGTTGCAAGTATGATCATTTGGTGAGGATGGTTTTCTCCTAAAGGTGTAATTGTCATTAGTAAGTCATGGTTATACTATTGAAGAACTAAAAGAGTTATTATCACATATTGATGTTTGGTTTAGAATTCGGGATGCTTGTCTAGCCTAAGGCTTCTTTGATCTCTAAATAGTCTCAAGAAATAATCTTCTTCTAAGTACTTAACTCTAGTTCATCGTTTCAAATGCTCCCGAAATTAATATTTCATTCTCATAATTGTCTTCCTTGTGCCAGACGACATTCCCAAATAAAGTCAAAGAACTCGTTAATCCTCATTTTAGCCTTCCATTTCTTGAGTTTCATACTCCATCCATGTTATTGTCCAAGTCTACTCTTCAATTCACAAGCTTTCCATCGATTATTTACGAGCCTCTATATGAGTTTCATATCAGAAGTTCAAACTATAGGATTTGTTTTTATGTGCCGACAAACCAGCTTCTGTCCGGGCTACTTTTCGAGCCCTTCCTTTCATTGTTAGCCTTCGAGCTAGTTGACAAAGTTGTAGGGCGTGATTTTCCCTTTCCGAAAAGTACTCGTTTGCAAAAATCTGAGTTTCCTAGCTCAAGTTATCACCAAATCTTTGATTGATCAAAAACTGAAATTTCTATTTTTCTCATCCCTTTTAAGTTATCAAGTTTTAATTACTTTAATCCCAGCTTGTAAATTTCAAGAACTTTATTAAAGTTCTCAATTTTCTTATGCTCTTATTATAGTTTCCAAGTCGCCCAAACCGTCCCAAGCTCGAGGCACGTCGCTAGATCTTTCTACTACCCAAGGTACGCGAATTGTCCAACTTTTTGCTCCTTATTATCATTTAATGTTTTCGTGGTTATTTTAAGTTGTGCTTTAATGGTTATGTTACGGTTTTAAAAGGTTCCATTTTATGTTTTCTTTGTGCTAATTACTTATAGGTGCTAGCTCTTTTTATGTATGATACTCCTGATCAGAGTGTCGGACTGGCGATGTCGATCGCTTCTGATCACCCAATCCAAACTTCGATCAGTTTGGGCATGCGCGTGTGTGAGATGCATTGCATCGATCGTAAGGGACCAAATACTTATGTTTTAGTAACTTTCATGTACTTTACCTTTTACGTTGATGAATCAAGTTATTTTATTCTTGTTTATCCCTTTCCCCGTTTTCAAAATGAATTTAAATGCCGGCACTAAAACTGTTTTCGAACGGTTTGACGTGTTGGAGGTTTACGTACTGAGTGTTTCCCCACTCATTTTTGCGTATGTTTTAATGTTTTGTTTTAGGCGGTCCGAGCTCCCTGGTTAAAGGCAAGGATAAGCAAAAGTAGGCGTGTACCCAAGCAAGGTAGTCTCGAATGGAAGTTTGGCCGACTCTGGTGGTTTCCTTATGGTTAAAAGACCCCCTTAATTATGAAATATGGGATGTAGTTATTTCTCTAATGGTTGTATAAGTTGAATTATTTATGTCTTGGTGGTTTTTAAGTATGAAGTTTATGTTTAAAGTTTGGTTGTGTTTATTGTGTACTTAAATGGTGTATTTGGGTTTGTTGCCATGTCCCGAGTTGGGACGGCGGTAATACCTCCACCCTAGGTGTTCCGTTGCGCTAATCACAGGCTTTGTGTTTGTATTATGTTAATCTTGTGATTAAGGGTGTTGGGGTGTTACAGTTGTGGTATCAGAGCGGAGTTGTAAGAAGAACTTGAGGATTTAGAGTTTCATAGGAATTTGTGATACGGATTTGAGCAATATGGATGTTATGTGTGATATATGCACCCTTATGGATTGAGATTTGGAAATTGTGAATATGTTGGGGATGAATGTTGAGTTTGAAGCTCTAGATGTGTTTATGAAGTGTAAATTGTCTTCTTGCAGGAATGAAATTATGTAAAAATTTGGGATAGTCCGATTTATAGGGGAAGTGCTGTCGAAATTTCTCCAAAATTTAGAGTGCTTTAGTATAAAAATCTAAGGAAGTTTAAGTACAAATTGCAAGTAATCTAATAGTTGATGCAAGTGAAGCGTGCTAAGTGCTTTTGGGAATGCGAGACATGTTGAATTAGTCTCGAAAGGAGAATTTTAGTCATTCAAAGAAAAGCAAACAAATCCAATTCCAAGTGGGATTGATGTAGACCGCAAAGGAAGTGTTAAGTGCCTTACCATGGTGTGTTGTGAAATGTTTAGAAGCGTTTAAATGATATGAGTGACTAGTACGCTCCAAGTACAGTAAGTGAAGTCACCGGGATCTTAAGAAGGAATAAGAGTTCCTTTAGTATCAAATGAGGTTCAAGTTGGATAAGTCTCGGATCTTGCCTTGATTTTCTTTTATTAATTTTAATGAGCTCTTATTTGCTAAGTTTATTAAAACCTCACGTTCATGTTATATATATGTAATATAGAGGGAACCCAGTGGTGACCCTTTTCCCAATCCTTTCGCAATGTTTATGGAGCCCAATATCTGAAGGAAGCTATGACTCAATCAATGAAGACTACACCTCCGCCTAGAACGGTTGAGATAAAAAGTACAGACAGGCTCTATGTAGCTAAGGAGGCAATAAGTACTTTGTTATGCATAGTCGACATAGGAATAATTGGTACCCGGGTGTGATGGAAAACAAAGGATTATACTAATAGCCGTTCCATGCTTTAAGTGCTGCCAAGTTATTCTTGGAAGGAAGGAAAATGGGTCGGACTCTAGTAACGTATAAGTGCAAAGGTAGCACGCGTAGTGGTCTTTAAAACAGGAATTTGGGGCCAACAAGTAGTATACGAATCTTTTGGTCCGTTTTAGTATCAGCGGTAGATAGTTACATATGTAAATGATTCCCCGAACCTTGGACCATCACGTGATAACGCTTTCGAGAGTTAAGAACAGCTATTAAACCCCAGATGACCGGAAGAATACGTAAATGGATAGTTGGCCGCGTTGCCTTGACCAAGCTTGGGATGCGGTATTCCGAGGTATCAAGAGAACATACCAGTTTCGGTAACTCAGGTCTGGATGTAATTCTATAGAGATTCACCTGAAGTGATAAGGGGAAATTCCGATTTGAGGGATAAATTTATTGCATATCTGGACTTCATAGGGACATCCAACGAGTTGGTGAGGTTCAACCCTCCTCTGTATGGCTAGCATACTTCGAGTTCATCATTTGAATCAAGCCTTATATTACAATCATTGTTCGGTTGTAATTTTTGTGGTTTTAAGTAAGGATTGTCGATCTCAGGGATGGGTGTGAGGCTTGATTAAGGGTAATCGGTTTGTGGAAAGGGGGTTTTCTCACAATGCGGAAAGCAATAAATTATGTAAAGAAAGCATTTAAATCTAACCTAGACATGATAATAATAAAGAAAGCAATTAAAAGAAAGCACTTAAAGATGAAAGCAATTAAAAGGCATGAATGAAGACAATGAATGAACAATGAAATTGGGAATGAGAAATTATACCTTTGATGACTAATCTTCAATAAACCTTCAATCTACACTTGAATTTCCCCGAACAAACAAGAAATTGTGGTTTGGATTACCAAGAATCCCCCTAATTCTCACTAGTAAGTAGAATTGGAGTTCCTTGACCCTCCTCCCCACTAAAAATGGAGTTGATTGTGGCTAACACTATAGAGCTTGGGAAACAAGTCAACAATGGCAATTATAGAGAGAGAGAGAGAGAGAGAGAGAGAGAGAGAGAGAGAGAGAGAGAGAGAGAGAAGAGAGAGAAAGCTTGTAAAACTTCAATGGAAACTTGCTTGAATTGAGAAAGCTTGAGAAAGTTTGAATACAAATGCTAGAAATCAATGAAAGCTTGAAGAACAATGAAGAACAATTGAAAACTTGAAGAACAATTAAGAGAGATTAAAGAAAATAAAGGAAAGCAATTAAATCTAATTCTACTCCTAAACTACCTAGGCTAATTGATAATTTAGATTAATACAAGTGGGTATTTATAGAAGAAGGAAAAATACAACCCCAAAACCCTAGAACAATCGCGGCACGCGCGTCTGCAGACAGTGTGGCTCGGGCGAGCAGAAATTTGGCTTGGGCGAGCCAGCGTTCTGGCTGGTGTTTTTGTTGCTCCAGAACCCTTGCTCGGGCGAGCAGAAATTTGGCTCGGGCGAGCAAGCGTTCTGGGCAGTTTTCCCTGCCGACTTCAAACACGCATAACTTCTTCATCCGAACTCCGTTTTAGGCCCGTAAGATATCGATGGAAAGCTCTCGGTGTGTACTTTAAGCTCCCAAAATTTCAGAGCCATCGGAGTTGTAACGAAGGAGTTATGACCCAAAGGGTGAAGGCACACGTATTTCAAACCTTTAAGTTTGTACCGTTCCCCTGTTTGCGCCAATCTTGATATGGAATTTCCGACTTCGGTTTCGCCTCGGCTCGGGTTGACTTGGTTTGACTCGGATCTCGGCTTGGGTTGACTTGGTTTGACTCGGGAAATAGCTCGGGATTCCCTAAAAACCTTCAATTAAGCCCAAACTTCTTCTAACTCCTTATTTTCCTACAAAACACCAAATCATTATATCTAATATATAAATAGGGGTTAAAACAAGCAAATATACCCTATAAAAGAGAAGAAATTCGGCTCGAAACGAGGCCGAACACCACTCCAACACAAGGGTTTGCTCGCCCCGAGCAAACTAAAAACGAAGAAAAGGACTAAAAAGAAAAACTAAAAACCTAACTCACTTTCGCAGGAATCGCGGATGCATTTAGCACATGCATCAAGCCCTTTAAACCCCCCGGCAGCCCGAGTGGACGAGGTAGGTCTCGTGAGGGTTTATAGCAACTATACCCACAAAAGCCACGAGAAAAGAAAAAGGGGAAAGAAAAAGAAGTGAAAACTGAAAAACGAAACAAAACAAAAGCAAAGAAGATATTCCCGTCCCCAATCATGCACCTAGTTCCCAAACCCGCCTCAACAATCAATTGGAAGAAGCAAGTATAAACAAATTAAGACACGAAGGTTTGAAAACTGCCAATCTTTAAGATTTTGAACCAAAACACTTCCTGATGAGCAAAACACCTTGTGCATATGTGCAAGTGGGCTCTGGTCGGTCCTTCCTATCCTAAACCAGACAATCAGAGTTGTTCTCATGCTCAAGCTCGGAATTAACTATCCTACTTCACTCTTGGTTTTTCTTTTAACCTCTCTTTTCTTTCTTTTTCTTACTTTGCTCTTTTCTTTTTTTACTTTTCTCTTTCTTACCATTATTTTGCTCAACTCTTTTTTTTCCTTTTTCTTGCTTCGCTCTTTTCTTTCTTTTTCAAAACCTACGCTCTTTTATTTCCACTCAATCCGTTTTGTGTCTTTTAGAGCGTTTGTGTCGGGTTTTGCGGGATTTAAGCACCGGCCTTCGCAAAGGGTTACCCTCCTTGCTGGGTTTCTCCATACGTGAGTCATTGCACTTAAGGGGCATAGGGTGCCGATCCACCCAAACCAACCCATGACGGTAGGCCCGACAATAATTATTTAATGCATTAATTAAGAGCTTAAGCAATTGAACAACTAAAACCGTCTAACTTAGGTAAGAATTCACAGTCAAAGCGTGTAAGAATTGAGGATTCCGCTTTCCCATTCCATGTAAAGGTCTAATATAGATAATTCATGGCAAAAATCCTTCCTAAGGTCCATCATTATTCATACCGGCCGCTTCCAACTGACTAAATCAGCCGATTAGACAACTATCTACACAACTGTGAACGGAAACATCCTCAAAAAGAAAAACAACTTTTGGGTTTTTCACAACATTTATCCCCTTTTTATTTTCTTTCACACACAAAATATTTTTAGATTTTTGGACACAAACTAAGAAAAACAAAAACAAAAGACTCAAAAAAACTAGGTGATCTACCCATGACAAATGGAAAATAGCACCCCCACTCCAACACAAGACATCACAATGTCTCCATCATGAGAAGGGTGTCACAAGTAAGGTAGAAAACCAAGAAAAGCATATATACAAAACACTTATCACATAAAAAGCGGTGCACCGAGCCCACCTACCCAACAACAATATAATCCCAACATTCACATTCAAGGGGTTCGCCACCCAAAAATAAAACCAAGCATGCAACATGGATCATCGATATATTCACATAAAGAGAGTGGAAAGAGGTTACCTCGAGGTCTTCAATCAAGCATATTCAATCCACGATCCAAGGAACATCACACCAAAGGTTAGAAATAAACAAGAAAAACATACTATGTGTGATGGTTCACATGCAAGATAAAAAGGAAAAACCAACTATACAAGACGCTAGGACTAAGAACTAAGAAAACAAACTAAAATATTTACAAAACAATTCTCACTCTCTTTTTTTCTTTTCTTTGGACTCACAAACCGGAATGCATAATACCCTCCCACTCCCACACAAAGAGGTTGCCGTATCCTCGAATGGAAACATAAGTAGGTAAGCAAGCACCCCAAAATAAAATAAAAATACACACACAAAAATAAAATAAAACAAGAAAAGAAAATCGACTCACTAAATATACACAAAAAGGTGAGGAAGGATATTACCTCAAGGCATCTTATCAATAAGCTTATTCCTTCTCACCTCACGATATCGGGCACCAAGTCGAACCATTCAACGCCGGAGTAACAAATCATGCATTCTCTCATGCATCTCGAATGGTGGTGGTAAGAGCACACTCAATAGCACATAAACAAATATTAGTGCCCTTAACAATTTATCAAATGCCTTAGAAAAGTCATAGAATCGATGAAATTCATGAATATACAAGACTTTTCTAGGCACTGAAAGGATACATGACAAATGGGTCCTCCCATTGACTCGTAAATGGAGATTGAGTATACAAATCAACGGAAGGAGGCAATACAACACTTTCATGGACATGCTCATGGGAAGACTTGGATGCAAACAACGACTCATAAAGCATATCACCATCAAAAATATCATTGTCACAAACCAAGTCCAAACACTTAGGATCAATCCCCATAGACTCAAGTTCATCATCACAAGGTTTCACATCAATGGATTTACAGGAAAGGGTAGCTAATGTCTCGCTAATGCAATGATTCTCAATGAAAGTGAACAACCTGTCAAGCACACATTCAATCACCAAGGATTCAATTTCACTCTCAACAAGATCATGCTCAATTATATCACAAGCATCATAGCATTCAATAAACTCATTTTTTTCTTCACACAAAGGCATGGACAAGGGTGTGGACAATGGTTCATCATCTAGCATGTTTTCAACTAATTCTACATCATCACACACATAATCATCATGTTCCTCATGCTCACTAGGTGGGGCTAGAGCTAAGGAATTACTAAGTAGTCCAAGGCATGGTCGGTTATAATAGTCATCATCCTCATCATACACAGCAGAATCAACATGCATTTCAGGACTCAAAGACGATGAATGACCTATTTCAACATTCGAATCAACCATTTGTGAAGAAGGAGTTACTACCCTTTGATTACTCTCACGGACAAATTCACGCATATACTCATTCATGTTCGCACATAATTTTTCTACTTCTGCCTTGAAGGAAACCACTGTAGCTTGCAAACAAGAAATTGAACTATGATACGGCGAATCACACAAGGAGCACACTAAGGAGACTCAACATCGGCACTTTGGGAAAGATCATATGCTTTTCCACATATCCCCATCATAAGATTGATCATCAACATACACGGTATTCACATGATTGTTCGGGCCGGTCCCAAAGGGTGGTGCATAAGGAGGTTGGAAGCTAGGACTAACATTTTGTTGTTCAAACTCAAAGGAATCCCTAGACAACCATTCAAGTAACTCCCATGCTTTTTCTTCACCTAAACAAGAAAACCCGTAATAATCTAAAAGGTTTCGGGTCTCATAATTCACACCCACACTAACAATTCCCAAAAGAGATAATGTATCATAAAAGATACCATATAATTCACATTGAACACGGTAGTCATGCAATCTAGCAAAATACCTCCAAAATATTTCATGCTCAAATTGAGGGAATTGGGGACTATCCATAACTCTCTTATTTTTTCTATTTTTCTAATTTTCTTTTTTTTTTCTTTTTTTTTCTCACTTTTTTCGATATTCAATTTTTTTCGCTACATTTTTCTAGCATAATCGAGAAAGCAATAAACTATGTACACACAAACCAATAGCCTAATCTACCAAATAACGCCATCCCCGGCAACGGTGCCATTGTTCGGTTGTAATTTTTGTGGTTTTATAAGTTAGGGATGTCGGTCCACAGGGATGGGTGTTTAGGCTTGATTAAGGTAATCGGTTCGTGTAAATGGGTTTTTCTCACAATGCAGAAAGCAATAAATTATGTAAAGAAAGCATTTAAATCTAACCTAGACATGATAATAATAAAGAAAGCAATTAAAAGAAAGCACTTAAAGATGAAAGCAATTAAAAGGCATGAATGAAGACAATGAATGAACAATGAAATTGGGAATGAGAAATTATACCTTTGATGACTAATCTTCAATAAACCTTCAATCTACACTTGAATTTCCCCCGAACAAACAAGAAATTGTGGTTTGGATTACCAAGAATCCCCCAAATTCTCACTAGTAAGTAGAATTGGAGTTCCTTGACCCTCCTCCCCACTAAAAATGGAGTTGATTGTGGCTAACACTATAGAGCTTGGGAAACAAGTCAACAATGGCAATTATAGAGAGAGAGAGAGAGACAGAGAGAGAGAGAGAGAGAGAGAGAAGAGAGAGAAAGCTTGTAAAACTTCAATGGAAACTTGCTTGAATTGAGAAAGCTTGAGAAAGTTTGAATACAAATGCTAGAAATCAATGAAAGCTTGAAGAACAATGAAGAACAATTGAAAACTTGAAGAACAATTAAGAGAGATTAAAGAAAATAAAGGAAAGCAATTAAATCTAATTCTACTCCTAAACTACCTAGGCTAATTGATAATTTAGATTAATACAAGTGGGTATTTATAGAAGAAGGAAAAATACAACCCCAAAACCCTAGAACAATCGCAGCACGCGCGTCTGCAGACAGTGTGGCTCGGGCGAGCAAGCGTTCTGGCTGGTGTTTTTGTTGCTCCAGAACCCTTGCTCGGGCGAGGTAAATTTGGCTCGCGAGCAAGCGCTCGGGCGTTTTCCCTGCCGACTTCAAACACGCATAACTTCTTCATCCGAACTCCGTTTTAGGCCCGTAAGATATCGAAGGAAAGCTCTCGGTGTGTACTTTAAGCTCCCAAAATTTCAGAGCCATCGGAGTTGTAACGAAGGAGTTATGACCCAAAGGGTGAAGGCACACGTATTTCAAACCTTTAAGTTTGTACCGTTCCCCTGTTTGCGCCAATCTTGATATGGAATTTCCGACTTCGGTTTCGCCTCGGCTCTCGGCTTGGGTTGACTTGGTTTGACTCGGATCTCGGCTCGGGTTGACTTGGTTTGACTCGGGAAATAGCTCGGGATTCCCTAAAAACCTTCAATTAAGCCCAAACTTCTTCTAACTCCTTATTTTCCTACAAAACACCAAATCATTATATCTAATATATAAATAGGGGTTAAAACAAGCAAATATACCCTATAAAAGAGAAGAAATTCGGCTCGAAACGAGGCCGAACAATCATATTGTACATTCCCCCATTAAATTCATCTTTATCCTCGTAAGATTGCATTCGACTTTGTCAATTCTAATCATTGCTTATTTTCAAGAACTCTTAGGAGAGTCTATAACTGTTATCGACCAATCATTTCGGTTCATTAATGCTATGTCCACACCCTGTTGGCACCGCTCTCTTTTCTCAATTTCCTCTTGGGGCAAGTGCCTTTCTTTTAACAGTTATCCACTCATTCATCTAGTGGTGATGGACTACATCTATTCTACCATGTTTTCTATTTGGTCATCTTTCCTCTTTTCCGAAATAGTCATCATTTTCAATAAGGATCTACAGTTTATATCCAAGTTTTAGCTTAAATACAAGTTACTATTCGATCAATATCAACAACTTACGTTTTGTTCACCCAAGCGGCTATCGCCAATCATTCATGTATCCCCGATATTGGTTGTCCTGATTCAAGAATCAAGAACTTACCCAAGATCTTTTCTTCATCTCAAGCTCATGTTAGTGTCTCTTATGGATTACTTTATTCATGGAATCATTATACTTATTATCCCTATCAATTATTTTGTCTCTGGTTAACTACCCGTACGAGAAGGTAGACCTTAGGTGGGACATCTCAACTTTGGGTATGGATTGGTTAGACCTAACTCACGCTCAGATTAGGTACGGGAAAGAAACAGTCGTTCTTAAGAATACCTCGGGAATAGAGATTTGTTTTATTGGGGACCTAGGAATAAATCAGTGTCCTATCCTAACCTACGTAAAGGCTCGGAAGATACTAGATCAAGGGTGCAAGGGCTACCTGTGTTCGATTAGTAAAGATCCTAAGAATCCACCCAAGATAGAAGAGATTCCAATAGTGCGGGAATTCCCAGATGTTTTCCCGAGGAAGTTACAAAGTTACCCCGAGGAGGGAGATCGACTTCGTTCTAAGGAAATTCCCTTAGTCGAAGTACTATGGGCTAACAAAGACGCCTCGGAAGCTAGGTGGGAAACCGAGGAAGAAAGGAAGATTAGTCCAGCAGCAAGTTTCGGGGACGAAACTTCTTTTTATGGGGGGAGGGTGTAACGACCCGCCCTAAACCCGTATTAATTAAGGCCTTAATCCCAGTGATTAATGAAATTACGCTGGTCAAAATTTTCTTTCTTTTACGTTAATATGGTTATTACTGTTATTATTATTTATTTTTATGCGCGACAGGTCTCGAGCAAAGCGATGGTTAAACGGGTTGATTTTATGTTATCTCGAATTTAAATTTATAAATATTATTACGAGTTTATGAATACTTTTACGATAAGTTACATAATTTATTTTATCGTTCTCAATTTTACGTTTGTAACCGAAGAAGGTTATATTAATTTTAATTTCCGTTTCAATTACGATTTATGTTAGCCAACCTTCCTAAACATATTTTATCACCCAATTTATTTTATTAGTGTTATCCTACCAATTTATTTTATGTGGTTTATGATAAGTGTATTATTTGCACTTATTTTTTAGGTATTTTAGAAGCATAATCATGGTGATTTTTGGCTAAAAAGGTGTTTAATCTTCCCCATTTCTCTATTTACACTTGGTCTTTGCGTTTTTGGCATTGATTTTCAGGTTTAGGGCCAAAAAGGTGATTTTTGGAGCAAATTTGGTAAGGCCAAGGATACCACGGGCATCAACTACTGTTGATAAGACCGTGGTAAAAATTTCAGCAAGAAACGAGCAGAAACAATGAGACAAATACAACCACGGCCGCCGTGGTGACAACATGGACCGTGGTTGAGCTTTCTCACGGCAGCTTATTTTCATGAGATAACCGGGGAAAAGAGGGGGAACGCGGTTATCACTTATTCTGGGCAGAAAAAAGAGATTTTTGGAGAGGAATTCTTCACCAAAACACCTCCAGTCATCAAGAATCAATTCGAAGGCATTGAAGATTTGGAATTCGAGAAGAAGCACGCAACACTCTTGTGAAGTTCTTGAGAGAATCCTACGAATTTCTCCCTAGTGTTTGCTTTACTCTTCTCACTTTCTCTTCCTTAATTCTAGAATTGATTACCATGTTTAGAATGTATTTCTTGTTTTCAATGAATACTTGTGAGTAGATTTCATTCTTTCTAGGGTTTTATGAACCATCAATATGGAGTTTGATTAGAAATGTTTTAGTTTGTACTTGAATTCTCAATTGAATCAATAGAAGGTTGCGTTTTTCTTGCTTACGAATGTTCTTAAGGCCTTGGATGTTTGTAATTCAGAAATTAACCTAAGAGGTACCGAAAGGTGAATTAGGGGAATTTTACAACCAAAACTTCTACCTAGGCCTACGAAAGTTGAGAAAGGAGTAGTAGACTAGGGAATCATTAGATAACCCGACCTTGCTTAGACCTTAAATTCTGTTTAACCTGAAAAGCAGACGAAATTTGTTGATTAGATTAGTCAGGATAATTCTATTTAGCATCGAAAGGGCGATAGAATTTAGAGGTTATCGGTTCTTGATTCGTTTGAGTTACTTTCTTGTGCATGCTTTAATCTGGCTTTCAGACCCTGTTGTTAGGTGAGTAAAACCCTAGAAGTCTTCATCCATCGAATTACCTCTAGTTAATCCTTTCTAGTCCACTTTAGTTCTAGTTAGTTCATTAGAAGTCATAAAAAAATTCATTAACCCGATTAGCTTAGCAATCAAGTAGAGGGATAGCTCACTGAGTTACTAGACCAAGTCCCTGTGGGATCGACCTTGACATTGCTACAATAGTACCCGTGCGCTTGCGGCCTTGTCAAGTTTTTGGCGCCGTTGCCGGGGACTTTGTCCCTAGTAGCCATTAAGCGAAGACTCTTAGATTGACTAAGCTGTTTTTTTTTTTAATTTTTATTTTCTTTCTTTTTCTTTCCTTTACTTGTGATTGATTGTGTCTCATTTCTTGTTTTGCTAGGTACTCTTGGTGTATGCAAAAATCTCCGGAATTTGAGTTCGATCCCGAGATTGAACGCACTTTCCATTCTCGGAGAAAGAGGCTGCGAGTGGAGAAAGCTAGCAAGAAGCAAGAAGAGGAGTCTGCATCACAATCGAAAATGGTCGGTAGAGAAGCACAACCGAAGACATTGGAACAATACATGGCCCCAAATGTCACAGATCCTCCCACGGCCATCAACCCTCCCAACATTGCCAACAATGATTTTGAGCTGAAGAATGCCTTGATTAATCTGGTCAAAGCTTCGCCATTTCGTGGTCACCCTAGTGAGGACCCCAACCGACACCTCCGTATCTTTCGCCAGGCGTGCGATACGTTCAAGGCGAACGGGGCTTCACCGGATGCAATCAAACTGCGATTGTTTCCGTTTTCCTTGGAGGATCGAGCATGGGAGTGGCTAGACTCTCTTCCGCCGAACTCCATCACCACTTTTGATCAGATGGCGAGCGCATTTCTTAACAAATATTTCCCGCCAATTAAGCTGACAAGCCTCCGCAACCAAATATCCACCTTCGTCCAAGAGCCGGATGAGTACCTGTACGAGGCTTGGGAACGGTTCAAGGATCTAATTCGCCGGTATCCACATCATGGTCTTGAGCCATAGGTGCCCATCCATGCCTTCTACAATGGAGTGGATGATCAGTTGAGGGCGTGTAACGCCCCAACCTTAATCACAAGAGTAAGACTATACTTAGAAATCCCAAACCTGTGATTAGCGCAGCGGAACACCTTAGGTCGAGGCATTACCGCCGTCTCCCAAAAGAGACAAGGCAACAACCCAAAAGAACATCATTAAAACATATAAACATTACATACTATACTTCCAAAACATAACTTCATACTTAAAGATGAATCTCCAGAGCATAACCATCAAACTTTTAAACAACATTAAAGGAAACAAAGTACAACGCTTCTTCCATAAACATGGGTGCTTCAAAACACGCGACCCTCAAGTCGACGAGGATACTCCACCTACCTACTGCTTGCAACACGTGATTACCCTCGCTTGCCTTTACCTTTACCTTGGGTGCTCGGACCCCTAAAACAAAACATTAAAAACATTGCGAAAAGTGAGTGGGGAAACACTCAAGACGTAAACCTCAACACGCCAAACCGTTCGAAAACGGTTTTAGTGGCGACATTTAAATTCATTTTGAAAACGGGAAAGGGGATATAAAACATTAACTTGAAATGGCATGAACATAAACATATACATGAGTAAAAGTAACTTGAATTCATAAAGAAAGAACACGTCACATGAATTTAGAAGTAAATACATAAATTTAAGAGTTTTGGGTCCCTTACGATCGATGCAATGCATCTCACACACGCGCATGCCCAAACCGATCTAAGTTTGGAATGAGTGACTGCTATGCAGTCAGACATTGGTCAGGTCTAGGACACTCTGATCAGGAGCATCTAAAACATAAAAGGCTAGCACTTCTCGTAATTAGCTAGAACATAGAACATAGAATCCATAAAATGGGACCGCTTAAAACCATGAATAACATAAAAGCTTAGATTAGCATAAATCGTAATCATAAAGGAGCAATAATCATAAAAGCATAACTTAGCATAAACTGTAACCATTTAGCATAAACCATAAACATTTATCATAAACCGTAAACATTTAACAAAACCCGTAAACCTTTAACCTAAACCGTAAACTTTTAACATAAACCATAAACCTTTAGCATAAACCGTAAACATTTAACAAAACCCGTAAACCTTTAACCTAAACCGTAAACTTTTAACATAAACCATAAACCTTTAGCATAAACCGTAAACATTTAACATAAATCGTAAACATAAAACATAAATCGTAAACATAAAGCATAAATCGTAAACATAAAGCATAAATCGTAAACATAAAGCATAAATCGTAAACATAAAGCATAAATCGTAAACATAAAGCATAAATCGTAAACATAAGGGAGCGAAGAGTTGGACAATTCGCGTACCTTGAGATGCTAAAGACCTTGGCGGCGCGGCTCGGCTTGGAGATGGCTTTTGGAACTTGTCATAGAAATGAAGAACCGAATAAGGTTCTAAATTAGCTTCATAAGTTTAGAAACTTAGTAATATAAATGAAATAACTTTAGGAGTAAAATTTCAGGTTATAGTAAAATAGAGTTTATAGCATAACTTGAGTTAGGAAAATCGAAACGAAGTAAAAGAGTACATCCCGGAATAGGGAAAAACATAATCTACAACTTTGTCAACAGAACCAGAAGCTAAAAATGAGTGGAAGGGCCCCAAAATGGGCACGGACAGAAGCTGTGCACATGAAACTTTGGAGTTTTCGGGTCGGAAAATCATGAGAATTATGACGTAGAAGGTGGTTCAAATAAAAGGGCTTGAATACCAGAGAATAAGCTTGAATCAATGATGAATAGGGTAAGTATAACTTGAAAGTTAGAGTATGAAAAGATGAAATCAAATATGGTTTGATAATACGATATCGAATGAAATGGCATAATGGAGCAAGATATACATATCCAAATGTGAATCAAAGCAAGCTTGGATTAACGAATTTATGAAATGAGGAATGATATGAGGAATGAATTGAATTAGACATTGGAGGTTATCAAGCTAGAAGGAATCTTAGATAGAGCAAAGATATTGAACATGATACTTAAAGAAACATGGGAGTCACGATACGAAACTTAAACATACTAGTTCTTGAAAGATGTTCTTACGACATACTTAGGACTCCAAAATGGTACTCTTAGCCTTAAACACATAACTCTATAATTATAATATATAACCATGACACATTTATACCTAGAATCCCTTATTGGGTTGGTTTGAGGCCCAAAAGACATTAATTCACAAAGATTATATTGGGCAGAACACTATTCTGGACAGCCCGGTTTCCGGATCGAACTCACACTCCCGATATCGGTTGACTATGAACCATACCTTTCCGGAAAGCTTGCAACATGGCCTAAAACTTTCATGTTTACCATAAAAACCAAAGAGGTCTCCAAAGGGACGAAAAACAGCCCTCAACACACTGACTCAGAATTCGTATATAAAATCGTGAGGTTACGGTTTTGGTCGAACTCGGCTATACATGTCGGAAATTGAAATTCCAAAGCCTATGGTTTGCTAACACTTTAAGCTATCCAATGGAGTAGAAATCTGGGCAAAAATCCCACTTTTATAATTCTGTAAATTTCCAGAACCGAAACAGTAGCTTAAAACACCTAAAACTCATCTTTTAATTGGATTTTTCCACTCTTAATCATATTAAAACATAACCAAACTTCATCTAACTTTAATCCACTATATTTCCAGAATATAAACCATGATAATCACTTCATCAAAGGCTTTAAAAACCACATGCAACCATGGATTAAACATAAACTTCACATAATAAACATATTCTTGAATTCTTGCTCCAAAACTCACTAATTCACCCAAATTAAGCATGATAACTCTTAATTCCTAAACTCACAACATAATCTCAGCCCTTAAACACTTAAAAACTCACAAGAAATCCACATGCATCAACATTAATTCATCATCCACCATGAATTCAACAAGAAAATCTCAAGAACTCATCCAAACACACATGCACAAACTTGAAACTCAAACCCTAACTTAACCACAACAATTATATACTTGAATTCATGAATAAAGAGAGTAAAAGAGATGGAATTCACCAAAGAAACATATATTAAACATAGAATTTCATATTAGGTTTGAAAGAAATTGAAATTGGGGTTTGAGAGATTACCCTTGGAGTTAAAATTGGATGAAAACACAAGAGAGAGGAAGGGGGTGGTGCGTGGCTGGCGGCGGCTGGCCGGAAATTGGCCGGAAAATGACCGGAAAACGGCTGGGGGTGGACGGCCAGCAGAGGAGGAAGAGGGTGGTAGAGAGAGAAAGAGAGGTGTTGTGTTGGGTTTGAATTAAAATGAACTAAAAGACTTAGGCCCTCCCCTTTACTAACTAATACATATGGCTATCATCTAACTTAAACTAATACTAATAACAATAAAAAAAATACAATTTTAATTAAGTAGTAGCAAGATGATAACAATAGGAGTAAATATATTGTAATTGTTGTAATAAATTGAAGTATTGGTTTTTTTTTTGTAGGAAATTAAATATATTGGTAATAATTTGGGTAACATAAAATAAAATACAATGGTAATTGAATTAAAATAATAAGTGGAAAAATTACCTCTTGAATTTATGCAAAGGAATAAAATGTAATAAATTAAAATTGGGACGGTAAAATATATATATATAAATCGGGGCGTATAAATATTAGCCGATTCTCGGTAAATAAATTTATAACGTAAAACGTATAACCTGAACTAATTTAACTCTTTGAATGGATATGTAAAGTAAAATTTTTAAGCCGATACTTCGGCACCTTAGCCATCTCCTGCATGAGACTCGACACCGATAACAACAAATAAATAAGTAAATTAACAAATAAATAAAGGTAAACGCGAAAAATTTATAACGCGATTTGGTTAATTACGGTGACTTATAGATAATTAAACATGATTTTGGGGTGGGTTGTTACAGGGCGATGATTCTTGCAGCAGCTGGGGGGAACATCATGAACAAAGCGGTCGATGACCTCTATTCTTTGATCGAGCAAATGGCGTCCAACAGTCACCAATGGTCCAAGCCTCGTTCCTCGAGAACGGGAGATAAGTATGATGTCGATGCCATTTCTGTTTTGACTGCTAAAATAGATGCTGTGACTCAGAAGATAGACCGTTTGCATGTAAATTCCAATCCTCCCCTACCGTGTGCTTCTTGTAATTCATTTGAGCACGAGACCTTGTTTTGTCCTGTTGGGTTAGCTAGTCCCGAGACCTCGGACCAGTCCAATTATATTGGAAACCCAAGACAGAACTTTGACCCATACTCTAATGTCTACAACCCGGGATTTAGATCTCATCCTAATTTTTCCTATCGGAATAACAATCCCACGGGACCGCACCAACAATGCACTCCAAAGACCACCTGGTTTCCAAAGACAACAAGCCCAACCCCAACCCCAGCCTCGACAAACCCAAGAGCCTGACTGGAAGGCATTGGTGGAACGTATGGTTGTGTCCCAAAATCAGCAAGAAGAGACTATCAAGCTTTTAGTTGATAGAGTTGACCAGTTGGCCACTCACAACAAAATGCTTGAATCTCAGATTGCTAGTCAAGCTAATACTTCCACCACTCCTCCAGGAAAGCTCCCTAGCCAACCTGTTGCGAACCCAAAGGATCAATGCAATGCCATAACCTTAAGAAGCGGAACGCAATTGGCGGGGCCCAGGGGTGTGTGTGATGAGCATGTTGTTGTTGATGTGCATGATGATGAGGTTGCTGAGAATGTAGTTGAAGTTGAGAATGTTGTGAATGATGTGAATGCTGATGTGAGTAATGATGTGCATGAAGAGGTAAATGTGCCTCCTAAAGAACCTGTGATTGATGTTGATGTGCAAGTTGAGAAAGAAGTTTCTAAGGATGCAACAAGAGTTCCCCAAAGAGTTTACACTCCACCCTTTCCTTTCCCTCAAAGATTGGCTAAGGCTAAAAGTGATAAGCAATTCGGGAAGTTCTTGGAGGTCCTCAAGAAACTTCATATTAACATTCCATTCACCGATGCCCTGTCTCAAATGCCTTCCTACGCTAAATTTTTGAAGGAAATTTTGACAAACAAGAGGAAGTTGGAAGAGCATGAGACAGTGGCATTGACGGAACAGTGTAGTGCCGTGCTCCAAAATAAGCTTCCCCCGAAGCTAAAGGATCCCGGTAGCTTCACCATTCCATGTGAAGTTGGAAAGATTTCCATAGACCGTGCATTATGTGATCTTGGTTCTAGTGTGAGTCTTATGCCCCTCTCTTTGTCCCAAAGCTTGGTATGGGTGAACTAAAGCCCACTACCATTTCCTCTAGTTGGCCGACCGATCGGTCAAGTTTCCATAGGAATTTTAGAGGATGTCCCTATTAAGTTGGGTAGCTTCTTTGTTCCTGTTGACTTTGTTATCCTAGAGATGGAGGAAGACACCCGTACCCCCATTATTCTTGGTAGACCTTTCATGGCTACGGCTGGGTGTTGCATTGATGTGAAAAATGGTAGGATGTCCTTTAGTATAGGAGGTGAGAAAGCTGAGTTTAATTTGTTTGAAAGTCGCTAAATTCCCTGCATTTTCTGATGATTGTTTTAGAGTGGATATCATTGATTCCATTCTTAGGGAAGATAGCACTAACATTCGTTCTCACGATCCTCTTGAGCTTTGTTTGTTGTCTAACAGTAACATCCAGGATCACGATCCCGAGGTTGCCCATTGTGTGAAGCTCTTGCAGGCATCCCCAGAAGTTCCACCAACGCTGGAAACGGTGGAGGCACTAGAGGTTGAAAGCAAAAGCAAGCAAGCTTCGAGCGAGAAGGAAGCACCAAAGGTAGAATTGAAACCTCTCCCTTCTTCCCTAAGGTATGAATTTCTTGGCCCCGATTCCTCTTATCCTGTGATTGTGAATGCAAACTTGAATGATGCTGAGATTGATTCATTGTTGAGAGTCCTTAGGTCGCATCGTAAGGCCATTGGCTATACCATAGATGACCTTAAAGGAATTAGTCCCTCATTTTGCATGCATAGGATTTTGATGGAAGATGATTATAAACCCACCATTCAAAGTCAAAGAAGGTTAAACCCTAACATGAAAGAGGTGGTGAAAAAAGAGGTCTTGAAATTACTTGATGCTGGGATTATCTACCCTATTTCTGATAGTGAGTGGGTTAGCCTGGTGCATGTTGTGCCTAAGAAAGGGGGGATGATTGTGGTGAAAAATGAGAACAATGAGTTGATTCCTACCAGGACTGTTACGGGGTGGAGGATGTGTATTGATTACCGCAAGTTGAATGATGCCACCCGTAAAGACCATTTCCCTCTCCCCTTCATTGACCAAATGCTTGAAAGATTGGCGAATAATTCATTCTTTTGTATCTAGATGGGTATTCCGGGTTTTTCCAAATCCCTATCCACCCTAGTGATCAAGAAAAGACCACCTTTACATGTCCTTACGGTACATTTGCCTATAGGAGAATGCCATTTGGGTTGTGTAATGCACCAGCTACTTTTCAACGATGCATGATGGCTATTTTCTCTGATTTTATTGAGGACATTATGGAGGTGTTTATGGATAATTTTTCAGTCTATGGCAATTCTTTTGATCATTGTTTAAGAAATCTTGCTAAAGTGTTGTCTCGATGTGAAGAATGAATTTGGTTTTGAATTGGGAGAAGTGCCATTTCATGGTACAAGAGGGTGTAGTCCTTGGTCATGTTGTGTCAAGCAAAGGCATTGAGGTTGACAAAGCAAAGGTTGAGGTGGTTGAAAAATTACCACCTCCAACTTCTGTTAAGGGTGTTAGGAGTTTTCTTGGACACGTTGGTTTCTACCGACGGTTCATAAAAGATTTTTCGAAAATTGCTAGACCTCTCACCCGATTGCTTGTCAAAGATGTGCCTTTTGAATTTGATGATGTTTGCTTGAGTGCTTTCAACAGGTTGAAAGAAGCTTTGATCACTGCGCCTATTATGCAAGCCCCGGATTGGAGTTTACCGTTTGAAGTGATGTGTGATGCGAGTGATTACGCATTGGGGGCTGTTTTAGGGCAAAGAAGAGATGGCAAGCCTTTCGCCATCTACTATGTGAGCCTAACTCTGGATGAGGCTCAAGTCAACTACGCCACCACAGAGAAGGAGTTCTTGGCGCTTTACTGGAGAAGTTTCGACCATATTTGATCAACTCCAAGGTGATTGTGTTCACCAATCATGCCGCCATTCGACACCTCATGAAGAAGTCGGACTCTAAACCTCGGCTCATTCGTTGGGTGTTATTACTCCAAGAGTTCGATTTGGAAATTCGGGACAAGCCCGGATTGCAAAAAGTGGTAGCCGATCATCTCTCTCGATTGGAGGATGTTCCGAAGGAGAAGCTCCCTATTGATGATTCTTTTCCGGAAGAGAAGCTCATGGTCGTGTGTACCCCATTCATTCCATGGTATGCCAACTATTGAAAAGCAAAGACACCATCAGTAGTGTCTCTAGGTAAGCTAGGATGAGAAGGAGCAACAGTTGGCAAAGATGACTTAGAAGGGTCAACTATTTCATCTATTTTTTCTAGACAAGCTTCAACCTTATCTTGCTGCCCTTGCATTGCCCTCATCAAAAAATCAAGTTTGGCTAAAACAGGGCATGCAGATTCATCATGGTCAAAAGAATTACACAAACGACAATGAGGCAAACAATGGGGTTGAGTACATAATCTAGCATGAGATGCACAAAGATTGGGGAAAGAGGATGCACCATAATAATTTTCAAAATCACGAGTATCACGTGCAAGCCACTCAAGCAAACTCCAAGCTTCATCAACAGTTTGAGTATCATAGAAACCAAAATACTCTAATAGAGTATGTGTCTCACTATTCACCCCCAAAGCAACAATGTCAAGAACATCTGATTTCCCAGGCACAATACCACATGGAACAGGACATGCAAGTAATCTCTCAAAATAGTGCCAAAATAATTCCTGCTCAAATTGGGGAAGATCAAGAATTGCCATTTTTTTTGTGTATTTTTTTTTTTGAAAGAAAGAAAAAAAAATCAAAGATAAAAAGAATAGAAAAAGAAAGAAGAAGAAAACAGCCTAGTCAACCTAAGAGAATTCGTTTACCGACTGCTAGGGACAGAGTCCCCGGCAACGGCGCCAAAAACTTGACAGAGCCGCAAGCGCACGGTGTACGTAGTAGCACGTCAAGGTCGATCCCACAGGGACTCAATTAGCAGCTCAATAAACTAATCTCTATCTCGATTGCTAAGCTAATCAGGTTTTGGTTTTGGAAGACTTTAAAAAATAATTAAAACTAATAAAGCAGGAAAAAGAAAATCAATCAAAAATTATATCAAGAGAGAAAGACTTCTAGGGAGATGCTAACCTAACAACAAGTTCGATTACTAAAACCTAGCTTGCACAATCATACATTCAAGAATGAATCAAAAATCGATAACCTCTTAATTCTATCGCCCTTTCGATGCTAAATAGAATTATTCTAAACAACCTAATCAACAACTTTCGTCTGCCTTTTAGGTTAAATAGAATTGAAGGTCTTAAAAGTCAGGTTATCTAATGATTCCCTAGTTTACTACTCCTTTTTCAACTTTCATAAGCCTAGGTAGATAGGTTGGTAGTCGATTACCCTAATTCACCTTTCAAGATTTCTCAAAGTTAATCTCAAACTTACAAATATTCAAGGCCTTAAGAATACTCATAAACATGGAAAACACAACCTTCTATTGATTCTAATCAAGAATTCATGCACAAACTAATAACAAACAATCAAACTACATTGTTTCGGGTTGCAAAACCCTAGAATTCAAGAAATCTACTCGCTCATATTCAATGAAAACACAAAACAAGTTCCAAGCATCATAATCGAATCTCAAAACTAAGAAGGAAATCAAAAAGAAAGAATAGAATTGCGAAGAATACAACCCGTCGAGCCTTTCGATCCCGGGGTAGAACCTTCTCCGCGAACGTCGCTCCTTTCCTTTGCTAATCTTGATCTTGGTTTCTCTTGAATCGATTCAATCTTGAATGTTGATGGTGGGGAAGAGGAGTAGAATGGAAGTATTAGGGCTCTCTTTTCTCTCCTTGACGGCCAAAGAACGAAGGAAAACTGATAGATAATGAATTCCTCTTGAAAAACCGTCGCTTCCTCCCTTTTCTACTCGCGAAAATAACCGACCTGCATAGGCAGTTCGCCTCGGTCCGTACAGTCCGTACAGTCCGTACACCACGGACCGTGGTGATCACCACGGGCTGCCCGAGGTTGCCACTGTCCCGCTTCTTTCTTCTTTCCTTCGCCAAAATAAGCTGGGCACTTTGGCCACCACCACGGCCGCCCAAGGTTGTCGCCGCCGCTATTCCTTGTCGCTGTCCCCAAATTTGTACCACGGTTTGGGTTTGACATGTAGAGGTCCGTGGTATATTCACTCTTGCCTGAAGTTGAGAGAAAGTTGGTGTTTTGGCCTCAAAACCTACAAATTCACATCAAAAACAACAACACCAAGTGTAGTAGGGAAATTGGAATAAAAATCAAGGTTCACACACAAAATTATCCCTAATTCACTATTGAAAACCCCCAAAAACATAGTCATGAAACGCAGTTATCAAATCCCCTCATGCTTACTCCTTGCTTGTCCCCAAGCAAGTACAAGACTCAAAACAAGATGAAAAGACTTGAAAAGGAAAAGAAATCTACTCACACCTCCCCTAATAAAAATGGCATATTAGAAAGCCAAAACAAGCATACACAAAGAGACTCCCTAGCGAGATTAAGAATCAAATTGAAACAAAAATTGTTGTTCGAAATAGAATCACAAGCCAGGAAGCAACACAACTAGTCTATCACAACTCAAATGTAATCAAAATTCATTCACATGTTTGGCGAACTAGTTGGGATCGGTAGGACCTCACTTTAGGGTATGTAAATCACTCCCCTCGTGTGTTTTAAGTAGACATGACGGTTCACTCAAAACCTTCAACCAATGTAAACAACCTGCCATAAGCTTGACAAGACTCTCAATTCCCTACCGCTATAAACAATATGCATAAATGTTAATCATGAGGACTTTTCAAGGGTTATAATGGGGCTTAGGTGTAGGGTAAGAAGGGAATTCATTTGGATAATGTGGAGCTAAGAGCCAAGGACCTAAAGAGCAACATTCCCATAGCATAAAACTCAACACCTCTTACTTCACACCTCAATCAAGCATAAATACATTCCCTATCGAAGCAAAATGACGGAAGAGTTAATATAAGCAAGAAAACCACCATGCTATTCACCTTATTCCTCAAAACTTCTCTCCTTTTTTTTCTTTTTTTTATACTTTTCATTCTTTTTTTTTCTTTGTGGTGAATAGCATAGATAAATATAGAAACGACTCATTTCCCATCGAACCAATTTCAACCTCGAATGAAAAGAGGGGATAAATAACGATTATGAACAATGTTTCCCTCATCAAGTAAACCAACCAACGAAGTCACCAACAATTAGACTTCAAAACTGCCCCCCAACTGAATTGTTGCTCCAATAACTTGGCTAAAAGGTGAGGAATTAAAAACAGGCCAAGGGCGCGCAATAGGGTAAACAACAAGACAGGAAAAGTGGTTAGTAAAGGGTTAGCAAAAAGGGGTCATATTGTTAGGTGGCTTTTTTGGCTATGTAGCTTCAAAATGGGCCTCAATCATATTAACATAATACACAAGTCAAATGCAGTTTCAAAGAGAATCAAGTCAAGTTCTAGAGATGCAAACATGGTAAGGTCACACTCAAAAGAAAATGAGACTATAAAAATCATAGTCTTTTAGGCTCAAGAAGTCTCACGGGTTAACCTAGCACAATCGCTACAACTAGTTCATTTGATGTACCAGACACAAGAACTTTACTATCATACACATGAATTGATCAAGACTAGATGAATTACAAACAAGACAAGCAACCTAAGTCAAACAAACAACAAAGTCTCTTTCATCATCCACATCAAGCTAAAAATCCCATGAGTATACACTTGCAATGACAATCCAAACACACACCTCTTAAAGGCGAAAGACTATCCTAATTTTTTTTCTTTTTTTTTTTAGCAAGAAAGCAAGAAAACTACTCCTATATACAACCTACGTGCGAATTCAAAGCCTAACAAACACAAAAAGAAACTAATAAATATGCAACTATAAACGTCAGTCTCACTCAAGCACATGATTTCAAGACAGTCAACCCAAACCCCCCATGCTTGGACAAAGCAGTATCCACAATGCATTTCGAGTAAGGGTAGCATGCAATAAGAGGGAAACGACATAATGCATCACACTCTAAAAAAAATAAAAATAAAAACAAAGAAAATTAAAGGAGCGAAATAAAACCTAATAAAGCAATTAAACGCTTGGGTTGCCTCCCAAGAAGCGCTAGTTTAACGTCTTTAGCTAGACGAAACTTACCTCAGATGCAGTCAAAGCCCTTAGAAGCTTGTCAAATTCCGCAGCATGCGGCTCATAAGCATGCGTATAAGAGAGCAACAAAACACTCATGGCAAAAAATGTTAGTTGCACTCTCTCAAATAAGTCAAAAACACTAGAAAAATCAAAATAAGTTGTCCACATGATTTTTCTAGCTGAGTCCTCTAGGCATTTACAATATGGATCAAGATAGGGATGAAACCCTTCTAAAGTGCCTAAGGACAAATCAAAGACATTGTTGGTCCTCTCAATCACAGTCACATCACAAGAATCAACCTCACATCCCACATCAAAATGAACATCAATGGTTTTTTCACAGGGAATGGGCTCCTCAAGGTTCTTAGGGGCAAGGGAAGGTGGTGAACAAGGTGTAGAAACATGGAGTACATCAACAGATTCCTCGCTTGAAGGACCCAATCCACCCACAAACCCCTCACAAGACTCCTCATCAATAGCATCAATTGACTCATGACAAACATCATCATCATACCTAGCATCAAACCCATGGGAATCACTCACCTCGAACCCCGTCGACTGAGAAAAAGGTAAGGATGCATTATGAAAAGCAAAGACACCATCAGTAGTGTCTCTAGGTAAGCTAGGATGAGAAGGAGCAACAGTTGGCAAAGATGACTTAGAAGGGTCAACTATTTCATCTATTTTTTCTAGACAAGCTTCAACCTTATCTTGTTGCCCTTGCATTGCCCTCATCAAAAAATCAAGTTTGGCTAAAACAGGGCATGCAGATTCATCATGGTCAAAAGAATTACACAAACGACAATGAGGCAAACAATGGGGTTGAGTACATAATCTAGCATGAGATGCACAAAGATTGGGGAAAGAGGATGCACCATAATAATTTTCAAAATCACGAGTATCACGTGCAAGCCACTCAAGCAAACTCCAAGCTTCATCAACAGTTTGAGTATCATAGAAACCAAAATACTCTAATAGAGTATGTGTCTCACTATTCACCCCCAAAGCAATAATGTCAAGAACATCTGATTTCCCAAGCACAATACCACATGGAACAGGACATGCAAGTAATCTCTCAAAATAGTGCCAAAATAATTCCTGCTCAAATTGGGGAAGATCAAGAATTGCCATTTTTTTTGTGTATTTTTTTTTGAAAGAAAGAAAAAAAATCAAAGATAAAAAGAATAGAAAAAGAAAGAAGAAGAAAACAGCCTAGTCAACCTAAGAGAATTCGTTTACCGACTGCTAGGGACAGAGTCCCCGGCAACGGCGCCAAAAACTTAGCCAGCGCATGGCGCACGGTGTACGTAGTAGCACGTCAAGGTCGATCCCACAGGGACTCAATTAGCAGCTCAATAAACTAATCTCTATCTCGATTGCTAAGCTAATCAGGTTTTGGTTTTGGAAGACTTTAAAAAATAATTAAAACTAATAAAGCAGGAAAAAGAAAATCAATCAAAAATTATATCAAGAGAGAAAGACTTCTAGGGAGATGCTAACCTAACAACAAGTTCGATTACTAAAACCTAGCTTGCACAATCATACATTCAAGAATGAATCAAGAATCGATAACCTCTTAATTCTATCGCCCTTTCGATGCTAAATAGAATTATTCTAAACAACCTAATCAACAACTTTCGTCTGCCTTTTAGGTTAAATAGAATTGAAGGTCTTAAAAGTCAGGTTATCTAATGATTCCCTAGTTTACTACTCCTTTTTCAACTTTCATAAGCCTAGGTAGATAGGTTGGTAGTCAGATTACCCTAATTCACCTTTCAGTACTTCTCAGGTTAATCTCAAACTTACAAATATTCAAGGCCTTAAGAATACTCATAAACATGGAAAACACAACCTTCTATTGATTCTAATCAAGAATTCATGCACAAACTAATAACAAACAATCAAACTACATTGTTTCGGGTTGCAAAACCCTAGAATTCAAGAAATCTACTCGCTCATATTCAATGAAAACACAAAACAAGTTCCAAGCATCATAATCGAATCTCAAAACTAAGAAGGAAATCAAAAAGAAAGAATAGAATTGCGAAGAATACAACCCGTCGAGCCTTTCGATCCCGGGGTAGAACCTTCTCCGCGAACGTCGCTCCTTTCCTTTGCTAATCTTGATCTTGGTTTCTCTTGAATCGATTCAATCTTGAATGTTGATGGTGGGGAAGAGGAGTAGAATGGAAGTATTAGGGCTCTCTTTTCTCTCCTTGACGGCCAAAGAACGAAGGAAAACTGATAGATAATGAATTCCTCTTGAAAAACCGTCGCTTCCTCCCTTTTCTACTCGCGAAAAATAACCGACCTGCATAGGCAGTTCGCCTCGGTCCGTACAGTCCGTACAGTCCGTACACCACGGACCGTGGTGATCACCACGGGCTGCCCGAGGTTGCCATCCCCGCTTCTTTCTTCTTTCCTTCGCCAAAATGAGTGGGCAAGTGCCACGACCGTGGCCACCACCACGGCCGCCGAGGTTCTTTGCCGCCTATTCCTTGCGCACCGTCCAAATTTGTACCACGGTTTGGGTTTGACATGTAGAGGTCCGTGGTATATTCACTCTTGCCTGAAGTTGAGAGAAAGTTGGTGTTTTGGCCTCAAAACCTACAAATTCACATCAAAAACAACAACACCAAGTGTAGTAGGGAAATTGGAATAAAAATCAAGGTTCACACACAAAATTATCCCTAATTCACTATTGAAAACCCCCAAAAACATAGTCATGAAACGCAGTTATCAACTACGTCAATTATCTTGTGTGTGGAGTGTTGCCACCGGACTTATCATATCAACAAAAGAAGAGGTTCCTATTCGAGGTGAAGAGCTTTGTTTGGGAAGAACCACTTCTTTTCAAGCTATGTGCCGATGGAGTTTACCGGAGATGCATTCCGGAGGAAGAAGTTCAAGGGGTGCTACATCATTGTCATTCCACGACCAATGGTGGACATTTCGGCCCCGATAAAACCGCTTCCAAGGTCTTGCAAGCCAGCTTCTATTGGCCGATCCTCACCAAGGATGTAAGGGAGTATGTGCTAGCATGTGATCGTTGTCAACGGATGGGTAACATTTCCAAGAGGCACGAGATGCCCCAAAGCGGAATTCTTGAGGTTGAGCTCTTCGACGTGTGGGGGATAGACTTGATGGGTCCTTTTCCTCCATCTCACAGAAACCTCTACATCCTTGTTGCTGTGGATTACGTATCCAAATGGGTGGAGGCGATTGCATCTCCGACGAATGACTCAAGGGTTGTCATCAAATTATTCCTCAAGAAGAACATTTTCGCTCGATTTGGCACTCCTAAAGCCTTATTGAGCGATAACGGCACCCATTTTCGTAACCGGCCGCTAGAAACTCTCCTGAAGAAGTACGGGGTGTTCCATAGGGTGGCAACACCTTACCATCCTCAAACAAGCGGGCAAGTATAGCTTTCGAATAGGGAGTTGAAGAGCATTCTCGAGAAGACGGTTGACCGATCTCGAAAGGATTGGTCATTGAAGCTTGACGACGCCTTGTGGGCGTCTGCGCGCGGCGTTCAAAACTCCTCGGCACCACTCCATTCCGGTTGGTGTATGGGAAGTCGTGTCATTTGCTGGAGTTGGAACATCGAGCGTTTTGGGCTATCAGAACTCGAATTTTGATGCAAAGGCAACCGGTGAGAAGCGAATGCTTGATTGCAAGAACTGGAGGAATTGAGGTTGCAAGCTTATGAGAGTTCGAGGATATATAAGGAAAGGACCAAAAAGTGGCATGACAAGTTCATCTTGCTAAAGAGGTTTAAGGCAGGAGACATGGTCCTTTTGTTTAACTCGAGATTGAGATTGTTTAGGAAAATTTGAAATCCGGTGGTCCGCCATTCCAAGTTATGAAAGCATATCCCGTGGGTGTGGAAGTTTGGAGTGAGTCTACCGGCACATTCAAGGTCAACGAGCAGCGACTTAAGCCTTACATCACAGGCCAAATTGAGGAGAAGGCCGCATGCTATGTCCTCGCCAATCCCGTATGACTTGAGGTATGTATCGTCTAGCTTAAGACGTTAAACTAGCGCTTCTTGGGAGGCAACCCAAGCCTTTTAATTCCTTTTCTTTCCCTTTCATTCTTTTCGTCTTTGATAGGATTTATCTTTCTTACTTTTCTTTCCCCTTTCCTTGTTTTCTTATTCTCCTTAGTTCATTTCATTTCTTTTTGTTTCTTTTCTTTGATTTTTCTCTTGTTTTAACCGTGTTTCTCCTTTGTATAGTGTGAATAATTGTGAGTATTTGTGAGTAAAAAGAAAAAAAAAGAGAGAGAGTTTGAGGGAGTGAAAGAATGGAGTTTGAGCAAAGAAATTAGCATGGAGGAGTTGGTTTCTAGGGTGTTTTGATGGTTTAATGAGTGAAAAGTGTTTGAGTTAGAAAGAACGAAGAAACATGAGAGTTTGAGGGAGTTTTGAAAGAAAAGAATTGAGAAAAAAAAACTTGAGTGGAAAGATAGAAGAAAAAGAGTGCGGAAGGCATTTCAAAAATCAGCTTAAAATGAAGTTCCAGGGCCAACCTTGGTCTGCCCGTGGTGAAAACCTCGGACCGTGGTGCTCTGGATTTCGTTTGTTCAAGAAACACAACT
This sequence comes from Portulaca oleracea, assembly GCA_029582165.1. Classification (NCBI taxonomy): domain Eukaryota; kingdom Viridiplantae; phylum Streptophyta; class Magnoliopsida; order Caryophyllales; family Portulacaceae; genus Portulaca; species Portulaca oleracea. Next base: position 6,865,525 of record CM055893.1, read on the forward strand.
TTCCAGCGGCAACCTCGGTCTGCCTGTGGTTTTCACCTCGGACCGTGGTTCGTCCCCCTCCCTTCATCCAATTTTTCCCCCTCAAAACTCAATTTCCAGCGCCAACCACGGGCTGCCCGTGGTGAAAACCACGGACCGTGGTGGCTGGAATTCAAAAAAAAAAAGGAAGCAACGCACGCGAACTGGCAGACCAACGCCAACCACGGGCTGCCCGTGGTGGCAGCCACGGACCGTGGCGGCTGGTCTGAGCAGTGTTTCGCTCATTCTTCTTCTTCTTCTTTCTCACCTGGCGCGACCCAAACCCTAACTGCCTTACATCTTTCTCCATCTCTCCCCTTCATTCCTCCTCTCCTTCTTCTTCCTTCAAACCCTAAACCCTAACTCCTTCAACCTTTTTCCTCTTCACCACCACGGACCACCTACCTTGCCACCACATCTGACCCACCTTCGAACCCCACGCACCACCAATTCCACCTTCACCTTTCACATTAGCCACCCCATCCACCAATTTAACCCATAACCACCATCCTACCTTCACCCTTCACTCTCATTTTTCCAAAATCACCATTGTTGGAGCTTCAAGTTGCCATGGCACCCAAAGAGAAGAAGCGATCTGCTGGGTCCTCCAAAGAACCAAATCCGAGGAGCTTCGTGCTCAACGAGCCGCAAAGCCATGGCTATGGAGCAAGGTAATGACCCTATCCCTTTTCACTACTAGCCCAATACAACGCTAATTAATTACTTGCGTTTGAGATCCCGTGGTTTTGTTGCTACTCGTTATCTTGATGATGCTTTGTTGCAATCCATGGGTGTTTTGGATGACATTAAATGGTTGTTTGCTAGAGGGGGGATGGGTGATTACCTAAACATCAAAGAACCTTCCTATTCGGACTTGACTTTGGAGTTTTTGAGTACCCTATACACCGAGGTTCAAAATGGGCGTAATTGCCAAGAGGGGGTTATTAGGTTCCGTTTGCGTGGCCAAGACTATCAATTGAATTTGAGTACCTTTAGTAGCATTTTCCACCTCCCGCGTCCCCTTGATGTTAGTGAGCGTCGTGTGCCTCCAAGGTATGACCCGGATTCTTTCTGGGAAATGATCACCGGGGAGCAACATTTCGACTCTAGTCGGTCTAAGGCGACCGAAATCAGAAACCCCGTGATTAGGTTAGCTCAACGCATCTTCGCGACGAGCTTTTTCACAAGGGGATGATAGCATGAATATGCCTCGGGTAGCGGAGTTATTCTTCATGAAGAATATGTATGAGGGTAGGCAGATGGACCCCGGCTCTTTCTTAATTACACATCTTCAAGAGATAGCTAATAGGAAAAAGGGTAAGATCACCTGCGGGGGGATTGTCACGAGGATTGCAAAATCTCTCGGAGTAAGGCCAAATGAGGATTTAGGATTCCCGGGTCTGAGAGGCTTGACCATAGTGCTTTGACCACCATGCTCTTCATTGTTTCTAGGGGTGGTAACATTTACTGGAGGTACCCAAATCGGCAACTTATGCAGTTGCCCAATGTGGCCCGAACGACTATCCAAAATCGGGCCAACTTCTCCTTCCTACCGGGAGGGGGTGGAGACCCGGTTCCCCTAGATCTTATCGCGTATGATCCTGAGTCCGACCATGACAAATCCCAATCCCCTCACTCACCTGGCCCTTCCTCCTCCCACGCTTTCAACATGGATGATGTTTCGACTGCACTTCGCGAGATCCATGACGAGCAAACCTCCCTTAGGGAGTATGTCCGATCGGAGCACATTGAGCTTCGGGGCATGATTGCGTCGCAAAACCAACATTTGAATAGCATGAGCGAGTGTTTATCCGCAATGCGTGGTTGGTTTGAGAGCCATGGCGCTCAGATCCCTTACCCTTACCCTCCGCCCCCTCCTGATGCATGATGTTTGCTCATTAACTTTTCCTCCCCCCTATGATTGTTTGTACATTTAGCATTGAGGACAATGCTGTGTCCTAGCATGGAGGGGTTGGTTAGTTTTATGTGACTTGGTTGTCTTGTTGATTTGGTTGCTATGATTCGATGATTGGTGATAATTTTTGGGAGAATGACTTGTGTATATGCATTTGTACATATTTTTGCATCATGCATATAGTTTGCATAGCATTTAGCATATAGTGGTGTTTCATTAGTCTAGGTGTGTCCTTTCTTTCTTTTATTTTCTTGTTTTTCTTCATAGGTAACAACTTAAGCATGTAGTTTGCATTTAGTTTAATTGAATTTAGTTCATCTAGTTAAAAATAGAAAAAAAAATTAAAGACAAGCCAAAATAAAAAAATTTAGAAAAATCAAGCAAAAAGAAAAGAAAGATTAGAATAGCCTTAGGATTAGGTTAAGTAAGCCTCCGGTGATGATTGTAAGCCAGCTAGTATTTCTTGTAGCTTTGTTTAGCCTTTCGTGGCAGTAATTGATTCAAAGATTTGCAAAGAAATTTCGAAAACATCTTGATTTGGGTTCACATCTTGATAGTGAAGATTTATTGCCCTTCTTAACCCTTTGATGTGAGCTTAGCATTTGTATGTTTATGTTCTTTGATTGGTTGTTGAGCACAAACCCGTGAGACCACTAAGCCAAAATGACTAATCATTTTCATTAGTCTCATATTTCCATGTGTGACTCAACCTTGGTTGTGATCTCTAGAACTTGCTTTTCATCTCTTTGAAACTGCACTTTGCATCATGCATTGACAACATGATTGAGGCACTCATTCGCACTTATTGTAGCTACAATACCAAATAGCCACCCTATTAATGTAATTCTCCGCCTTTAACCCTTCTTCTAGCCTTTGATTACTCCGTTTTCTAATAACACAAATTATAAACCTTGGCCAATTACATATCTTCCTACCTTAAGCCATTGCTTGGAGTATATTGAGTGTGGTTGATGGGGTTAATTATGAATACATTCGCAAAACAGTGTGTTGGGAAAGTAATGAATAGGAAGTGTTGGGATTTTTCTCACTTATGTAGCATCAATGTAGTGGCTATGTTAGCAAAACCCGCCAAGTTTTGTAATTAATTTTGTATATGATTTTCACTTGCAATCACTTGCTTGAAAAAAGAGAGAGAACAATTCAATAGCAATTAGAAAATATAAAAAAAAATAAAAAAAAAGAGGAGCACAAGTGTGATGGCAAGTGAGGAGTTTAGTAATGAGGCGGTTTCTAATAAATGTTTCGGGATTGTTGTGATTGTTTATGGGCGAGTAAGGTTCAATGACATTGAGTGAGGTTGGAAAAGTATAACTCCAAGCTTGGCTTCGAGCTCCACTTATCCAAATATTTTCCGTCCTTTGCCCCTAACCTTAACCCCGTTACAACCCTTTCAAAGACCTCTTGATTGTCATTTGCATTTTGCATATAGCGGTAGAGAATTGAGATGATCATCAAGCATATGGTAGATTGTTTCCTAGGTTAGAGTATTGAGAGAACAAAAAACATTGACTTCATTTTGAAAACACATGAGGGGAGTGTTTCCACATTCCCAAAAGTGAGGATTGCTCTCAACCGTTTTAGTTTCATACTCATACATGTGTTCTCTCGCTAATTCGGTGACGGAAGGGTGACTAATTTGATCTTGATGGTGTGATTCCCCTAAACTCTTTTCGAAAATCTCCCTCTATCTTGTGCTAAAGTGTTTTAATCGCTTTAGGGTTGTGTTTTAGATGGGCAAAGTTGCTTGAGAGTTCTGCTAATGCTTACCTGAGGGGGCTTGTACATAGGATGATCGAGTCTTTCTTTTCTTTTTCTTCTTTTGAGTCCGTTTTTCCTAGTTTTGAGTCTAGTACTTGCTTGGGGACAAGCAAGATTTTAGCATGGAGGGGTTGATAAGTGCATTATTTGCACTTATTTTTTAGGTATTTTAGAAGCATAATCATGGTGATTTTTGGCTAAAAAGGTGTTTAATCTTCCCCATTTCTCTATTTACACTTGGTCTTTGCGTTTTTGGCATTGATTTTCAGGTTTAGGGCCAAAAAGGAGATTTTTGGAGCAAATTTGGTAAGGCCAAGGATACCACGAGCATCAACTACTGTTGATAAGACCGTGGTAAAAATTTCAGCAAGCGAAAGAGCAATGAGCAGCGCCAACCACGGCCGCGTGGTGAGCGACACTGACCGTGGTTGAGTATTTTCTCATGCGGCGATTATTTTGCGGAGATAACCGGGAAAAGAGAGGGGAACGCGGTTATCACTTATGCAGGCGAAAGAGAGATTTTTGGAGAGGAATTCTTCACCAAAACACCTCCATTCATCAAGAATCAATTCGAAGGCATTGAAGATTTGGAATTCGAGAAGAAGCACGCAACACTCTTGTGAAGTTCTTGAGAGAATCCTACGAATTTCTCCCTAGTGTTTGCTTTACTCTTCTCACTTTCTCTTCCTTAATTCTAGAATTGATTACCATGTTTAGAATGTATTTCTTGTTTTCAATGAATACTTGTGAGTAGATTTCGTTCTTTCTATGGTTTTATGAACCATCAATATGGAGTTTGATTAGAAATGTTTTAGTTTGTACTTGAATTCTCAATTGAATCAATAGAAGGTTGTGTTTATCTTGCTTACGAATGTTCTTAAGGCCTTGGATGTTTGTAATTCAGAAATTAACCTAAGAGGTACCGAAAGGTGAATTAGGGGAATTTGACCACCAACCCTTCTACCTAGGCCTACGAAAGTTGAGAAAGGAGTAGTAGACTAGGGAATCATTAGATAACCCGACCTTGCTTAGACCTTAAATTCTGTTTAACCTGAAAAGCAGACGAAAGTTGTTGATTAGGTTAGTCAGGATAATTCTATTTAGCATCGAAAGGGCGATAGAATTTAGAGGTTATCGATTCTTGATTCGTTTGAGTTACTTTCTTGTGCATGCTTTAATCTGGCTTTCAGACCCTGTTGTTAGGTGAGTAAAACCCTAGAAGTCTTCATCCATCGAATTACCTCTAGTTAATCCTTTCTAGTCCACTTTAGTTCTAGTTAGTTCATTAGAAGTCATAAAAAAATTCATTAACCCGATTAGCTTAGCAATCAAGTAGAGGGATAGCTCACTGAGTTACTAGACCAAGTCCCTGTGGGATCGACCTTGACATTGCTACAATAGTGCCCGTGCGCTTGCGGCCCTGTCAGTTTAATACTAGCTAATTTTACCCAATTTATTTCCAAGTAATCTTATTTAATCATATACTAAATTATTTTACCAAGTTTGTGTTCCCTAATTTTATTTTAGTCGATACCAATTATTTTACCTAGCAAGCTAATTACACTTTTGGGTAGCCTAAATTACTAATTAGGGGGTTAAATAATTAAGTGGGAGTGTTTTATATATGAGGGGGTGAGTTAGTATGGGTGTATGTCATTTTATTTGGATGAAACACAATAGATTCACTCTTCTCCTCTCTTCCTCCCTCTTCTCCAGCCAGCCACGCCCCCCTGCTCCGGCCAATTTCCGGCGGTTGACCAAAGGCGGTGGCGTGCTCCCTTCCATCTCCCCTCTTGTTTTTCTCCTTCAATTTCTTCTCCAAGTGATACAATTCTCAAACCCTAACTCTAATCTTTATGTTCTAATCTGAAATTTCATTTCTAATTTGTGTTTTCTTGATGTTTTTCATCTCCTTTATGATATCTAAGCATGAATTTATGTTGTGGTTAAGTTAGGTTAATTAAGGTTTAAGTTTTGGGTTGAATGCATGTAAATTTTGGGTGTTCTTGAAGAGTTCTTGATAGATTTATGGTGGATGATGATTCTATCTTTGTGCATGTGAGTTGTTGAAGGAATATTGAATTTTGGGACTGATTATAAGTATCGGTTATGTTAATTATGTGATTTTGTGCTTAAATGATATGAATTGGTGAGAATTTGGGGAAGGAGTGCTAGTACAAGCATTGTTTCAAGTAGCATGATTTAATCCATGGTTGCATGTGAGATTTATGATGTTATTTGAGTAAGTTTTGAATGTTCATTTCTGGAAATATGATGAATGTTAGCTAATTTGAAGTTTGGTTGTGAATTGGTATGATTTAGAAGCTTAAACAAACATTAGAAGTGGGATTAAGGGCATTAAAGTTTCTGTCTAAGTATCTGATTTTTACAGAGGATGAAAAATGTGACTTTTGCCCGGATTTTTACTAGAAATGATAGCCCAAGTGATTATCTAACTCTAGGCTTTGGAATTTCGAGAATCCGATATGTATAGCCCGAGATACGAGCAAAACCGTGAAGGGGTACTGTTATATACGTTTTCTGGAGTCAGTAGCTAAATGCTACTTTTTCGTCCATTTGGAGACCTTGTTGGTTCTTGTCATAAACATAAAAGTTTTAGGTTACTCTTTAAGCATTCCGGAAAGATAAGATTTGCGCCCATACGATATCGGGAGCGAAAGATATGAGGTCGTGTTTAAGGGCTGTCAATTTAGTTTTCTGCCCGGAATATTATTTCCAATTTCTGACTTTGGGGCCATAATTCAATCATTAAGGAGTTCTAATCAATGGGCGAATTGTATCTCAATGTTAGGATAATCAAGATATGTATTCTAGGTTGCAAGTATGATCATTTGGTGAGGATGGTTTTCTCCTAAAGGTGTAATTGTCATTAGTAAGTCATGGTTATACTATTGAAGAACTAAAAGAGTTATTATCACATATTGATGTTTGGTTTAGAATTCGGGATGCTTGTCTAGCCTAAGGCTTCTTTGATCTCTAAATAGTCTCAAGAAATAATCTTCTTCTAAGTACTTAACTCTAGTTCATCGTTTCAAATGCTCCCGAAATTAATATTTCATTCTCATAATTGTCTTCCTTGTCGCTTGACGACATTCCCAAATAAAGTCAAAGAACTCGTTAATCCTCATTTTAGCCTTCCATTTCTTGAGTTTCATACTCCATCCATGTTATTGTCCAAGTCTACTCTTCAATTCACAAGCTTTCCATCGATTATTTACGAGCCTCTATATGAGTTTCATATCAGAAGTTCAAACCATAGGATTTGTTTTTATGTGCTGACAAACCAGCTTCTGTCCGGGCTACTTTTCAAGCCCTTCCTTTCATTGTTAGCCTTCGGGCTAGTTGACAAAGTTGTAGGGCGTGATTTTCCCTTTCCGAAAAGTACTCGTTTGCAAAAATCTGAGTTTCTTAGCTCAAGTTATCACCAAATCTTTGATTGATCAAAAACTGAAATTTCTATTTTTCTCATCCCTTTTAAGTTATCAAGTTTTAATTATTTTAATCCCAGCTTGTAAATTTCAAGAACTTTATTAAAGTTCTCAATTTTCTTATGCTCTTATTATAGTTTCCAAGTCGCCCAAACCGTCCTAAGCTCGAGGCACGTCGCTAGATCTTTCTACTACCCAAGGTACGCGAATTGTCCAACTTTTCGCTCCTTATTATCATTTAATGTTTTCGTGGTTATTTTAAGTTGTGCTTTAATGGTTATGTTACGGTTTTAAAAGGTTCCATTTTATGTTTTCTTTGTGCTAGTTACTTATAGGTGCTAGCTCTTTTTATGTATGATACTCCTGATCAGAGTGTCCAGACCTGGCCAGTGTCGACTGCTCGGCAGTCACCCAATCCAAACTTCGATCAGTTTGGGCATGCGCGTGTGTGAGATGCATTGCATCGATCGTAAGGGACCAAATACTTATGTTTTAGTAACTTTCATGTACTTTACCTTTTACGTTGATGAATCAAGTTATTTTATTCTTGTTTATCCCTTTCCCCGTTTTCAAAATGAATTTAAATGTCGGCATAAAACCGTTTTCGAACGGTTTGACGTGTTGGAGGTTTACGTACTGAGTGTTTCCCCACTCATTTTTGCGTATGTTTTAATGTTTTGTTTTAGGCGGTCCGAGCTCCCTGGTTAAAGGCAAGGATAAGCAAAAGTAGGCGTGTACCCAAGCAAGGTAGTCTCGAATGGAAGTTTGGCCGACTCTGGTGGTTTCCTTATGGTTAAAAGACCCCCTTAATTATGAAATATGGGATGTAGTTATTTCTCTAATGGTTGTATAAGTTGAATTATTTATGTCTTGGTGGTTTTTAAGTATGAAGTTTATGTTTAAAGTTTGGTTGTGATTATTGTGTACTTAAATGGTGTATTTGGGTTTGTTGCCTTGTCCCGAGTTGGGACGGCGGTAATACCTCCACCCTAGGTGTTCCACTGCGCTAATCACAGGCTTAGTATTTGTATTATGTTAATCTTATAATTAAGGGTGTTGGGGTGTTACATAAAAATATATACATATTCATTTATTTAAAATATTCACGTCTTTGTTTTAATGTTCTACATAATGGAACCCACGATGAAGCTATTTAAGGAGAAATCGCGAAGAGAAAGGAAAATAAAAAAACAAAACTTAATCTTGTTTGGTTTCTTTTTTTTAATCCTAGTATATAGTGGTGTTTAGGTGCTTTTTGTTACTTCTTTCTTTGGCTGCCTAGTGGTAGCTATTGCTTCTTTGCAATTGCATGCAACTTCCATTGTGATCTTTAGCTCGATTTATATTTTAAACAATTCAGAAAACAAAATAACTTAGACTTGGAAAAACTGACCCGACTCAAATGATCCACTCAAACCCAACCCAGACTTGGACCCGAAAATGCCAAAAATAATTAGACTTCTGTGCTGAATCTCAGTATTTGATAGATTTTCCAACCCCGAGCAATATTAGTTATTGGTGGGGATTTGATTTGTTAGCTGGGATTTATTTAGTCCGACGAAGTCGTTTGGCACCTCAATGTCGACTCATCACATCATGAGATTGAAGAAGGTTCCAAGGGTTCGGTTGTTTGCCGATTCAAGGGGACAGCCCCTTCTTTCTCAATAACGCTATTGTTGAGCTCATCCCGCCTATTCTATCTATTCTATTCCTAGGTCCTGCGGAGGACCTCCGAGTCCCCATTGATTCTACTCCAATTCCAGTATCTGGCTGTTCTTCATCTTACCCGGGAGGAAGTCGAGGTACTGCCCAAGTGACTCGATCTTAGAGACCCTCAACAAGCTAACTCAGGGAAGTGAAGGCAGTCTTTGTCTATTAAGTATTCGAGATCTCAGGGTCGAGTCGAGAAAGCAGCAATAGTCGAAGTCAAAGTGGAAAGAGAGCCTAACTTGAGTATTAGGCGAACTTTCACATGCACTTGCTCTGCCATCTTAACTTAAGAAAGATTGGGAAGATAAGCTTTCAAGCGGCTAAGCAATGATTCCATGAGCAGGCACTAGTTCCGGAACTTAAACACGAAATGGACCCCAACCCGAATTTATCTTTCATCGAAGTTCTTCTTTTAGATACAATCTTATTCGACGAAAAATAAAATGACCTAAAATCAACATGATCCAATCCGAACCTTGTTCACCCAAGTTGCCTCAATCCAAGTGGGTCCAACCTAAACCCGATTCAAATGACCCAATTGTCAGGATTACAAATTTGATGAAAAAGGGAATGGACCATGAATGCCTAATTTGATGAAAAAGGGAATGGACCATGAATGCCTAATGTGGTACCACAGGTCTTCCATGCAAGGCAAGTAGGTGAGGATTACAATTTATTATGTGCACTCGGAGCATATCTCCAACTACTATGGTTATTCATAGACCTGGCAATTCTCGACCCGACCCGGAAACCCAACCCAAACCGACCCGCAAAAAGCCAAAAAGTGGGTTTTGAACACGAAATTCCGACCCGGGACCCGAAAATGACCCGACCCAAAGAACCCGATAAAAAACGGGTCAGGTTTGGGTCGACCCGTTGGGTCAGACACTTTAATGTTAAGTGTTTTATCTACTTTGGCCTTGTGCAAAAAAATGGGTCCATTCCATGAAAATTAAGGCCCAAAAGTAAAATATTGGGTGGTTTTAGAAAGCTATGCGTAGAGAGAGATATACAAATCAAATAATCAAATAACAAATGACCAAAACAAAACCCTAACAGTGTCACTCACTCGATCTTTCAGTGAACCCTCAAACTCTTGCAGTCCCGCCTCTCTCCTCTCTTTCAGTAAAATAGTGTATTATTGTCAAAGGTCAAAGTTCAGTGCATTATTGTCCAATACACCAAAAGTTTAGTATATTAGCGTCCCAACACCTTATATATTTCATGAGTATTGTTATTCGTGATTGTTGACGTAAACCGCATAATACTTGTAGACTTGAAGATTGTTAAATTTTGTCCATTAGGTGTATATTAATATGTCAATACAACTATGACATATCATGGTGGTCGAACTTGGAATGGAATGATACATTACATAGGCGTCTTTGACTAATTATAATCAATTTTATTAGTTGTAAGTGACTGAGAAAAAGGGTCGTCATGACCCGTAAACCCGACCCAAACCGCCCGAAACCGGAATACACCTGACCCGTATTTACCCGAACCCGAAATACACCCGACCCGTATTTACCCGAACCCAATATACGACCGACCCGTAACCCGCCCGCCCGCCCGTATTGACACGTCTAGTTATTCACTCTTATTATTATGATTGCTCACTGCAAATATCTTGGAGTATGTGATCCAGGTGCATGTAATATATATAGGGTGAGGATACAGACAGGTGCTGAGACCATGAAATTGCGCCTCCACTAAATCACAGCATGTTGAGAAGCTCAGAAATGTACACATGCCTTTGGTGAATTACACAATGATGAAAAGTACTTACATGAAGCAGTAAAGACTTGAGAAATTCCTGTCTGAGAAAACATATAAAACACAAATAACGTGCAAGACCTTACAATGTACAGAATGATTAAAATCTTACTGAAATCTAAACCTACAACCTACAACCAACAACAAATCTGATATACATGTTACAACTTACAACAATCAATCTCCTAACCTTAGAAACACACACCCACAATAGCAATTCAAAAATTCCCTAAAAATTGCAGCATACCCACTGCATAGTAAGTAACATCTAATAAGTGTTTTGTGGATCAAACCGTCTTCTTCCATCTCGCCTGTTATAGTATGGAGTTTCGTCGATTGTCCTCCTTACATACTCAATAAAAGGCTGGGGAGTTCGAGGTGACCGTTCGTCATGGGATGCAGGGCTGGTGCGCTCCGGTGTTCGGGGAGCTAGAGTTGTGGGCCCTCCTCCCGATGGGGATGACCTACCGGGTCGGTCCAGGTAGCATATAAAGACGACGACAGTGAGTATCAAGAGGGCAAAACAACCGATAACTGCTGACCATAGGGTCATGTCGATTGATGATGATGCTTTCGTCTCCAATGCTTCGTAAGTTACATCTATCTCCACCTTCTGACCTGTTGGATCAAAAATCCATGTACAATCAAGATGAATTGGCATGCCATGCATACGAGCGTTTGGTTGTAGATGTTTTCTAGGAAAGTTACTAAGCCAATTGCCCCAAGTTGACCAAACTTTCCCATGTTTGGTTGAAATACTTGAAAATTGAGGACGAGGAAGTCTTTGAGTGGGGCCTTGTATTTTTCAATGGTTGATGGGAAAGGCTTTCTCATGGGGAGGTTGAGAAAGTTTTTTTTTTCATATGGAAAAGTGAAACTATTTATAGCATAACTTCCCAAAATACCCTTGAAAAGCGAAAACTGTTTGATAAATTTAATAAATAAGGGTAGTTTGGACATTATAAATAGACTTTCCTACAAGCTTTTCCATGTTTTCAACTGTAAATTAAACATTGTAATCTGTTCTTTCCTAGAAAAACAATTCCTAGGGAAAAGTTTCCCCAAAAACATTTTACCGGGAAAGAACCAAACGCACATGAAGCAAGCAAATAGTGTTATCTGAGTCTCCTCACAAAATTATCGTGGATAGACTCCTTATGATTGTAAGAAGGCTTACCAGTGGCTGGGAGTGTAAATATGAGTTTGTCCTTGAATGGCTTCGCTTTGAGTGCTTTGACCTTTCGAAAAACCCAAAAAAGCAAAGAGTAAGTACAAACTCCCCACTTGACAGTGTTATTCTACTTCAAAGAGATAAAAGAGCTTTATGCTGTATGCCCCTCAAAAGTCTGGATTGTTGAGGCCTAGGGCTTTTTACTCGGGCTGTAATTCAAGTTTGCTTTCAGTTTGGGTAAAAGTTGTGCTGGAAATATCTCGGATCTGATTTAAGGACATTTGTGTCGTGTAATAGGGTATTTGCCAATTTTTTTTCAAACCAAACTACAGAAGTTCCAAGTTTCATTCTTCAGAACTACTACCATGATCATCGTATAACACGCGATCTCTATCCATACTGAATTACTCAAATTTTACACATACGCTATCTCTCAATTTTACGGTAAGAAAAGTTACCTCATACTGTGCACGGCCACTGATGCCAGAACCTTCTTTAAGCAGATTCTTTACTATCATCAAATCTCGGTTCAGCCAGTGGGTGCCAACATCTGCTTTAAGAAACACACAATCCAGCAGTAAGCACATGATGCAGGATGAAATGTAATTGTCAATTAGCAAAGCAGCCTCACAAATTAATCAGTAAGGAAAAGAGGAACATGATGCAAATATCTTACATTATCGATAAAAACTCAGTAACAAAATACAGGAATTGCATTTCCCAGAAGATCCTCATGACGAGCTCAAGGGGTTACTAATGTCATCAGTGAGTTACACCCTTGAACACTTTTGACATAAAATTAGGATGACCACATATAATTCTCCTTAGATTTTGCTTTTCAAAATCATTTGCCCCAGAATCCATATACTTTAGCACACAGTGACTGTGAGGCCACTGGGCACTGGCAGCTTGTATTTTGTAGTACATGCAGATGAACGCATTTAGAGCACCTCGACATCCAGTACTTGTGGATGGAAGCAAAAGAACAAGAAAAACTTTTTAGGGAACTTTAAGCTCTGGTTTTAGTTTGGACCAAAATGATGACTTCTATTTCGTCATTGGCTGTAGGGAAGATTGGAAGATTTCCTTGAAAGGCCTAAAACTTGATTTACATAGATCTTGTCCTAAATTTTTTGCATTTTTCTGTTGAAGAGGATTCCTGGACCCCTACCATAACATTTCTCACTTGACTCTTAAGTTTCTACTTTAAGATTTTTTTCGTTTAAAAATAGCTAACGAGAAAGTTGTGAAATACCACAGATAGTAGCGAACCGTATTCGAACTGATTTCTACTTTCACTTCAATGTTTATTGGAAAACCATACCAGAATGCTGTGATTCATAAAACATAATACTATGGGAAGACACTTAGATATATGGGGTTAGACTCATACTTTCTTCCGTAACATTGCCCTGTAACTACGAAAGTTTCCCTCAGCTAGGCTCATTTAAGATCACTCATATAGACATAATTGAGAACGCATGGAGCACAATTTCTTGGACTGCTTCAAGTTCATCAATAAGGACCTATAATGTTCAATACCAATGAGGACAACCATACCCTCTTTGTATTTACACAATTAACCTTCAAAAAGAGAGTAATTCTCCAAAGATATCCTCAGAACTATTACAGGTCAATATGTACCATATGAAGACCGTTTACACATAACATTCATCCTATTCAATAGCCCCAGAAGTGGTTACTCTCATCGACAGTAGATGCTAGACAAGTCTTTCAGGACTTCATAAGAGCACAAGGGAATTCAAAGTAGTATGAATTGGGTAACAAAATAAACTCAAATACACTACTATATAATGTGATTATGATCAAGCCTAGAGATGATCTTAAGCTCAGAAATGAATTAGGAACAACATTAAGGGAATTACCTGTATTTCCTACTATTGTAATGATACTTGCATTGGAGCCTGGTGTCAGATTCAATTGCAAAGATTCCTAACAAAACAGGTTCGTCAGTCAGTATGTGGCAGAAGTATATTAATTGCAAAGCAAAAAAATGGAAAGAAAAAAGTGTTCCAAAACTTGAGGAAAAATGCTACGTAATGATATTGTGGTCCAGACTGGAAACCGAAAAAAAAGGGACTGAAAACCAGACCAGATGCTAATCAGTCAGGTCATCAGTCCAGGAAATTACATTCAAGTTCCACAGTTCCGTATAAACCTGGAATAATCCAAACCGGAACCCAGTTTTTTAGATTAATTTTGATTTTCAAGTAAATGATATAAAGAAAATGGAAAAACAGGGAAGGGATGTTGATTTTATTCTATGATTCATATTTACTATGTCATGTCCACATATATGACCATATTTCAACTAGTATTAGCAACATAATATCCTATCATAATATATAAATTATCTTTTCCCTATATAATAAGCAATAAATTAAATTATCCTTTTCCCATATAATAAGGGATGTAGAGTATCATTTATCACATCATGTAATGTCTCAACATAAACAATAACACACTACACATAAATAACTAGTTTGTAAAAAGCATCACCCATTAAAATATGCATTTATTAAATTTTCATATTAAATTTCACTAAAAGATCTCAATCAGTCCAAACCGGTTTGAGCTGTCCTGGATGCCGGTTCAATGCCTAACTAGGTGGATCTGGCTTTGAACCAATTGTTTCCGGAAGCCGGTTCAAGACCTAACTGGTTTGGTCTGGGTTTGGACCTATTGTTTCCAGTTTTTGGTCAAACTTTCCTAAACAGAATGCTAGTTATACTTGTAATTACAACTTATTGTTCTCTTTTTCTCCCTTAGGACACTGAATAATAATCCATCCAGAACAATGCGTCAGATTACCTTGTCCATATCCAAGATAGAGAAACCACCAATGAAGAGTGCAGATGCAGAACCCGACACATCCCTGGTATCTCTTAGTGCAGCATGAATGGAAATAGATATGTCCTTCCTTCTGTCCATTGACTTTGATAATGATTGAGCCAAATGCTCAGGCGAGTATGGGAAGAATAAGCAATAGGAATCACCAGTATCAAGATCCCTCCACGGCTTGGCATGACTGCAAATATTTTAGCAGGCTTATGTTAAATGAGAGACAATTGAGAGGCTTAAAAATGATACATGCATCTGTACCGCACGCGGGGGTTGGGGGGGTTGAAAGTACGAAAGAAGACGAACATACCCAACAAAAGCGGGTTCCACCTTGCAGTCGTACGGGATTTCGATATTTCTTCTGGGAGCTTCTATCTCATTGGTACTGTTAGCAACATCAGTGCAAAGTGAGCTTTCAAGTTCAAATACGTTCATAAATGTAAGTTTAGAATACATTCAAGAGATGTTTTAAAGAAAATTCTTACAAATAAGCTCATGAGTTTTGAACAAGTTCTTCACATAAACTCAGTCAAGAATAAATTTAGTTGCTTGAGAGAAAAAAGCAACAGGGACTATTCATTATATGTATACGATTTCTTTCGTTAGTTACCTATGGGTTTTCTGTCAATTCTCTCTTGAGCAAAGAGCGTTCTCATATGGTAAATCAGAAATTACGCTTATTGCAACTGTTTGTGAGTTGTAATGTAAAACAAGGGTAGTTCTCCTAGGCAAATATATGTCTCACTCACAGCGCGCTCCATTAACAGGGGTGAATACTTGGTTTGGCTCTTATAGGAAGTATTCTAGTATGAGGATAAAAGGTTACATTTTGATACTTAATTTTATTTTGTAGGACATCTCTAGGCTATTTAATTCTATTTCATAGGATATCTGTAGGCTATTTGGCTATTTGACAATCACGTGAAGTCACGTGTCAGCCTTAAGCTACTTCCTCAGTGTTGGATGATGATATCTGAAATACTATAAGGATGTTACCTTAGCCATTACACGAAACCTATAGTTCAGCTAAGCTACAAGAAGCCACTTTCTTGTTAAACCTTAACTCTTTTCAAGGTCCAATAGGCTCTAACCTAGAGTCCAGGCTGTAGTAGCAGTAATCCCAGTAGTTGAAGAAACCCTCATTACTCAGCCAAGCCCCTTAATTGTTGGGTCGTTCGGTGAGGAGATCTTCAACTAATCAGGAAATTGTTGAAAAGAGATCCAAGATTTTATAATTATTTATTGTGATGAGCTATAGCGTTGGCCATAGGTGTAAAGCTCAAGTTGATAGACTTGAAATTCTTTGGGTGGAGCCTGATCGGTCAAGGGACAATATATCCATATTCAAGTAGACTCTAGGAGCACCCAAAATTTTCTGGACTTTTCCACTGCTAAGAAAATGGATGCTTGATTAGAGCCACAAGCCCATAGATATTGCTATAGCTCATGGTACTCATTTGGTGAGCACATATGAATAAAGACTTTAAATGAAAGCTCTAGTGCAGGAGCTTGTAGGAGATACGATGTTGGTACCATTGCGAGGAGCATGTATAATTCATAGGGTGCAGTAGTTATTCATCTAAGCCCTGCTAAATGGGATTTTTCCAACTTGAAGACAGAGTTGTCATTTGGGAAGGAACCATACCCTTAAAGAAACCAGGAGCACATAATGAGGAAGAGGCAGGGCATGTTTGCTTTGTCTGTTATTTTTCTATGCTTTCTTTATATGATTATGTTTGCTTTATCATTTCTAATAACAATGTGTGGTGTCTCTTATGTTGAAGTTTATTTGCATAGTTTTGTGGTATTATTGTGATTAATTCATAGTTTGGTGTCACCATTGGAATCATTTTACCAAAAAGCACACACCCCGACCCCAGGAGCCGTTGCAATTTAGGCTCTTTTAATCTAAGTACCTCGCCGAGGGAGGCATTTTGGAGTATTGGTTTTGGTTTTGGCTCTTTTATTCTAAGCAAAACGCCAAACGATACACCAAAGACTATTGCTGAACACAATCTAGTAATGATACGAATTTTATAAATGTGGAACAAAGCGATACGATTCACAAACCTGAATTTCACAGAGAAGTTGTAACCACTTGAGGGGTAAAGTACATTTGTTAAAGTTTCCCTTGGAGCATCAACATATATGATATTCCCCTTCAGCACCTTCACGTTTGTTTGCAGCTTCAGGCTTGGACTTTGAAAAGTTACTGCTTAGAGTTAAGACCTTAAAGTAAGGATGGGGAAGTCTGACAGTATTTATGAATTCAAACCTGAAGGCTCAATAGCCTAAAAATGATATTGCAGGCAGCAAAAAAAAAAAAAAAAAAAAAAAAAAAAAAAAAAAAGACAAAAGGACCAATTAATACCTAGTGCTACACCCTCTCCATGTGCCACAGCTTTCCCAGACAGAGAGTCCACAGAAACAATGCTTTCGTTAGCACTCCACCACTGCCCTGATGCTACATCATGTAATCCTACAATGCCAAGATGAATAAGCACAAATAAAAAATACTAGCAGGCATCAGTTTCATCAACAACTGACGTTTCATTTGTTTCTTTCTCTTCTTTTTTTGAATTGTTTGCAAAATGCCGTAACCTATCTGGAATTTCTTCTTGATAATTATTTCCAGTTCACTTAATTCATGCCCGTACTTGTTGAGGATAAGGCTGCAAACATGAGCATCTTTTCTCTGGTAGTCGTTTCAACAGTATCCAGTGTTCACCCTGGTACTTTTAGGTATTGTTTTATTACTCCTTTTGCCTTGAGCATAAGAAGCCATGCAAGTCAAGCTTAGGAGAAACAAAACACTACAACAAAGAGAGGACGCCCGGGGGAAGGCTAATTAAGTAGATTGAAGACGCAAATCGAGGAAACCGCAAGCCGCACACAAAAATATGGCTATCAAACAAGTCAATGAAAAAGGAAATCCCGTGTATGAATACCAGAATACTGCAGAACTTTAAAGAACAAAACAGACTGGGTATCACAGAAATTACTAATTTGTTCTGCATAGGGGATAGATTCTTATAATATCGATTAAACCAAGATACCCGAAGGAAAACACTGTTTACACTCATACCTTCTACACTGAAGTTTAGATTGGTTCCCAAGTGAAGAACTGGGTTCTGCGGCTGAATGTGAGCTCCCACGGAGACCTGAATAAGTCAAACATTAAATGTATTATACAGAAGCCCAATCCTGGTTCACACAAAAGCATTAATGAAATGGAGAAAACACACCCACCAATACACATACAGAGAACCCTACTTGCCACCATTTTTGACACACGACAATTTATTCTTTTCTGTACCTATCATTTATAATACCTTACCTAGATGTTAAAAAAAAAAAAAAAAAAGCACAAAGATATTTATGTCAAATCGACCATAACCAAACCTCCACCACTGTAAAGCTAATAATGAACAAATCTTATAGATGAATCCATGAAATTTCAAACTTAACATCAATAAAAACCCTCCAGAGTACAATACCTAAAAGCTAAAAACCAACAACTTGCTCTATTTAGATGTTATGTGACAACTAGTTACCATGATATAATCTGCCTTGTGTGGATCATTGTCCAGTCCCACCATCATTAGAGCTCGACCATGGCGCATAGCCTTCAAGACAAACAAACAATATCAAAAACATCAAAGCTACTTCATATTCAACAAGAGATAGATATTGACTTGAGCAGTTGCGCTTGATAGCTAATGATTTCTACAATATAGAAGACAAAGTATTGTTGTGAAGAGGGTAAATGTTCTGCCAATACAATAGATAGCAGGATGGTAGGGGGACCTAAAGAAGTATATTCCAAAAAGGCAAAATTATAATCTATAAAGTATAAACTCAAAAAAATATAAGAATACCTTCACAAAAAGACTCCCATTTTGGCGACCCATAATATCAAGATCAATAATGTCACGGTAATTAGTCTCAACGTCAAATGGAGCCACACCATGAGCTTCAAGGAAAGGGTTTCCTGCCACAGAAAGAATGAATAGTCTGAGAGGTCTCGTCGGATTGATAAGCTAAGCAAAGCATTAATTCAAAGAGATCATACCTAAATTGTCAAAATAACTTATGTGTAGCACAAGCTCCGCACCAACACCAAGATTAATTACGTGGAGAGCTGGCTTTCTTTTGATCCTAATTTGAGCAACCTGAATTTGAATTTTGAAACACAGTGTCAATACGCCAACTAACAGTGCGTTTATACAGAAAAGAAAAGGGAGGGGCAGGGGCAGGGGCAGGGGGGCAACAGGTCAATTGACAAATTCGAAAGTTACACGAATTTGAATGCCTACCTCAGCCACCCTAACACAAGATGCAGCCTCCATTCTTCCAGTGCTGTGGTCTTTTGCCAAGATACAAGCAAAATCATTGCTGTCAGTTGTTTTTATTTTACTTCCAGATATCGACATAGCATCTTCTTTCAATTCATCTTCTTTTCTGCTACAGTGTCTGAGCAATGAGTATGAAATGGTTTTTGTTTGGCGTTGGCCATCTCTTCTGTGTGGTTCCGAATACTGTGGCAATAAGTCAGATGTGGTATAATGCGGAGGGAGAATCCATGTTATGGGGATTCCAAGAGCAAGAGGAGGCTCTGGAATGACCCTCACAGAAAGAGAGGCACTATAAGTCCTTGAGTGCGAGAATGAACTGGACGAGAAATCACAAGAAAATGTAATTGCAATGTTGCTCCTTCCTGCAGACCTAAATTTTGAAAAATTGGAAAAAAAGAACTCAGATAAGTTCAAGATGGAACTTAAAAGTGTAGTATATGCCAACAAAAATAGATTTGTACAAGGGCACGAGGCAGTACAAAGAGAAAACTCAGTAGCAGATTATTCATTTGTTTTTAGTATAAAAGCTTCTGAACAACGTGACGGGACAGATGAGCTCTGGTAGCTATCACCCTCATGATAGTTTTCAATGCAAAGCACTTTGAGTTCTGCCCCCCCCCCCACCCAAAAAAAAAAAAAAAAAAAAAAAAAAAACCCCCCCCCCCCCCCCCCCCCACCCCAACCAACACACACACACACACACACACAGAGAAAAAAAAAAAAAAAAAAGCCTACAAGTTAACATGGAAGTACTCAAAAAGCTACAGTATATAAACCCCTTGAAGTTATACACATTAGCAGCACTTCGACTTTGCAATTGTGTGGAGCCTACCTCTTTCTAAGGGGGTCTGTCTTTTACAAATCAGAAAGCAGCTAATGCTACTTGGACTCTTCATTTGGCCTCAACTACTTGAGTCTAAATTTGTTATGGTTATTGATGCTCCAACCCTTCATTTTAGTCTAAATTTGTACTAAATTTCTCAAAAAGTTTCTGAGACTGACACAACACCAACATGGCCATTGTTGATTCTCACAAAGTATGCTTTTATTTTGTTTAGGCGCCGTCAAAGGAAAGGTCACTAAAGGAGACTTTCATAAAAGGTGGGATCTTGAGTTGGCCAGTATGTGTTCTATATGTTTGGGAAAGGAAGAGATTATCAGCCACCCTCTTATCCATTGCCATGGTACCATCTTATGGAATTTGTCATTCTCTTCGACGGAAGCTAGCTAGGTGCAACCTCAAAAGTTAAGAGATGTTCTAGTGGCCAAAAAACAAAACGTAGGAAGAGTTGGATTCTAACTGTGGAAATAGATACCTTTATCAATCTGGCGGCGTACTTAGAGGGAGAGAAATTGTCAGATGATCGAAGGCAAGCCGACAAGGATAGAACTTTAAGACGAATATAGAGAGCCTTGGGGCTTGAGCCTTTACAGTTTTCTAAAGGTGATAGTGCCTATGTATAGAGATTCAATGGGGCAATTGGTGGAGTAAGAAGCCTACTATTGCCCGTGGGTTCGCTGTTGAAGGTCTTTTCTTTTATATAGGAAGGGAAAAGATATATATTAATAAATAGAAATAAAGAACTGATGCTCAACTAGCACCATACAAAATTATGTACAACTAAAAGACAAATTGTCCACAAAATCTACCATATCAAAAAAAGGAAGAGCTAAACTTCCCATTAACTCAAAAGAACAGAGACTTAACAAAGTCTACCACATCCTGGTTGAAGGTCTATTATGGGTGGTTTTGATAAGTTTAGGCATTTTTAAGTGGAGAATGTGATAGGGTCTTGTTTTGGGATGATGTATCGTGTGAAGATCTACCATTAACGTCTCAATTTCCTGATCTTTTTAGGATGCAACGGAAACATACTTCTGTGGTGGACACACCATCATGGAATGGTAATCAAAACCATTGGAACTTAACTTTTTAACAAGCCTGAATGATTGGTGAAGAGGAAAGTATGGCCAATCTGTTGCCATTGTTGTCTAATATTAGGGTAGCTCTTGAAGGTAATGATGATATCATTTGGCCGCCTAACATTAGTGGGCAATTTTGCTGCTGATAGTTTCTACAAAGAGACGTTTAAGGAGTCGCCTCAGAGTGACATTCCACATCAGAGCTTGTTTTCCCGATGACATTCTTAAAGCAGAAACTTTGTGATGGAAAGTAGGTGCTCTTTGTGTGGGGAGGAATTAACCACCTCTTTATTCATTGTCATTTGGACTTCATAATTTGGCATTTAGCATTTGCATTGATGGGGGGTTAGTTGGATGCAACCTATAGAGCTAAGAGATGTCTTAATGGCATGTAAGGAGATTGAAGAAGATTTGGGTTCTTAATGTGTGGAATTTTGATTCTTTTACTATTTGGTGGTGCACTTGGAAAGAAATTCCAAATTTTTGAAGACAAGATTAGGAGAAGTGACGATGCCCCTGTTAGAACTTAGAAGCCGTGAAGCAATTAGGATAACCATTAGAATCTCGGGGACGTGGGAGACCTAAAAAGTCCATGAGGGAGGTGATTAAAACAGACTTGAAGCACCTACGTTTAGAGGAGGACACAGCACTTGATAGGGGAGTTTGGAGGGCTAGAATTAATGTAGTAGATTGAGGTTTGAGGGTTAGGTGATATGCTTTGCATTGGCTTGTTGTTGTTTGTGTCTTCTTTTGATTCTTGTTGGCCAGGTACATCTAGTTATTTCACAGCCGCATGGACCGTACAGGTATGCATCTCTCCACAACCACAAGCTCCTTGCTTTTCTTGGTTTTTCAATTTGGTTTTTTTTTAATTGTTTTCTTTTTTTCTAGTGGTTAAATTGTTATTTCAAGGGTTTCCGGAAAGCTTTTTTGGATCTGCAGGAATCAGCCTCTCCATGCACTTCAATTCATGGGAGGAAGGTTGCATACACCCGGATCCCCAAGACCCCGCTCAAACGTGTCTCCCCTAGGAGTTTATTGTTGTTGTTGAAGACAAAGATTAGAACGCTAAATGATTTCAATCTTTATTTTTTGAGTACATTGTGTAGTTGGTGCAAAGGTTTTCATCCTGGTAAAGAGTTGACTATTTTGGATTATGTGGATATGATTAATTTAGAGAGCTCAAGGGGTTGAGGCTTTTTGTAGTTTTGTTTAAGCCCCCTTTTGCATGTACCCCTTGGTGTCCTCTAACACATAATTCGACTACTAATAAAAAAAAAATGGCACATAGCGTACTTGGTTGGAATACCATACACCCAAATGTGAATACTATGCACTCCATTCCTTATAACTAGCCTATGATTCATAAATATTTAAATAGTTGCCCTCACTCATAAGTTAATGTTCAAAAAGAATATGCTAGTGGTTCATTAAAAATAAACACTATCGTTCAGAAAAAAGAGGGAGAGTTCCTGAATATTATACATACATGAGGGTGTATAATATAAATTCCATGCTTGGTGTCTTTTAGAGAATAGGCGCACACATTCGTACACTACCAAGATTCAGGAATTAAGAATTTGTTGCTAAAGAATATCATTGTCAGAAAGCACACCTTCCATACAGAACCTTCAGAAAGTTGACATCCTCATCTCCGTGGCCACTCTGAACAGGATGTAGCAGCTCAGGATTATCAGTATTCACATGCTCAGTTGACTGGAAACTCAAAACCTAGTAGAACAACAACATCCATTCAGTACAGCCACTAACATGAGCAGCATCAGTTCGATCAACCCACCACTATAGCAATTCCTAATTCCTGCAAAAGCTAGAAATCTCACCAGCTCATCCTCTATAGTCCATTTGTAGTTCTTGCAGAGCTCATAGAATGAAAACAGGTTGCCCTAGAAAACACAGGGTGTGGGTAAGTCATGGAAAAATAAAGCAAAACACATTAGTCAAGCATTTAACTTTTCCTTGCCTCAATTAACAAAGGAAATATATGCATCTGACGTCCGACAGCCAGTTGGTCACTCTGTACACTCAGCATTGCTGATGATGGAACTCCTACTCGAACTTTTCCATGTGCTTGACAGAGGACAGTTCCTTTATTCCCATAGAAGGTAGCTACAATGGTCTGTCCGGAACAAACAATGAAGCCTCGATTTAATGTGCAGACAGCAATAACACTTCAAACATTGACAGGTACTAACCGTGCACGAACGAATACAGGAATGAAAACAGAGAAGCTGCGATCATAAGAGTTCTTTGTACTAGAGTTCCATCACTGAAGCTAGGAAACATTGGAATAATACAGCAATAAAAACCAGTGGTACTGTAGCATGCTTGACATCATCAAATCACCTTGCGGCAAAGTCAGCAAGGGCAACCCTTTTTTTTTCCCGTTTGCTTTTCGTCGCCCACTTTTTTATAATAATTTCCAATATCGCCCTTGACCCTTCACTCTCTAACTTCTCTCTAGTTTCACTCTCTTATAATAATAATAATAATAATAATAATAATAATAATAATAATATTAACAAAAAAATTAATAATAATAATAATATTTACAATTTTTTTTAAAAACATTGTAATTATTATTATTATTATTATTATTATTATTATTATTATTATTATTATTACTATTATTATTATTATTATTGTTAATATTATTATTATTATTATTGTTATTATTATCATTATTAATATTAAATTGCAATGTTATTATTAATAAATTAACAGTTTTTGAAATTCAACCTAAATTGCAATGTTATTATTAAATTTAGGTTGAATTTCAAAAACCGTTAATTTATTAATAATAACATTGCAATTTAATATTAATAATAATAATAATAATAATAATAATAATAATTACAAAATTAAAAAAAAAACACCCGAAAATACGGTTGCCGCATGAAACGTGCACGGCACCGCGGTGGTTGCCGCACTTCGATCGCGGCAAAGCCACGGCCGGTGCCGCAATCAACGTGCGGCACCGCGCGCACGTTTTGTGCGGCAACCGTATTTTCGGGTTTTCTTTTAAATAAAAAATTGTAAATATTATTATTATTATTATTGTTAATATTATTATAATTATTATTATTATTATTATTAGAGAGAGAAATTAGAGAGGAGAGAGGAGTGAGAGAGTGAAAAAGGATAGGGGTAAAATAGTCATTTGGGGGGGCGACATTAGTAAAAAAAAGGGGGGGGCGACGTTAAGCAATGCCCTTTTTTTTTTTGGAATTCCACCACATGATTGTTGCCACAACTAAAGGAAATGGGATCCTCCAATGCCAAGTCAATGCATACTAGTGAAAGGGGATAAAAACAAGGGATAGAACACCAATTTCCAATCACAATCTATGGAAACGTACTGTGGATGCTGTAACTAAACTTGAGAGCTTAGGAAATGCAACAGGAAAATCATATGGCATTGTCTAAGAATAGAAACGGATCAGTTCTTAATTTGTTAGCAGCACAGGTATCTATAATTGAGGCAAAACTCTTCTCAGTAGCTTTGCTGTGAGATAGGCTATGCACAAGAACACTTTGATTCCTATCATAATAATCTCCTAAAGTATTCTCTTGACTCTTGAGAAACAAAATTTTTTGATTGAATTTAACGTACTGAAAAATTTCATGCCATTGCCATGACGAACTAAGTATCATAAAGAGTACATGTGTCGGGGTACCAAGGAAGATTTTTTTTTTTTTCTTTTTTTGAGAAGGCTACCAAGGAAGTTATAAAACCTTAAGTCTCAAGCAAACCGTCTTAGCCACTTGGAACAAAATAGATGGCAAAATGGCTTTCAGAACCAATCTAGTTCAAGTTCCAAAGCAGCAGGTTTCATAAATAGAATCGAAAAAAAAGATAGCAAGAGACAAGTACAGAAAAATTATGGAAAAACAATCAGAGATGTCCTGGAGATTATAATGGGTCTTAGTGCAAAATAATCTTACAGCATTCCCTGGTGACATTGCAGAAACACGTCCAGAAGATTCTTGAACAGCTGCAGCATTATCATTCATACTTGCATACTGAACAACCACACCAATAGTTGGTCCTCCCCTAACAGTGACCTGAGCAAGAGGTTGAACAAATATTGAGCAAACAAACTGGTAGATGAATCAATTCTCGTTCCTAATCTGGAGAGTTTCTCCCAGACAACGAAGTCATGTACATGACATTGGTTGGCACTGCTGCAAACAGCTCCTCCAGAATTAGCCATAACTTCTCCGCAATCATCATCAATTAAAATCAATGGATATATAAATACAAGTACCAAATCTTCACTATTCTCAAGAAGATCAATTAACAAGAAGCATATTCAATATTTGTGTGTGTGTGTGTGTGTGTGTGTGTGTGTGTGTGTGTGTGTGTGTGTGTACATAGACATCAAGGTCTTACCACATAAGACGCTCCAGGAACCAGGAAAATATCATGAGGATGGACTGCAGGAGGGGTGTAAACTTCCACCTTGATAGTTTGACTGTATATTTCCTGGCCAGATGCTTGCCTAGCAGTAACCTTCATTGTAAGACCAAATATTACAATCAAGTCTAAAAAGACAACGCAAAAAACAATGGCCTGAAAAACAAAAACAAAGAAAAGAATCTCCAATTAGACCACCAAACAGGTGGTCTGTCGGCCACCTTCCATCATCTAGGAGGTGCGAACTCCCAACCCACTTGGGGATTTCAGAGAAAGAGGTTTCCTTATTCCCTCCCCCCCCCCCCCCCCCCTCCGAACATTATTCACCAGAACATCCCATGAGTGATAGGGCCCAAATCAATGAAAACCCAATCAGAAACACCAAAGAACCTACAATACAGATCAATATATGAAAACTTACATATAGAGTGGTTACTCCAGCACGTTTTCCGTGTATAGCAAAGGTTGCTGCACCGACATTGCTATCACCTGGATTTAACCAACTATCACCACCTGCTAGTTCAGCTATGTCATCCTCAATGTGCACACGAAGGTTCATGTAAGCATACTGCCAAAACAATAAATGTACTCCTTAATAAGTTAAGAGGCATGAAAATGGATTCACAACAAAATGTGCTCTGATTGAACTCAAATAGGGGTAACATGTACTCAAACACTATAACATTTGCCTAATCTCTTTCAGTTTCATCAAAATGTTACTCTAAGCTATTGAGTGAAATATTCCAAAAGCCATGTGGCGCAGAAGCTAAGGTCCAATACATTTATGGCTAAGGGCAGGTAAGAAGCACGGACTGAGACACGGGACACGGATACGACACGACACGGACACGGGGACATGCAATTTTTGAAAAATGAAGGACACGACACGTTGTCCGACACATATCTTAATTTTATATAGTACTTCAAAAAATATCAAATTCTATTTTAAAAATGTTTGTTAATGAATATATTTTCTTTAATAGTTTATGAATCGTAAAACTGTGTATATTGTATATAAAACACAAAATCTTATAAAATAATGGAAGACAGACAAAGTTATGTGAAAGAGGGACAAATGTACGTGTGATATGGTAAAGCAACAGGAAAAAATAATGATGTATTGAAAAAAGGAGATCATAGTTGAGGATGTCTATGGATGTGGCTCGCCGAAAATGTGATGTCCGTCAATGATTCAGAAGTGTCCTAAGGTTGGGATACGCGTGTCCACCATGAGTCCTCCAAGTGTCGGATATTTATTTTGGTAATTATTTAGGGGACACGTTTTTTCGCGTGTCTGACACGTATCCGAGGAGTGTCCGAGAGTGTCGGTGTCCGATACATATTCGACACGGATACATGAGGCTGATAGAAGTGTCCGTGCTTCATAAGGCCAGGTATGCTTGTTTGGTAACGTCTTATCAATGTTGTTTATAATTTGCTTATCTTCATCAGCTCATGAGCTATAAGGTGAAAGCCATGGTATGGGTATAAACTAATTGATATGTGGATATTAGAAAAGTGATTTCAGTCTCATTTGTTTCGAACAAGGGAAATTTCTGCTCTCCAGACTTTGATGTGGCGGACTTTATAGATAGCTTGCATAATGGATGTACCAAGCCTTTTGTAGGATGCTGTCTATGCATCCATCACTTGATCCTTTTTATAATATGTTGTTTTCCTTGTCAAAAAAAGTAGTTTCACTAAATAAACAGACAATTTAGACTTTTTGTTTAATACCATAGTTGCAAAATCTTCTGCTTTGAGTCCTACATAGTTGGATGCAAATAATCCAAAATTTTGACGCACTGCAGACAACAATTCCAGTAGAAGGAATATCTATAATAGAGTTACTCTACTATGGTCTATGCATACCACACATCAATCCTTAGCTTTCAGTAGAAAAGGTGTTAGACCCTCCGAGTTAGTTAGGCCATGTGAGAGTATATAATCATTGGGTGATGTTCGTTACAAGAACAACCAATAAGATAACAATAATGCTTCTCAGGGACAATTTTTAACAACACCAAAAACTTGGACACGGCAACAAATTTTCCCTTGATGACTCCTCCTACACAAATTAACTTTTTGGCACATCAAGGTTTGGCAACTGAATTATTTGGTATCAATACTGTGAGAATGAATTCTTAGGTCCCTTAGCTTTGTAGTTTCTATAGTAACAAAACCTGGTGGTATTTTCCAGACAAAATGGATGACATTGCAAATTTAAGTTAACAAGGCCCACTTACTTTGTTGTTTTTGAGGGATGACCATTACCAATGGTCAAAAAGACTCCCTTATCTTCCCCTGTGCTCCATAAATTACAACACTAGTGAACCAAGCATAAAAGCATAACAAGACCTATTGCCAATTATATCAGCGCACATCAATCTTGAAATTGATGGAACGAGCTGTCGGCAACCATACCAATGCCATCCCGCCACTCAAATTCTAAAATCGTCACCTTTTAAAATACCAACTACAAAGGTTAAGGGGGACAATAATTCATTTTCAAACTAGTTGTACCAAACAATTCAGCTGCCAAACCTCAAGGTACTAAATAGTTTTCTCCTAAACGGAGGAACCTGCCATTCTGTTGTTTCCTGTCCTCAATGCTTCCTTGGAAATATTTCCCTTTATACTTGGCATATCACTATCTCTGTTCTTCTCAAGCCTCCTCATCATTTTCAAAGAGTATTTAACTTGGAAATTATTTCAAAAAGAAAGGTGGGTCTCAAAAATACAGTCAACTCGAAAACTCTGTTGTTTCCTTAGTCCATCCCAACCTGATCATTTGTGTGACAATCATGCTTGCTAGTCTAAGGTAGAAACATCCTACTTGTGCAAATCTTATAAGAAACACTACAAACAAAATTTTCAGACATGACGTCAATATATTGAGCTCCGACATAAATAAACATAGAATTATTCAAAAGGTAACAATACAGCATCTGTTGCACAATCAATAGTGGGCTACATCTTCAACATGTCCTTCAGATTATTAGACTTGATATGACTGGAATAAGAAACAAGACTTTTCATCAAGAACAGAGGGGACACACCTGAGAAAATTCAAATGTGTTTCCATCAGCAGCACCAGCCAGCAGATCAACAGTATTTACACTTCCCTCCTGCATGCACCAGGACAGAGTGTCAGTCTTTTTCTTTTTCTTTTTCTTTTTTTTTTTTTTGGAGAGGGGAGGGGATAAGAAAAAAAAGTGACGTTTACATGACTGATGAAATCCAAGAGAGTGGATGCCAATTACACATCCTCCTAAAACCTTATCATAGTAAAAAATTGACTATCAACAAACCCTAAATTAAGATGTGACGGAAGAACAAAGCTCCACTTCTAAGAACTATAAGGTCTTGGGCCACTTGTTCTTGATGCAGAATGGGATGTCATATATGCCAACTATAAGTCATAATCATCAAATTGAAACATACCATAAGGCTTATCTCTTCCCCTGACATGATTTTGAGCCAATCCACATCAGCAACTTCAACCTAAGAAGAAGCAACATTGAGACAAAATATTAAAAGCTCAAGGAGAAGCAAACTATAATGCCAAAATCTAATAGGCTGTGCAAAAAACAGAGACAATTGAAGCAATTCTGTATAGCAACAAGCAGGCAACCAAATAACTCGCCGTACAAAGCAATTCTAGAGTGAAAGGTAGAGACTAGAGAGAGAAACCTCATCCTCAACCATGGCTTATGGTTTCCCCGTCTCCACCAACTGCCTCTTATATATTAGGTTTTGTTATCTACTAAAAAGTAAAAGAAAAAAGAATAACACCTAAATTTCGATATATTTAGACATAGGTTTCACAGGGTTTGCCTCTTGAGAAATCAAAACGTGGGAAATTTTCCACTACAAAATACAAATTCATGACTCTTAGATATATTCCACGAGAAAATAACTTTCCTAGACATCATTTCCTCCTGACACAAGTTGTCTTTTATTTGTTAATTTCCTAAGCAAAAGAGGTAAAGTCAGAGGCATACGCAAAATCTGCTTATATGGTGCCACCTCACATGCACACATCAAAGAAATGCCTTAAAAGAAATTCAAGGGAAAACTTACCAAAGAAGCAGCTGAGAGGGGAGCAGAAAGTCCTATATCATAGACTGTCACAACTGCAGTTCCTAAACCTCTTGGAATCAAAGTCAATTGTGAACACTGTAAGCCTGACATAGGTTGCAGGACTTCCACAACTCCAGTGTCATTAACAGTACCATCCAAAAAACAGCTTCCTCCAACAACTGAAAGATTCATCTGGAAAATGGTGGGGGTAAGTGAAAAGCTTGAACGTGCAAATAATATGGTCCACAATTTGCACAAAGATTTACATCAGTAAGCTCCAAGGGGAATTTACGGAAAACATAGTGTAGTCAGTTCTGTATGCCATGACATTAAGGGAAGAGACAGGAAAAGCATCATATTTTAAGAAAAAAGTTAAAATCATATAACTACCTTGAGTGTGGGGAAAGATGTCATCTGCCAAGTATGATACATTAATAACAAAAAAGCACACAAAGATCCAAGAGAAACAAGCTCTACAGAGGAAAGACATCCTCTTCTCTACTGAAGAGTTATCAGTACAATTAAAAAAATGAAAAGGATTGTAACGCTTGGCTGCTTGTCAATCAGAAACCATGATACTTAAACTAGCAAACTGAAATTGTGGATGCTCAGTTCAACATAGAGTCATAGCAACACATCCAAGCGGCATAAGAAGCGAAATAAGAACCTTTGAAAGAAGCAGGGTTGAGATCAGCCTTACAAACTTTAATTCAAAAACGCATTCTGTAGTCTAGAATGAAAAAAGTACAAGATTTTTTCAATGTTAAATGGGACAGAGCATAACAGTAATCACGGACCTATGTCTTTCAACTTCATGAAACAACCACTTTTGTTTTATGTCATCGGAAAAAAGAAAGGAAAAGAAAAGAAAATACAGGGGCCAAAGAACAGCAGGAACATAAAACATTGCAATTACAAACTAAGCACAGATAACAAGCTGATGCATGCCGACAATAAAATGTGACCAAATTATGAAAAGCAAGAAATCATATTATAGTAAGACTGAGCTTCAAGAAAAACACACCTTAGCTTGAGGATTGAATAAAAGCAGGGCGAACTTTGGAAACACTTGCAGAGTAGAGACAACCTGCATTTTGCTACAACGTGAAAAATACAAAATGGTAACTTTGCATCTGCCCTTTCACCTCCCACTATCGCCACCCATCAACCCCAGAAGTAGCATCAAAAGAAGAGTTAAACCCCCTCCCTCTTTCTTTCCAAACAAGCAACAAAAGTTCCAATTTCACAGTCATCTGTAAGTGGTGATGAAATCCTATGCTTTATGTGTACCGAACATCAATAATAATAATGGAAATTGAAGATAAGCGTCAATTACTTTTTTATTTATTTTATTTTTTTGGGATTCAGAGGTACGACAGAAAAATATCTAGATGCAAACTGCAAACCCAACTGCTAATGGCTTTAATGGAATCAAGAGATACACTATAGGTCTTACATAACATTCCCTCAGCTACCTAGGCTCAAATACCTCAAAATAAGACCGCAATTATAAAGTATTGTTCAGAGAACAAACCTGAAGGCGTATAGCATCAGTAAGAGCATCCAAAGAAGAATAAACTAGTGTCCTGTCAGGATGACTCTGAACTGTAGCCCGAACAGTGCACTGCAATCAATTTATCACACCAGATATGGATCAAAACCTTACCTCACAACAAAAATAATAGTCCTTTTTGAGATAAAAAAGAAGCCACTGAACTGAATTTCTTTTCCACCTTCGAGTTATAAACTTTGCAGCGATAGTGGATTAATGCAAATGTTTACCTAAATTATCATCTAGATTCTTTTACTTTTTCATGGATGGACCAGGGCCCAATTAATGCCTTTGGAATTTAGGGGCATTGCTTGGCCTGCCTTTTTCACAAAAAGCAATATAAAAGGATGATACAAAAAATCAAAATAAAAGAGTACTACACAACTGGAAGGACGACTAATGACTTCTGACAGTGACAACAGAGAGCGCAGAATGGTACAAGTATAGCGTACCACTCCCTAAGTAATTCAGTGATGGATCCAGCAATGGCCACGTACTAGACAATGAAACCAGGGGGCGTAAAACAATTTAAGAGGAACAAGTACGGCACAAATACATTAGAGGACACATTTAATACCAACTTGCCAGTTAAAATTTACAATGGAACTACCACTTAAGTAGAACCCAAACAGCACCTGAGAAAACCCAGTAAACTCAACGGAGTAAAATAGATAACTTCACAAGGCTGACACCTCATCAGATTAATGAGAACAAAGCAAACCAAACAGAATCAACTAACATGGTTAGGCCAACCATCAAACAAGGGAGTTAAATTTGATTGAAACTTACCAAAGTCTCACACACACACACAGAAAGAGAAATGAAAAATACCACACACTTACCAATCCAGATGCATTCATTAAACCAAGAAATCTTTCCCAGCTGGATTTGGACCTCCTAAATTTATCAGATTCATCCCAAAATGCCAGCTTATCACAATTTTTCAGCTCCCATCTCAGATGAAGAGATGATGAGTTTGCTAAAGCCTTTCCAGTGTTACTGATCCCAACAGCTGATACTCTAATCGTCCGCCCATTCGCTACAGTAATAGGCACAGAACGAATGCATCCAGGACCACGGTCAGCTTGAATAGCAGTTTGTATAGAATCCAGTTTGTTCACTGAAACAAATTTCAAGAGTTAAAGTTAGCTTATAGAAGGATCTCCATGCACCGCACCGAGCATTACTATTTCTTTAAATCTCTGGTAAGGAATGATTCAGAAATTTCTCATAGAAACTAAGCTTGATATGGCATAATATATGCTAGTATGTGCATCGGCCAAAGAAAAGTGGACGAACCAGGTTCATCAGCCAGCACCACAATTGAAGAAGGAAAGCTACATATGAGTTGCACTTTTGCTTCTGCAACCATAGGCTTTGGATGGTCATCTCCAACCAGATTTCCACGTTTAAAAACAAGTGTCTGAACAATTAAATCAAAACGCAGGTGAGTTTCTCATTTATAATATTAATTGAAGTTAAACTGGGATTTAAAGTATAAAAATAACTTTTTTATAAGTAACCAAAAAATTAGAATAATATACATACAAAGCTCCCAAGCTCTTGGCACAAAATCCTGTATATGTCTTCATGTGTAGACTGGACTTGGTGAACAAGAGCTCCAACTTTAATGACATGCAGCTCATCATAAACCTCAACAGCTTGAATAAATTCAACTCCCTCGCTCCATCGTTCAGGTCCTCCAAGAAGTTTGACATCTAAATGGGTTCCAGGAGCAAGGTATAAATCATTTAAATTTTCTAATTCATCAAGATTTTCAGCCTTGTCCGAATCAAACCAGTAACCACCAAACTGATTCCCATCTCCAGCCTGACGTACAATAAGGGGCAAGAAGGATGCAATAGGAGAAGATGCTTTTAATATAATTTGCCTGCCTAAACTTGGATCCAAGTGCTTAGAAAGGGATGCCTGCAAAGTAGCTCGACCAGGTCTTGCAGCATAAACATAAGTCCATGCACAAGAATGTTTAAGAACAGATTGTTCAGCTTCCTTAGGCCTGTTCTTGAGAAATTCCTCTCTGGTAGAGTTGACAACCATGAAAGACTCGCTTCCGGTAGACCATTTTATAGATGCACTAAAAGCATCACACTGATAAAAATAGTCACCTGCATGTACAAAGAATAAATATAAATTATAAGAATCAAGTCAAGAATATGAACACCCTGAGAGAAGTTCAAAGCCATAGTACCATTTGCCGCTTTCATAGACACAGCAGCTTGAAGGTGCGAGCCTACCACAGTCTCTACTCCAAAGTTCGGCAAAATAACCAAAGATGAAGGGATGGCAACTTCAACTGACACCTACATGGCAAAACCTAACCTTAGAGCACGTAAATATGAACTATATATACATATATATACGAATTACAATGGTCTTCTGGATGTACAAAAAAGATCATATGATAGGAGAAACCAAATATCAGTACCTCATCAAAGTTAAGACTATCAAAAATAGAAACGACTTTTACTGTAGCTTTCCCTGGCCTTTTGGCCTGGACAACACCGGTCGCAGATACAGATAAAACGCTTGTATCAGAAGAAAGCCACCTATAGTCAGCTGGTGTTTTTGCACAGCCTGCAATAAAACCCAGAGGAAGCATGATTTGTTGTAACCAGAATGATTAGTTTGTTAATGATCGAAACAACGAAAATGGATAGAAACCTCCAATTGCTTTCAGCTCAGTCTCCTGATAGACCTCCGGTGCCCATGGGAGTAGAATAGCTGAAGATGGAACCTTCCTTCCATCTTCCAAAAGCCTTACTTGATCACAAACCATAACTTCTTGCACCACTTTCAGAACCTGTAGCAAAATCTCCCAATGAGGACCAATCAATATGAAACTCTGATGCAACTTATCCAAATGGCCAATACGGTGCCAATTTGTTGACTGTACCAGAGCTTCATGCTCAAGCTCAATCAGACCAAAGAAACTAACTGAAGTTCATTTAAATGTTTCACATGAACACACATTAAATTCATTTCCTCAACAATCTTCAACCCTAATCAATCAATAATTCCATCAATGTCATGCAAATACAATTGTGTTTCAGTGGGCAAGGTTCAAGTTAAAGGTCATTCTACCAGAAGTTAGTCGGTCCCTTCAAATTTGTTACTTTTCGGATATTCCAATCAAAGGGTATGAATTACAGAATCTTTCTCTATTAATACCAAACTGCTTTCCCATAACATGTACAGAACTGCCATCCATAAACGTTCAAGTGCTTATACTTAATGAGATGCTAGTACCAAAGGTGAGAGTATATCCAAGGACAAGCATGGAAAACTGAACAATGTTGACTACAAATCAGTAGTCTCAACACCAAACCTAAATGGCGTAGATATGGATAAGCAGGGCCCTCTCAATCCATAATATCCTTGCATGCAGGACAATCCAAAGCTGGCATCATAGCTCAGTATAAAGCACTACAGCTACCAGTAAATCCTAAAGCTCTAAAGAAGAGAACAAATTCACTAGTCACTAAAGTGGAAAAAAATAGCCCAAGTGAAGCTCTCTAACAGTCTAACATTAAGAACAGCAGATATATTCATGTTGCTGCTTGCTTTGGCTTAAGAAAACTCGCACAGAGCTAAGATGGTATCTCATCGCCATTGCTAAATTCAGTTGACGCTGGTTAAGGCTTCATTGAAGTGTAGATAATGATATTGGAATTATGTTTTACTCATAAGTTGATAAGAGTAACATGTGAAATAGCAAAGCTAAACCAAAAGCTAAAACAATTCACAGCTAATTCGATTAGCAATAACACAAACAGATCCCTTGTTGTATGGCTAACTGCAGCTGATGCACAAAGAACAGGTTAATAGAACAGTACCTCCTTGCTTTCAGGATGACCGGTAGAATAAGACAAAGAAGCTGACAATTTTCCCAGTCCAGGTGATACTGCAGCAAGGATTCTTGAATGCTTCCAACCATACTCGACCGCAGCACTCACACGCACAGGAGAATTTTTCCACAGCTCCGGATAATCATAGTTCAATTTCACATCTTCATTCTGCAATCAATGGAAAACTTTCATTGTTAAGTGCACATAACAGAGATTTGTAACTTCAAGAAACAAAATTAAAGGATTTCAGGTCTTAGAGTCCCCAAAAGAAAGCATTTCATCATTTCAACACATTACAATAGCTTAGTAGCGTTGAGTGAGGGGCGAGGGCAAGGTTAGAATTATAAATGATCTTAAACTTAATTTTTTGAGAATTTTGTTTAGTTGCTGCAAAGTTTCTGATGATGGTGCAAAGCTCAGCTTGGATTTTCTTCATAAGATGATTGTAGTGATCCTAGGGATGAGGCTCTGTGAGATTTTTGAGACCTTTTTTCAACGGGTGACATCCACTTGGTGTCCATTAATATATTTTTTGATTAAAACATCAAAAAGAAAAGGCTAAATAGCATTGGTCTATCTCAAGCATCCAGAACTAGCAAAGCCCAAAAAAAAATGAACAATTCTCAACCTTTTAAGTTGTTAAGAACTCACATAAGCAAGTGGACTATTGTGAACTCTGAACTTCAAAATGGTTATCAACAGCATATAATAGAAACAAATCGAGTCAAGAACTGATATTGATGATCCTAGAAGGAATCAGTACAGACTTATACATTCCTTTTCTATATATAAGTAATCGTAATCTGTATTAGAACTCTATATTTGTATTTAATAATTAAATTTTTGAAAATGCAGTACCATGCATGCTGAACCGTAGCATCTGCCCACAGATAACAGATGATTCACATATACAAAACCAAGAGCAGTTTTCTAAGAAATACCCAGCAACATGCATAAGAGGAACAGAATAGCAAGAACTACCTTGGTAAGATATATTTCTCGAGCGCTATGACCTCGTGAGAAAACCTTCAAGTCAACTAAATATTGCCTTCCAGATATCACATACCAACGTGCATTGGACATTGTCGGTTCTACCCCCTCCATGGGATCACCAGATTTAGACAGAGGCAATAAGTATAAAGAAATATAATCTGGCAGCACAACATTGAAAGATGATATTTGCATATTTCCAGAAACCCTGGTATCCTCAACAAGGATACTTGTCACCCCTAGGTTGATTGCCTTTGCCAAACCCATTGTGGCTTCCACTTGAGCAACAGACGAATTCAATGTTGACCATCGGTGATAGCGAGATGGCAAAGGTACCACTGCAAGTGATAACATAGGTTCTCTACATCAGGTAAAAGCACATCTGAACATAAACTTCCACGGGAAATCAAAATGGAAATAGGGTATAAGATTTGATTCGCACAGCAGAAAATACACAGAAAGTTCCATATTGATGTTTATCAGCAATTGAGGATGCAGTACTATGCATCTTTAAACATCATGACAATAAATTACTCGGAGGTACTCTAACTTGTGGTGAAATATTTTTCAGGTACCCCAACTTTTCAAAACTCATTTTGGGGTACCTTTACTTTCTGGGTTAGAAATTATTAGGTGTTTGTCGGTCATCAATTTGGTTAAGTGACCGAAATACCCTTGTTCTTCCATTTTTTTAAGAAATACCCTTAAAGAAGAAGAATAAGGGTATTTCGGTCACTTAATAAAATTGATGGCCGGAAAAGCACCAAATAATTACTAACCCATAAAGCAAGGGTACCTCAAAATTAGTTTTGAAAAGTTGGGGTACCGAAAAATAGTTTCCCCAAATATTGGGGTACCTCCAAGTAATTTTTTTATCATTAATACAGTTTCCGGAGTGGAAAAACTGAAATCACTAAACTAACTGACACAGGAAAACTGTATCCAGATCCAATCTCCATTATGTTGTTCCCAAAGTAAGTGAACAAAACTAAAGAATTTAATGTGGTGAAAGAACCTAGAATACTGTCAAAAGCAAATTAAGTCCTACATGGTTGTAAAACTCAATAAACAACCCAGAGATCTATGTCATTGTTTTCATTCAGCCATGGGAAGGAGGTCATAAATTAACAGTCATAAATTAACAATCCATGCACATCTTCTTTTTGATTGAACAGCTTATTGATTATCTGACACAGCCTGTCACTAAGCAAACTGCACATAAGCACAACATGGCAAGGCACTCAAAAATATTTAAATAAATTTCACTCAGAATCAACTTTCTACCAAGTAGTTTACAATTATAAACAATTTCCTTGAGCAAACAGTACACATGAATGACATTGAAATGATAAAGGCATTTCACATAAGAACAACAATAACAAAAGTAACTTATATAATTTACTTTTTAAGCAAGTATGATGTGATATCTTAGATTACAATAACAAAACACCTCAACTTTAGTTATCACAAAATGTAATAAACATATAAGGAGAAGGGTTTTAAAAACCATAGAACCTTGAGAAATGCCCCCTCGAATGACTTTAAGAGTGTATTGCACTGAAGCACCAACAAGAACAAGAACTGGTGATGGTGGTTCAAGTGACATGGCTTCTGCTACAGTTAAGGCAATCTTATCTTCCTTGTCACCAAACAGTGGCTCAAGCAAGTGAACAGAGACAATCTCGCGCCCAATCCCAATTCCTTTGACTACAAAAACATCCGAAAATTCATCCTGCACAAAAAAGGGGATGAAAATCATAAAAGACCAAGATCCATTTGTTCAAAAATCTCTAGTACACCAACAAAGTCAAACATACACTATCTTCAAGCCTTATCTGTATGTCCAGATCACCACAAAATCCACCACAGTCACTCAAAGGAGAATCCCTCAAAGGCACATGAGCAAGGTTGTGAGGCAACCCATCACTTTCAGGAATCAGCTGCCACATGAATCGTAAGCCCACCAGAGATGAGAAGACATTTTCTGCAGCGCAAATCAAAAGTGAGAATTTTCACTGCAAAATAACATCAATCAACTACTATTGAGGAGATTAAATGATTCAATGACGACTAGGTCTGGTTAATTGGCTAATACACTTTTCAGAACAGATGAATTGTTCTCCGGTTCTTTCCGCCATCCTTCCCAATGAATCATTAGGATCAATTTTCAAGTGAATCTTCTGTATTCACAGGAAGATTAATAGATTACTTTGGAAATGGCAGATAAATCACACATCTTGGATCAAGTAAAGGGGTGGACAAATAGCAAGAACAGCAGGTGCTGTAGCAAAACCGATTGCACTTGATAATGGAATCCGCGGGAGACTGATGAGGGACGGTCACAATAAAGTTTACAAGGCAGAAGTTTTCGCAACTCAATCATGTACGAATTACGATTGAACTAAATTTCCAATTCTTGGAGTCACCCATGTACCGGAGATCACCCCCCCCCCCCCCCCCGCCAAAAAAAAAAACAAAAACTCATGTACATGACAGATAATGGAAACCCACAAGTATATGTACTACAGACTAGCAAACAAACGTTCTACAGAATCAAGGAAAGAGCAACCATAAACAGAATCAAAATGACCATGGATGGTTCTAATATCACCTTCACTATCAAAAGCACGAACCCGGAGAGTAGCAAGACCGTCTAAGTCAAGTTTAACAGAGTTGTGAAAAATCTGGATCTTGGAGAATATATCAATGTACACTTTGCAGCGAATTACAGTTCCTGTGCGAACATCGGCAGCATAAACCGCTGTCTCCTTACGTCCAGTATATGGGGCAATGGATTTCAGCCGCGCACTTGTTGAACAGTGGCTTGTTTCATTGTACTCGGGTGAAACAGATAAGATGTCATGATGATCCCAGGACCTGCCAAAGCCAAATTATTTTTCAGATAACATGACTCATGGGTAAATTTCCCAAGTTCTAACTTCTAATTGCAGAGCAAGGGCTCGTGGGCAAACCACGTGGCTATAAACAGGGCAAGAAACAACCCGCGTTTCTGCTTCTATGCAAGGAAAAGAGACCAATAATAGAGAGCTCAGCTCAGAACTTGCTTCCCGCAACAACACTCACCAGTCACCAGCTAGAGTAATCTAATTAGCTTAGCTACCAAAGTACCTCTAGTGTTCACTCATTCAAGAGAGGCCACCTTCACAGTATTCATCAAGGCCCTTAATTCTTTTGCTTATTCTTAAATGAAAGTCTGATTGCTAGGAAGTTGTCCTTGAGACCAACCTCATTTGTTTTTAGGCTCCCACAGGGTCCACATATAGCTTACTCCCTCCGTTCCATAGTAACTATCCCAGTCAAACTTCAAAACTTTCGACCATTAATTTCTCAACATAAACAACGTTCTATCACACAAAACTACTATCATTAGATTCATAACGAAAAATACTACCAATAACAATATAACATTGTCACATTGAAGAACGACTGACTGAACGAGGGAGTACGTAGCATGTTTTTTGAACTAATCATAAGCAAGTTATCATGAGCAGGCCGCATTGATGATTACTCATCAACACCGATACCTGCTAACCAGCAATAAACTGAGTTGAACATAACAGACCCTCAGATCCCACACAATTGTCGCTTGAAAATGATGTGGCATTCATCAATTGCAGCCTCAATTGAGTCACTTGATCAATCCCTCAACAGCATTTGTGTGTTTCTCTCTCCTACCTTTTCCTCTCTCTATCCTACTCTCTCCCTTTCTCCCTCCTCAATTAATCTCTCCCCATTGTGGAGTTTACTACTTTCAATTCAACTCCACTCCTCACCAATTTAGCATTGGCAAAAATTCAGGTCCGGGTAAATTCAAGTCAGACAAATTCAGTCAATGTCAAATTTCAGACTAGAAAGTCATGTCCCGACCTGGTTTTATTTCAAGTCGGACAATTCGGATGAAGCTAAACTCGGGTCGAAATCAGGTTCAGACAATAGAACATGAGAAATTCTTGGTCCAAATGTTCGGTCAATATCAAAATTCGGACGAAAATCTACATCCAAACCCAGTTTATTCTAGGTCGGACTAAATTTTGCCATCTACACTAGTCACCATTGAAGCTGGTCTAAATGAGAAATGGTTTCATCCAAATTTCAGCACAAACTCCTAATCCTCTAATTGGGATATCTCTCTCCTACCTTTTCCTCTCTCTATCCTACTCTCTCCCTTTCTCCCTCTTCAATTAATCTCTCCTCATTGTGGAGTTTACTCCTTTCAACTCAACTCCACTCCTAACCAATTTAGCATTGGCAAAATTCAGGTCAGGGTGAATTCAGGTCCAGGTGAATTCAGTCAATGTCAAAATTCAGACGAGAAATTCATGTCAGGACCCGGTTTTATTTCAATTTGGATGAAGCTAAACTCGGGTCGAAATCGGGTTCAGACAATAGAAAATGAGAAAATCTATGTCCAAATGTTCGGTCAATATCAAAATTCAGACAAAAAATCTACATCCAGGCCCGGTTTATTCCGGGTCGGACAAAATTTTGCTAGCTAAACTAGTCACCAATGAAGCTGGTCGAAATGAGAAATGGTTTCATCCAAATTCCAGCACAAACTCCTAATCTTCTAATTGGGAAATCATATACATAGTTAATCTGTGTGTAAGAGTGCTCTAATGCAGTAGAATAAAGCTACATTAGAAGGCATAACTGAATAATCCAAGCAGTATAGCATATATTGAGTCACTCGATCAATCCCTCCTCAACCAATCTATCCCCATTGTCGAGTTTACTCCTTTCAATCCAACTCCACTCCTCACCATTGAAGCTTCAGCACAAACTCCTAATCCTCACCAATGAAGAGTGCTCTATAAAGCTCGGAAGTAGTAAAGTAGAAGACATAGAACAGAAACAAACCATTTGAAGCAGCCATCGGTGCCTTGAAGACGGTACTCAACAGGTTGAGTCATTCTGGGAGGCAACAGAATGTTGACATCGGCAATGTGAGGCCCAGAAATCGAGTCTGTTGCCCTGAAGAACACCACAACCGCGAAAAACACGGAGAACAAGGGACGAAATCGAACCATGCTCAGAATTACAGAAGAAGAAGAAGAAGAAGTTGCAGAAATCAGGGTAAGCAGATGAAGAACAACATAGCAGAATGAATAGGGAGGAGGAAGGGGAATAATCAAGGGTTTGTTCTTCCGGGTTGAAGGAGGACTGAGGAGGGTTTTAGGAGGGTTTTAGAAAATCAGGAGTTGAAGGAATGTGAGCGGAAAACACGGGATGGGAACGTGGCGATTGGGGATTGGCGGGGAGGTTAAGATGGGTTTGGATTCCAAGAGGAATCAACCTGCCTCTGCTTTTTTAGCTTTCTCAAATCCATTTGCCTTTTCCAGATTTTGCTTTCTGCATTTGTTTTTTTTCTGCCTTTTCCACTCTCACACTCACCGCCTGCTTTTATTTCTTTTTTCTGATTTTTTTTTTTGGAAATTGGACGGTAATATACCGACTTTTAGTCTTTAGGAGTGTTGAATAGTAATATACAGACACTTACTTTTGAACAGTAATATCACTGACCGTTATACCTTAGTGATATTAATGTATCAACAAGCAATTTGAGGGCGGCAAACCAGTTGATGGTATGACGTAGCAGGCGGTGCAAAAAAAACCGGTGTCATGTCGTATACCCCGTTAAGCAAACCACTAACACATTTTAACCCCCTGTTTCCCCAGTTTTCACCTCACTAAAACTACCCCTTCCTACTCTTTATTTCACCCCACCTTTTTATCTGTTTGACTGACTATTATTTTTCACCCTAAAGCTTCAATTAAGTCAACTTATTATCATAATAAAACAAGTCTCTACCAACCTTTCATCTCCTTTCACGGTAAGATTCATCGAAATCCCATTCATCTTCTTCTAACTTCATCTATTCACCCCTCAAATTAAACTTCCCCGGATTCATCTTCTTCTTCGATTGAAATGCTTCATTGAGAACCCTAAGTGTCAGTCCTGATTGGTCGTTGATTTCTGCGACGATATACAGACAGAAGGGGGTATCGGGAGAATCTACTTATAATCGACATCATCATGTTGATTATGGATTTCATTGACAGGTATGTTTATTCAAATTTTGTAGTGATTTGAGTTGGGATTGTTGGATTGGGGTTAGGTTTGTGTTGTTGTTTGGGTTAGGGTTTATTGTTCCAATAATTTGTTTGCGGTTAGGGTTCTTGTTTCCGATAATTTGATGGGTTTAGTGTTTATATTCGGAATTTTTAGGGTTAGGTTATAAATCGTTTTCTGTTAAAATTGATTTTTTTTGTTGTTATTGTAGGGTGCCAAAGATGGAGGTGTTGAATGTTAATATTCATTATGGTGGGAGATATAAAATGGGGAAAAAACTGGTGTATATTGGTGGTAAGTGCAAAACCATCAAAGATGTTGACTTGGATCAAGTTTCATACTTTGAATTGAAATCATATGTACATGAGTTAGTTGATGGGTCATGGACATTAATGTACAAAGTTCCTGGGATAAGCATGCAATGTGGTGGGTTGCGTAGGCTTTTAACTGTTGATGATTCAAGGACTATGATCAGCAAGCTTGCTGGAGAGAAAGAAGTTGATGTGTATGTGTTGGATGACAATGGTGAGCAAGTGACAATGGAAGAAGTTGTTGTAGGTAGCCCAGGAGCACAAGCCACAACAGATCCAAACATTGGCCAAACCTCACAAGCCACACCACCTACACCCAAAACCCGAAGCCCAAAGCCCAAGTCTCCTTCACCTAGAAACCCAAAACAGAAGCCCAAATCCACATCAGCCAAAAGCCCAAAAAAACCAATCCCCATTAACCAAAAGCCTAAAATCCCCTAGACCCAATCATCCCCTTCCAAGAAGCTCAGTCAATAGATCTCAAACAGCTCAATCCCCAACATCAAAGCCCAAATCCCCTACACCCAATTGTCCCCTCCCAAAAAGCCCAATCCCAAGATCTCAAACAACCACTTCCCTTACCCAAACCTAATTATCCCCTTCCAAAACCCAAGTCCTTACCCAAAACTTATTTGTGGAGTATGATTAGGAAGATCCAAGGTATGATTCCCCTATACCTACATCCATTTTATTTGGAAATGGAAGCTTGAGTGATGACTCATCTCCAACCTACAGAGCTGGAGATTGAGGACTGTGACAAGGAACAAGGCTCAAATGCTAAGAGGAAAGGTAAGAGGAAGGGGAGTGAATTTTTCAGAGATGGCAAACGCAATATTAGTTGAAGATGGTGGCAATGAATATAATGGGGATCGTGATGATACAGACTATCCTGGCATTGAGATAAGTGATGTTGAGGATGAAGTGGCTATAAACATGTTAGAGGTTTTAGGTAGAATAAAATTGTAGCCACTATATCAACCCAAGTGGCTGCCATTGAGAATGCAACTAATGATGCCAGAGTTGATGCAAATGTTGGTGGTAGTGTGAATAACTCAGTAGATGGTGGACATGGCATTGAAAGTGAGTATGAAGATTCAGAGGATATGAACACAAAGTGACCTTGAAGACATTGGTCGTAGGAAAAGTAGTGGTCCACCAAGGGTTGATAACAACACTAACTTCAAGAGGTTTAAATGGCAAACTGGGATGGTATTTGATACCCAAGAACAATTCAGAGATGCAATAGCCCGTTATGCCTTAGCACATGTGATACCTCGCAAGTGCACGGTGTACAATGTAGTATATCAAGGTCGTTCCCACGAGGACTTGTTCTAGCTTACGCACTAAACTATCCCGCTACAAAAGATGCTAAGTTAATCAAAGGGTTGGATTTTTAACTCAATTAAACTGAAATGAACGAAATTGTAAAGTAATCTAATTTAAACTGCAAATGTATCTAATCAGAACAACAATTATATTTTTATGAAGGTTTCTCAATATTATAAAGGCGTTTAGGGGAGTTACTCTAGTTAACCAAACAACCTAACGAAGGTATGATTTCAGTAATTAGCAGTTGCGCCAATTCGGGATCAACAACCAAACAAATATCTATCACAACAATCTTTCGATCTGGAGTGAATTACTCCGACTAAATTAAACACCTATTTTCATGGCTATCTAATTTAGTCAAAGTTAACAACAGGTTATTTAAACG
Organism: Portulaca oleracea; assembly: GCA_029582165.1. Classification (NCBI taxonomy): domain Eukaryota; kingdom Viridiplantae; phylum Streptophyta; class Magnoliopsida; order Caryophyllales; family Portulacaceae; genus Portulaca; species Portulaca oleracea. The sequence goes on from CM055893.1 coordinate 6,909,525, forward strand.
AACCTAGGTATGAAAATACATTATTTCTAACCGAATTTTATACCTATTCAATCTTCGTCAATCCAACTCAAAGAAGCAATCTTTCAATCCGAAACTAAGAGTCTAGACACAAGTAACAGGTGGCCAATCAATTACTGTAACAATATAAATACGAAGACAGAATGGAATTGACAAACTATTTCATACCAAAATCAAAACCGAGGGTCAAATGAACAACATCGAGTTTCCTTTAAACTAAAAATTAACTACTCATGCTTGATAATAAAAACAACTAAACTAATTGAATTGAATCTAGAAAATATAGTAAAAATTAGGGAAGAGGACAACCACAATCGAGGGATGAACGAATATGTTGGCTCGTGAAAGTTTCCTTCTCCCGAGCCTCAATCTCCAATTTTTCCGTCGCCGGTTTAACGCTTCGATCTCCAATACCAAAAACTAGGGTTCTAAGATATTGTTTATGAGAACTAATAATAATGATAGGTGACAGTTTTGTGATCTGATGCCCCCAAACTATGCAGCGTACGCTTCTTTTTATAGCAAAAAATAAAGTTTCCTTGTTCTCCAAGCAGTGCATAACAATCCAGGCGCTGCCAGCGCTAGAGTTGCCTTGTTCTCCAAGCAGTGCATAACAACTAGGCGCTGTCAGCGCGTGCCGAACGCTACCAGCGCCAACTTTGTTCCATCTTCCCTAAACCTTCTATTTGTGGCGCTACCAGCACGTCCGATGGCGTCGTCAGCGGGTCGGATGGCGCTGTCAGCACTTGTCTTGGCAAACACGGCTTCTCGTTTGTTCCTCGCTCTTTGCCTTGTCTTCCCACCTTTTAACTTATCCTCCTATTTTTTTTCCTTCATGACTTCATGTAATTCCATTCACAAACCTACAAAATTAAACCAATCTCCAGACCAAGTGTAATATACATGAATTCGGGATATAAAATGTTACGTTACATCACAAACCGACCCGAAATTCATGTATTGAACACCCAAATAACCCTATAAAATCTAGGGTTATCAACAGGGGTATAATCCGAAGATCAACATTTCAGATCCTGCTAGGAAAAGGGTACAAGCTGTTTGCACACAACCTTGCACGTTTAGGGTTTACGCTTCCTTTGATAGGAAGTTGGGAAGTTATTTGGTCAGGACTGTTGTTAGCCAACACAGGTCCAAAACGAAAAATGCTTAGAAACAACTCCTTTAAACCAAGATGGGCTGCTGCACATTACATATTAAAGTTCAAGCAAGCCACACTTTGGTCAGCCAAAGAAATTTGCTTTGAGGTTAAAAAAGATTTTGGGCTGGTGATCATGAAGTGGGTGGCATACAAGATCAGAACAGCTGCTGGGAGGTTGTTACATGAGTCTATGAAGGAGCATTACAACAAAGTTGGCAGTTATATAGAGGAGCTGAAGACAAGCAACAAGCATAGCATGAAAACAATGACAACTTAATGTGCCAAACTTTAAATAGAAGAAAGAAAAGGGAAGAGAGGGAGATGTGAATACTACGCATCTCTCATGTTATTAATATGAATAATGAACAAAGGAGAAGCTATATTTATAGAAAACTAAAATAAAGAACAAGAACAAGAAACAAGAAAAGAGGAAAAAAGAAAAAGGAACCTAACTAACTAAACTACCTAAAGAAAAAGGAACCTAACTAACTAAACTACATAGCTAAATAATAACTAATGTATTCTAACACCCCCCCCCCCCCAACTTGGAGGTGGATGAACACCCAATTTATACAAAAGAGTATGGTGTTGTTTGCTTAAAAGGGGCTTGGTAAGAATATCAGCAAGCTGAGATTTTGTAGGTGTATATTTCAAAGAGATCAATCCATCAACAAGATTTTGTCGAATGTAATGGCAGTCTATCTCTATATGTTTGGTCTTCACATGGAAGACCATATTCTTAGCTATGTAGATTGCCACTTGATTGTCGCATTTTACTGGAATAGGAGTCACAGTATCAACTTGTAATTCAGTGAACAATCGACTGAGCCATGCTAGTTCTGTCACCAATCTGCGAAGGCTTCTGTATTCAGCCTCTGCAGATGACAATGAGACAATTGGCCGCTTCTTGGATTTCCAGGAAACCAAAGTGTCCCCAAGAAAAACCAGAAAGCCATTGATCGATTTCCTAGTGTGTTTGCATGTTCCCCAATCTGAATCACTGTAAGCACTGAGCTGGAAATTGTCATCCTTGTGAATTAAAATACCCAAGTTAGGGTGCCCTTGTAAGTATCTGAGAGTATGGATAGCAGCCTTCTAGTGTTGGTCTGTTGACTCTTTGAGGAATTGACTCAAGTATTGGATTGTGAATGCTAGATCAAGCCTTGTATTAACCAAAAAATTAAGCTTTCCAATTAACCTTCTGTACATACTTGGATCCTTCAGAGGTGTACCTGAATCAGAAAGTAATTTGATATTAATATCCATAGGACAACAGGTTTAGAAGTATGGTTTAGAAATTCTTGAAGCAATTTTTTGACAAATTTCCTTTGAGGCAGAATCACTCCCTGAGGACTATGGGTAATCTCAAGGCCAGGGAAGAAATGGGCATTTCCAAGATCTTTGATTTTGAAAGCTGTATCTAAATATAACTTCAAATATGTGATTTCTTGATGATCATTCCCTGTAACTAGAATATCATCAACATACACAACAAGATATACTGATTTGTTGGCATCTTTCTTATAAAATAATGAATAGTCATTCTCAGAATGATTGTAGCCCCTTTGATACAAGACTTCTGTTAATTTGGAAAACAACTGTCTTGATGCCTGTTTTAGACCATAGATGGATTTCTTCAATCTGCACACAGCATTAGGTATATTAGTATGTACTCCCTTTGGTAGCTTCACATAGATCTCCTCATGTAAATCCCCATGGAGAAATGCATTGATCTTCCTTTGCCTGGAGAAATGCATTGTTAACATCCAATTGTTGTATGTCCCAATCCTTTTTCACAACTACTGCCAATAAAGTCCTTATGGTGGTCATTTTAACAACTGGAGAGAAAGTTTCATTGTAGTCTATGCCTGCCTTTTGAGTAAATCCCCTAACTACTAGCCTTGCTTTGAATCTTTCCATGCTTCCATCTGATTTTCTTTTGATTTTATAGACCCATTTACAGTCAATGGGCTTCTTTCCTTCTGGGAGAGGGACAATCTCCCAAGTGTTGGTATGAGAGAGTGCATCCAATTCTTGTTCCATAGCCATTTTCCATTCCTTGTGTGAATTTGCCTCCTCATAGGTTTGAGGCTCTTTATCATCCAGGTAATGTCTCTAAGTCTCGATGGATCCTGAAATATTGCTTAAAGATAGAACTTTGGGTTTACAATATAGGTTAGTAATGCTTGAAAAACAAGTATTGTAGTCTTTCAAATAAGTAGGTTGTTTGTGTGTTCTGGTTGATCTCCTTATTGGTTGATCCAAAACCTCAACGTCAGCATTGTGACACTGATTCTGCTTAGTGTTATTGCCACTGTCAGAATTTTGTTTGTTGTCACTGCAAGCATTTTTAAGACCAGAAGGTGAATTATGTTCAGTATTGGTAATAGCTACAGGAGTCTCAGCATGTTTTTCAATCATGGCATTAGTATTTTCTTGGGTAGGCTCATCATACTCACAAAAATTGTCCATAAATGGAACATAATCTGATGAATGTGCTCATGGAAAACAACATCTCTGGAATTGAAGAATTTCTGTGTGGTTAGGGGATATAGCTTATAGGCTTTCTTTCCTTGAGAATAGCCAAGGAAGACACATTGTTCTGCTCTTGGCTGAAACTTGTGCCTACCTTGTTTTAAAGTACTCATGTAACACAAGCATCCAAAAGACCTTAAATGGTCATAAATAGGGGCTTTCTTGAAAAGCATTTCATATGGGGTTTTGTTTTTTAGGAGGGGGGTAGGCATCCTATTAATGAGGTATGTTGCAGTAAAGACGCTATCACCCCAAAATTTCAAGGGTAAGTTTGATTGAAACATTAGGGATCTGGCTACCTCAAGAATGTGTTTGTGTTTTCTCTTTACCACCCCATTTTGTTGGGGTCTTTGGGTACAACTGGTTTCATGTAAAATCCCATGATTACTAAAGTAGGATACTGCTATTTTGTTTCTCCCAATTTCTGAAGCATTGTCAGATCTTATTCTTTTAACAACTGAGTCAAATTGTGTTTTGGTCATGGTAATAAAAGATTGTATTAAACCAAAAGCTTCATCTTTGGCGGTCATTAGGTGAGTCCATGTGCACCTAGTGAAGTCATCTACAATTGTCAAAAAATATCTATGACCTGAGTAAGTAAAAATGTGAAAAGGCCCCCAAGTATCTACATGAATTAATTCAAAAGTTGCAGAAGTAAAGATATTACTTGTTTGAAAGGGCAAGTAGTGTTGTTTTGCCTTTGGATAAACATTACATTCAAACTGTTTCAGATTTTGTCTATTATGCAAACTGACATCAGGTATCAATTTCATTCTATTAAAAGACATGTGTCCTAGCCTTTGGTGCCACACATCATTACTGACTGAAACTAAAGCACTGTCTAGAAGTCTGCTCTTAGAACCCCTTTTACCCTCAGCTATCATTTTATCATCCAGGATATAGAGTCTATGGGCCTCTTTACCAAGAACCAAAGGCCCCTTCACAGGAAGGCCCTCCAAAATACACCTCAATTTAGTGAAAGTTATCTGGCATTGAAGATCATGACATAGTCTTTTAACTGAAATCAGGTTAAACTTGAAGTATGGGACATACAAAACATTTGTTAAAATCAGTTTATCAGAAATATGTAATTGCCCTTTACTGGTCACTTCCACTTTGTCTCCATTTGGTAATGTGATTTCAATAGGTTTTCTAAGGGTGCTTAGGTGTTTTAAGGATGCTTTGTTATTACACATGTGATCACTTGCACCAGAGTCCAAAATCCAAGTATTTTTTAATTCACACAAGTAATTTATTCTATTAGTCAGACAGTAGTAAAGAGGTGAAGGGATTTTACCAGACATTGAGTTATTGTCGAGTTTTCTTGAGTCTTTGTGTGTTTGAGGTGGCTATAAGTTGTTGCAAAAGCTGTTTTGCTTGATCTTGACTGAAGTTGAAAGATGAGACTGTGGTTGTGGAACTACCTTCAGGAGTTGGTGTGCCAGATGCCATAGGTTCTAATTCAGTCCATACACTGTTGGCAATCTTTCTTGTTGCCCCTTGTTGCTTCTGTTGTCTTTCTTGGTTTCTTGGATGGTTGGGAGGGAACCCGTGGAGTATATAACATTTATCAATGGTATGACCATTTCTCTTGCAATGATCACAGAATAAAACTTTCTTGGACTCATTTCTTCTTTGGTCATTGTTGTCCTTGAAGGAGTAGCTTGACTGTTTCTAGAGGCATACAATGTTGCTGAGTCTATCAAGAACTGGTTGATGTCGTAGACTTGCCTTTATTTCTCCTCTTGACTAAGGATTGAATAAACATGGCTCAAGGGAGGAAGAGGGGACATCATTAAGATGTTTCCTCGAATAGTTGTATAACTGTTGTTTAATCCCATGAGGAATTCTAGCAGCCTTTGTTCCTCAAAGTGAATCTCGATTTGCTTGTTTATCCTGGGATCACACATACACTTTCCACATTGACATTGTGGGAAGTTAGTGACAATTCCCATTGTGGACATTTTTCCTCGTCGTTCGGGCTTCCGAACGTCCACGTTTGGATTGGGGTGTGATTCGGTGATTTGTGCTGGGGTTTAACCTTTGAAAACTCTTTAAGGAAGTCTATCATATATTTCATGAATAATGCTTTGTAAAATCACTTTCCCTTTACTTATTCATTTTATGAGTCATAGAATTAAACCTTGAAGTGAACATCCACTTGTTCTAACTCTTCTAAATTTAATCCCATTTGCTCATTTAAATGTTAGGCTCGGAAAAGAGTGATTTATGCAACCATTATTTAGAAATATAAGAAAGAAAACTCTAAAGTTGCGTAATTAATACATCGTAAAACCATGTTAACCATAGTTTATGTAATCCTCGATGTGTTTTAGTTCGAAATGGGAGTCGCCACCCAACCTTTTAAGGGAAAAGCCAAGACAAAACCAAAAAGGAAAATAAAGAAAGACTCCGCCTGCGAAACCCAAGAATGGATTCGGGGGTAAGGCTATGAACTCGAAAAGTAACTTTAAGAGTTCGCCTCTCACAAAAGGAAAGACTCTACTAAAAGTTTAAGAATGTGCTTTTAATAAAGTTTGGAAGGGAAACGGATGAATACTTTATAAAATTACTTCATTGAACATGCAATAAGAATGTAATGTATAAGATAAAAAAAGTACAAATATACACTTATTTACAAGAAAAGAAGAACACTTAAAAGCTTACATTGCTACTTTGTGGGAAAAAGCCTTGCCTAACCTTTTGATGCTTGATGAATCCTCCTTGATACCTTGAAACTTTCCTCTCCAAGTGCTAAAAGGATTATAGAAAAAGGGATGGAAAAAGATGAGAAGAAGAGGGGTAGAAAGAGGGGAATAAGAAGGCTTTTTTGTAGTTTTGGGATGTGTTTAGGATAGGTTTTTTATGGAGTTTGGGATGAATAAAGGTAAGATATGTATTTAGGCTTTTTGTGATGGAAGAATGGTGAAGATTATGGTAAGATAGATGATGGAGAGTAGGATAGAATGGAGGATGGATAGAATAAGAGATGAATGAAAGATGAATATGAGATAAGAGGTATAAGAAGTAGAGATATTATGAGAGAGATTAGAGAGTGAGTAGAGAGGGATAGATGATGAGTGAATTAGTGAGTGAAATGGCTTGGAGAGGAGTAGTATTTATAGGTGAAGGAGAGGCTTGAGCATACATGCACATACATGCATTCTCCACATTCGTAGTCAATAACTCCTAATTCCAAGATGACTAAGGGGGTGTATGTAGGTGGACGGTAGTGTGAAGAGATGACTTTGGGTGTGAATGAATTAAAGGCCGATCGGCCTATAAAGAGGGGAGGGATGAATTTGCTAGCATCCATGCACCTTTGGACGGTAGACATGTAAATAAAACACATGCTAAATTCCCTTATTCACACTTGGATGGTAGGAGCTATATTTGATGTTTTTGGATGCTTTTGATAGGCTTTGAACTTGAGACTTCTTGGCACGTGTCTTGCATGGCTTAGCTTCCCTTACTTTCTAATTTCCTAATTTTCTAACTAAAAATACATAAAAGGAAGTAATAAAAATTACATTAAAAAGTATATAAAATTTATGCTAAAATCTAGCTTATCGAATGACTTCTCCTTCTTTATTTTTGCTTCATTATATATAGTTATGCTATATATTTTTGTGCCAAAATCCGGCGTCTACACCCACCTCATCCCACAGCTTCTTGGCTTTTGTATAATAAATTGCAATATCTAATGAGTCTTGAGAAAGCTTGAAAACTTCTTGTTGTACTGAATAAAGTTTTGCCTTGTTACTTTGCCCGAATCTCTTTGAGAGTTCATTCCATAGGTCTTGTTCCAAGGTAGAGTACAAAACACTATCCCTAATGTTCTTGTGTAGGGAGTTGAGGATCCAAGAAAGGACCAGGTCGTTTCCTCTCTTCCAATATGGAAGAAGAGGAGAATCCGCTGCAGGCCTTGTGAGAGATCCATCTACGAAGGCTAATTTCTACTTTGCTGATAATGCAATAGTAGCTGATCTTTTCCAGGAATCAAAATCCTCACCATTGAATTGTTCTCCCACAAGAGAGAGGCCCGGTTGATATGAGGGATGAATGTACAAGGGTTCACATGGGTCAATGATGGGAAGTCTATTTAATGGTGTAGGAGAAGGTGATGGAGAGGCTGTTGGTGATGGAGAGGTTGTTGGTGATAGTGTGTGTCTCAGCCATTGTTGAGGTTTCTGGGCAGCAGAATCAGGCCAGTGTGCAACTAGGCTCTGATACCATGAAAACAATGACAACTTAATGTGCCAAACTTTAAACAGAAGAAAGAAAAAGGAAGAGAGGGAGATGTGAATAATACGCATCTCTCATCTTATTAATATGAAAAATGAACAAAGGAGAAACCCTATTTATAGAAAACTAAAACAAAGAACAAGAAACAAGAAAAGAGGAAAAAAGAAAAACGAACCTAACTAACTAAACTACCTAAAGAAAAAGGAACCTAACTAACTAAACTACCTAGCTAAATAATAACTAATATATTCTAACATAGCATATTCAAGTTGAAGACCGAGTTGCCACCCCAACAAGCTAACCAACTTGTTCCTAACCCAATACTTGTGTTCCAACGATTTTTTGTGTGCTTTGACGATTTGAGGAAAGGAGTATTGGAAGGTTGTAGGCCTGTGTTGTACATTAATGTAGCCTTTTTGAAGACCTTCTTAGGTGGGGTATTGATGGCAGTAGTAGCGATGGACGTAAACAACCAGATGTACCCTATCACATATGATGTAACTAAAGGAGAGAATAGTGACAGTTGGAGCTGGTTTTTAACTCAAATCAAGGACTGCATTCAATCAAGTGATGGCAATGGTTGGACTATTATATCGGATGAACATTAGGTATTGCTTGGTTATTTTTTAATGGATGTTATACTGACTTTGTTGCTTTAGTTTGTTATGATTTAATGGATGATTTAATGGATGCTATACTGAATTTGCTGCTGCACATTACATATTAATGTACCCTATCCTGTGTTTTTATCTTTTTTTTGGAGTTTGACAATACTTCTTTGTTTTAGTTTGGTTCATGTTTCTTTATTTTTTTCACTGATGACAGTAAACAGATCATATATTGACCAAACTTGTTTTAGTTGGTTCTAATCAAATTGGCTTAATATCTGAATATGCCTTACTTTTTTTTTTGACTTACAGTGCATTGATGACAGTACACTAACATAGGAGGTGTGAATAATGTTATGTATGATTTACAACTAATGAATTTGACAGACCATTACTAGCTTCGTGGCGAAGGAATTGCCAAGGATTGAGCATAGGAGGTGTGCACGACACATATATGCCAATTGGAAGAAGACACATAAAGAGGATGAGTTCAAGATGCATTTTTGGAAAATTGCAAGAGCATACAACGAAACAGACTTCGACCTTGGTTTAGCTGAGTTGAGGCAATATTCCCCTCATGCAGCAGATGATTTTGTAGCAGCAGATCCAAAGAGATTTTGTAGGGCTTTTGTGACCACGGCAAACAAGTGTGACACTATTGTGAGCAATATTGTAGAAACATTTAATGCATATATCATACAAGCAAGGGCGGAGCACCTTATCTTTATACTTGAAGACAATAGAGTATCTCTGTTGGAGAGGATTGTGACGAAGAAGACTTTGATGGACAAATCAGAAGATAAGATATGCCCTAGGGTCATAATTAAGCTGGAAAAAGAGAGGGAAGAAACCAAGAGATGTGAAGCACATGCCCCACTCATAGAATTTTTGAAGTGGATGATGGTCTTGATTCTTACATTGTGGATATGGATAATAAAACATGTACTTGCAGGAAGTTTGATCTCACTGGAATCCCTTATTCACATGTTGTTGCTTGCTGCTCTTGGTTGAAGGAAGACCGTAAAAGCCATGTACACCCTATTTCAAGAAGGAGATGTACTGCAAATCTTATGAGAACATCTTTCCATGTGTTGGAGAAAAGCATTGGCCAAAAAAGGAGATGCCATTAGACCTTCATCCTGTCAGAATAATGCCTTGTAGACCAAAGAAAAACAGGCGAAAGGATCCATATGAAGATCCTAAAAGAGCAGGGAAGATCCTAAAAGAGTGGGGAAGCTCACTCGCCATGGGATGGAGATGGAGTGCTCTATTTGCCATAATCCCGGCCACAACAAGAGGACTTGCCTTGAAAAAAAACAAGTCTATCCCGAGCTCTGCACCTCCTGGGAAGAGGTCAAGGGGTAGACTAGAGAAGCAAACCCAAGCTCCTGCTGTTTCTGGGGATATCATTGCAGTTCCTCAAAGAACAAATGGACGAGGAAGAAGGGCAAACATAAATGGGAATGCAGGTGGTCATATTACAAGAAGAACATCAAGGGTGAGTTCATGTTTTATTTCATATCTAAATATGTGTTTAGGGTGTACCTAATTTTTTTTTTTTGGGTTAGACGTAAGACAATGGGTCAGCTAGTCAGCCTTTGGTATGCTCACAAGTCTCTACTAGCAGCTGCTCTCAGCCCCCACAGACCACTCAATAGTGGAGATTCCTTCTTGTGCTTGATGTCCCCATGAGCTTCATGTCCGCATCTGAAGACCCTTTTTTGAAAGCAACTATGCATATGTATTTAAGTTGTTGTCCCCATATTAAGATTCCCCCTAGTATTGAACTGAGTGAGCTTTTGCTGCCCTTTTAAGGGGCTCTTTTGGTTGCTATTTATTATGGTTCATTATGTAATTCAGGGTCATACTTATGTATTTTGATTGACCTTATATATTTGGATATCCAGATTAGCGAAGGCCTTCTTTTGACTATCCATTTATATTTATATTGAAATCAATTTATTGTTGGTTGAAATTAGTATGCTATTTGGGTTGCTATTTATAAGGTTCATTGTTGGTTTGAAATTAGTTGGGCAAAATGGCTTTCATTAGGTTGAGTTCAATATAGCTAACATGCTACAATTCCTCATAAATAGACAAGCCACTAAATCTTACATTTTAAAACTTAAGGATAACATAAGATGCCCACCATAGTTACCATAGACACCTACCATTCCTCACCAACTAATTCACCATAGTTAGAAAATACACATACCAACTCCTACCAACCATTAACCAAACTTTGCAAAATACAACCACCATATTTGATTCCCTCAACCACAATACTGACAACTACCTAGTACCTACCCCATTACAAACTCTTCCCCATTACAAATGCAACAATTACTAACTTCTACCACATTCCAACTCTCCAAAAGTTACTTTTTTTTGTAGGTTTTTCAACTCTTTTACAGTCATCTCTGCCTTCAAGTCCAAGAGCTCTTGCTCCGCTTTTGCCCTCTTTCTCTTCTGTTTTTCAACCATCTTCCTCAAATAAGCTATCTCCTCCATCAATTTTCCAACTTCATCAGCCAGATCATGCTTTATCTCCTTCACAAATGTCTTTTTACTGTTTTACCTGATCTTCATCTCTTCCAGTTCATCAACTAATGCCTCGAATTTTGCTTCCGTTAATTTGTTCTTGTCAGGTTCACTATTGTCCACAGCATGTTCCCAATCAAAATACCAACAATTATCAACCTGAGTACAATTCAATTAGGGCTCACATATTTAGTTGTTTAATTGCAATCAAAATAATACCCAAATTAATTGAAAACCAGAACATCAATTCAATTAGGGCTCACCTTCCATAAAGGACAACCAGAGAACATCTTCCCTTTGTTAGATCCCTTGTTACATCTTTGATAAGTGACTAGAAGCTTGTGGTTACATAGCCTGACATCTTTTTCATCTCCATGTGCAATTTGCTTGCCCTTTCCTTTCCCTACCATTGTCAGTTTCGAAAAACCCTAATTATCCACCAGAGAGAGTAGATAGAGCGAAATACACAGATAGATCCAGCAAGGTCCGTCGCGAGTTACAGAGAGAGAAGATAGAGCAAAGAGAGAAACAGAACCAGATAACGAGTGACAAAGAAAGATCTAGAATGAGATTGCCATGGCTTCTAAGGTCATGTTCGAGGCACTCATGGATTCAAAAATTGGAAAGGAACCAAAAAGTTGGGGTGAAATAATTGGAAGTAATAGGAGGATAAAAATGTGGAGTGAAATAAAGAGGAAGGGGGTAGTTTTAGTGAGGTGAAAACTAGGGGAAACGCGGGGGGAGGGGGTGTAAACGGTGTTAGTGTTTTGTAAAACCCCAAAAATTTCAAATACGTTGACCATGACGTCGTTAATAAATTAGGTTTGACTCCGTTAACTGTTTATTCATTTGCGATTATTTATGCTAACACCTGAGCTCGTAGGACCGTTGAGGGACTAATAAGGGTAAAATAGTAATTTTATACGTTACAGGAACGTGCTTGGGAGTAGGGGGTATATCGGTAATTTTATGTGGTATTATTATTGAATGAATTATGTGATTTTTGATATTAGTATTTTATTATTAGTATTGTCTTTATTATCATTATTATTATCAAGGTGGTTATTATTATTATTATTATTATTATTATTTTACTATTAGTTAATATGTTGAGCACGTAAATAGTTATATGTGATGTGTTATTGTTAGGAGATTATGACTATTAATACTTTTCTTATTATAATTCTAGTTAGTGTTAGTAGTAGTACTATTATGTTAGTATTAGATATTGTTAGTAGTAATTTGATCCTAGTTACAATTGGTTAGGATTTGGGGGGTGGGGGTTAGTCGGTTATTAGATGGATTATCGCTAGAGTTAGATTGGGTTAGTATTAGTCAAGAAGAATTAAAAGTCAATTAAGTTGATATCAAAACCTACACGACTCCCTCAGTTCTTTTCCCCTCGCTCTTTTCTTTTTCCTCCTGCCGCGTGAACTCACCAAGGCCTCTTCGTCTCTCTTTTTAGTTGTTTCTCTCTCCCGGGTTTCTACCCACAAACCACCGCTACTGCTCCTGACTGCTGCCACCTAGACTGTCGGGGCCTGGCCTCCTCACGTAAAGCCTTCTTTTGAGTTAGTATTATGATGTTTTGATTCTTTTGTTTCTTGATGATCATATTACGTTTACTATATCAATATGAATCTGTTTAGTTATTAGTAGTAGTATTTTGGTGGTATCTTAAATAATTATGTTTATAGTTTTGGTAAATTATATGTTATTATATGATTAATAGGGTATATTATATGTAAATCATGTTAGGGTCTTGTTGGTATTTATTTTATGCATGAATTAGGATGCGCAATTATCAAGATTAATTCTTGTTCGTTTAGTTAAGTACTTACATGTTTTCTTTGATTCTCTTTGGTGTTTAATTATATTTAATTTTATGTTTAATCATACTAAATAGATTTAGATTGGTTAATTATTAAAGTATAATTCTTGATTATTAGTTTAAGTGTTTATATGTTCTTTATATTTCATTCACATGTTCTCTTGTTCTTTTTTGTACCTTGATTAAGAAATTCATGTTTTATAATCATCCATGTTGTAATTATAGGATCTTGAAATAGTTTATTCTAGAATTCATGTTAGGGTAATGTTACTATTATTTCATGCATGCTTTTAGGGTTAGTGAAAATATTAAAATTGATTTCATGTGTTATAATTTGGTTTGATGGTAGGAAGTTGATGCTTGGACCTTGGTTGGATTAGATTAAATACCCTTACCCTTAGTCACTGTTTTAAGCCCAAATTAGGACCTCGAGATCGAAATGTGAAAGTTAGAATCGAAATTTCAAATTAAATAAGAATCGGGATCGGGACAGTTTTGTTAGTGTCTAAAGAACGGATCACCATGAGAGTTATAGTCGTCCTTTGATCGAACCCTTTGAAGTGAAGGTTCCCTTAAATGTTAGCTTTCATAGGAATTTTACGGAACGGACTTTGGAGTTGTATAGGTCGAGTTATACCCCAAATACCAGACCTAGGTCAGATCTGGATAGTTTGGTTTAATGATCGTTTTTGGGGACCATAGGAGGTGTTTTCGGTCTCGAGTTCAACATGAAAGCTTTAGTAGACATCCCGAGGTTTCCGAAAAGTCCAAAATCAGACCCATAGGATGTCGAGAAGTCAAGTTACGACCCTTTTTATGTGGATGCTGTGATCTGTCTTGTTATGTGAAATTGTTAATAAATGTGTTGTTGATTGAAAAGGTTTACTTGGTGTTATTATACGATTACTTGGAATGTGTTAAGTAATTTAAAGTATAGATTCATGATTGATAGGAACCATATAGTGTTCCTAGGGGAGGGTTAGGTAGAAGGTAGTTAATACTAATTTCGAAGGGCGCGTTTTGATTAGAATAATTACTTTTATTTTAGGCCCGAGCTAATTCGCGTCATTAGTGAGCTCAAGTGTGTTCGTCTTAGCTGTGAAGTGAAGTTAACCAGGCAATGTCTATACTCTAATCCCCACTGTGATGCTCTTTAAATGTGTTTTAATGTTTTCTAATCTGTTTTGAGAATTGCATCCCGAAAGGGGACTTTTGTAGAAATGTGACCATCTGTTTTGGATAACTTTTTGTATTTGTTTGTGCTTTGATTTTATGAGTTATTGAAATTGAGATGGTCTTTTATAAGTAGTTTTGTTATTGGTTTTGATAACCTGGGTTGGGTTTGACTTGAGAGATGTGAGCTGAGATTTCATAAGATACTAATAATTCAAAGTGAAACATTAAGCGGGTTTATTGTTTTGATGCCTTTGGTAGGCGATTGTTTTTGCGAGCGATAACCCTGAGACCAGGATTTGGTATCCTGTATGGGTTATGTGTCAGGAGATCAGGGTTTCATCCCTGATATAGGATAGATGATTTTTTGATGCCTTTGGTAGGCGATTGTTTGATGCCTTTGGTAGGCGATTATTTTTGCGGGCGATAACCCTGAGACCAGGATTTGGTATCCTGTATGGGTTACGTGTCAGGAGATCAGGGTTTCATCCTTGATATAGGATAGATGATCTTTGATGCCTTTGGTAGGCGAATGTTCTTGATGCCTTTGGTAGGCGATATTACCTTATGGGATTTGATATCCCGCCCGCATAATAAAATGGATTGGTTGGGTTGAGGAAAACAGATAAGGGTTTAAAGGTTTGTGAAATGATTTGACTTGTTCCCTCTCCCTCAAATGAATTGAAATGAACTTAACTTGTTTTTAACGTTAGGGGTAGACATTATTGAGATTTCCCCCTCATTTTTGAAATGTTTTGTTTTCAGGTGAAGATCTATATGCTGGGGACGGGAATTAGAAGTGAGGACGACATGTTTAGAAGTCGTTAATTATGTTGTTTTCTATTATGAGGAACTTGAAGTTAGTTTTGAGGTTTACTCCTAAGTATGAGTTTGTTAGTTTGGTTTACCGCTATCTGACAGTTGTAGTTCTCCTTCTCGCCTTGTATTCCTTCGGGGATACGGCGGTGACGCCCCATAAGAATTTAAGTCTTCCGCTAATTTTTCCTGTTAACGTTAGTTTTACTTTGACTTTTCTATATTTGAATTTCCGGGGCGTTACATGTTTGTTTAACGGGGTATATGACATGACACCGTTTTGTTTTTTTTGCACCGCCTGCCACGTCAGACCATCAACCGGTCCACCGCCCTCAAATTGCTTGTTGATACATTAATGTCACCAAGTTATAAAGGTCAGTGATATGACTGTCCAAAAGTGAAGGTCAGTATATTACTATTTAATACCCCCAAAGGTTGGTATATTACCGTCCAATTTCCCTTCTTTCCCCCCTAACAAACATGACCTCGATGTTGGTAAAATTTTAGTACCTCCCTTCTATATTACTCCGGAGTTCAGTGACCTAGTAAAATTTGTTTCCCAAACATGACCTAGATAAGGGTCCAGTGAGCAGATAAAATTTATCCGGAGTAAAAAAAAAAAAAGTGAATGTGATAGGGGTGGATAAAGTGAAAAAGTAAATGAATGTGATACTCCCTCTGTTCGGATATAGGTGACGTTGCACGAGCATTCACACAAACCAAGGTGTAACGGTTTGAGTAATAGGAAAAGTAAAAGGAGAGGTAAAAGGAAAGGAAAAGGGAGAGGTAAAAGGAAAGGAAATGGTAAAAGGAAAGGAAAAGGGAAAGGTAAGGTAAAATGAAAGGAAAAGGGAAAGGAAAGGTAAAAGGAAAGGAAATTAAGATAAGTAATTATTGTGTTTCATTGAAATTGTAAAATGACAGATAATTAGAAACAAGAAAAGTTAGTTAAAATGATATATAAAAAAAAGGAGGGAGTATTTGGGAAACAAATGAAGTGAAAATGAATTAACTTAATGTGATCCTTGGAGAAAAAATTGAGAGAAGGAATTCAATAAAGTGAATGTGATAGGGGGAATGAAGTGAAAAAGTATTAAATGAATATGATATTTGAGAAGGAATTCAATAAATGTAATTGTTGGAGGAAAAAATAAAATTAAAACCATTTGGCTATAGGCAGATTCAAACACACAACCTAGGACCTCTAATGACAAGATAGGGGACCGCTTAAATTCCTAGCCAAGCAACACAACATGATTATATATATACAAGATCTAAAAATTGAAAAAAGTAAAATTCACTGAATTTTTTTTTTCAAAGCAGGGTCATTTGATCCCACGTGAACCCACCCTAGATTCGCTCCTGCCTACGTTAATGAATTCCCTTTTGTTTTGGTTTCGAAAAAAAATATATGGTTTTAGCCAATGACCCCTAAGGTCATGTCTTATAGGATACTTTTGAAGAGAGAGAAAAATAAAGGAAAAATGGTTGGAGAAATTGCAAAGAATGAGTTAGAGTTCTTAGTGAGAAGAAGTATGCATGAGAGAGAATGGGAAAAAAGTGGAGAAAATGCAGCCCAAACGGGGAGAGTGTGCGACAATTGTCAAACTTGACAAGAGTGAGTGTGATGCACCAAATGGAAGGCATGTTTGACACCTTTCACGCGGGCCCAACCATTGTTTCAATTCTTTTTTTTTTTGGTTTCTATTTAACTACTAAATATTTTAATTGAGACCAACAATGCAACTAAAATATTATTTTCTATCCCATTTGTTTATCCCACCATCCCTCATTTCATACTCCACCATAAGTAATACCCATACCCAACCATCAATTAACATATTAGAATTTGTACTACAATTATACCATCTATACTCCCCCAATAAGTATGCCATAAGACATTGCTTAGAGGTACCCTAACTTTTGAAGAAACAATTTTTTGGTACCCTAACTTTTCAAAATTAATTTTGGGGTACCTTAACTTTTAGGATTAGAAATTACTAGGTGAATTTCCGGCGAAACTCCGATTAATTCAAATAATTTTCGTCCACGAAAACAAAAGGCATTTTCATCCACAAAAACACTTAATCAATTTCCCGCCTAAAACTCACCGTTGAATTCAAATAATTAGCCGAAAATTCACCTAATTATTTCTAATTCTAAAAGTTAGGGTACCCCAAAATTAGTTTTTAAAAGTTGGGGTACCAGAAAAATATTTCACCAAAAGTTAGGGTACCCCTAAGTAATTTAAATTGCTAGCATTTTCCTCTCAACAATTCACGAACATAAACAACCCACAAAATACTAATACCAAAATAAAAGCAAAAGATTGATTATATCATAAAATATAAATTGACTCGGAAGATAATATCTTACCCATGATCGCCATGTTACGGTATCGGGAATTAAACACATAAAACACAGAACGTGTTTTACTCGTGAACATTGTTTAAAATTACGACCAATTATTTATTGATATATATGTTGTTGTTATGAAATAAAAGTGTGAATGTCCATACTCTTACTTTTCTTACTAATGAAGTATTCTTAGTGATGAAGAATCATTGTATTATAAATACTTCCTCGATGGCAATGAAATATTCATTCATTTCTTTCTCTCAATTCCTCTGTCTCTATTTTCTCTCCACTTCCTCTTATATTTATATATTCATAACACGTTATCAGCACGAGCTCTTCTATGTGGAGAATTTAAACTGTATTTGTTTGTTTCTATTTTCCCATTTCTCGGTTCAAGGTAATTGTTCATCTACCATATGTGGACTTTGAATGTCATACAATTTTTCATCTGCCAAACTCCTAACGCATGCATATCCATATGAGGTAATTTATGTCGATCCATCTATAGATTTGCTGCATCTTGTATCCTTATGCAATTTCACTTGATCTTTATCTACACATCCTCTTATTATTGAATACAAACCTTTTTTTTCCGCCTAAAAGCATCAATTCACGCACCGCCTTCTTTTGTTTAGTTATTAAATTAGGCTAACTTCTATGATGCTTTATAATTTACCTATCTTTTTACTTTTAATTGCATAATTTTATGGTTATAATAATTTGAGATAATACTTTATCAGACAATTGTTTGTAATTTATATTTTTTGTTTAGCATTTAATTTGTCTAATTTTATTAGTGGCCAGAAGTTCACTATGATATTTAAAAATTTTCAAATATCATTGGTGAACCAGAAGTTCATCAGAATAATGAGAATTTTATCCAATTTCAATAGTGACCAGAAGTTCACCATATATGATATATATTGAATATGCCTCTTCAAATATCGTCGGTGAACTAGAAGTTCACCCTACCGTAAATATTAAATTTTATATAATATTGTTGGTGATTCAGAAGTTCACTTCACTACTAATATTTAATATCGGTATATAATATCTTCTTATGTCATCAATTAATAATTGTATTTTTTTATGAGTATTTTCAGTTAATTATTAGAAGAGTATTATCTATAAATGACTGTCTAATATGTCTAATTTTTGTATAATATTACTGGATTCCCGTTTATTGTTTCCACCCTTTATGCACAAATGTTGACAATCTTTGATTTCCTGCTGCTTATGTTATGCACAAATATTGATAATCTTTGATTTCATGTCGCTTACATTCCATGAGATACAGTTTTTTTAGGCACATGAAAACTCACAGGATCTTGCCGCTTTCATAATTGTTGATAATTTTTAATTTCACATGATCTGTAACACCAAAGATTTTTTTAATTATTGGTATTAGTTTAGTATGTTGGGGTAAAGGAAAAAGGAAAAAGGAAAAAGGAAAAAGGAAAAAGAATAGGAAAAGGAGAAAGGAAAAGAAAAGAAGATGAGAAGAAAGAGGGGATGGGGGTTTTGAGTGTCCCGTCGATCGGGGCCAAAAACGGGACTGCCAGCAGCTCTCCCCTTCTTTCTCTCCATTTCTCTTTCTCTCTCTAAGATGGGAGTGTGGTGGGTGTTATGCGTGCAAAAACTCAAAACCCCCATCCCTTCTTTCTTCTCATCTTCTTTTCTTTTCCTTTCTCCTTTTCCTATTCTTTTTCCTTTTTCCTTTTTCCTTTTTCCTTTTCTTTTTTCCCAACATACTAAGCTAATACCAATACTAAAAAAATCTGGGGTGTTACATTCCCCCTAAAAAGGGTCAAAAACGGGACTGCCAGCAACTCTCCCTTTCTTTCTCTCCATTTCTCTTTCTCTTTCTAAGATGGGAGTGTGGTGGGTGTTATGCGTGCAAAAATTCAAAACCCCCATCCCCTCTTTCTTCTCATCTTCTTTTCTTTTCCTTTGTCCTTTTCCTATTCTTTTTCCTTTTTTCTTTTTCCTTTTTCTTTTTTCATTTTTCCTATTCCTTTTCCCCAACATACTAAACTAATACCAATACTAAAAAAAATCTGGGGTGTTACATCATATTGGGTCAAAAACGGGACTGGCAACAGCTCTCGCCTTCTTTCTCTCCATTTCTCTTTCTCTCTAAGATGGGGGTGTGGTGGGCATTATGCATGCAAAAACTCAAAACCCTCATCCCCTCTTTCTTCTCATCTTCTTTTCTTTTCCTTTCTCCTTTTCCTATTCTTTTTCCTATTCCTTTTCCCCAACATACTAAACTAATACCAATACTAAAAAAATCTGGGGTGTTACACAATCTTTGATTTCTTTTCCATGATTATGATTCTTTTTTTCTTTTTCTTCTTGCTATTTTAGGTTCAATTCAAAATTTTACATATATTCTATTCTTTTCACTTGGATATCTTTGTCCCTAACATATCATTTATCTGTTTATTATAGTATCATGTCCAACCTAGCCAACCTAGAGTTCATTTCACTTGACATATCTGGCAAAAATTACCTATCGTGGGTGCTTGATGCTAAAACTCATTTGGTTGCCAAGGGCTTGGGAGAAACCATAATAAAGGACAACAAAGCCTCCGCTCAAGATAAGGCCAAAGCTATGATCTTTTTACGCCACCACCTCCATAATTGTCTTAGAATAGAGTATCTCACGATTGAAGATCCATTTGAGTTATGGAAGAGTCTGAAAGAAAGATATGACCACCAGAAGACAATCATTCTTCCAAAAGACCGACATGATTGGATGCATCTCAGATTTCAAGATTACAAATCTGTAGCTGAATATAATTCAACACTTTTTTCGAGTTACCTCACAGCTGAAATTGTGTGGTGAACTAGTCACAGACGAGGGTTTATTAGAAAAAAAAAACGTTTTCCACTTTTCATGCAAATAATGTGATTCTACAATAACAACATCGTGAAAAGGGTTTCAAGAAATATTCAGAACTAATTTCTTGTCTGCTAGTAGCTTAACAAAAGAATGAGCATTTGATGAAAAATCATAAAAGTCGTCGTACTGGCTCTACCCCATTCCCTGAAGTCAATATGGCAACATATAGCCTCAATAACCACAGGGGTAATAGAGGTTACGCTAGTAATCGGGGTCATGGAGGTAAACACGGTCGTGGTCGAGGTCGTGGTCCTAGTCGTGGTCGTGGTTATGGTCGTGGCAACTCCTTCAAAAGATCATCTTCCCACTAGAAATGGGGCACCAAAAATATTGAGGAAAGTCCATGCTATCGCTGTGGAGGAAACGGGCATTGGTCGCGTACCTGTCATACGCCCAAACATCTTGTGGATTTCTATCAAGCATCATTAAGGAACAAAGGAAAACAGATATAGACAAATTTTATGCAAGAAGATGGACCCATTGATGTGTTACACTTAGATGTTTCTGATTTCTTTTCCCACCCTGAAGGAAAGACCGACCATTTGGTCGGTGATGACAATGACGAGACTTTTATGGACTAGGATATTACCTTATAGGTTTTTGATGGGAAATTTTGTAGCAGGACTTATGTTACCCATATCGGTATAGCTTTTATTTTTCCTTTAGCTAGCTATATGTTGTTCCAGGATTTTTATTCCTAAATGTATGACTTTTGGCATAATATCATATTTCTTTCTTCTTACCTTAATTGTAGTGAAGATCATGGATACTTCGTCAATCGGAGTAATGAACGAAGGAGGAGATATGTGCCTTGCAGACAATGCAACAACACACACTATTCTGAAAAATAAGAAATATTTTCTTGTTTATTGATGCGAGAAGCAAATGTAAGTACTATATTGGGTATTTCAAATTTAATTGAAGGCTCCAGAAGAGCTCATATAGTACTACCTGGTGGAACCTATTTTCACATAGATAATGCACTATATTCCACCAAGTTTCAAAGATATTCGCAGAAATGGATATCATATTGAGACAACTAGTGCAAATAACGTTGAATATTTGATATTATCAAAATTGTATTGGGAAAAAGATGTGTGTTGGAAAAGTTGCCATCATTATCATCAGGGTTATACTTCACAAAGATTAACCCAATTGAAGCACATATTCTAGTAAACCAGAAGTTTACCAATAAAAAAGAGTTTATCATATGGCATGATAGATTGGGGCATCCCAGATCAACAATGATGCGCAAAATCATATAAAACTCATATGGACATACTTTAAGGGACCAGAAGATCCTTCAAACTAATGAGTTCTCATGCGTCGCCTTCTCTCCAGGAAAATTAATCATAGGGCCATCAATGGCTAAGATAGGGGTTGAATCCCCTTCATTCCTGGTACGTATACAAGGTGACATTTGTGGTCCTGTAGACCCACCATGTGGACCGTTTAGATATTTCATGGTTTTAGTTGATGCATCAACAACATAGTCACATGTGTGTTTATTGTCAACCTGTAACTTGGCATTTGCAAGATTGCTTACTCAATTGATTAAGTTACGAACACATTTTCCAGATCATTCAATCAAGAAAATTCGTCTTGATAATGCCGGTGAATTTACATCCAAAGCCTTTTATGACTATTGTATGTCAATTGGCATAGAGGTTGAACATCCTATGCCATATGTTCATACACAAAATGGCCTTGCAGAATCATTTATCAAACGATTGCAATTAATTGCAAGACCATTACTTATGATAGCAAAGCTTCCAACCTGTGCTTGGGGGCATGCCATATTGTATGCCGTGGCATTGATCCGAATAAGGCCAACAGGTTATCATGAATGTTCTCCCCTACAATTGGTTTTTGGCCATGAACCAAATATATCCCATCTAGGAACTTTTTGATGTGTAGTATATGTACCTATATATTGCCCCACCACAACGCACCAAGATGGGACCCCAAAGAAGATTGGGAATATATGTTGGGTATGAATCTCCATCTATAATTAAGTATCTCGAACCCATAATTGGAGATATGTTCATGGCACGATTTGCCGATTGTCACTTTGATGAAACAGTTTTCCCAACATGAGGAGGAGAAACTAAGCAGTTGGACAAGGAGATAAATTGGAATGGATTATCGCATATGCATCTAGATCCTCGTACAAAACAGTGTGAACTGGAAGTTCAAAATATAATTTGTTTACAAGCTTTAGCAAATAAGTTGCCAGACGCTTTTACTGACCCACAGAGAGTTATTAAATCATATGTCCCAGCTGCTAATGCTCCTATTCAAATTGATGGCCCAGTAGGACAACGTGTTATTGCTAAAGAATCTAGACCACAATTAAAACGTGGTTGACCAGTTGGTTCCAAAGACAAAAGTCCTCGAAAAAGAAAAGGAGAACAGGATAATGATAACCAACATGAAGAGTTATTGACTCTAGAAGAGTCCCCAGACATGACAAATGTGGGAGTTTCACCACAAGATCAGGTACCTGAAAATCACGAAAATGATGAGATCTCAAATAATTATGTCATGACTAGGATAAAATGGAACTGAAATGAAATCGACGTCGATGAAGTGTTTTCATATAATGTAGTGCTCACTATTATGAAAGAAAATGAGGATCATGAACCTAGGTCGGTTGAGGAATGCAGACAAAGAGAAGATTTGCCAAAATGGAAAGATACAATTAAAGCATAATTAGATTTTCTTACAAAAAGAGAAGTATTTGGACCAGTAGTCCGTACACCAACAGGTATAAAACCTGTGGGATTCAAATGGGATTTCGTGCCTAAACGAAATGAGACAAAAGAGAATGTGAGATATAAAGCACGTTTAGTTGCACAAGGGTTTTCGCAAAAACCAGGTATCGACTATGAAGAAACATACTCCCCTGTAGGTTTTAGTTGATGCTACTACATTTCGGTACCTATTAAGTCTGACAGTACATGAAAAGCTCACTATGCATCTTATGGATGTCGTTACAGCTTATTTATATGGAAAACTTAGTAACGACATTTACTTGAAACTCCTTGAAGGATTTAAGTTGCCTGAAGCACACAACAAAAACCCGCGAGAGCTTTAATCAATCAAGTTAAACAGATCTCTTTATGGGTTAAAACAATCTGGACGCATGTGGTATAATCGTCTCAGTGAGTATCTATTGAAAGAAGGATATACAAATGATCATGTTTGCCCATGCATTTTTATAAAGAGATCCAAATCCAACTTCGTTATAATGGCAGTTTATGTTGACGATTTGAACATTGTTGGGACTCCAGAAGAGGTTTGACAAGCAGCAGTTTGTTTAAAGAAAGAGTTTGAAATGAAAGACATTGGTAAAACTAAGTTTTGTCTTGGTTTACAAGTTGACCATTGTAAGAATGGAATTTTTGTGCATCAATCGACTTATATAGCAAAAGTGCTAAAAAGATTCTACATGGATAATGCACATCCATTAAGTACTCCTATGGTGGTGAGGTCACTTGATGTAAGAAAGGATCCATTTAGATCACGAGAAGATGATGAAGAACTGCTTGGTCCCGAAGTACCGTATTTAAGTGCTATTAGAGCATTAATGTACCTTGCTAGTCATACACAATCAGATATTTCCTTTTCTGTGAATCTGTTAGCAAGATTTTGCTCAAGTCCAACACGAAGACATTGGAATGGGGTTAAACATATATTTCGATACCTTCGAGGTACGATGGATATGGGTTTATTCTATCCTCATGAAGTGACAACAGATTTGACTGGCTATGCTGATGTCGGATATTTTATCTGATCCCCATAATTCTAGATCTCAAACTGGTTATGTGTTTACTTGTGGTGGAACTGCCATTTCTTGGCGGTCTATGAAGCAAACCATAACTGCCACCTCTTCTAATCATGCTGAAATCTTGACAATTCATGAGGCTAGTAGAGAATATGTTTGGTTAAGATCTGTGATTCAACACATTCGGGGAACATGTGGTTTATCTTAGGAAAAGATATTCCAACAATTTTACATGAAGATAATGTTGTATGTGTAGCATAGCTAAAGGTAGGATACATCAAAGGTGATAAAACAAAGAATATCTCACCAAAGTTCATTTTCACTCATGATCTCCAAAAGAGAAATGAGATTAATGTTCAACAAATTCGTTCTAGTGAGAATTTGGCAGATTTATTTACCAAATCACTTTCAACTGCGACGTTTGAGAAGTTAGTTAATAAGATCGGTTTACGTCGACTCCAAGACCTTAACTGATGTTCTCATCAGGGGGAGTTAAATACGCGTTGTACTCTTTATGAGGTTTTGTCCCATTGTGTTTTCCTTGGAAAGATTTTTAATGAGGCAACATATGTAGGCGTATTGAGAATTATGTACTCTTTTTCCTTCACTGGTTCTTTTTTTTCCCATTGGGTTTTTTTTTCAGTAAGGTTTTAACGAGACATATTCTTTTTGCAATGGACATTCAAGGGGGAGTGTTATGAAATAATAGTGTGAATGTCCATACTCTTACTTTTCTTAGTAATGAAGTATTCTTAATGATGAATAATCCTTGTATTATAAATACTTCCTCGATGGCAATGAAATATTCATTCCTTTCTTTCTCTCAATTCTTTTTTTCTCTATTCTCTCTCCACTTCCTCTTATATTCATATATTCATAACAGTTGCCTTTTAGATAACGGCAATATGTGAAAAATTTGTGCTTTATAGTTTATACTGTACTTTTTATTCGAGAATATGACAAAGTTTTGTAATTGTACTAATTTTACGTCAATGTCGCTCACTTTCCCCCTTTCAAAACAAATGATTCGTGTATATTAAATGTTTAGTTCGATAAGATTAAAAAAACGCCCTTATTATTTGGTGACCTCGATAGAAAACAAATTTACCCTTTTTATACGTCCAATTTATCTATTTGGGTTGCTCATTGGTTTAAAACCTGAACCAAAAAGAAACAAATAAGACCTAAAATCAAAACTGAAAATTTTCAGTTTAAACTGGAAATCGAATAAAATTAGCTAAATCGAACCAAGTAAGAACCAAATACGTTTGAACATCATTTCCTTTCTATACTAGCCTATAACTCTTCGTTTTTTTTTTTGAATAAACTAAATAAACCATTCGGTTTGGTTTGGTTCGGTATTTCGGGTTCAAAACCAAATAATGCAATGTTTTAAAGAGCATAGCCCATGAGAAATAATATTTATCTTTATTTAATGATTAAGCCAACAAAATAATAGTAATTAAAAGTGTAAAACCAAAAATCAATTAAAAAGGGGAAAAAGCAGGTTAATTAAGTTGAGAAGGATATGCAGCCATAATTGTTGAGTTTGTTAGATTAATTAGGTTAGCCATCCTCGAAACTCTAGGGGATTAAGGATCATAGAGAAAAAGAGAGAATGGAATTAATGGGGAAGAAATTAGGGTTAACATTAACAACAACAATTTGGTTAATATGTTGTTGGAGTATTAATCTTCCCCAACTTAGTTTGGCAATATGGCTTGGTCTCCCATCTTCTGGTGCCAAATGTGTTTCTGAAGAAATTCAAAACAACGTCGTCGTTTTGGCGGATTACTATGTCATTTCTGATGATCAGGTTCCTTATGAACCCACCATCTCTATTAAGGTAATCTAGTTAAATGGTTTCATGGTATTTGGTTGTGTGTTATTGGTCGTTTTAATTCGAGGATGAAATGTTTTTTTTTTTAATTCATTGCTGATATGTTGTACTTTTTTAACTTCTCAAATGAGTAGGGTAGCTATCAAATAAAAGAATTTGATAGTTTCTCCCATAAACTGTTAATTAGTTGGCTAGTCTTAATTTTATTCAATTAAGGTAATTCGTATTTTCTCGTTTATTTTATTGCTTTCAGTTAAGTTGTATTAGCTTCAATTTTGTTGATAATGTTGTTGGGGTTTAATTATAATTTGTTTCATTGGGAAGAAGTTCAATGGTTTCATAATGTTTAATTGTGTGTTATTGGTTGTTTTAGTTTGAGGATAAATTGTTTTCTTTATTTATTTGGTGATGTGTTGTACTTTTGTAAGAGTTTTTGTTTTTCGATAATTAGTGGGCTATAGTCTTAATTTTATTCAACCAAAGGAATAATCGTGTCATGGATAGACTTGTCAATTCAGGCGGGCAATTTTGGGTTGGTTTCGGGTTTATTTAGGTTTCGAGTTTAGAAATCGTATTCACAACCCTTCGAGCCGATCGTGTGGGGTGAAATTCTGTCAGGTTCTAAATTTTCGAGCATATATCAAGAAAATCGTGTTCAAAACTAAATTTCCTTGACCAAAAATATGGGCGGTTCCTTTTCTTGTCTTTGTCTCAGTTTGATAAGTCTACTTCCATGATGTCTCCCATCAGCTTCACATGTTCTTACCCATAGAAATTTTAAGCAAACAACTGGGGGATTAAGCTAATGTTGACGGATAACGCTTGAGAAAAGTGTGAAAACTTTTGCACAAGAAATATACCAATGAGAAACTAACATGTAACTACATTTTTGTAGTTGTTTCTTAAGACATAGGATGAAATATAGGAAAGACAATTACATATACAAATAAATAGTCATACAATAGATATAACCATGCACTTCAAAATACGTATTCATCGATCTTAAGCTCGCTTCTTAAGCCATTGCACTTTAAGAATAGCAATATTTGGTTGGATGTAGACGGAGCTCGCAAAAAAATCGGGTTGGGGTCAAATTCGGGTAGATCCATGTCAAAACTAGAATAAGAAATTGATGTCCAAGCCCAGTTTGTTTCAATTAAATCGGGTTGGACGATTCGGACGAGGCCTATCTTTTGGTCGAAATCGGGTTCAAACAATATAAAAAAGAGAAATATTATGTCCCAATATTCGGTCGATATTAAAATTCGGCCGAAAATTTATGTTCAGACCCGATTTTTTTCGGGTCTGACAATTCAGGTATTTCGGGTCTGGCAAAATTTTGCCTGCTCCAGACGTAGAGAGATGATGCACACACAACAATCTTACTCCAAAATTCTCCCAACATATTTTGTTTGATTAGTCAATGAACTATGTGCTTTCTGCTTACTTTTCAAAAGTTTTTGTCTTATAGTCCGTTGGAATATGTATCTTCATATATTTTCGTGTATGGAGAAATGTCACCTATGTCTAAATTCCCTCAGACCCCGAATTAGTCATACCACAATGAGGTTGATTGTTGTTGTAGTTAATGAAGAATGTGTATATGTTTGTCAGGTAAACTCACCTCAAGGAAACAATCTTCATTTCAACCAAAATGTAACACATGGGCAATTTGCATTCACAACACATGAAGCAGGCAACTATTTGGCTTGTTTTTGGTTGGATGGTCATGTTAAAAAAAGCTCTGAAGTCAGTGTCAACCTTGATTGGAGAACTGGTATTGCTGCTCAGGATTGGGAGTCTGTTGCCAAGAAGGACAAGATTGAGGTATCGTCATTTTCAAACATTGTGTATAAAATTTATGGGTAAAAAGCAGTTGGGTAAAAGTAAAATATCGTTAAGCTTTTGGTAATTTTTGGTAACTTTTGGTAAATTTGGTAACTTGTGGCAAATTTACGCTAATATATCAAAATGCACTATTTGTCTCAGTCTTGTGAATTAGTCCTAGCCCTGGCAAAAATGCGACATGGAGCAGTCGGTTAATATTAAGTTTTAAAACATTTCTGACAAATTTTAGAAGTTAAGTGACATATTCGACAAATTTTAAAAATTAAATGACATATTTAACAAATTTAAAAGTTTAATAGCAAAACTGACAAATACTAAAAGTCATGTGCCATTCAGATCATTTAACTCGCTCAAGGTTGTCACTAATACATTATCCTCCAGCAATATCCACTGCTTCATTATTTGGATAACTTTGTGGCAACTTTATTTTGTCGTAGCGTGTGGAGCTTGAGTTGAGAAAAATCCAGGCATCAATAGAAGCAGTACATGAAAATCTATTGACTCTGAGAAACAAGTAATCTATCATCTGATCCTCCAATTTCTCTTACTGTTACTATGTGTTATTAGTTGATCAACTCTAAACATTGAGGCCTGAAAGCCTTGGATGCCAAGCTAATCGTTATAGAGACATAAATAGATCTGACCAAAAACCCTACCTAGTTTCACCTGAAACCATAGGTGCAGCTACCCCTGAAAGCCAAGTGGAGCTAGATTAAATTTTGCTAAGTGCTAAAGTCTTATATACGATAAAAAGTATTAATATATAATAATATTTTTAAATAAGAACAATAGAATGGGAAGATTAGAATAACAAGAAAGTGAAAGAAAAAAAAAACTAAGCAATAAGTGGTTTTAAACCTGAGGCCTCTAGAAATATTTATAGCAATATTACCATTGGGAGCGTTTGGTTTGGAAACCTTTCTGGGAAAGTTAATGAACTTTTTCAAGTTGACAAACTTTTCTATGTTTGGTTCTCGCTAATAGATGGAAAAGTTTTAATGTGAGCCCACTATCTCCCTCACAAGCTCAGTAAATTATTTCCCAAAGGGGGCGAGGGAAATTACCAAACGAATCATAACTTCAAATTCATGACAATTTTGGTAGAAATACATATAAAACTGTTAAGGCCAGGGGGTCATGGCCTTTATTGTCCCTGAGACCGTAATAGTGCTTCACCCTGCCTAAAACCAAAGTACATGTAACCAATATTTGGACGACCCGCCTGAATTGACATGCCCATATTTTATGTCAAAACACAATGAGATTGTTTACTACTTATAATCCCTTGTGTGTTTTTAAACCAATTGGATGGCAACTACAATATTATAAGCAAGGGCGGATTTGTATATCAGTCAGATATGTTCACGGACACCCCAAATCCAGAAAAAAATTTAAATAGCCTATTATAAATCGGAAAGATTTGTAAGATATTATATATTTACATTGAGTGGTCATCTAAAAAAGGTCCAAAAATATAAGGGTGTACAATTTAGTACAATAATCCAATTACCCATTAAAAAAAGTTTTTAAAACCTATTATACATTAGGAGGGTTATCTCTTTCAAATGTATGTAATGATAGTTATTATCAAGTGGACGTCCCTAACTTCAATGTCTGGATCCGCCACTTATTTGTAGGGAAGCTGATATGAGGTCGCAAAGTGAAGTAACAAACACAAGGGTAGCAGTGTGCAGCATCATGT
This sequence comes from Portulaca oleracea, assembly GCA_029582165.1. Taxonomy (NCBI): domain Eukaryota; kingdom Viridiplantae; phylum Streptophyta; class Magnoliopsida; order Caryophyllales; family Portulacaceae; genus Portulaca; species Portulaca oleracea. The sequence continues at coordinate 6,938,891 of CM055893.1, forward strand.
CTTTGGCAGTTTGTGTGGCTGTTTCAATCATGCAGATTTTATATTTGAAGAGATTCTTCCAAAAGAAGAAGCTCATATAACAACTCAACTCATCCTCAAATTTCTCCTTGATTGTATGGAAAATTTAACCCAATGTTTTTTGTGGAGTAGAGTAATTAGCCTTCATAAAAAAAGTCTCTTCTTCATGTAGTTATAGTTTTGTATTTTGCCCTTTGTTTTGGATACAAACGTGAAATTAGTGTTACATTGTTCAAGTGACTCTCCATCTTGGTAAACTCGATCATGATAGCTTGATATGATCTAATTGCATTGATCTTAACTACATAGCCTTGAAGGAGAAAAAATAATCCAAAATTACAACTTAGTTATGGTCTTTATGGATGAGTTGAACTTTAACTCCTATTATTTTTAGCATCCACCACCTTGTTAAACTCGTCTGAAAAGTGACGTGGTGGTGGCAATTTTACATGTGAAGCATTCTTTTTTACTTTTTTTTAGTTGCAAAAAGTTTCATGAATAATATTACCACCACGATTTCATTTTTCGGACGATTTTAACTGGGTAGTGGATGTTAAAAATAATACAAATTAAATTTCAACTTATCCATAACAAAGTTGTAAGTTTGAATTACTCTTTTCCTGTACCCGAAAGTATAGATTATTTTTTTTCCAATTTCCCTGTGATAAATCAAAAAGTTAGATGCAATGTTTCAAATATTGGACTTTAAAAACCTTTTACATGAACATCAGTTTTTCTTGAATTAAACCACCCTGAATATGCTAATAGTTTATAGTTCTATGCAATTGTGATAATTGAATGAGAATTATATTTTTCCTTACATCTTTGTTTCCTTGAACCAAGTAGGGCAAAAAAGCAAATGGAAAATCAATTTTCCCTTCATGGTTCTCAAACCAAATAGAGGGAAAAAAAATTACTCAACCCTTTCTTTCTTTAAACCCTTTCTTTCTTTCCTACTAAATTTTCTTTCAAGAATTTTCTCTTTCACTCCATTTTTTTTGCAGTCCAAACATACTCGGAGAACTCGTCAACTTCGATAAATCCATAATGTTTCCATGAAGACCAGAACATTTTTGCCACTTTTACGTGTTTAGTAAATTGTTGTGTTAGGTATGTCAGTGAGCAAACACAACGTTCACAAATTACAAAGTAACTTCGACGATGAAGCATTAACCAACCAGTATCGAGTTCTTCCCATACAGTTTTGTACAACGGGAATTTAGAACAGAACCTATATACCTCTGTCCAGGGGAATCCCTGAATCGAACATGTATCACCCCCCATGGGAAAAACCACCAATTATAAACGGAGGAAAAAAAAAGGAAAAAGATCGATTAGATCATATCGAACAGGACAGGTATCCTTCCATCTACATCGGGTTTTTTCTGAGTCACGGCGGGTTCCAGAGAGCTATGCTATGCTTGAAGAGACTGCACACCAGTGTTATTATCAGCTGTGGTAATTTTGCCGGCAAAGGAAGCACCTCCTCCTTGAGTTCCGGGTGCTGGTGCTGAAGGCGGCCCTTTCTCGTCCAAATTGAAGAAAGAACAGTTCTGGAATGCGTCCAGGCTACTCGCTATTAGACGGTTCAGCCCGCTCAGGCTGTCGCTCAAGAAGATATCCTCGCTATAGTATTTACACGAAGGAACGTCAAGCTCTAATGGTCCTAATGAGTCAGGCTGCATTTCAAAAAGAGGAGAGTGTTAAGTATTTAGACAGAAAACTGCACAACATTTCCACTAGGGCTGTCAGGAATTCAGGTCTGGGTCATTTTGGGTCTGGAAGAATCGGACATCGGACGACTGGTTGATGACTGGTACCCAGTTTCTTCGGGTATTTTCCGGGTTGGACAAGCCTAAATTCGGGTCAATATCATTCCGGTCAAATAGTTCGAAATTAAATTCGGATGAAAAATGTATGACCGTGCCTGTTCTCTAACGAGTCAGACTAAACCATGTTTACGGGTCGGACAGTTTTTTGACAGCCCTAATTTCAAATTTTCAATGTATGTTGTATAGAAATGGCAAAATTATAAAGTTAATTACCCAATAAATATCTGTCAAGCTACTAAGATCTTTAGTGGAACATTTTGTTTCCTGGGGTTCACATGGACTCTCTTCCATTGGCTCCTCCTCCTCCTCCTCCACAGTATCCAAAGCCATGGGTTCCTCTGGCATATCCTACAAAAACACAAAGATTTGGGTCAATACTGGTACTATTTGGGGTCGTTGGACAATATTGCACTATACAGTTTTCGTGTACAATAATATACTGTACTTTGGAGTGGGTGTTGCTTATGGACCATACTTGTATCTTTTTGGACAATCATGCACCAGAATTTAGCCTAAATTTTGCTTAAAATCCAACACCCCGAAGTACAATACATTAGAATCCAATAACCCTTCATCAGAAGTTTTGCGACCAAGGATCTAACGGCCAATGACGAAGCAGACGAGCAATAAAGTGTTTAGTTGTCGTGAGTTTAGTGAGAAAACCTGAACGTTGTTGCCAGAGCATGCCATGCTTGAACCAATAATCCCTTTACCAGGAACCAAAGGAGCAGCAGCATCGGATGAAGTTGGAATCGGCTTGAAAGTCACACCCCCCTTCGGAAATGAAAATGCGTCACACGTTTCTTCAGCATCCCAAATTGATGATGAGGAATGTGGCGTGAACCCAGAAATCCCCGTCTTGTTTTGACTCAATATATGAGCAGCGATTGCTGCATCAAACGAATCACAGGAAAATGGAATGCTCCCATGACACTGAGAACTGCTGGGAACAGGAGTCTCAACACAGTTGGCATCCACGTCCTCTGGAACGTCAGTTAATAGATCACCAAAGCTGACATCGGTAAGGCTATCAGCCCACTCACCATCTGTTACTGTGGGAGTCCTACGGGCTCTCTAATCAACCAAACAAAAAAGCAACATTCAGAAATCTGTACTTTCGCAGATATATAAGGTTCAAGGAATCAGATATTGAAGTAACTCTCTCCATCACACATATCCCTATTTGAAATTATAGTTTCCCGGTAGTTAATCTTCCCCACAATCCTTCGCCCCACAAGAGACAAAGAAATACTTCTCTGGGGAGGATGAATTTTTCTCTGTTATATCGCATGCATGAGTTGACAGCATAGAATAGTGAACTAATGTATCTTTAGCTAATATCGGATTATAGTGTCACGGATAACCAACCAGCTGGAAACCAAAGCTACCAGGAAGGATAATCAGCTGACAAAATTGCTTGCTTTCACAAACTACTTTGTTTACCGGGTGCACTAAATAAATAATCAGATCTCCAGCACTGGAGCAAAGTCAGAGAAGAAAAGACAGAATTTGTTGTAAAGTTGAATATGGCAAAAGCATTATTAAAGAAAGAAAAATTAAAAATGGGCACGAGGATAGGAAAATTACCGAGTTCACCAAAGTAGCTTCACCAGAAGATTGCGATGGATTTCTATGTGCTTCACCAGAAGCGAACCTTGCTGCCTCTTTATCAGAATCTTTGTCACTTCCTGAAGATTGGTTGGTTATTCCTACAGCAGCTGGACATGTTTGGTCCACAAGTGCTTCCTGCCTTTCATTATCATATGCATGACAACCACAACCTACTGAAGGTGATTTCGATGCAGCCAACTCAAGCTCCGGTCCAAAAATCCAGCCATATCTTCAAGGAGAGAGGGGGGGGGGTGAAAAATCTGTATGTGAATATTGCTGAACATTCAAATGAACAATAACATAAAGAGTCGGGAAAGAAAGAGAGAACCTTAATCGAAATACAGATGGGCTTCCAACCATAGCATAGACATCTGCAGCAGTGAAAATAGAATCCCGAGTCCACCTCTGATAATGTAAGAGATTCTCTCTCTGGATATTAAAGGGGAAAAGCATGAGCTCCCCAGAGGCTACGCTGGAACTACCCCACTTTCGATCAAGATGCTCCAGAACCGAAGTTATCTTCTTTCGACCGCTTAGAGTCAGCTCCAGATGTGGATTATGCTTATCCTGCACAGCCATGAAGTCAAGAAAGACTAATTTATTTAGCTTATGTAAACTCCTTTACATTTAAAATGCGAAGGGACTACTACGTTCCCACCTTTTCCAAAGCTTTTCTCGTACTGTCATCAATTGGGAACAACTGCAACTTAAGTTTGACATTGGCTTGAATATTCTTCTCAGCAGCACAGCCTTCAGAATTTCTCTGCAAGTTTGCTTGGACTTGCCCAGAAGTATCTAAACGAGCTTTCTCTGCATTTTTCAATTGACAAACATAAATTAGGTACCGACAATTAGCATGTCATTCCAGCTTATCTCAGGAACATACCCATGTTACAATCAACTGCATGAATAGATAGCAACGTCAATCCAACATGAGGGTCAGCCTCATTTCCGCCAGCAGCACGCTCCAGGTGCTCAGCAGCATCAGCAACCAATGAGACGCCAGCCATTGCAGCCTTTTCCCATCTTTTCATTGCAGCAGCAGATACAGCACCTGTTACAGATCAGAGGTGGTAATGAAAAGCTAAAGTAATGCAGCACTTAGAATGATGAATAACTGGAATTATTGAAAGCAAAATAACTGGAATTAATGGGTGGCATTCCCTTGGTGCCTCCTAATACAACTTTTGATTTACACAAATAACCTTAAAGAAATTCAAGTTGACCTCACATGATAATAGATAAAAGTTTAAGAAAGTTAACAAAAGGTCACACGCTCATGGAGAGCCTGCCTCTAAATTATACTATATGTGAAGCAAGTCTGTTCAAGGAAAAGGAGAAGAAAAGAAAATTATAAAACTCAAGACCACGAATAACATGTACCAGTTCTTCGACGTTGTCTTGCTGATTTTGTCAGAGTAGATTCCCCTTTAGCATTATTGCGATTAACACCCATATTTGAGTTGCGTCGTGCCAAAGATGCTTTTCCCTGTCCTGTTCTAGGACTGCTATGACTGTCGACAACAACAATTTTAACAGCTTTGGCATCATTTCCAGATGACTTGTTCTGACTTGGAAAAGGGGCTGATGAAGAAGTAAAAGTTTCCCCTTGAGATGGTCTTTTCCTCACATTCTTCTTTCTGTCTTTAAGAAGTTGGTGTTCCTACAAGTAGAAGGGCACCTTTCAGCACAAAACTCGCACTTTAAACAGGACATTGCTTTGTGAAGGTAACCAGGAAGCAGAGTATAAGTACTAGTCACACCCACCAGCGCCTCTACAAATATTTTGAACCTACGCGGCTTGAGATGAAGTTTTGAGGCTTTGCAGCTGTACTTCTCCAGTAAAGACCACCTAAAACAACATAAATTATGCAAATTTAGAAACTTCCAGCTCCAGGTTTACAGAGACGTGACAAGCAATAATCTTCTCCAATGACACTGCCAAAAACAATGTGACACCAATCCATCTTTTTCTGTATGTACACCTAAAGCTTACGTCAGTAAAACATATAAATCCAAAAAAAAAAAAAAAATTACTTCGGTACCATCATCAATACAAAGTACAATCCTAGTAAATGACAAAAGAAGCCAGAAATTGTGTAAACAAATACAGTTGCCACTTGCCAATGCCAAAAGCCCAGCACGGTAAGTGATGGTGCTTAAGCAGATGCAAATGGCAACTTCTCCCTATTCTACCTCAAAAGGCCACTGTGTCATTGCATCAAAGTCCTAATTCAGGACAAACATTTACTTGGGTCAGCCATTATTCCCAACATTCTCTTTGAGATGAAGACTATTTATCACATGTCAACACAGGTAGCAACTACCAACACCATCTGACAAAAATTGTGACCATAGTTACTGGGATCATTACAGACCCCTACAATCCCTGATCCTGGAACATGTGTTCCAAGGCCAAAACTAGCCTAATTTGTACAAGGGTTTGCTATCCACGTCACTGCACTTGTTATAGACTAAAAGAACGTGAAGAGCTGGATCTTGGTTCAAAATCACTTTCAGGTTATACTCTTGACAAAACAAATATAACAACAGCCTTAAACACATTGGGGACTCAAACACCAAAAACCCAAAGTGTGGAAACAGAAAAGGAAAAAAGAGAAGGAATTTGAGTGTTAATCAGCAAAAAATCAGGGTAAGAAAATAGAGATTAGTCAACATAAAAGTCGGCAGAGGAAGTGGAAGGAGAGACCAAAATAAGAACAAGAACAAGAGCAAGCCATAGCCAGCAACTAAAAACCCAAAAGAAAAAAAACATTATCAAAAGTCAAAACAGACGGGCATGTCACGAGTTCGGACCAAAAGAAAAACACTAATAATTCTTCCAAATAGCCATATTTTCAGTTTGGCACAACTTTTGTGAGTTGAATGATTTCTATGCCATATAAGTCTGAGTCGTTTTCAGTTTTCCACCAAACTTTTAAGTGACACAAATATGCCACTTAAGTGCAGAAAAGCAGGCACTTCCGGAATGCATTGATACTCAAAAAGCACTCTGGGTGCGCTCTTTTGCACCCGGAGTGCGCTTTTGCAAACTAAGCCAAACATCCGACTATGAAGGGAGATAGAGAGCTACAATGTGACGGACAATGAAAAGACATTGTCTCTGGCAAGACAGTGAAAGAAATTTAAGGAATGGTCCAATCAATAAACTCATGAGGATTGGCCCTATTCTTTTGTGTGGTACCATACCGAACCTACCACAATTTACCACACTAACCACAAACCATCCCTTCCATGTAAATGCATGAACATCCCTTCCATGTCTCGTAACACCACTTTTGATTACTCATCAGAAAATTAGACTCAGAATAAGTGGGAACGATTAAGTGGAGGACTAAACCTAAACAGAGGTATTATCATCCTACAATCAGATAACATGCCATCTTTAGTGCTCAGACTAGTGAAAAGTGCCACATCAGGCATACTTCTTACTGGAAGGGTACCAGATGTGCTCACACTTTATAGCACACTCAAAACGGAATTTTCTAAACAGGGTAGAGAACACCAGATCTCCCCCAAAATTTAGTGTGAAAAAAAAAAAAGCACACTAACGTTTAGAAAAGTAATATCCTATCAGCATTGATATTATACACTCCCTTGGTCCATAAAAGCTACGAAAACGAAAAAAACCCAGTCAAAACAGGTATATTATTATTATTATTATGAACTTTTTCCTTGCAGGAGAACATCAATTTAAAACTTCAGAAACTAATTTCAATGAACTACCAAGAGATAACCTTAATCACCACTTTGAAATTTTCAAGATCCTCACATTTTCCTCATGGATTGACACACTAATTTGTCCAATTTGACTAGGTTTAAAAGAGCAACCATCACCATCTAAGGTAGTCATGTTTTATTTCTTCCCTTCAGTCTTGACTACCTATAATTTGTCAGCTCTTTTAATTCCCAATTGCCAAAAACACTAGGATAAACAATTGGCAACAGGTGTTAACCTTTCACATAAATGCTAATGATGTATTTTTCTAGTCTTCTCCAATTTATTGATGTGGTTTTTTATAAGTAATTGTTTCTAGTTTAATAATTTATTAATTGAACATATGTAGTGGCATGCATGATATCATATGCCAAACAATGTCTATATTTGAACATTAAAAAAAACTAGTTTCTTAGAGGGTATTAAAAACGACCCAACGGTTACAAAAATATCAACCGACTTTGAGCAATCTATTTTATGCATCCATAATTCTATGTTTCCTAGCTCAAATGAAGTGGTGCACGATATTGATATCATATAATCGATTATTCGCCGGTATGCAAGAAAATGTTTGATGCCAATTTCTATATTCTATTCATCAAAACAAATGTCAGAATTACTGACAGAATATTGCATAACAATACTTATGCAACTATCCACAATATATGCTAAAAATGAGTCCCAAACATTTCGAAGTTAGCACTAGAATTTTATAACTATAACTATAAAAAGAAGGGACGCAAGCAGCATAATGGAGACAGAACAGCTATAGAATGATAATAATAAGATCAAGTGTACTTAGAAGGCAATAATAACAAGATTAGGTATTCGGATGTAATGACATAAATGGAAGTAAGATATTAGTCATAAAAAGATTACCAACGAAGCATGGCAGCATTGGTGTCTTTGGAGTTTTTGGCATCCAGGCACAGGCCAGGTCCCAACAACTTGTTCATACGCCTCACAAGCCGGTAGTAATAATGCCGGACCTGGTTAATTTAGTAACCATGGGTTTTACTCAAATGATCTCAGTAAGTAAACAAAGAGCTAAATGAAAAAAAGATTTAGTAACCATGGGTTTTACTCAAATGATCTCAGTAAGTAAACAAAGAGCTAAATGAAAAAAAGGCAGCCAATCACGTCACCTGGTCCTTATTTTTACTTTGCACTCGACATGTAATCTTTTCAAAATTCTGCATTTGTAAGTTACAAAGACAACGTCAGAAGAATAACATCTAACTTTAGTTACACTGCTGGGGGGAAAGGTGCTTGTGTTGATGTTACCTTGCCAACTTGACGCAGAGCAGTAAAGAAACTCTCCTCTTCCTCCCGTGTCCATGCAGCCCACTGTCGTGTTGGGCGTTTCGCTGCAATAAACACCCAATTAGGGAATACGCTTGACTCTCACTGAGCAATAAATATAAACATAGCATACCAGGCTGTGGAGGGACAACATTGTCAGATGAGGATGGTAACATAGGCACTCTTCCATCATCAACAGTACTGATATTGGGAGAATGGTGTTCCGCGCACTGTAAAGTACCCTTTTCCTCTGTCAGCATGCTTACAGCATGATTAGATAACACCTTCCAGAAGTACCCTTGAACTCTGATTGCTACCAACATGACCACCAAATCAGCAAGCACCCAGTTAAACTTCTGATGATAACATAGCTCATTGGTCATAAAAGAGAAGAATTTTGAGCAATAAAAGGTTAAATACAAACACGGATAATTAGGTAGCACGACATTAGACAGATGACAATTCTTCATCAGGTCCATCAAACCCTATTGGCTGAATCCCTATTGGCTAATAGATTCATGAGAATCATGACATGAAACCACTGTCATAGGTTAATCACATATCAATTCATGCTATCCAATTTTCATCAGTTGAAAACCAATTCAGAAGAGAAATATAGCTCAAAAACAGAAATTACTGAACACAATTGGTTATCACATATGCAATCCAATTTCAATAAACCGACAATCATTTACCCAATGCAAATCCAGAACGTTTCTTAATGACCTAAAACGAATTTGATGAACTTAAAAACAACACAGGCTACATTAAATTGTATTGTAGGGTTTCCAACAATTACAATTTTCTCTTGTGGTTTTTCTTGCTTCAAACGCATAGCCCTCACACATCAGTACCCAATTCTAAGGTACGCTGGTAGACTAGTGAATAATTTACTATTCTTCTCTGCAATGTTATCGTTTTGTTCAATTGATCAAATTTCGTTATTCTCCTACTGCAGACAATATAACTTAGTATAAGGCAATGGGGAAAATATAATTCAATAGTAGCCTGCAATCAGATAGAGGAAATCCAGAACGATTTTCAATTACCTAAAACAAAAACAACACAGGTTGCATTGAATTGCATTGAAGGGTTTCCAGCAATTACAATTTTCTCTTATCGATTTTCTTGCTTCAAATGAATAGACCTCATACATAACCAGTACCCAATTCTAATGTAAGCTGGTAGTATCAATTTACTATTCTTCCCTGCAAATGTTATCTTTTTGTTCAATTGATCAAATTTCGTTATTCTCCTATTGCAGACAATGTAACTTAGTATTAGGCAATGGGAAAAATATAATTCAATTATAGCTTTCAATCGGATAGACGGGAAAAAAAAAACAGTAAAGACGATAATCCATGGAAATTCAAAGCCTAACCTCGCAAATGTTCGGTAATTGATTTAATATCTACATTCAGTTTCATTAGACAAAATTATGCAAGCACCAAATGCACATCATACGGAATAATTCAGAGAAAATCCGAGTTTAGGGTTGCAAGTAGAACAAGAAACCCTAAGTAAGTTTTGCTTTGCAAAGTATTAAAGGAGAACATTGAATTACCATATGAACAGATACAGGACGATCTCGAATTGAATTCGAGGTCGCAGTAATGGTGGTGATGCAGGTGTCGACGCCTGATTGGCCGGCGATGAGTGAGATGACCGGCGGTGGACGGCGAATATCGGACGATGAAAAAGCGGAGAGGAGTGGACCAAAATAGAAGAAAGGTTAAAGGGGAAAAAAGGAGAAATTAACATCCAATTCAAATTTTAAGCAAATCCATATCTAATATACTTATATAAATAGTATTTATATATATATTGCCTAAAGTTTCTATAAGTACTCTTTACAATAAAAACTTAAGAACTATGAATTTAAATGTTTTATTTTTAATCCAAAAATCCATATTATTTCACGTTACTGAGTCTTTTAAACTTCTCATCTCCAATTTTAAGTTTCAATTTTTGTCCCTAGTTTTAACCCTAGTCGTCGCCAGCAATGTTAGTGTAGAAGTCTGATACTTTCAACATGCATCTAATATGCATCTCTTATCTTAACCCATGACATAAGAATCTGGACGGAACAAATGGACGATAGATAAGTGCAATTCAACCAACGATGTCCATTGACGTTGCTGCGTGACACACCATACCAACAATCATGTTGAGAAGTAGTCGACAAATATAAAAAAAAATCAAATGTGCCTTCTATAGTTAATTTTCTTTTGAAAGTAATTGGCGGAAAAGGTAACAATCTCAGTGTGTAGATGACCATAGTTTGTTGAGTAGCTAGGGGTGTTCGTCGACGACAGTTGGGGTGCAAAACGAGATACTCAAAATTGGGGGGGTGCGAAGTTCGAAACATTTGCTAATGTGAAACAATATGGACCCTTGGATTACAAAAAATGCTTAAATTGATAGTTCTTAATTCTTATTGTAAAAGTTATATCTTTGTGTGTAGTTTGATGACCATGCAAGTATAACTGAATACTAAAGGAATATCAAACCTTGTACTCGACGAAATCAAGTATGCAAGGGAACCATCATGCTTGCAAGAGGAACATCAAAAAATTACGTAGGGGACATAAAATATTATCTTATGAATCATCAAACTTGGTAGAAATCATGCCTAAACAAAAATTAAAGGACATGAAGTTCTGGTGGAAACAATATCTAAAAATATTTGGCGACATCAAGTCTTATAGGGAATCATCCATTCATCTTCACATGTCCGCCAAAATCATATTAATATGATATCCCCCCCCCCCCCATCCCCCAACCCAAAAACAAAAAAAAAAAAACACATATGCAAGTTTGTGAAAAACAAAATGACTGTATTTGTATACCAAAAACATATACAAGAGAGGTGCACGTCCTATAAAGACCAAAGATCAGAAGCTAGAAAATCAAATCAATTACATAGATACGTAATCATTTGTTGGTGTCTCCCGCCCTTAACAACATAAAGATCAAGGTAGTCACTTGCTTCTTGATAGTTTTCGTGACTTCCGACTTTTAGACTTGCAAATCCTTTTGAAAAGTTTGTTTGTTCTTTCAAACTGAACATTGTAAATGGTTGCTCTCTGATGGCTCCCAAACACCTGAAGTTTATGATGAGGTGGTCAATGGCCTCCACCCTATCATTGCAAATAATGCACTCTATTTTGATTAGAGATTCTAATGGATCATTCTTATCTTGAACAGAAATCTACCAACACAAAAAATGAAAGAGTGCCTAAGAATATTTAACCTAAACCAGATTGGTCTCCCAAGAAGCTTTTTGAAGCTGCCCTATTTTCCAAACTTACATCTATAGACAAATAAATAAATAGTTGGATATATACATACATCACTTGCGGATCTCAGGCCAACCCTAGGGTGGTCACGACTACCATCACAAAAAAAAAATGATTTGATATGATTTACCAGATTTGGGATAAAAAAAAGTTATAGATTTTATGTGTACCAAATGAATATAATAGTGTATTGGACACCCCTACTCAAAAGACTTAAATCCGATACTGACACACATACACACACACACACATTCACACACACACACATACATAAGAGTAATGAATCATGTAGGTATGACTCTAAAGTGAGCATGTGAGCATAAATTTGGGTCATCCATCATTGATCAAAGTATATATTGGGATTTGCTGCCTCATAAAACCACCCATTTGTCCCCCCTAAAACCAACCTTACGTGTCTCTCCTCCCATGTAACCACCACCAACCCTATTTTTCTCTCTTCCTCTACACAACAACCACCACCATCACTAGGGGTGGAAATGGTGAACCGTTTCAGCTTATCTGTGCCCCGCATGAAGGTTTTTTTGTCTTTTTGCAATTTAGCTATGGCCTACACATGTGCATAGTGGTTTGTTTGTTTTTCAATCATTGTTTTTAATTTAATTATTGCTATTCTTCATTCGTGTAATAATATATAACAGATTCATTTATACGTTTATGTGGTTCATACCATACAATATATTCAAAAGTTTTTTCTAATAAGAAGATTTGATCTTTAATTAATTTCAAAGTATTTCTGTGAACACTAGAAGATAATGTTACTAAATATATATATCTAGATTTCTGATGTCCTAATAAATTCTCTCTAAAGCTTCTTGTTGTTTGATTAAGTGTTCTTAAAAAATCCCAGGCTTCTTGAACACTGTATATTTTAAGTTCAAGTAAGTTAAACGTTTGTCCTGGAGCATAATCTCCTTCTTTAGTTAATCTAGAATTAGATTGAAGTCTATTTTTATACATACTTATAATTTATACTTGACTCATGAATTTCAGATATTCTCTCAGCTAGATAAACGATTTTTGCGTAAAAATTAATCCATTTCATTTTATTCTGACATAAATAATTATTAATCGTAATAATCCATTTTCACAATACATATCAGTTATAATTTCTATTATAATTTTTTCTAAATTCATGTCTAAAGTTCTTCGGAAAACTATTTTATTATGTTCTTCGTTCATATTCTAAATGATCTTTTTGCTCTGATACCAATTACAAAGGGGTCTAACAAGTGGTTTTTATGAAAAAAGCGGTAAAACCTTTGCACTTTTTTTAAGAGTCTTAAACAGCTTGCTAAACTCAGGTACTCGGAAAAGAAATCAAAATAAAAATTTATAATCTTCTATCAAGAATATGAAATTCGACATAATTAATCAAACTGAAGTAAAAGAGATTATACCTTAGAGAGCTAAATCTGTCATACTTGTTCGAACGCGTCTTACACCTCTCTGCGCGGTTTACCTTCTTTTTCCGACCTCTTCACTCTCTCTAGTATGATCACTCTTCTTGAGTTTGAACAAACATGAAGAACACATATTCTTTGAAGGAAAGATTATATCATTTTATTTAGAAGACTTTCCTTTCCCCAAAGGAAGGAATTTAGAACATAGTTGCTATTTTACAAACACACTCTATGGGATAAGCAGACTCTGCCTTCCCCCTTTTACATGCTTCTATTTACAGGACAAATAAAGCAATAGCTTACATAAGCGCTTACATCATAGAGCAATTATTAAGGATAAGATTTCAAATGTCGACAACATCTTGTTCGTCCATCTCTGTCGGCAAAATCTCAGCTCTACACTTGTCTATATCAATATGTCTTGTTGATTTTTATTTTCTTCTCTCTGATATAATTCATTCTTCACCCTAAATTACAGAAATTCATACATTCATCCGTCGATCTCGTCTTGTTGTTCTTCGCCCTAAACTCATCTGGTTCAAGTCAGGTATTCTGTCTATTTTTACATTCGAAAATTTCAATTTGATGTATTTTCAAGTTTCAATTACAAACTCATATGGTTCGAGTTTAAGAGTAATTTGTTGGAGTCTTTGATTTTTGCACTAATTGTTGGAGTTGGTTATCTGCCGGGGGAGAGTTTGAGTAGCAATTCAATCAAGGTATTCTATCTATTTTTACATGATTTTTGCACTGATTTCGACTGTTGTTCTGGGTCTTCTTGGTGTTTTTGCTGAAGTCTTTGATTATTTTGGGGTCTCTAAAAACATAAGGTGGTTATAAGTATTCATGTTTAAAGTAATAGTATTCAGGATCTTTAGGGTACTCGATGCTGACAAACTGAGTTTCTTGACTTCCTTGGATGGTTCTTTTCAACCTAAAATAGTAGCAATTCACATCAAGAATCCTAAGGTCTTCCATCTTCTTCTCTCTCTCTTTTAAATTATGATTTCTTCATTTAATTGCTTTTCTTATCGTTTTATGTTATCGAATTTGGATCAAGTTTGATGTCATTTTGAATTTTACGATTGGATAGTCACAGGACTGCTTGTTCGTATTTGATTACATGTCTGGAAACAAAGCACGGTAATAGATTTTGTTTCTTCCGTCTAATTGTTGACTTGAATAAAAAAGGGAATTGATTGGGTATAATATTCAATTTTTAGAAGTTTTGTATAAATTTATCGCCATGCGATTAAGTATTTTGATTTAAATTCTTTTCTTTCTAAGAGGTGGAATAGAATAACCCGATTGAAGCGTAATGATCATACGTCTGTAACGATCCGAAGTGAAGAAGAAAGGAAAATAAAAAAAATATATAGAAATTCCAAATTTTTGTGGATGTCTCTTCACAAAAATTGTAATGAAGAAAATACCAATTCAATCGTCCGCCCCTGCGACCGTTTATGAACGGTCGTTAATTAGCGACCGTTCAAATGAACGGTCGCCCGCTTCTGCAAACGACCATTGAGAGGCGACCGTCCCGAACGGTCGCAAATGAACGGTCGCCCCCCCCCCCCCCCGAACGACCGTTCAAGCTTAATTGAGACCGTTCAGAACGGTCTTATTTTTGTTACCCTGTTGTAGTGAAAGTTGGATAAACTTGATGATGGTTAATTATTGTGTGCATGTTATTTTCAGCACTAAAAATTGTCCTTAATATGTAGTTTAGCTTCCGAAATCATAGAACATGGATTAAATTGATGTTAGAGTTCTAAGTGATTTAAATTATATGTGTAAATATATTGAATTCTGGGGAAGTATTATTTGGTGTTGTTGAAATTGAAATGTTTCAAGCCTTGTATGAGTCATTAAGTAACTTAAAGTGGAAAATATTGGAGACTTTGCTGTCGAGTTGGTTATATGGTAGCCATGGAAAATTATTTGAAACTGATTTCTGTGAGATATCAGCCCAACATGGACCGAACTGGGTTCAACACGGACCGTGTTGACCCAACACGGTCTGTGTTGGGACACCACGGTCCGTGGTGTCCATGGGCCGAGTTAATGGACCTTCTGGAGTCCAACACGGACCGTGTTGGGTTTGAGAAGCGCGTCGTTGCGTTAAGTCGGCCCTTTAGGGTTTTGAACCCTTTCCCTAGGTTTTCTAAACACTATATAAACAGGTCTCTGTGAGAGATTATTCCACACCAACTGCCTGAGACTCTTAGAGAGTACAATTTATTAGGTGCTCCTGGAGCATGTGCTCCAAATTTTACAATTGTTCACTCTTATGTATTAGGTTGTTCACTCTGATTATTATGATTGTTCACTCTGATTCACATAATTGTTCACTCGAAAATATGTGGAGCACATGCTCCGGGTGCATCTAATATATATTGCTTAGAGAGATACCAGAGTAATTTCCTGAGTTCCTCTCTCTTTTAGTTTGCGGTTCTTGTTTCATGAAACATTCTCTGTTTCCCGAAACAATCTCACATACATCTTAGATTGAGATTCGTCTCGATCGGGTCGATCTAGCAATCGGGTTCTCGGAGTGCTGCGTGGACTTTTCAGTAGAGGGTTTCAGCGTTGGAATTTGGAAGGTCAACCTCTTCTTCAGCCGGAATTAGCGATCATGTAAAATTACTAAAGTCTCTGCAGTTGTTTTGATTAACTGTTTATAACCGTTATAAATATTCCGCCAATTAATCTGTTTCTGTTTAGGGAATAGATAACATAAAACCTAACATTGTCAAATGGAGGAGTTTCAAAAAGCTTTTCTTTTGTTGCTTGGACTTGAATGTTTGTTAAAGGAATTTTGTTCAAGATTATCAGATTAATAACAGGATTAATGATATCAGTCTGTTCATCCTTTTCAGGGGCAACTGAAAATATTCTGAGGCTAACATAGCTCTTGTTTTTGCTGTGATGTTTGATGGTTTCGATTATTTTTTCCGAGAAATTCTTGAGTTCAATGAGGCTCAAAGTAGGATATAGGAGATTTAGATATCCATGTGCAAAAAGTTGGTATACGACTTCGGGATTTGCTTTGTTGAAGGCTATAATTCTTGGGAATAAGGAATGCTTGGGGTTATAAAAGAGTTCAGGGATTTCTCCAATCTTCTCATAAGCAACAATGGTTGCTTGATGATAGTTCTTATAAAATTCATCAGTAGCAATGTTCAATGTTTGAATGTCAGTATTTCGAATAACTGGTCTAGCTAGTAGCTAGCAATCTAGCCTTTAATTGTTGCTTCTCTTTCTCCTCTTGGGAGATGGGGTTTGAAGTGTTTCCCTTGCTTGTTGATGGTCGAAATGAATGTTCTGCTTGTTCAACTTTGATTTCTTTGGGATTTTCTTTCCCATCAATTTGAGTTCATCTATAGTTCTATAGAAGATTGTAGTTAGATCCCGAGCCTTTTCAAGGTCGGCTCTGAGATCCTTAACTACTACTTCTATATGTTCGAGTTTTTCTTCAACTGCTTCAAGATATTCAGTGTAATCAATCATGAAATTTTCAAAATCTCGAACGAAAGGGCCCTCATTACTAGAACTGGCTTTCTCCATTTCACTTGTACTCATTTTCACGAGTGAGGTAATCTACAATGAAGTTGTTTTTTTCCCGCAACATGCTCATAAGTAGCGTTAAACTAAGATAGGTAAAATTGCCATCTATGTAGTTTTCTTATATGTGGTCCATTATCTAAACTTTGTTTTACAAAGGTAGTTGTTGCTTGATTGTCAGTCAATATTTTAAAAGGTTTAGGTAATAAAAATAACCTCCATTTCGTGATTCCTCTAATGATTGCTAAGATTTCCTTTTCCAATGTATTATAATTTTTTTCTCGTTCTGAAAATGTTCCACTATGATATCCATAAATCTCATTTAAGTCTGTTTTTAATACTGCCGCCCAAGTTTTATCAGAGGCATCAGTTTGTAAAATTAGATTATCTTCTGGTTCAGGTAATCTAAGACTAGGAGATTTAGGCATTCTTCCTTTAATTTTCTAACTATTTCTGTGTGTTTTTCAGTCCATCCAAGAGTATTATTTTTTCTAAGAGACTTTGTATATCTTTTTTCCTTTTAGCTAAATCTAGGATATATGAACTAGTATAATTCAATAATCCTAAGAATCCTTGAATTTATTTTTTAGTTCTAAGTTCATCAGGGTATTCTTTTATTTTTCTAGAAATATGAGGTTGTAGACTTATTCCATTAACTCCTACTAGTTCATATATCCTAGAATTAGCTAAAAGGAAAAAAGATATACAAAGTCTACTTAGAAAAAATAATACTCTTGGATGGATTGAAAAACACACAGAAATAGTTAGAAAATAAAAGGAAGAATGCCTAAATCTCCTAGTCTTAGATTACCTGAACCAGAAGATAATCTAATTTTACAAACTGATGCCTCTGATAAAACTTGGGCGACAGTATTAAAAATAGACTTAAATGAGATTTATGGATATCATATTGGAACATTTTCAGAACGAGAAGAAAATTATAATAGAATGGAAAAGGAAATCTTAGCAATCATTAGAGGAATCACGAAATGGAGGTTATTTTTATTACCCAAACCTTTTAAAATATTGACTGACAATCAAGCAGCAACTACCTTTGTAAAATAAAGTTTAGATAATGGACCACATATGAGAAAACTACATAGATGACAACTTTACCTATCTCAGTTTAACGCTACTTATGAGCATGTTGCAGGAAAAAAAAAATAACTTCATTGTAGATTACCTCACTCGTGAAAATGAGTACAAGTGAAATGGAGAAAGCCAGTTCTAGTAATGAGGGCCCTTTTGTTCGAGATTTTGAAAATTTCATGATTGATTACACTGAATATCTTGAAGCAGTTGAAGAAAAACTCGAACATATAGAAGTAGTAGTTTAGGATCTCAGAGCCGACCTTGAAAAGGCTCAGGATCTAACTACAATCTTCTATAGAACTATAGATGAACTCAAATTGATGAGAAAGAAAATCCCAAAGAAATCAAAGTTGAACAAGCAGAACATTCATTTCGACCATCAACAAGCAAGGGAAACACTTCAAACCCCATCTCCCAAGAGGAGAAAGAGAAGCAACAATTAAAGGCTAGATTGCTAGCTACTAGATCAGTTATTCGAAATACTGGCATTCAAACATTGAACATTGTTACTGATGAATTCTATAAGAACTATCATCAAGCAACCATTGTTACTTATGGAAAGATTGGAGAAATTCCTGAACTCTTTTATAACCCCAAGCAGTCCTTATTCCCAAGAATTATAGCCTTCAACAAAGTAAATCCCGAAGTCGTATACCAACTTTTTGCACATGGATATCTAAATCTCCTATATCCTAGTTTGAGCCTCATTGAACTCAAGAATTTCCCGGAAAAAATAATCGAAACCATCAAAAATCACAGCAAAACAAGAGCTATGTTAGCTCGTAATATTTTCGATTGCCTAAAAAGGATGAATGTGATCGATATCATTTATCCTGTTATTAATCTGATAATCTTGAACAAAATTCCTTTAACAAACATTCAAGTCCAAGCAACAAAAGAAAAGCTTTTTGAAACTCCTCCATTTGACAATTCTTGGAGAAATTATAGAAGATCAACATGAGCATTAGCAGTGAGTTGTCAACTCGACATATTCTGGAGAGAAGGCTATAAAAATCTTTATCAGGAAGAAAATTTTATAATTGTCTCCAAAGATGAAGGAGCTCCTGGAAAACCAGATGATGAAATCTTTGACTTTAGATTCCATAAACTGTTGCCAAAACACTTCCAATGAAGCACAGCTGTAAAGAAGAAATTTGATGAATTATATCAGAGAGAAGAAAACTAAAATCAACAGGACATATTGATATAGACAAGTGACGAGTTGAGATTTTACCGACAGAGATGGACGAACAAGATGTTGCCGACATTTGAAATCTTATCCTTAATAATTGCTCTATGATGTAAGCGCTTATGTAAGCTATTGCTTTATTTCTCCTATAAATAGAAGCATGTAAAAGGGGGAAGGCAGAGTCTCCTTATCCCATAGAGTGTATTTGTAAAATAGCAACTATGTTCTAAATTCCTTCCTTTGGGGAAAGGAATGTCTTCTAAATAAAATGATATAATCTTTCCTTCATAGAATATGTGTTCTTCATGTTTATTCAAACTCAAGAGGAGTGATCATACTAGAGAGAGTGAAGAGGTCAGAAAAAGTAGGTAAACCGCACAGAGAGGTGTAAGACGCGTTCGAACAAGGATGACAGATTTAGCTTTCTAAGGTATAATCTCTTTTACTTCAGTTTGATTAACTATGTCGAATTTCATATTCTTGATAGAAGATTATAAATTTTTATTTTGATTTCTTTTCCGAGTACCTGAGTTTAGCAAACTGTTTAAGACTCTTTAAAAAAAGTGCAAAGGTTTTACCGCTTTTTCTATAAAAACCACTCGTTAGACCCCTTTGTAATTGGTATCAGAGCAAAAAGATTATTTATTTAGAATATGAACGAAGAACATAATAAAATAGTTTTCCGAAGAACTTTAGACATGAATTTAGAAAAAATTATAATAGAGTGAAGATGGATTATTACGATTAATAATTAAATATGTCAGAATAAAATGAAATGGATTAATTTTTACGCAAAAATCGTTTATCTAGCTGAGAGAATATCTGAAATTCATGAGTCAAGTAAAAATTATAAGTATGTATAAAAATAGATTTCAATCTAATTCTAGATTAACTATAGAAGGAGATTGTGCTCCAGGACAAACGTTGAACTTACCTGAACTTAAAATATACAGTGTTCAAGAAGCTTGGGATTTTTTAAGAACACTTAATCAAACAACAAGAAGCTTTAGAGAGAATTTATTAGAACATCAGAAATCTAGATATACATATTTAGTAACATTACCTTCTAGTGTTCACAGAAATACTTTGAAATTAATTAAAGATCAAATCGCCCTATTAGAAAAAACTTTTGAATATATTGTATGGTATGAACCCAACAAAAGTATAAATGAATCTGTTATATATTATTACACGGATGAAGAATAGTAATAATTAAATTAAAAACAATGATTGAAAAACAAACAAACCACTATGCACATGTGTAGGCCATAGCTAAATTGCAAAAAGACTAAAAAACCTTCATGCGGGGTACTGATAAGCTGAAACGGTTCACCATTTCCACCCCTAATCATCACTACAGACATTGTCGTCCGCGACCATGAACCACCACTTTAATTTCGTCTCCCCCTCCCCCTCCCATACAACTGTTGTCACCACCGCCACACCCCTAAAGTTTGTCGAGGACCACCACCATTGAGCCCACCTAAACCACCACACCTATAAGGTTTTTCGTTTCTCTCTCCTCCCACACCTTCAGCAACACCACAGCTGCCGCTAACGTAGTCGCCACCACCACTGCTAACACCACCACTACAACGATTGTCTCTCTATTTTGAAAAAAAAAACAAAGAAAAGGGAAAATCCAATTTTTTAAAATTCAAATTACATGTCCCTCAAACTATAAGCTTATATCCCCCAAATTATAACTACATGTCCCCTAATTTATAAGTACATATCCTCTATGAAATATTAAGTACTAACTCAAAAATAAAAATAATTGAAATAAACTCACTCAGACTCGTGTCTCCCAGTCCCACTACATCAAGTCATGCCCTCCCTAGTATAACTACAAGTCCCCTAAATTATAAGTGTGTTCCCTAAGTTATAAATACATCCTTCATAAATTATAACCACATGTCCCGTAGTCTAGTTGAGTTTTTTTTTTCGAAATTCAAATCTTGAAAAATTGGAGGGAAAACCTTTTTATTCAAAATTTGAAATTTGAAAAATACGCACCTGTAATGTGGAAGATGTAGTTATAATTCAGTTGATATGGAGTTATAATTTAGGGGACACCCCCTTTTTAATTCGAGAAACATATAGTTATGCAGGGGAGGGGGACATACCCTAATATAATGGCAAACATGAGTCTAAGTTTATTTCATTTGTTTTAGTTTACTGAGTTAATATTCATGGGGGAATGTAATTACAATTTAGAGGACCTTTAGTTATAATTAAGGGGACACGTGCTTTGGGGGACATGCAATTTGAATTTTGAAAAAAAAAAATTGACTTTCTCCCCAATTTTCGTTGGGTTTACCCCAAATAGATGGGACAACCCTGTGGTGGTGGTGCTAGTGGTGTAGGTTCATGGGTGTGGTGCTAGTGGTGGTGACGCTGATATTGATGGTGGTGGAGGGAGATAGAAACGAAGAACATAGTGAGTGGTGGTGGTGTATGTTAGGCTGGTGGTGGTAGTAGTGGTTGTGGTGATCGTCAGTGGGCTCTGTGGATGTCGTCGCCAGCTAGGGATGACAATGGGCAGGGTTTGGGGCGGGTCCAGCAGGACCCAGACTTGTCAATTTTTTTTGGACCCAGACTTGCCCCGAGACCCGGTGGGTCCCAAAAATTTGGACCCGGACTCGGACTCGCTGGGTCCGTGGGTCCATGGGTCCTTATTGGGTCCAACATTCTTATGTATTTTTTTTACTAGATTTATCAATTTATCGGGTTAATTTTATACATGCGTAATTGTATAATAATGACTATTCTATTTAAATACACAAATTTTCAACACAATGAAAACATCTAGCTCATCGTACGAGGCTATGAGAAAAATTCAACATAAAAACATTACAAAAATCATCCACACATCACATCTAAGAATGCAACTATACAACTTAAAATATTAAAAAAAAACACACACACACACACAAAGTTCATGATTATCACATCATACAACTCTAAGAATACAAATACACTAGGGTTTTCATTTAATATATATATATATATATATATATATATATATATATATATATATATATATATATATATAATATGATGGGTCCATGGGTAGGGTCCACGGGTCTGTGCTTGGACTCGTCAAATTTTTAATAGACCCAGACCCGCCCTGAACCCGATGGGTCCAAAATTTTTGGACCCAGACCTGCCTAAATGGGGCGGGTTTGGGGCGGGTCCAAGACCCATTGCCATCCCTATTGCCAGCGGAGGTGGTGATAGTGTGGTGGTGGTTAGGTTTTAACGAAACTATCTCTTATGAAGAAAGAGAGATCATGGGGACTCTGCTATGGTCTAAAGACGTAACAAGTTCTCTAACTTGATTAATAATAATAGGCGCATTGATATAGGCTACTCGGGATCGAAACACACTTGGTAATGAGGATGATTCCACCACCAGGAAATATGCCTGCCTTGATAGAACCTTATGTAATTCTAACTGGCGAACACCTTTCAGGATGGCTTAGTGACACGCCTCTTGTTAAACTATTCCAATCATGCACCCCTTTTCTCATTGACTCAAAAAGTGGTTCAGACTCGTTAACTCGGAAACCTTTCAAGTTCCTAGTGGCGTGGCCCTCCCACAAAGATATCAAATCATTTGTTGAATTTAAGTGGGACTCAGAGAAACCTGCATGGGAGCATTGTTGGATCTATCCCGCGATCTCACAAAGTGGAATAGAGGAGTGTCTAGAAATCTTTTCATAAGGAAAAGGCGTGTTTGAACGATAATTCAGGGTATCTAATGAAACTTGCAAATAGGAGAACACTCTCATATTTTGTAGCTTAAAGGAACTTTCAAGATGGAGCTCAATGAAATTCTTAACCAAATGGACACTTTTTGGTTCCAGAGTCTAGGGTATAGGCCTAAGGGATGAATATTGCTACTTATGTGCAAACTCATGTGAGGATTACTTTGTGACTCTTTACTCGGATGAAAAAGGTGGTCAAAATAGCTTTCCTCCCGAAGGAATGCTTCCCACCATTAGCTCGGATGATTACGATATTTAGAGGGAGTCAAGTGCGGAGGAGGTCCGAAAGGCATTTTTGCAGTCTATCCCAACAAGGCCAAGTGCTCTCTTTATCCGCAAAATTATTGCCTAAAGTGGGTATCTCGATGACAAAGACAATCTACAAATTTTAGGAGGAGGTGAAATTCCCGAAGGGCTTAACCCCACCTTCATATCCCTTATCTTTAAAGTATCAATAGTCATGGTTAAGGTGATGGTGAATTGTGTGTGAATCTGCATGTAACTCCCTAACCCTTCTGGAAGTGCGAACATTACTGACAACTGTTTAATTAGGGAGTTCTTCTTGTGTGCTTCATCCTCTCTCACACACTCATTGTGAAGACTTTTCAGGATGTCACCCATCCTAAGACTATTCCCCACCAAGCATGTACGCTTAACAATAGAGTTCTCAATAGATGAACTTTCTAAAAAGGAAGGTAGACCTTGGTAATCTATGCAGTCATTTCAAACCCTTTAGGCCACACTTAACTATATATCTGGGGCGTTACATGCATCATGTCTATTCCTTACAACTCATGTTGACTAAAATGAAACAGCAACAGTAACAACACCATGTCCCAATATAGACCCACTAACGCGGGGTCTGAGGGGATCCAAATGTAGGTAGTCTTCCCCTTATGCACGCTAGTGCATGAGTGTGCATGAAGAGATCGATTCTGAGGGACCCAAAAAAAAGCAATTTGACAACTAAAAAAGTGTAAGACTTTTGAAAACCAAAAGGAAGACTGTTTGGAAATCGATTTAAGAGGTGAAACATGGAGAATGAAAATTCCACACCTTTGTGGTCCAATCACCAAGTAGTCAGTGCTGCAAATGTACCTGCAAATACAAACACAATGAAAGTACATTAAATACCCAGAAAAGGCAAAGCACGACCTTACCAGTAACCTCTCATGCCCTCACCCAATTACTTTAATCCTAGCTCGCCACATACCCCTATCAAGTGTCATGTCTCAACTAGCCTTATGTGCTTCAAATCGACGCTAATCACCTCTCTCATAAACTTCCAAAGCCTCTTACATCCACGACGAAGTGGTGGAAATGTAATCTTTTCACATATCCGAACGGGCGCATCTGTACCCCTCGTGTACACATTACCAAATCAGCCCATTCTCTCACAACTTATCCTCAATAGAGACCACCCCTAGCTTTTCGTGGCACACCTCATTTCTATTCTTATCAAATTTGGTGAACCTGCAAATCCCTCGAACCACCCTCATCTTTGTTACATTCCACATTTGACAATGCACCCTCTCTATGGGGGTATATGGTTACCCAATTTTTTGGGTAGCTTTTAACTTTTTTTGACAGCTTTTAGCTTTTGAACCAAGGTGAAAAAGCTATTTGAGGTGTTTGGTAAGTAGCTTTTTAAATTAGCTTTTTTGACCTAATAAGTTAGCTTTCAAAAAGCTAGTTGATGAAGCTTTTTGATATAGTTTTTCACAAAAAAACTACCTTCCCAAACACTTTTCCAACAATCAGCTAAAGTCAAACAGCTAATCCAAACAGCTATCAGCTAACAACTACAAAATAACAGCTACCATCTATTAACCGGTTGCCAAACAGGGCCTATAGCCCAACACTCTTAACCATATGACATAGCTGGTCTAATTACCATACAGTACACCTTACCTTAGAGCTTGAGTGAGATCCTCTTATCTTCTGAAACAACCTTCCATTTGTGCCAGCCCACCTTAATTCAATGCGTTATATCCTTACTTATATCTCCATATCGCTAGCACAACTCGAAACGTCTGCACCCTATGAATAATTTCTCCTCTAATTTTCACTGTTTGACTGTTATCTTCTTGATCAACCCTGCTAAAGTGACACCTCATACACTCCGTCTTCGATGTACTTGGTCTAAAACCCTTAGATTTTAATGTATCATGCCAAAGTTCTACCTTATCATTTAGTCTCTCACACAATTTATGAATTAGAACTATATCATTTGCAACGACTCAACACATGAACTTTAAGCTCTAAATATCCTTCTCTGTACTATATCACCACTTATGTAAACATTTTTCGCTAGCAAAACTAACTAAAATTGAAATTCAATAGCAAAATTTAATTTCAACAGTTTGGATTGAAGCTTTATAATATGATAAAATATAAGAAAAGTTTAAATATGAATTTTGAGCCTAAATACTTTCATATGATAACATATGTCTCCACGTATCCCTTCATTTTTCACTGCTAAAATTAGTCGAACTTAGCAATAAAATTCAATTTCAATAGTTTTGATCGTAATTTTTTTTGATAGGAACAAAATTTACGATCAAACTGTTGAAATTGATTTGGATTATTGGGTTTAAATAATCTGAATTTTGGGCCGTGAAAGTCTCAATAATCTGAACTTTAAAAATACATTGGAATAATCTAGATTTCAACACTCTTGGATCATTGTGATATATATAGAGGGTTTTTTTTAATTTAAATAATCCAAACTTTATCGAGTTTTATTAGAAAAACTTGGTGGCATACTATTTAAAGAACTTTGAAGTCTATATTATTCTACAATATTCTTAAAGTTCAGATTATTAAGACTCTCTCATAACTCAAAACTCAGATGATGTATAATGGGCAAATATACATCATCAGATTACTTAAATCTAATAATTCAATTGATTTTCAAATTATTATTTTTTTTTTGAGGGAAAAGCAGTTGGGAAACTTATATTGTCATCTTGTCCATGAGTGCAAAGGGTGCAACTTGGGGTGGTACAATCTCTACCTAGACCTGTTCTTTCTTGAATGAAGTAACTTTAGCCATGTTGCGTATTGCTAAGTTACCATCCCGTTTAGATGACTCCACTCATATCTAGTAAATGATCTACTCCGAACGGGGTAATTATTATATTAATTAATAATACATTTAAGTTGAATTTTTCAAAAAATAATTTCCCCTTACCAACCAAAGAAACAAATTTCATCCATAAAAAAGTAATTTATTCCACAAGAATTTTCCTTCTAATAATAATTAGTATCTAATATCCCGTATGATGCATGGGTAATTTTTCAACAATTTTACGTTATTTATTTTCTAGAGTAATTTTATAATAATCATTAATCAAATCTTATAAAAATATTATTTTTATTGGAATAAAGTGTCATTTGAGTTTATTTTATTTCATAATCATGACAATTATGGATAAATAGTTTAATTTTATTTTTTCGTCAATATTTTTAATTTATGCGTATATGACCTTTTGTATTTCTTTTCCTTTTTTGAAAAGTTTAAAATGTTGTAATTATGTATACATTGAATATTGGTAACTTATGTTTGATTTTAGATATTTCTTTTTCTTTTATTTTTATTTTTATTAACATTATATTTATGAATGTAGTAATAAATTATGTAGGTTTAAAATTTGCTTTGAAATTCACCAGGCCTTCTAAATTATTCCTTTTAGATTTAGATTTTCCTTAAGAGCTTGTGTTTTAATATATTTAATAGATACTACCTCCGTCCCTAAATGAGTGTCAAATTTTCTAACTACCTTATCCCTTTTTATTTGTCAATTTACAATTCCAATAATTAAAATACCCATATTACCGTTAATTAATATTAGTATACAATATATTTCATTTATTCTTTTCCAATTTTCTTTCCTAATTTTCTATGTGGTGTAAGGGCGTATATATCAAACTGTAAAGTTTTACATAAATTCCTAAATACTTTGGACTTATAAAAATAATTTTTTTGACAAAGTAATAATAGATAGCACACCCTCACTTTAAAAAATCGTTTAAGTTCGGCCAACCGACCTTCCAAATTTCCGGATAATTCTTTTCCCTTTTTATTTTTATTTTCCACTCCTACCCCCACATATACACACAAATTTCCCCTCTGAGAACCGCCCGAGTCGACTCAGCTCTGAGCCACCGAGTCGTTTCCTATCAACTCGGATTGGGTTGTTTTGCTTTCTCCGAAGAGATAGAGAGAGACTCCCTTCTTTTCCTCTCATTTCAATCTTCGTATTATTATCCCCCTTTCCCAAATTTCAATCCCTACTATTCTTTTTGCAATCCCATCACAAATTACAAACCCTCAACAATGGCGCACGCAATCGCTGTGTTTCAGACTTCGCAAATCATGCCCATTAACACCCGAATTCTCCCCACCAAACCTACCTTCCCCAAACACGGTAAATTGATTATTAGGGATTCTTCATCTTCGTCTTCTTCTTCTTCGGTTGTTGTTGATGGAGGCGCGGACTCCATTGCCCATTTGGACCGTTGCTTTCTCGCTTCTCCTTCAATGGCTGCTCCCACCATGAAAGGTGGTCAGTATGGTGCTTTTGGGGCTGTTACTTTGGAGAAATCTAAACTCGATTTAACCCAGAAGAAAACCCTTTCTACCCCTGAGGTATTACACCCTCCTTCTGATAGATTTTTAGTTTTGTTTTGTAGGGTTCATCTTGAATGGGTTTTGTTTGTGTGTCTATGAGTTTATGTCACCATGGTTGAAACTAGTGAAGCTGTAGTAGTATGGTTTGAAATGAGTTGGGTTTGAAAGGAATGACTGAAATGAGTTGGTTTTGGTTGTTGCATGTGCAAGAGGGGATGTTGAATTTCTAGCTCTTTCTGTTGTTGTAGGGTTCATCTTGAATGGGGTTTGTTTGTGTGTTTATGATTTTATGTCACCATGGTTGAAATGAGTGAAGTTGTAGTAGTATGGTTTGAGATGAGCTGGGTTTGAAAGTAATGACTGAAATGAGTTGGTTTGGATTATGGTAGGATGAGTTGAAATAATTTATGAAAATGATTTGGTTTTAGTTGTTGCATGTGTAAGAGGAGATGTTGAATCTCCAAATCATCTATTGGTTAGTTGTGACTTTGCGAGGTCTCTTTGGGCTTTAGCCTTTGGTTGTGTTGGTGTTTCTTGGGTTATGTTGTGTTCAATTAGGAGTTATCTCCTATCTTGGGAGAGTTTCCTTGGCAGAAAACCCGAGAAGAAGTGGGTTATCTGGGGAGAAGGGAACCGAAGGGTTTTTGAGTGGGTGGAAAGTTGAAACCCCTCATAAGAGATTGAAAGACAATTTTGTCTAGTATATCTTCTTTTTGGTGAACGGGAAGTTTAGTTCTTCCTCTTTTGATGCAATAGATTTTGTATACTGTTTGTTTTTGGTTGTACATGACTTCTTTGTAGGTGCTGTCAAAGTATGGGATCATGCTTTCTTCTCTAGCTAAGTTTGATCATCTAGACTAGTTTTCTTGGCATTGAGGGACGTCCTTGTAAACTGCTATATTTGACCTCATTGTCAGGTTCTTTAGATGCATAGAGTACATCATTTGGAAGTTCGAATCTTTCCATATGCAAGGGAATGCCCTTTCAAGAGCTCATTAGTGTGTCAATGCTTATTAGAATATGCGAGAGTGGTTTGGGCTTTCTGAATAGTGCTGATATTAATTTAACATCTCAAGTATAGGCTTATAACATAACAATTTATTTAGTATCTCAAGTGTAGGGTTGTAACATAGCTGCATTGATGGAACTAGCTAGGCCTTTTTTTTTGGGTTTTTGGCCACAAATAATCCGTACTGAGAGGCTTGTGACTGGGAATAATCCAAAGTGACTTTTCGGCCACTGGCAGTCTGTACTTTTTCACTATTTTCTCATAGCAGTCCAGAATCAATTTCCGGCACCGGAAAGCTGACGTGGCGACCGAAAATTTCCTTTTTGAAGTATGAATAAACATACTTTCCGGTCGCCACGTCAGCTTTCCGGTGCTGGAAATCGACTCTGGACTGCTATGAGAAAATAGTGAAAAAGTATAGACTGTCAGTGACCGAAAAGTCACTTTGGATTATTCCCAGTCACAAGCCCCTCAGTATGGATTATTTGTGGCCAAAACCCCTTTTTTTTTTGGTTGCGGGTGGTTGGGGGGGGGGGGGTAGTTGGGTGTGGGTATGAAGTTCTCAGTATGGATATGGTCAGGATTCAGGCTTGAACAGTTTGAAAGAAGTTCACTTTTGTGCTTTTAGCCTAGTTGTGTGCGGGTTCAGGCAAGATGAATTATTCAATCCATGGAGAGCTGGGCCGTTAGAGGACTTAGTATGATTGTTAGCTTTCCCTATAGATGTGGACGTTACATGTTCATTAAGTGGGCTCCACTTTGGTTGTGCATTCAACATAAGAAGGTTTAAAGTTACAAATCTGATTTGCCACAGAAAGGGTTTTCTCACATTGGATCCTTCAATTGAAATCTTATTGAGGATACATTCAAGTTGGGAGCCGTGGAAATTACATAAGATGTTTATCCTATAGCTCATATTTCGACTTCATTACTCCCTCCGTTCCATATTGATTGTCCATTGACGTCATCACATAATGTTCTAGTATACGAAATTATAGTTATACTTATTAGATTCATAACGAAAATTTCTATTATAAGAATATAATGTTGTAATTTTTCAATAAATATGCTACCAAAAATTCTTAGTCAAAGATGTCCTTTGAAACAATTAATATGGAACAGAGGAAGTATTTTTTTTTTGGTTGGCTGGGACTTTGAATCATATGCTTCTGATAACTAGGCTTTCTTGTTGGTTTCAGCGCCCCCCTCCCCCCACCCCAAAAAAAAAAGAAAAAAGAAAAAAAAAAGAAAAAAGAAAACAAGAAGCCAGTAAAGGAAAATGTTGTGCATTTGTACATAACGTGGAAAGATGCAGTTTTTTAACAGTTAATATCATGAGAATTGTTGCTATACAAGAAGATTGACAAACTGATACTCTAATCTTGTTCCTTCAAGTGAAAGACTGCAAGAGAGAAAAACTCCCCCCCCCCCCCTTTTCCATTTGGTTAAAGTTATAATTTTCATTGAACTGTTTTTTCAGACAGTGAATTTAATTGTTCAAATTTCTAGATGTTTGAGGCATTTTGGAGATATTGTTATGCAGAATGCCTATACTGTTCAGTAGCATAGTCAACTTTAACTGATGCACTCTGGATTGTCTGATGCCTACAGCTAGCAACGGGAGGTGGTGATGGTGGTATAGGGAAGAAAATCAATCATGGTGGTGGTGATGGTGGTGATGATGGTGGGGATGATGATGATTACTTTGACGATTTTGATGATGGGGATGAAGGAGATGAGGGTGGGCTCTTTCGGAGGCGGATTATATTTCAAGAGGTTGGTGAAACATATATGTGAATAGCTTATGTAATGTCTTGTGATCCTATTATTAGCTTGGAGCAAAGAGATTTTTTACTTTCATAATTGTATCTGTGTGTTCTTTTGCAGCTATTTGATCGTAAGTTTGTCGATGCAGTCTTGAATGAGTGGCAGAAAACAATGATGGATCTTCCTGCTGGGTTTCGGCAAGCTTATGAGATGGTACTTGCACTTCCTTCTAGTCTTTGGTTGTCTGATTGTGAAAGTCTGCATACCGATTTCTTGTTTCTTGCAGGGTTTGGTTAGCTCTGCTCAGATGGTTAGATTTTTAGCGATTCATGCTAGACCAACAACTGTTAGAGCTATATCTCGTGCCCTTCCTCAGGGAATTTCTAGAGCATTTATTGGGAGGTAAGGTTCCCTGATTCACTAGTAGATTCTAAAATCCTACTCCTTCCGTTCCATATTAATTGACATGTTAACTACCTTTTTTTGTTCCAAACTAATTGATTGTCGCTTTACTTTCCCAATGCCTAGTTTAAATATTTTAATTATTAACTATATCTAATTTAATTAGTTTAAGGCCTAATTTAATGCTACCCACGTATTTACTTTTTAGTTCAATTTGTGAAAGTACCTTTGGAAATAGGTAAATGTGAATTGCAATATTAGATGGTAGTTTATGCAGTTGGTGCCTTGGTCTTCCTCATTTGCGGCTCTCCGTCAATTAAAACGGAATGGAGGGAGTAAATTGTCGAACTGAAGAGCTATGTGAACATTTTTTATTGAATGACTATGTCCACATATTTTGCATTCATCATGTTTCTTCACTCGTGCACTGAGAATAAATGTTTCCTTGTGTCGTTCAGGCTTATTATATCTCATAATGACTCTCTATTATTGTAACCTCCTTCATTAATCCAGTAGCAACAGTCGGAGCAAATTATTGATATTCAAACTCTTGCTCAAGCTCACAATGTGCCTTTATGGTAAAGGAGAACAAGAATGGAATTTGTGAGGATAATCTTGCAAAGATGTGGTTAAAGATTGCCGACCCAAATTGAATAGCTTGAGAAGTGCCATAAAATTTTGATTATGTTGCCTATTTTGCTAGTTTCTTGTGTAATCCTTTATATATACTATTTTGCACTACATCAAGCTTGTAATTCGTATTCACTCATATTGTGCAGGATGATTGCCGACCCAGCTTTCCTATATAAACTTCTTTTGGAGCAGGCTGCTACCATTGGGTGTTCCGTTTGGTGGGAGGTAAAGAACCGCAAGGATAGGTAGACCGTCTCGTTCATTCTGTTGGAATTGCTTTAAAGTATTTTTCAGTTTTCTACCTAAATAGTCTTTAGCTTATTCTGAAAATTAGTACGCTTTGGAAACCTCAGGATAAAGCAGGAGTGGGATTTGGCCCTTCTTAATGTGCTCACAGCATCAGCATGCAACGCAGCAGTTGTGTGGACGCTTGCTCCGTGCCGTTCATATGGAAATTCATTCCGCTTTGATTTGCAGAACACGTTGCAAAAGCTTCCTAACAATGTGTTCGAAAAGAGCTACCCGTTTAGGGAATTTGATATGCAGAAGAGGATCCAGTCATTCTTCTACAAGGCTGCTGAATTGTCTTTGGTGGGACTTGCTGCTGGGGCTGTGCAAGGGGGCTTGTCAAACCTCGTTGCTAAGAAAAAGGATGGAAGGTTACAAGTCTTCTTCTATATTAGACTTTCCAAATTCAAAATAGGATTTTTGGACGCTAATATACTGTAGTTTGGGGGCGTTGGACAATAATGCACCGAACTTTTTTCTTGGACAAATAATATATTGAATTTTGGGGGTGTCGGACAATAGTTCACCTGAAACAACTCTGGTAGTGGCTGACTTGGTAGCGGTCCTACGTGGCAGGACGAGATGAGTTGGCAAAAAAGATTAAAATCTTGATCAAATTAATGTCGTGTCAGCAAATCCGAATTAGCAGAGATGAGTCCAAATAAGTTTGTGCGTATATGATTGTTTGGGCTTGCTGACATAACATTAATATGATCAAGATTTTAATTTTTTTTGCCAACTTGTCTCCTCATCCTGCCATGTAAGACCAACACCCATCAGCCATTGACGGAATCATTCTTGGTGCACTATTGTTACCCCAAAATACATTATATTATTATTATCCAAGAAAAAAGTTTGGTGCACTATTTTCCAACACCCTCAACTTACATTATATTAGCATCCAAAAATCCTTCAAAATATTTTATTGTGGTTCAGTACTAATTAATAGTCCGTTTCTTTGTCTTGTTGGGACAGGTTATCAGTGACAGTTCCATCTACTAGGACTTGCGCATTGGGTACCGGAGCTTTCCTTGGACTTTATGCTAATTTGCGCTACCAGCTGTTATGTGGCATTGATGGAGCATTTACCAGCTACTTTGATGTTATCGGAGTTTCCCTCTTTTTCAGCACCGCTCTCAGGTATGTAGTTAGTTATGCTTTAAAATCATTCGCCAATCCTTAGTGTTTAGTTTCTGAGCATAGTTACCAGGAACGCTTCCCGGGACGTTCGTTCTGGAACGTGGATCGCTAATTTTTGGACAAGTTTAGTCTAGTTTTGACTCCGGAACGCTTGTTCCCAGAACGGGGATTGCAGGCATATGTAGCGTTCCCGGTAACTATGTTTCTACGTTGATCAGGTTCAAGAACATAGATCCCTTTAATCAGCCACAGATCCATAAGAAAGCACAGTGGTCTGAGAATCAAATATTTTAGAATCGAATATTCTAAGTACTTCGATAATTATGCAGTATATCAGGCCGGGATGTTCAAGGTGTTGAATTTGGGGGTTTGAGTTGTCGAATATCAGAGAGTTTTCTTTGAAACTGGCTAGGGTAATCCTGAATATTTTACAGCAAAGCCTCGTCCGGATGGTCCACCAAGTCCTCATTTCCATTTGATTACTTCCTAATTGCATACAAAGGTTTTGAACATTTCTAAGTGCGATTACAAAGTTTTTACATGAAGCTATCATTATGAGATTTTCTCGAAAATGCACCAGATCCTCCAGATAGGAAAATATGGAAGTTTTTACATGAAGCTGTCATTATGGATTACGTTTCTTAACTGAAACAGCAAAACTGTTGTGTCGGTATTTTTCCTTGCCAATTGATTTTATCATGGTGTTGCATGCAATTGTTTATGTTTCTTAACTTGAAACATCGAAAAACCATTGCAGTCTTTGTTCCCCTTCTCCACCGAAATTTATAGTTCAAAGTTCAAACAGACAGAATCTCTGGCTGCAAGAGAAGTTGGATTGCCTAAAAGATTCTGCTTATATACTAAATCACCGTAAAACACCGAATAAAAATCATAGGTAGTTATGTTATCAAGACAATGTTTCTCTGTCTCCTTTCTTGGGAATATTTGAATTAACCTTTTCTTTTCTCATCATGAGATTAATTGACTGGAAGTGGGATCATCCTTTTGCTGGATTGAAAGTTTGAAAGTCATGGTTTATGCATTCTGAAATCTCTATCTTCTATTATATTATCGACTCAACCAAAAACATGTATTCCTTTCTCTTGCCCACCATTTTCATCTTCTTCTTGCCTTTTTCATGATGTTATGTTTTTATATTGGTAAAGGCAACGGGTCAATGCAAATTGAGGGATCAATGGTTTCTTGCAGAAAATAGAGTGTGCATCCATTTACCTTGTTTTATAAAAGTACAACACACCTCCGATATTCTGTCAGTTCCTTGTAGATACACATAATTTTTAGTTTCTTTATCCCTTTTTATCCATTCCGCAAGGGTGATTCGTACCTTGAGAACAGAGATGAAACCAGAACTCGAGTCCTAGCAAATTAAATCTCGATTGCAACTTTTGAAAACATGCTCATGATTTAGGCTTTGTCCAGGATGTCTGAATTAGTGAGTCAATGTTGTGACATTATATGTCCGTAATTTGGGATAGTTGAAAATTTTTGTTTGTTCGTTTTTCAACTAAGATTGTAATGGGTCTAAAGTAAAATGCTTCATCAAACCTCCTGTTCTTCTTTTCCATGGAGTAGTAGGTAGCAAATGATTTCTAAATCTTGGGTTAATTGGATCCAATATCTCTAAATTGCAAAATTTAGGGGTAAGACTACTACACCCGACTCCTTCATATCCCCCTGGACAGGATTTCAGAGTATTGGTTTTGGTTTTAACGTTTCGACATTTTGAAATGCAGACTTTGACATCTTTGATGGAATGCCGAATTGTTGTTTGTCATGACCTGAGAGGTTTGTTGTTGAATGGCAGGATTTTGAATGTACAAGTCGGGGAGACATCACGGCTGGCATGGCTGGGGATCGAGCCCGATCCACTTGCTCAATCGGACCACCTCTTGAAGGCCTACAATCGGTCTCCCGAAGCAGCCAATACAAATACATCCAAGCAGGATTCCAAGTGGTTCATATCGAAGAACACCATCGTCTCAGGTCTCGGCCTTCTGGGGCTGCAACAAGGAGATTTGTCCCCCGCGCAGACAGACGCTCCTCCTAAGCCACGAAGGAAAAGGGTCATCAGGAAAAAGGTGTCGACATCAGCATAGCATGGCAATATGGCATGTACGAATGAATGAGTTCACTCAGTTTTGCAGCCTAATAATAAGTAGCTAGATGTTATTACCCTTGCCCGAAAAACCGGAAGTAGAAGAAAAGAGTATGTTGGTATGCATAATGCAAAAGCTGATCCTCTTCTCTGCCATTGCGGTGTCGAGATGGGTTTTTAGAGGAAACCATGGCAGCCATCGGAGAGCGATGTATGTCAAAATACATCTGTCCTATGCAGGGAAAGTTGAGATTTTTTCGTTTTGTTTCGATTCTTTTTTGTTTTGGGGTTACAGCAATGTAAAGTGAAGAACACATCGCGGATATTATTGTATTTAGTTGGTGCCTGGCAGCAGCCAGCAGTAGTACCCATTTGGACGCAAGTATGCGAATTTGAATCGTTGCCTGGTACTCGACTTTACTCATAGTTGCATGTTACTGGAGCATGTGTTTTAGATATGGTCATTGTTCATTTACATGCACTACATGTTACTGGAGCATGTTAAGTTGGTTAATGTCAAAATTGAGAGGAGAAACTGATTTTTATCACGTGATTTTGTCGGGTTAGACCGAGTTGGACAGTTCAGATGGACCTATATTTAGGTCAGAGTTAGGTTGAGATGGTGTTGGCGAAACTTTGTCTCGCCCGAATATCTGAATTTGTCCGATCGAAAAATGACTTGGTGTGGTCCAAACCCATTGGCCAAATATTTGGAAGCAATATTTCTCATGTTTCTACTGTTCGAGCCTAATTTTGATCCGAATTAGCTTCATTCGAATTATCTTACCCAGGAAAAATCAGACATTAATTTCTTATCTGCATTTTGATATTGACCGAATTCACCCGATTCAAATTTTTACCAGCCCTATTTGAATAATTTACTAAAATACAATGACAACATAAAAGATGATCAAATTTCATTATCAACATACTGACATGACAAACATATGTATGAGCTATATGAAGTCTAATTTCACATCTACAAATTAAGCCATAGTATTGTATTTTGCTAGCCTGCAACCCGACATGCATTCATGTCTTATTCAATTATCACCAATTTGATTTTTCTTAGTTTTCATCCCAACCTCTGAAGTCAGCATCATGGACATACCTTTGTATAGAGGTGTCCAAAAATATCCGTAATCTAATGTCTTATCCGAAAATTCGATACTCCAATTTGAAAAATAAATAATTAATTGATGTATGCCCTGTTATTTAGTTGAGTTAAATACTTAAATCTAATCGATCTAATCTAACTTAACTTAATTTATCCTTACCTAACGTAACCTAACTCAACCCCCTAAAAAAAATACCCAAATCAAAAACAACTTTTTAAATCAAATAAAAATTCAAATAATATTATTTTAATATCAAATCAATCGACTTTTTCCAACACCTATAAATTTTTCATTTATTTTCCCCAAAATATTCAAACTTTATTAATAAAATATTTCCACTCAACAACTAATTTAACTCAAACCAATCCTATAGTTTCCTATCCTATTTTAACATTTCCTGTTTTAACCTGACCAAAGAACAACACCATATTTTTGGAGCTGGCAGATTGGAAATCGATTTGGGATTTTTTTGGATCACGGATTGAAAAAAAATTGGATAATGGGCGGATCATTCGAAAATCCGAAAATAACTAACTACAACTTTGAATTCATAAAATGTTATTGTTCTGTAGTCAAAATTACAATATTATACTCTTATGATAGTATTTTTGTTATGAATCTAATGATAATACTTTTGCATAATAAAATATTGTATATATTGATATATTAACGGTCAAAATTTGGCTGACATATATCTCTCAATGTCATACTGACAATTCAATGAAAGTTTTGTAACATTATCTTATGTGCAATTTATTAAGAAGGGGCGGTTGATTAAGAAACTTTTCTGGGAAAGTTGGTCAACTTTTCCGGGAAAGTTGATCAACTTTTCCAAGTTGACAAACTTTCCATGTTTGATTTTCCATAATATATAGGAAAGTTTTGATGTGAGGTTCATTATTTCCTTTCACAAACTCAGGAAAAAGTTTTTCATGGGGATTAGGGATAATCTTTCCCGGGAAAGTTTTCCTGGAAATGTCTTTCCCGAAAAACTACCAAAAACATAAATTTATACAAATATACCCAACATTACTTCAACTTCAAAAGAACAGCCCTGAAGATATATTTGGACAAAAGGGGAAAACAAAGGGAAGCAAGCAAGTAGCAGGAGACATGAAGACCATATCTAGTTTTAATGGGGGAGTCTATGCACATCATACGCAATATGCACACCTAACAACTTCTAACATGCCTACATGTTTCCTGCATCTTTTTTAATTCTATTTGCAAATGCAGGCTCATCCCTATGCTTCTGGTTGTTGTTCTATCTCTCTCTAGCATTTAAAGTACTCCCTCCGTTCCATATTAATTGACACTTAAACTAACTTTTTTTGTTTCAAAATAATTGTCACTTTGCATTTCCCAATACCAAATTTAATTATTTGAGCTTTAATAATTATGCTAACTTTTTACTTTTTCTATCAATAAAAACTACTCCTACTCACATTCTCTCTCTACCAACACCTGGTATTCGAAAAAATATTTTGGAAACTAGTGTTATTTAATTATGCAAGTAGTTTTTATAGTTAGATCTTGGTATGTGAAAATTTTAAAATATGTCAATTAATTTGGAATGGAGGGAATAATTAAATTGCTCTATTTTAAAATGAGTAATTGATAGTATTGGCTTGTGGATATAGATATAGATATGAATAAATATGTTGAATAGCTTATGTTTCCCATAAGTTCATTTTGATTGATTTGACTGAGTTTTATTAGTTTTATGCAAAATAATGACTTTTTAATTGGTGCAAAATTTGTGTGAGAAATGGTCCATATTCACCTAATGATATTCGTAACCACGTATGTTGTCTTCTTGATCAAAGGGCATCTACAAATACCCCCTCCTCAATATTTATCACTTTAGCTGACTTTTTATTTTTTATAATATCTGTCACTTTACAATTTCAATACAGTTTTAATACCAATTTTTTCTAAATTTACCTCTTACTTTTATCATTATCAAAATAAGTATATAACCAAAATAGAAATTTATCTATTACTTTTATCATTTTCAATACTAATTTCTTAAAATCTTCCCAAAATTCAAATGTGACAATTATTGAGGAAAGGACTCAAAGGATGGAGCAAGAGACTTGCCGTATATTTCATTTGTATCTTTTTATTTGTCACTTTGAAAAAAAAAAAATCAATACAACAAAAAATTTAGGTTGAAATGAATCAAAATGATAAAAGTACCCTCAATTATTGTTAAATTGTTAGTTTTAAAACCATTTAATTTTTTTTTGAAACCAAACATAACGATTTCATTAATAGAAAGTCATACGACATTTACAATGAAAATCGTGACTAAAAAATTGCAGATCTAAAATATAGATCGATATGAAATTCAACTTCCAAATAACCAAAACTAATCTTACTGACGTTTGACTCTGATTTCTTCGAAGACTCTGCCATTTATTAATGGTAAAAGTAGTAAAATTGTTATTAGATATGTAAATGCAACAAATAATAAAAGAAAAAAAAATTAGTTAAATGAACAACTAAAAAGGATGGAGGGAGTACAAGAGATTAGAGGTGTTTGGCTACCAATTTCATAAAAAGAGTTTTTGAGGGTTATTAATTTTCTTTGACCAAAATCAAAAAGTTCATCAAGATATCCGATAAATAGTTTTTTACATTAATTTTTGGATCTAAATAACAAAATTTCAAAAGGTTGCTAGTGCAAATTTTTTGAGAGAATTTTAGTTTTTTAATATGATAATTACTTTGATATCCTCATATTTTCAACAAAATCACATTAATTATTGTTATATTTGATTTTGTTTTTCGTTTGCGTGTTGTCATGTTTAATTATTTTAAGTTTTTCATAGAAATGACAGTTTATTACTAGCTCTAGCAATACAATAAAATTTTAATGTTATACATTCTAATAATAAATAAAAAGAAATATAGAGTTGACATTGAATAATAATATATAATTAGTACCGAATTTAAATATGGCAAATATTTGATAATTATAAACTTACAATTCATTTTGAAGAAAATAGACCTTAAAAAAATTGCATGCTATGGGCATAAATGAAATTTTATCCACTTACTTTTTCACAAATAAATAGTTTTACCAAACACTTTTTCTACCAACAACTTATTTAATGAAACGACTAAAAGCTAACCGTTATTCCAAACAACTAATAACTAATAAATGGTTGCCAAACATTTTCCTATGAAGTAAGATGGTAAAAAAGATTGTGTCGTTAATGCAAAAAATTGCTCTGGGGTGTCATACATTCCCTAAAAGTGACTATTTGGGGGCTACATTATTTTTTTTACTCTTTGAGGACCAGATTGTTGTCAAAAGTTGCTGGTTGGATATTTTCCGACCAAAAGGTATGAAAATCCGGTGAAGTCAGCCGGAGTCAACACAAAAAACGATTTAGGTAGTTGGAGTGACAAAAATACCCCTATTTGGCTCCAATTTTTGTCTTTAAAACTGAAATAACTCCTCCTCCCAACTACCAAATTGACTCAGCCATTAGAGACCAAGATTTGAGAGAGAGGAAGTTAGAGATCGAGGAGGAGCTTTGCAACCCACGATGTCGAGGAGGATGGGAGGTAAATCCTAAACGAATTCATTGTCTGAGATGACATCAGTTTTGAAAATCTATAGCCTTCAATTGAATGGATGGTGTGCGTTAGTCTGAAGATTCAAAAATTAGGGTTTGAGAGGTTTTTTTTTGTTGTCGATTTCATTTGAATCGATTGGGTTAAGATTTTAGGGTTTTGTTGTCGATTTTGTTGTCGATTTTCTCTGGGATGTAAATCCTCAATGAGTTGAATCGGACAATGAATAAATACATTGGATCATCCTGTGCATCACAATCAAACCCAATACATATTTCAACAAACAATTCCCAGTTTTGTTCAATAATTACCCTTTACTTTCAACAAAATTCAAACCCTAAATTTACAAATTAACAAAATTCATAACCTAACTTTTGAACAAAACCATCTAATACAGATTTCGAACCCTAACATTCGAAATTAACCATGTACCCTAATTTCCGAACCTGACATACAATTTGATAGCGATGCTTACCACTGCAAGATTATTCGTCGACGGTGGCGTGGCTGAAATTGACACTCAAATTAGAAGCTCGACCAATTCTCGTAAACTTGAACCTTCAATGCTCCTCTTCCTTCCCAATTCTCCAATTCTCTCTGCATCTTTGAAGTTGAGTGAAGTAGTGTAGTGAAGAAGAAGAACGAATGAAAGTGAAGAAGAAGAAAACCAAGACACATTTGAGCGGGCAAATAAAAGGCGCAAATTGGACTTTTCAATCATAAGTCAATGGGCATTTACGTCTTTTTATTGATTCCGGCTGTTTTGGTCGGAAAATACCCAACCAACAACTTTTGACAACAATCTTGTCCCCAAAAAGTAAAAAAAAATGATGTGGTCCCCAAATAGTCACTTTTAGGGAATGTATGGTACCCCGGAGCAATTTTTTTGTTGTTAATGCGAGTAGGTTTTATCAATATAGGTAATGATCAAAATATATGATTATGATATTTTCATACTTATGTTAAGATTGAGTCTTAAAATTGTCCAAATTAACTATATGTTTTGTTTTTTAATAGAATTGGGAAATTATTCAGATTTCTTTATTTCTTTGATTATTTAGTATATTAGATTTGGTAAATTTAATAGCTCGGTGGCCAAGGTCCGATTTCCTTACACAAACTGTTGAAGATATTATGTGTCTATCAAAGAGAGCATTGGGCAGAGGAGTTGAGGTGAAATCTTCTAGCAACCTCCCTCAAGGGGTAGGTGCGAAAAGATGCGAGCAAATTGTACCTTAATTATGCACGTGTGAAACTGTATGGGGTTAAGTCTATTCACTACGGTTAAAGATTGTGTTAGTGAGAGTCTTTATAATGTATTAGAGTTAGCGTGGTAGACTTGTACGATTGTACCTTTCCTATTGATTTCATCTGGAGTTGAGATCATTATTGTATTTTAACCTATAAAGTGGGTTTTTTCATGTTCTTGCTACATGAGGTTTTTCTTGATTTGGATCTTCCATGTTAAATAGTAGTTTGTTCTGACATTTTTCTTCCCACATTTTATTAATTTTTTGAATCACAAT
Organism: Portulaca oleracea; assembly: GCA_029582165.1. Classification (NCBI taxonomy): domain Eukaryota; kingdom Viridiplantae; phylum Streptophyta; class Magnoliopsida; order Caryophyllales; family Portulacaceae; genus Portulaca; species Portulaca oleracea. The sequence continues at coordinate 6,979,945 of CM055893.1, forward strand.
ACGAAGATCTTTCTCAAGACCCTTTTGTTAAAAAAGAAAAACTCGTTAACCATTCGCTGCAACGAGATTAAATTAAAGCTACACTCTTACCTTTTTTTAGAGTTGGACAAAAAGTCCATATATAACATATGGAACGTCACATCACTTTTCCAACAAGTTCAATTTGACGGTGGATTTTAAAAATAATATGGATCAAAGTTCAACTTGTCCATAATAAAGCTATAATTTCGAATTACTTTTTTCAGTACATCCAAAGTATGCATTATTTTTTTTCAATTTTCCATTAATATAACTAAATTAATTAAATTATTAAGTAGGACATACATACGTTTCAAATTAAATAAAGCTAAATTCAAACTCATCAATGGAAAGTAAGGTAAAATTGAGAGATAAACTTTGGCTCTTTTGGTGAGGGACTTGCAACTTTCACCTCATCCAGTGAATTAAACTTAAGCTCATCACTGCATATGCTCTAAATATTAAGAAACTTATGAATGTCGAAATGTGTGTCCAAGTTGATAAAAATATATAAGAATTCACTTGACATACTCTCATAGTCTAAAGAAGAAGATGAAATATTAATATATAAGATTTGTTAAAGATGTGTTTGGTAGTTTTTCGAAAAATATTTTCTCACGAAAAGATTTTTAGAAAAGATTTCCCCCTAGCCCTCATTTGGGAAAAGTTTAATGCATTCAGATCAGACAATTTATGGCCGACCCAAAAACCCGACCTGAACTCACTCGAGATTTATGGGTTTTGAACACGATTTTCTTAACTTAACCCTAAATACCAAACCCGAAAATTAGCGGGTCAAACTCGACCCGCCCGTTTGACCCGAAAAGTTAATTTTTTAAGCTCAACTTTATCAGAATTTGTGACTTTTCATTGGATTTTTTTACTATTAAACTATAAGCACAACACATTTATTTGTTATTTCTCTAGTTTAAGTTGAAGTAGTTACAATAATTTATTGTTATTAGAAGATAATCATATTTTATTTTGTATATTGTACAAAAAGTAATATGTAGAGACCATTTTTTTAAAAGAAAAAACGGAAAAAGATTGCAATCATAACCCGTTGGGTTGACCCAAAACTGAAATATACCGCGACGTATTTACCTGAACCTGAAATACACCTGACCTGTATTTAACCGAATCTGAAACTCGCCCGCCATGAAACCCGCCCGCCCGACCCAAAACACACCAGCCCCACCAAATAGACAGGTCTAACTACACTTGTACGGAAAATAATGGATCTCACAATAAAACTTTCACGTTGATTAGGAAGAACTAAACTAAAAAAAATTTGACAACTTAAAAAAATCAACGAATTTTCCCATCAAAAAAAATAAAAATCAACAAATTTTCTCAAAAAAATTTCCTGAGCAAATGCTCTGGCATACATATTCATGCAGTAGGGAAGTGGCATGGAAGAAAGGCAGGGAATGGGCAAAGTTATGATATTGGGTGATGTTGATAGTTTCTTCTTTTTTCTTTTTTTTTTTTTTTTGAAAGATGTTGATAGTTAATTGTATGTGAATAGAAAGCCAAATTAAGGCAAAGGTGCATCTAGTCAACACCAACAGTGCCACTTCCTATTTGGCACTTACACCCACTACTACTCACTACCCTACACATCATGGAACATACATACATACATATATTCATATTAATTCCCTCCATTTAAAAATAATTGTCTTTCACGTCTTGGAGGTCCATTTTTATTTAATAATTTTTCTTAAAATATTTTATCAAATGATATAATTTTATATGTTTCTTATAACACTTTATCCATTTCATATTAATTGTCGTCTTTAGAAATTATACAGTTAAATATTAAAAATTTTTATCATAAATTTCTCAATAGGACTTGTTATATGAAATTGCTATCATTAGATCTGTAACGAAGAATATTATCCTTAAAGTATAATATTGCAATCATTGATAAAATATTATATAAAAATTTATCAATCAAAGAGTGACATTGGAGATTGTGACGATCAACAAAGTGAAAATTATAATGGAACGAAGGGAGAAGTATTTTTCATAATTACGAATTTAGTGATATAAATTTTATATGATAAGTCATTATATATATTAAGAAATTAACGGTTAAGAAATTATCGATCGAATAGTGATATTTGAGATGTTGACAGTCAACAAAGTGACAATTAATATGGAACGGAGGGAGAATTCATTACGAATCTAGTAATGTTAATTTTATACGATAAATCATTATGTATATTAAAAATTAACGGTCAAAATTTTCAACACAAATCCAATAATTTTTTTTTTAAGGAGGGAGTACATATAGTGGGTGAGAATGAGTGAGATAGTGGATATATTGGTGCCCCATACCTATCAAGTCTCAATGATTTTTGACAAATCTAGCTAAGTTTATTTTGAGTTGCCATTTCATTTGGATTTTATCTCAAATTTATCAACTCCATTCAATCAATCATTGCTTGTTTAAATTAATTATCTCTCTTGAATTATTGATGGTTATAGTACTAATAATATGTGTGTTGTGTTGGTTGGCAATTTAGCATCAAGTGTCTTTGCTTGATAAAGTTAATACAACACTCAAAGCTTATACTATTGCATGTTTGTTCTTAACCAGCATTAGCTTTTCTTCCAGTCTAGTTTATCACATTCTGGTGACCTAATGCAACACATTGTTAACAAGCATTTATCAATTTCTTTTAGGAATATATATATTGGAAATTGATTATATGAGCATAACATTTTACTGAGCAGGTGAGTGGAGGACATTGAATATTATTTTTGAGGACATCAAATATTATTTTATGGGACATTAAGTTTGCATGGATAATTAATATCCCCTGATGTTCACCATACAAACTCGATATCCCCTAAAATAATACTTGATGTCCTCAAAAATAATACTTACTGTTTTGAGGACATCAAGTAGTTGTCTCAAATTGTTTTACAACGACTAAGATGAAGTAGCAAGACAGGGGCCTATTATGAGTTGATTAAGTCCAACAGAAGCAACTTCTTCAATAATATGTGAGTTGAGGAAATGGGGCTTAATAACTCAAACAGTCACATATACGAAACTGATGTTTCAATTGAGCGACTAGGTGTCGAGGGCCAAAACGCGTCTGCCCTTAAAACTTATTCACTAAACTACGGAAAGATTCAAAAGTAAAGCTTAACTTCTTGTAAATAAGAGTACATGGCCTCTAAAAAAACTATCAAAAAATGTTATTACTGTCGACATCTTAATTAAAAAGTGTATTAATACTCTCTAGAACATGAGAAAAAGGAGAAGAGTAGAGTGAGGATGAACGAGAATTCATGTCACCATTCAAGGGGGCTTTGGAACATCAATTCTTTCAAATCAAAGACTTGATTCAAAGGCATTATCAAAGGGAATATTACATGGATCAAGGCCTCAAGGGGTCATCATTGATAGAAGAAATCAATAAAAAAAAAAGTAGATCCATAATAATTTCCACGTAGGATCATTTAGGGACCTAAAATTGGGAAAATCATATTAAGGGAGTTGTGTGCTAACATGGACCATGTTCCGTACAACACAACCCATATTGTACGGAACATGGTCCATGTCAGTGAGGACACAACCCGTGTTTGCATGGTTCTCCCTTTTATGACTCTTTGGACAGTTACACGATCCATGTCAGTTTTGACACGGGTCATATAAACCCAATTCTAGCTTGAATGACATTCGTTGACTCTTTATGAACTTTAAGCTAATATTAATAATTTTTCATCTTAATTAACCCTTATACTCTTGAAATACTTTAACAATTATTCGTCATTTCAAGAGTATAGTACTACTTGAAATATATTGGGAATACTTGGGTAGAATTAACTTAGCCATTAAACCATATAGAGAACTTGAACACCCGCGAAGTTGAGTTAGCATGCATCATGAAAGTGTCTTTTAACTTAAATTTTCACATAGTGTCTCTGAATGCGATAATAGACAAACTTTAAATTATTCATTCTTATTTATTAATTGAACATATAACACACGAACAACTTATCCTTTATTCAAATAAATGTCACTTTTACGAATGTCCATGTGTCCATGCCCTCACACAATCAAGCCCAACCTTAGGCTATTTGAAATGACCACACTTCACTTCCTAGCATAGGTATACTTAACGTCTTACGTAATAGAGCCCCTTTCTAAAACCAAAGTTTGTTAATGAGTTGTAGACCCAAACATTTTACACATTACAACCCTTGAGCACTATTTGACCTTAGGATGCATAAAAAACTCAATGCTTTAATCGCCTTAAAGTGTCGTCAACCATTGAACTAATACTTGACCACATATGTTAAGTATGAATTGAAGTTTCATTGTTGACAATTTTATGCATGAGCTTTGCACCCAATACCCATCCTTATTTCCCCGACAGGGAAAATTATACGCCACACATCCTTGCATCCCTGTCTCCGGTTTCTACTAAAATACGTAAATCTCTCATATGTTAAATTTATATACATAATATTAGGGGAATATTTATATTTTTAATTTGTCAAAAACCTTGATATATATATATATACATAATTTATTCTCCCTGACCATATTTCTTCACTCTCATTCCTGCCTGTCTCAGTCTGAATTCCACTCCTATACGACCATACCCATAGTCATGGGCCCCAGCAACCATACATACATCACTACGGTATGAAATTTGTGGAATCGATTAGATTTTTAGTATTATTATCTCCTGAAACTACTTAATCTAGTCCATGACATTCCTTAAATATATATAAATTTTGTCTTCATCTCTTCTACCGAAACTTAACAATATAAGAGCACCCGCAATGGTGAGTTTGAGTTTGACTAATTGTATGACGTGGGATCTGTGAACCCCTATCAAGAGAGTCAAAATTTAATTTTTTATTTAGTTAGTTTTCCAATGGAGAGAATGAGTTTGACTCATATTAATTAAAAAAAGTAAATGGGTTCCACTTAAGAATATAATTAATTTGGTTATATTGATAAAAATGAGATGGAGGAGGAGAGAGAAAAAAATATGATTAAAATATTAATATTTCAAACTCGCTTTCAAACTCGTCTCGCGAGAATCTTGTTCTCACCACTGAAATGTCCTACACGACTTCACTCCATTCTCGTTTCATGCCACGTCAGTAGTGAATCGAATTAAAACTCACCATTGCAGATGTTCTAATGTACACAAATAGTAATAATACTTATTGTAATGTAGTGAAATCCTGCTGTCATTTAATTTGACAAAATCAACATAATTAAGCTTGAAAATTCTCAATAAAAACATATCTTCTTACATTAAAAATGGAGATATCTCATTAATGTTCAGTTTATACAAGGAGTCTTACAAAAGAATTATTTTCAAATTTCAACTTTAGGTAAATATATGCAAATTGCAAAGTATATTATGACATCAGTGGGTATTAAACCAATATTTTAACTCTACAACTCCAATAATAATAATAATAATAATAATAATAATAATAATAATAATAATAATAATAATAATAATAATAATATTCCATCCTTCCCATATTATTTGTCTCTTAGGACATAATTTTAAAAAACCAAAAAACCTCCACTCTACATTAATTTACATCATTGAAAATGTGAAGATGTTGAATAAAAAGGTAAAAGGTGAATAAAAAGAAAAAATTGAAGAAATGATGTAATTAATAAGGTTAATTTGATAAATTAGTAATTAATATATTATTGAAATTATAAAGTGATAGATTTGATGGGAAAAAGAAGATTAGTTAAAGTGACATATAATATGGGAAGGAGGGAGTAATAAGGATTATTGAATCATAAACCTTCGGTGCTATTGGATCTTAATATATCAACCTTTAAAATTGGATACTAATATACCCTGTCTTTATATGTAAGTGTCATTAATGTACTAGAACATGACTATTTTAGGTCAGTTTCAGTATATTAACAACACCTAAATATAAATGTCAGATATACTGATATTCAATTTTAAAGATTGTTATATTACAATTGAATATCACCCAAGGTTGTTATTTTATAATTCAGACCCTGTTCTTTGAATTGATAACTTTTTCCAATCCAATCCAATTCAATTCAAACCTTACACAATTCTTTAAAAAAAACATCATTTTTAAAAACATAATTCCCCAAAAAAACATCATAATTTATCTAATCCAATCAAATTCAATCCATCCAAACCTTATTTTATCAAATCTAAAGAACAGAGTCTCAATATTCCTAATAACAACAATAATAATAATAATAATAATAATAATAATAATAATAATAATAATAATAATAATAATAATAATAATAATAATAATAATAATAAGGGAATTGGACGATAATATACCGACCTTTAGGGGTGTTGAATAAAAATATACCGACCTTCACTTTTGGACAGTAATATCAGTGACCTTTATAGTTTGGTGACATTAATGTACCTTCAAGAATTTACACCCTAAAAATTAACAACAAAACTAACTCCCTAATCCTAAAAATACTGAATACAAACACACAACACCCTTGCGCCGCCTGCCACGTCAGACCGTCATCCGTTTTGCCGCCCACAAAATCCTTGAAGGTACATTAATGTCACCAAACTATAAAGGTCAGTGATATTACTGTCCAAAAGTAAAGGTCGATATATTGCTATTCAACACCCCTAAAAATCGGTATATTACCGTCCAATTTCCTAATAATAATCTAAAACTTTTGGTATTATTCCTCTCATCCATATCTCAAATGTCAAATCGAATGGTACAAAACAAAGGTGGAGGGGGGCCAGGAGGGAAAGGTGAAAAGGTCAAATACAAAAACAAAGGAGGGTGTAAATGTGAACTCAAAGAAAGAAGCTGAAAAAGCATAAAAATAGCAGCTGTAGATTCTTAGATCTTGCTGCCCATTTTAGAGTCTCAATAAACTGAAACTAAATAAAAAACTTTGCAGTCCTACCAAACTTTTGCCAAAGCATATACCCAGTAAATTAATTAAAAGAGTTGTACTACCACAATTCTGCTTTCTGCAATATTATAATGAATGATAGAAAAATATGGTATGTGAATATGTATTTTATTTGGTAATAATATTGTTAAAAGAATATGGTTAATAATTGGGTTATTAGGTTTTAAAATCCCCAACTTTGGGGTTTGTTTATCCGAATATCCCAAACTTCATTTTTAACATGAATATCCCAACTTTGGAGGGTCGTATTCGGCAGTAGCCCAACACCAAATTAATATCAATTAAACTTGGGTTTTTCTGTGATGTAATAATATTTGTTGGGGTGTTTTGTAGAATGAAAGTATGTCTAAGCCAAAAAACAACCATTGCATTGTAGAAAAACCCGATTTTAATTGATGTTAATTCGATTTGGGATGCTAATAAATACTAACCCCTAACGTTTGGTATATTCATGTTAAAAGTAAAGTTTGAGATATTCTGATAAACAAGACCTAAAGTTGAGGATTTTAAAACTAAATAATCCTTAATAATTCGTTGATGTATACTTGACTTTTATAAAATGAGGTGGTATATGGAAAATTTATGTTTTACTTCGCCACAAATTAATCGACATTTTGATTAAATTTTGACCATTAGTTATTCACAAGTACAATGAATTACAATATGAAATCACCTCAATTGTCTTTTTTAGTAACGTATATTTCTAATGATGGTAATTTCATATTGTAATTCATTGTAATTTATAAGTAATTAACGATCAAAATTTATTTAAACCATAAATTAACTTGGGATAGGAGTATCCGAGTATATGGTACTCCCTTTATTCCATATTATTTGTCACTATTTTGACTTTTCACGGTTCTCAATGTCATTTTTGATCGAAAATTTCTCATATTATATTTTATCAACTACTAAGATATTGTATTTTTATGATAATATTTTTCGTTACGATTTTAGTGAGTAATTTTATGTAAGAAATCACTACAGTATATATGTTGAAAAATTAATGATTAAAGTTTTAAAAGCTTGACTAGACACAATTTTCAAGGTGACAAATAATATGAAAGGGAGATAGTACCTTTTTATTTGTGAATATGTTGTGCTAATTTTATATCAATAATTCTTACTTCCCCATCTAAAACAATTGCATTAAACACTTACTAAGTTACTAAACATTATAATTGGATAGTGTTAAAATAAAAAAAAAGCTCTCATTATTAAACAACGTCCATAAAAAATGAATGTTGAATTCGCCTATACATGTTAGTTTATGTTTTAACTAACATAGCCACAATGTGTTACGTTATTCCATCCATTTCATATTAATTATCAATAATTTTGACTTTTACGGTCAGTAATGTCACACTATAATTGATAATTTCTTATATTCTTATATAATATGTTACTAATAATTACAATATTAGACTTACATGATAATATTTTTTGTTACGAATCTAATAACGGTAATTTGATTTAGTAACTCATTGTGTACATTGAGAAATTTATAGTCAAAATTTTTGAAATTTCACTGTATAATTTTCAAAGACGACAATTAATATGAAATGGAGGGAGTATAAAGAAGGGATTATTATGACGATGACAATGATGTTTATGATGATGATGATGATGATGATGCAAAGGTGAAGATGAGATGAGATGAGTTCCCTTTATTTTCCCTTTTTTTTTCTCTTTTTTTCCCTTTTTTTTTGCTGCTGTAATCTTCACTCAGATCGGTCATTGGCCCCATGTCCTGCTCAAACGGTATGTGTCCTTGTCCTGTCAAACAATTTTCAATTTTTATAGGACCCTCACCCAACACAACTCACTTCAAAAATTACTAATAAAATCTTTCCATAAAGAAATAAAAAAAATAAGAAACTGGGTTCTTTTCTTCTTACCAGACTGCAAGAAATTGAAAAATATAAGAGAAACCCAGTTTGGGAAAAGTGGAAAACCCAAAAGAATTCTTTTTTAGTTTGTGAGGAGCCATTTCTAGAGAGAGAAAGCTGTTTCTAGAGAGAGAAACACAGAGTTTAGTTTATATTAGAGGGTATCTCTCTCTACTACTACTACTACTAGTTGTGAAGAAGGGTTTCTTTTTTGTGAAAAGGTTAAGACATTTCTAATCAACCCATCTCAATCAAATAGAGTTTGAACCTTTGTTTGTTTTTTCCTTTTTTTTTTCTTCTCTTAATATTATTCTCAAAAGGGTCTCTTTCAAATCTGTCTTTAACCACTTTCCTAGTATCTCAAATCATTACAAACAGGAAACCCCTTCATTTAACTTTTCATGCTTGCTTATTATTTTGGTCTGAGTTTCATTCATATTCAACCAAGTTTCCTCTAATACATTGAGAAATTGACCTTCTTTTTGGAGTTGTTGTGGTTGGGTTTCTGAAATTGGTGATGATTAATGTGAGCAAGGAAATGTCAAATCTTTGAGGCAATGTTTCGAGTTTTGAACCAAGTAAGTAAGTTCTTCAGATCTGAATTTGAGTTCTGGGTTTGCATTTTCTTGCTAATATTATTGATGGGTATCTTGATTTCTTGTTGTTGGATCTAATTTTGCCCCTAATTTTATGCTTTTATTGGGTATTTTTCAATTTTTGAATGAAGATATTATTTAAATTTAGCTTTTGTTTGTTTGTTTATTTTTCCACTTCTCATTGACCTTGTGTCCTTTTCTTCACTACTGTTGTGACTCTGTCAAACATCAACCAGAAAACATGGATTTGAAAAATGGGAGATGGTAATGGCAAAGTTATGGGGTTATAAAGTTGTTGATATGTCCTAATCTTTTTGGACCAACAGTACTATTTTTTCCTTCGTGCTACTCCACCTTGTTCATGAATCTATGAGTATTTGTGTAATGAGAAAATGTGGCTGAAATTATGCTTCTCAGTTGTCTTTCCAACTTTTGTTTGCTTATATTCTGATATAATGCTGGTTATTAGACCTGTCAATTCGGGTGGGTCGGGTCAGGCTCGGTATGCCCGGTATTCCGGGTTTGTGATATTTTAGGTTTGAAAATCCGGGTCGGGTCAGGTTTTGCCAGGCGTATCAGGAAAAAGCTCTTCTTGCTCATATATGGCTGAAATTATGCTTTGAGGTTATACAAATTTTTGAAATGTGGCCGAAATTATGCTTCTCAGTTGTCTTAGTTGGGTTGTTTTGTTTGGTTATGTTCTGATTTAATGCTGGTTTATGATGTCAGGAAAAAGCTCTTCTTGCTCATATATGGCACAGAATAAAAACTTGTTCTAAGTATGGATCTCCAAGAAGAGAGTTCTAAGTTGGAATCCTTAGCAACAACTACATCCAGAAGGCTCTCATCTGCATCTTCTGTGTTCTACTCTGCGAACCCGTCTCCTTTCTTTTCGCCGAGCTCGTCAAAGTCCCAGTATTCGGACTCCACGCGGACCGACATTCCACATGAAGATGCCAATGCTGAAACTAGCAAAATTCTCACAAACCCTCCTACTGAACCAGACATGAATGTTGTTGGAGTGGATAATGTCCCAATCCTCGAACACGCTTCGTCATCTACCGGGGTAGCAAATGAGACATCCTCTAGCCGGGGCCAGGTTAGATGGGCCGAGTATTCGAGACACCGAGAGAGGCGGAAGAAGGTGGCTAGGAACTATGGAGTCCCCTTTGCGTCGAACAGTGCAGCAGCTTCTATGACAACCAGTAGGATCAGAAACTGTGATGTGTACATCGGTTTGCATGGGAGAAAGCCGGGTTTGTTGAGATTCGCCAACTGGCTACGTGCTGAGCTGGAGGTGCAGGGTCACAGCTGCTTCGCGTCTGACAGGGCGAGGTGCAGGAATTCTCGGAAGCAGCGGATCGTGGAGCGAGCCATGGACATCTGCAGCTTCGGGATAGTGATTGTCACGAAGAAGTCGTTTAAGAATCCTTACACGATCGAGGAGCTGAGATTTTTCGCCAGTAAGAAGAATCTCGTTCCTGTCTACTTTGATGTCGCGCCTAGCGACTGCCTTGTCAGGGACATTATCGAGCGACGTGGGGATTTGTGGGAGAAACACGGGGGCGAGTTGTGGGAGTTGTATGGCGGGTTGGAGAAGGAATGGAAGGAGGCGATACACGGGCTTTCTAGGGTGGATGATTGGAAGTTGGAGGCTCACAATGGCAATTGGAGGGACTGCATTGTTAGGGCTGTGACGTTGCTCGGTATGAGATTAGGAAGGAGGAGTGTTGTCGAGCGGTTGAGTAAGTGGAAGGACAAGGTGGAGAAAGACGAGTTCCCATTTCCTAGGAACGAGAACTTCATTGGTCGGAAAAAGGAGTTGGCCGAGTTGGAATTCATGTTGTTTGGAGATGTCACCGGGGATTCGGAAGGGGATTATTTCGAGATCAAAACTAGTAGGAACAAACGCCGGGGTATCACAATGAGTTGGAGTAGGAGCAATTCGTTGGAAAGACAGGTAAAGGGGAAAGATCCCGTGGTGTGGAAAGAATCGGTGAAAGAGATTGAGATGCAAAGCACTAGTTTTAGCCATCATCATTCGCCAAAGGCGAAGAGTGGGAGGAAATATGGTGGTAGGAGAAAGCGATCGATGAAGATTGTGTATGGCAAGGGGGTAGCAATTGTGTCAGGGGAATCCGGGATAGGCAAGACCGAGTTACTCCTCGAGTTTGCGTATAGATACCATCAAAAGTACAAGATGGTGTTGTGGATTGGAGGGGAAAGCCGGTACATTAGGCAGAACTATCTAAACATCTGGCCGTTTCTCGAATCTGATGTTGGAATCGAGACGGAGAAGAGCAAGCTAAAGAGCTTCCAAGAGCAAGAAGATGCCGCGATTTGCAGGGTACGAAGGGAACTCATGAGGAACTTGCCTTACCTTGTGATCATAGACAATTTGGAGAGCGAAAAGGATTGGTGGGATCATAGGCTTGTCATGGACCTTCTTCCTCGCTTTGGTGGCGAAACCCACTTCTTAATCTCGACCCATTTGCCCCGTGTGATGAATTTGGAGCCCATGAAGCTCTCCTACTTATCCGGTGTCGAGGCTCTCTCCTTAATGCAAGGAAATAGTACTACAATGTCAGACTACCCGCTTGCTGAAATCGATGCTCTAAGGTTAATCGAAGAGAAACTCGGAAGGATCACCCTAGGCCTAGCTATTGTCGGTGCAATCCTCTCCGAACTTCCCATCACCCCAACGAGACTCCTCGACACCATCAACCGGATGCCATTGCGAGACTTCTCGTGGAACGGGAAGGAAATCGGTGCCCTAAGGAGAAACACCTTCCTATTGCAACTATTCGAGGTTTGCTTCTCGATATTTGACCATGCAGACGGTCCAAGAAGCCTGGCGACGAGGATGGTTCAGGCCAGTGGTTGGTTCGCACCAGCACCGGTCCCTGTCACACTCTTATCTGCAGCTGCATGCAAAATCCCGGAAAGAAACAAAGGGACCCGGTTATGGAAACGGATCCTCCGGTCCTTCCCATGCGGGTTTGCTTCGTATAACAAGAGAACTGAACTCGAAGCAGCTTCGATGCTGCTGAGGTTCAACATTGCCAGGAGTTGCACAAAACAAGGGCATGTACATTTCAACGAGCTCGTCAAGCTGTATGCCAGGAGAAAGGGCGTTACTGGAGGGGCCCACGCGATGGTCCAGGCTGTCATAACTCGTGGGTCCATAGTGCAGCACGCCGAACATCTCTGGGCTGCATGTTTTCTGATCTTTGGGTTCGGTAACGACCCGGTTGTCCTCGAACTCAAGGTGTCAGATTTACTAATCCTTGTCAAAGAAGTTGTCCTGCCGCTTGCAATCAGAGCATTCATCACCTTTTCCCGGTGCAATGCCGCCCTTGAACTTCTCCGGTTGTGCACGAATGCACTCGAGACAGCAGACCAGGCATTCGTGACTCCGGTCGAAAAATGGCTGGATAAGTCGATATGTTGGAGGCCGGTCCACACGAACGCCCAGCTGAACCCGTCGTTGTGGCAAGACATGGCATTGGCAAGAGCGACGGTTTTAGAAACCAGGGGGAAGTTGGTGATCAGAGGAGGGCAGTTTGACATCGCCGATGATTTAGTTAGGAAGGCGATTTTTATTAGGACTTCGATATCTGGGGAAAATCATCCTGACACGCTCGCTGCCAAGGAAACTCTGGCGAAAATCACTAGGCTCTTAGCTAATGTTAAAGCACATACCTCACCATAGTCTTTCATTCTTTTCTTCTTCTTTTTCGGTTCTGTGAGATGATGAAATTTACAGTAGGAGTATACATAGTGTTTCGAATAATAATCTTTCCTTGGAACATCTCAGAGAATGAATTATTCTTTATCTCATACTTAAGTTAATACTCAATGACATGCTCTTCCATTTGCAACATAATGTTTTATCTTGTGATGAAGTAGTGTCACAGTCACAGGTAGATCTGTCAATTCAGGCGGGCGGGTCGGGTTCGGGATTCCCCATTCCGGGTTTGTTATATTTCGGGTTTGAAAAAACGGGTCGGTCTTGGATTGGGTCAGCTTTTGCCGGGACACTCACAGGTGTGAAAAGGGCCCTTCTTTTTCCAAATAACAGTTGTAATATTTCAATTTTTTTTGTTATCTTTGTCAGATTGAGAATTACTTTCCCACTTGGTTTGCAGGTGGAGGTTGCATTGCTGATGAATCAAGTTGGCAAGCAATCAGTGATGTTTGTCACAACTGACAGGTTAGAAAATATACTGACAACCCCTCATTTGTATTCTCTCGTCAGTTGTCATTGTATGTCAATTGTCATAGGAAGGTTAGTAGTAAATGGGAATATGTCATCGGGATTCTAAAATGACAAATACTATGGAAAAGAAAAAGTTAGTTAAAAAGACGAATTATATGGGATGGAGGGAGTACAACAGGAGATGTTCTTGTTAATAAAATGACGGCGCATATGGTGGCCTATGTCTCTCCGATTCTTCATTTTCCCTAGATACTCGGACAAGGGTACAACATTCGACATTTTAAATTACAATGAAAATGTATAAAATTTCTCAAAATAACCGAGTTCGACACCCATATCAGTGTCCGATATCGACACGTATACCAAGTCCGGATACCATAGATGGTGGCATGTTCTCAGACTCTGCATCTGATATCCATGTTCATATTGCCGTGTTTTTTTTTTTTTTTTGATTATTCAAAGCCTTGAAACGCAAATGAGACAACAACAGTGTTGCGAAAACAGCAGAAAAAACAGTGTCAAGACAGCTAACACCATAGGAACGTCATATTTCCATGTTTGAAATCGGAAGTTTGGAAGTGCATGCTACATGTTAGATCATTCCTGTTGTGAAACACTTGAGAACCGAGTTACTCGATTGATTCATAATCAGAGAAGAAAAGAAGGCAATAAGAATCAGACTTTGTATTTCTGTATGCTGTGTGGGATCAATTACATTATACAATCTGATATGTAATCTAGGGATGTAGGACAAGCTGTAGGATGATGTAATTCATCAGTTTGGTTAAAAGCCAGACTACTGTTGGTGTTCTTTGACCCAAAAAAAAATAATCTTGGGTTATTGATGCAGGAAACCAGAACAGAAGAGAACATAGTGGAAAAGATGCTTAGCATTATGCATATGATGCTGCTTTTAGGGAGTGTTTGGTCCGAGATGTTTTCTCGGGAAGTTGGTCGATTTTCTCAAGCTGACTAATTTTTTCATGTTTGCTTACAAAATGAGGATGAAGTTTTTGAGTGGGGTTTGATATTTTCTCATGATTGACGTGAAACACTTTCCCGTGAGAGGGTTTGGAAAAGTTTGTTCCCATGGAAAGTGAAACTAGTATAACATATTTTCCCAAAATTCCTTTTAAAGTTACTTTACTCCTATAAATTTAATAAATAAGGGTAGTTTGGACATTTTAAATAAATTTTCGTACAAACTTTCTCATATCTTCAAATATAAATCAAACATTGTAACATTTTTTAGGAAAGTCCCAAATGCACCATTAAAGATAAAAATCAGGGATATTGCGAGTACGCATCCAAGTTGGATACAAATACTTCAATTTCCATGTGTTCCATTCTTCTATCAAAAGGAATGAGTCTTATACCAAGTTAAATGTTATTGGTGCCACATAACTCTTATGGAGTGTTTGGCTGAGGGACTTTTTTAGGAAAGTTTTTCGATTTTCCCAAGTTAACTAAAGTTTCCCATGTTTGCTTATAAGATAAGGATAAAAGAAAGTTTTGTAGTGGGTCCTAATATTTTTCTATATTAGATGGGAAATTCCATGGGAGGGGTTGGGAAAGTTTTTTTTTTCCCCCATGAGGAAGGAGAAGTATTTTAGGGTGTGTTTGGTTCTTTCCCAAGAAAATATTTCCTAGGAAATTTTTTTCCGGGAAAGTTTTTTTTTAGGAAAGTTTTTATTAGAAAAAATATTTCATAGTGTATGGTTAACATGATAAAGTTTGTAGGAAAGTTTATTTGAAATGTCCAAACTATCCTTATATATTAATTTATAAAATATTTTTTTCAGGGACATTTTGCGAAGTTGAGTTATAAATAACTTTTCTTTCCCATGGGAAAGAAACTTTCCCATACCCCCTCCCCCCTTGAGAAAGTTTTCACCATGATCCATAGGGAAATTGTGGGTCTTGTAAAAACTTTTCCCAAACACTATGAAGTATTTTTTTCCCATGAAAAACTTTCCTTGTAAAAACTTTCCCAAAGAAAACTTTCCTTGGAAATATTTTCCTAGGAAAGAACCAAACACACCATTAATTTTTGTCAGTTTTGTCACGAAACTTTCAAATTTGCCACATATGCTGCTTAACTTTTAAAATTTGTCAATGTCATTAACTTCTAAAATTTATCAAAATTGCCTCATGAGTAGTAGGTCAATATTAAGTTTTATGGCATTTTGACAAATTTACCACACTAGTCACAAACCATCATACATTATTGTACCATTGTAACGCCCCAACCTTAATCACAAGATTAAGACTATACTTAGAATCCCAAACCTGTGATTAGCGCAGCGGAACACCTTAGGTCGAGGCATTACCGCCGTCTCCCAAAAGAGACAAGGCAACAACACTAAAGAAACTTCCAAAACCACAAGATAACCTACTAACTTAGGAACCTTCACACATATAAAATTTATACAACCCTTAGATAAAATACATAAACTTAAACATTGCTTAGAAAAACTATAACAATTTCCAAAAGAGTCCTGCTCGTCCTTGTTAACCGAAGCTTTCTTTAGAGAACTACCTTGAGCCTTGACTTACTTTGGCACCGACTTATCTTTGCCTTGGGAGCTCGAACCTCCTAAAACAAAACGTTAAAAACATTGCAAAAAGTGAGTGGGGAAACACTCAGTACGTAAACCCCCAGCACGTAAATCGTTTCGAAAACGGTTTTGGTGCCGGCATTTAAATTCATTTTAAAAACAAGGGAAGGGGGTTAAAATAGGACTTGGATGACGTAAACATATACATATGCATAAACATAAACCAATGAAGGTAGAAAGTAGGTGGAACCCTTACGATCGGTGCAAGCACCTCACACACGCGTATGCCCAAGTCGATCTAAACTTGGAATGGATGACTGCTAAGCAGTCGACACTGGCCAGGTCAAGGCACTCTGATCAGGAGTGCTAAAACATGAATGTAAGTATAACCATAGAATGCGGGTCCACTATTACATATAAAGACATTGTAAATCATAAAACTTGACATGGCATATATTGAAGGAACCATGAGTATAATTTAGATTGTAAAAGCTGGACAATTTGCGTACCTTGGGACGCTAAAGACCTTGGCGGCGCGGCTCGGCTCGGAGATGGCTTTTGAAACTTGTCAACTAAGATAAGAATAAATAAAAATGAAGAACCGAATAAGGTTCTAAATTAGATTCATAATTTCAGAAACTTAGTAATATAAATGAAATAACTTTTAAGAATAAAATTTCAGGTTGTATAGAGAATAGAGTTTATAGCATAACTTGAGTCAGAAAAATCGAAATGAAGTAAAAGAGTACATCTCGGAATAGAAAATCATGATCTTTAATTTTGTCAACAAGGCCGAAGGCCAAAATGAGTGGAAAGGCTCCAAAACGGGCCCGGACAGAAACTGGAGTTTAGAAGACTTAGGACTTTCAGTTTGAGATGATATAGAAATGGTGAAATTGGAAGGTGAAATCAGTGAATGAACTTGGACCTTGGGTTGACGGGTTAGATTGATGAAGGATGGCCCTTAACGAATAGAGATTAGAATGGAAGTTATTGAACTTAAAGGTGGCTTAAGGGCGTGGCAATTGAGGTGAGATATGATGAAATGTGAATAAATTGTCGGTTTCGGGATGTGGTCGAACGACCAAGATTTGAGTTGAATTGTGAGAGAATAAAGCTTTAGAGTTACTTATCACTTGGAGGTTAATAAAATTGGGTGAGAGACTTGGTTAAAACCGAAACCTTGGGCTTCCATTGCTAAAACTTAAGAAGAGAAACTAGAACTTGTACTTGACTTATAATCTCTATGAAAGAGATCTTAGGACACGCTTAGGTCTTCAAACCATGCTTTTTACTCTTAAACTCATATTCTCAAGATCATGTTATATATTCCTAACTTATCATATCTTAAAAACCTCTATTGGATGGATTTAAGACCCTTAGGAAAGAATTTACACAACCCAATTCTGGGCAGAAACTTTGTTCTGGACAGCCCTTATTCCCGAGCTCGTAACTCATACTCCCGATATCGGATGACTACGAACCATACCTTTCTGGAAAGCTTGCAATGAGCCCTAAAACTTTCATGTTTACCATAAAAACCAAAGAGGTCTCCAAAGGGACGAAAAACAGCCCTCAAAACACTGACTCAGAATTCGTATATAGAAACGTGAGGTTACGGTTTTGACCGTAACTCGGGCTATACATGTCGGAAATTCGAAATTCCAAAGCCTATGGTTTGCTAACACTTTAAGCTATCAAATGGAGTAAAAATCTGGGCAAAAATCCCACTTTCATACCACTGTAAATTTCCAGAATTGAAACAGAAACTTTTGTTGTACTTAAACTCAGCTCTAATGAGTTTTAAGCTCTTAATTTCTCACTAACCTCAACCAAATTTCACTTAACTTTAATCCACCATATTTCCAGAATATAAACCTTGAAAATTTACTCATCAAGGACCTTAAAAACCACATGCAACCATGGATTAAACATAAACTCAACATCCACCATGAATTCAACCACAAAACTTCATAAACACTTAGAAATACACTCAAAACTTAAACCCTAACTTAACCAATACAATTATATACTTGAATTCAAGATAAAAGAGAGTAAAAGAGATGAAATTTACAAAAGAAACATATATAAAACACGAATTTTCAGATTAGGGTTATAAGAAATTGAAATTGGGGGTTTGAGAGATTACCCTTGAGGTTAAAAATGGATGAAAACACAAGAGGGAGGAAGAAGAGGGCGGCGGCCACTGGTGGCTGGCGGTTTCCGGTGCCGGCTGGCCGGAAAAAAACCGGTGGTGGTGGCTGGGGATGCACGGCCGAGCAAGGGAGGGAGAAGAGTGAGGAGAATGTGTTTGGTGTTTGAGAATAAAAGTGTAGTAATTGAATACAACCCCCTTCTTCTAACTAATATATACATCTATCATCCATTCTAATTAAAACTAATACAACTTAAACACTTAGAAAGATAAAAATTAAGACAAGTAAATAAAAATAGTTGTAATTTGGTAAATTGTAATATTGGGTTTGTAATAGATATAATTAATGGTAACAATTTGAATTAAAGGAAATAAGACTTGAACTAGAGAAATTAAATAAATAGGACATAAATATTATTTGTAATTAAATAAAATAAATATAACCCAAATAAATTAAAGTTTGGGTAATAAAATATAAATGTTAAAAGGTAGAATAATTAAACCCCTTTTTGGTTACACACAAAAATAAAATACAACGGAACTTGGATTAAAAATAATACAGTGGGTAAAATTACTACTTGAAATTATGTAAAGGAAATGTAATTTAAATAAATTAAAATTGGGACGGTAAAATATATATATAGAATTCGAGGCGGATAATTATTAACCGTTTCTCGGTAAATAAATTTATAACATAAATCGTATAACCTGAAACACTTTGACTTATTGAATGAATATGTAACGTAAATTTTTAAGCCGATAATTCGGTTCCTTAGCCATCTCCTGCACGAGACTTGACACCGATAACAATAAATAAATGAGTAAAGGAATAAATAAATAAAGGTAAACGCGAAAAATTTATAACGCGATTTAATTACGGTGATTTATAGAGAATTAAACATGATTTTGGGGCGGGTTATTACAACCATATCATATTTTACCACAACAATCATAATTTTCTCTCTTTTCACTTTTCTCTCTTCTCACGTCCCACACCAGTCATTTTCAGCACAACTTACCACAATGTACCGCATTATATTACACTATCCGCATTTTTTACCATTCCCCACTATTATCATACTTTACCCACCGTAGAAAAGAACAACGATAAGCTAGCTTTTGAGATGAGTTATCCTGTTTGATCTATAACCTTCTGTTACCTTCAGTACAAAATCGAGTTATGGTGGAGTTTTCTTCATCTTTATGGTCCCTATATGTTTCCTCTGCCAAATTTGTTTTGGGTTGTAAGCCTACTGGTCTCCTAACCCTGCAACATCACATGGTAAAACAGAGATTGGAGCCCCCAAAATTGACAAAAATTTAACCTCATCACCCATTAACAAGTGCAATGGTGATACCATCCAAATGTACCTTTGCTTTCATATTCATCAACCATTCAATGATTCTTGGAAATATGTTGTGTAGAATGTAGGGGGTGGGGGGAAAAAAAAACTAAGGTACAAGAGCATTATTACTAGTGGACCATGAGAAGATGTACAAAGGAAAGGAAAAGAGATTGGGGAAAAAAGGGTTTGGAGATTAGTACATAGTACATACCATCCAACATTTTGATAGTCCCCTACATTGCTTGATATCTTTACAGCTACTACAACTACAACTATATTTAGCGTTGGCGAAAAGTTGGGTCTGGTAATTCTAGGTTTGGGTAAATCGGACATCGAACGAAAATTTGATATCCGATATCTAGTTTTTTCGCGTATTTTTAGGGTCGGACAAGCATAAGTTCGGGTCTAAATCGGGTCCGGACAATAGAATTTTGAAAAAAAATTAATTTATATTTTCGGTCAATGTTAAAATTCAAACGAAAATTCTATGACTATACCTAATTTTTTTTAGATTGGATAAATCAGGGTTATCAGACCGGACAGATTTTTAGCGGCCCTAATCCAACATTTTGATGATCCCTACATTGTTTGATATCTTTACAGCTACTACAATCACAACCATATTAAAGATACAGTACAATTTGTGTGATATGGACCATAAGGTCTCATTTGAATTTACAATGGGATACACATGTTGTAATGACTTTTATAAATCCTAGCGCTCATCCAATAATAATAAATACTAATTCTAATATTAAAATATTGATTAAAAATTTCATATATAATAAGAAAATTAATTTTGATTCTAATTAATTTAATTATTAGTCAATTATTTGTTTATGAAAAAGTGCAATACATCTTCAAATTGTATTACTCGTCCTTATAATGATATTACATGAACAATACTTTAAAATGAATAGTATTATTGATTTAACAAGTACTTGTTTATAACACACATGGAAATTATTTAGCAAAATGACTAAAACATAGTTATAACTTATATGATTTAGTTTTATATAATAAGATGTAACGGGGTAAAAAGTAGTTGCTATCGACCTATAATACCTGTATAACTTAATGATGGAAAGTTGGGGTGTACCGGCAGGAGTGTTTGACACATTAGCTTTCCATCGAGTCACCCACACTTGACTTGATGATGTCCCACCAAAATATAAATTTACTTTTAAACTGTCAAAATACAAAAATAAAATAGTGATTATTGACATACAAAATATGAAAGTATGGATTATTTGAATCCAAATAAAAGAAATTCTAAATAGAATTCTTTTTTATTTTTCAAAATTTTTTCCTTTATAAATATAAAAAAGTGATTATTGTTGGAAATATTTCAAGAGTATAAGATAAGAATATAGCCAAAAGAATTATATATTACAAGTACAAGGATCATATATAAGTAAAACGCCAAGAATATGATCAATACGGGTGAAACTGGGACCAACACGAGTCGTGTTGGTCTCCAGAGAGCAAAAAAAACTTTCCTGGGCTCAACACGGGTCGTGTTGCACCCAACACGGACCGTGTTGGATCCCATAATCGTTTTAAATGCTAACGGCTATATGATTTCGTGTAATTAGTATTTTTGATATTATAATTAAGCACGATTGTAATGAGATTCCAATAGTTATATGACTTGACTTGGTCAAGGTCATATTAAGGTCATGATCCTCCATTAAGTCTCTTGATTATCCTTTAACTAGGGTATCCTAAGAGGGTTGGAAGTCTCCTATAAATAGGAGACATTATCAAGCTATTTGAGACACCATTCTAATCAATCACATCTTCATTCTTGTTTAGACTACAACTATACTTGAGTGATTCAAGTGAGAAACTATTATTTTTGAGTGTTACAAGTGAGAAACTATAATTCAAGTACCATCGGTAGACTGGTTGAGAAATAATGAACATGGTGAAGAACAAATGTAGTGTGAGCTAATATTTTATTATATAGCTGGATGATTTCTAATATAACAACAATCACAACAAAGTCTCGTTTAAATCCTGCTCACATGAGGTACGAGAGATTGAGATATAGAGTTGGTCCTACATTGCTTGACATCTTTACGGCTAGTGCAACTACAAGCACATTCAAGATATAGTACAATTGGTGTGATACCATTCCATTTAAATTTATCCCATTTTGGAGTGATTTTTTCTTTATCTAAACCTCCTTATAAAAGGAGCTAAGTTAAGAAGTGTCTCAAATATTGATTTCCCTTTATACCCCTATCAATTTTTTAAATTTTCATTCCTATCCTTTAGAAAATTTCCATTTCTAAACCTCCTTATAAAAGGAGTTAAGTTAAGAAGTGTCTTAAATACTGATTTCCCTTTATACCCCTATTAAATTTTTAAATTTTCATTCCTATCCTTTATAAATTTCCATTTAATCCAAAATCATTAATTACTAATTATTATTATTGTTATTATTATTATTATACTATACTTATTATTATTATTATTATACTATAATTATTATTATTATACTAATTATTATTATTATTATTATTTTCAATTCATATTTATCACTCTTTCTAATTAAAAGTTACCTATTTAACTTTTATTTCCTTGTTGTTGTTGTTAGTAGTATTATTGTAAAACCCCGAAAATTTCAAAGGCGTTGACCATGACGTCGTTAATAAATTAGGTTTGACTCCGTTAACTGTTTATTCATTTGCGATTATTTATGCTAACACTTGAGCTCGTAGGACCGTTGAGGGACTAAGAAGGATATTTTAGTAATTTCTTACATGCATGGGAATTTCTTGGGAGTAAGGGTATATTCATAATTTCATGTGTTATTATAATTGGATGGATTGTGTGATTATTATTATTATTATTATTGGGAGTACTACGTGATGACTATTGTTAGATTATTATTACTACTATTATATGACTTATAGAATTACGTGATCTTATTATCACTATTATTTTCGAATTAGAATTAGTAGTGTTAGTTTGTTAGAAATAGTATTATTAGTATTAATTATTATTACTAGTTAGTAGTAGTAGAAATCATGTCTGTATTAGAATTAGTTAGGAGTTAAATCTCATTCTTGTTAGAAGTAGGAGTTGAGCTATATTAGAATTGAGTTAATAATATTGCTATTATTATTATTATTATTATTATTATTATTATTATTATTATTATGATGATGACCGATGATGATGATGTTAGTATTATTATTATTATTATATTATTATTATTGTTATATTATTATTGTTGTTATAATTATCTTCTATTGTTATTAGTAGTAGTTAGTACGTAGTTGATCACTATTAGGGTTGGATAGGATTAGAATATCTTTCAGTTAGAAGAGTTGCAATTAGATTAAACTTAGATTAGAAAAGGCTAGGTTAGTATGAGATTAGGCTTTAGCATGAGATTAGAGATTAATGAGAGGCTGACTAAAACTAAAACCCTACGTACTCCCTCCCTCCTCTCTCTCTCTACTTTCTTCCAACACTCTCTGCCGTCCTCATACCATGTGGCCGGTTCTGACCACCACCTCGGCCTTCCCTACTACCCCTTTTGCTCACTTTCGACCTTCCCTTTCTCCCTTCGTTCGGTTCTTGCTCCGCTGCACCATCAGCCACCGCTGTCGCCTCTCACCACCACCAGGACCACCACTGTCGCTGCTCCGAGGTCGGAGGTCGGCGCATGAACTACCGGAGACCATCACCCGACAGCCAGACACGAGAAACCCGAAGTGTTGTTGTGGTTGCTGTGTTCGAAATCTCACCGATCGCCGCCGACCGACCTCTGCCCCTCGCGCTTGATTGTGGCGCTCCGCTTTGACGACGCGTACCCTCCGATCACGGCGACCACCTCTTACGCCAGAATTGCCAGTGCCCCCTCCTTGCGTAAAACTCTTTTCTTGTTAGTTAGTATTCTGATGTATTTTTGCTTCTTTTGTTTCTTGATTAACCTACTGTTACTACATTACGTAAATTTAGTTAAGTAATTAGAAATAGTATATATGTTGTTTGTAGGTCAAATAGTTATGAATGTAGTTTTAGTGTTTTATGTGTTAACATGTGAGTAATATAGTATAGTGTATGTAAATCATGTTAGGGCCTTGTTAATATTATTTCATGCATGAATTAGGGTTAGTTTAAATTGTTAAATCTAATTTTCTTTGTTTATAATTGAGTAATATTACATGTGATAGTTTAATTAAGGTTGATTTTAGTTTTGAAATATATTTTATGAATATCGTTCGTGATTGTGAAGTGTAGTTATTTGGTAATTCTTTAGTTAAAGTATTAGTTATATTTATTACTATGTTATAATTCTTAAAAAGGAGTTCTTTAAATCTTTCCTACTGTTTTACAATTTTTTTTTAATGTATTATGTATATTAAAATTTTGAACATTATGTATTTACATTACTCTTATGTGACTATTACGTGTTTATATTATTATTACGTTATTATTAAATTCTCTACCTAGAAAGGTTTAAATTGTTGGTTATAAGTGGTAGCTTTTAGACCTTGGTTGGTTTAGGATAGAAACTTTAACCTTAGCCATTATTTTAGACCCAAATTGGGAACCCGGGATCGAATGGTGAAAGTTAGAACCGAAATAATCAATTATATGGGAACCGGGTGCAGGACAGTTTTGTAGGGTCTAAAGAACGGATCACAATGATTAGTATAGTTTCCCTTTGACCGAACCCTTTGAACTGGAGGCTCCCTTAGATGTTAGCTTTCATAGGAATTTTGCGGACCGGACTTTGGAATTTTATAAGTCGAGTTATACCCCGATTACCAGACCTAGGTTAGATCTGGATAGTTTGGAAAGATAACGTTGTTTGAGGACCTTAAAGCGTGTGTTGAGTCTCGAGTTCAACTTAAGAGTTTTAGTAGACATCTCGAAGTTTCCGAAAAGTCCAAAACCAGACCCATAGGATGTCGGAAAGTCAAATTTTGACTCTTTTTATGAGGATGTTGTAATCTGTTTTGTTGGTGCGTTTTATTAATAAAGATGTTGTTATGTGAAAGTGATGTTTTGATCTGGTTGTGTGATTACTTGGAATATGTTAAATGATTTAAAGTTTAAATTCATGATTGATGGGAATCTATAGTGTTCCTAGGTGAGGGTTAAGTAGAAGGTAGTTAATACTAACTTCGAAGGGCGCGTTTTGATTAGAATAATTACTTTTATTTTAGGCCTGAGCTAATTCGTGTTGTTAGTGAGCTCAAGTGTGTTCGTCTTAGCTGTGAAGTGAAGTTGACCAGGTAATGTCTATGCTCTAATCCCCACTGGGATGCTCTTTAAATGTGTTTTAATGTTTTCTAATCTGTTTTGAGAATTGCATCCCGAAAGGGGACTTTATGTGGAAATGTGACCATCTGTTTTGGATAACTGTTTATAATTGTTCGTGCTTTGATTTTTATGAGTTAAGAAATTTGATGGTCTTTTATTAGTGGTTTTATTATTGGTTTTGATAACCTGGGTTGGGTTTGACTTGAGAGCTGTGAGTTGAGTTTTGCATAAGATACTAATAATTCAAAGTGAAACATTAAGCGGGTTTACTCTTTGATGCCTTTGGGAGGCGATTGTTTTGCGGGCG
This sequence comes from Portulaca oleracea, assembly GCA_029582165.1. Classification (NCBI taxonomy): domain Eukaryota; kingdom Viridiplantae; phylum Streptophyta; class Magnoliopsida; order Caryophyllales; family Portulacaceae; genus Portulaca; species Portulaca oleracea. The sequence continues at coordinate 7,005,268 of CM055893.1, forward strand.
ATAACCCTGAGACCAGGATTTGGTATCCTGTATGGGTTATGTGTCAGGAGATCAGGGTTTCATCCCTGATATAGGATAGATGATTTTTGATGCCTTTGGTAGGCGATTGTTGATGCCTTTGGTAGGCGATTGTTTGATGCCTTTGGTAGGCGATTATTTTTGCGGGCGATAACCCTGAGACCAGGATTTGGTATCCTGTATGGGTTATGTGTCAGGAGATCCGGGTTTCATCCCTGATATAGGATAGATGATCTTTGATGCCTTTGGTAGGCGAATGTTCTTGATGCCTTTGGTAGGCGATGTTACCTTATGGGATTTGATATCCCGCCCGCATAATAAAATACGGATTGGTTGGGTTGAGGAAAACAGTTAAGGGTTTAAAGGTTTGTGAAATTATTTGACTTGTTCCCTCTCCCTCAAATGAATTGAAATGTACTTAACTTGTTTTTAACGTTAGGGATAGACATTATTGAGATTTCCCCCTCATTTTTGAAATGTTTTGTTTTCAGGTGAAGATCTATATGCTGGGGACGGGAATTAGAAGTGAGGACGTCATGTTTAGAAGTCGTTGATTATGTTGCCTTTCTTTTATGAGAAACTTGAAGTTAGTTTTGAGGTTTACTCCTAAGTATGAGTTGTTAGTTTGGTTTACCGTTATCAGACAGTTGTAGTTTTCCTTCTCGCCTTGTATTCCTTCGGGGATACGGCAGTGACGCCCCATAAGAATTTTGAGTCTTCCGCTAATTTTGTCTGCTAACGTTAGTTTGACTTTGACTTTTCTATAATTGAATTTCCGGGGCGTTACAATTATTATTTGCAATCTATACTTGAATACTACTTTATTTTAATTTATTCCTTCTTTTTTAGCATGATATTTTAATTATATTGTGATCCCTAAATATTTGGTATTATTACAATTATTATTATTATTATTATTATTATTATTATTATTTTCGATCCATATTTATCACCGGATATCAATAAAAGCTATTTATTTCACTTTTATTTCCTTCTTTTTCTTGTCGTTGTCGTTATTGTTACTGTTAGTAGTACTATTGATTTTCATTGTAAGTGTTGTATGACTTGTTATTAATGAAATCGTTATGTTTGGTTTAAAAAAAAAAATAGCACTATTATTTGCAACCCACACTTAAATACTATGTTTTAATTTATTCTTTCTTTTAACATGATATCCTAATTATATTGTGATGCCTAAATATTAAGTAATAGTATAGATATTTTATGTCAATCCTTTAACCATAATTATGGTTTATAAAGATAAAACTTTGTGGTAATGTAATATGAATATCGGTATTTAAACCCTTATTCAATAAAAAAAGCATGTTAACTATTTATTTTATAATTTTATGGTAAATTAATTTTTGTTACTCAGGAGATTATAATATGCAAAAATAAATATATCATGATAAGTTTAATCGATATTATATTTAAAATTACCGATATAAGTACGTGAAGATACGAATTATACATTGTTTATACATCAAAAAATATTGTTTCAATAATATTCCTTAAATTGTAAGTGTTTCATTGTACAAGGAAGCACAACCTTTTTTGTTGATTCATAAACGAGAGTTTGTATGTTATGTAATTTGAAGGTCATTAAGCCATGTTTCTATAGTACCAAAACTGAAACATATAACTATGTTTTGACCTATGTGTAACATAACTTCAATATTATGTATCATAAACCATTAGTCATTAAATAACAATATTGTTTATTTTAAACTTGTATTTGTATGAAATATTTTAAGAAAGGTAAAATCAAAATACTTGTTTTATACCAATTAATTATATTGTATTTTCCCATAAACAAATAAATGACCAATAAATCTAATAAAATTTTAACATTTAAGTTTAATCAAATTAAAATAAAATTTTAATTTTATAATATATAGGAAACTTTTATTCAATATATCAAAATTTATTTTTATAACCGTCGGGTCCGCACACGCTGGCCAGACTAGTAAATATAAAGGTGATTAATATTTGTATAAGGATATGATTATTGATATTCTTCAAATTGAGGAACATCAAATATAAATAATAATATTTTAATGTCTACTGAAGTATGACTATCGTTAATAATTGGAAAATATGATAAATGAGATATGAGGTAATATTTTATTATATAATTAAACCCTTTCTAATATTTAGTTATTTTTATTGAGCGATAACGTTCAATTATTTTACAATAAATAAGTTATTAAGAAACAACAACAAAAAAATTCGCATAAAGTATATTAAAAAATAACTGTTATTTCAAGGTAGAAATTGCATCTGAATAATTGATAATATTCGAATACCTAATATGCTAAAAACAACCCACTTTCCAACTACATGGTTAAGGCCCAATAGCAACCATCCAACCCACTACCCTTCCTCTAAAAGGGAAGGGACACATTGCCCATTTTCGAACGAGGGAATGTCACCCACGTCATTGGCAAACCCACTTTCCAACTACATGGTTAAGACCCCATAGGATAAGAGGTATGTTCTATTAAGCGTTAACTCATGCGGTTCTTAGTGCGGTCTGTAGTCACAGTAATTTGCCCACCACATTTTACCACAAATCATTATTTTTCTCTCTCCTCACTTTTCTCTCTCCTCACTTTTTTCCTCTACTTTTTACATTCTCTCCTCACCTACCCCACATACCAATAACCTACCACAATTCCACCACACCCCACCACAATTCCACCACACCTCGCCACACTATTCCGCAAAATACCGCATAAAAGAACAGGGCCTAAGGTCAATTAGCTCTTAACTCAATTGGTATCTGCTACACTGTGGTATTCCGTATATCTCATGATAGATTCTTGAGAGTCACAACAGGCGTGCATGTCTGGTTTCCCCACCCCAATAGATTGGTGGACCCATTGAACTCTCCTTGAGATAGAGACCCAATGGATAGCCCAACTTATCAATGTAAAAAAAAGAGCATTATTATATGTCTCCCCCTCCCCCATTTTACTAATGTCGCCCCCCTTTTGACTATTTTGCCCTTACTCATCTTCTCTCTCATCTTCATTCTCTCAAAATTTAAAAAAAAAATTCATAAAAGAATCAATTACAATAATTTAAAGGATTATTGGATGATAATACACTGAACTTTAGGGGTATTGGACAATAATGCACTGAACTTTTTTCTTGGACTCTAATACACTGAACTTTGAGGGTATTGGACAATAACGCACTCAGACCAATTCAGCTGGTGGTTGACGCGGTGACTGTCCTATTTTGAGGTGTCGTTTTTCTATTTTTTTTCAGAAAAAACTTTTGCCGTGTAAGAAAGTACACATAAGCAAGATTACTAATATATTTTTTTTGGAAAAAATAGAAAAACGATACCCAAAGTGGGACAACCACCGCGTCAACCAATGCCATCGATCCATACCTCAAATTCGATGTATTAAGTCAAATCAGAAAAGTTCGATATATTGTCCAATACCCCTAAAGTTCAGTGTATTATCATCCAATAATCCTAATTTAAAATACTATAATTTGAAGTAGATATAATTATTTTTTTCAAGTTTTGATATTAACCAAACGCACCTGCGGCCGAAAGATGGATAAATTAAAAATAATAACAATAACAATAATAATCCCAATAGTAATAATCACTGATAAAATTAATACTGCTGCTACTACTACTACTACTACTACTAATAATAATAATAATAATAATAATAATAATAATAATAATATTAATATTAAAAACGTAAAATAAAAAAAAAAATTGTGGCTTTACCGTGTCGTCGCGCTCGGAGCGCGACCGGACCCTGATCGCGGCCACGTTCGGAGCGCGGCCACGACCATCGGAGCACGGTTGCGACCATGCGTTCGAAGCGCGGCCTGACCATGGTCCAGTCGCGCCTAGATTGCGGCCGCGACCATGGTTCAACCGCGCTCCGAACGGGGCCTCGACCATGGCCCAGGCCCGATCCGAGCGTTGCTACACGTTAAAGCCCCTATTTTTTTTATTTTTTTAAAAAAAATTTCATTTTTATTATTAAGAATATTATTATTATTATCATTATTATTATTATTACTATTGTGATTATTATTGTTATTATTATTATTAATATTGTTATTGTTATTATTTTTAATTTATCCATCTTTTGGCCGTAATCTGGGTGCGTTTGGGCTAATTTGATAATGTCAATTATAACAATGACAATATTTCGACTCAAATTCAATTTATTAACACTAAATTAATCACATTCATATTCACATATGATTTTCTCTCTCTATGAGAGCACTTTTCTCTAAGATGATTTCCGACGAGTTTTCCGGCAAGAATTTTGGAGCCTGCTTCTCGATTCAGTTGTGAGGGATTATCAGGTTTTGTTCTGTGTTTTATTTTCTGGTGAGATCAATGGAGGATTCGTTTTCATACAATGTAATTTCTCATTTCAACTCTCTCATAGGTGAAAGAGATCTGAGTCTGCGATACATTCCCCCTAAATCGATTGATGGTACCTTATGTGCTTAATTGAATGGTGAAGATATTGTTGAGGAATCATGGGACAATTCGGTGCTATGTTGGATTCTGGGAGCTAATATTTCGTTGTCTGAGATGAAGGGTTTTATTCTAGATATTTTGAGGGATCTAGAGATTGAGAAGATTGTGAAAGCTAGAAAGGGGGAGTATTTGATTAAGTTTCAGGATGAACATCAGACGAATGTAGTTATGGAGAAGGGAGTTTATTACTATGGTAATAAACCGATGCTGGTAAGGGAGTGGAATGAAGATCTTAGTATGGATTTAGTAAGATTGGTAGCACTCTGGGGATTCCTATCAAAACCTGTCTGAGAACAAGAGAAAAAGTTGACCTAACAGTAGCTAGACTGATGGCGGAGATGACCATTGAAGGACCTTTCCCAGACGCTATCCATTTTGTTGACAATGGAATAGTGATTTAACATAAAGTTGTTTATGACTGGAAGCCAGTCAAGTGTAGCCACTGTAAGAATTTTGGTCATATCATTAGTGAATGTCAAGTGAAAACGAGGAAAACGGGGAATCAGCCTCAAGTAGCATCAACCAGCAGTGTTGCATTAGTGAACCATTCAATTCCTGCTTCAATTTCTCCCAAACCTACCATCAGTAAGCAAACTATTGCAACTCCTTTGGCACCCTCTAAAGGCTTGCCTCCAAAAATAAATAGGCCTCACACTATCTGTGCTGGTGAGGTTCTTAAATCTTTTCAGAAGGCAGGAGGGTCTGTTCCGGGTGGATATGGTTAATATTATGAGTTGGAATGTTAGGGGTTGTGGTAGATTTAATAAACGGGTGGATATTCGTAGTTTTTTGCAAAAACATCAAGTAAGTTTGGTTGGCTTGCTTGAAGTAAAAACAAAAATTGAAAAAAATGGCAAAGGTTGGGGCTCATATGTTGAATGGTTGGTCTTTGGTTCACAATGTTGGGTTGGAGGGTAAATGTAGAATTTTGGTTGCTTGGAAACCACAGATTTACAAGGTTGAAGTTCTTGATGTTCAAAGTCAACGGATTCATTTGAATGTCACAAGAATGTTGGAGGGAGAGTTTTCAGATTACAATTGTATATGGTTCGAATAATATTCATGAAACGAAAGATTAATGGGATAAATTGGTTGTGTTGGCTAATGGAATCTAAGGTGGCTGGTTAGTTCTTGGTGACTTTAATTCTATCCTTTATCCTGATGACAGAGTGGGAGGTACTCCAGTTGAATTTTTTGAGGTTTCTGATTTTCAGAATTGTATTCATGACACTGGTTTACAGGAGTTGAGGTTTAATGGTGATTATTACACTTGGACTAATTCTCATGTATGGTCCAGAATTGATAGTCTTCTCCAATGAAGAATGGTTGATGCAGATGGGGTTTGTACACACTTCTTTTCTCCCGTTTGGTTTATCGGATCATACTCCCATCCTAATTTCCTTCCCTAATGCTCCTATGTGTAAAAAATCTTTTAAATATTGTCTGATGTGGCATAATTCTCCTCAGTATAAAGATATTATTGCAGAAGTTTTTTCTAATATTTGTAGAGGGTGCAAATTGTTCCAGTTCCAAAAATTCTTGATGTCTTTAAGAGGACCTCTTCAGTCTCTGCATAGGGGACAATTTTCTGACTTATATCAGCAGGTTGACTGCTGCAGAATAGAACTGGCAAAATTGCAATTGAAGATGTTAAATGACAAGATGAATGCTACTCTGTGTGCTCAGGAGAAGGAGAAGAGAGATGATTATATCAAGATCCTGAACTCTGCTAAGCTTCTATTGCAACAGCAATCAAAAATTCAGTGGCTAAATCTTGGGGATTGTCCTACACGTTTCTTCTTTGGCAAAATGAGAAAGAAACAACTTGGCTCCTATGTTTATACTTTGCTAACATATGAAGGTGAGCAGGTTATTGGTTTTGAAAAGGTTGCTTCTCTGATTTTGCAATATTATGAAAACCTTTTGGGTAAGCAAGGCTATTCTAGGGAGAATGTTGATTATTCTATCATGCATGTTGGTCCTTTATTCGATATTGAGTAGCAGTTGTCTCTTCTCAAGCCCTTCTCAAAGAAGGAAGTTCGTGATATTGTGTTCTCTATTCCATCTTTTAAAGCTCCGGGGCCGGATGGTTTTAGTAGTTCCTTTTATCAGTACAATTGGGACCTTATTGGTGATTGGTTTTGTGAAGCGATTTTTGAATGTTTTGGCAGAGGCTCTATTCTTTTATGTATAAATGATACAGTGATTATCCTCATTCTGAAGAAAATTAACCCGGAATATCCTTCGGATTTCCGGCCAATTTCTTGATGCAATGTCTCGTACAAGTGTTTGTTCAAATTGTTATGTTCTCGGTTAAGAGAAATTTTGCCTCATCTGATAAACCAAAGCTAAGGGGCTTTTGTTCCTGGGAGGGAGATTGTCCAAAATATTTTGTTATGCCAAGAAGTTGCTCAAGGATACAATCGTCAGAGACTCTCCCCAAGATGCATTATGCAGATTGATATCAAGAAGGCGTATGATTCGATGTATTAGGAGTGTATTGGAGAGGCCCTTATTGCTTTTTGTTTTCCCCCGAAATTTATCCAATGGGTAATGATGTGTGTATCATCTCCATCATATTCCATTAACCTCAATGGTCAATCTCATGGCTATTTTAAAGGAGGTCGGGGTCTTTGACAAGGTGACCCTCTTTCTCCTTTATTATTCGTTTTGGTTATGGAGTATCTGTCCCGACTCTTGGATAATTTACAAAAATGAGCCTGATTTTGTCTATCATCCGGGGTGTAAGAAGTTGAAAGTGAATCATCTTATGTTTCCAGATGACTTGATCATTTTTTGCTTGGCTGACAGAGATTCTATTATTTGTATTGCAAATATTTTGAATCACTTCGCCTTGAGCTCTGGTCTTCTAGCTAATCCGGACAAGTCCTAAATTGTCTTTGCTGGGTGTGATGGTAGAACTACACAGCAGATGATTGATATTTTGGGGTTTGCTCAAGGGACTTTCCCTTTGAAGTATTTAGGAGTCCCTATTACAACTGGAAGGGTGGGCAAGTTTGATTGTCTTATGCTCGTTGAAAAGATCGCAGCTACAGTTCGGTCTTGGTCTTCAAGACACCTTTCTTATGCTGCTCGCATTCAATTGCTGAATTCGGTGCAGTTGAGTATTGTTGGGTATTGGACTAACACTTTTGTCCTTCCTCTAAATGTCATTGAACAGATTATCAAAATTTGTAGAAATTTTATTTGGTCGGGTACTGCTGATTCACAAAGGATCCCTTTGGTTGATTAGGATACGTTATGCTCTCCAAAAAAAGTTTGGAGGTGTGGGCTTGAAAAACCCTAGACTCTGGAACATTGCCACGGTGGGTAAGCTAGTGTGGAATATTGCAAATAAGAAAGACAACTTATGGGTAAGGTGGATCCATGAAAAGTATATGAAAAATCATAATTGGTGGAGCTATAATCCAGCAGCCACTAGTTCGTGGTGTTGGAAGCAGGTGTGCAAAATCAAGGAGAGAATTAAGTTTGGAGACTCAATTGATTGGAAATGAAGAGGAGAAATGAATAGTTAATTTTCAGTCTCAGAATGTTACAACTGGTTATTGCCCAACAAGGAAAAATGGACCCGGTTCTTTGTAATCTAGAATGGCATCTCACCTCCACGCCCATACCTTCTTAGCTTGGGTAGCTGCACACAAAAAACAGCCCGTCACTTCTCGTCTTGCTGCTCATGGAAGTGCAGTAGACACTAATTGTTGTTTGTGCAATCAGGGGACAGAAACAATAGACCATCTCTTCTCGAATTGTGATTATATCAAGCAAATTGTCCTTCACTTCTCTAATAAACTGGAGATCATATTTGACTTTTCTTCCCTCCAGCACTAGCTTGCTAATTAGAAGAATGTGAAGCGTAACAGGTCAATTAAAATTCTTGTTGCCGCTGTGATCACCTCTACAATAGCTGTGGTCTGGGAGGCAAGAAATTACAAAAAATTCCCATCGGGTCGAAGATTGTTATCGGTGGTGCTATCAAAAAATACAACACATTATTTTATATAGGTTTTGTTCCTTGCTAAGAAAAGCTCTAAGTATAATAGGTGTATAGATTTGTTACTTCATTAGTTTTCTTAGGCATCTATGGCCTTGGTTGGTTGGTTATATCTGTTTGGGCTTCTGTCTTGGAAGTTCCCTTTGGCAATGAAGTGTTAATTTCTGTCAAAAAAAAAACATATTCACACTCATAAACACATAAATATAACTATAACATAAATAAATTGAAATTTAAAAAACACACTTTAAAGAGAAAGTTAGAGAAAAAGAGAGGAGAGAAACTTGAGATTAAAGGGGCAAAGTTGAATTTTTTAAAAAAAGGGGGCGACATAAGTAAAAAGGGGAGACTTCTTTGGATTGGTTAAAATTAGGTTTGGATGGATTGGATTGGATTGGTTTGGATAGGTGTGCATAAGTTATGATGCTTTTATGGAGAATTTTGTTTTTAGAGAATCCTTTTTTGGGGAATTGTGTAAGGTTTGGATAAGTTTGCATATGTTTGGTTTGGATTAGGTCGGGTATGTTAGTGTAACCTATCCAAAGAACAGTGTAGTAATTGGGAAAAAAATGATTGTTGTGATTTGACTACTCTCTCTTTATACTCTTTACTTCACTTAATCACTTTCTTCTCTTTGCTAACTTAATCATGGGAGGACCTCTAGGTAAGATGCCATGTTATAGAAGGTGAAGTCCGACTCACTGACTCTTTCTTGTAAATCACATCCTCCCGAATCTAAGCCCTTTTTACCGAGTAAAGGAAAATTAGAAGATTTCCTTAAGAGTTGTTCAGACATTTATAAACAACATAAAAGCTCTCACGCAACGGAAGTGTGGTACGTTCTTTTCACAACTCTTACTATATCCCATATAGTGAATATTGGTTGTCGCCTGTGATTTTTTCACAATTTGGACTTCCACATTAACTAATTTTTCTCCCCTTTATCCACGTCCTTGCATTATTATTATTAACTTTGACTAGTTCTTTTATCTTATTGGAGCGTTACCGTCGTGATGGAATGATGGATGCTTGAGTTTTTGTAGAGAAATCAAAAGGAAACAAAGCTTGCGCATGCTGCCCATATGACCTTGGCAATGAGAGTCCACAACCTTGGCCTAACATTCCACCATGATTAAATAGGCTAAAACCCCCATTAATCACTAAAGAAATGACTTGAACACCACCAAAGAATGATTGGATAAAGTAACAAGAATTTTGAGGGAGAGGCTTGGAGATCACTCAAGCATAACATTCAAACTTAGCAAAAACTGACCAGAAAACAGTCCACAAGAGTATTTATATAAAACATAAAAACCCCAAAACTTAGTCGTTTTGAATACAAAAACTCGGCAGAAATTATGGCCCTCGCGGTATGAGCAGCTATCGTAGCGCGACTGCGACTAAGCGGCAGCGGCGTCGGCCTGCGGCAGACGGGCGTCGCGGGCACAACAATTCAGCAATGCAGCAGCTGGGCATCCAGGCAGGCGATGGTCGCGGACGCTACGACCTATGTCGCGTGCGCGATAGTCGAGCCATGAGCAGGCACTGTCAGCGTTTTTCCGACCCTCGACAGCGTTTCCATTCGGCGAAGAAAACAACCCTCTCTGGAACAGACGCTGGCAGCGGTTTTCCAGACGCTGCCAGCGGTTAGTGGTGAGGCCAAAATTTTCCCAGGCGCAACCAGATGGTCGCAGGTGTCACCAATGGGTAGCGGATGCTACCTTGGGCTGGGCTGCACTATTCTTCTTTCTTGCCTTTTACCTTGTACCCTCTTGAATCGGGGCAAAACCCGAACCCCGATACCTCATAGTTCGACATCTCGGGACGGCCTGGTACGGTCCCGGGGCCTCCGGGGTCGGTGGATCAAGTGAGCCTCCTTAGAAGGCCTTGGAGCCCATCCAATGGATGGCCGAGACTACCCTTGTGTTTCCGGATTTCACCGGGAATTGCACCTCGAGATTCACCGTGGTTGAGGCCGCTCGGTTGGCAAATGTCATGAGAGACGAGAACAGAACCCGTGACTCTTCATCCTCCCCTTCTTGAAGAGGATTTGCCCTCAAATCCGCATCGGGTTCAACGTCCTCGATGTAGGGTGAAAGATCGCCAATGTTGAACGTGGAGGAGACCCCTATATCTCCCGGAAGATCGAGCATGTAGGCATTATCATGTATTTTCTCCAACACCTTGAACGGTCCTTCACTCCTCGACATGAGCTTGCTTTTCCTCCGCGAAGGAAACCGTTCCTTCCTCAAGTGGATACTTGTTGACTCGGGACTTGTAGAGCTCATTAGTCCTCTCGATCTTCTCCCGAATCTGTCGATGTAGCTTTTGAATTTCAGCGGCTTTCTCACTCGCCTCAAAACTCGCCCTTGCCTCCAAAGGAAGAGGAAGGAGATCGATGGGAGTGATAGGATTCACCCCGTAGCAAGTTTCAAAAGGCAAGAGTCCCGTGGCGAAGGAAGGGGCCCGGTTGTAAGCGAACTCGGCATGACACAACTTGGCATCCCAATCCCGTAAACTTTTGCTCTTAAGACCCCGAAGCAAAGTAGTGAGGGTCTTGTTGGTCACCTCAGTTTGACCATCCGTTTGAGGGTGATGCGATGTGCTGAAAAGGAGTTTCGTTCCAAGGAGTTTCCAAAGGGACCTCCAAAAATGACTTATGAACTTTGTATCACGATCCGAAACAATGGTCCTTGGAACACTGTGCAACCTCACTATCTCCCGGAAGAAGAGATTAGCGATGTGAGTGGCGTCGTCGGTTTTCTCACAAGCGACGAAGTGCGCCATCTTGGAGAAACGGTCAACAACGACGAGGATTGAGTCCTTGCCACGCACGGTTTGGGGAAGAACCACGATGAAGTCCATGCGCAAATCTTTCCACGGGCCATTCGGGACGGGAAGAGGAGTGTAGAGCCCTTGGCGAAACTAACTCTTGGCGTGATGGCATGGGATGCATTTAGAAATCACATCGTGTACATCACTTCCCATCCTAGGCCAATAAAAATGCTCCTTAGCATGTCAAGGGTCATGTTGATGCCGAAATGACCGGTTAGACCACCTCCGTGAACTTCTCGCACCAATAGCTTCCTCAACGGACACTTGGGCACACACAACTTGTTCCCTTTGAAAAGGAACCCATCTTGAAGCACATAGGAACCATCACCACCATCAAGATGAAGCTTGAAATCCTCATCTCCTTGTAGAATTCTTGCATGTGTTGAAACCCAAGGACCCTCGCTTCAACCACTGAAAGAAGGGAATGTCTTCTAGAAAGTGCATCGGCAACTACGTTGACGCTCCCCTTCTTGTGTTTAGCCACGAAGTTGAAGCTTTGAAGATACTCCACCCATTTTGCATGACGCGTGTTGAGCTTGTGTTGGCCGTTTAAATACTTGAGAGCCTCATGGTCGGAATGGAGCACAAATTGGTTAGACCTCAAGTAGTGGGACCAATGGTCAAGGGCACGAACAAGGGCATAGAACTCCTTGTCGTAGGTAGAGTAGTTCTTCCTTGACCCACTGAGCTTCTCGCTAAAGTAAGCGATGGGGCGTTGATTTTGCATGAGAACGACCCCAATGCCCACTTCGCTAGCGTCACAATCCACCTCGAAGACTTGTGAAAATTCCGAGAGAGCAAGCATCGGAGCTTCATGATAGGCCGCAAGTGCACGGGTGCTCGTGTAGCAAGTATCAAGGTCGATCCCACAGGGACTTTGCTAACTACACACCAAACTAGCTGTAACGCCCCAACCTAGGGTGGCTAGGCACGTCACTGCCGTGGGGTCCTCCTTGGACACCCACAAGGCTACTTAAACTCCAAACCATAGTTATTCCCAAAAATCGTAGCGCAGCGGAAGCTTTTCCCCATAACAAAACTCAACTTAGGTCATTGGAGTCAAACTAGCACATGCAAATCCATACATACTTACGTCAACAAAGTGTACACACCGAATACATCCATATTAAACTTAACAACATATTCAGAATCAAACATATAACTCTAAGCCTCCTTCTTAGCCATAACTTCAAAAGACTTCAAGACCTAGTCGCTTAAGGTACCTTCACCTTTGACTTTCAAACACTGTAAAGAGGTGAGGTCATGAGCTCCCCGAGCCCAGTGAATAATCCTTATCTCCCCCGTTGTTACACTTTGCACATTAACAGGTTAGCACATAAGAATATTGTCCTATACACATACCATTACTTTCTAAAAAGCAACAACATAGGGAAGTGACAAAGGGATCTATATCAAAGAATTACCATAAGCTCATATAACTCATACATACATCTCGCATAATTTAACTAAAATATCACATTCTTATCAAAGTCACACCATACTTCATAATCAAAGTCACACATAATCACAATCTTCCAATTTCAGAAAGCTTAACACAAATCACAACATAACACAGTTTTCTCAATTAGTCAAAGTAACCTGTTGTCGGGGAACTCAACTTATAACTCACTAGACTAGCACCTATATATCAATAGGGTCACAAACACATCCTGGTGAACCAGGGACCTATCGTTCTAGAGCGCAGATATTCTTAATTCACAAACTATGTGGTCACATTCACATCCTAGCGGACCGGGCAGAGCCCACTCAAGGTACCAACTAGGGACTCACATAGATCCAAAACATACAGGCCGAAAATCACATCCTGGTACCTACCAGGCGACCTGACACAAAGACGCTACTACTATGGCCATAGTCCTAGAACGACACATAAGCAATAGCCCAAAGTAAGACACAAATCTCATTCCCCAACTTTAGCTTAATTATGCCATTAACACGAACAAACACAAGCCATTTCATCTCTTGAAAGCTAAGTAAATCATACAAGTCAACAAGATAAACATCCAACAAGGCATAATATATGTCATACATCATAATATTTTCCATACTTACTGATTTCAAGACCTAATACACATTATTTTCACAATTGACAACTCCACTTAGCACACGAACAAGCCCAATTTACACCAATTAAACATATATATGCAAAACTCCATAACTCTCAAAATAAAAATCCTAAATTCTTGAAATCTTAAACACACATGATATATACCATAAAGAATTTACAGTAAAATTTATAGATATGAAAGCTAAATACATAATTCACGAAAAGTCACACAATTTCATCAAATTTGAACTGAAAAACAGGGCAGTTTCACTCTAAAAATTATATCTCACAGAATACAACTCCAAAATTCATGAAAATTTACCACAAGCTGTCTAATAGCATCTCGAACCTACAGTAAAAATTTTGTTCAATTTGGATAAGCCAATAATTCACAATATATCAAACAGTAACCCAATCCCTGTGCATACGAATTTTCTAATAGTTTTCATCCATAATTCTTGTTCTTCAAACCCTAAAATTCAAGCAACAACCACAATCTAATACATGCAAACTCAGATTCACAACCAAAACATCAAGTCTCATCAAAATCATATACTTTAACAATCCAACACATGCAAACCAAAGGTTGGTTTCTAACAACTCCAATTAGGGTTTTCTAATCTTTTAAACCCTAAAAACAACTCAAATTCATGCAATTCAATTCCAAATTCGAGTATAAATCATAATCAAAATCTTTCCCTATCAATTTTATCAAAGAAAGATAAGAAATTACTCACCAAAATTAGTGAAACAACACAATCCGTAAGTCTCTGATTCTGGGCTATAACTCGAGCTAGAGAGACCAAAACGACAATCACACCGTTGGATATGAAGCGGAATGTGTCAGGAACAACATACTAAAATTTCAAGTCGATCGGAGATCGTTTGGGCGTCGATCGGAACCAAAAACCGGACTGCCAGATCTTCTTCTTCTTCCTCTTCTTCTTGTTCTTATTCTCTCTCAACCCCTCTCTTTTTCTATCTGAAAGTGTGTGTTTAACGTGATAACCCCCCTCCCCTAATGTTTTTATTTTCTTTTCTTTTCTCCTTTTCCCTTCATTTTCTTATTCCTTTTTCTTATTCACTCTTTTTTTTCTTTTCTCAACATCTAATTAGTAACCAGTAAACTAATTAATACTACAACAACTAACACAAATTAAAAATAAAATAACACATTAAAATATCACACAGATATAATTTAAACACTTAAAATAAACCACAACATCAAAGTTAGTCAGTTAAAAAAAAAAAGCGGGGTGTTACATCCTTCCCCCCTTAAAATAAGTTTCGTCCTCGAAACTTACCTTGTTCCTTAAACGAACCACCTTAATTCTTCTCCGTTGACTTCATGAGATAAATCCTCCCTACAGAACTTTTGCCTCTGTCGTAGTCCACCTTCTTGTTATGCAGCTGAGGTGTGCTTCCTTCTTCAACCCATGGTCTCTTTGACCCTCCAAGGGCTCTCTTATTGGGCTTAGGGCAGTCAGCCGCTTTATGACCTTGTTCCCCGCAATTAAAGCACTTCCCAGTGGCTCGATAACATTCAGGTCCACCATGCACCTTCTTGCAGTAATCACAATATTTCTTGTCAGTAACAGCGTCCCTTTGCGGGTCTTGGACGATGTTCTTTTGTTTTCCAAAGCTTGAATTTCCTCCACTGAGCTTCTTTGTTGTCGATGCATTCTTAGCTTTGCCTTCATTGGGAATCTTTTCAAACCGTATAGCTCTTTGATATAAGTCTTGATACTTTGTGAATGTCTGTGATGCCAACCCCATACGTATGTTAAACCTTCCTTTGCTCTGTATCCACCATATGCTTACCAAAGCGACTCAGTTCAATAAACTTGGCACCATACTCCATCACCGACATTTCACCTTGCTCTAGATTAGCAAATTCTAACTCCTTAGCCCTTTGTATATCTCTAGGATAGTATTGTTCGTTCATCTTCTCCTTCAATTTTTCCCAAGTGAGTGGGTTTGCTTTCTCTTCCTCTAGGCTTGGCTTAACCAAGTCCCACCAATGATCTGCTTCTCCAACAAACAAGTGTGTAGTCAAACCCACTTTATACTCCTCAGGACACATCATAGTCTTAAAGATCTTATCAATTTCTCTCATCCATTCATCCAACTCAGAAAGATTCGCGGTTCCCCTAAACTTTGATGGTTGCAACTTAAGAAATTTGTTTAGCAAGGTAATTCCTATCATAGGGTCAACTTTGCTTGCTTGCCCGTCAGGTCCACCTCCTCCTCCCTCAGCAGACATCTTTAAGACTCGACTAAGGGTAGGTTAACATATCGAAAGTTAGACCAAATCAACATCAAGTAATCCACATAACAAGTAGGAAACACATCAACATTTACACAAACACATATATCCACATCATTACACATAATCAAGCACATGCGCAGGTAAGTCACAGGATTATTGCTCTGATACCATACGTGGCGCTGACCTAGGGTGGCTAGGCACGTCACTGCCGTGGGGTCCTCCTTGGACACCCACAAGGCTACCTAAACTCCAAACCATAGTTATTCCCAAAAATCGTAGCGCAGCGGAAGCTTTTCCCCATAACAAAACTCAACTTAGGTCATTGGAGTCAAACTAGCACATGCAAATCCATACATACTTACGTCAACAAAGTGTACACACCGAATACATCCATATTAAACTTAACAACATATTCAGAATCAAACATATAACTCTAAGCCTCCTTCTTAGCCATAACTTCAAAAGACTTCAAGACCTAGTCGCTTAAGGTACCTTCCTGCCTTTCAGCTTTCAAAACCTGTAAAAGAGGTGAGGTCATGAGCTCCCCGAGCCCAGTGAATAATCCTTATCTCCCCCGTTGTTACACTTTGCACATTAACAGGTTAGCACATAAGAATATTGTCCTATACACATACCATTACTTTCTAAAAAGCAACAACATAGGGAAGTGACAAAGGGATCTATATCAAAGAATTACCATAAGCTCATATAACTCATACATACATCTCGCATAATTTAACTAAAATATCACATTCTTATCAAAGTCACACCATACTTCATAATCAAAGTCACACATAATCACAATCTTCCAATTTCAGAAAGCTTAACACAAATCACAACATAACACAGTTTTCTCAATTAGTCAAAGTAACCTGTTGTCGGGGAACTCAACTTATAACTCACTAGACTAGCACCTATATATCAATAGGGTCACAAACACATCCTGGTGAACCAGGGACCTATCGTTCTAGAGCGCAGATATTCTTAATTCACAAACTATGTGGTCACATTCACATCCTAGCGGACCGGGCAGAGCCCACTCAAGGTACCAACTAGGGACTCACATAGATCCAAAACATACAGGCCGAAAATCACATCCTGGTACCTACAGCGACTGACACAAAGACGCTACTACTATGGCCATAGTCCTAGAACGACACATAAGCAATAGCCCAAAGTAAGACACAAATCTCATTCCCCAACTTTAGCTTAATTACGCCATTAACACGAACAAACACAAGCCATTTCATCTCTTGAAAGCTAAGTAAATCATACAAGTCAACAAGATAAACATCCAACAAGGCATAATATATGTCATACATCATAATATTTTCCATACTTACTGATTTCAAGACCTAATACACATTATTTTCACAATTGACAACTCCACTTAGCACACGAACAAGCCCAATTTACACCAATTAAACATATATATGCAAAACTCCATAACTCTCAAAATAAAAATCCTAAATTCTTGAAATCTTAAACACACATGATATATACCATAAAGAATTTACAGTAAAATTTATAGATATGAAAGCTAAATACATAATTCACGAAAAGTCACACAATTTCATCAAATTTGAACTGAAAAACAGGGCAGTTTCACTCTAAAAATTATATTTCACAGAATACAACTCCAAAATTCATGAAAATTTACCACAAGCTGTCTAATAGCATCTCGAACCTACAGTAAAAATTTTGTTCAATTTGGATAAGCCAATAATTCACAATATATCAAACAGTAACCCAATCCCTGTGCATACGAATTTTCTAATAGTTTTCATCCATAATTCTTGTTCTTCAAACCCTAAAATTCAAGCAACAACCACAATCTAATACATGCAAACTCAGATTCACAACCAAAACATCAAGTCTCATCAAAATCATATACTTTAACAATCCAACACATGCAAACCAAAGGTTGGTTTCTAACAACTCCAATTAGGGTTTTCTAATCTTTTAAACCCTAAAAACAACTCAAATTCATGCAATTCAATTCCAAATTCGAGTATAAATCATAATCAAAATCTTTCCCTATCAATTTTATCAAAGAAAGATAAGAAATTACTCACCAAAATTAGTGAAACAACACAATCCGTAAGTCTCTGATTCTGGGCTATAACTCGAGCTAGAGAGACCAAAACGACAATCACACCGTTGGATATGAAGAGGAATGTGTCAGGAACAACATACTAAAATTTCAAGTCGATCGGAGATCGTTTGGGCGTCGATCGGAACCAAAAACCGGACTGCCAGATCTTCTTCTTCTTCCTCTTCTTCTTGTTCTTATTCTCTCTCAACCCCTCTCTTTTTCTATCTGAAAGTGTGTGTTTAACGTGATAACCCCCCTCCCCTAATGTTTTTATTTTCTTTTCTTTTCTCCTTTTCCCTTCATTTTCTTATTCCTTTTTCTTATTCACTCTTTTTTTTCTTTTCTCAACATCTAATTAGTAACCAGTAAACTAATTAATACTACAACAACTAACACAAATTAAAAATAAAATAACACATTAAAATATCACACAGATATAATTTAAACACTTAAAATAAACCACAACATCAAAGTTAGTCAGTTAAAAAAAAAAGCGGGGTGTTACACTAGCTTCCTATGTGATTGCTAAATCGGTCGGGTTTTTGATTGAGATTAACTATTTCTATTTCTAATCACTAAAAAAGGGCAAAACCAACAAATATTCACAAAATTTACTTGGATTATCAATATGGGAAAAGCGTTCAGGGGATAAAACCTAAGTAACTCTATGAATCAAACAAGGGGATTGAACATGAATGTCACTAATTTGGTACATTTTAGGGTCGATAATCGCATAATGTATTCCGTAGCGAGCTTTTGGCAATGAAACGGATTGCTTAGTAAAATTGATCTATTGGACTATTTATTGTGTCAATTTTATCTAAGTTAAATATCAAATTATCCAATGACCCCTAGTTACAAAGTCTTCTATCTCTAGTTCACTTCATAAACTAGTTTAATCCTAAGGGTTCCGATTATCGAATTTCTCCGTTCGGTACTTCATTCAACAATCTAATTCCATATTCTTGATGGCCAGTCAAAAACAATGACAAACATAATCAAAGGTTAAATAAAATGCCTTCAAACTAGATAAACAAACTTGTTCAATCCAACAAAACTTAATCCATAAGAGAGACTAATAAGGGTTTATCCCCTAAACTTATGAAACTACTCACTACTCATGTTCGATTCACTAAACATAACAAATTCTACTCTAGAAAGCATGGAAACTATAAGAAAGAGAAATAAACCGAGTTGGATTTCAATCCTTGCTTGAATGTCGATCCGCGGGGACTTTTGCTCCTCCACTTCTCTCCAATTCTTGAGAACCAATCTTCCAAAACTCAACCAATCTCTCTATCTTCACAATGGATGAATGTGGATGGAAATATGGATGAAAGGATGAATAAATATTATGATGAGGATGATGATGAGTAGGAGTCAATACCAGCAAAAACCACCGGATACATCAATTATATGGCATTAAGAGCAACCGAAACGCCATTTTTGCATTAAACAGAGGCAACACGGGTGGTTCCAGGTCAACACGGACCGTGCTAGGATCAACACGAGTCGTGTTGAACTGACACGGACCGTGTTGGTCACTGGAATCAAATTCTGGACTTTCTGGAGGCTGAAACGACCCGTTTTGGGTCTTTTCTCACCTGTGTTGGTATCTGCCGGTATCCAATGTGTTCTTGGGCTTGAGCTTGGGCCTTGGGGTGGATTTATTCTTCAATTGTGATCCTCTTGGACTCCATACACTTGGCTTTAAGCTTGATTTCTTCACTTAAACACCAATTTCCTACAAAATTATACCAAACTCCAACCAAGCATAAAATAGAGAATTCGAGTATAGAAATAATACATTCATATTAATAATAACTCAAATTAGCTCTAAATTACCCAAGATCACATATATATAAAATACACTTATCACTTCACAAAGTCGAGCCTTAAGCTTCTCAAAAGCCCCTTGGGTCGCTCAGGTCCACTCAAAGGTGCCCTTCTTCATACACTCGATGTAAGGGGCGGTGAGGGTGCTAAACCCTTTGATGAACCGACGGTAGAACGAAGCAAGGCCGTGGAAGCTTCTCACCTCTGTGATATTAGAGGAAGAAGGCCAATAGCGAATGGCTTCCACTTTCGAGGGGTCCACGGAAATACCTCGATCAGAGACGATGTACCCAAGAAATGTGACTTAGGTAGTGCAAAATTCGCACTTCTCGAGCTTGTCAAATAGCTTTTGCTGACGTAGAACCAGGAAAACAGATTCCAAATGTGAAAGATGCTCATCTTCATTCTTGGAATAAACAAGGATGTCATCGAAATAAACCAACACGAATTTGTCGATAAATGGCCTCAAGACCTCGTTCATGAGTCACATGAACGTGATAGGAGTGTTAGAGAGACCAAAAGGCATGGCAAGCCACTCGTACAAGCCTCCCTTGGTCTTGAACGCCGTCTTCCATTCGTCTTCTTCCCGCATGCGAATCTGATGGTAACCGCTTCGGAGGTCGATCTTGGAAAAGATACAAGATTCGTGCAACTCGTCAAGCATATCATCGAGCCTCGGTATGGGGTACCGATACTTGTTAGTGATGTTGTTGATAGCTCGCCTGTCGACACACATCCGGTAGGTGCCATCCTTCTTAGGAACCAGGAGGTCCGAGACGGAACAAGGGCTCATGCTTTCCCGAACGAAGCCCCTAGAGACGAGTTCGTCCACTTGCCATTGTAGCTCCTTGGTTTCCTGCGGGTTGCATCGGTAAGCCGCTTTGTTGGAAAATGGTGCTCCGGGCATAAGGTCGATCTGGTACTCGATTCCCTGAGTAGGTGGAAGACCCAGTGGTATATCATCAGGAAAGATGTCTTTGAACTTGGCAACGAGAGGGGCGACAAGAGGGTGCAGGGGTTTCTCTACCTCACTTTCGTTTGCTTCTAAAAGGAGTAAGGCGAAAACGACCTTCCCCTTGCTTAGAGCTCGCTCAACCCGTGTTTTTGCTCATGTGTTTAGGCTCCTCACTCAGACATTTCATCGAACACCTTGCGAGCACTATTTTCCAACTTCTCCTCCAAGCTCCAAATTGCTTCAAAGACACCAAATACAAACACAATACAAGATGTTCCAATACTCTTGGATAGCACAAGGGATGGGGAACACCAATAGATGCATACGATTCACAAAAACCAACAATAGAGAATAACACTATCAAGAACAATGAACAAATTTAAGCTAAATGAAAAACCAAAGCTCTGATACCAAATTGAGTGTTAGCGTCGTGATGGGATGATGGTTGCTTGAGTTTTCGAAGAGAAATCAAAAGGAAACAAAGCTTGGACATGGTGCCCATATGACCTTGGCAAGGAAAGTCCACAACCTTGGCCTAACATTCCACCATGATTAAATAGGTTAAAACCACCATTAATCACTAAAGAAATGACTTGAATATCACCAAAGAATGATTGGATAAAGTAACAAGAATTTTGAGGGAGAGATTTGGAGAGCACTCTAGCATAGCATTCAAACTTAGCAAAAACTGCCCAGAAAACAGTCCACAAGAGTATTTATACAAAACATAAAAACCCCAAAACTCAGTCGTTTTGATTACAAAAACTCGGCAGAAATTATGGCCATCGCGGGCGCGACCTGGCAGCTAGGCGGCAGCAGCGACAGTAGCAACGGCAACCGAGCACAAGCGTCGCGGGCACCACATTTTGGTCGCAGGCGTGACATTGCAGCAACGCAGCAGCTGGGCATCCAGGCAGGCGATGGTCGCGGCCGCTACGGCCTATGTCGCGGGTGCGACAGTCGAGCCATGAGCAGGCGCTGTCAGCGTTTTTCCGACCCTCGACAGCGTTTCCATTCGGCCAAGAAAACAAATCTTTCTGGAACAGATGCTGGCAGCGGTTTTCCAGACGCTGCTAGCAGTTAGTTGTGAGGCCAAAATTTCCCCTGGCGCAACCAGGTGGTCGCGGGTGTCACCAATGGGTAGCGGGCGCTACCTTGGGCTGGGTGCACTTTTCTTCTTCCTTGCCTTCTACCTTGTACCCTCTTGAATCGGCACAAAACCCGAACCCCGATACCTCATAGTTTGACATCTCGGGACAGCCCGGTACGGTACCGGGGCCTCCTGGGTCGGTGGATCAAGCGAGCCTCCTTAGAAGGCCTCGGAGCCCATCCAATGGATTGCCGAGACTACCCTTGTGTTTTTGGATTTCACCGGAAATTGCACCTCGAGATTTACCATGGTTGATACGGCTCGCTTGGCAAATGTTACGAGAGACGAAAACGGAACCCGACACTCTTCACTTATTAATAAGTATTGGGCCCTTTGTTTATCACAAGCTGTATGGGCCTAATAAGTTAATATCACTGTATAAAGTTAAATTCAATTTTTTTTTTTTTTGACATGGAGTTAGATTCAATTAATCAAGTTAACGTATAAGGAAATTTAGTAATTATTTTTTGAAAAGTATACCCTATATTCCATATAATGAATTTTTTTTTTTTTTTGATAGGACCATATAATGAATATTGGTTGTCACTTGTCATTTTTCATTTTTCATTTTGGACTTCCACGTTAAATAGTTTTTCTCCCCTTTATCTACATTCTTGCATTATTATTATTATTATTATTATTATTATTATTATTATTATTATTATTATTATTATTATTATTATTTAAGTTTGACTAGATCTTTTATCTTATTAATAAGTATTGGGCCCTTTGTTTATCAAATTGTATGGGCCTAATAAATTGATATAATTATGTAGAATTAGATTCAATTAATCAAGTTAATGTAAAGGAAATTTAGTAATTAAAGTCATGCTGGTTTTAACCGCTTCAACCAATGGCGGTGTCAACTAGTCAAACCAGCCCGAATTAATTTAAGGTTGTTGGTATTTGGTAATAACACAAACATAAAGTTGAGAATTAATTTACATGTGACAATCAATAATCAAGCATTGAAATGGGAATAAATAACAGACACAAATTACAATCCAGGTAGTGAATATCAACTGGGAAATACCCAACATTACTTGAGAGTTAGGAGGTCCATCCACATCCATGAGTTAGATTTCATCTAAAAGTTAGGCTATAACATTGATGCATATATTAGTACATATCACACTAATTACATACAACATTTCAAGCAACTCAGCATCATTTTCACTTGCTAATAGTGTCGTAATTGGTCCTTAGCTTCTTCGCGTCCTTAGCTTCTTTGCTGCGTGGACAAAGTCAGTGATCACTTGCACCTCGTCCTCCACGACTTGCTGCCACTGTCACCAAGCATCAAGGGGCGATTTAGGAAGACGGAATGATTGATAATATAGAAAGGGAAAACAATGAAACAAAGAAAGACTCGTTTGAAGGATCGATTTTGAGTGTGTTGCTTTCTTATTGCTTTCGTTGTATTGTTGTTTAAGCGGGTTTTTGCTGTTTTATTCTCAATGTTTTGCCGTTGCTTTTGTGGTCTATGCATCTCTCGATGCGAACCTCTTGGCTATTTTAGCTTGAATTGTCGAAAAGAAAGAAAGAAAGAAAGAAAGAAAGAAAGAAAGAAAGAAAGTGTGAAATAATAGTCTTGAGCCCAATTCAACCCCAAAAGCTAGCTTAGGAGGTTGAGGCACCCAAGCCATTATAAACACCACAATATGGGTGTCAAAGGCCGATGTGGGACAACTCAACAGAAAGCGACATATATAGGGTGAGTAAATTAATAGACCTGTGATGCAAAATGGTGCTGCACAATGTTAACCAAGTGCTCCTTGCTTGGACTAGAATTATTCATGCTGCCCTGTGAATGCATGCTGCACTGTGTTAGACAATTTGATAGAGACATGATGCACTGTGTTAGACTTAGACAATTAGTGCCAGCAAAAATTCGCCCCGACCCAAAAATTGATCCGAACCCACCTCAAAGTTTAGAATTAGACTCAAAATTTCCCTAAATAAATCAGAAACCGACCCGCGTGAACGCTCCTCCAGGCTAAACTCGGGTTGATCAATGTCAAAATTCGGACGAGAAATTGATGTCCGTTACTCGTTTGGGTAAGAATAGGTCGAACAATTCGAAAAAACCAAACCAATACTAATACTCCGAAATCCCGCCCAGTATGTAGCAGTCTTACTCCTAAATTCTACAATTTAGGTCAAACAACTCCAACATACCCAAATTCAAGCTGAAATCAAGTTCAGTAAATAAAAAGAAAAAAATTTGCGTCCGAATATTTAGTCAAATCAGTCAATGTCAAAATTGACAAAAAGTCTTTGACAGTACCCGGTTTTGTCTAGGTCGGACAAACTTTTTTGGGTGAGACCAGATGCGGACAGGCTCAAGTTCTGGTTGCAACCGGGTTCAGGCTGAAATTGGGTCTGGTCGAAATACCGCGTCCATATATTCGATCAAATTAGTCAATATCAAAATTTAAATATTCAAGTCGGACAAACTTTTGCCAGCCCAGGTTGCAATTAATAGAACTATAGAAGAGTAGAGTATTGATACTGACCAGATGAAAGCGACTCAAGTATCTCCACAGTGAATCACTTCCTAGCTTACTGAAGTTCAGCCTCTGACAAACATACAACAACACAAAGATATAAGAACCATTTACAGCAACAAATATGATGAGCATAATGTATATAAATATTTAACAAATTCCCCATCTTAGCTTAAGAATTTGCACAGCACGCAAAAATTTGGGTCCGGGTAATTTCGAGTTCAGACAAATTGGACATCGGCCAAAAGTTTGATGTCCGATACCCAGTTTTGTCACGTATTTTTCAGGTCAGACAAATCGGACAAGCATAAATTCGGGTCTAAGTAGAGTTCGGACAATAGAAATTTGAACAAAATTGTGCTTGAATTTTCAATCAAATCCTTCCATGTCAAAATTCGGACGAAAATTCTATAATTGTCCCGGATTTTTCTGGATCGGACAAATCCGAGTTATTGGAATAGGCAGGTGATGATAATTAGGTTCCAAAAGCCTAAAATTAAGCAAATTAAATCCCACATACTACGGATGATAATTAGGTTGTCATCAATCATTATCTCTCTAGTCAAATTGATTTCAACCACCAATCACAAGCAATCATAATATCCTCCCTTAAAGGGAACCACTTTCAAAAAAAATAAATAAAATAAAAAATAAGCCCTACCTCAGCTACCAAGACAAAAATAATTGGTACTCCCCCTCCTTTACAAATTGTCACTTTTGACATAATTTGTACTCCTACTCTACTTTAATTTATTTCTTTGGAAATCTGAAAATGTTAAATAAAATGGCGAATAAAAGAAAAATAAAATAAAAAAATATAATTAATAAGATTAATTTAATAAATTAGCAATTAATGTGTTTTTGAAATTATAAAATGACAGATATTATAGAAATTAGTTGCATGAAAATTCATCAACTTTTCCAAGTTGACTACTTTTTCATATGGTTGATTGTGATTTATAAATGAGAAACATTTTATATAGAGCCTACAATTTTACAAAGATCATTGGAAAAAAGTTTCCTATAGAGTAAGGGAAAAAAATCTCACAGTGTGATCCAAAAGTGAAAATTTTCAAAATATCCCTAATATAACAATCTCAAATAATTATAAATATATTAGTTTTGACATTTCAAACTTTTTTCCGAACAAATTTACAACTTCAACCAATTTACAACTGCAACCAAAAGCTATAAAAAAATTCACTTTCCTAGGAAACTTTTTTCCTTAGATTACAGTCTGTAAGATTTGAAATTCAAATGGACAGGAGAATATTACCTGGAAAGCAATGAACCCAAGAAAGACAAGAATAAAGAAAGAAAAAGTCCAACAAAAACTAATGATTTAGGGAAACATGAGGTTAAGATAAGGTGCAACTTTAACGGATTAATAACAATAATCAATTCTAGTACTAGCCATGATTCTTCGACAACAATATCTAATGGTCCTTTTCACAAGAAATACGAGGGCCCAACAAGATTATTCCAAGTAATCACTTTCTCTCTGTTGTATTAATTGTCATTTAATTGACTGTCATGATTTTTTTAATTTTATATTATAAGTCATTGTAAATATATTGAGAAAATTATGGTCAAAATTATTGAAAATTGACGGACACAATTTCCCAAGAGGACAAATAATATGGAACGCAGGGAGGAGTAGTTGACTGTCACTGTCTACAATATCACTTTTTGATTGATAATCTCTTGTAACATATTTTACTAACAGTTACAATATTATGTTCTTAAGATACTATTTTTCGGTACTAATCTGATGATAGTAATTTTATATAACAAGTTATTGTTTATACTAAGAAACTTATAGTCAACATTTTTAAAGTTCTTACCACACAATTTTCAAAAACGACAATTATTATGGAACAGGGGAACAGACACTTACACAATGAGGAGCATGAAAGTTGTACTCAAAATCCTTAAAATAGCACCGATTGTTTGACTTTGCTAGTGCAGATTGAGCCCATGGTCTTGAATGACGAACCCTAGGCTTGCTCACTTTGTGAAACTCTATACTGTTTGCTGAAATAAGAGAGTAAGAAGCCAACAAATAAGGACTTTTGCTATCCTTCATTCATTTGCACTTGTTTTGCTAATGTACGAATTTGTTCTTTCAGTGGGTACGTAGAAGTTGGATAAAATAAAGTTGGATAGATTTAAGTAGGTTTGACTACATCTAGTACTTCTTAGTAGAAGTAGGCAATGGGTTTTGTTGAAAGTAACAAAGTTCAAATACATTTATGTAGGGTTAGCTAACAGAGCGTTTGGCAAGAATCCGGGGGAAATTTCTCCTGAAAAACTTTCTCTAGAAAATTGTTTTCCTAGGAAATTGTTAAATTTGGAAAGTTTTCATAATATTTGGTCGAAATTGTAATTTTATTGGACAAAAATCAGTTGGAATGATCAAATTACCCTTATAATTATTGTCACTTGTGCTTTGGGTTTATAAAAAAACTTATGGCATTTTTGAAATTTGTTCTCCATCAAATTTCACAACAAGCCCTTAAAATGTTTCCTTACCTCCCAATCCCCCCAAAAGTTTTCCTTGGGGGAATAGTGGAAATTGTAGGTCCATCGTAAATGTTTTTTCCAAAGCCTAAATGCAACTAAATATGGAAAAATTGATCAATACGAGAAAATTGACCAATATCCCTATGGTTTTCCAACAACCAAGCGGCAAGTGCTCTATAATAGTACATTTGGTTGGTCAAAAATCTTAGGAAAATGGTCAATTTTCTCAAATTGATTTATTTTATTCATGTGTTTGGTGGTATTTTGTCCTTGGGAAAATTTTTACAAGGGACTCACAGTTCCCACTTCCCACCTTTACCTTCACTTTAAGGAAAATTTCCCTTAAAAAGGGGTAAGGGATATTGTTCCCATGGAAAACTTCTTTTCCTGGGTTTTTTATCAAATGCTCCCTAAGAAAAAAGTAAAACTAGGCAACGGTGTGTAAAGTTAGATTGTTGATAATTTATAGTGCGAAAAATCACAGTCGTATGCATGAATGCAGAATTATTATAGCTTACGAAAATCAGGCTCTTTGTCAATAACATCAGAGCTGCTGCTAGAGTGATCAAACTCATCATCTTCTTCATTTCCAGTAGGTGGTTCTAGCACACTCAGAGCATTCCTCTGCAGCTTCACCTCAATCCCATTCTTCAGAACCTTCAAAATTATTTGTTTACTTTCAGTAACTAACGCCCTTTTTTTTTTGTATATAATATATAATGTAGAAAGAAAAGCCAACTCATAATACAGAAATGCATAGAACAAAACTAACATGAAATATGAAAGATACCACGAAAAATGTAAGACGGGCAGCCGGGTTAAATATCAAGTTCGGGTAAATAAAGGTTGGATGTATTTCGGATTCTGGTAAATATGAGCGGTGTATTTTTATTTTGAGCCAGCTCAACGGGTTCTAGCTGCGACTTTTTTCCGTTGTCTGAAAAAAAAATTATCTCTAAGTACTATATTTTGTACAATATAGATAATTGAATACGATATCTTCTAGCAATAATAAATTATTTTGAATGTTTTAGCTTAAACTAGAGAAATAATAGATAAATAAGTTGCGCTTGTAGTTCAACAGTCAGAATTTCCAACAAAAAGTCACAAATTTCAAAGAACTGAACTTAAAAAGATAAAATCTTCGGGTCAAACGGACGGGTCAGGTTGACCCACTAATTTACAGGTTTTCCCGGTCCGGTTTGTTTCGGGTGCAAGTGAGAAAACCATGTTCAAAACCCAGAATTTTCGAGCTTATTTTCAGGTCAAACGAGTCAGGTTGACCCATTAGTTTGCAAGATTTCCATATTCAGGTTCGAGTAGAGAAATCGTATTCAAATCCTAAAATTTTCAGGCAGGTTCAGATCGGATCAAAAATTCACGGGTCTAATCCACACATATCCATAAAGTAAAGCAATGTGGTGCAAGCATGCACCTTTTGGATTATAAAAAAATCAAGATTGGCCAAAATTTACATAGAAACAAAAGCAAAATCACCCATGACAACAGAGGAATCTATGTACTACTGAGTAGTAAAAGGAATAGATAGATAATTACCAGCCAATGCCAACCACCAAGTCCAACAGCCTTCTTGACAACACCTTGCAAACCCACCAAAACAGATTTTGTCCTGTTGTTTCCAGTCACTATTACCTTTGTATGCCTTGGTAAAACTGATAGCTCCTCATCACCACTCTCTTCCCTTTCCCTATATCCTGAAATTACTGTCCCACATACCTCTGTTTCTATCATTTCATTCATTTTCACCCCCTCAATTTTCACCTCCTCAATCAAAACTTAACTTCCAAAACTAGGAGACCCACATTGGAATAACTATTGCCCATGAAGTACCATAATCCCCCGATAAGCCACGTTGAGAATGAGGTGAAAAGTTTGTAAGTTGATCAATTTACCCTAGCGAAGTCTCTGCACAAACAAAAAAGAACGATTGAAATTCTAAATCAATTTATTAATTAGGGATAAAAGGATAAAATGAAAATGACAGTTGTTGACATTGTGAAAGTGACAAACAAAATGGGATAAAGGAGATAGTTAGATAGTTACTACCTCAGTCCCATTTTCTTTGTCAAATCGACCACTTTTAAGAGTTCAATGCACATTGAAAATTGAGGTAAAGAAATTTGTGACTTGCCAATATTGACGCTACATTAAATTGAGAATAATAGTTGTTGGAATTATAAAAGAATGATAAATAAAATTATTTATTAGTGATAAAAAGAGAATGACAGATGTTGAAATTGTAAATGTGACAACAAATTGGGAAAATGAAGTTAGTTACAATGAAAAACATTTCGGGACAAGGGTAATATAAAGGAGATCAAATCAATGTTGTTACCCAATAACTAACAAACTACTGCCTCGGTCCCAAATTGTTAGTCATCCTAACTAGTTACACACGTTGGAAATGAGGTGAAAAATTTGACCAATTTACCCTTGCAAAGTCTATGCACAAAAAAAAAACTATTGAAATTCTGAATCAGTTTATTAGTTAGGAGTAAAGGATAAAATGGAAACTAAAATTAATGAATTTGTAAAAGTGACAAACAAACTGGAACAAAGGAGATAGTTAACAAACATTTTCTTAAGGAGATCAAATCTATGTTGTTACCCAATAACTAACAAATGTTGTTACCCAATAACTAACAAACTAATACCTCTGTCCCAAACTATTGGTCACCGTAACTACTTTTGCAAGACCAACTAATATTGGAGATCAGGTGAAAAGTTTGTAAGTTACCCAATTTATGATTTGCAAAATCTCTGCATAAAAAAAGGAAAAACCATTGAAATTTTAAATAAATTTATGAATCTAATAGTGGTAATATTATATAATGTACTCCCTCCGGTTTTTTTAATTGTCTTTCACGCTTTTTGATGTCAGTCTCTGATCAACAATTTCACCCATAATACTTTTATAAAGATCTACGATATTATACTTTTTTAATAGTATTTTTTATAACGAATCTAACAACATCAATTTTGTATGATAAATCATTGTACAAATTAAAATATTAGCGGTCAAAATTTTTGATACAATTACCAAGGTGACAATTAAAAAAAACGGAGGGAGTAATTCGAATATATTGAAAATTTATAGTCAAAATTTTTGAAATTTGACTACACGATTTCCAAAGACAAAAATTAATATGGATCGATCGGAAGGAGTAATTGGAGGCGAAATGGAGATGATAAATATTAAAATTGTAAAAGTGACAAATAAATCCGGAAAGAGGAGTTAGTATTACTAAAATGAATTTCAAAAACAAATATGACACTACTAATATGATGACACTACTACCTCCGTATTTGACGAAATTTTGACAGTTGATTAATCACAAATTATAATGAGGTATGATATAAAATTACCCACCATTGTAATTTTTAGTAAGGGATCTTTCTTATCCCGGTAATTTCATGTTGTAACTCATTGTAATTTGTATTTAATCAACGGTCAAATTTTAACCTAGATATATGCAACATTAGTGAGATCAAAATGAAGAGGAAGGATGAGTTGTTCTGACCTGGATATATGCACAACTGAGACTCAAGCTTCTTCTCCAAGAATTATTGTTAACTGATAATAACAACTGCATGCATCCAAAAATATCAAATCTCAATTTTTCAATCCCAACATTTGACCCACAAAAAAAAAAAAAGTGGATTTGGAAAGAAATTAAGCTCAATATATAGCAAGAACTAATCTACCCAATAAGGAATAATAAGACACCAACATCATTTTTGATGCACTGAAAACAATCAGTCAGAAATGTGAGAGAAAAAAAAAAGCATGAAATTCAAGTAAAATATAGAACTTCAACTAATTGCATGCAAAACCCAGAAAGAACAAAAAAAAAACCCAGAAATTATAATACCTCAAATTGAAAATTTTAAAGAAATTATGAATTGCAATGAGCAAAATGTAGAGTAGAAAAAGAAAGAAAAACCCAGAAACAATAATACAACCTCAAATTGAAAATTTTGAAGAAATTATGAATTACAACCAGCAAAATGTAGAGTAGAAAATGTAACCCAGAAAGAAAAACCCAGAAATAATAATACCTTAAATTGAAAATTTTGAAGAAATTATGAATTGTAACCAGCAAAATGTAGAGTAGAAAATGTAACCCATAAACTTAATACCTCAAATTGAAAATTTTGAAGAAATTATGAACTTTAAAGAGCAAAATTTAAGTGATGAATGATGATTTTTTTTTTTCTGTTTGAAAAGGAAGAACTTGACAAATGAGAGTTGAGAAAACAGAGAGAGAGAGACAAATGAGAGTTGAGAAAACAGAGAGAGAGAGAGAGAGAGAGAGAGAGAGAGAGAGTAAATGCATACCAACTGCCATGGAAACGACCTGCAATAATCGTACGGCTGGCAACATGTCTTTATAACCGGCTCCACTGGGTGATGACCGGCTATTCCCAGTTTTCTGCACCGGCTACTCTTTTTTTGTTTTTTAGCTTTCGGCTTAGACCGGCTTGGGGGGAGGGAGACGAAGAGAAAAAGAAAATGAAGGTTGTCGTTTTGCCCATGGTGTTTTCCAGGTAGGTTTTTGGGGTTATGTGATAATATTATGGTATGTACTCTTTTAATTTTTATATTAATTATCCTCTTTCAAAATTATGCAGTTAAATTTTAAAAATCAATATAAAATTACTATAATAAGATTCATAACGAAATATTTAGTGATAAAAGTACAATATTATAATTGTTAATAAATATTATATATCAAAATTAATTATCGATTAAAAAATGACATTGAAAACCGTGAAAGTCAACAAAGTGACAATTGTGCCATGTTCTTTTGTGCAGTTCCACGCGCCACCTTGCCACATTTTTTCATAATCACCACAATCTTTCCATATTATATCATATCATTTCACACTTTACCACAAGAATCATAACTTTCTTTCACTTTACTTTTCTCTCTCTTCACTTTTCTCTTCTACTTTTCACATCCTCGCTCCTCATCTATCACATTAATTATTTTTACCACAAATTTTACCATATCATACCACATCATATTATACCATTTACCTCACTCAATTTTATCGGACAAAAAAATAGGGCCTTAATATGGAACGATAGGAGTAATTGATATTGGATTCGATGTTTATTTCTCATTTGATTATTTGGGCTTCACAAATAGTCCCCCAAATTTTTAATATTTGTCATTTTGGAAATTCGGTAGTCAATTATTAGAATTATCGATTATAAACTTTAACGTACTCCTTTTGTTTCATATTAATTATTATATAGTTGACTGTTATCATCTCTAATATGACTATTTAATTGATAATTTTTTACATAATACTTTATTAACAATTGCAATATTATACTTTTAGAATAATATTTTTACTATTTTTCATTACAAATCTAATGCAGTACTTTAATATGACAAATCATTATATATATTGAGAAATTTATGGTCAACATTGTTAAATTTTGACTATACAATTTTCAAAAACGATGATTAATATGGAACGAATGGAGTATACTGATACATGATATTAATTTTTATGTAAAACTATCTCACAATTAATTTATCATAAGATGTATAATATTATGATAATTGTTTATGAATACAAGGGTGACTAATAATTTATGGAAGATGGTCTTATACTAGAATTTACGTCGGATTCAATAATATGAATTTCAGAGTATTGATTTTTAATGAACATAAGTTAGAAATTTTTTTTTACCGTGTCCACCTTTTTAATTTGTATTTTTGGTAAAAAAAATTAACATGTTTGATTCACCGGAAAGAAAAAAAAAGATGATAATTAAGTATTTAAGGGTATGTCAAATTTATGGGTAAAAGATAGTTGGATAAAAGTTAAACTTTGGTATTTTTCGATAAATTTTGATAAATTTCGGTAAGTTTTGTCAAATTTATCCTAATGTACCAAAAATATTTTTTAATTTTTTTAAATTCTAATAAATTTTAATAAATTTTGATAAAAATGTATCCTACCCATTTTATGCACAAGTAGGGATGGCAACGAGGCGGATCGGGGACGGGGGAGTATATCCCCATCCCCATTCCCGCTCTCAAAACTCGTCCCAATCCCCGCTTCGGGGAATGATTCTTGCCACATCCCCATCCTCGCGGATTCCCCATCCCCAACGGGGATCTAATGAGGATTTTTTTAAAGCTATCCAAAATCTAACCAAATTTAATCGGACCTTACTTGCTCAAGCAATAATACATCAAAATCAAACAATAATACATCGACGAGGAGGAGGGAAGCAAGTTTAGGTTAGAGTTTCAGACTTAAAATTCAAAAATTACTATTTTATCCTTTCTATTAATATATATATTGAATTAGAATAAAGTTATTTGATAATTTTAAAATTTTTGGGGACGGGGATTTGGGGATGGGGATGGAAAATTTTCCCCGGCGGGGAAAATGGGGACGGGGATGGGGAAAATTTTGTCTCATCCCTGCTCCTTCCTCGAGCGGATTTTGAAAAATCGTCCCTATCCCCATCCCTAATTAGGTTGAGGATTTTTCCCCATAGCATAACAGGCTCCACCGGATTCGAAGATTCCCCACCCCATTGCAATTCTCATGCACAAGCCCCACGTCATCCAAATTTCGTGTCCACTCCATTAACTATATTCCATTCGACTTTTGTGACATTTTAGTCAAACGGTGTCAGACTACTACTGTCTCTTTCACGTAAATTTTAAAATTTTCATATAATTTGATTTTATTCATTTATAAAATAGACACATTATCTAGATGTCATCCTTAAAGACAATCCAAGTTTTGATTGAGGTCTTAACTTTTTATATGGCTGGCTACGGTATGGCGTGGTGCGATGTTGTGAAATTGTGGTGGGTTGTGGTGGGTTTTGTTTTTTTTTATAAATATAGATTGTATTGGTAAATGTGAAAAAGCTGATTGTGGTGGATTGTGGTAAATTGTGGTGAATCGGTATGTTGTGATGGGTTATGACAAAGTGCGGTGTGTTGTGGTACCGCAGCCAACCTACCGTATAAAAGAAAGGGCTTGAATTGATGGTATTCATAAAAGTGATGTAATTCATTTGGAGTGGGTTGGAATGCTATTCGTGGTCTTAACGGGAGGTGTTAAAGTTGGGTAGGAATGGGAAAAGGTTCGGTTTTGTTCGTTTGGCGGACAAACAAGTGGGTTGGAATGCTATTCGTGGTCTTAATGGGAGGTGTTTTAAAGGCTCTGTGTTAGCTATCTCTTGGGCTAAATTTAATAAGAAGCTAAGCTCTAAACGTGTCAAGTGGATTTGGGTTCCCAAATCAAAGCAGAGGGTTGATTCTAGTGTCCCGGCTGATTCTAAGCGAACTTTTTCAAGCCCGTTCATTGTAAACATGAGTCAACCTAAAGTTGGTGTTGGTGCTCTTGAGTCTCTTGTTTGTCGTTCACCTCCTTCGCGCTCGTTCAAGGATGTGTTGGTTAATCTTGTTCCAAATGACAGTGAAGACACAGTGTCGGTTCATTCAGTGCCTGATTTTTCTCCTGATATGGAGAATTCTATCTTAGTGCGATCAAAAGTCGGTGCTAGGAGTAGACGGAGAGGTAAGGTCGTGTTGAAATCTAAATGGAAGTTGGTTTTGGAAGCATCTCGGAAGACTAAGTCAACTAATTTTGATGCGTCACGGACGCTAAAAAACGCTGTCAGTATTGAAGAGACGCTTGCTCGAAACAAGGCGTTGGTGAGAGATGTTGGTAGGCAAAAGGTTCTATCAACCAAGAAGAAATGATTGGTTATGTTTGGCTGGCTTCGTAACTGTTGATTTTCTTGTTTTTATGGCTGCATCTCCTTATTGATGTTGTTTTTTCTTGCTGTTGGTTTGTTTTCGCTGTTTTTTGCGGATTCTTTTTAGTATCTTTGATGTTTTTAACCTTTATGGCTTCTAACTATCGGAAAAAAAATTCATTTGGAGTGGGTAAATACAATCCAATTTTAAGGATTAATTGGTAATATATTGTATAACAATTACTCCCCATGTTCTACAATAATTATGATATATTTGACTTTCACAGTCTCCAATGTTACTTTTTTATTGGTAATTTTTTGTATGATATTATACTAACAATTGCAATATTATACTTTTTGTATGATATATTTGACGATACTAATTCTATGTCACAAGACGTTTTATATATTGAGAAATTTATGGTCAAATTTTTTAATGTTTAACTGCATAATTTCCAAAGACGACAATGAATATGGAACAGTCGGAGTATATTTTGAGACTCGCCTTTAGCAATTTACTTTTGTAAATTTTTATAGAATTGTTGTAGTTTTAATGTTCGTAGAGTATTCATTATTTTGAAGACTATGAATGAGATAATTTTAATGTTTGGACTATTTATTACTTTAGAAAAAAAAAACAAATATAGGAAATAAGGGCAAAAAATATTACAGTGAAATAGTAAATTAAAAAGAATAGTAGAATAATTGAGTACTGCAACTAGAAAACATATATTAAGATCTAACTAAAAATACAACATAATACAAGTGGACAACAAATATTGTCACTAAGGAAAAAAAAATACAACAAATGGTGAATTAAACATAATAGTTAATTAACTAAAAAATAACATCAACTAGGGTGAAAAACTATTACAACTAAATTTTGTGAATTATTTATTAATTATTTTTTTAAAAAAAGGCTATATTTTGATCAAGGCCAAGAAAAATAACTTTTCAAGGGAAAAAAGGAAAAAATCAAAGAAAAAAACTAAATTAAAACATATTTTCAAGGTAAACGAAAGGAAAAATAAATAGCAATCCAACCCAAAGATCACTTTATGATCCAATCTACATTTTCCCCTTCATTTCATTTTTTTGCTGACTTGTATATGATCCAATCTATATTGTCATGTGAACGAGTGATCCATTAAGGATTCCTCTAAAGTTGGTTAGAAGTACTATCTCTATTTTCTTTATATTTTATTTTGAAGGATTGAGGTAAAACCAAGGTTAAAAAAATAAGTTGAGTAGTTAATAGGAAAATTATTTAAATATTTATTCAAAATTAAGTTTGATTGTATATTTAATGAATGTTATTGCATAAGTAAAAAATAGTAACTAATATTAGAATTGTAAAATGAAATGAAAATAAAAATTGATTAAAAGTCGGATGAAAAAACAAAGGGGGCAATTCAAATTCAACTTGAACATTCATCATTTACAATGGCAACACTAGCATCAATATAACTTTGTTAAGTGAAGTGATCAATTTTGTAGAAAACCCTAGCCTCCTTTTTTTTTCTCTCTAGAAAACCCTAGCCTCCATTTCTTTGGAGGTGCTACCATCGATTCTTTTGTCGGTGGTAAGCCCCAATTTGATTTATTTCTAGCTCAATTAATAGTTTGGTTTTACGTTTACGCAAAGAAAGTTGGTTTCTTCTATTGTAAGAGTTTTTTTGTACCCTTATTTAGGGTTTTTAGTCTATTTCTAGAGTTTTTGTTTAGTTGGTGTGTTATAATACGTTGGATGAAGATCGACTTTCAAATCGCTATAGCACGAGTTGTGAGGTTCTCCATCAATTGTAAAGATGCAGAGTCATCGAAGAAAGATGCAGAGTTATTGAAGAAATCGGAGCCGAACATCATTAAGATTAATTAGTATTAGTTATTTGGAAGTTGAGTTTCATATCTATGTTTTAGATCTACAATTGTTCAATCACGATTTTTATTGTAAGTACCGTATGACTTGCTATTAATGAAGTCGTTATGTTTGGTTTCAAAAAAAATAAAATAAAAAAACTTTGTTAAATGCAAAACTACACTACCACATTAAAGGTCCGTCAAATTTATAAGTAAACTGAGTTTGGTAAATTTTTACCTAAATTTACTAAAATCAATCAAAATTTACGAAAACTTACAAAAATTACCAAAGTTAAAAAATAAAAAAAAATAATTCTAATATATTAGGGTAAATTTGGTAAAAGTTACCAAAATATAACTTTTATCCAATTGATTTTTATCCATGAATTTGACACACTCTAAGAGTCTATTTGTTGGGCGAACTTTTAACTTCATGCTCTTTTCAACTCCTTTCAATTTTTACCAACTCATTCCAAGTCCTAACTTTATTAATTCCTTCCAACTCTTTCTAACTATAATTAACAGCCAAAAAGATGGTCATATGCTTTTGGAGAACTCACTGGTTTCCTTCCAACATCTATAATTCAAATAATTAACGGTCAAGGAATTCAGTAGAACTGTTAGGTTCAAAAAACAGGGCGGTGGGAAAATTGCAGCACAGAGAAAAAAGAAGAAGGTCCAAGAGAGTCTACGACGGCAGAAATTCAGTAGAAGATCATTGTCTTCATCGACTGAAGGCAACCTCTCTTTCTGACTTCTCAATAAGTTTCAGGCACTTCTTGTAATGATGGTAGCAGTGGTGTTCGTTCTATTTCCTCTGAAGTATTGAATTCATGAGATTAGTGATACTAAACATCTCAGTTTAGTTTGACTGGGGTGCAAGTTACAATTGGAAAAGAAGAAATCCTAGTTAAATTCAGTCTGCAATTTTTACTTCTATCTACCTCAAATCTCCTGCTGGAAAAAAGAAAATCAAGAGTTAAGTTAGGTTCCTTTTTAGGTGATGATGCATTTGTGGTTGGGTTTAAATCAGCCTTGGAGTTGTGATTCAGCTGGTTTGGGGGCTTAGTATGCAGTTGAGCTATGAGTTTGTATTTGCTCTGAACTGTCAGTGGTTGCATTGCGTGAGTGGAATCAAACAAGTTGATGTGCTATATCTCTCTGGGTTCAGTCAATTCAAGTCTTCTTTATGGTTCAACTTGTTACTGCAACAAAAAGGGTACAGCTTGATCAAGGTCCTCATCAATGGCTTAAAAGTTGGTCTGGCAAGGAGATTTTCCAGCTGCTGAGAGATCAGTTGATTGTGATATCAGTGTGCAGTATGCAAATGAATAGATTAAAAGGTGGGGGTTGTTCTTGTGAGATGAAATCTTGTTTTGGGTGAACAACCTTGTGAAGCAGCTGATGTGTTGGTGTATGCTTGGCAATTATGGTATATTTGTCATTCAAGGGTTGTAATCATGCAAGGGAAAAGTGATTCATTTCAAGGTCTTCAATTTCAACGTGTTTTTTTTAGAGTATGATCTGCTTGATTATCACGAGGAAGTCAATTTGAGGTTTTGCAGTTTGTCCTTGGGAGCTACTGGCTGTGGTTTGGTTGGAAGGTCAAGAATTATCTATCAGATGTGCAATTGATCGTGTTCCTTTATCTCTCAAGTCACAGTTTTCTTTTGGAATCTGATGTAATACTTCCCTTGCTGTTGTAGTTTTCAGGTTTCATGGCTTATGCGTTATCATGTTGTAGCTTGTATTGGCTGTTTTGGCCTCTCTGATTCCATTGGTTCAGTCTGACTTTGTAAAAAAGGGTCCTTTGACTGCTAATTATCAAAAAAAAAAACCCTTTACTTAGTAAGATTTTTCTAAGATATTTAAAATTTTGTGTAATTGTACTTGTTTCATAAACTAAAAAATTTTGGTTGAAAAAAGATAAATTGTAAAACTCAACTCAAAATGCCAGTAAAAAGATAAATTGTTAAATTTGACTCAAAATGCCAGTAAAAAGATAAATTGTAAAATTTGATTCAAAATGCCAACACTAGGTATCTTTTAGTAATCAAAAAATTACTTAGAGGTACCCTAACTTTTGAAGAAACAATTTTTTGATACCCTAACTTTTCAAAACTAATTTTGAGGTACCCTAATTTTTAGGATTAAATCATTTTCCAGCGAAATTCCGATTGATTCAAATCATTTTCATCCACGAAAACAAAGCGCATTTTCATCCACAAAAACACTTAATCAATTTCCCGCCTAAAACTCACCGTTGAATTCAAATAATTGGCCGAAAATTCACCTAATTATTTCTAATTCTAAAAGTTAGAGTACCCCAAAATTAGTTTTTAAAAGTTAGGGTACCAGAAAAACATTTCACTAAAAGTTAGGCTACCCCTAAGTAATTTTTTGTTTAGTAATTGGATAATTTTACTTGACCCTCATCTTTTATTATGTAATGATAAAGCATGAACATTAAAGTTATTTTACAATATACAAAATTCGATAGTACATGATAAAAAAAAATAAAGCGATATGTTTGTCAAGCATAATAACATAATTCAAATATAATAATTAAAATTTGTTCAATACAGTCATTTTTGGTCAACATTTTCAGTTATTAGTCTCATGACGTGATGGTTGCATGAGCCAAATACGATAAAACGACGAAAGTTTACCATGTTCTTGTGTTAAGGGAAAATGGACATTGTAATCGCTTTATTCAGGCTAGTTAAATATCATGTAATTGATTTTTAAAAAATAATATCATGCAATCGAATAACTCTATAGCTCTATGTATGTTATGTAATAGTATGTTGGAAAACTTTATAACTCAAATATCAATAACTTACCCCCAAAATTACAAATAATCATTTATTATAAATTGACACACCGATAACTATCGGTGTCATCCAAATAAAATTTTCTGGTTCCACCTCTACAAGGACATACCCCCTTCAATTCACTGAAATTACTTATATTATAGCTAACCCAAAAGTCATTATGGTTTTCATGAAAACATAATCCCTTAGTAGGAGTCAAGTAAAGTGGAAAATCCCTTTTAACCATGCTTATTAGAGGCAAACACCAACCTAGAAAGACAACATGGACATAATAACTTGCCTTGTATAAATTGATTCGGTAGATAATGGATAGGTCCTGGGCATAATTAATAACTTGCATCTCATATATATATTTATATGTTAAAAAATGATGACATCAAGTGGAGCGTTACAAAAATAAAATTATAGAGATATGGATTCAACTTGAAAACAAACTGAAAGGCCTTAATTCACAGAGTTGTGAAAATTAACTTTGATGAAGGTCAAGTAAGTGAAGTAACTAATTGTTACTATGTATGGGGTTATACTTATTAGTTATTAGGGACTACAAGGGAATGATAATTTATGCTTTTGTGAGAGAAAGTAGGTTTGGATGTGTAGAGACAGTAGAAGCCTAAATTAACTACCTGTTTTGCCATGGTTAAGGTTGGGGACCTGAGATAATTGATTAAATTAGCGTTTTGTACTAGTAAATGACCTTTGATGATAAATTTGCTTGACGTTGCTAAAAGTAACGTCAAAACAATCAAGACAACGTTTGGCGTATGTGTTTCAAGCATCCCTTAAATGCTTTTTTTTTTTCCGATTAACAAAAAAATAGATAAGGCAATACAATAACACAGACCTCTAGAAATCTATCTGAACCAAGGCCAAAAGCAACCTACTTACACACTGCCCAAGACAATATCTTTAAAGTAGGAATCAAAGGTTTGCCACTTTACCCCTCATTGCCAAAAAAATAATAGTAATAATAATAACAAGGATCAATATTAATTAATGATAATAGTAGTAATAAATAATGATGATGACGACGATGATGAGGATGATGAGAAGAAGAAGAAGAAGAAGAAGAAGAAGAAGAAGAACTATAATAGTCATTCCTTTTTTGACTATTATGTTTTAATTTAGTTGGGTGTGGGTAAATCGTGAGATTACAAGGTGTTTTTGGAGTTTTTATGACATAAGGATGAAGGATTGTGAGTAAAACCATGTTGCATGTGTGCAACAAGTAAAATTGAATTAAGAGGTGGAAAATTGGTGTATACTAGATAATATATATAGGATAATGATGGAGGAGCCTGTTCTTAGTAAATTTACACATGCTTGCTTCTTAATGTTCAAATATTGTTCAGTCTGTGGTTTATTTGGGGGGGGGGGGATATGAAGTAGGTATAGTATGTGGTGTCATAAATTAAAATGATGCAAATTATTTGGGAAAAATAGTGAATTATGCTATCAAATTAGTGAGTTAGAACCATACATGTTATCTTGAGTAATATGAATTTTTCTGGGACAACTAAAGCTTTCCTTAATCAAAATTTCGGTGGGTATGATAACCTTCAGTAATAGCTTTTACATGGTTTTGGAATTTCGGGATTCTGACGTGTATATCCCAAGTTATGGTGTTTTTAACCAGGATGCCCTGCGTATATACAATTTTGAGACAGTAGGTTTAGGGGCATTTTTAAGTATCAAGGAGGCCTAAGTGTTCAACATAAAGGTTATAGTACGCTTTGCAAGATTTCTAGAATGGGCCTTTATGTGTTCATCGGATGTCGGAGTAAAAAGTTATGAACCATTGGAATCAGCCTAGAAAGTATGTTCTACCCAGAATTTTTAAGTTGATGTGTTATGTTCAGGCCACTTTTTGAGGTTTTTCCAAGGCTTTTATGAGTTTGTGGTCAATATAAAAGTTGTAGGTCACCCTTTAAACTTTCAATAGATTACTAGCAATTCATACGATATTTACATCCTAAGTTATAAGTCCTCGAAGTATCACTGCCGACTTTAATATTCTGCAGATCAGCCCTTTGTCTTTGGCCAATTTCAAGCCTTTACACTCTTTTTTGGCCTTAACTCTTAAACTGGAGAGTTGTAGAACTTATTTTTACCTTTTCGAAAAGTTCTCTTACGAAATTTTTGAAGGTTTATAGAGAAAGTTGTGTCTTCC
Source organism: Portulaca oleracea (assembly GCA_029582165.1). Classification (NCBI taxonomy): domain Eukaryota; kingdom Viridiplantae; phylum Streptophyta; class Magnoliopsida; order Caryophyllales; family Portulacaceae; genus Portulaca; species Portulaca oleracea. The sequence goes on from CM055893.1 coordinate 7,046,693, forward strand.
GCAAATTTACTGCAAAGTCCGGAAAATTTCTCAAATCTTTTAACTAGTAGTTAACTCTTATTAAGTTAATTAGGAGACTCCCTCCTTACCAAGAACCCAATTTGATTCACTTCATTGTTGCTCCCTGTTCGAGTCCAGTCAAGGTTTCAAATCGCTTTATTTGCGGGTTCAAAGGTACGCATATTGCCTGTACCCTTCTTAAACTCTTTTATTCGAGTTTAATAAGCAAGTGTAATGATATTGAGAATGAATAAGGTTTACTTGTTTTATCACGTAACTATGGCCCTGACCCATTGTTATTTGTGCCATTGAGCACTCCCACAGTAAATACCTGACCTAGTGTCAACCCATCCGGATCTCCCAATTGGTCCGGGTATGCGCATACGAAGGCTTAGACCGATGATCGCAAGCAGGGGACCATTATAGATAATAATATGGCAAGCATGTTTATTGTTGTTCATTGTGGTTTATTGTTTGCAAAATGAATTGAAGTGCGCGAAATAAAATGAATTGCTTAAATTTATTTACTGTATAGGGGTATGCGTATTGAGTTTCGACTCATTTGCAAAATTATTTTTTGTTTTGTTTTAGGTGGTGCCCCAATGCTGATACACAGGTACTGAAAAGAAGTTTGATTAGATTGGGAAGCAGGAGGTCTCATTTATTCTAAAGTTATATGGTTTACTTTTAGTATTTATTGTTGTGGATCGTTGTGGTTATCAATTTGGAAGTTAATTGTAATTTCTTATGTTGGTTATGAAAATTTTTAATTCAAGGGTGTAATGTAAATTCTTCTTAGTGAGCATGTGTCATGCTAGAGTATGCTTTGGGGGTTTTTCATTGTATCGGTGTTCGTTTTGATGGTTTACAAGCCTTGTCCATAATGATGGACGGCGGTAATGCTTTCAGATTATATTTCCGCTGCGCTAATCATTGGGTTATGATATGTTTTAGTCTTGATATGATGATTATGAATCTGGGGTTGTTACAAATGTCCTCCAATTTTACTGAACACATTGTTTAAAAACTATTTTGACAGTTATCAACTATCCACTAATATACAACAACGATCCACTACACCAACAATTATTCGCTATACATCCATTTGCTGCTCACTTCGTTTTTTTGCCGAACATGGTTTTAGTCTACTGTTTGGGGACCCTTGTAATTTAGTTTTTGGTAATGAAATAAAATAAGGTTCTTTGATGAAAAAAAAGAAGTAATCAAACTACTAAAACTAACAATGTTATACGGTTCAAATTGTTGGGCTATATAGGTACATTCTTAAAGGTTAAATGTGGTTGACATGAGGATGATTCGATGGAATAGTGGGTTCACTAAGTTGGATAGAGTTGGGAACGATGCATGTCGTGAGAAGTTAGGGGTGACCTCTATTGAGAATAAGTTTTGTCAGAATATATTGAGATTATTGTTTGGTCATGTATATAGGAGAAGCACAGATGCTCTTGTTTGGATATGTGAACAGATTACATTTCTGTCGCTTCGTCGTGGACATGGAAGCCTCGGAAGTCAATGAAGCAGGTTATTAGATTTGATTTGAAGCATATAGGTTTAGTAGAGAACGACACACTTGATATGGGTGTTTGGCGCCCAAGATTTAGGTTGTTGGGCGAGAGGGTGTGAGGTTGCAAGTAGGATACCTTGCTTTGTGTTTCTTGTGGTCTCCCTATGTTTGTCTCTTTTGGTATTTATCAGGCTAGTTTGAAAGTTTAACTGAATTACCAAGTCAAAGAGCGCGCAGGTATGAAATTTCCTTCTCCTAGTTTTTTTTTTTATTTTTTTGGTCAGTTGGAATCAGCAACCTCATACACTCTCATGCATGCAATTTATTACATGCTCCAAGAATATGTGCTCCAAACATGATCATTGTTCATTTGTATATATTACGTTGTTCACTATCAATAGCATAATATTTGTTCACTTACACAAACTCGGAACACGCTCCCGGTGCATGTAATATACATTACCCATGCACGTGGGAAAGACTACCTACATCTAAACTGTCTCAAACCCGCATTAGCACGACTATACTAAGATACACTATTGTTGCCATTCAATAAAAAAAAGTTGAAATTTCCATACTTTTCAAAAAAAAAAGGTAACATACTAGGATTTGAGAATTAGATTTTGATTGACCCTAATACAAATAACGGGCCAAATGGGGGCCCAAACCTCCTGAAAAAAGGCCCACTCCCATTCACAAGCATACATAAAGCCTTCTCTCTCACGTGAAAACGTCAGCTGTATCTCTTTCTTTTTCCTTGTGGCCAAATTTGGACCTCCTCCTCTCTCTCTCTCTCTATTTTCTCTCTCTAACCTGTGGTCCTGGCGTCCACCTTTGCCGCACACTCCGCCGATCGCCGCCGGCCACTTCTCCGGCGCCGCCCATTGCTCTGCCGATCATCGTCGTTGTCATTTCCGACGTCGCCTTTTCGCCGGTGGTGCCGCCATTAGCACCATCTTCCGTGGTTCTATCGAATCGAGGAATCTACGCCGAATTCTGAGTATCGAGCAATTCAGAGGATAACAGATAGGTGCAGCCTTCAGGTTTCTAGTATCATTCGTCAATTTTCGCCAATTTGCCTGTTTCTCCAGGTTAGGGTTTTCAACATTTGAGGATGTTTGTCGTCTAACTGCGCTGCGATTGTGGATGAATTATCGTGTTGTTTGGTTCTGTTCGTGTAATTTGTTGTTTGTTTGAATGATTTGATGTTATTTTCATTAGCTTACGGTTTAGATTTAAGTTTTTCATTGTCGTATGATAATATTCTATGGAAAGGAAGAGAAGAAGGATGATGATAGGATGGCGGTGGTCGACAGTTAGGGATTGGGTGGGACTTTGAGGCTGCTTTCTTGCATTATGTTGGAGAAGGTTTAACCTTGATTGTGCATGGGAACTCCATGCTGGGAAATGCAGACTTTGGGAAAATGTTGCTGGAGGTTTCTAGGAATTCACGGATAACTAATATAAGTTTTAATCATAACTCTCAATAAAGAGAACTTTGGAAATCTTCAGTTTGTTGATTAAGTATAAGTCAGCTAGGAAATGCAGAACTTAGAAGAATGTTGCTGGAGATTTCTAGGAATTCACACGTAACTAATATAAATTTAATCACAACTCTTAATAAAGAAAACTTTGGAAATCTTCAGTGTGTTGATTCGGTAAAAGTAAGCCAGTAAATGCAGAACTTAGAAGAATGTTGCTAGAGGTTTCTAGGAATTGACGGGTAATTAATATAAATTTTAATCACAACTCTTAATAAAGAAAACTATGGAAATCTTTAGTTCGTTGATTCAGTAAAAGTCAGCCTGCCTATTTATGGAATATTCTGTGTCTGACAGAATATTACTCTGTCCATGAAGGCTCTTAGACTGCCTGTTTGCTCTTTTGTAAGCTAATTTATCCTCATGATTCTATAATTGCCAACATGAGACATGAGACATGAGACGTTGGATCTTCCCCTTTGAGAAGACTATTGTCTTGATGCATTGGAATCCAGAAAGCTGATGATTGTGCTGCCATCTAACTTTTGGATAGTCCCTTGAATGACTGTACACGTACACTGCAAGAATCTTAGCTACAGCTTGGCTGGTTCTTTTCGCTATCCCTTTCTTGATTATTTCTTAAGAATTGTAGTCAGGTGGGTATCAGCCCAGAATGAGCTAATGACATATAAATGGATGGATTTTAGCATGCATTTAAGTTATGAGATGCTGAATACAGCATGTAGCTGGGCAGACCTTTTGTATAACCCTGAATGAGCTATGAGCTATATAATCAAGGGCTCACATTATCTAGATCTGCTTCCATTGATTTGTTTCTTGGGGTTTCTGATTTTAGATAGATTCATTGGACATTGTGTTGTGCTGGGGTTGTATACTTATACTGCATCACTCCCACCCCTTCTTTTTGGTTTCAAGTGTGTGACAAGCACAACTATAGATTTGCTCTAAGCAAACCAAGTTTGGTAGTTTCAATGGCTTTGTGGCAAGTCATGTATCCATGTCCGAGAGGCAGTCAGACATTATTTGGATGCTCCCAAGTGCATGTCAAGCACATAGGTTAGACAAATAAATTTGGTTTTTTTATTGGTAGTGTTAGTTGTCAGGAAGCACACATTATGAATAGTTAGCTGTTCTCATCCAAACATGACCTCTCCAAGCCTAAAATCATGAAACGACTTAGAATCCCATTAGTAATAGATTTTATACTTTTTAATCATTGACTGTCATCATGTGTGTTGTATCCTACTTTTCTGAAAAATCGCATCTGAGCATTTGATTGTAAGTTGTGACTCATATCCGCGTGGTCTTCTTAGATCCATGCTATGAGTGCTTGTAACTGCTTCAGCAAGGTAGTATGACTTTGCTCATTCTACATTTGGTTACTACAACAAAACTTTTAGTTTCCTAGAAGGAATATATTAGATGTTAGGCTATAATTGTTCAACCCTTTTGATTATACATGCAGAGATGGAAAACGTGGATATCACCCAGCATGCAAATTCTTTTTTGGTTCTGGTTTTGGGAGATCTCAAAATTGCAGTAATTTACCAATTGGTTCTAATTGATATTAGTTACCTGCTGGTAGTTGCTGGATGAACTTTTCGAAATGATTTGCGTACAATGTTTCCCACTTAAGCTTCCCATCAAGAAAAATGTTTCCCACTTATGCTTGGATACCTTGACTTTGATCTCATTATTGGCATATTTTACTTAGAGTGTGTCAGATAACTGTAAATAATAGTTTATATCATGGAAGAACTACTATGTTAACATGCAGGTATCCTTCTTGTTCTAGAATGAGCATTATAGGCATATAGCTAGTATGGGATCGTTTTTTCATTTCAGAATGCTAATCCCTCCCAATTGTTGAGAATTGAGGGATGTAACAAAAATGTGGTAGAACATAAAAGGAACTCTAATCTAGCTTAAACTTTTCTATTATGGATGTTTATATGCAAGGTAGCCTCATTTTGAATCCACAATTATCACCAAAAGCCTCATAAGGACCTTTTGATAGTCTTTTTGGCTATGTAGTTTATGGGAGTTTTGAAAGTTAAAGTGCATTATTAAGCCCCATGGGAATTCTTACTAACCCGAGAGTAGTCATTGTGGCCAAGAGTAACCTCTACATGCTTTTCTATGAACCATGCCCTTATGCTTCTTGGGCTATGTATTACAATTGGAGGCTAGCGTAGATTTAGAGTCACCCATATATCCAACAAGTCTCTTATTTCATTCTTTTTTTTTTTTTTTAAGGCAATGGCTTTTAGCCCTTTGTTTATTGTTAATCGTCACACTTCTGGACCCCCTTTCTCTTCATAGGATAATAGGGCAGAAAAATTGTTGGCATTGAGTGCTTTGTAAGTTGCCACAGGCCCAGGGTTCAAAGATTGGTGGAGAGAAGTGGGATAAGTTACTAGACCCCTATGATATCTTTCCAATTCCAAAGTATAACAGCCCATTGAGCTGTGGGGCTAGCCATAGCAGACTTGAGACTAAGGCTAGATCAGAACAACCTGGCATAATTGGTGCTTGGTTACTGGAATTGACTTCATGTAGAGTTCAGGTGATCTCTTGAAAGCTCTGGGTGAACTCCTTGCAACTTGCGGTAGCACTCATTGATTGTAATTGCCGCGGATGCGTCAAGTGGCTTGGTGTTTTGCAACTGAATCCAAAAGATCGTGAGCTAACCTTCCATAACATTCTTCATCATTCCCACCTTCGCATAGCAATATTGATCAGGCTCCTCAAGTATTTCTGTAATCTTTACATTGGATGTCCCTCTTTTCATTCGCTTTGGCCTTTTCCACTTCAGATATTCTTCCCGTCAGAGGTTCTTCACAAAAATACAGATCCCTTTGACTTTGCTCTGGTGCATTTCAGTGAGAGTAAAGGGCATTGAGTTTCTTCGTTGCATTAATTTGGTCAGGTTTTTAGCTGTCTAGGCAGATTGTTTGGGAATTTGGATCAGTTAGAGAGTTTTGGGTTGTTTTTGTGTTCTTGAGGAGTGTGGTACTGGCTTGGCTAGTAAAGAGCGTAAGATGTATTTAGAGAATAATTTATGGCATGTCAGAAAATATTTCGGCTGCGATTTCATTTTACAAGATCAGTGATCAACAATTCAAAGTAGTGTGTGGAGTTGTATTTAGGCGTTTTCTTAACCTATGGGTTGGTCTCAGGATACTGCCTGTGATTTTTTTTTATTTTTTTTTTGGTAATTCAAGAGTAGGCTTGGAAGAGTTTAAGAAAGACGTAATAGCATTGCGAAGAATTTCGAAAATAAAAGAGAGTAAATATGACTTGAGATGTGGATTACTAATGTCGGGAGGAGGAAATAGAGCTAGAATGAACTAGAATGTATAGGCTGAAGTTGTATAGGCATATATGCATGATTCAAACACTGGTAATATACTGCTAATGAATAATAGAGAAAAGTGTGATCCGCGCGCAATTCCAGTTTTAGGATTGACTATTCATGACAAAAGAAGAGGAGGCCTAATCTGTGATCTGTGATCTGTAATAGGATTGACTATTCATGACAAAAGCAGAGAGAGAATGCATAGGCATTTTTTATGTGCAAGTGGCTATCTTTTTTAATGAAACTAGACTTACTTTTAAGGAGAGAGTGTACAACATTAAGGTATAGTTAAGTATTTTTATAAAAAACAGGCCAGCAGATAGAGAATGCATAGGCATTCTTTTACGTGCCAATGGCAATCTTTTTTAATGAAACTAGACTAATTTTTAGGGTGAGAGTGTACAATATTTATGCACCTCAGGGTGTGTAATCTAATTACTGGGATTGTGGACTGCTCTGAATCCATACAGTCCAGGAGGTTTGGTACCAGCCTGAAACAACTTAGAGTCAACCTGAAGTCTGGTCTTCATGGTTGAAATTGCATGTATATATTCCTGCATGGTCCCATTTGTGAGCTCAGTGGTGCCCAAGGATCTGGAAGAATACCTGCAAATCAGGTGGAGATGTCTGTACGTGCTTGTCAACTTGGGAAATGATGGAATCTCTTTTGCATGCGATTTTGATTTTTTGGTGCGAGTGATTGCATGGCCCTATGACCAGTTGGCAGTGACTGTACGTTGTTGGTGGATTGCTGCAAACCAGTTTCTCTTAATCAATAATAGAGAAAGGGTGGGGTGGGGGTTGTGGAGTTTATTCTGCTGACTGCTGCAATAACCTGTAGCATAGGGATCCAACTTTTACCAATCAAGTAGCAGTCTCTCTGTCAACCTTATTTATTAAGTAATTGGTTCCAATATCTGGAATCCTCTCCTACCTGGCATGAAGTGTGAAATTAGTGCAGCATTTATAGAAGTGTCTGATTGATATCAATTTGCATAAAAAATTGGGTTCAGTTAAAGCCTGTCGATAGAAGTTTCATACAGTGTGTCATGAAAGCAGAGTTAATATTAGTGGACCAGTGGCTGCTACCATGTGCTATTATTGGACATGTCCCCTTCTCATCATGTTCTTCGTCTTAAGTTCATTTTTCTGCTGACCCAAGGTTGTGTCATCTATCTTGCTGATTGAAATGACCCTAAGGCCTATCTTATCAAAAAAAGAGTGGTCATAAGGCCTGGCTTTCTTAGTTTCTCTTAGAAAGGCCCCTCTTGGGTATTGTTCTTTGGTGCAAGCAACAACCGTGAATCCTACTTGTGGAATATCTTCCAAGGCTAATAATACTGCTTGATGTGAGTTTGTCATAGTGATATTGAACTTCCATTCAAGCACATTCTTATCATACAAAATTTAGAGAGAAGAGGATCTGGATGTGTTCCGTATTCATTCAATTCTGCAGTATTCCATCTGGCCCATCAGAGCAAATGCTTCCTTGGAGGGGACTGAGAAAACGACAAAAGCTAACATAGAAATGATCATTAGTGGAAATAGCTACTTTATATGGTTGGAACTTGCTCTAGTTTGGGTTTTCTTTTTCTTTCTTTCCCTGTGAATGTGATGACTTTTTGGCTTAGATGTATTTGTGGGGAGCACTGTTTTATTATGCAATGGATATAACCCGACTCCCTTTCTCATCTTTTGACCAAAAATGAAGGGAACCCTTGCCCATGACATCATCATATACTGCTTTTGTGTTCTCATTCCATTGTTCCACCTTTTTTATTGTTATTGTTATTGTTATTGTAATTTATGAAAAGCTGTCTGATATGTATATGACATTTGGTCTACTTTCCATTTTTCGTATTCTTACCCTTTAGAAATAAATAAATAAATATAAAGTGAAGGTCTAGAACTTTGTCACAGGTTATTCAGCGAAGCTCGCCTCCTGTTCACTACACCTGACTAATAGGTGGTCACTACTTCAATCAACATGAGTACCACATACAGGGATGAACATGTAAGCTTAAGCTTCACATCATCTTTTATTTACCGTTATCGCTTGATCGAAGTATATGACACAAATCTCTATGCAGGAAGGAGTCACCGTTGTGGGATTCGAAACTCCGGACTCCCCGAGCTCAAGTTATAACAATGCATACCCAGGAAGCGAAGACGACGCACGCGAGCCGCCTCTCGTCCCTCCACACTTGCACCATACATTGCTGAGCTACCCTGCAGCCCGAGACACGGAGGCGTCGCTCCCATTCCCACAAAACGTGATTGTGAACCACATGTACATTGAAAATCGAGACGCTCCGAGATCCGTGGTCGCCCTCGGTTTAACCCATCGCTTTCGCGCCAAGTACGTCACCGTCGTTCTTTACAAGCCCGTCCAGAGAAGGGTAGGGGGCAGCGCTTGAGTTTGATGTATAGCCACCCAGGTTTAGTCATTCAATTAGGCATCTGCTTATTTTCTTTTCTGTTACCTGGATTTACGTGGGGGAGAAAAAAAAATACTCTCCCGGGAAAAAAAAATGGAAAAGGGGTTGATCGATTGCCCTTGGATTGAATGGGATTTGATGTTTAGGTTATCGGCACATTTTAGATGATATTTGTAGCAGGAGAATTTCTTGGGCAGCTCTTGTTATACTACTAATTTGTGGGAGCTGGCCGCATGTTGATATGTTTGTTGAATGAACTGTACCGATTCTGTAACTCTGGCGCGTCGGGTTATTTATTGAAGGGGGTGTTTTTATGGCTCATCATCGTGATGATGATGACAACAAAGTCGAGATGATGTTACTGGCTAAGCTAGCCTTGTATGGTGTAAGTTGGCTGGGGAGGACTTCCCTTGTGCCTCTGTAGCTTTCTGCTTTTTTATGTTATGTTTTGGGTTGATACAATTGTGATGTAATGGAGTGAATTGACATAATCATGTACACAACTCATTGGTGTCATGTCTAAATTACTGTGATTCTACAACTGCACTTTGCAACCTGCAAGTCTTGCATTACCTCTGTTAGAAAAACTGGGATTGAAAGGTCTTTGAGGCGTGATTGGGATCACTATTTCTAAGACAAGTGCCAAGTGTAGTTAATAAGCGTCAAAAGTGTGCCTATAAGCTATAGCCTATGCCGCATGCGTATGTGTGGTCTGCATTGAACCTTAATGCAAACACGAGTTAACCCACTTTATAACTTATTTATTTATAAGGGCCTGTAAATTTCGTAGTTAAGTAATGTTTGGTGACTACTTACCGAAAATTACCAAAACTTATCAAAAGTTACCGAAATTTACGAAAAGTTAGTAACAACTTTTGCCAACTCTTCAACAACCTCAACGATGTAACTAATGTGGGCTAGCAACTCCTTGGTGCCATGTCTAAATTACTGTGATCCTGCAACTGCCCTTTGCAACTTGCGATTCTTGCATTACCTTACCTCAATGATGTAACTAATGTGGGCTCGCGTTATCGAAAATATAGATTCGGTTAAATTTGGGTCGGTCAATTCAGTTAATGTTAAAATTTGGATGAGAAATTGAAGTCTAAATTCATTTTCTCGGGTTGGACAATAAAAACAGAATTAAATCTGGGTCAAAATTAGGTTCAGACAATAAATAAAGAGAAATGTTATATTTGAATGTCCGGTCAATTCAGACAATGTAAAAATTGGTTACGGACTAGACAAAAAATTTTTCCGAATCGGACAAATTCGGACATTCTGATTGGACAAAATTTTGCGACAGTTAATGTGGGCTGTAGCAACACTTTTGCTGTAAAATATTCTTTTTATAAGCACAAAATGTGACGTGAGTAAGCTTGTATAAAAGGTATATAAATATTATTATGTAGGTAAACAAAACATAATTAGACAACTCGTAACATGTGTGTAGTTGTATGGAAAGTGATGGGCTCACCCGATTCCTTGAAATGAGAGACTATGGCTAATGTAGGCTCAACCATGGATGCCAATAAACATTGGCTTGACTTAACCTAACCTTTAGATAAAATGTCATTGGATCTGAGCTAGTGATTGGTGCAGTTGGATTAGTGGGTCAACGATTCAATTGGTTGGACCATTTAGTTTGGATTAGACCAGTTTTAATTTTTTTAATTACAATGGGTTGAATCAATATGACGGATTAAATTCAAAAGAAAAAATTAGTATGAAAAGTAGAATGTTTTAACTATTCAACTTTAAATAACCAAAATACTCATCATTTTAACTACTATTGTTTTATTAATAATGAAATTTAATAAGGTATATAAAATAAATGAAACTTAAAAAGATCTAAAGAATGAAGCAATAACATTTATTACATGCTTACTGATAATAAATTATAAAGTTTTGTAACGATAGCATAATGGTCATTTCAAACGGCCGTACATAAAAATAGAAATTAGAAAGGTAAAAGTTAAATATAAACAATGCAACTTTTAACTTAGGATAAATCAAGTATTGCCCTATTTTATTATTATTTTTTTTTAGTTGGATGATGGCATAATACTTGTACTTTATGCAGTGCCTCAAGTCCCATCTTTCTCTCTGTCTACACCTCCTCTCTTTGCTCAAGACAAACTGTTCCAAAACCTTTTCTCCATACAACTCCTCTCTCTTTTGTTTCTCTTCTAGAGTCCTAAAGTCTATTAACCTCACTCTCATTGTTAATCCTTTATGTTATATTATAGTGTTAGAGAAAATAGTAGCAAGGTAACAACGGAAGCGAAATAAAGTAGATTGAATTGAGATGACGGAAATTACGACAAAATTCAGGAACGAAATAAGAGCGATAAAAGAACACCATGTTTACGTGGGAAACCGAAGAACTCAAAGAAAAACCCACATACGGCGACAACCAGAAAACAATCCACTATGAGAAAGGAGGAGTACAACCCGATCACTATCACGGGGTGTGATGCAATCAACAACAGAAGAGATTACAACACAAATGTCTCTCCCTCACAACTCTCAATCTTTCTCTCTCGGGATTCACTCGGGAAAATATTGGTGAGACCTTTTTCCCTCTCAATATTTTCTCTCTTGCTTTGGTGTAGTTTAGGTGGAGATACAAGTATAATATTTATACTAATAATGAGAGAAGGAAACTAAGTTAAACTACAAATAACCTAAACAACAAAAAAAGGAAAATCACCGCAGCCGAGAAACCGACTTGAGGTTATCTGTAAAGAGCGCTGGCAGCGCCCAAAATCCCCCTCGGTAGCGTCTCTTATGCAAGGCCCGCTGGTGGTGGTAACACCCCCTGGTGGCGTCGAAATCCCCCCGGTAGCGTCTCATGAACAAAGGCGCTGGTAGCGTTGTTTTTGACGCTGACAGCGTCTCCTCTCCGTTGCCGATTCTTCTCTCGTTCTGGACCCCACCGAGGATCCAATGGGCCACAAAACCCAACAAACTCCACCTTGGACCATGATCCGAGCCATTGGTCCAGACAAACATCTTGACTGTCGCCATCAACACGCCCTCCCACAGGGCGTAGCCCCGCAGGGTTCTCACATGCTCAACTCATCAAGGTTGGGGACTGTCGCTGTAGTTCCTGTCACTGTAGACCCATGAAGGGTGAATAGGTTTCTTTCCTGGTTCCCTTCATCAGAACCATGGAATCCCTGCACACTTTCAGGACACCATCTTTTGCTTCGTACCTGCAACCGTTAGCCTCAAATGTACCCAAAGAAATCAGATTACGTGTTATGTTCGGAATATAACGAACCTCTTTCAGGGTTCTAACAATGCCATCATGGGTCTGTATCCTGATGCTACCAATTCCTGCAATCTCGCAGGCCGAGTTGTTGCCCATCGTCACAACCCCGGTGTTAACACTCTCATAGGACTCGAACCAGTCCTTATGAGAACACACGTGATAGGTGCACCCAGTATCAAGAACTCACTCATTCCAAGCTATCCTACTTGCCGAGGTAGCCAAAGCCTCATCCGTAACAATAAACCTCTCATCATCTGAATCAGACTCAACACAGTTTGCAGTACCAGTTTTGGTGCGGTTATCCTTACTACCCCTCTTTTGGTCTTTCAGCTTTGTCCAACAATTACTCTCTACATGCCATTCTTACGACAGTAATTACACTTCTTATGCTGATTCTTAGACTTTGAACGGTTTTCAGACTCACCTCTAGACCCGTTCCCATCATTGCCCCTTCCCCTCACAAACAAACCCTCACTAGTATGGTCATCACCCTCAGTATCAAATCTCTCCTTAGATAGTAAACAAGCTTTTACTTCACTAAGATTAAGGACACCACGGTTCCCATACAACATGATCTCCTTAAATTGTTTATGTGATGCAGGTAGGGACAAAATTAAATGAAAAGCCTTATCCTCATCAGTGTGTTTCTCATCTATTGATTCTAACTCAGTAATAATATAATCAAATTCACTGATATGTGCTTGCATAGAAGTACCTGAGGGCATTCTCAATGTGTAGAGTTTCTCCTTCATTATGTATTTGTTGGCAAGACTCTTCGACATATACAACTCTTCTAGTTTGGTCCAAAGCTCCCGAGATTTCTCGATATGCATCACGCTCTCTCTGAATAAGCTCTGCCAAACACAGCTGAATCCCTGCCAGAGTCTTATCTTCCTGTTTTTTCACTCTCGTGGACTCAGATTGCCCTGAATCTCCTTCTGGAGCTTTTTGAAATCTTCATCGCTCATAGTTTCATCATTTTTCGAGTTAGGATACTCAATCACATCCCATAATCCTTGCTGAATCAAGACCGCCTTCATCTGCAGCCTCCACATAGTGAAACTCCTTGTTCCATCGAATTTTGGAATTTCGCTCTTCGTGATCGAAGCCATCTCCACCTTACTCTGATACCACTTGTTAGAGAAAATAGTAGCAAGGTAACAGCGGAAGCGAAATAAAGTAGATTGAATTGAGATGACGGAAATTACGACAAAATTCAGGAACGAAATAAGAGCGATAAAAGAACACCAGGTTTACGTGGGAAACTGAAGAACTCGGAGAAAAACCCACGGACGGCGACAACCAGAAAACAATCCACTATAAGAAAGGAGGAGTACAACACGATCACTATCACTGGGTGTGATGCGATCAACAACAGAGGAGATTACAACACAAATGACTCTCCCTCACAACTCTCAATCTTTCTCTCTCGGGATTCACTCAGGAAAATATTGGTGAGACCTTTTTCCCTCTCAATATTTTCTCTCTTGCTCTGGTGTGGTTTAGGTGGAGATACAAGTATAATATTTATTTTAATAATGAGAGAAGGAAACTAGGTTAAACTACAAATAACCTAAATAACAAAAAAAAGGAAAGTCGCCGCAGCCGAGAAACCGACTTGAGGTCATCTGTAAAGAGTGCTGGCAGCGCCTAAAATCCCCCTCGGCAGCGTCTCTTATGCAAGGCCCGCTGGTGGTGGGTAAGACCCCCTGGTGGCGTTGAAATCCCCCCAGGTAGCGTCTCATGAACAAAGGCGCTGGTAGCGTTGTTTTTGACGCTAGCAGCGTCTCCTCTCCGTTGCCGATTCTTCTCTCGTTCTGGACCCCACCGAGGATCCAATGGGCAACAAAACCCAATATATAGAGTAGCAAATCTACAAGTGTACAATTGTCTTGTCCGAGAGGACGCATGGGTGTAGCGAATGAAGAGTAGGTAGGGTTTTGGGGGAAAATCAACATTATATGAAACTCAATAATCAGTTTATCCTCAATTTGAACGAGTTGGACGAGTCAATCAATTTGAAAGGTTTAGAATGATTATACCAACAGAGCAAGTCTATTGTTTTATATTCAATTATTCATCATAGTTACCTTGAGTAATTTGCTTTTAAACAACCATTGCATGGAAGTGTTGGGTTGATATTACATGGATCCCAACATGGTCGATTGATGGGCTGGATTTGGCAAGTTTTAGTGGTGCAAACTCTTGGTTCCCAAGCTTTGACCCAACAGATATCACATGCACTTGGAGCATGTGCTTTGGGCATGTACGGATGAACAATTATGTTATTAAGAATGAACAATAAGTAAATATGAGTGAACAATTATGCTATTGAAAATGAATAATGACCATATTTGAAGCACATGTTCCAGAAGCGTATAATAAATTGCAGCTTTGACCTAGCTACTATTTGTGTTTTAGTGGAATGTCGCGAGGATCATGTAGTGGATTAATAATAAGTGGGTGCTAAGGTTTATATTATTAATCCTAATAACAATGGGTTATTGCATCACATTGTTTAGAGCCTATACTAAATAGGGTCTTAGTGTTAAGCTTTGTTCTATTACAATTGAGGGTTTCATATGTATTACAAGAGCTTGATTTGTAATTTCTGTGTTTATAAGGGAATTGTATGAGACTTAAATATCTCTCCATTTTAATTCTAAAATGAGTATGGAATTGGTGTTTGTCTCTTTAATTTGTTCAAAGTTTAAATTGCTTATATGATTCACACCATAGTCCTAGTGGAGTCGACATTGATACTTGCCACTACCACATCTACACCATACACTTGCAGTTTGTATAGTCCGTGTGACGAGTGACACTTATAAATTAAATAATGATTATTCCGACCTGAGCCAACCACCCAACCATTTACCAGACCATGATAATGTTTTTGGCGCCAACTCAATGTGTTCCTAAGCATATTTCATACTAGAACATTATATACAGTTGAGAAATTAATGATTAAAAGTTTTTAAAGTTCGATTGATGCATAAATTTTCGTGACGAATAACATGAAAAAGAGGACAAAGAAGAATGGAAAAATGATTTTGTATTTAGTACTCCCTCCATTCCTTAATATATGTCATTTTTTACTTTTAACAGTTTCCAATGTAAGACTTTGATCATTTTCTAATATATTTTCAAAAAAATGTAAAACTATATGTTATGAAAATATTTTTCACTATGAATATAATAATACTGGTTCACGCAATAAATCATTATCTATATTAAGAAATTTACAGTCAAAACTTTTAAAATTTAATCGCACAATTTTCCAAGTGACAAATATATAAATATTCAGGTAAGGATGGAGTATTTAGATCGGTCAATTCAGTTCGAGCAGCCAGGTTACGGGTCGGACGTATATCTACAGATAAGTACGGATCAGATGTATTTTGGATTCGGGTAAATATGAGGCGTGTATTTTGGATTTGGATCAACCGAACGAGTTATAATTGCAACATTTTCCCTTTTTTCTTTAAAAAAATTCTCTAAATACTATGTTTTGTACACCATATATAATAAAATACTATTATCTTCTAATAACAATAAATTATTGTAAATGTTTCAACTTAAATGAGAAAAATAACAAATGAATGAGTTGTGATTATAGATTAATAGTCATGAATTCCAAGTCACAAATTCTAATGGAGTTGAATAAAAAAATAAAAATTCTGAGTCAAACAAGTGGGTCAGGTTTGACCCGATGATTTGCTGCTTTTCCAAGTTTGGTTTATTTTGGATCCGAGTTGAGAAAATCATGTTCAAAACTTAGGAATTTTGGACAAATTCAGATATTAGGGCCCTGTTATTTGGTTAGGTTGGACATAACTCTCCAACTTATCCAAACCTATCCAAACCTAACATAAGTCCCAAAAAAACATCATAACTTATTATAACTTATCTCAACTTATCTTATTTTATCCATCCAAACCTGAAAATAACGTAACCAAAAAACATGGTCTAGATTATCGGATCGAGTCAAGAATTGGTAAACGATTCAAGGACACTACAGTCTTCGAATGCAAGGTGTACGGATAGTAGAAAACAGTGGAATTATGACTTTGCATGTTGAAATTCACCACTATGACACTATCATTACTCAGTCATTACCAAATTTCATTGATTGACCCCAAAAACCGGCCAACAAAAAAGGTTTCCATATCCAACACACTTTCCCACTTTCCCCCACAACTTTACTTTACCATTTCCCTTCCTTGTTTGTTTGTCTCAATTCTTCATCTCTAAGCTCCGAGCTTCCTCATGCTGAGAAAAACTTAGAATCTGAGACATGGATCTGAGCAGACTGAGCTTGTTTCTTTCTCTGTTTGCTCTTATTGTTCTCAGTGTTAGAGCTGGAGATATTGTGCATGATGATGATAAAGCTCCTAAGAAGCCTGGTTGTGAGAATGATTTCATCTTGGTGAGTTTTGTGAAGCTCAATTTCATGCTTTTTTCTTCTGCCCAGTTAGTATTTTATTGAATTTTCATCTGGGTATCCTCTAATTCTCTCTGTAATTTCTAATTTGGGTTACTTGTATCTGTTTGGTCTCTTGAATTTCATTAATTGTCTTTCCTTTTTTGGAGTTTTCTTTTGGTCTCTCAATTTCAAGTATTTTCTTCTTCTCACTTCATATATTGTTGAATTTTCATCTGGGTATCCTCTAATTCCCTCAGTAATTGCTTATTTGGGTTACTTATATGTGCTTGATCTCTTGAATTTCACTCATTTTCTTTCCTCTTTTGGGGTGGCTTTTTATGTAAGCGAAAGTTCAAGTTTTTTCTTCAGCCCGTTTCTTATTTTACTGAATTGTCATCTGGGTATCCTCTAATTCTCTCTGTAATTGCTAATTTGGGTTACTTATATCCGCTTGATCTCTTGAATTTCACTAATTTCCTTTCCTCTTAAGCTCAAGTTCAAGTTTTTTCTTCTGCCCATTTGTATTTTGCTGAATTTTCATCTGGGTATCCTCTAGTTCCCTCAGTAATTGCTAAATTGGGTTATTTATATTAATTATATAGTTATATCCGCTTGATTTCTTTAATTTCACTAATTTTCTTTCCTCTTTTGGGGGTTTCTTTTGGTCTCTCCTTTATGTAAGCTCAAATTCAAGTTTTTTCTTCTGCACACTTCGTATTTTACTGCATTTTCATCTGGGTATCCTTCAGTTCTCTCAATAGTTGCTGACTTAATTACTTACCTCCACTTGATTTCTTGAATTTCACTAATTTTCTTTCCTCTTTTGGGGGTGTCTTCTGGTCTCTCTTCTTTTTTTCTTCTCCATTTTCGTTGATTTTTTTTTTTTTTTTGGGGGGGGGGGGGGGTGGTTCAGATTGGATCATAATTTAACAATTTGTAAACAGTTTTGCATCCCAAGGCTTTATGTTCTTTCTTGAACTTGGAATTGTACTCTGGATTTGATGATTATCTGCACAACTTTGAGGTGGAAGGTTGTGCAACAATTATTTCTGAAAGATAATTTTTTGTTATTGTAAGAATAGTTCAATTAGATGAGTGTATTTGGGTGGGATGTGATTTGAGTCACTATATTGGCTAAAATTGTTAGCAAGGATGATATGTTAGAAGCTTTACAGCCTATAAAAAAAAATAAAAATTGGCTCATGGGTCTAACTCTGGTTTTTTTATTAGGTGAAAGTCCAGACCTGGGTTGATGGTCAAGAGGCTGAAGAATTTGTTGGGGTTGGTGCTAGATTCGGTACCACCATTGTCTCAAAGGAGAAAAATGCTAACTACTCTCGTCTCACTCTTTCTAATCCTCGAGACTGTTGTAGCAAACCGAAGAACAAGGTTCGTTCATCTTCATACTTGTCCTATGAATGGCATTGAGACTGTACTTGCCTTAGATTTTACTCATTCATGAGTTTGTTATGTCAGCTTGCTGGAGATGTCATTATGGTACACCGAGGCCATTGCAAATTCACCACCAAAGCAAACATCGCAGAAGCTGCTGGTGCCTCTGCTGTTCTGATCATAAATGACCAAAATGGTAATTAATCGTAGGTTCTCATCCATAACTGGATTCACTGTTGTATAAAATTGAAATGTCTTATCAGTTTTTGCGCTCTAACTTAGGACTTATATATGAGGGCACGTATGGACATACTCCCATACCTGACATAAAGCTAAGACATAAACATGCCCATGTCCTGCGGTTTTCAGTTCTTACACCTTCTTAAGGGTGCATAGTATTCTTACTGAGGAGACAGTTAACTTGCAAAAGGTTGTTACCGAAATTTTTCCGAGTTCATCTGCAAGAAGGTTCATGCATGCAATCATCTTCATGCTAGGTGCTGTTAGAGGCTCATGAAAGCCGTTGCTGTTAATCTTCGCTATTTGTAGATGACCGTGTGCGTTTCTTATGTGTGGGGCATATCACCTATGAGCCATTTTTATTCTTCCCAGTCTAGGTTGCTTATCTTTTGGAATTTCACCTCCTTCAGTAGCTTGGCTATGGGACGATCTGTTTGATGTGAATATGTTATCCTTTCTGAATTTGATACTTAAGTACTGTGAAGGAAACTTGTCAAAACACACTATTTGTATTATATGGAATTTGGCCCATGAATTCAAATCAATCTTTACATGGAACCGTTAGCTTGAGAATTAGTTGCAAGAAAGCAGTGACGTGGAAAGATTCAATAGCGTATTGGTACGTGGATATAGGTGAGGGTTTTAGTTAGAGGGAGGGGTTGTAGCCTAAAATGGTTACTCGTGTGGAAAGTAACTTATATCTATTAGTTGGAAACTAGTCCACTAGCTTATGATGAGTTTGAAAACAATTATTGATCCCTATAGCTCCCCCTAGATTTTACATTCATTGTGAACTTAAGGACCCAAGTTACAATGTCTGACACTGATACGTCTTCCTTCACAGCCTGTGCTTGACGTCTCTTCTTAATGTCCGAGACTCTCACCAAAGGAGGGTACTTTCTCAAATTGTGTCAGATTAGCTTAGTTAGGTAGATTGAAGTTTTTGTTATTTTTTTTTTTGGAGAGTTGGGGGGGGGGGTATGTCTTATCTCAGTATGTGTTACATGCACCCGGAGTTCATGCTCCAGGATATATGCAGGTGAACAATTACACTATTAATAGTGAACAACCTAATATGTACAAGTGAACAATCACACTATTTGGAGCGCAAGCTCAAGGAGCATGTAATAAATTGCTGGCTTATCTGGATGGAGAATGACTTTTTTTTTTTTAAAATAAGGAAGTGGGTAACCTATGAAATGTTGAAATGATGTTGAAGGGATCCCTGAAGTAATTAGCTGAAGAACGGTGGGATATAGACATAGGGTAGGGAGTAATGCTACCTCACATGAGATCTGATTGATGTTTGTTTTATGTCTACTTGGATTAGAATGGACTCTCTCAACGATCTACTTAGGCAGGAATAGGAATCCAACATATGGATTTAGATGTGAATTTGAATGTTTCTCATAAGTCTGATGTGATGAACCTAGTGAATCAGGGGTGGTCAATTCCTTGTAAAATACATGCATTGCTAAGCATCCTACATTGTACCTTTGTAGGATATCTCCTATTTTTTCCTCGAAATTTCTTAACATGATAAATGAAATGATATGGAACTCAATATTTCAGTTTTCAACTAAACTTATTTAACTGTGTGTAGAGCTTTACAAGATGGTTTGTGAACCGGATGAGACCGATCTAGATATACATATCCCTGCTGTCATGCTCCCCCAGAATGCTGGATCAAGCTTGGAGAAAATGCTGTCAAATGGTTCCTCAGGTTAGCATTCCCGTCTTCTGCATTCCTGCAACAATTATGGGGCACGGTTATTTTCTTTTCTTCAGCACAAATATCCTCTATCTGTTTCATTGCTTTTCGTAAAAGTTCTTTTCTGTGCGAGCTCTTATGAAGTGAAAGCAATAACTATGTCTAATTGCTGCATGCTTTGTTTTTTTTCATCAGTATCTGTGCAGCTGTACTCTCCAAAACGTCCCGTGGTTGACATTGCCGAAGTGTTCTTATGGCTCATGGCTGTCGGCACGATTCTTTGTGCATCATACTGGTCCGCTTGGAGTGCCAGAGAATCAGTTAATGAACATGAAAAGCTATTAAAGGCAAGCTTAATTCTTATGGTGCTTTGTTGTCCAGTAATGCTATGCGTTATCATTTCTTTTACCACGGATAGCAGGAATTAGCATTTGTACATTGTTTGATCTCGAGATGATTTCTTTGTGGTTGGCTGCTGATTTCGTTGCACGCTTTTTTCTTTTTGTAGGATGATTCTGCTGAACTGCCAAATATGAACTCTGGGGGTGTGGTGAACATCACCACAACATCTGCAGTACTCTTCGTTGTTGTAGCTTCGATCTTTCTGATCGTGCTTTACAAACTGATGTCTTCCTGGTTCATCACGCTTTTGGTGGTTCTCTTCTGCATTGGTGGTGCAGAGGTGAGTGCTATTTTGTATAGATATCTTATATAATATAGGCTTTGATTTTGAAGATGGGCGTTCCTCTGTTAGCGTTCATTCATACCGTTAAAGGGCCAAGATGTAATCATGGACGTACCAGTTATGTTGAGATTGCCAGGATTTATTGACGTGTGGTTATCTAAATTTTCTACTTCAGTAGATACTTCTGATATGTAGAAATAATTGGTGTTGAAAACACAGCCTTGAATGGATTCTCAATAAGGTGTAATAGTCTCTCTGTTGTCTATTAAGATTAGTGTTAATAAACTTTATTTCCCTTTTTGTGCTTTCAGGGATTACAAACGTGTTTCGTTGCATTGCTGTCCAGGTACTATGTTTTTATCAACTGTCTGTTTTAACTCTTCTCCTGTAAGATAATAACGCATTGTGTAGTGGACTGAAAGTAACAACTTAGAGAATCATTGTTAGCTCAGGCTAGAGATTGTGTCAGATGAAGAGAATATCCCCTTCTTACAATTTTTCTGGTGGTTATGTATTTTACTCAGACACGAGTAAGTGTGTCTAAAATGGACATGGATACGGGGGTCTAGCGTTGGCAAAATTCGGGTTTGTTTAAATTTGAGCCGGTCAAATTCGATTAGTGTCAAAATTTGGACAAGAAATTGATGTCCAGACCCTTTTTTTTCGGGTTGGACTAGGTCAGACAATTTGGACGGAGTTAAATTCGGGTCAAAATCTGATCCAGACAATAGAAAAACGATAAATATTGTGTCCGAATATTTGGTCAATTCGGTCGATGTCAAAATCGGGTTCAGACCAAACCAAGTTTTTCCCGAGTCGAACAAATTCAGGATTCGAGTTGGACAAAATTTTGCCAGCGCTATGGGGGTCGGATTCATCTTATTTTGAGTTCTTTTTGCAGATTTTCAGTGTAATTTGATGTGTTGAGCGTCATATCCTTGTCTGGGTGTCAAGGGTCCGACACGGATATGATAGGGAAATGAAGAGTAATAAAATTTTTCCATGCTTCAGATTTCTACAGCCATTTAGCATAATCACAATCACAATATTTTTGTAAACTGGCATCTGGGTTTCCTCATTTGTTATAATGTCTGAAACATTGTATTATCTTGGCAGGTGGTTCAAATCCTTGGCTGAAACTTACGTGAAAGTACCTCTTCTTGGAGCTGTATCGTACCTTACTTTGGTTGTTTCTCCCTTCTGCATCACATTTGCTGCACTCTGGGGTGTTTATCGGGATCTAAAATTCGCATGGATAGGGCAAGATGTGCTTGTAAGACAAACTTTTCTGCAGATATCTTGCCTACAACTTTCTGGGATCTCTCTTCTATCATTTGTGGTTCTATAGTAATATTTTGAGTTTTTGCTATTCTTCTGAATTCAGGGAATCGCATTGATAATTACTGTCATTCAGATTGTTCGAATTCCCAATCTCAAGGTAATGATATGGTGTCCCCCCCCCCCCCCCCAACCAGACTAAGTAACTAGGTAACATGGAAAAGGCCAAGTTACACTAGGGCCTGTAAAATCCGTTGGTAAAAGTTTAAGTTTTGGTAACTGTTGGTAAACAAAGGTAAGTTTTGGTAAGTACTGAATTTCCTGCTAATTGTCTACTTTACTATTGTGTGAATCAGGTGGGAACGGTTCTTCTGTCTTGCTCCTTTTTGTACGACATATTTTGGGTCTTTGTTTCGAAAAAGTTATTTCACGAGAGTGTGATGATCGTGGTAAGTAGGCGTATCAACAACTTCTTGTCTAAATGACCTGCTCAAATTCACTTCCCAAGTCGTAATTGAAAAAGCTCTTGACATCTATTTAGGTGGCTCGTGGTGACAAAAGCGGGGAAGATGGTATTCCGATGCTACTAAAGATCCCACGCATGTTCGATCCTTGGGGTGGTTACAGCATCATCGGTTTTGGTGACATATTGTTGCCAGGCTTGCTCGTAGCTTTTGCTCTCAGGTTCGAATTATGTCTTTAATTTCCTCCTCCGGTGCTTGGTGCTATAAATGTGTCTTCTAACTGATGTAGGCTCACCAAAGAGTTCCTTGTCAAAGCTGTGACATATAATGCATAATGCATGGCGTATGAAGAAATCTGCTTTCTGTTAAATGGGTTGACCTGGCAAAATTGACCTGACCCAAATGACCCACCCGAACCCGACTCGTCCGAGACCTAAAAATACCAAGCCTAATTAACCCGAAGTGGACGCGAACCCCGTTGCGACCCAACCCGACTTGACCCGACCCAAATTGTATGTTTTACCAAAGTTGTTTGCTTTTTTAACTATAATCTTATCTAACAAAAAATAAAGCAACCCAAAATCAGCCCGACCCGAAAATGCCCCTACCCATACCTTATTGACCTAATCCGAACCTAACCCAAATGTAAATTGTGGTAACATGACTATATATATGTTTGGGCAGATACGATTGGTTGGGAAAGAAGAGCCTTCGAGCTGGCTATTTTTTGTGGGTGATGATTGCTTATGGATTAGGTAAATCAACCTCCTTTTGTGTATTATCTATTTTAGTGCTTTGACAATTTTTACCATGTAAGTTTGCTTGAATTAATGGGTGAAATTTCTTGCACATAATAATCAACAGGTCTTCTCATTACTTATGTGGCATTGAATTTGATGGATGGACATGGCCAACCTGCTTTGCTTTACATTGTTCCCTTTACACTTGGTAAGTATTTCAATCGATGCTGACGGGTTGGTGTCTGCATGTGTTTGTGTTGTGTGGAATCATTAATATTGTCCATTTGGTAGGTGTGAGTAGTTTTTGATTTGGAACTCGATCGGTTATTGTTTGTAAGGCAAAACTGTAAAGACCAGAATATATCATCTAGACCTAGCAAAACATAACTCGAGACCCGAAACCTGGAACCGGACCGGCACCTAGATGGATGACCCGTATCCCAAGAAAACCCGACTAGGAACCAATCTGAACCACGACCCGAAAAATGACTCAATGAGGTTCCATACCCGAATGACCCCAAATTGAACAAGAACCCAGTCTGAAAGAACCTTACCCGAATAAGGCTCAGCCGAAGTTAACCCGAACCCCAACCTCCACTGAACCGAAATTGGTTGACTAGATGCCAGCCCGAACCGATCTTCACCCGAATTGATTCACCCATTTGCCCGGTCTATCATCTAATTGGCAACAGCTATGTTGCAGAACTCTGCTTTCCTACTAGCATTCCTAACATCAGTGGTTGATATTTGATAATCTAGTATTAGCAATGTAGTAAGGATATGTATGGTTAGTCAACAAGTCAATCCTCGATTACTCATCAGTCGCAATCAAATATTAAAATGTCACCCCGAGGGGAGTCCCTCTTATATAATTTTACGTGAGACGGTCTTTATCTTGAAATTTTCGATGGTCCTCTCATTACTTAAGTCAACGTCCAAGTGACATAGGCCCTGTTCTTTTCTGCGATATTTTGCGGTATGGTGTGATGTGGTGGAATTGTGGTGGTTGTGGTGGAATTGTGGTAGGTTATTGGTATGTAGGGTAGGTGAGGAGAGAGAATGTAAAAAGTAGAGGAGAAAAGTGAGGAGAGAGAAAAGTGACGATTTGTGGTAAAGTGTGGTGAGTTGTGGCCACAGTATGGTATCTTTGTGGCCATAGTGATAGCGACATAGATAGACTCTATGTAGAATAACTAATAATGAACATGTTTGCTTCGAATGACAGGGACGATGTTGATGTTGGGGAAGAAGAGACGCGAACTAAAGGTTTTATGGAACAAGGGGGAACCGGAAAGGCAGTGCCCTCACTTACATCTACATACGTCGGAGTAACCGACATGAACGAACGAACGAAAAAGGCCCAACCCTCTAATCTTCGCTTCGCCCCAGTGAAGTAAAATGCATGCTGGAGGCGCATTCCTAAGTTCGTCTGTAATTGTATTATATTTAGCGCGTTGTGTAGTAAATCGTTAATATCTTGACTCAAAAGATACAGCAGAAGTGATTGAGAATGAGAGAACAACTGATAGAGAATCCCTGAGTGGTAAAACGGGGAGAAAGAAGAAAACATTTTGGGGTTGATAACTTTGTGATGACCCCATGAGTTAGTAGTTGAGAAGAGAAGACAAGAATTAGCTTCTATTTTAGGCTTCTGTTTGTAAGTGGTTAATGATTAAATTTGTGTACATCTACTACTCTGGAAATTATTGACGCGAAAAAAACTTTGATGAAGAGGAGAATTAAGTACTACTTCCAACCTTTGTTCAGTATTATTTGTTCCCTTTAAAAATTGTGTAGTTAAATTTAAAAAATTTTGACCATAAGTTTTTAATATATACAATGACTTGTTAAATAAAATTACAATCATTAAATTCATAACGAAATACTATCCGTAAAGTATAATATTATACTTATTAATAAAATATTATATAAAAAAATTATCAATCAAAGAGTGACATCGGAAGTCGTAGGTTGGAGGCAAATAGTATGGATGTAGGGGGAGCAAGCATTGGACTGATTTGCTTATTTTTTTTTAGGGCTTTGATATACGTCGCCCACCTTTTTACTAATGTCGCCCCCCAAAAGACATTTTATACCCTCTCCTCTCTCTCTCCTCTCTCTCTCCTCTCCCTCTTCCTCTCAAATTCTCTCAACCTAAAATATTACATTTTTGAAATTAAATTTAAAATGTCAATGGAAAGTGGAAATTCATCCGAAGCGGAGGAGGTTAGTTTGTAAAATTACATTTTTTGTACTAAATTTTGTTAATTTTCGAATTTTATGAAAAATTAAAATTGCGGCGTGCTGCAACCGGCAAATCACCGCGGACTTGCCGCGCGAGGATCGCGGCAGCACGGCGGTAGGTGCCGCGCAGAACGCACGGCAACACCGCGGTTATGCCGGCTAACGCGTCTTGCGGCAGCGTCGCGGTGCCGGCTAACGTCTTGGCGCGGCCAGCAGTCTTGCCATACAACTGGTGATTTTCTTTTTTTTTTTTGAAATAATTTTTATTATTATTAATTTTTTAGTTATTATTATTAATTATTAATTATTTTTAATTGTATATGTGTTATTATTATTTTTTAATTATTGTTTTTATTTTTAATTATATATTGTGTTATTATTGTTGTTATTGTTGATTATGTTTTTGTTATTATTAATAATGTGTTGATTTTTAATGATAATTTATTTCAAATTATATGTTTTAATAAATAATGTGTTGAAGTGTTAAATGTTATGGTTATTAATAATTAATGTGTTTATTGAAATTGTTACTTGAATATTAATAAATAATGTGTTTATTGTAATCCTTATTTGAAGTGTTAATTATTATGATTATTAATAACTAATGTGTATAGGAAATTGTTACTTGAAGTGATAATTATTTTTATTATTAATAATTAATGTGTTTAGTGAAATTGTTACTTGAAGTGTTTTTATTATTAATAATTAATGTGTTTAGTGAAATTGTAATTGATAATTGAAGCGTTAATTATTATGATTATTAATATTATTATTAATAATGTTTAGGGTTTATTGTTTAAGTTTATGAATGTAATTGTTAATATTATTGTTATTAATATTACTGTTATTGTAATTAATAATGTTATTGTCATTGATATTCTAAGTGATTAGTTTTATTGTTAATTATTTTAGTATAATTGGGTAAATTTTGGGGTAATTAATAAATGTCACATTGTTCTGCAGTTTGAGCTAGAGGAGTTTGGCGGAGACGGTGTTGATTATTCCTCGTTCTTTGTGACACAAGATGTGTTTGAAAATGTAGAAGCAGTTCTTGAGTGGGCCAACGATATAGCTCGGGGCATTGGGTTTAGGTTTGTAAGGGCATCATACAAGCAAAAAGATTTAGATAATGCGCGGAGGTGTTACTTGAAGTGTTATAGGTACGGCAAATTTCGCGGGAAAATGATTGATCTTGATGCAGCAGCGAGTGGTCGGACGACGTCGACGAAGGCGTGCGGTTGTAAATTTGACATTGTAGCGTGGACACGTAATGAAACAGAATGGCGAATTCGTGCTTGTGATGGAGATAGGGGGAAGCACAATCATAGGTTCATCGTGTACGAGGAAGGACATCGTCACGGAAACCCATTGAACTGTGAGATGAAACAACATGTGCGTGAAATGACCGACACGGGGTGCACGCCGGCCACTATACAGACTTCGCTGAAGATAAAGTTCCCTGGTTCTAATTCAAACATTCGACAAGTATACAACGAAGATGCGCGCCGAGGGTATGGATGGGAGGACAACTCCCCAACAATGTCTCCACTTTGGCTAAGGCTGGCGGGTACATCTCCTATACAAACTTTGATGATGATGGCAATCTTCGTCAACTCTTTTTATGTCACCCGTACGCATTGAAGTTGCTCCGTACGTACCCGAATGTAATTCTCATCGACAGTACATATAAGACAAACAAGGCGAAGTGGCCCTTATGCGAGCTGGTTGGCGTGTCACCAACTAACAAAAACTTCCAGATTGCTTACTCGTTCATACGGGACGAGAAGAAGGAATCCTATGAGTGGTTGCTTTGGAAGTTGCATGAGTTGTTGGGTCCCGATGTTACTCCCGGTGTGTTTGTGACGGACAAGGAATACGCGTTGAGTGGAGCTATTGCCAGAGTTTTCCCAAGTGTGCCTCACCTTTTGTGCATATGGCATATTGGGAACGATGTGGAGAATAAAGTCAACGCACTTACTGGGGGGGAAGAAAAATGGTTGCGGGCTACATTTCAAACATCATTTCTGGAATCCCATTGTTTATGCCACGACTGTTGAGATTTTCGAGATGAAGTGGATGACTCTCCAAAGCGTGTGGATTGGAAAGAACAAAGATGTTGTGAAGTATCTTAATGATACGTGGATGCCGTATAAGGAGAAATTTATTTGTGCTTTCACCGTGGTCCTCACTTTGGGAACACTGCGACTTCCAGGGTGGAGAGCCAGCATTCTACTCTGAAATATTATATCAGAAGTGGGAGAGGCACATTTGATCGTGTCTTTGTGAGGATTCACCATCATTTGGAGAATCAACATACCGAGATTAAGAGGTTGCTTGAACAGTCTATGAGTGCGCATAGATATCATAGGGAATCTCGATTCTTCATGCATTTGCACAATCATGTTTCTCACTATGCCATTGATTTATTAGCGTTGGAGTTCAGTGAAATGGTGAAGATGAGGAAAGCTACAGGCACACCAAGTGCGATCACAAGTTGTGGTCAACCCACCACCTTCCGTGTGCGTGTTCTATTATGCACTTATACAATAATGGAGAGCAGTTGCAGTATACAAATTTAATAATGTTCTGGAGACAACTCACGGTCATTGGAGATGGTGACACCCCGGGGTCAAATGATGATCCATCGTCCCGGGACTTGAAGCTGTTTGAGTTCCTCGTGCAACAGGTTCGGGAGAAAGATCCAGCAGTGATACGCGACGTATCCCAGGTCATCCACGAGAGGTTGAATCCCGAGAGTGCCGATATTCCTAATCCAGAGATCAGCCCCCCGCACATCGGGAGACCCAAAACTTCCAGATCCACCAGACGCGAACCCAGTGGGTTTGAGTACGGCCGAATATCGGTTCGTGGTAGCAAGACTAAGTCGAACTCCTCGAGGAAAAACAGAACCAGTTCTTCTTCCGTCGGGATGGGTGAAACAGGTTTGATTTTCATTATCTATTTTTTATAATATAACAAAAAAACTAAATGATCTTATTTATAAGACAGATGCGTCTTTTGATGTGCAGTTATTTCCAAGATGTGTATAGATCCGTTCCCGTACAAAGACGATGTGCCACATTTCTTTCTACCTTATATTGTTGGTTGGACGGATGTTGAGTCGGATGGAAACTGCGGGTTTAGATGCATTGCCGAGGCGACTTATGGGGGCCAAGAACAATGGCAAACTGTTAGGAGTACAATGGAAAGTGAATTCCGGGCGCCATAACATGTATTTGGCGGCACACTTTGGGTGTCGAGGAGTACGATAAATCGCTCAACCGGATAAGTGGTAACATGGTTTGGACCAGCGAGTTCAACATTGGATGTCGACTCCTGCGGATTTATTTCCAGCAGCGACAATGTTGAACATCATGTGGATTAACATTGCAACACCACCTGGTGAATTTGAGCAGCTAGCTTAGTTATGTATATCAATGTTACCCTTGAGCAAGAATTGGAATGAGGAGACCTGCCAAAATATTCGGAATAGTGCATGCATACAAGGCTCATTACATTCTTCTTCATTTACACGATCAATGCCCTCTACCACCGATTCATACTGGGTGGCACCGAGGGAGAGACCGTACTGTTGAAGGTTGGGATGAGCCGTTTAAGGGTCGTATTGATCAATGGAAAGGTCTTAGGGCTGCTCAAACAAGTTCTTTGTCTTAGGAATTAAACTGTACGGTCATATATGTATTTGTATGGCATGACATTGTCTCCACGGCGGTTGTTAAATTCTTGTTCATTTTATTGTGATAATTAGTAGTGCTGAATTACTTTAAATAAACTGCACAACAGTAAAACCAACAATTAAAATACCGCACAATACATCAAGTCTACGATACACCCACACAAATTTAAACTTACATCAGTCTTAAAACGACAGACAATCAACCTAAAAATTAAAATGTTCTACACAAATTAAAAATTAACAACTAATTCTACTCCTCCTCCTCCTCCTCCTGGTCGTCTTGTTGCACGGGGACCTGAATATTCATTTGTGCACACCATTGAGCATACATATCAGACATAGTTGTGAAACTATGATCACTCACTAGCCTTGTCGCTTCAGCCATTTACGACTAGGTGGTCGCAACATCGTATTCGCTAGTTACGCCACACATATGACCACTATGAAAAAAATAGAAAGTTATTTAATAATAACATTTGTTAGCTTATAATTGAGTAAAATATGCAAAACTACTATTAAAGCATGCTTAGAGGTTTGTACCTGTTCGAGGGAACGCGGCTCATCGATTGTGGATTGGCTGGTGGAGGTGTTGTTGATCAAAAACTTATGAGAATGTACCACAAACCAATCATTATATGCATCATCCACTTCAAAAGGCACACGTTTTGTGCGTGGCAAAGCCGTCAGGGACAACATGTAACCAAAAGGAAATGTCCCCCAAGCAGTGTTGACGCCGAACTCATCAAACTCCAATCAGACGGCCCCTTGGCATTGCTCAGCTTTCCTAGGGCGGGGCAACATTGGGGGAACATGTTGTCGGTGCCCTATCTGACGAACAACGCGATCAGGCATGTACCACTCTGTCACGTCATATGCATGAATGGGGCCCATGTACAACGTCCTCTGGCAGGTCCTGTAAGGTGTACCTCCATAAGGGCACCAACACACCAACGCGTCCAGGGAGGCCCTCAACGCCCGTAGGCGTGTCTCCGATCTAGCCATGTGAGTGGGAAACCACTTGGCCGCGCGCGGTCCCCGAACCGGTTGCTCACTGTGTGGCCTAAATGATGGAAAATACTCATATATCCAGGCCTGCAAAAGGGTCAAACACCCAGCTATCTTCGCTGTCCCAGCCCTGCTCGCCATCCCTAACTGTCGATACAGGTACGCCAGTGTAATCGCACCCCAAGCAACTGTATCGATAATATCGATGCGGGCGTACTCATCCCTCGATTTGTCCACGAGGATAGTGTTTCCTAACAAGCTCAACAACCATGCACGTGTCCTATGGGGAAGGGGGTACATGGGCGAAACAGCAATCGACCTCAAATCGACATCAGCCATGACACCCTTGTCATAAATGCCCATTTTCTTTAGTTCCGGCATAGGCTTCATGAAAATAGTCGAAACGAACTCATTAACCGCTGCCCGAGCAAGACAATCAGGCATCATACCATCAACTGGAAGGCCCAAAATGTGTTCCACATCGTGCAGCATGATAGTCATTTCACCAAAGGGAAGGTGAAATGTGTTCGTGTCGGGTGCCACCTCTCAACGAAGGCCGAGATCGTCATATCGATGTTTTCATACATCAAATCTACCAAAGTGGTCAGTTGGACATTTTGCAGTGCACTCTGGCATACGGGATCCATTGCGGGCCTCATTGACCTCAATTCCCTCAACGCATTCCTCTTCGTCACGCAGTCAAGAACTGCTCCCGACGAACGCTCCCGACCATCCCACATTACCCGAGCGATGTGACCTCCAAAGCTCGGTATAATGTCCCCCAATTGTGGTCCCCCGGAAACATTACCATCAATCTTCCAGTCTTCCTCATTTCTCCGGCTCTTCTTACTTCAACTGCCGCCACTGCGTCTCCCCCATGTCGCAGTGTGGCAAACCTCCCTGACGCATCTCTCAACGGCTCAACCCGTTACTGCATATCAAGTAGAAGTAGGGATCGCCCCCGGGACTTCAGGCTCTGTCCCGTCGTCCCCCGTTGTCTCCGTGTCGGTTGAGTAATCAACATGTTCATTGATATGGTCAATTAAGCCTTGCGTGGTCTAACTGTGCGTGTCCTGCTGCCCAACCGCATCAACAGGTGCTTCTACCGCATCAACAGGTGCTTCTACCGCATCAACAGGTGCTTCAGTACCTCGGCCCCTACGTCGTGCTGACGCAGTCACATTACGTCGGTGCGGGTTCCCAGTTTCACCCCCCCCCTCCAACCAGACGGATTCTGGTTCGACCTATCTAGAAACCCGGAAGCCCTGCCCCTACCTGCCATATTAGATCACCTACATAATAATAATAAAAATATTTAATTATAGATTGATAATCTAAACCCTAAAATCTAAATTAAATAATAACAATAATATTAACATTTAGATTGATAATTAACATAATAACAAATAAATTAAATAATAACAATAATATTAACATTTAGATTAATAATTATCATAATAACAAATAAATTAAATAATAACAATAAAAATTAAACTAAATAATAACAGTGACAATTAAACTAAATAATAACAACAACAAATAATCTACATAATAACAATAACAATTAAATTAAATAATAACAATAATAATAATCACAATAATAATAACATTCATATTTAAATATAATATATAACTTTTATAACACTATTGAGAATAGATTTACAATTAATAAATATTCATCTTTTACAACATTATAATTATTAATATTATTATTACTAATATTATCATAAATACCTAATTAATAAAATACATTAACAATAATAATAACAATTATATTAACATTAATATTAATAATATTAACATTTACAGTGATAATTAACATAATAACAATTACAATTAAATTAAATAATAACAAAAACAGTCACAATATTAATATTAATACCATTCATCTTTTAAATATAATTTATAACAAAATTACAATTATATTAAATATTCATATTTTACAATATTATAATTATTACATTTATCAAAAATAAATATAAATATTTGGAATTAATAAAAAAAAAACCGACCGTGCCGCGTGCCGATCTCGGCAAACCGCGGCAGGTTTGCCGCGCGCCGATCTCGGCAAACCGCGGCGGACTTGCCGCGTGCCTATCTCGGCAAATCTGTCGCGGATTGCCGAGATCGGCACGCGGCAAGTCCGCCCGCGGTTTGCCGAGATCGACGCGCGGCAAACCTGCCGCGGTTTGCCGAGATCGGCACTCGGCACGGGCCATTTTTCCGGATTTTTCATGTTTTTTTTTTCAAATTAATAAATTCATATTTAACAATTATAAACACATAAAACTTACAAGAATATCGTCGTTTTCAATCTCCGGGAAGATGTTGATGTTGTAGCGTCCCTCGTCGTCGTTGGTAGAGAGCGTTTTTTAGAGAGATAAACTAGAGAGAAGGTGGAGAGTAAGATTATGAGGGTGAAGGGCGTGATTGGAAATTAAAATGAAAAGGTGGGCGACATTAGTAAAAAGGTGGGCGACGTATAGTAAACGGGTTTTTTTATTTGTTTTTATGTCGTTCTTCATTACAAAAAGTTGGTTTTAAACTCTGTGCAAATGCACTGCGTATAACAAAATAGATATTTTGATTTAAAAAATGGATTAAACTACAAATGTAAGAATTTGAAAGAGGAACAGCAATGAATTTATGACATTATAAGGTATCAAATAAGATGTGCAATGAAAATACATAATTTCAGAAGCTCAAGACGAAAATGGGATAAAAAATAAAGTTCCAAGACAAAATACTACACTAAAATGAAAGTATGTGGAAGCAAAGTAGTAGAACTCTATGTTTCGGCATTGATAAAAGACCATCATTTCCTATCATATTTGCAATTTAATTTAGTCATCATTGAATGACATTATACACCTGTATCATAAAAATTATGAAATAATTATAAAAAATTAACAGCAATAATATGAAACTTGAAATTTATCTATATTTAATACTCAAAACTGTAACTTAAAACAGTAAGGGTTTTTTTTTTTCTTTTCCTTTTTGGTGTACATATAATATAGTCAACAAATATAATTGTAGGATGTATAATTTCTATTCATGTGCTGTCATAACTATTCAGCAATAAATTCATAAATTTTATTGGACTTTATCTTTTTGAATAGATATTGTTCACCACAGAGGAAGGTGCATCATCATAAAATGCTATGGCTCAATCGATGCCACACAACTCTCAGCTGAGTCTTATAGACCAGACCGTTAAACTTATTAGCATCCCAACTTCCCTAGACATTCCTTAAGACCCCGCACAATTTGACCCAACTCGATAAATCAACCCGAAAACGCCCAAAAATTCAGGGTTAGACTCGAAATTTCCAAACCTGAAACCTAACTAAACCCGAAACCAACCCGCCTGCCCGAACCTGATAACCCCATGCTTTCTACAGTACCTTTGGCAAAGCATTCGCTCAAAAAATGTTGTTACTTAAATAACATTACAAGCAATCAGACAGACATATGTGGCCTGTGAATAGCTACTTTCAGTTCCACATCTGAGCAAATACAACATCGGTTGGGCATTAGCTTATTCTAGTCTCCTAGAGGGACATTTTTCGGAACAAGGGATGTCACTAGAAGGAAAGGCATGAACATGGACAATGCAATTCTGCTTCATACTTACTATTAAGAGGCACACGTATACTGCATACATACAGTCACTAGTTACAAAATTGCCATGCTCCCTAATTGTCAGAATGTCGATGAAATTCCCCCACCATTCATTCAACGCATCATGCATGATTGTACAGCCTGCATTCACAAGTAACAAAGGGTAATCAAGCTAATGTGACTGAAGAGCAACCTCATGCTTTCTTCCCACTTTCTGTTCTCACTGTTTAGTCTGTTGTATACCATCTCTATAGTTACATAAGCACTGAATGCGAATACCATTTAACTATATTACTGAATGACAATTACTGTAGAACCTTGGCTTTTTAACTAGAGCAGAATCAGGAATGTTTTTGCATGGGAAGAGAGCCCCAGGTAGTCAAGTTGTTGACAAATAAAATTCGATACAGCTAAGCCTGGCAAACGGGCGGATTGGTTCGGGTTCGGTTCAGTTGAGGTTGGGGTTTGAGGGCTGACTTCGGGTGAGTCTTGTTCGGGTGAGGTTCTTTCAAATTAGGTTTTGGTTTGATTTTGGGGTCATTCGCGTATGGATCTTAATCGGGTCACTTTTCGAGTTGCGGTTCGGATCAGTTTCGGTTTCATTTTTTCAGGTTCGGGTCAATGTTGGGTCCTCTATCCAGGTGATGGTTCGGTTCGGGTCTCGGGTTAATTTTGCCTGGTCTAGGTTTGGTGAGACTGTACTTTGCCAGCCTTAGCACTAAAAGCAGACAGCTACTTGTCTATTTCCCACACAAGTAGTTATAACGGGCAAACATCTTTTTGGTGTTTGAACCTAGCACTGCTCAGTAAGAGAGAACATACCTTGGTAAATCTGCATTAAAGAGCTTCTGACATCTGTTGAAAGGATCGAACCGCTCAAGGAGAGGGATCGAAGCAGAAACATATCACTTGCAAAATGCTAACACTCTCATTCATACAGAAAAGCCGCCTCCAAAACAACCCCATTTCAAAGTATGTATGACAACGAGCTTTAACTTTTGGCATGGCTACAATAAATCCATCAATGGCTCTCAGGTAACCTACAACACCATAATTGTAGGAGGTATCAGAAAAGAAATTCTAGGACAAAATCGAAGATAGATCAAAACGTGCTGTTTACGAAGCAGGAAGGAAAAGCATAAGACAGGTAAAAAGTTATCTCATACCTCCATGGGAATTCACTCGTGTCTATTCCTGCTTGGTGAAGCTCATCGACATACTGCAATGCTTCTCTACACTCCTCCCTATCGTCAAAGAATTCCGTTTTATCACCTTCTACTTGAAGTGTCTCATGACCCTTGCCAGTAACTACCTGCACCAGGGGGCCCAATATCACTAGTAAAAGTTATAGACAACTGGAGAAATATCATGGAAAGATGAAGATGTGCCAATCTGAGTCAAAAACTCCTGTGATATGCATAAAGGAGTCAAACTTGAATTATGAGTTTTATGAGAATTTGTACATCACTTCTAGTATCCTCTTTAAACATTCATGCACAATGGTACTCTTTTAAGAAGCAAGACAATATTTCAACCAGGTTTACATTCAGGCATACTGTCCTCACACAAAAGATTTCCAGTTAGCCAGTTTCTGAAACTTACCACCATGTCGCCTTCCTCCCCCATGGCAACAGCACAACGTACAGCTACTCGCCTAATATCATGCAAGAAAAGCCTGTGACCGTTTGAAAGAGGAGGATAGTAATCATTCTCTCCGTGTTTCAAATAATCTTGCATAGTCCATCCAACTCCAGCCAACATATCATCCAAGATATCCACTGAAATCAATTAGAGATCAGTGTCAAGCAGCTAACCCATAAATTAAGAAAACTAAAATCATTGCAAAACACCAAAGTATCGACATGCAGATAGCGGATCTATAACCAGCAAATAGTTACTTGTCTTTGCACCATCATCTGCTCAACACTGAGCTGATCTTATTGGAATTAAACAACTGAGCATACTCACATGGATCTTCCTTCCCTGGATTATCAGAAGTCAACATGGTCACTTCACTTTTATCAGTAGCAATCTTTGTCATCATTGGTCTCTTTCCACGCTCTTTTTCACCACAGCAGCCAATCACTATTCATGAACAAACAGAATTGAGTTAGAAGAGGAAACCAGTAGTCACCATCGCAAATCTCCCCACCAATGTTAGCTCAATAAATATGTTTCTTCCATACATGAAACCTGAAGCGCTTTTCTATTTATTCTGCAAGCGAACCAATTTCAAAAGAACTTCGGTTCAAGATTTTCGCCAATTTTATCAAATGAAACAAGCGATTTGCAAATATAAGCAAATATAAGGAGCCTGCATGGAAGGCAGGTGATAAGAAAGAAAATATGCATGCTTCTAGCTGGATTTGAACCCAACTATGCATCTTGGAAGCTTTATTTTAACTCGTCGTGAAATACCTATGTTCGCTAAGGCTGTGGTATACAGATACTACCTCTGTTTTTATCTGACTTTTTAACTAACTTTCCTCGTATCATATTATCCATTTCAATTCAGATAACATATTAATTACTACTTTTCTTATTTACCATTAACATTCATTGAATCAACCCAAAATTTTGATTTTAATAAAGCATATTTAATTAATGTTCTCACTAACTACCCTAAAGAATTTTGTGACATTGGTTTTCCCCCACCACTTCCAAAAGACAGATAAAAAGAAACGGAGGGAGTACAATTTAAGCTGATGCTGTCAGAAACTATAGATCCCTATGACATTAGAAAAGCACAGATTGACCACCTTTAACAGAACTAATTCAAGCAGACAAGGTTAGCTCCTACCTGCTGGGATATCCTAGCTGAAGTTAACGGTATAGAAGCAGATAAGAAATAGTATAATACCCGTAATTATTCTTCTGGGCTTTAGTTCCCTCACGGAATCAAGCAATCTAGACAAAGCATCAGGGGTACGGGCATGATCAACAATCACCCCAAATGCCTGCTCTTCATCAATCAACTCACACCTTCCAGGGACCGCATCGACCTCCTCAATACCCCTGACAATGTCTTCCAAAGGCGCCCCAACCGCAATCCCAACTGCAATGGCCGCAAGGATGTTGTATATGTTATGCTTCCCGAGCAATCCCGATGATATCTCCAATATGCCCTGAGGAGTATTCACGAGGACAGTGGTCTCAAAAAGCGAGAGTTCAAACTTCAAAGGGTGAACGTCAGCATCCTTATTCTCCAACGCAAAGGTCAAAACCGGAACATCCGGGCTCCCCTGGGCGATAAAGAACGGCGCGTTCGGGTCGTCAATGTTGACGATCTTCCTATGTCTTTGTGGATCAACCATCCTAGAGAACAATCTACCATGCGCTTCCCGATACTCTTCTTCGGACCCCACAAAACCCGCGTTATCCTCCGTCAAATTCGTGAAAACAGCAATGTCAAAGTCAACTTCCCGACACCCCCCACGAGCTAACTCATTAGTCGACGCCTCCATGACAACCGCCTCGGTCCCATTGTGAAGCATCGTAGCCATCAACTTCTGAACCTCGACAACATCCGGGCTATTTTCCGGGGACTCTAACTTGTTATCCCCATGCACATAATAACCCACCGAGCTCATCATCCCCGTCCTCAACCCCATGGCCTCATACATCGCCCTGATCAAATACGCCGACGTGGTCTTCCCATGCGTACCCGTGATCCCAATCACCGACATATCCTTCGTCGGGAACCCATAAAACGAAGCGGCCATGGCAGGAAGAGCGGCATTCGTATCCTCCACAATGACCAAAGCTTTACACCCTAAAGTCTCCTCTATATCAATCTCTTTACTCGCAACAACAGCCACAGCACCGCGTTTATCCGCCTCGGTCAGATACAAATGCCCATCAGTATTCCTCCCTACACAACACACAAACAAATCCCCAGGAGAAACCAACCTCGAATCGTGCTCGATCCCAGTAATCTCAACCTCCAAATCACCATAAACCGAGATCGGAACCACCTTGCACTCATCCAAAAGCTCAGCAAGTGTAGTCCTAAACCTAGGTTCCACAATTCTGACCTTATTCCTACTGAAACTATCAAAATCAGAATCAAACAAACTCGCATTACTAGTATTGTTAACATTAATCCTCTTACTAACCTCATCTTCTTCATCCTGCACTTGTTCATCTTCATCGACGACTCTCAAACCCTCCAATTCATCAATCTCCTCCAAATCGATCACTTCCTGCGGCTCCAAATCCTCGATTCCATCAAGAACATCTTCCCCCGCGTCTTTTTTCTCCGATTTCGGTGGATTCGGGGGGAGCAAACCCTTGTTCACGAACTCTTTCCTTCTCTGCGCAATTGCCTTATCAATTTCTCCAAACAAATCATCCTCCTCAGAATCTCGATTCCTCATCCGAGAATTCTGTTCATCGGGAGCATCTTCGACGTCTCTGACAGCGTCGAGGAAGAGAGACTGATTGTTCTGGAAATCCTCCTCCTGGAGCTTGCGAGCGCGGGCGGCCTGGCGTTCGATCTGGGAGAACTTGGAGACGCCATGGGCGGTGTCCTCGGGAGCTTCGGGAGGGTCGTCGTCGGAGGGAGTTGGGAAGTGCTGATGGTTGGCAATGGCGGATGGAGGGTGGGGGAGGGGGAGGAGAGAGAAAGAGGGGCGGAGGAAGGAGAGAGGTTTAGGGTTTGAGAAGAGGAGAGAGGAACAAGAAGGAGATGGAGAAGGTGGGAGAAGGATTTTAATGGCGGGAGGAGTGAGAAAGGGAAAAGCTTGAAGGGACATTGTCGACATGCAACAAGATCAGAGGTTTTGGGGAGGCTTTGGATAAACTAACTTCTTTGGAAATGGTGGCAATGGATAAAAGCTCCCATTGATACGGCGTCGTATTGGCTACTCTCTTACTCTCTGTTTTTTTTTTTTTTTTTTTTTTGCACTTGGGTAAAAGTGGACAAAGACTCCTAAGAGCAAATACAATAGTGATCATGTTTTTAGAATGAAATTAGTGGTCCCCACCTTCCACATCACTCATAATTCCTATTTTTTGGAACTTCATTCCATTTATTCTACAACAATATGAACTCATTCCTACACTTTACTATAAAATGTTTGTTTGGCTAGTTTACTTTTTTTCCTTTTACCTATATTAATGCCACATGTCACCTTTTAATTTGTTGAAATGGTGAAGTTCCAGGAACTATAGAGTGTTCCCAATTTTGCATTCCTAGATTTTCATTCCCTATTGCACTAGAACTTGGAAACTTAGCACATGTTCCAGTGTGGTATTCCCCCTATTGCATTTGGTCTAAGACCATCCACAATAGCAATAGATTCTTATATTTAGTGCATGTCAAATTTGAGTTAATTACATTTACCCTATCTGAGTTATGTGGTAATAATTTTTGCACACACGACATTTGAGAAATAATTTTCACCATACCTGACATTTAAGTGGTCACAAATTTAAAGCCCCTCAGGTATGTTATAATTGATTTTTTATTGACTTTTCCGGTGAACTATAAAAAAATAAATATGAAATGACCTTTATACCCTTGTTATTATTTCCTTTGACTTTCAATTAAATGTGAAATGACTTTTGTACCCTTAGTATTAATTGTTATGGCATTTTAAAACCCAATCACTCCACCGATTCCTCTCCCCGGCCCTCCTCCCATACAGAAAATGAAAACTTAACCCCTCCCAAACCACCATGTCTGTCTTCTACTCTCCAACATAGTCTTTTTCTTCTCAAATTAAAGGGCAGCATCGTAATTTCACATAGTGATATAGGGGTATTATTGTATTTTTTTCATTTCCGATGACGAGTTACCGGATTTTAACACTAAAAAACACTTTCACTAAATGTCAGATAGGGTGAAAATTATTTCCCAAATGTCGGGTGTGCAAAAATTATTACCGCATATGTCAGGTATGGTAAATGTAATTAACTCTGTCAAACTTATAGATAAATTGGATTGGGTAGTTTTTTATCAAAATTTACTCAAGTTAAAAAGAAAAAAATAATTTTAATGTATTTAGGGTAAATTTGACAAAAATTACTAAATTTTGTCGAAAATTAATAAAATTTAACTTTTATTCAATTACTTTTTATCAATGAATTTAACACACCCTTAAAATCCCACATTTATTTGGGAGAAAATTTGACACTAACATTTATTTGGGCACCTCAAACACTTTTCTGAAAGAAAAAAAGAATGTTGTTGTAGGCACTAAAAAATTAATAAACAATGTGTCGAAACCAATAATAATAATTTAATTTAATTAATTTGGGTTAGCCCCGATTAATTAATTAAAATTATTGGACCCAAGTGACTAGCAAGTCAACAGCCCAAATCAAAAGCCGGCAAATGGACTCTCAAGTCAACCGTCAAATTTACCAACTCAAATGGACTACCAAGTCAACTTTAGCTGCAGGCCCGGTCAACGGCCCCAGAAGACTAACAAGTCAAAGGCCCAACTACAAGAGACTATTCTCTATAAATATGGAGATACTCCTTCATTAAAGGGGTCGGAAAATTAATCAGTCAAAGACATTCTCTCTAGACGCCAACAACAAACACATCAAAGTGTCGATGCTCTAGAGATCAAATTCACAAGACTCGATGAAGATTGAAGTTGTTCTTGTCTCTCATCAAGTCAAACATTTGGAGATCGAATCAAAGGAGTTCATTCTTTTTGTTGCATTGTAACAAAAAGATAGAGATTGTATCCATCCTTTGAATATAAATATAAAAATTATATTTGTTCCATTTTTCTTGTCTTTATTTATTCTAGACTCGAAAATTTGTGGTTACAAATTTTGGCACGCTCGGTGGGACATCTCTACCTCTCATCTCTTTCTCCAAAAACAAATCGCTCATCAATCGAAGAAGACATGGCGCCTAGCAGTAACATCCCTTCTTTTTTGAAGAAAGCTATTCCGTCCAAATCCCAAGGGTCGGCAACTGCTAGTATGACGTCCAACGGAGTAGTCACAAGAAGGATGGGCAAGATTGCTGCTATGGAGGCCCAGAAATAAACTGACGTGATCGTGTCGTCACATATCGCTGATGCCGACTTGCCGGGGGCAAGTCACATCACGTCTCAGCTGCCCAGAGAGAAATATGTTCAAGTCCCTCCAAAGGAAGCATCCGCTCAGTGGATTGACGAACTTCACCGTCAATGGAATTTGTGGCGCAACCATTTGATGAAGAGACTGAAGGTTATGAGAGCGACGGAGAAATGTTGAAGTCTCCAAATGACATGCTCTCACATTCTGACACTGAATCTGTTGACACCGTTGTTATG
The DNA here is from genome assembly GCA_029582165.1 of Portulaca oleracea. NCBI lineage: Eukaryota > Viridiplantae > Streptophyta > Magnoliopsida > Caryophyllales > Portulacaceae > Portulaca > Portulaca oleracea. The sequence continues at coordinate 7,087,576 of CM055893.1, forward strand.
CCGGTTATGACCACTGGAGCCATTAACTATGAAGAAGAGTTCAAAACTATGAAGGTCGTCCTAGCTAGACTTGAGAGAGAAAGCGAGGAGAAAACTGAGCATATCAAGCGCCAAGATGAACGGATTAAGAAACTAACAAAAAAGTTAGAGAAACGACCTGCTAGAAACTATGTCATTAGCTCAGAAGATGAGGACTCTGACAAGGGGTCTAATCACGAAGATTCTAATGAAGAGGAAGAGAAGAAGGAAGACTCTGGCTCAAATTCTTTGTATGTGGAGCAAATCCAGAACTTAGTGGCGAATGCGATCAAGGCTCAACTTGGAGGAGGCGCGATGCAGACCCATTTGTACACCAAACCATACACGAAGTGGATTGACGCCCTTCGCATGCCTCGTGGGTACCAACCCCCAAAGTTTATCCAATTCGAAGGAAAAGGGAATCCGAAGCAACATGTTGCACACTTCATCGAGACGTGCAACAATGCGGGTACCGATGGTGATCTGCTAGTGAAACAATTCGTCCGCACATTGAAAGGTACCGCTTTTGATTGGTATACTGACTTAGAGCCTAAATCCATTGATAGTTGGGAGCATACAGAACAAGAATTCTTGAACAGGTTCTACAGTACTCAACGGATTGTCAGCATGACTGAGTTGACAAACACTAAGCAATGGACAGATGAACCGATTCTTGACTACATCAATCGATGGCGCGCGCTCAGCCTCAAGTGCAAAGACTGCTTGTCTGATGCCTCAGCCGTTGAGATGTGCGCCAATGGTATGAATTGGGACTTGCTCTATGTCTTGCAAATGAGTAAGCCGAGAACTTTTCGGGAGTTGGCAACTAGGGCTCATGACATGGAAATCAGAATAGCCAACCGATGCGATAAGTCTACATCCTCCTCCTTTGAGCCAAAGAGAGACAGGGGTGATCTAAAGAAGAGTGTCAAGCCTTCCAAGAACTCGATTAGGGAAGCCATGACAGCCTCAACAAATGAACCAGTCCGGATTTCAGGGAAGTCAAAGGTGGAAGAAAAGAGGAGTTTTGTAGTGCGAGACACTAGAAAGAAGCGTCCTACACTAAAGGAGCTACAAGAAAAGAAATATCCATTTCCTGACTCAGACTTGGCGGGGATGTTGGATGATTTGTTGGAGAAGGGGGTTATTGAGCTACCTCCCTCAAAACGTCCCGAAGAAGTTGGGAAGTTAATGATTCGAGGTATTGTCCATATCATAGGGTCGTTAGTCACCCTCTATAAAAATGCATCACCCTTAAAGGAGTGCATAATGCAGCTAGATAAGGAGGGAGTCATCGTGTTGGACTTGGATGATGCGACAAAAGTTAATTGTATGGTCGCCTTCCTAGAGGATTTCCCTACCACCGCCAATGTCAACATGTCCTCGTGTTCCGAAGTTGAGGATGAGGAAGAAGATGAAAGGTTGAGCGTTGGGGAGGGCAACACCAAAAGAAGAGAAGATAAATTTGTCAACTTCCTAGAAGCTTTACCAGAGCGCATGAGCTGGAAACAAGTCTTTCATCTACCTAAAGAGATGCGTGAGCAAATGGTTATCGTTCTACAACATGCAAAGTTATACACTGACAAAGTGTAATGTAGCGATGAACTTGACAAGGGTTTAGCTCAATGCACCATGTGTAACACGACCGTTACATTTTCTGATGATGAATTGTTGCTTGGGTCCAACCCACACAATCGTCCGTTGTTTGTTAGTGGATACATTAGGGAGCAAAAGGTCAAGCGCATGCTGGTAGATGGAGGTTCAGCGGTCAACATTATGCCTAAGTATACCATGAATGACTTGGGCATTACTGTCAAAGAGTTATCCAAGAGTTGCATGATGATCCATGGTTTCAACTTAGAGGGTCAGCGCGCGATGGGGATGATTCTCTTGGAGCTAACGATCGGAGACCTATCGACATCAGCACTTTTCCATGTCATAGACTCTAAGACCTCCTATAAGTTGCTACTTGGGCAACCTTGGTTGCACGAAAATGGAATAGTAGCATCAACATTGCATCAGTGTCTTAAGTACTACCGCGATGGGGAGAAGAAGATAAACAGTGACACTTAGTCGTTTACTTAAGCCGAATCACACTACGCAGATGCAAAGTTCTTCGAAGAAGGCACAACAACCAAGGAGACAATGCCAAACGCCATGTCCTCGACCGGTAAGGGGAGGGTGAAAGATACTTTTGTGTCGTCTAGTGGACGTATTGATACGGACACTGAGAAGAAGCCACATGGTAAAGGGGTCATTGAGCCAGAGAACGCTCCACTTGTCGTCGCAAAGACAACAGGGACATCTAAACCAATTGTACCAATACTTAGGTACGTCCCAAAATCTTGATGAAAAGAGGGGGAATCACCGTTTAGTGAATGCGCAAACCCCGAGGGCATGATCAAGGATGAAATTAAACCCGAGGGGGCCGACCGACGTATCCTCGAAGAGAAAGGTGCTCTTCCCGTCCATAAGGCAGGAAGGCACAAAGTCACCAAGGCGCCTATGGTAGGTTTTTTTCATTCTTCCGAGAGATTACCTCGAGAAGAAGGCAACCTACCCAAAGTGCGCATAGATGAGGGGTTTGACCGAAATGCTTATAGATTAATGAAAAGGTCAGGTTACGACTTCGGCAAGCCAGACGGTTTAGGCAAAGTGGTTGAAGCCAAGCCCTATGGTGTCAATGAGACACAAAAGAAGATACATGAACAATGCGGTGAAATGGCGGTGTCCAAGGTGGGACTTGGTTATACACCACCAAAGCCTATTCGAATCTCGAGAAGGCGCAAAAGCAAACAAGCGGACGCAATTCATCACAGCAAAAGAGAGCACCCAAAGTGATGAGGATGATCCTAAGAATAGCCCGAGACAGACTGTCTTTGATAGACTCCAATCATCCACCCACAGGGATCGTTCTTCCGTGTTCGCTAGAATCGGAGTACGAGAGGCTCCGAAGCCCTTTGCCTCACGAAGGTTGGAGGTAAGTGTGAAGTCCAAACCTTCAGTTTTCTCTAGGATTAAAGTAAATGAGGCGACATCGTCTTTGCCTCAACAAAAAGAAAAAGGCCTTGTTTTTGGTCGCCTATGTGAGATAAATGAGATCCAAAGTACTATCCCTTCTCGCATGAAGCGCATATCTACTTTGGATGTAAAGACCGATGGTACGCTGAGAGTGAAGAGACGCACAGTGGTACTCACGGGTCACATCACCCAAGGGGGTACAAACAAGGGTGATGAGCAAGAAGAGCAGGTTTCCTCAAACCATGTCACGGTCCATGAAGTCATGAACGCGACGACTCAGACGCAGAGATAGAGCTTGTAAAAACTCCGCAAAACTTGGAAGACGGGGGAGGGGGGGAGGGGGGAAAGCTACAGTGGACGAGCTAAAGGAGTTGAATCTCGGAACCATGGAGAACCCAAGGCCCATATATGTCAGCTCTTTACTCTCGCCCAAAGAGGAAGAGGCGTACTTTGAACTTTTATCTGAGTACAAGGATGTATTCACGTGGAGTTATTAAGAAATGCCTGGGTTGGACCCTAAAGTGGTTGTTCATCGCTTGTCCATCAAGAGGGGAGTATCCCCAAAGAAACAACCTCAATGACGCTTCCGTCCAGAGTTAGTGCCGGAAATTGAAAAGGAAGTGAACAAGCTCATCGAGGCTGGGTTTATTCGGGAAGTGAAATATCCTACATGGATCGCCAACATCGTTCCAGTGAGGAAGAAGAATGGCCAACTTCGTGTTTGTGTGGATTTTCGGGACCTAAACGAGGCAATGCCCGAAAGATGACTTCCCACTGCCCGTCACTGAACTCATGATCGATTCTACCACCGGACATGAAGCCTTATCTTTCATGGATTGTGCAGCAGGGTACAACCAAATTCACATGGCGCCCGAAGACCAAGAAGCCACTGCTTTTCGCACACCAAAAGGCATATTTTGTTACAAAGTAATGCCCTTTGGATTGAAGAATGCAGGAGCAACATATCAAAGGGCGATGCAACGCATCTTTGATGACATGTTGCATAAGACAGTCGAGTGCTATATTGATGACTTAGTGGTTAAATCAAGAAGAAGGAATAACCACTTGGATGATCTTCATGGAATTTTTGAGAGGCTTCGAAAGTGTTAGCTGAAAATAAACCCATTGAAGTGCGCGTTCGGCGTTACTTCTGGAAAGTTCTTGGGCTTTGTTGTATGACACAAGGGCATCGAAATTTATCAGGCCAAAGTCAAAACCATCCAAGATATGCCTGAACCTAAGAATCTTAAGGAGTTGCGTGGTCTACAAGGTAGATTGGCATATATCAGGCGGTTCATATCCAACCTGGCGGGTCGCTGTCATCCATTTAGTCACTTGATGAAGAAAGGCGCACCATTTGAATGGGATGAATCTTGTCGAAAGGCCTTCGAGAGCATCGAGAAATATCTGTCAAGTCCGCCCGTTTTAGGAGCACCGATTCCAGGCAAACCTTTAATCTTATACATTGCCGTGCAAGAAAAGTCGTTGGGTGCATTGTGTGCTCAAGAGAATGAAGATGGCAAGGAAAGGGCTCTCTACTACTTGAGTCGGACCTTGGTTGGGGCTGAGTTGAACTACTCCCCAATTGAAAAAATGTGCATGGCCCTCATGTTTGTTGAGCATAAGTTAAAGCATTATATGCAAGCACATACGGCTCGAGTGATATCCAAGGCTGACCCAATCAAGTACATTCTGTCAAGGCCAGTACTTAGTGGACGACTAGCAAAGTGGGCCGTCATTTTAGAACAATATGATATTGTGTATGTACCACAGAAGGCCGTCAAGGGACAAGCGCTGGCAGACTTTCTAGCTGATCACCCGATTCCAGATGATTGGGAGTTGGATCACGAACTAGCTCGGGAGGAATTGTTCTTTGTAGGCATGATGCCGCCATGGGAAATCTATTTTGACGGTGCCGCACGACATGACGGTGCTGGAGCAGGAGTGGCTCTTGTCTCTCCCGAGAGACATATTCTTCCGTACTCATTTGTTCTTACCCAATTATGCTCCAACAGTATGGCTGAATACCAGACACTCATACTAGGACTCCAGATGGCCATAGAGGTAGGAGCCAAGAATCTTGATGTGTATGGTGACTCTAAGTTGGTTATTAGCCAACTTCTCAATGAGTATGAGGTCAAGAAGGAGGATTTGGTTCCACACCATAAGTATACTTTACAAATCCTAAATAAGTTAAACTCAGTGGAGTTGCAACACATCCCTAGGAGTGCCAACAAGATGGCTGACGCACTCGCAGGTCTTGCAGCCACTTTGGCACTGGGGGCAGAGGAAGATGTCACAATTCCAGTATGCGGCAAATGGGTGGTCACATCACCAGAAGGGGAGCTTGTGGAAGAGATAAATGCAGTTCTTGTGCTTGAAGTAGAAAAAGAAGATTGGCGCCAACCATTGATTGATTACTTGGAGCATGGGAAGCTACCAGATAATGTGAGGCATAGGACTAGGATCCAAAGAAAAGCATCACGTTTTCTTTATTACAAAGGGACGTTATATCGACGCTCATTTCTTGGCCTTTGGCTACGATGTCTAGAGGAAGAAGAAGCGAACCAAGTCATGAAGGAAGCGCACTCGGGTGTGTGTGGCGCGCACCAGTCAGGACCTAAGTTACATGACTGAGTCAAAAGAATGGGCTACTATTGGCCAACCATGGTGCAAGACTGCATTGATCATGCAAAGAGGTGTGAGGCATGTCAGCTTCACGCCAACTTAATGCACCAACCGCCAGAACCGCTATATCCTACAGTCACATCTTGGCCCTTTGAAGCATGGGGACTTGACGTTGTTGGACCCTTGACTCCAAAGTCTTTTGCAGGACACTTGTACATCCTAGCCGCTACTGACTATTTCTCTAAGTGGGATGAAGCAGTTGCACTAAAGGAGGTGAAAAAAGAGAACGTGGTCGACTTCATTTGGGCGCACATCATTTATCAATATGGCGTGCCCCGATATGTCATCACTGATAACGGAAAGCCGTTCTATAATAGGTTGATGACCGATCTATGCGAAAAGTTCAAATTCACTCAGCACAAATCCTCGATGTACAATGCGCCTGCAAATGGTTTGGCGGAAGCGTTCAACAAGACATTGTGCAAGTTGTTGAAAAAGGTGGTGACAAAGTCCAAGAGAGATTGGCATGAAAAACTCGAAGAAGCTTTGTGGGCTTACCGCACCACCTACAAAACACCAACTCAATCGACGCCCTATGCCTTGGTGTATGGAGTAGAAGTCGTCCTACCCGTAGAAATTGAAATACCATCTTTGCGCCTCGCTGTACAAGAAGGGTTAACTGAGGACGAAAACCATATACTCCGACTTGACGAGCTAGAGGCTTTGGATGAGAAGAGATTGTTGGCGCAACAGAAGTTAGAGTGCTATCAGGCACGTCTGTCTTGCGCATTTAACAAAAAGGTTAAGCCGCAATCATTTCAGGTAGGAGACTTGGTAATGGCGGTGCGAAGACCAATCATCATAACACACAAAAGCAAGAGTAAGTTTGTATCCAACTGGGATGGTCCATATTTGTTTGTGAAGTTTACACAAACGGCGCGTACAAGATAGTGGACGACGAAGGAGTTTTGGTGGGGCCGATCAGTGCCAAGTTCTTGAAGCCTTACTACCCATGAAGAAGCGATGTTCGCTAGCTCCTAAGCAAGAGCCTAAACTACTTACCAAAAAAAAAATCTTCCTTTTCATTGTTGTAGCTCCCGAATAAGAGCATAAACTGTTCACTAAAAAAAAAGCTTCTTTCTAGTTCAGTTTCTTTTCATCATTGTAATACTCATGGCCCGTAAGAGTATAAACTGTGTACGGCAAAACAAACCAAAAATGTAATACTCCTGGCCCGCAAGAGTATAAACTGTGAACGACTAAATAAATAAATGAACAATCGTTTGTTTGTTTGTTGAAATACATTATAATTTGATTTGATTGTTATAGTTTTCGTGCAACTTGATGAACATGATGATTAAGCACAATTAAATCGATAAAGAGATGACAAACCAAAAGAAAAGTAAAGGAAATCTTATTATTGAATGAACAACATTCAAAAGTTGTTAATATAAAGTGTTGAAGAACTAAACAATCAACAATGTTACTCAATCAAACATAGCCCACTCAATCATCAAACATCCAGTCATCAGGCTTGAGCAAAGAGCGCTGCTCTACCACGGTTCGTTCGTGTCTCGCTAGCTCATCGACTTCTTGTGATAAGACAAGCACAACATTAAGTTTCGCAAGGGTTCGCTCCCTCTCAACAACCTGTACTTCAATAGTAGTCACAGGTTGACTTGGCTTCAAGATCCTCACGAATTCGTTTTACCTTCTCAGAGACGAAATTGATCTTCTAGGTCGGTGGCCCGGCTAGTGGCATCACTAAGCTCCTCCCTCAAAGCATCAATCTCTCCCTTTGCTTTAAGAAGGCCAGACCGTGCCTGCTCAACTTGCGCGGCGCAAACAGATCTTTCCCTGTTAAAATCGTCGTGATGACGCCGAGTGGAAACCGCTCGCTGTAAGGCTAAGAAGGTGGTCACATTGCTCACATAACCATCCGCCTTCTTCTTTAAAGGATCGAGATAACCTTTAAGCACCTTAATAGCTTGATATACAACTGGGGCCCCTTCATACACCTTAGGGACATCTTCGAGTGCTGCGTTTTTCAGGTTGGCTAGTAATTGAGCTCCCATAGCTCTTATGCCTTCCATGAAGACATTCTGAGAATGAGGCCCTGGTCGAAGGGAAACAACGGATGTGGCAGGGGCGGCAGCAAGAGGTCGATCGTTGGCCCCACTAGTCACGACCTTCCCCGCATTAGGAGTTATTCTCCTCGCTGCTAAAAAAAAAAGGATTAGGCGCGGGACTATGAAGATATATATATGTGTGTGTGTATATATATATATATACATACATATATATATATATATATATATATATATAAGAAGAAAAGAGAGAGTTGTGTAAATGAGCATGATTACCTCGTCGAGATTTCCTGTGCTTGAACAACTTTGCACGTTGTCAAAAAAGTCTCTGTCAAGAGACGGTCTCGGGAGCTGCACAGTGTTGACCTTGCGTTTCTTGTACCCTCGACGTTTAAAGTTTTTCTCAGAGTCTGGTTCACTGTCATCATCGTTAGGTACACTCTCGTCTTGGATATCAAGATTAGCATCCACAAGCTCACCAACTCGCTCCACTTCAGGATCTACATCGGCGACATTCACCTTCTTTTTCTTGGGTTTGAGACGATCGACGTTGGTCCTGAGGTCATGCACCGTCACCTTGTGCCACCAGTCGCTGTATTCCCTGGTGACAAAATCACGAAGGTGTAAGGAGTGACTAGGTAAATTGATCGATGGGTGGGTTCCTCTAGACATCAACGCAATCCAATAACTCAGAGCATCAGTGGATGACACTATGCGAGTGCTGGGATTGCGTTTAAGCACACCAGGAACTTCTTGATACAACCCAAACTGTTTGGCGAAACGGTGGGGATTATATGGCTCGATGTAAAATGATTGACCATGTCGGAGAGGCAAGAAGCCCGAACGAAGAGCGATGACATAACCAAACCTCTCGGGGTCTAAACCCTTGACATCCTCAAAAGTCTCATTCTTGTTTTTGTCGAGCATTGTACCGCCTAGATCTGTAGACGTTCCCTCATGAAGGAGTTCGCAAGCATCTTCAATGTACTTTGATCCACCATACCCTGAGTGCTCTACCATGGAAGGCCCAGATGGAGAATGTTCAAACCCAAAATGTGTTTTGAAGTAACTTGCAATCCAACTCTGTAAGTAGTGGGTTGGGAAATAGGACTTGGATTGCGAAGGTTTGGTCGCCTTAGAAATGTCATTCAACCCTCGATATATGCTCGCCTACACAGGGACGACAAGACTAAAGGTTTGTCCAACCGCCATCTTGGACACCACTTTAAATGTCCCTGGACGAATAAATTTGTGATTGTCCTTGGGAAGCACAAAGACGCACAACCAACAAGATATGAACGCTGATAGATAGGTGACCCCTCTCCGGTGCTCTTGGATCTTGAGAGTGTCAAACACTTCTAGTTCCTCTGGAGTCCATTTTAAAGTCTTAGATTGGATGTCATCAGTGGGGTTATGAGTCCTGGCAGGGCGGGTGACACACGTCATGCTTTGAGCTCTTCGCCTTGGCACAGGGTCATAACGCTTGGGTTTTTTGCGCCAAAAATTAATCCAACGCTCAAAGGTCACACCTCCATCTTCTCCGTTCTCCAATAGGCTATATGCAATAAACAGGTATTGGCAGGCGGACGAAATCAGCCTCTCCTTATGCTTGTTTTTCCCAAGTAAGACGGATGGGTCGGGCACTGCTTCATCGTAAATTGCTCCGTAAATAGGGAGGCCACAAAGTTTGTGCAAGTCCCATAAGGAAATAGACATCTCCCCCAACATAGTGTGTAAAGTATTGGTCTCAGGGCACCAAGCTTCGCAAAAGGCGCTAAAGACATTTGACTCGCATTCATAAGTGTATAATGAAGCATGCACCGCGTCAAAAATTGAGCAGCGTTTCAATTGAGACTCGAAACAGGAAAGGATGTGCTCAGTCCACTCCCAATACTTGGGTATGAAAGAGAATTTGTCGAAGATTCTTACATTGGTTCCCCATTGTGATTCGCCAGAAAGGATCTTGCATCCAAGAAGAGGAAATTTGGTGTTGATATCACATTGTCCATCATGGCTGGCGCTGCGAAGAGCATAAGTTGTGGAACCGTCAGGGGCCTCATTGGGAAGTTTGACTACCAGAAGCGATGTAAGACAAGGCACATGAGCAATGAGAATTTTCTCCATCCTAGGACGAAATAAGGAGGAACAGACAGAAATGAGGGTGCCAAGCTTCGCCTCAGTCTTCTTCTTGTCAACGATTGAAAGATAGACGGTGTCTCGCATACGATGTTCCTTGAAGTAACCCATGGTTCCTGCAACAGGATAAAATATAATTGGGTGAAAGTCCTGAACATAATGATAACAAAAAAAAACTTATTAAATAAATAAATGATCATGCATATAAATGTCATGCTGAAATGGAGGGTGCGACATGTCAACCAAGACGGTCCGAAGCGGATCCCATTATCCTTGTCTTTGACGGTACTCGGTCTTCCAAAAAAAATATCTGACTCATCACATCCAACAAGGATAAACGCTTCGCGCAAAAGCGGAGCCCGTTATCCTTGTCTTTGGCGGTACTCGGTCTTCCAAAAAATTATCCGACTCATCACCTCCAACAAGGATAAACTCCTCGCACAAAAGCGGAGCCTGTTATCCTTGTCTTTGGCGGTACTCGGTCTTCCAAAAAATTATCCGACTCATCACCTCTAACAAGGATAAACTCCTCGCGCAAAAGCGGAGCCCGTTATCTTTGTCTTTGGCGCTACTCGGTCTTTCAAAAAATATCCGACTTATCACCTCCAACAAGGATAAACTCCTCGCGCAAAAGTGGAGCCCGTTATCCTTGTCTTTGGTGGTACTTGGTCTTCCAAAAAAAAAAATATCCGATTCATCACCTCCAACAAGGATAAACACCTCTACGCAAAGCGGAGCCCGTTATCCTTGTCTTTGGCGGTACTCGGTCTTCGACGCCTACAAAATAATTAAGACAAAACCCACAAAGAAAAAGGGAATTCGTTCATCCAAAAGGTTTCAAAGATAAAGTGCAGGATGAATTACCGAACTAAAAAATGTTGGCACTAATTATTTAGGACAAAGCTCAATCATCGTCAAGATCAAGTATTAGTCAACTTTGCGACTGTTAAAAAAAAAAAAAAAAACTTGCGCATCAGTAAAAAAAAAGGGGGACGATCAATAAATAAAAGGGACGGATAAGCGAGTGTGCGAAGAAAGTTGTTACGATAATTGCATATTATCATTAACAGTAACCATGCTTTATTCAGTCATATGGAAAAAAGGATAGAAAGTGATAATTGGCTCAATTGTACCAACAAGGAGGTTAAATTTTCAATGGCAGCAATTACAATCAAGATGGTTTATCAACACATTGAAGACCATCAATATTTTGTGGGTACATATTGATAATCCAAGGAATATGGGAAATTTAGTTGAAGATGGATTTAGTGTATTAATTGGATATGCACGCATGTAAAAAAACAATTGTTGAAAGATTAAATTAATACCTCATCAATGAGAACCCCTTTCTTTTCACAAATATTTCGTGCAAAAAAAAAAAAAAGAGGGCAAAAGAAGGGTAGGCGTGGGACAAACCCACGTGCTTGACAGGAAGACTTGGTACGTGTTGACTGTTGATATAATATCAACATTGGTGGATTCTAACAAAAAAAAAAGGAAAAAGGGAAAAGTGAAATCCATATGACAAAATTGCAGAAGTAGGGGCTCGTTCATCAGAGTACTTGTCACATTCAAAACATGAAGGAACATAGAGCAAAAGGTGTCATGTTTACAGTGCCTCATGAAAACAAAATGCAGAATCAGACATAAAAAAAAATCAACCACCCAACTCCCCCAAACCTCAAACCGCACGTTACTGATTCAATGATGGAAGATTCAAGTGTGATTTTGATCGATGAGACTTATGAACTGTAACGCCCCGAATACATAATCACGGGGTTACTCACTAATCGCTCGCAAACCCGTGATTAGCGCAGCGGAAAACTCAAGGATTAGGGGTATTACCGCCGTCCAACAACGGACAAGGCAACCATCAGACAACAACAACAACAACTCGAACTCCAAGATCGCAATTACATAAACCACCATACAAACATAAATTTGGATAACAACTAAACACTCATACACTTATACATCAATTACCATACTTGGTTCCTAGATTCCATAACACCCATTGAAATTCACTCCGAAGAACATCACTACCTCATTTACTTGACTAGGAGAAACACTCCACTTGATCTCGCTTGACTTGAGTGATCGGGCCGCCTAAAACAAAACATTAAAACATTCGCAAATGAGTGGGAGAAACACTCAGTACACAAACCTCTAATAAGTAAAATGCATTTTGCAACAAACTTTCTTGATGACCCGTTAAAACTTTTCGAAAACGGGAAAGGGGTAAACAAGCAAATGATAAATGAATGATATATATATATGTATATATTTGTAAAACTTGCGATATAAAAAGAGTGGTATCCCTTACGATCGATGCTAAGCATCTCACACACGCGCATGCCCAAACCGATCTGGAGTTTGGATTGGGTAACTGCTAAGCAGTCGACATTGGCCAGGTCTAGGACACTCTCATCAGAAGCATCTAAAAAGTAATGCTAGTATTCTCAAGACTAGCTAACATAAATAAAAGAGGCGGGACCACTTAAACATGAAATAGAAATTATTAGAACATGACTTGAAATATGAATAATAGACGTTGATGGATAAATAAAAGATTGGACAATTTGCGTACCTTGAAAACTTGAAACGCGTCCGACACGAGCAGGGACTTGAACGGTGGTGCAACGATCTCTTGAGGAAACTTAAAAGGATAACGACCATGAATTAGGATCTAAGCTAGGTAGAACCATGAAGTAATAACTTGGGAAATTCCCTATAAACATTAATAATGAACTCGCTCCTTAAGGCATACTCCTAAAGTCCTATTCCATTCTTCGGATATCGGACCACGGCATAAAAGGACCTTTCAGGAAGCTTAGAACATACACCTCAACTTTGAAGTTGACCATAAAGACTAGAAACATGGCTAAGGATGTTAAATACTATTGTCTTTACAAGTCGCCCAAAAGATATAACCATTTAAACCTCAATTATTCGGAAAATCATATCTCGAACTCCACTTATCGAAATCTCACATAAGAGGACTTTTTGGAAAGCTTGGTTCACATACTACAATTTTTATTTAGACCACCCATTGATTTGATCATGGGAACAAGTCGGATTTTTGGCCATAAAGATGGGTAGTCACATAACATTTTCTGGGGTAGCTCAGATTACCAACCAATAATCGGAGACTCATAAATCTCACTCCCGATGTTCAATGAAGGCCTAAAACCCCAATTCGGAAAGCTTACAGAACAAACTTCAAATCTTATGTTGACCACAAATTGAGTAAAACACCCGAAGGAGGTGAACCATAGCCATTAAGTCAGAACACGTAAATAAAATTCTGGGCAGAACCCAAATTACAGCCCTTCAGGAAAAACCTCATACCTCTCTCTCTTGATATCATATGGACGCATACTATACCTTTCCGGAAAGCTCAGAATGTCCTCTAAAACTTTTGTGTTCAACTCTTAAGCCATAGGGATATCTAACTATTCCAAAAACAGCAATCTTTAAACTGTCGACAGAAAACGTATTAATTTACACACCTTCACGGTTTTGGCCAAAACTCACAATATACATATCGAAATCCCGAAATTCAAAAGCCAGGTGTTAGCTAACATCTTAGGCTACCTAATCATACCATAAATTGAGTCAAACTCAAACTTTATATTCCCTGGAATTTTCAGATTGCACCCAGAACCAACATAGGTTACATAACTAGCCTTGCATGTAACTTTACACACTAATCTTACACTAATTTCACCCCAAAAATACATCTTAAGCATGAACCCTAATTTTCCAGAATTAATTGACCAGAAATTACTCATCCATGTCCATAAAATCCACATGCATGGCCATTATTTGCAATGAATTCACAAAGGAAACATTAAGACAACAAGAACTTTGACATACTTACCCAAATTCCTCTCTTTGAGTTCATCCACACTAAACTTTACTTAAAACCTTAAAAACCTTGCTTTGATTCTGGAAAAACATAACAATAACAAGAGCAATAACTTAGAGAACATCTTGATTCATTTTAAAAGTGAAGGAGAGAAGAAAAGAGTTGATTTACCACTTGAAATGGAAGGACAAGAGAGGTGAGATGATGATGACGATGGTAGCCGGAATTTTGGCCGGAAAAACTCACGGAGCTGGCCAGTAGCTGCACAAAGCAGTGTAAGGTGTGGGAGAGGAAGAGCATAGGAGATGAGGGAGTTGAGTGGGTGTGATTTAAAATGAAAACAACATCCAATATCAACATATATATATAAACATCATATTACTCTAGGCCCAAAAGAAGCTTCTTCTTCCTCCTCCTCTGGCCCAGCCGAGTACTTAGCCCAATTGAAAAAAAATATTTGATCCATTTTTAATTTCCCCTCTTATACTTATATCTCCCTAATTTCCCAAATTACCGAAATCTCTTAAACCGTAAAACTATTATTGGAACCCAAATAAATATATCCAACATCTCCATAAAATCCCTCATAATTATAACCTTAAATTTAATCGAATAAAGGAGGACCCGAAATATCGGTCTCGGTAAAAGAATTCAGATACGATCGGAAATCATCAAAAAAAATTTATCGGTAGAGATTTCTTGTAAAAAGAAAATTGAACTGAACCATGGATGATCGTTGCACTGTTCAAGTCTTGCAAAACACACATTGGGTTAAAAAGAAAAAGAAAAATTTTAGGCACAAATTAGTTAATTAATACGATTAAGAGATTTAAATAAGAATGGTTTAGGGCGGGTTGTTACATGAACTCTCTGCTCTAAAGTTTTACGACTTCATCAATGGAGAAAATGAAGAGAATGTTCGAAATGCGGAGCTTTGGTTAAAAAAAAAAACTGATGGCTACGCTTCATCTCCCTTTATGATGAGAATTAGGTCTGGTAGATCAGTTGAAGTAAATACCCGTGTGTGATTTTGGAGATTCCTACAAATCAACAAAGGTGTTGACTGATGAGAATGAGACATCAAATGCCACAAAGAAATTGGTTGTCTCTACGGGATCAAATGAAGACCTTAATCCTAACATGACTAAGGATCAAAACAATATCCCAGCGATTGACAAGGTTGACGAGCAAAATTATCAAGTTTCACGCGATACAATTGCAAATGAAAGTAATGGAAGTGCTCCAGAATCAGATATATTTTTTTCTTTTCACGATAAATTGAAGAAAAAGGGGTAAAGAATTACCACTAGGCAATATTGATCAGGAGCGGCAATCGCACGAGGCTCAACTCAGGTGGTCAAACAGAAGCAAAGATAGAGCAGCAACCTCAAATCATCAGCCGAGCCGCCGTTGAACTCGGCGCAATAAAAAAAATACGATGTGGAGATATTCAATGGCAAAGTAAGTTAATTGATGAACGAATTACTTCATGTATATATACTTCCTTTTGACTTATCCTCCAAGTAAAAATTTAGACAAGAAAAGGTAGTAGAATGAAATCGAAAAGAAGAAGGAGATTGTGATAAATTATGGACATGAGATTTAGAAGGTGCTCCTAACTTTGGCGTTGATATTTTGGAAAAATCAATATTCATTGTGATTTGCTAATTTCACAAATTAGAAGGCAATATTGATGATTGATGGGTGACTTTCGTGTACAACATATTGGTTTTCTCATCAAATCTTTTACAATTGGCTAGCAGCTTAAAGTATAAGGGATAACTCAATTATTTTATTTGATTGTGCCAATTTTTTAGACTCCATGTCAAAGTAAATAATATTGGCATGTCAAAGGACGATCAGTAAATTTGGTGTGCAGTGAGACCCTTCGACACAGTCGGTAACTCTACAAGGCAACGAGTACAAGGATGCATGTGTCAAAATAGTGACATGCCAAACACTAAAAAAAATGTCGAGACGACGGTCGCGCTCAGACACCAAACACTTGACAATGTACTCAACCTTGTCTCGAGGGAGCAATTTGTAGGTACTAAAAAATTAATAAACAATGTGCCGAAACCAATAATAATAATTTAATTTAATTAATTTGGGTTAGCCCGATTAATTAATTAAAATTATTGGACCCAAGTGACTAGCAAGTCAACAGCCCAAATCAAAAGCCGGCAAATGGACTCTCAGGTCAACAGTCAAATTTACCAAACTCAAATGGACTACCAAGTCAACTTTAGCTGCAGGCCCGGTCAACGGCCCAAGAAGACTAACAAGTCAAAGGTCCAACTACAAGAGACTATTCTCTATAAATATGGAGGTACTACTTCATTAAAGGGGTCGGTAATTAATCATTCAAAGACATTGTCTCTAGATGCCAACAACAAACATATCAAAGTGTCGTTGCTCTAGAGATCAAATTCACAAGACTCGGTGAAGATTGAAGTTCTTGTCTCTCATCAAGTCAAACATTTGGAGATCGAATCAGAGGAGTTCATTCTTTTTGTTGCATTGTAACAAAAATATAGAGATTGTACCCATTCTTTGAATATAAATACAAAAATTATATTTGTTCCATTTTTCTTGTATTTATTTATTCTAGACTCGAAAATTTGTGATTACAGCCGTGATGAACTCCTTCCTCCTTTTTATTCGGGCACACAACTACAAAATGTCAAGTACATTTTATTTTCCTCTTTTTGTTTTAATTTTATCATTTAACTTAAAAAGTAATTAATAAATTATAAAACTTAAAACTTAGTTAGGACCATTAAACTTGATTGAAATCAACAAAATTAATTTATTATATTAACCATAATTAGTCCATTAATTTAAAATTATAAACAAAAATATAATTTACTAGAATTGTTACGCTTAATCTTTAGCCAAAAGGTCGAGAAAAGTATATTTACTAGAATTGTTAAACTTAATTATTAAATTTATGGTAGCTAAATTAGTTATTACAAATTGAAGTACATATATTAATAAATTTGTAATAAGAATAAAAAATAATGCATTTTAGATAAAATTTTTATGATTATTATAGGGTTCAAGTATAGTGTTAAAGTTATTTTCTTCACTGTTTAATTTTTTTTAATAATTAGTTATTGATGATGTGGAGGTAATGAGAATAAAGTGAGAGTATCCTTATTGTGAATGACTTCAAGAGCTCTTTTAATAAGATGCCTCTGAAGGTTGTCATGATGCAAAATCAAGGAAAACTCAATAGTTGAACTGCACGTCCAAACTGAAAAGGGGTTTATAAAGTGATTCAATTGGTCGCTATATTAGCTTCTCGGAAAATGTGATGAATATAGTGCTCATCAAGGAAAATGATGCTAATAAACACCATTATCAAGTAAGCACAAAGAAGAAATTGATTTTGATGAAAGTTGGTCGACAATGGCTGAAAATAACGCCCTTACTGACAAAACTCAATGGAAAAGTTGATTGGTGATGATGACAACAGAACTTACGTGCTGTAATGAACAAGTTGGAGCTTTAAATGTTATTGGGTGTAAAACGGACCCCGTCTTCTTAAGAAATAAAGAATGAGATAAAAACTTTTGTTCATCAAAAAGGGTCACCAATGGTTAAAATAAAGTTAGTGTGATGGTGGCAAAGAGCCTTTAATCTGTTTTCTATTTATCTCCTTAAAAATCAAAGTCTCTTTTTTTCCCCCTCTCTCTAAGGGGTAAGTTCGAAATTGTATAAATATTTTTCTTTTCTTGCTCTATCCTTGTCAAGTAATTTGAATATATTGTGTTAATTCATCTCCTAAAGATTTAAAATAAAATATTGTCATCTCCAAGTATGTTTCCAAAAGCTTCCAAAAAGTTTGGGTCTGTTCAACATTTTTTTTCCAAAAATACCAGTCACCTCTCACATATATTTTTTGGTAGTTTGTGTTATGGTTTTTATAAATAACGAGGTTGTTGGATTTGAATAATCCTAACTTTTATGGCTCGTCGAATAATCCAAACTTTCAATATATGTGGCAATAATTTGAACTTTAGGCTTGTTCGATTATAGTAGACTAACACCAAAGTTCCTACTATTATAATTGATAGTAGAGTGGCATGGTAACAGTTTTTTTGATTTTAGTAGTACAGACATAGTTCATCCATTATCACCAAGGTTGTCAAAATCGGGATCCTAACTCTAATCCATAGGGTAGTTAGGATTGAAATTAACCCATGTAGGATAGTGAATCAGAATTTAAATAGTAGGATTGCACCGAAAATTTTGAATTATAAAATCGTAGGATCGTATATCAGGATCGAGATTTTAATAACTATTATTATCACATCACTCTATCACTGAATTAACGCGGTTAGAATTTAGTGTCAGTCTAATGAAATTCAACATGTACAAAGTTCATATGATTGCCTTGTATATCAAAAATGTAGTGTATGTTTGGTCTAATTTCTGAAAAATTGTTTTTACTTCTTAAAATCAGTTTTCACGTACAAAAACTATTTTCAGAGAATTATTGAAATGTTTGGCCTAACTTATGACATAAGAGATTAAATTAAAGTGTTTGACAAACCCTAAACCCTAAACTTTAAACTTGTGATATATGTGCTTTTACTAAATTTAATTGTTAACCTAATTTTCAAAACAAATTATGTGTTTTTATAGAGTAAAATTATCATGTGATTATTCATGTTTTTCTCCTTTTATTAATTTTTAAATTGATTATCCTATTATAATTATAATTATAACCATATATTTATATTTATAAAAATATAATTATATTTATTTTTATAATTATAATTATGTATGATATACTTAATTATAAAATTATTTAAATTAAGTATTTATACATAAATAATTTAATAAATACCATCTTCATAGAAATAAGCTAATTAAAAATATTTAAGAGTTTCAACATAATATTAAAATGTCCAACATAATATTAATTATTAAAATTTATAAAATAATATTGAAATTATGGAAACTTATCACCAAAAAATCCCACAAATTAAGCGACCATTAGGTTTTAGGAAGCAGAAGCAACAATTTATTGTTTTTGCTTTTAGAGTTATTTTTGGGAAACAATTATTAACTTCTAAAAAATTATTGTTTGGATTAGTTTGTGCTTGTTAAGCCAAAAAATACTATTAAAAACCTAGGTCAAACAAACACTTAGATTATTTGCAATATCATGGCCCAAAGTTGATATTATTCAACTCCAAAACCCAAAATATTTCCATAAAAAACCCAAAATATTTTACTTAAGTTTAAGTTTTTGTAATTCCAGAAAACATCATAAAACCCTAGCAGTCGAGCGGCAGCTGTAGCACATCTGAGTCGTACCTCCCGGGTTCGAGGCTCTCTCCAACAATCGGTTTTCTCTTTTTTCATCTCTTCTCTGAAGTTCTCTCCGAACCCTAGCAGCCGCCGCCGGTGCCGGTCATTTACTCCGGCAGCCTTGCCGGCTACTCCGCCGTGGTTTGCTTCTCTGTTTCTTTTCTCAATTCTAACGTGAGTTCCTCCGTTACACACTTGTTTCTCAGATGTTATTTGATTTGTGTCTTTTAGTTTTTATCAACTTCTTTCGAAGAGATTCAAGAACTGAAATTCGAAAAGTTCAGATGTTATTTCTCAGATGCTAATTATAACTTTTTATTGCATAATTCTGTGTTTTCTCTTTGCCTGATTAGTGTAATTTGTGAACTGATGATCTTCAGTTATGAAATTTTGGATAGTGAAGTGGGTGGAGGAATGTCACTTCAGTTGAATTTTGCTAAGTTGTTAGCCTTTCAATTTTGGCAAGATTGAATATTTTTTTTTAAATAAAATTTTTTAGTTGATAATGGGTGTTAATGTTATAGAGACACTTGAGCACCAGGAGACTTAATTGAAATTTGAAGTATATGAATTTGATTTCTTAAGCCTAGATGAAGTAAACATAATGTGAATGAGGCAACCATGCTAGTGAACTTGAACTTTAATTCTAATGAACATAGACATCCATTGAGCTAAATAGATATCTATGTGAAATGCAATTTAATTCTAGTGAACTTGATGTGATTATTTATGAATTTGTTTGTGGCTTGAATAGCTGAAAGTACCTTTCATCGTTAGAACGATTAACAATGAAAAATATAGCATGAAAGAAGTGTGTTGATTAAGTTCAGTAGCATCCTATTATGGGTGCATAGAGTAAGATTTTAATTATTCTATGGATGCTTCACTGTATATTTATTGCTTTTTGTTTGACTCTTATGACAGCACAAACTCGAGGCTGCTGTTGATTGAAGACTTTGAGACTCTGAGATTGATTCTGCGATGGTGGTTAAGCGAGATCACCTGCCAACAACTGGCCAAACCCATGAGTATCCTCACTCTCCCCCTTTCTCATGCATATTCCTTTCTGTTGGTTCGGAATTTAAGTGGTTGCCTTCTCATATTTTCATTGATTTTGAGCAGCCCAAATATGCTGTAATTAAGGGTAAAGTTTTGATTTTTTGTGTTGATGGTTTGATATTTATTGGGTTTTCTTTGGTTGATAATTCAGTGTGGACAAGCAGTTCCTCTCAGCCCCTATAAAATCAGCTGTAGATAAATTTCAACTGATTCCCGAGTTCTTAAAGGTAAGTTGAATTTGAGACGTAGCGCTTTTCTATAGTTTTTTTTATGTTGATTAACCAAGGTTAGTGGTTTGTTGAATTGATATTTGAATTTTATGTACGCTTTTGAAACTTGAACTCCCTGAAAAGGAAATGAAGCTGGGGTCAAGTTTACACCTTTTTTAGTTTGAAGCATCTTTGAATTGATGTCGTCATTTGGTTGCTCTGTAGGTCAGAGGGCTAGTGAAGGAACACTTGGACTCTTACAACTACTTTGTGAATGTTGGAATAAAGAAGATTGTGCGAGTTAATAGTGAAATTCGATCTACTATTGATCCTGAAATATATCTCAGGTATCTTTTCCGACTTCCCTTTCTCTATCTGGTTTGATGTTTAGTTTTACAGTTTATAATGTGTGCATTGCTTGTGCTTCACAGGTTTAAAGATGTCAAAGTAGGTGAACCATCCATTGTGTTGGATGGCGTTGCTGAGAAAATCGTCCCTCATTCCTGCAGGCTATCAGATATGACGTATGTAACTTGAATTACATTGATTGTCTCTTGTTGATGTGGTTATCATAGTTGTCTCCTTTGGCTGAGCTTTTACAAATCAGGAGGAAGACAGTACTTATGCCTTTTCTACTTTTTTTTTTTTTTTAAATTTTACTTAGTTTAGTCTTTTGGGGGTCACCGGGGGGGGGGGGGGAGGGGAGGTAGGGGGGTTAGGATGCTACATCCTGTTAAGCCATTAGGATTTTATGTTCAAGAATCAGGAAGAGAATAAAGTTTCTAGCCCTCCTTATGCATTGCGGGCCATGTTGGTTACTAATTTCTGTTATGGTAAAGATTTGTAATGGCAATACTCCTTTGCCTGCCAAATAGAGTTTTCAAGGGGGGTGGGGTTGGCCTCTGGCTTTGTCTATGGCACATTTGCCCTTTTTCTCTTTCAATGCATATTTTGCAGTCTGCACCAATGTGTGTGGCTGGGTACATTGTTTCAAAGTATATTGAAATGTCGTGGATGGGAAGGCGGGTCAAATGTCTGTGCATCATAGCTGTGATGTTTCAAAGTAAATTGTCTGAAATCTTGTGTGCCAAAATGCAATTGCCCTGAAAGTAAATGACACAATAAACCTGATCAAAGTTAGCATCTAAAACATAATTTTTTTCTTCCATTTTCATGTTCACTGTATCAGGTATGCGGCACCTATAGAAGCCCATATTGAGTACGTCGTTGGAAGTCGTGGTGAAAAGGAAATACGTGAGAAGGTATCCATGTGGAATATGCATCCGTTCATTTGTGAATGATATCATTGCATTGCTGACTATTGTCATTGTATATTGGCAGAAAGATGTAATTATAGGAAGAATGCCCATAATGTTGAGAAGTTGTTGCTGTGTTCTGCACGGAAAGGATGAGAGTGAGCTAGCAAAACTTGGTTTGTTCCTGAAACCAGATTACATGTTACTCAGTTACTTTTTCACACCCAACCCCTTACGATTCTCATGAATTCATTTCTTCTCTCTTCAGGTGAATGCCCGCTAGATCCTGGAGGCTATTTTGTCGTGAAAGGAACAGAGAAGGTATCCATGCTCTTGTGAATGACTCCTCCACCCAACACATTTTTATTGACATGTATAGAACAATTTGCATTACTGTGCCATTGTACACAATCTATGTGCTTTTCGACATTATAACGTGTTGGTGATATTACTGTTGGTGATATTACCTTTTTTATTGACATCTATAGAAGTATTGGTACTGTCGGTGATATTATTTTTTAGCTATTTGATTTTTATGTAAGAAATTTATGGTAGTGTTTTGCCATAATCTAAACTATTTTGCATGCTTTTCGACATTACAACCTGTATGGTGAGCTCTAATCACCTCATTGATGTGGCTGTAAAGTTCATTTTTGTAACTTACTTCCTCTAAAATAATTTAAGCTATTTTCTAGACAGGTTTGCTTTGTATTTGTAATGCATGACCCGTACTCACGTCTTTCACTCTAGGGCCTACTGCTCCTTGACATTTGTCACACTTTTGGAAACTTAGGTACCTGTGTGCCATCCAATGAAACCATGACAAAATTGGTGGAGCCATCCAATGGATGAAAACTGTAAAAATTGATGAATTTGCCAAATACATGCTCAAGCCTACCTTTTTAGTATAAAGGAGTCCTAGTTTTTATCCATAACATTATTGAGATTAGTTGCTTAAGATGAAAAGATTAAATAAAAGAAAAACAATTTCTGAAGAATAACCCCGTACAAAATGGTGGGGTGTGGACTTTGGGCTTTGGAGTTCTGGAGTTTAGGCAAAAGGCTGCTACACACCTTGTGTTCGGTTTAAGAGAGACTTTGGGGTATATGTTTGGCTCTTGACTAGATGGACCCCTTTTCTTTTTATCATGTTACAAAAATATGATACTTAGCATCTTGGCACGGAATGTAATGACTTAAGCCATGATTTCCATATGGAAAGAGTTGAAGGGCATACCTTGCGTTTGAAAAATGTCAATATCCCTGGCAAAAGCATGATGACTCCAAATTTAATTCCCAAAAGCGAAAGGATGCTTCATATCCCAGGAGGAGCAGCACCCCTCCTGCTCAGGTTATGATTGAAGTATTTACGCTATTTGATTTAAATATTTCACGGAAAGGAATTGGGTCCATTGCTCCATGTATAAGAAGAGTTGTAGGAGTTGTAAACATTAGTTCTGGATTATCAAAACTCTGTCGTTATAAATTGCTGTGTCAGTCACCATGTGTGTCCCGGTGAGATGTCAAGGAGTTTGGGCTATAGTTATTTGGTTAGCTTGTTGCCATTATATACAAGTTTTCTATGTATTTTTCAATATAAGTATTTGAATTCTCCTTTGATTCAGTTATCGATAAGTTACATGACCTTGCATTATGCACATATAATTGTGTCCCTGTTTGCATAATCCAGGTGATATTGATGCAAGAACAACTCTCAAATAACAGAATAATAGTTGATGTTGATAAAAAGGGAAAGTGAGCGCTCTCTCCCCTCTTTTGTTGGTTTTTTCCATTCATTTATTTATTCCTCATGTTTAGTTAACTTTTTTTTTTCCTGTTGATTTGGTTGTAGGATGTACATGAGCTCCTTAGTTTCACTATGATTATTTGGTTCAATCAAAGAGCACTTCCTTAATTCCCTTTGTTTGAATTCCATAAAGGCCAAGTCAAAACACTTAGCCCCTTGAAAGAAAACACCCATCTGATGCCATAGCCTGATGGCCTTATACAGAATCGTGTCTCCAGGATAGAACAAAGCTTCCTAGATCAATTTCTTTTAAAAAAAAGTGCCTCTAGCATCATACTACCCACACTGCGTGTGTGCATTTCAATGCAAAGCAAGCATTGGTTAGCTCACTGCATGGCTCATTTATTTATAAGCTCATAGTTCTCTTCAACTTATAAAGAGCTAGAAACTACATTTTTCTATCCATGTGGGACATTTACTAGGAGCAACATTTATTTCCCTCTCTAACTATTCAACAAGCATGTATGTGATTTTGGTCTAAGATGACTTGCCCTTGTAGCCTTTCGTGTATATTTAAAATACTTCTGATTGTTTTTCTTTTTTTGAATTTATTTTATAATTCTTTTAGTAAGTAATAAAAAAATGCATTAGTGATAACTAGGGGGTCTATCCCCATGTACAAAAGGGACAAACTTCTGATTGATTTGCTGTTCTGGTATTGGTTTTATTCCGGGACATTTCCACATTGAGTTCTTTTCTAATTTTGATTATCTTTGTCCCAGTTTGATAGCATCTGTTACGAGTAGTAGTGCAACACTTAAGAGCAAAAGTGTCATTGTAATGGAAAAAGAGAAGATCTATCTGCAGCTCAATCAATTTCAGGGAAAGGTACTCTCTAGGCATTAAAAATCCTCACTTTGCTTTGATGCTTTATTTGATTAGCATGTTGAGTATATCTATGTAATACCTTTTGCGGTTAGGTTCCTATGATGGTGGTGATGAAGGCAATGGGAATGGAGAGTGACCAAGAAGTTATACAAATGGTTGGAAGGGATCCACGTTATGGTTCTTTGTTGTTGCCTTCTATTGAGGTACTTATAATTCGATAGGTGTGCTTTCAAGTGCAAATTAATTCTTGCTTAATGTTTTATTTGTTCATGGCTAGTTGAGCTTTAAGTTCTCCACATACTTCGGATTGTTTCACTCCTCCTGGGCTTGCTTGATCCTCCATCACTTGACTCCCTTTTCCCCCATTTCAACTGTAGGAATGTGTAAGTTGTGGTGTGAACACGCAGCAACAAGCGCTCGATTACTTGGAGAAAAAGGTGCGTAATCTTGCTGGAATCCAGTTACATTGTCATGTGTGATCATTTTATAGTACTCTGAAATCTGAATGCTGACAAATCGTGCTTGAAAAAGAATCTTATTAATAGGATCTAAATATTTTTGTTCTTACTGTCCTTTGTTGGGATTGCATCCTTAAGATCTCTTATATTCTCACAATTGAGGCCCTCTCTTTTTGCCGTCTACAATTTTCCTTGTGACTGGTTGTATATTATCAGTGTTGTTGCACTTGTCATTGCTGTTTGAGGAGTTGATTATTGTGATGTAGCTTTAGTAATTGCATGGGACTTTGATCTATAGTTGTGTGTATATCATGCAGGGGATGCTCTTGTGCTATATTTTGTGTACATTTGATAGCTTTTTTCTTGAATGGTTAGGCATGGGAACAAGGAATCATGCCAAATGAAAAAGCAGATACACACTGTTGACTCTGTACCTAGTGAAGTGGAAATCTAGCCTCTTCTTCCTAATTCATCTATAAGGGGGAGGCTAATTTTTGCCTTAAACTCATTGGAAAAACAAAAGATGGATATTAGTAAGAATATTATAACCAAAAATTGGGTTTTCACTTCATTGATCATTCAATATTTTTATTTAGAACTAAGTAGCCATTTCTCTTAATGTTGAGCATTCCACAGCAGGATTATAGTTGAGTTACATTCTGCTAATTTCTCAAGCTAACTGTTAAGCTCGTGATCACCAAACATTTCGCCAAGCCTGATGGAAATGATGTATTTAATCCTATGAATAGCAGCAGCTGCGGGGATGTATTCTATTGCAAAATGCTTAGGTTTCTCACTCTCCATTATTCATATATTGCTGCAAAATAAGAGCATCTCTAATCTCTAGACTAGATAGCTTTATTTGTTTGGCATGATTCCTTGTTCCAATGCCTAACCATTCAAGAGTTTGACATTGTACGACATGAAATGAATGGTTTCATAGCCCCCGCCCGAAGTGCCAGGCTCTGCAAACTTTTTTTTTTCCGGAATTAATTTATAAAGGCTTTGATAGGAGCAAAACAGGGCGTAAAACCCACTACACGGGCGAATTCCCGACAATCAGATTCATGAACCACATCAAACATGCTTAATTGCTGCAGTGATAAGTTTCTCCCAGTAAACTCTGGCTGCATTCCCTTATATTAGTTTCAGTTTGCAGTAAGAATTCTCCAAAATTAGTTTCTCAGTCATAGGTGGGTCATCCGTCACTCTTTGCTCCTCTTATTCA